>CM048755.1:614566300-616966300 GCA_026315105.1 Locusta migratoria
AATAAAATAAACCAACGTCCACAAAGTAGCGAGAAAGAGAACAAGAAAGAGGGTTCAAAGCCATCTGTAATACAAAAACTGGGGAAAATTCTCAACGACCAACCCAGAACGAACATGAACAAACAACCGCAAAGCATCGATCTCCCTGAAGACAATAAAACCAACACTGACAATTTTTCTTTCCTTTTGCTTTCTAAATGGTTTCCGCCCACTCTTCTAACTGAACACGACCATATTATGCAAAATTCCGAGTTGTTCAAAGGTAACAGCACTTTCTCTAAAAAGTGCATTTCTTCTGTTTCGAGAACATGCCATGAAATACATACCAACAAAACATAGACTTCTTTATCACATGTTTATAAACTGGGGAGATACTGTTACAATTACTGTTGTAAATGACGTAATAACAGTGGTAACTGTGTAAATAGATTAAGTTCTAGATTTATGTGGAATTCAGTATTACCACACTTATTCCGTTTGTTATTATAGCCGTAAAAGAAAACATAATCACGGTTTGAAACAGAATATTTGCTCTTTATTTTTGCGCAGAAGAAAGTAACATGAACAAAGTCATATCTGAATTACAGGAAAGGTAATACAATCTACGTTAAAAGCGTTTATAGCAACCCTGTCAAAGACAAACATTTTAGTAGACTTTCAGTATTTCCCATAAATAGTGAATAATAGCTTAGAAAAAAATAAACAAGGTAATTTGTTGCAATGTATACACTTCCCTTCCGATTCACAGAAATCTACGACTTTCTTAATATATGAAACTGCCAGTACCAGCATGTTGTTCATAATATTCATTGTTACAGTATCCTTCCAGTTTACGTGCGTAGTCTTTAAAAGACCACTGTTCAATACGTTGTTACATATTTCACGGTATGTTCACGAAATAGAAGAAACGCGCATTTTAGAGGGAACATTCTTACCTATGGAGAACTCTAAATATTGCAGAACATAGCTCTATTTAATTGATAAGAATACCAGAAACCCTTTTAGGAAAAAAGGCGAAAAAGAATTTTGTTAATGGCGGGCTTCGAACCACTGACCACGTGTCCTTACAATCTAACGTCCTGCCCACGACACTACGACGAACAATTACGAAACTTTTCCTTTATTCTCTTAATAGTTATGGCAATTGTTAACTGATGGTAATATGGCATTCTTAGACACTAGATTATCATTTATCGTCCGAAGAACGATATGTTTTTGTTAATTCTTCAGTGCGCCATTGCTTTGAAATGACAACGCGTAAGTTATAATAAGAAAACCATAAAATACAGGAAGCAAGATGGCGTATTTCACAGAGACTTCTGGGCGAGGAATGTCACGTGACGTTTCTAAACACCTGGCTTACGTAAAATCAAGAAGCGATGTCAAATCGCCATTATTTTTGCAAATATCTCTGTTAACGGAGCGAGTTACGAAAAAAACAAAAGAGAGGAAAGTTGTACAGAATTTTCTGTTCAGCAAATTCATTTGTTCAATTTTCGTGTCTGATGAACGGTTTGTTTGCAATTTCCTCCTGTCCAAAAGCCATTACAAGCAGCTTTTTTTTCATTTTTTTTTTCTTTTTTTTAGTGTTACCAACCCATTTCTTTTTTTTTTTTTTTTTTTTTGTCCGAAACATTTGAAGAAGGGAGGTTTTGGTTACTGGCGGCCAGGAAATATGTTTTATGTTTGTAAAATTTCGGCTGAACGGTTCTGCCTAAAAAGTGGGAACACGTTACGAACATACGGAGAGACAGCCAGACATCGTCAAATCGCCGCTATTTTTGCAGATATGTCTGAATCGATGCAAGATATGAAAAACAAGTATGAGAGCAGCGTTGTAGAGAATTTTCTCCTCTAGAAATTCGTTTATTCAGTCTTCGTGTCAGATGAACGGTTAAGTCGTTATTTTCATGCAAATTTCGAACTGTCAAAAGGCGACAGTAAAATCCCACTTTTAGTGTTACTACCGTAACCTAAATTGGACCAAAAATAAGCCGATTGTGTTTCACTATGTAATCTCATTGTTAAAATATTACTTTTACTTAATATCTCAGATGAATAAGTTTATAGACTTTACTGATTTGTACTTTTTTTGCATTAATATGTCTTAGATTTATCACTACCCCTAAATCCCATGCAACACTGTTCCCGAATAAGAAACATGGGAAGCAAAAAAGTGCATTGCGGAACTCACACCTGGAGATCGAAAGATTTTCATACACTTTCAAAGTAAATTTGCTCATATACTCGCTTCGTTTTACCACCAACTGTTGCCTTTCGACTTGATGAGTAGTAATTTAATTAAATATATGAAATCGAATTGTTTAAATATATTTCAGTAATTTAATAAATAGTTTAATATTATGAGGAATAAAATAACAGCACAAACAGGTAATCTGTGAGTTTAAGAATTACTCCATACAATTCAGTTCAAAAACTCTAAAATTGTACAGTACACGTTCTAATCTGTAAATCTGTACAGAGCATTTCACGTTTTCCTACGAGCCTCCTCCCTCGAAACATACAACAGTCTTCAATGGTGCACCTAACTGCTTCTAGTCACATAGTCTGATCAGTGAGCCCCGTCCCACGCGCTCCTCTTGTTAAAAAATGTTCAAATGTTTGTAAACCTATTGGAACAAACTGGTGTGGTCATCAGTCCCTAGACTTACAAACCGCGTAAATTACCTTACACTAAGGACAACACACACACCCTTGTCCGAGGAAGGACTCGAACCTCCGACGGGAATGGCCGTACATTCAGTAGCATGACCCCTTAGACCACACTGTCATTCCGCACGTTTCCTCTTGTTACATTCAAATTTTGAGTATTCTTATCTGTTGTTGTAGTCTTCAGTCCGCAGTCTGGTTTGATGCAGCTCTCGACGCTACCCTGTACTGTGCAAGCTTATTCATCTGAGAATACATCCTTTTGAATCTGCTTATTGTATTCGTCCATATGTCGCCCTCTGCGATTTTTACCCACACACTTCCTTCTAATGCTAAGCTGACAATTCCTTGATGTCTCAGAATGTGTTCCACCAACCTATCACTCCTCTTAGTCAGAATATGCCAGAAACTCCTTTTCCCTCCAATTCTGTTAAGCACCTCCTCATTAGTTACGTGATCTACCCATCTAATGTTCATCATTCGTCTGTAGCACCACCACATTTCGAAAGCTTGTATCCTCTTTCTGACTGAACTCCTTATCGTCCATGTTTCATTCCCATTCAACGCTACACTCCAAACAAAGGTTTTCAGAAATGACTTCCTAGCATTTAAACTAATATTGGATCTCAACAAATTTCGCTTCTTCAGCAACGCTTTTCTTCCCATAGCCTTTCTACATTTTATATCTTCTTTACTTTGGCTCTCAGCAGTTATCTTGCTACCAAAATAACAAAACTCATCTATTACTTTTATTACTGCGAACGGCTGAAAGCAAGGGGAAACTAAAGCCATTACTTTTCCCGAGGACATGCAGCTCTATTGTATGAAAATATGATGATGGCATCCTCTCGAGTAAAATATTCCGGTGGTAAAATAGTCCCCCATTCGGATCTCCAGGCAGGGACTACTCAAGAGGATGTGATCATCAGGAAAGACAACGCTGGCATTCTACGGATCGGAGCGTGAAATTTTAAATCCCTTAATCGAGTAGGAAGTTTAGAAAATTTAAAAAAGGGAAATGGATAGGTTAAAGTTATATATAGTCAGGATTAGTGAAGTTCGCTGAAAAAAGGAACAGGATTTCTGGTCAGCTGAGTACAGGATTATAAATACAAAATCAGTTGGGGGTGTCACAGGAGTAGATATAACAATGAATAATAAAATGTGAATGCGGGTGAACTACTATGAGCAGCACAGTGATCGCATTATCAAAGCCAAGATAGATGCTAAGCCAACACCGACAACAGTAGTACAGGATTATATGCCAACTAGCTCTGCCGATGATGAGGAGATTGACGACACGTTAATGTATGACACGTTAAAGGAAATTATTCAGACGGTTCAGGGAGACGAAAACTTCATTGTGATGGAAGACTGGAATTCGGTAGTAGGAAAAGGAAGGGAAGGAAAAATAGTAGGTGAATATGGACTGGGGAAAAGAAATGAAAGAGGAATCCGCCTGCTAGAATTTGGCGCGGAACATAATTTACTTATAACGAACACCTGGTTTAAAAATCATGAAAGAATGTTCTATACGTGGAAGATGCCAGGAGACACGGAAGTTACCAGATAGATTTTATAATGGTAAGTCATAGATTTCGGAACCAGGTTTTAAACTGTAAAACATACCCAGGGGCAGATGTAGATTTTGACCGTAACTTATAGGTCATGAACTGTAGACTAAAATTAAAAAAAAAAAAAAATGCAGAAAGGTAGGAAAATAACGAGTGGGACGTAGATAAATTGAAGGAACCTAAAGTTCTTGAGAATTTCATTGGGAACTTGACAGACACAGAAACAGTGGAAATAAAACAGTAGAAGAGAAATGAGTAGCTTTGAGAGATAAAATAGTGAAGACACCAGAGGACCAAATAGGTAGAAAGGCAAGACCTAAAAAAACCATGGATATCACAGGAAATACAAAATGTAATTGATGGAAGGAGAAAATATAAAAATGCAGTAAATGAAGCAGGCAAAATTCAGTACAGACGACTAAGAAATCATACAGGAAGTGCAAAATGGATAAGCAGAAGTGGCTATAGGCCAAATGCAAACCTATAGAAGAATGTATAAGTAGAGGAAAAGTAGATACTGCCTACAGGAAAATAAAAGGGACAATTGGGGACAAGAGAAACAGCTCTACAAATATGAAGAACTCGGAAAACCAATTCTCTGCAAAGAAGGGAAAGCTGAAGGGTGGAAAGGTTACATAGAGGAGCTCTACATGGGAAATAAACTTAGAGACAATTTTGTAGGAAGGGAAGAGGAAGTAGATAAGATGAAATAGGAGATACTATACTGAAAGTGAATTTAACAGATCCGTGAATGACCGGAATAAGGCCCCGGGAGTAGAAGGCATTGCCTCAGAGCTACTGAAGTCTCTCGGAGAGCCAGATATGACAAAACTATTTCACCTGGTGTGTAAGATGGCTAAGTACCCTCAGACTTTAAGAAAACTGTAATAATCCCCATTCGAAAGAAATCAGGAGCAGACAGGTGTAAAAATTTCAGGACCATCAGTCTGATAAGTCATGGATGCAAAATTTTAACACGAATTATTTACAGGTGAATAGAAAAGCCGGTAGAAGTTGACCTCGGGGAAGATCAGTTTGGATTCAGGAGGAACGTAGGAACACGGGAGGCAATACTCACTTTACGGCTTATAAGCTAGATTAAGGAAAGATTCTAGCTTTTATAGATTTGGAGAAAGCTTTTGACAATGTTGATTTGAATACACTGTTTCAAATTCTGAAGTCAGCAGGTTTAAAATACAGGGAAAGAGAGGTTATTTACAACCTGTACAAAAGCCAGATCGCAGTTATTAGAGTCGAATGGCATGAAAGGGAAGCATTGGTTGGGAAGGGAGTAAGACAGGTTTGTAGCCTTTCGCCAGTGTCATTCAATTTGTACATCGAGCAAGTTGTGAAGGAAAGCAAGGAAAAATTTGGATTAGGGATTAAAGTTCATGGTGAAGAAATAAAAATATTGCGTTTTGCTGATGACATTGTAATTCTGTCAGAGACAGCAAAGGACCTAGAAGAGCAGGTGAAACGAATGGACAGTGTGTTCAAGAGAGCGTATAAAATGAAGATTAACAACAGCAAAACAAAGTTACTGGAATTCAGTCTTAGAAACTCAGGCGATGCTGAAGGTATTAGATTAGGTAACGAAACAATAAAGGTAGTAGATGAGTTTTGTTTTGTTACTTGGGTAGTAAAATAACATATGACCGTCGCAGTACAGAGGATATAAAATGCAGAATGGCAATGGGAAGAAAAGCGTTTTTGAAAAAGTGAAATTTGCTAACATCGAATATTAATTTAAGTGTAAGGAAGTCTTTTCTGAAAGTCTTTGTGTGGAGTGTTGCCTTGTATAAGAGTGAAACTTGGACGATAAACAGTGCGGGCAGGAAATGTAGTGCTACAGAAAAATGCTGAAGATTAGGTGGGTAAATCGCGTAACTAATGAAGAGATGCTGAACAGAATTGGAAAGAAAAGGAATTTTTGGCATACCTTGACTAGAAGAAGGGATCGCTTGGTAGAACACATTCTTAGTCATAGAGGTATCGAAAATTTAGCATTGGAGGGAAGTGTGTGGGGAAAAAGTCGCAGAGGGAGACCAAGAGACGCATAAAGTAAGCAGATTCAAATGGAAGTGGGTTGGCGTTCTTATGAAGAGATGAAAAGGCTTGCTCAGTATAGAGTAGGGTGGAGAGCTGCATAACAACAACAACACTTTTATTGTCCCATTACCTAATCTAATTCCTTTAGCATCGCCTGATTTTCTGACCTACATTCCATTACCCTCGTTTTACTCTTGTTATTTGCTCTTCCAGGTCATTTGCTGCCTCTGAAAGAATTACTATGTCATCAGCAAACCGCAAGGTTTTTATTTCTTCTCCCTGAACTTTAATTCCTTCTCCAAATTTATCCTTACATTCCTTCACAGCTTGCTGAATGTACAGATTGAACAATAATGGGGTAAGGCTACAGCCCTGTCTTACTCCCTTCCCAACCACTGCGACCCTTTCATGCCCTTCGACTCTAATAATTGCTGTCTGGTTTTTGTAGAAGTTGAATATAGCTCTTCGCTCCCTACATTTTACCCCAACTACCTTCAGCATTTGAAAAAGTGTATTCAGTCGACATTGTCAAAAGCTTTTTCTAGATCCACAGATGCTAAAAACGTAGGCTTCCCTTTCCTTAAGATATCTTCTAAGATAAGTCGTAATGTGAGTATTGCCTCGTGTGTTCCTACATTTCTCCTAAATCCAAATTGATCTTTCACCAGTTTTTCCATTCTTCTGTAACTAATTTGTGTTAACTAACACCTTAAATTTCACTACTGGAAAGTACGCATGTCTAAGGCATCATGCTACGGACTAGGTGGCTTCTCCCGCCGGAGGTTCGAGTCCTACATCGAGCATGTGTGTATGTGTTTGTGTGTGTGTTGTCCTTAGTATAAGTTAGCTTATGCAGTCTGTAAGTCTAGAGACTGATGACCATAGCAGTTTGGTCCAACAGGTATACAACAATTGAATTTTTGAAGACCATAGCGCAATAATTACTGTCGAGAGGTATGACTTCACACCTAAGCGTGCGCAGTGGAACTCAGACCGCTGGGTCACCATTCTCAATTGATAGCAGAGCTGTTGAAGTACATTTCAGCACTTGATACAGAGCTTTCGATTTATTACCGAAACATCTTTCCTTTCCTTTTGTTTGAACACCAAAATTCCGGCCGCGGTGGCCGAGGGGACTGCAGCGCGCCAGTCACGGTCTGCACGGCCACTACGGTCGGGGATTCGAATCCCCTCTCGGGCATGGATAGTTGTGCCGTCCTTAGTATTAGCTAGTTCATAAGTAGTTTGTAAGTTTAGTGACTAATGACCCCGAAGTTGACATTTGAACATTTGAATACCAGAATACATTGCCGCGGCGGAATGGCCAAGTGCACTGACGCGCTATGCTACGATGCGCGAGGCCGCTCCCCGTCGGGGGCTCGAATCCCCTATCGGGCATGGATGTTTGTGTCGTCTTTAGTATAAGGTGGTTTGTACGTTTAGGGACTGATGACGCCGCAGTGAAATCCCTTAAGCTTAACAAACATTTTTTTGAACCAGAATACATTCGAAGATTTATGGTGTCATTTTAGTGCGATTTTAGGCTCGCATTCGAAGAGAAATCGCATATTTTATCGCAACATTTATAGGGTGCTATATGTATTAGCCCATGATCACTGGCAGCTACCAAATACATCTATGTTAAAATATTCGACAATCCACCAACATTTGTAGCAGATTATTATGGATTGACAAACAAACCATGGAAGATAACGCACTGTGTGAGAGTGACTATGTAATAAAATTCGCAGACACACAGATTCTCGCAGTGGAGAACAGCAAAAATTCAAATTTAAATGTTTGTAGAGCTTATGGGACTTAACTACGAGAACATCAGTCCCTAAACTTACAAACTACTTTTGAACTAGCTAACACTAAGGACGGCACAAATATCCATGCTCAAGGGGGGGGGGGGGGGGATTCGAACCCCCGACCGTAGTGGACGTGCAGACCGAACTGGCTCGCCGCAGACGTCTCGGCCACCGCGGCCAGCGGAGAACAGCATCTGTGCCAGATTGTGCAAAGAAGCCTTCGACATTCACAGGCACAGAAACAAATTCCATAAGCAACCAGTTGCATAAATGTTTTATAAGACATATTTTAGATGCACTAAAATTATTTTAATCTTGACAACAGAATTTATTTTATACACCTTTCGCCTTTCACCATTTTCAAATATTCTACAAAAATACAACACAGGCTTTACCAAAGAAAAATACAAAATGTTAAGTTTCTTTTTCTAAGTAGTGATTTCATCCCACTCGCCTCATATGAGTGAAACGTAGGCTGTCAGCGGTACATTAAAGTCATATTCCAGCCAACGGAGAATTCACATTATTTAAGACGAAAAAATACAAAAATAAAGTATTTACAAGTGATTTTCAAAAACTTTTAAAGGTAAATTTACTTGATGTAGTTATATATCTGTAATAAACATGACTATCTCCATGTTCAATTAAAACTCGCAATAAAGAACATAAAGCACTAAAAGTGCGTGTAAAACTATGTGAAACATGATGTAAAAGCACTGATCTTAGAAAGAAGCGCCTAACTGCCATAAACACTGCAAGGATCTGTCCTGGGATAGGTAATCCGTTATTGAAGGCAAAAAGTTGATTACTGAGGGGGGAGGGAAGGGAAATGTTTATACAGAGTGGTGTTAGTAATGTGTTGCATCGATAGGATAGTGTTGGCGTGTGGGGAAGAAGGAAGAGGAGGAAATGGTATTGTGATGGCTACAGAATGTGAATGGGAAAGAATGGAACACACACAAATGGGAATGAGAAAAAAGGCAGGCAAATATCAGAAGGGACGAGGTGAAACAGGTTGGCGTGGTAGAAATGTTATATATATATTTTACAAAGTAGTTTGGGCTACTAAGGGTTACATGAAATATCTTATTATAAGAGAGATACAACCAGTCACTTTATTTTGACACAGTACTTGTTTATTTCATGAAGCGGTTTTGCAACTTTTTCAGGTTAATCTTCAGATGATGCAGTACGTTATAAGGTCATTGAAAGCGTTAAGTTGGATGTTGACTTGCGACTGAATGGCCGGCTTTTGTAAATGATTTCCATTTGTCTTATTCTGTTGTGATTAGAAGATAGTACCACATCACTCACTTTCCACAATTACTCTATATACGTATACTGTCGAGAACACTTCACCAGCATCCAACATGTTCTTTTACGTCTTGTTATGCAGGTTAGTGGGATGTGTTGGTGGAGATGCGGCAGGAAACCTGGAGGTGAAGTAGAGAATGTGCCAGAACATTATTGGAGTCAATGTTGGGGTTGATTTACGTTGTTTTGGGGGTGTTTAATGTGAGTGAGCGAAAGTGAGAAAGTGATGAGTTTGTAACGCATCTCCGGCCGCGGTGGCCGCGGGGACTGAGGTGCTTCAGTCACGGTCTGCACGGCCACTACGGTCGGGGGTTCGAATCCCCCTCTGGCATGGATATTTGTGCCGTCCTTAGTCTTAGCTAGTTCGTAAGTAGTTTGTAAGTTTAGGGACTGATGACCCCGTAGTTAAGTCCCATAGACTATACAAACATTTGAACATTTTTGTGTAACGCATCCTTGTGGTGGAGGGTGAGCGGAAGCGAATAAACGAGGCGAAGTGCGTGTCATTCAAAGATATGACTGGGCCTTGAGAATTTGGGGGCAGGGAGGCGTTGTATAGCCATACAACAAATTGAACGTACCGATAAAAGACGTATTTTATTTAAAAAAAAATAAGGTAATTATGTAGAAATTGGTAAAATCTTTGATGTTTCATACTAAAATCTTTCTTATCTTTGTCCTTTGGGAGTGAGTTGAGTTTTGAAGGATTGGATGTTGTTGGTTGGAAGTTGGATGGCGGCAGGTGTGATCATCAAAGTCAGTCCTGAAGATTTAGTGTCTTTTTTCCATAATTCGCGCCGTTTCAGAGATATTTGCAAAAGTAACGGCGATTTGACACTGTCACTTGATTTTACATAAAACAATACAGGCAAAGATAATTAACTTTGAAATAGAGAACAAACTAACATGAAATTCCAAGTGATAATATTTTAATAGAAATAGGTAATTACAATATTGAAAAGATATTAAAATAATAGTTTAAAGAGGTAAAAGTTGAAAAAAAGAGTATGTTCCTCAAAGTTAAACTCTGAAATATGAAATAATTTCGACTGTATGTTAAAATAGTGTCAGAGAAAATATTTTGTTTTGAGTGCATAGATATTATCACAATAATACAATCGTAACCGTATCATCCATAAGAGTTTCAATACCAGAAACGATATACAACCTGATTTGTTCAATATGAATTCATTATGATTATATCGGAGTGCTCGACGCAGAATTTAACGAGTTTTCTTTTAATTTTTTAGCGGATTACGGAAATTTTATTCTATTCAAATCTATACGCGATGTTTAAATTTTTGGAGACTATGTATTACGTATTCCATCATCTTTCGGGAGTGCACCCGGGACAGTGACAATTCTTCGTCCGATATTTCGGCTGCAAACCTTACAGCCATCTTCAAGGCTTGTCCAAGACTGAGTTCTCAACCTTTTTTTTTTTTTTTTTTCTCCTTTGATGTATTTTCACACCAGCGATTTCACCAGTAGGCTGGCAGCAGCTCCAGAGGCTGCTCTTCAGCCGAGAGAATAAAATACATTGATGAGATGAAAAATTAAAATACATGACAGGCGAAAAAACAACGGAGGAACAATGACATATATATGGTGACAATTCGAGGTACAAACAATTGACAGGTGAACAAAAACCAGATGTAGTCAGTTAAAAACGAGGAGCCACGGTGACCTAAAAAGCACGTATTGGACGACAAGAACACAGGACGGCGAGTACACGGAGACACTAATTAAAATACACGGTGCGACACTTGTCTGGTTGCGGTGGACGCAGTTAAAAAAACACACACTTCACTGTACCACAACACACAACACTTGACGTAGCATGAGTTCTCAACGTCTGCGCGTGCCTATTTATACGGTAAATCACGTGATGCAAAGCTACTGAGGATTAGACTGCGCATGCTCGAAGATATCACATTCGTAACTGCTGCGCTAGTCATAGATAAATATATACTTCAAAGATAACCTTTATCTTTGAAGTATATATTTATCTGTGACTGGCGCAGCAGTTACGAATGTGATATCTTCGAGCATGCGCAGTCTAATCCTCAGTAGCTTTGCATCACGTGATTTACCATATAAATAGGCACGCGCAGACGTTGAGAACACAGTCTTGGACTCGCCTTGAAGATGGCTGTAAGGTTTGCAGCCGAAATATCGGACGAAGAGTTGTCGCTGTCCCGGGTGCACTCCCGAAAGATGATGGAATATTATGTCCGCCGGGAAAAATTCAAGAATTACGTATTACGTCTTTGCAAATGAAATAAAATGATAAAACTATGCGAAAACCTAAAACGAGCCATTAAACACGCCGGTAGATTTTTTCCTCGATCAATGCATTAGCCTGAAGCTGTCGATGGAAGTATTAGCATTCAGCCGCCTCCTCTAAGAATTCCAGCCCGGTGTCCTAATGGTACGCACGTTCGCCGGTCGAGTGTGTTGCGGTAACTGAGAAACGGAGACCGGCCTCGCAGTAGGCGCCTCACGGAGCGTGTACGCGAGCGCCACGGAGGAATGCAGTCGCCGGATCGACGGTCCGAGTCTTAAACGCAAATATTTTGGCGGGCCGATCGGCTCTGGGTGCGAAACTATGCACGGACTGTAGGCGGGCGAACGGCAGGCCTTGGCATTCCCCGGGAGCAGCATGTCAGGACGGTTTTTTCCGCAGATGGGGACTGGACCAGGAAGCGGCCGACGTGACATGGCGCCGGCGCCGGCGCCGCGCAAGGCCTGCGTCGCCGTTACGTCACCCACAGAGCCGCGGCGCGCATGCGCGACAGACGGCCGCTGCCACTGCACGGGCGCATCTCGCCGCCCGTATTTGGAAACGCCGCGCCGGCAGGGAGCTCGCGCCTGGGGTCGCCAGTTTCTGTTCAAATGTTCGTAAATCTATGGTAGGGGAGACCGGGGCACGTTTTCCACCATTTTACATTTTTATTTTTGTACTTCTTATTTTTATCGATTTTGCGGTAAACAGCGGATCATTATATTTCCTACACCTTTATTTACAGTCTTATACAGATATTTTTGAAAATAGTAAATATCATTCTTGGTAGCAAATGGTTTTGTCTGACCGTGTTCCGTTGGAAAATTTGCCCCGTATGCGGGGCAAGTTTTCCAGCTTACTTAAAATGTACAGGGGCAAATATTCCAATTATACTTTCAATGTTAAAACAGAGATAATTATCTTGATTTCACTGAATACGTATTTTTATCATGAATTTACAATACATTGCAAAAGAGGATAGTAAACATAGCCACATTAAATAAAAACAAGTGCTATTTAATGCTTTTACAAAATATTTGACTTCAATATTTTACAAATACAGACATTTTTAACAATACTTATACTGATTGTCTGAATCACAATGTATGCAAACAAAAAATACGACATTCCCTTTCGTACAGTCTCCATGCGCCCATTTCGTGCACTGTACCCACTTTTCATTTGCTTTAGACTTGGCGTAAGACTCAAAGCAATAAGGAATATGTGCCCCATATGCACTCGGAAAACGTGCCCCGTCGCCATATTCGGAACTATAACACTACGTCCATGAGTAACAGTGTAAGCTATTTACAAAACAAATGCACAGTTTCGTGAAGAAAGAAACCCACTTTTAGTGTGTACAATGTCAAAATAATAACTTTAACGCTAGAATGTTTATTTTATGTTTCAATAAAAACGTGAAATTTTACTCACATTTGCAAAAATTACGAAAACAGCCTTGCCGACGTTGAGACTGCTGGCACAATACTGAAACTTTCGTAAATGAAGCGTGCTTTGTTCCTACTTCCTAAAGTAACGCCGATGGTAACATCTAGCGATTTGTTTCGAAAATAAACGGATTTGGAATACTTGCCCCTATGGAAAATGTGCCCCGGTCTCCCCTACTGAGCCACTGAGGTTATCAGTGCCTAGGCTTACAGATAAGGACGGACCGAATATTCGCGTTCGGTTACGGCCAGTTTCGGCCGCAATTTAGATTTCGGTCAGAAATCAACCGAATCTTCTGCTTGGCCCGAAATTAGCTTTCTTGAACTTACTGATAAGGTCCTGTCGCGTTCTGGATGGACTCACAAGGAAAGTACTCGGGCTCGAACAAACACATATACACCAAAATCGTATGAGAGATAATGTAAAGATCCCTTATTGCACTAGTGATACTCCCGCATCTGCAAAACTCTGTAGTCGTCCGTTAGAGGCCTCTGCGTGTGCCATGCCGCATTGCACTTTGACCTGTCGTTTCGCCAGTAGGGACGGTGCACTGAGCCTCCGAAGTTGCGTTCTATGATATTATTTGTGTGGTGAAGCGTCAATATGGGGCGGCGATTGCTAATCAATCCTGCTAATGTTTCCAGAATGAAACTTTCACTCTGCAGCGGAGTGTGCACTGATATGAAACTTCCTGTCAGATTAAAATTGTGTGTCGGAACCGGGACGCGAACCTGGGACCTTTGCCTTTCGCGGGCAAGCGCACTACCGACTGTGCTATCCCGACACGACTCACGATGCCGCCTCATAAATTTATTTCCGCCTGTCCCGGTTCCGGCACACGATTTTAATCTGCCAGGAAGTTTCATATCAGCGCACACTCCGCTGCAAAGTGAAAGTTTCATTCTGGAAACATCCCTTAGGCTGTGGCTAAGCCATGTCTCCACCATATCCTTTCTTCCAGGAGTGCTAGTCTTGCATGGTTCGCAGGAGAGCTTCTGTGAAGTTGGGATAGTAGGAGGCGAGGTACTGGCGGAAGTAAAGTTGTGAGGCGGCATCGTGAGTCGTGTCGGGATAGCACAGTCGGTAGTGAGCTTGCCCGCGAAAGGCAAAGGTCCCAGGTTCGAGTCCCGGTTCCGGCACACAATTTTAAATGTTCAAATGGTTTTACAGCTTATGGGACTTAACTACGGGGTCATCAGTCCCTAAACTTACAAACTACTTATGAACTACTTACGAACTAGGACGGCACAAATATCCATGCCCGAGGGGGGATTCGAACCACCGACTGTAGTGGCCGTGCAGACCGTGACTGGAGCGCCTCAGTCTCCTCGGCCACCGCGGCCGGCCACAATTTTAATCTGCCAGGAAGTTTCATATCAGCGCACACTCGGCTGCAGAGTGAAAATTTCATTCTAGAAACATCCCTTAGGCTGTGATTAAGCCATGTCTCCACCATACCCTTTCTTCCAGGAGTGCTAGTCTTGCATGGTTTGCAGGAGAGCTTCTGTGAAGTTTGGAAGGTAGGAGGCGAGGTACTGGCGGAAGTAAAGTAGTGAGGCGGCATCGTGAGTCGTGTCGGGATAGCACAGTCGGTAGTGCGCTTGGCCGCAAAAGGCAAAGGTCCCAGGTTCGAGTCCAGGTTCCGGCACACAATTTTAATCTGCCAGGAAGTTTCAATCCTACTAATGTATTGCGAATAGTTGAGATGAAGTTACGAAGAACCCTTCTTCGTGAAGATGGTATTAGTGTAGAAGATGAATCATTTGCATGCTTTCTTGTATCTGTTATGGTACAGAAATATGAGCGTAAGTTAGATACTGTTGTTACAAACTCATAATAATGATAATAGGGATGATAATGGCGAACAACTCATTGCAAGCGGTAGTGCTACGGTAAGTGCGGGAAGAGGTGGTGGAAGCATGGCAGTGAATACCAACAGTCTTTCGGGAAGAAGGTTAAAGTTGCAACTATCATCAAGGCTTTTGATGACAATTCGCTAGAGAACATGTACGATGATTATTACATAAGTTATAATTAAGATATCTGCATTACGTATGGCGTTTACAATTACATCTACAGTGCTGTCTACAGCATGATCGCAGAAAAACGACACCACCAGCACAATGAGGTGTTGGTAGAGATCCTGTAACCAAACGTTCATACAGGTATGTTTGTTCGAGCCAATGTACTTTCCTTGTCAGTCAACAACAACGCTTTACCTCGTTTGACGGCGCGCCATTTAACTGCTGGGAGTGTCTCCTCCCGCTTAAAAATTGTATTTTGTTGCTAAGCACAATATAAAGCAATCGCATCGTACAGTGACATACTATGTTACTAACAATTAAACTTAATCACTACTGTACGAAATGGAAAGGGTTGTCATATTGTTATGCTGTAAAGTTGTATAAATGAGTTTCCTTCAAAGCGAAGAGTTTCTTTTTCAATAAGTAATATTGGTTTAGGAAACATTGATCACGTGGTACACATCTTTTCCTGTTAAATTTGCGTAAGTTTAGACTGACAACAATCATACTGTTAGTCATAGCTGTGACTTTATATTTCCAAATACTTCTCAGCACTCATTTAAGCTGCTATGTATTCAGGGATGTCAAAAGGGAGATACTGAAGTTGTTTGGGGTGGCAAAAAAACGGAAATGAAGATTGCAATATAAAGCTCTCATGAACAAAATCGTAAAGGCTACTTATGGAAGCCAAAAAACATTACTTTCTGCGTATTTTTATTGGGGTAGTTATGCTGAGGCTCTGTCATTTCGATGTATCTATTTTACATATTTATTGTGTACCTGAAGACTATCTAACAAGAAGGTATGCAGAACTGTGGAATTTGTGGTAGCTATGCAGTAGTCTTAGTACGAAGTGCACGGGACCGGGATCACATCGAAATTTACTGTGAAAAGGAGTAAATCGATCTTGAAAATATTACGCAAGTTTCGGTTTCGGCCGAAACTACAAGAGGAGCCGAATTTCGGTTACGGTTTCGATTTCGACAAAAAATCATGTTTCGATCGGACTCTACCTAAAAACTACTTAAACTGACCTACGAACAACACACGCACCCATGCCTCAGGGAGGACTCGAACCTCCGAAGGGGAGTAAAAGCGAGCTCCGCAGCAAGGTGCCTCAGAACGTTCTGACATTCCACCGCGGCGTCGGCAGGTTTACAAACTGAAAATACGAAATATTTTGGCCAAAATAGTCCCATCGTGACACTGGCGACATGTTGCGCTTTCACGTGGTCGTTATACGAGGTGAATCACCTAAAACTAGTTCCACAAATATTGCGGAAATGGAAAGTCTATTGATGCTTTCAAAGGATAGATTGGTGGCTAATAACCAGATTATAATGATGCGTAGAAAGTGTATTTTTTGTGCAACATACTCTTTAGCCACAACGCCTAATACACTAACAAAGTAAAAGTCGTGTACACTAGAAAGTCAGTGGTGTTTGGTGCAGGTCTCTAGTGCCATTCGTGTACGAGATATCGTATTATGAAAAGATTCCAATAAGGCCGGTATTACACGATAATTATTTTGATCATATCTTTGAGATAGAAATAGCATTAGATAGTCATGAAAGTTGTTCTAAGTTTGTAAACCTACTGGACGAAACTGCTATAGTCATCATTCCACAGACTTGCAATCTACTTAAACTAACCTATGCTAAAGACAACACACACACACACACACACACACACATATGCCCGAGGGAGGACTCGAAACTCCGAAGGAGAGCAGCCGCATGCTCCACCGCAAGGCACCTTTGAACACTGGGCCACTTCACCACGGCCATGAAATTTCTATGTCATAAATCTTTGATATGGCGCTAGAAATGGGTATTACACTGTCATCATATCTTCCGACTCATTTCCAGACGGCAGACAGTAAAACTTGTTATGCGCCGCAGTTGCTACAATAATAAAATTTAAAAAAATAAAAATTAAATGTTTGTAAATCTAAGGGACTTAATTATGTTGGTAATCAGTCCCTAGGCTTACAAACTACTGAAACTAACTTAAAGTATCTTATGCCAAGAACACCACAAACATCTATGCCTGAGGGAGGACACGAAACTCCAACAGCGAGCAACCGCGCGTTCCGCTAACAAGACGCCTTAGAACGCTCGGTCACTCCATAACGGACCAGTTGCTACCACCACAATTACGTTTTCTCAGAATTTGGACGAAGACAAGGGTTAAGAAAAATTTGTTGCAGGGCCTCTTGTCATACACAAATGAATGTCAGTAATCATTCACTGAAGTGGCTCCTCATATCACGAAGCAGAGTAAGCGCATGAGACACAGCGCAGTACACGAATACCATAATTGGCATTGAGTAAAGTACCTCCTGGAACGTCTGAAGCGATTTATTACGCAGTGAAGGATGTATATCTGAATATAAATGAGTGTTCAGTGCCCTACAGAGGTAATTTTTTATAACTGTATACTCATTAAGCTCCAATGTGGCCATAAACTTTGTAAATAAATAAAATAATATTTGTTTTCCAGCAACTACAAAATTTATACAAACGCACGAGCTAGATGAGGTGCTGTTTTAACGTGAAGCACTCTGATTACAACAATTAATTTTCTTCTTTATGTCCTCTGCTGTACAACCGGAACCTATTTCACTGCTAGTTACCTCCGCCATTTTATTACAATTCTCCTTTCTTCTTACCCAAATTTAATCAAAAGATTGCCTCATATTATACAACGCCTCGTCTGCTACATACATGTCCCTTAATTATGTGATTGATTGTACACACCAACTAAATTTTGCAGCCGTGTTTACAATCACACAGCAGTCAGAAAGCTACAGCGATGTTAACGCTCAAAGCTGTTATTCTTCGCACTGCGGTGAACAGAAGACAAAGGATTTGTAAGATAAAAATACCGCGAGGCCCTAGATTTGATAATATTTCTTTGATGAAAGACGAGATATGTCAAAGTTCCCTATTACATTATCAAGTTTCTATGACATAAAAATTTGACATATCAACTTTGGCAAAGAAATATCATCGTCTAATACCGGCATTAAATGCTTTATGACTTGCTAGTCAGTGTCTCACAGTCCAAGCAGTAGGTTGTGAGTGGACGATGGAATTTACCAATGCAGGAAAGGCCGACACGTTCATGGAGTATGGAGAATGAAGGAAGGAGCGCAGCTTCTTTTGTCTACTCGTTTCGGGATGCTACTGCTGTGGACCGTAGGTTCGGGAGGTGGGCCCTTTGCTAGGATTGTGGACGAGGTCTGCACTGAAAGCAGCGATTAGTTCACATATACTTTTATTGCGAAATACTTGCATACTCAAGATTTATGTCAAGTGCTTGTGGTACAAATCGGTTCTGCAATGCATCTACTCCAGTCAGTCAATAGTAGTGTTCTTGCTGGTCCTGGCTCGCTGTAGACGGAGTCTTAGAGTGCTATACTGTTGCGATATTGACGGCTGTACTCGCTGGAGTTCTCCGCTATTCTGCTGTCGTGGCTGTCGTTGCGCCGGCCTATCTAGCCGAGCCAGGAAGCTATTAAGCGTGGCGTCTCACTGTTCAAATATACTGCCGGCATCGAAATATATTTAAACAATTAATATTAAATTTCTCATGGCCTTTTTATGCAAATATATTCAGTTCTTGTCCACAATTAATACACATAATTGTTTGTGGCCGGCCGCGGTGGCCGAGGAGACTGAGGCCCTCCAGTCACGGTCTGCACGGCCACTACGGTCGGGGGTTCGAATCCCCCCTCGGGCATGGATATTTGTGCCGTCTTTAGTATAAGGTAGTTGATAAGTAGTTTGTAAGTTTAGGGACTGATGACCCCGTAGTTAAGTCCCATTAGCTTAAAAAACATTTGAACAATTGTTTATGTATAAATTATCTAATACATATCTACTATTTTTAGTCGGCAATGAAATATTTAAGTGGCAGTCTACAACATAAAATGAACGTTACTAAGAATAATATTAAATATAATAAAATACATATATAAATGTAATGTGCTTTGCTGGGTTCATGTTTTGTGTTTCTGTGGTGGAATCTATGTTCTAACACAAGAATATTACTACCTCAACGAAAAGCGGAACAAGAGAGTAAAACGAAGTTTATTGAAAGAATACGGAAATAACGTGGTACGTCTTTTACGATAGCTAGCGTGGTGCAATGCTGCCCATTTTCTTCTTAAATGTTCAAATGTTTGTACAGTCTATGGGACTTAACTACGGGGTCATCAGTCCTTTTTTCTTCTTAAACTGTTACTGATAAACACTACGAAAAAATTGTTCAAATGTTTGTAGAGCTTATGGGACTTAACTACGGGGTCATCAGTCCCTAAACTTACAAACTACTTATGAACTACCTAATACTAAGGACGGCACAAATATCCATGCCCGAGGGGGGATTCGAACCCTCGACCGTAGTGACCGTGCAGACCGTGACTGGCGCGCCGCAGAGCGCTCGGCCACCGCGGCCCGCTAAACACTACGTATCAATAATTGTAAACATAAGTGTTATAATATTATTATTATAGCACTGAAGTTTATCGGCTTTTTATCTGTAAGGGATATTGAAATTATAATTACGGCATTTGATTTTTACAAGTCTCCTGAATCAATTCATATAATTGTATTTGCCGTGTGATCATTCCCTGATTTTATATGGATTTTTAGAATAAAGTGTGTGGCTATATTGTATTTCAGTTGCAATCTGGGAGAGCCGCCCTCGCTCAGCCAAGAGCGCCGTTTCCGCTATCCGAGCAGATTGGGAAAATCTTAACTATCCTTATTCCATTCACTAGGTCACTAGGCGGCTGGCTGGGGAACCCAACGGCCTGACAAAACCCGCCTTTCACATGGAAACAATCAGCTTCCTCCTGTATCCGTAATATCACACATTGATGCCGGAGGTCAGTCACAAGACCATGAAAATATAGAAAGTCTGCTCCCCAGGATGTGTGGTGTATGCCAGAATTAATTCTCACTCCAGCCTGAGTCGTAGACCTAAGTTTAACACTAACGTTCAATGACCGTATATAGCAAAGTGGTGGTAATGACCTTGCAGACGGGCAGATAGGTGCACAGATACATCAGAAAACGAGTCTACAAAGAACTGAAATATCGTACCTCGACCTCGGGCTCATCTCGTACGTTTGACGATCCGAGGTTTAGTGCAGCAAAGTTACTGCCTTTCTGCGGTCGTGGACTAACTGCTGCAACATACATTTCAGATATTCTAACTGTGTTTTGCGCTAATGCATCTACACTGGTTAATGTTCTACTAAACGAATAACACAAGTAGTTGTGATCAGGTAGTGCAATGCAACAACAACGTGATTTACCCGAAGCTATGGCATGGAAAGTTATAGGAAAGTTGGAAGCGGGACAGACAGAGAGAGGCGTCTGCAACTATTAGGATGTCCCTCATAATTACAGAACTTGTGTGGTGTCGCACAAGTCTAAAGTGCGCTATACACGCATGGCGCGGCGTTCTTACGACGTCAGCCACGAGCGCCCTCTGCTACAACTCCGCTCGTGGCCACCACTGAATGACATCATTCACTTGGGACTGAGATAGGAACCAACTAACACTTCGGAATCAGATTGGCACCAGTGAAGACTTGGCTATCGGATAGGCACTAGGCAGGCCTCTAGCTCAACTATGTATCAGCATTCTGCAGTACTGAGCTATGTACAAGTTAAGTATTACTCAGTCTCTAAGAAATATATATCTCGTTCTAATTTACTCTAGTGTCTCTAGTTTCTGCTGTCCCACTGGCTGGTCACCTCCTACCTGCACAAGCGTGCATCCTTTATTCCTATGTCGGTGTTTCTACTCGGCCACCGACACCTACGACGGAAACGAGACACAAAAGCGGCGACGAGGCTGGGATACAAAATTGGCGACGAGGAGCGATAGCAGAACCTTCGACCAGCCCGCTTACAGCAGCCAGGCAGCAGCAGTCGGAGCACGCAGAAATTGCTCCCGCCCACCCACCCTTATTATAAGATTTTTGGGGGAACTTATCCTATTACGTGTTTTGTGGACTTTTTTAGTTACAGACGGCGCAAATCATGCAACTACTCCAAGCGGTGTTAACGGCACAGGCAGCTAACCAACAACAACAGCCGTCGCTTCAGCAGCCCACTCCTGCCGCTGCACCGCTCCCTACGCGTTCCGTCAGTACGACGAACATGAGGAAGAATAGAATGGAATGATTACCACCGGCCGCGGTGGCCGAGGCGACTGAGGCGCTCCAGTCACGGTCTGCACGGTCACTACGGTCGGGGGTTCGAATCCCCCCTCGGACATGGATATTTGTGCTGTCCTTAGTCTTAGCTAGTTCATAAGTAGTTTGTAAGCTTAGGGACTGATGACCCCGTAGTTAAGTCACATAAGTTCTACAAACATTTGAACATTTTTGAATGATTACCTCGCGCAGTTTCAAGAACTTGTCGCGACTTATCAACTTACAGGTCAGACCGTGAAACATTGCTTCCTCTCCATCGTGGGCACTAAAACCTTTGTATTACTGCAGAAACTTTTCCCCCACGCATCGTGATCTAGACTTTGAACAAATAGTAGATGCACTGAATGCTCATTATGAGAGAAAAGTTCTCGTAGCTGCGGCACGGTACCGATTTTTCAGACTAAAAACATTACCTGAGCAGTCACACCAGGAATGGATCACAGAACTGAAGGGCTTAACCCGCAAATGTAAATTTACTTGCTCTTGTGGACTTTCTTATAGTGACGTTATGTTGAGGGATGCAATTACGCAGAACATTCAGGACCCCAGAATTAGGGCAGCAATTCTAAAACAGTCTGACCCCTCATTAGACAGTGTACTGCAGCTTATAGAAGCGGATGATACCTTTGACTTAGCAGATGTAGAAATGCAAAGCCACAGTGTTAATTTAGTGCGCTGTACTGGATGCTTTCCTAGCCGTAGTTCTCAGCCTAGTCCTAGTGATTCTTATTTTTCTACCGGCCGTTCTGGACAGACAGTGAACAGTAGCCAGTGTAAAAGTGGGACACAAAGGTCGCCCCGTTGTGTTAGAAACAGTAATTTGAATAACGGGCGCCAATGCTCATTTCAGAAAAATGTTCGTAAATCAGTGCAACGGAAAAGGGTTCGGCAGAAGCAAAATGACTATGTACAGTGCAATCCTGTAGTGAACCTAGTGCCTTCTACAACTTCTCCTTGTAAAAGTGCCCAGTACTGTGTAGCTAGTGACAGTAGACTTGATGTAGCTACTGAAAGTAATTTTAGTGCAGCAGCCTCGCATTGTGCGGACGCCGATGCAGCGGTAGTGCCATCTAGTGACAGTGTTGTTATTCCACTGTCTGCTGATTCTGCGCCGCTTCCTTCACTACGCGGCCCGCACCTGCGCAAGCGCAGCACACAAGCTGTATCAGACGTTGCCCACATTTGCGCTCCTGTCGAGCGCCACAAGCAAAAACCTTTTTGTGACTCTCTCCATAGAAAATAATACTGTGCAGCTCGACACTGGTTCCGCTGTCACATTAATAAATAAAGACACTTATGAATTTCTGGGTTCGCCAAAACTGTCGCCGTCTCAACAAGTACTCACTGCGTACACAGGTCAAAATATTCCCCTGCTAGGAACGTGTAGCCTGCCCGCCTCTTTTCAAGGTGTAACAAAAACAGTTGCTTTTGTTGTTCTTCAGGCCAAATCTACACAGGAAATTTTTGGACTAGATGCATTTGACTTGTTTGGATTATCAATTCAAAGAGATGTACTGCAAATTTCGTCAGTAGTGCCTCAGGACAAAATCAGTGGTTTGTTTTCGCTTGAATCAGGTTGCGCAAAAGACTTCATTGCACATGTAACTTTGAAAGAACTGCTGTACCAAAATTTCGTAAAGCTAGACTAGTGCCTATTGCAATTAGTGATAAAGTTGCAGAAGAACTTACACGTTGGCAAGATAGTGGGGCGATTTCTCCTGTTTCCGCGAGTCAGTGGGCCTCGCCTTTAGTAATTATAACCAAGCCGTCAGGAAAACTTCGTCTCTGTGCGGACTTCAAATCAACAGTGAACGGTCAAACAATTGTAGACACTTACCCCCTGCCCAGACCTGAGGAACTTATGGACAAATTAGGACAGTCTCGCTTCTTTTCTAAGATAGATTTAGCAGAGGCATACTTACAGATTCCGCTTGATGACGAGTCAAAAAAGTTTTTCGTCATTAATACTCACATGGGCCTTTTTTAATTTCAACGCCTACCCTTTGGCAGTTCTTCCGCCCGCGCTTTTTTTCAGCGCTTTTTGGAACAACTGACAGTTTCTGTACCGTGTTGTTCGAACTATTTAGATGATATTGTGGTCTCAGGGCGCACAGTTGAAGAACATTTAACAAACCTGGAGTGCCTTTTCAAAGTGTTGACTGCAGCAGGTCTACGTTGTAATAAAGCAAAGTGTTCGTTTTTCCAGACTGAAATAGAGTACCTAGACAATGTGATTAATGCTCAAGGAATCCATCCCTTACAGTCACATCTTCAAGCAATCAGACTTGCCTCCTCCTAAGAATGTGCACGAATTGCAAGCAGTAATGGGAAAGCTTAACTACTATTTCAGGTTTATTCCCAGTGCCTCTCAAATTGCAGCTCCACTGCATCGCTTACGTAGGAAGGATGTTCTTTTTGTATGGCCTAAAGATTGCCAGGTTTCTTTTGACAAATTAAAGTCTGCACTACTCAGTGATGCATGTTTGATTCCCTTTGACCCACAGAAGCCTGTAGTGCTAGCAGTCGATGCCTCGTCGTACGGTCTGGGTGCAGTTTTGTCGCATCGTATTGGATCTCACGATCGACCTATTGCCTTTGCATCCAATCTCCTGACGCCAACACAACAGAATTACAGTCAGATCGAAAAGGAAGCCTTATCAATCATTTACAGCGTCACAAAGTTTCATCATTATATTTATGGCAGAAAATTCTATTTGTTGACAGACCACAAGCCTTTCACGTCGTTGTTCTCACCCACAAAGCCAATTCAGTCACGAACGGCGCAAAAGCTTCAGAGATGGTCGTTGATACAGTCTAATTATCAGTATGAGATTTTATACCGACCTACCACTAAACATGCCAACGCGGATACACTTTCCCGACTTTCGGTTGGCCAGGATGTGTCCTTTGATTCTTCAGAAATGGCATGTTGTCAGATAGACTCCAAAGATGCTTCCGCTGTCGCAGACTTCCCTTTGAACTCTCGTAGGGTTGCACAGGAAACAGCTGCGGATGCAGATCTGTGTGTGGTAGCAAGTTTTGTTCGCTCAGGGTGGCCGGCCAGAGCCAAAGACATTGATTGGCCTCTGGTTCGACGTTATTTTGCACAACGTCATGTATTATCTTTAAGTCAGGGTGTTCTGTTGTTACATACCGACAACGACCAAACAAGAGTGATTGTTCCTCATTCCCTGCAACAAGAAGTTTACGCCTCCTGCATCAAGGACATTGGGGTATTGTTAGGACAAAGCAACTGGCCAGACGTCATTGCACCTGGGTTGGTATGGACGCCCAGATAGAGAGCATGACGTCACAGTGTACAGTTTGTGTGGAGCAACAGGCGGCTCCTCCGCAACGTTTCTCAGACTGGCCACGCCCCAAGGGACCATGGCAACGTTTATGTCGTTTAGAATAGCGCTTTTTTACTGCTCAGAGATATAGAGGCGAGATCCTTAGATCTTTTGGTGTGCCCTACGTGATGCCATACGAGATGGGTTCTTTCTAGTGGACGATAACGCTCTTCCTCACAGAGGTGTACTGGTGGACAACTTGCTTAAAGCTGAGGTAATTGAACGAATGGTGTCGCCAGATTGTTCACCAGACTTAAATCTGGTAAACGATACCAGGGATGCACACACTTAGCAACCGGATTACAGCCAGACCAGAACCCCCCTTCCCCCACTTCGGTTGCAGAGCTGATATTGCACTCACGGATGAATGGCCAAATACCCAAGAGGTGATTCATAACCTTGTGCCACACAGCTGTACAGGCGTCCCAGGGGTAAACGATAATGACCGTTTCAGTATAATGGTAGCCCCATAGTGCCTCTCTCTAAGTAAACGCCACGTAAACGTCAAGTAAAGAGTTGAGACAAGGAAATATCATACTGAATCACACACAAATTACAATTGTAACCAATATCTGAATAAAATACTTTACCATATGCATATTGTGTATGATATTTTTATATCTCCGGAATGTGGCAGCAGAAGGATGTGGACATGGATCTCTAACTAAAAGAATTGATTAGTCCACCAGAATTTTTAACGCATTGATACCTTTGATTTCTTCCTAGCTACAAAAGAGTTCTGCAAGGCAATAGTATAATGTTCTGGTTTGAGGTAAGTAACTACTGGCTATCATAGATGGTGCTCTTTTGTTGAACTTCCTGGAACTGTCGAAGTCATGGATATGATTCACGCTGACTGCCGTTGCTGTGGTGCGCTGGCATACCTAAGCGAGCCCCCTTTTTCCTATTGGCTGACAAGCGAGGTGAGTGAAGAGGTACCGAGACTGCAGGCAACCCCAGCGGCTGAAGTACTATGCAGCAACTTATCGCCTCTTCTTACAGTTGCGCAGTGACTTGTGTAAATCGCCGGTGTTGTGGCGAATAGCTACGCCACAACACTATTCCTCCCTGCCCCTCCCCCCCACACACACACAAATCTTCTCACCATCGTAGTGAGCGAAACGACGGCGGGGGGCAGTCGAGGGATCGGGGTTCGAATCTTTGCCCAGAGTTGAACCACCGGTCGCAACCCACCATCTGGCCTGCCCTTGGGACGAAACGCCGGGCGGAAAACGCACCAAAGGTCGTGCTCCTACGGACACGAGGCAGAAGGAGAGAGGATCTCGACGGCCAGTGCATCGCGACGATGAGCCCGCGATGGCGTACGTCGAAGGATGGTTCGTCACAGGCTCTGATGCTGGCGGCGATGCCTCAAGCTCCATGGGCTCGGTGCCGAGGAGGGAAGTCGGCTGAACCCGCGATGTCGGATGCGGCATGGACCCCACCATCCGAGGGGACAGCGAATCTGTCGACAAAAACGCAGCGGCAGCATCCTCTAGTGCACAAGGGCGAATTTGGTTTCCATGACGAAGCTGCACCCCATCGGCACCCTGCAATAAAAACATGCTAGCGCCAAGCTGCCGAATGATGCTACTACACTCCCAATGTCTGCGCCCGGCATAGGACCTGAAAAAGATGCGTTTGCGCAATAATGTGCCTGATACTGTGGAGCGGGCGGCATCTGTGGTCGGTGCATGAGATGCAGCAGAGTGCGGTACTGCTGTCTGTGCAACAACCTCGCAGATGATGCACCACTGTGTGACTGGGAACGGTATGAGGCTACGAAATGCAGAAGAGCATGTTTACTCGTGTAGCGGTACTTTATCTTGTCCATCTGTGACTTGAATGTTCTCCCAAAACTTTAATCTTCACCATTTGATTGAGGATGGAACGGACCACTAGTCAGATGGCGAATACCGCTGGCTTGGCAAAACTGTTCAAATTACCACGACACAAACTGTGAACCATCGTCCGTCACTATCAGTTATGGTAGACCTTCAATACAAAAAACAGACTGGTGGACTTGGAGAGTGCTGCGAGTAGTCATGGAGTTCATGTGGTACACGAAAGGATATTTACTGTAGGCATCCAGAACACTGAGCCGTCTTGTATTCCAGAATGGACCCGCAAAGTTTAAATGCCCGCGCTCCCATGGCGTGGTTGGTGTGCGCCATTGTGAGAACCGTTCAAGATGGGTGGGTTGATTTTCCGCACAAGCCTGACAATGAGCCTTCATCCTATCTGCTCGTCCAGACCGATCCATATGCAATGTCTGCGCGCCAATTGTTTGGTGCGGACAACACCCCAATGACTTTGGTATAGTAACTGAAGCACCTGACATTGCAATGACTGAAGGATCACCACACGCACCTGGTCATTTTCTACATCTACCTTCATACTCCGCAAGCCACCCGATAGGTGTGTGGTGGAGGGTACTTTGAGTACCACTATCGGTTCTGCCTCCTATTCCAGTCACGTATTGTTCGCGGAAAGAAAGATCGTCGGTATCCCTCTGTGTGGGCTCTAATCTCTCTGATTTTATCTTCATGATCTCTACGCGAGATTTACGTAGGAGGGAGCAATTACTGCCAGCCTCCTCGGTAAAGGTATGTTCTCTAAACTTCGACAAAAGCCCGTACCAATGCGACAGAGCGTCTCTCCTGCAGAGTCTTCCACTGGAGTTTATCAATCATCTCCGTAATGCTTGCACGATTACTGAATGATCCTGTAACGAAGCGCTCTGCTCTCCGTTGGATCTTTTCTACTTCCTTTATCACCCCACCTGGTACGGATCCCACACCGGTGAGCAGTATTCAAGCTGTGGGCGAACAAGTGTACTGTAACCTACTTCCTTTGTTTTCGGACTGCATTTCCTTAGGATTCTTCCAATGAATCTAAGTCTGCCATCTGCTTTACTGACGATTGATTTTATATGCTCGTTCCATTTAAATCACTCCTAATGCCTCCTCCCAGATAATTTATGGAATTAACTTCTTCCAGTTGCTGACCCGCTATAGTGTAGCTAAATGATACAGGATCTTTCTTTCTATGTAATCGCAGCACATTACACTGGTCTACATTGACATTCAGTTGCCATTCCCTGCACCATGCGTCAATTCGATACAGATCCTCCTGCATTTCAATATAATTTTCCATTGTTACAACCTCTCTATAAATTACAGCGTACAAAGTAACACTGATAAGTCATGGCGGCACGAAAAGTAGCGTTGAACCACCATGTTAACTATCTGTGTCACTGTACGAAGCCACTTGTGTGGACATAGTGCAACATAATTTGAAGATCTCCCACTGTTGCTTGGAAAACATTTCGGTGATTGAGAGGAAACTGATCGAAGACCTCAGAATTACTAGCATCTATATGTAAACAGGAAGCTTCTGAGGCATCAAAATCAACATCTTGGCCAACAGCAAGACTTGACAGTGTATCTGCATTAGACGTCGTCCGGTAGACAATTTCTTAGTTGCAGGAAGACAATATGAGCGCCCAACGTTGTTGCTTCTGTGCTGTGCGACTAGGTATGGGCTTGAAAGGGTGGAACAAGCACTGAAGCGGCTTATGGTCAGATACCAGGTAAAACCTGCGACCATACAGATATTGGTGAAACCTGGAAACACCATAGATGACTGCTCATTGCTCTTTTCAATTTTCGAATAATTGACCTAGGCTTCGTCCAACAATTTCGAAGCAAAAGGGATAGGTTTGTCTGAAGACCCAATTTCGATGCGAGAGGGCCGCTCTAGTGTAAAACAACGATCACATAGCAAAGCGTCTTCCGGCGCTTGTAAAGCGCTGTCACGCTCCTTTGACCAAACAAACTTAACATTCTTCCGCAGTAGGCAATGCAGCAGTGTCGCTAGTTGCGCTTTGTTAGGAATAAATTTCATATAATAGGAGAGTTTGCCCAGGTAATATTGCAATTATGTACTGTTTGTGAGAGTCTTGATCTTGCGAATAACTTGCAAATGCGACTGCAATTAATAAACACCCTGCGAATTGATGACAGCTTCCGTAAGGACTTAGAAAAGTGCCCATAAATTGTTGGAATGCTCTTCAGCCGTGCAGCCAGAAACAACAATATCGTCTTGATAATTTGAGCAACAAGGCACTGCTTTTGTTAGTTATTCCAAGTAGCTTTGAAAGATTGTCAGAACAGAGGCACAACCGAACAGTAACCTGAGAAACTTGAAGTTGGACAAGTGTGTATTAATAACTAGAAAGTTATGTGATTGCTCGTCGAGCGGAAGTTGCAGATATGGATCCCGAATGCCAGTTTCGGAAAAATATTTGCCAACTCTTAATCTGTCCATTAGCTCGTGAGGGTGAGGCAACAGAAAAGTCTCAATCATTGTCTGAGGATTCACAGTGCGCTTCTAGTCCATACAAATTCTGAGTTTGCTAGATGGTTGTTTGACAATCACTCAAGTAGAAGCCCACTGACTTACTGAAATGGGCACAATAACACCTTGATTTTGTCATTTTGTCAGTGACTGTGCGACTTGAGTGCGTACTACCAAAGTAACAGGGCGTTCCCTACAAAATCGTGGCTGCGCATTATCTTTTAATGTCATATGGACGGAAGAATTAGTTGCCTATCCAAGTCCGTCGGAAAAGAGTTCAGGAATGAGTCACTGACAAAACATTCCTGGTGATGCTAAGAACAAATAAATCACACAGATCCTAACCAAAAATTTTTGCACTGTCACAGGATTCTAAAACCAAAAGAGAGCTGTCTTGTGTATATATCCATACACTGCAGGAAAGCTACAAGTACCTAGCACTGGTGTGTCTTGTATATGCAGTAAGCAAAGTGTGCACTGTTCGCAATTGAGGTGCGCCTAGCAATTCATATGTGGCACTATTGATTAACAACACAGTGGCACCTGTAAGAAAAAGCAAAAATTTCACTGTTTTGCCAGCAATTCGCAAATGTACAAACCGTATAGCGTGGCGTTGCAAAGAAGTATCGCCAGCATCGTGAGTTACCTGAACACTAGAGACAATTTGAGTGGCAGAAGGTTTAGAATGAATTGCAAAAACAGAGTCTTCACGTCGTGTGCGTGAATTTTTCAAGTGCTTCTGCCGTGGAGCAGTTGCAAGTGACATACACACACACACACTTTGAACGTGTCCTTATTTGTCACAAAATAAAACAAATTGCATTATGTAAATGGCATTGATTTCGCCTATGCTTTGAAATACATTTGGGATAGGACTTACCATTGGCTTGCTTGGCGCAAGGCCGGCATTGTGGATGTTTACAGGAAATACGACGCGGCTGCATGTGGCGTGAGGACTGGTCACCAACATTTCATTTTTCAGGCCGAGACGGAACACTTTACTTTTCTCGCGCTGCAGCACTTATATGGCCATCTTGAAAACTACTTGCCACAAAGTCACACATGTCCTGATACTCAATTACTTGAAGTACATGTTCAAGGATCAGAGTACTGTATGAATTGTACACCAATGCGTGAGGCTGACAAATTTCTAGTAATCACATCCCACATCATTAAATCTGAATAGTTCTTGCCACAGTCACAACGAAAGTTACACTTACTAGTTAAATCTTGCAGTTCAGTTACCCACTGTCTATAATATTGTCCTGCCTGCCTACGATAATTACAGATTTGTAATCTAGCTTCTGCTACATTCAATTTTTGTTCATAATGGTTCGTAATATGACTATGTAAGCTTTCCCGGCGTAATGATTCATAATATTCTTCTCGGGTTTCCTGCCGGATCAATACGTCAACTGGACAGTTGATGTATTGATCCGGCAGGAAACCCGAGAAGAATATTATGGTTCGTAATAGCTGCACTAATTCCTCAAAAGGCACTTATTCTGGGCGAGTTGAGGGGAAGAGTTTTATACAGGATTTTTAACTGTAAGACATACCCAGGGGCAAATATAGACTTATTGGTCATGAATTGTAGGCCGAAATTGTAAAAACTGCAGAAAGGTAGGCAAACAAGGAGGGCACCTGGTTAATTGAAGGCACCTGAAGTTCTAAAGAATTTCAGAGGGAATTTTAGACAACATTTCACAGAAACAGGGGGAAATATAACAGTAGAAGAGGAATGGGTAGCATTGAGAGATAAAATAGTGAAGGCAGCAGAGGACAAAGTAGGTAGAAAGGCAAGACCTACAAAAATCCTTGGATATCACAGGAAATACTAAACTTAATCGATGATAGAAGAAAATATAAAAATGCAGTAAATGAAACAGACAAAATAAAGTACAGACGACTAAGAAATGAAATTGACAGGAAGTGCAAAATAGCTAAGCAGGAGTGGCTACAAGGCAAATGCAAGGCTGTAGAAGAATGTATAAATAGGTGAAAAATAGATATCGCCTACAGGAAAATAAAAGAGACATTTGGAGACAAAAACATCTCTATGAATATCAAGAACTCAGATGGAAAACCATTTCTCAGCAAAGAAGGGATAGCTGAAAGGTGGAAAGAATATATAAAGGGGCTCTATAAAGGAAATGAACTTAGAAACAATATTTTAGGAAGGGAAGAAGAAGTAGATGAAGATGAAATAGGAGATACAATACTGATATATGAATTTGACACAGCACTGAAACAACTACGTCGAAACAAGGCCTCTGGAGTAGATGACATTCCCTGAGAGCTACTGAGGTCTTTGGGAGAACCAGCCATGGCAAAACTATTTCACCTAGTGTGTACGATTTACGAGACAGACAAAATACCCTCAGACTTTAAGAAAAATGTAATAATCCCCATTCCAAAGAAAATAGGTGCAGACAGATGTGAAAATTACAGAGCTATTATTTTAATAAGTCATGGTTGCAAAATACTAACATGAATTATTACAGGATGGAAACTCTGGTAGAAGCCGCTTTTTGGGAAGATCAGTTTGGATTCAAGAGAAATGTAGGAATATGGGAGGCAATACTCACTTTAGAGCTTATCTTAGAAGATGGATTAAGGAAAGGCAAACCTATATTTCTAGCTTTTGTAGATTTGGAGAAAACTTTTGGCAATGTTGATTGGAATATACTCTTTCGAATTCAGAAGCAATCAGGAGTAAAATATAGGAAATGGAAGGTTATTTACAACTTGTACAAAGACCAGACAGCAGTTATCAGAGTTGAAGGGCATGAAAGAGATGCGGTGGTTGGGAAGGGAGTGAGACAGGTTGTAGCATTTCTCCAATGTTATTCAATTTGTACATTGAACAAGCTATAAAGGAAGGAAACGAGAAATTTGGAGAAGGAATTAAAGTTCAGGGTGAAGAAATAAAAACATTGCATTTTACCGATTGTAATTCTGTCAGAGACAGCAAAGGACCTGGATGAGCAGTTGAACGGAATGGACAATGTTTTGAAAGGCGCGTATAAGTTGAACATTAAGAAGAGTAAAACTAGAGTAAGGGAGTGCAGTTTAAGAAAATCAGGCCATGCCGAAAGAATTAAAAAAGGTAACAAAACAATAAAGGAGGTAGATGAGTTTTTTTATCTGGGCAGTAAAATAACACATGATGGTCTCAGTACGAGGATATAAAATGCAGAATGGGAATGGGAAGAAAAGCGTTTTTGATTAAAAGAAATTTGTTAACATCGAATATTAATTTACATGTAAGGAAGTCCTTTCTGAAGGCATTTGTGGGCAGTGTGGTCTTGTATGACAAACAGTGTGGACAGGAAGAGGATAGAGGCTTTCGGAAAGTGGTGCTACAGAAGAATGCTGAAGTTTATGTTGGTTGATCACGTAACAATTGAAGAAGTACTGAACAGAATTGGGGAGAAAAGGAATTTCTGTCAAACCTTGACTAAATGAAGGAATCTATTGGTAGGACACATTGTTAGACATCAAGGAATCGTGAATTTAGCATTGGAGGGAAGTGTGTGTGTTGCTGTTCTTATAAGGAAATGAAGAGGCTGGCTCAGGACAGAATAGGATGGGGAGCTGCATCAGACCAGTCTCTGGACTGAAGACTACAACAACAACAAAGTTATAAAATTATGCATTATATATATATATATATATATATATATATATATATATATATATATATATATATATATATATATATATATATAATATTTGCCTTTAAGCTAGTTAATTATTTTCCTGCATTTTTGGATGACTTACTATATGTGCTCTTATACAAATGACCACTATTCTCCATAATACTTAAAATTTATTTTTTAAATCATTACTGTAGAACCATGCATTTAACTCATCAACAAACAGAATGTCACAAAATATAATACAAACTGCATATCTCCATGTACCATAAATATCTTATACAGTTTTGTTGTGTTTCGCTATGTTGACATTTCTGATATCAAACATTTTCTTGGTGCACCATTAGTGACATATTGTATGGGTATTTTAGAGAAAGAGAAGCTGAAATTGGACATATTATTTATACATTACAGTTAGTTTACATTCCCAATTCCAAATCAACTGACGCACTGCTGTTTACTTTTAAGGATCTTTTAAGTGAAACACTGCATTTACTTTTAGTTGTGTTAATAGGCCATCACACTTTCATACCACAAATAAACATAGCTAGACATTATCGTGACCTAATATGAACAATATACCAAAAAATATTATCAGGTATGGTGATACTATCCTATGCAATTCAATTAAACATTCTGTTTATGTATCTTACGAAGTTGAATAACACAATTTAATTGAATTATTTTGAGCCTGTACAGTTTTACTCCTGTCAGTATTTGGATGAAGATGAAACTTCCTTTTTTGTGTTTCTGGCTATTTTTAATGAGTATCAATTTTGATACTGTGAGCTTTGCATACACTTCAAAGATTCACTTTCAACAAAGATATACTGTGGTACATAATCAGTGTATAGGAAAAAAATTGTATTCGTCATGTTTCAGTATGGAGATGAAGCAGATCGGTGTATCTGCAGGCATAACTACAGAATCGTACTTCTGCTGTCAGTACTAAAGAACTGAAAATGGAACAGGAAAAAAAATAAAGTTTAACAAACTAAAAGATATTCAATTTTATCCAATGCACAAAAGAATTACCTTTTTCTTCTTCTGATGTAAATCCACTAATGGATGTTTGTGATCACATTTGCCCAGTCCCCGCTATTTCTTTCAGCATTGATCAAGTCTCTGGCATTTCTTATTTCTGTCCGCTGCCTAATGTTTTGTAGCAAATGAAATCCTCCTCCTGCCAATTAGTCATTTGCCTTCAGTCTTCCCCTCGAATATCAGTTTAAGAAGATGATACCTTTCATTTCAATTCACATAACCTGAGTAAACAGTTTTCTTGTGTATTATTGTGGTTAGCAGTTCACACTCTCTTTTCATTATTATTAACATCTCTTCATTTGATTTCCTTGCTATACACAGAACTTTAAGTATCCTTCGATGTAACAATATCTCAAATGCTCCCAACTCGTTCATAGTGTTCTGTGTAACATGCCTCATTGATATGTAAATTGTAACAAAACAAAAAAGGCGCATGATGATTTATTTAATCTGATAATTTAATATGCAAAACAATTTTATATTATTATACAAATTTTCTGATTAATCTTTTTGATAAATTGTGTCTCTACTGTGTGTCTTCCTAAACATAGAAAAGTTAATCTTGATCTATCTAACCAGTGGCATATACCATAGCTAAGATCAAGGCTCAATCATTTACTCTATTTGCCCTATTTCTATCACAGAAATTTGTTTTTTCCACTTTGACATTATATGCAAACATTTATAACTCCCTCCAAACTGGGATTGTTAAATGATAGTATTCAGTAACTTCAATACTTTCAGATAATATCTCAGAATTCAAAGGTATAACCTAACCATTTACAGTAACATGAAAAAATAAAATTAGCTGTCATATAAATTTCCAAAACAAGGAAAGACACAATATTATACAAAGTGAATTAAATTACTGTCTATATTTTCGGAGATCCTACCATACAAAGAAATTGAATAAGAAATGGGCTTACTCGTAAACATCATCCCAATCTGAAAGGAGAAGATAGAAAACAAATGCAATCAATTAGTATCCCAACCTTAACTGAGTTATTGAACCCTAATAGGCAGTGGGGTAGAGCAACTGATATTATACCAAACACAAAGCAATGTTGATCTCGAAATGGCAGCATCATTGTTGGCAGACTGGATCAGAAATCTGTCGATCCCTTCTGTGAAATCAAATAACTTCGTCCCACAGAGGAGACCTCCCAAAAGAACGGTACTCTGCAACACACAGCTACACACACCAGCTATCAGTGGCCACTCCTTTACACCTAGGAAGCAAATCTCATCAAACCTTTACTTGGCTGTTCAATGAAAACATTCTCCCAGATGACAGATCCTTTGACCTGTTATATAGCAAAACAGACCAAACTGCAATTTGTACTCTAGACTCCACTTCCAACAGCAAAGTCACATAGCCCTGACTTATTCCCCAAAACATCTACGAAATTATGTCTGTGTCATTTTGCACTGATTTTTATTAATGTGGGTGTAGGACACAACTTGAGCGAGACAGCCTATCCATCCAGGGAACTGTATGTGCAGAAACCTGTCATTTATTATGTCATAGACCAAGCTATGCTCTCCCAACAGTTTAGCATGCAGAGATAGTGGGATGTCGTCCCTTACCATTGAACATGTGGGGTCACTGACCATCGCCATTCCTTTAAAGAAATTCACATACTGGCTCAAACTGCACCAGTTGCTATCTCAGCAGAGCATTGTGTTCTACAGCAATTAAAGAAAACCATTTGTTTCAAAAAATTAAGCTTTTTCTGCAGAAAATCAATATCTTAGGAAACGAATACCATAATTTCCACAAAACAATAATAACATTTACAAGATAATAAATTTCATTTATTGGTAAATCTACCTAAATTAATGTTAATGAATCAGAATTAAAATTTTGATAAACCCTGATACAAAAGGGATAAGAAATGAAATTAACTTGTTCTGATTTTAAATTATGATTAATAATTCAATAATCCACCCATGAACTACAGACATTGCCGAGCTGGGGTGGCTTGCATGCCTCAACAATACAAATAGCCGTACTGTAGGTACAACCAGGACGGAGGGGTATCTGTGTGGTTCCTGAAGAGGGGCAGCAGGCTGAAAGCAAGGGGAAACTGCAGCCGTTACTTTTTCCGAGGACATGGAGCTGTACTGTATGAATATATGATGATGGCATCATCTCATGTAAAATACCGGAGGTAAAATAGTCCCCCATTCGGATCTCCGGGCGGGGACAACTCAGGAGGATGTGATCATCAGGAAAGACGACACTGGCATTCTATGGATCGGAGCATGGAATGTTAGAACCCTTAATCAGGTAGGGAAGTTAGAAAATTTAAAACTGGAAATGGATAGGCTGTGGGGATAAATGAAATTCGATGGAAAGAGGAACAGGATTTCTGGTCAAGCGAGTACAGGATTATCAATACAAAATCAGTTGGGGGTATTATAGGAGTAGGTCTGATAATGGATAAGAAAATAGGATTGCGGGTAAACTACTATCAGCAGTGCAGTGATCGCATTATCATAGTCAAGATAGATACAAAGCCAACACCGACCACAGTAGTACAAGTTTATATGCCTACTAGCTCTGCCGATGATGAGGGGATTGAAGAAATGTATGAGGAGGTAAAAGAAATTATTCAGACAATTAAGGGAGAGGAAAACTTAACTGTGATGCGAGACTGGAATTCGGTAGTAGGAAGGTAAAACAGTGGGTGAATATGGACTGGGCAAAAGGAATGAAAGAGGTGATCGCCTGATACAATTTTGCATGGAACATAGCTTAATCAAAACACACACCTGGTTTAAGAATCACGAACGAAGGTTATATACATGGAACATACCAGGAGACACAGGGAGGTACCAGATAGATTTTATAATGGTAAGACATAGATTCCGGAACCAGATTTTAAACTGTAAAACATACCCAGGGGCAGATATAGACTCTGACCATAAATTGTTGGTCATGAATTGTAGGCTGAAACTGAAAAAACTGCAAAAAGGTACGAAAATAAAGAGATGAGACCTGTATCTATTGAAGGAATCTGAAGTTTTTGAGAATTTCAGAGGGTGCTTTAGGCAAAAATTGACAGAAATGGGGCAAAATAAAACAACAGTAGAAGAATGGTAGCATTGAGAAACGAAATAGTGAAGGCAGCACAGGACAAAATAGGTAGAAAGGCAAGACCTGCAAAAAATCCTTGGATATCACAGGAAATACTAAATTTAATTGATGAAAGTAGAAAATATAAAAATGCAGTAAATGGAACAGGCAAAATGGAGTACAGATGACTAAGAAATGGAATTCACAGGAAGTGTAAAATAGCTAAACAGAAGTGGCTAGAAGACAAATGAAAGTCAGTAAAAGAATATATGAATAGGGGAAGAATAGATACCGCCTACAGGAAAATAAAAGAAACATTTGGAGACAAGAAAAGCAGCTGTATGAATATAAAGAACTCGGCTGGAAAACCAGTTCTCAGCAAAGAAGGGAAAGCTGAAAGGTGGAAAGAATACATAGAGGGAATATATAAAGGAAAGGAACTTAGAGACAATATTGTAGGAAGAGAAGGGGATGTAGCTGAAGATGAAATAGGAGATATACTGAGAGAAGAATTTGACAGAACGTTGAAAGACCTAAGTCAAAACAAGGACCCTGGAGTGGACAACATTCCCGGAGAACTACTGAAGTCTCTAGGAGAGCCAGCCATGACAAAACAATTTCAACTGGTCCGTAAGATGTATGAGACAGAGGAAATGCCCTTAGACTTTAAGAAAAATGTAATAATCCCCAATCCAAAGAAAGCAGGTGCAGACAGATGTGAAAATTACAGAACCATCAGTTTGATAAGTCATGGTTGCAAAATTTTAATGTGAATTCTTTACAGAAGGATGGAAAAGTGGATAGAAGCCGACCTTGGGGAAGATAAATCTAGATTCAGGAGAAATGTAGGAACTCGGGTGGCAATCCTGACTTTATGGCTTATCTTAGATGATAGATTAACCCTTTCGCAGCTACGGGCATACATGTATGCCCGGCAGTTAGGAGGCCCAGGCGGCTACGGGCGTACATGTACGCCCAGGCGGCGAGAGGCTCAGACGGCTACGGGCATCCAAATACGCCCAGCAGGTAGAGCGGCCTGAAGGCTAAGGGCATTCATATACTCCCGGGGCCCGGGCGCACAATGGGGCGGCGGCGACTCGGTTTTACCCACGGCTCAACATTCTTGGAGGCACTGCCATTAACAGGTCTTCTTTGTTATGTCGGTGAGCTCTACAGTTTTCACTTCCGAGCCTTCCTGCTCACGAGCTCTCCATCAGGCCCATCCTGTATTTTTTGTTTGGTGAGAGAACGGCGTTTCACTGTACTGTCGTTGCAATTTCGGAATGTAGTTTATCAAACAAGTAAATAATGGACATCATCATGAATAGTAGTGATGATGACGATACTGCTACTACAGACTTTTCTTTAGATGAAGAGCTGGATGTGTATAGAACTAATGGTATTTATTCAACACTACGAAGAACTTCTGCAGGAGATTCCTCTTCTTAAGAGGAAAAAGATGATGGGTTAAGTGAAATTTCGACACGCAAAAGTTTGTATGACTGGTCAGATTATCGTCCTGCGAGGAATCGCCACAAATTCGCGAACACTTTTACTGGTTTAAAGGTAGCTTTCGATGAATCAGCAACTCATTTAGATTTATTTTTTTTAATTTATCTGCTTTGAATTTGTTTCAGCTATTTGTGGATAAGAACAAGTGTTATACATTTCTCACCGGAAAATGATGACTGTGCCCAGCAGATAAACAAAACGGAAACCTATAGACCCTCCAGAATTTTATTGCTTTTTGGCTTGTTCTCTCATTATGCCAAGGTTCAAACAGTTAGCAGTGAATGAATATTCGACAAAAGATTCCTTGTTGAAAGCACCAGTATTTTCTGACATAATGGCCAGGTATAAGGTGATATTGCGTTTGTTAAAGTGTTTGTTAACCTTATGGGACTTAACTGCAGGTTCATCAGTCCCTAAACTTACAAACTGCTTATAAACTAACTTTTACTGAAGACAGTACAAATATCCATGCCCGAGGGAGGGTTCGAACCCCCAACGGGGAACGGCCTCGCGCATCGAAGCATAGCGCCTCAACGCACTTGGCCCTTTGATACTGCTTTTATTACACTTTAGTAACAATTCATCCACATCGCAAGATATTCTTGTCAAAATACGAATGCTTATGGAACACGCTAAAATGAGATTCCAAGAGGCTTTAGTCTCATTTGAGAACTCAGTAACACGTAAGTTGCTACTTTTCAGAGGAAGGCTACGGTTCAAAGAGTATACTCCAAACAAACGTACCCCTTTTGGAATTAAATTTTTCATGCTTTGTGGCGTACAGACCAGTTCAATTCTGGGTTATATAATCTACACTGGCACCGTTACTTAAGTGGAATCCAGAAATGCTGAGTGGGGCACATCAGGTAATGTCGTTGTCAGTTTGTTCTTACGATACCTCAATAAAGGTCACAACATTTATTTAGACAATGGGTATTCCAGTGCTGAATTGTTCTTATGGCTCCATGCGAAGTGCTCCAATACCATTGGCACAGTGCGTAAAAACAGGATACATTTACTACCATGTAGATGTTTACTATCGGATTATTTAGCATAGTGAATCGAATTTAGGCTTTTATTTCAAACGAAGCAGTCGGCCTATCAATATTTTCATTTTATTATTTCCATTTCATTATTACATCATTATTTTTCTTGTTTAATGTTACATAGTCCAACATAAATTTCAATAAATATTTTATATTTACGATTATAGCTAGGATTGTCGGAGTTTTGCAGGTCTTCCCTACGTACAACTCACTTTAAAACTAAATGTTGCGAAACATACTCGACCGATGTTAATGAAACTTTAATACGTTGTAGTAACATATTTTGGTAACATACCTCTCAAGTTATAGTCTTTTCAATGACCAATAAAAAAGGTATTAGAATGTACTTAAATCTTTTCATTCTCAGCCGAGGATAATCTTATAACAGTGTCGTTTAGATTTGAAAGGCTGTTTGGTATCACAAACTGCAACTGCTGTGGCAGAGCAGTGAGATACTGATTTTATAAACAGTGTTATTGGGGGCAGCTGTGTGGTCACTGCAATGCGCGACTAGCATGCAGCTGCAGTGGCCGCAGCCCACAGCGGCCGTGGGGCCAGGTCAGCCGCCGCCGCTCAGGCCCACAGTTGGTCTCGCGCCGTCAGCCAGGCGTGCAGCCAGGGCGCTCGCCCCTGTAGTCGCGAAAGGGTTAAGAAAAGGCAAACCTACATTTCTAGCTTATTTAGGTTTAGGTTATTTACAATTTGTACAAAAACCAGACTGAAGTTATCAGAGTTGAAGGGCACAAAAGAGATGCAGAGGTTGGGAAGGGAGTAGGACAGGTTTGTAGTCTTTCTCCAGTGTCATTCAATTTGTACATCGAGCAAGTTGTGAAGGAAAGCAAGGAAAAATTTGGATTAGGGATTAAAGTTCATGGTGAAGAAATAAAAATATTGCGTTTTGCTGATGACATTGTAATTCTGTCAGAGACAGCAAAGGACCTAGAAGAGCAGGTGAAACGAATGGACAGTGTGTTCAAGAGAGCGTATAAAATGAAGATTAACAACAGCAAAACAAAGTTACTGGAATTCAGTCATAGAAACTCAGGCGATGCTGAAGGGATTAGTTTAGGTAACGAAACAATATAGGTAGTAGATGAGTTTTGTTACTTGGGTAGTAAAATAACATATGACCGTCGCAGTGCAGAGGATATAAAATGCAGGATGGCAATGGGAAGAAAAGCGTTTTTAAAAAAGTGAAATTTGCTAACATTGAACACTATGTTAGGCATGAGAAGTCCTTTCTGAAGGCATTTGTGTGGACTGTTGCTTTGTATCGGAGAGAAGCATGGACGATAAACAGTGCAGACAGGAAGAGGATTGAGGCTTTTGAAATGTAGAGTTACAGAAGAATGCTGAAGATTAGGTGGGTGGATCATGTAACTAATGAGGAGGTACTGAACAGAATTGGGGAGAAAAGGAATTTCTGCCATACCTTGACTAAAAGAAGGGATCGATTAGTAGGACACATTCTTAGACATCGAGGAATTGTGAAATTAGCGTTGGTGGGAAGTGTGTGGGGTAAAAATCACAGAGGGAGTCTAAGAGATGAAAATTATATCAAAAATATACTAAGACAATATATTAATAAAAATATTTTTTTCAATTTAAGGAAATAACAAAATAATCAAATAAATTTTTCAAATTAATCTGAATTGCAAAAGAAAATAATCAATTTAAATGACTCACTCTACTTTAAAGTCATGCTTTGATTAATACTTACTAGATACATTTTGAAGCACATCTACTTTGATACAACATATCTCATATTACTTTAAAGTAATTAAGTTCAATAATGAAACTGACAGGTGATATGTACTCACTCCAGAGCCAACCTTAACCTGAAATAATCTTTAATTAAAAGACAAACAGAAAATTATAATTCAAAAACGATTTCTTGATAATGGAGATATTCAAACAAATTAAGTAAAAGAAATCACGTGCTTATGGGATAGGTTACTCTGAATGGAATGAAACACCGACATTACTTTGGGTTATAAGATCTTACCTAATTCAACCCAGTCAGAATATAAATACCACTTAAAATAACAGGGTATCTAACCTTAGTTTCTTTCATTCGTTTCAGAGGTTCAAAAATGACAACAATAAAAAAAGTCAACTAATAAATTTAAATTTTAACAAAATATAAATAACAATATTAAAAAAAATTCACTTGTAGTAAACGTATAACCATGGCTGCTGGTGCGAAATATACCAACACTTACTCAATTACCAATTTGAAGAAAAATTCATATTTAAATCTAATTATTACAAAAACAGAACATTTTCTTAAACACAACTCAGATATAATGTAAAGAAAAAGTGAGTTTTTAAGCAAAAATAAGACATTAAAATTGTGAAACAAATACAATAAAAATGAATCATTATTAAAATATATAAAAACATTACTTAAAATGACATTCAAAAACCCAAAAAAAGAAAATTAACCCCCAAGATACACAAAACGATTCTTTATTATGTATTGAAAATATTAATATGTAATTTCTATGACAATATTAATATGTCTTTAATATTTAATCATTCTTATCATTAATAATACAGGAAGATGAAATGATAATTATTAATTAATACAATTTGTGATTTAACAATACATCTAATAATACACAATTAAATTATATTTTATTTTCAAATATATAATTATATTATATTAAAAAAGTAATTTAATTAAATAGTAATATTAATTATTTTATATATTTAGTTAAGTTTTTATTATGATCATATTAAATATTTAAATTATATTGTTTATATCATATGTTAATAATGTAGAAAATTTAAATTAATTACATTAAATATAAAATTACATAATTATTTCTTTTGCTTGAAAAATAGATTTCAATAACAAATTACTACACATTAAATAAAACTTATAATGTGGTAATACATTAGATATTAAATGTTCAAATAAGTAATTTATATTAATTATAAAGATAAATGGAAAACATAAATTTATAAGATACTTATTTAAATTTTTTAGGAAATGGAATTGCATTAGAGATCAACTTACATTTATTTTTCCTAATATTAACAGACATTAATAGTCCATTAATAATAAATAAAGTACTTTATCATGGAACATTATCATCAACAACGATATTATTTAAATTTTGTTTATTCAAATAAAGTACAGAATTTGTTGAAAAAAAGGAGATTTCTAACAAATTTAATAAGAACAAGAATAATAAAAAATAGGAGCATCTCCATTTCATATCTGATTATAGAGGTATTATAATCAAATAGATGAACTAACTGCTTAATTATAATAAGGTCACAGATAATTACTCCAATGTCAACATTATCAAATTGAATTAAAATAAGAAACTTCACATTCATAGTAACCAGACTAAGAATAATTATTTAAGTAATGGGAAGACTAAATGAAACATCACCACCACAAATTATGGCATACTCACCTATAACACATCAAGGATGACTAATTTGTTCAATAACTATCAGGTAAAACATTTACAATTTTCCATCTAATCTACATTAAATATACAGTTTTAATATTCAAAACAATAAATCAATTCGTTTAAGTCACATCTAGTTAATAGGAAACAGAAGTCAAGCTTGTAATAATAATATCACTTTTATCTTTAGGTGGTCTTCCTCCAGTATTAGGATAGTTCCAAAATGTATTATTATTTAAATACATATTAAGAACAAAATAACAGTTATAGCATTTTCTGTATACTTACCATCCTCACATTATATTACTACATACAAATTAGATTTTCAGTAATTATTATATCACATGCGGAAAATTCTTGATTCATACAACCTATTATATCAGTAATTTCAGTAATTTGGTTCATCTGTAAACAAATTTTATATTATTTTAACAACACCTTATGTTAATAAAACTAATAATCTTCAAAGTTGTAATTAAATGTTACCACTTAGCTCTTAGTAAAATAATATATTATATCTCTACATTTGCCATAAATAGATCTACACACTGATTAATTCAGCCATCCTACTGCAAAAATGACTATTCTCAACAAATCATGAGGGCAATGGTAGGAACATCAATAATAATAATAATTATTCAAGCAGAACTAGGCCAACCAACATAAGTGATTGGAGATGATCTAATTTATAAACTAATTATTACAGATCATGAATTATTATAATTTCCTTTATAGTTATGCCAATCATAATTGGAGTATTTGAAAATTAACTTGTTCCATTAATAATTGCAGCACCAAATGTAGCTTTCCCACAAATAAATAATATAATATGCAGATTGCTTCCAACTGCATTAACACTTCTCAAATCAAATGTTCAAATGTTTGTATAGTCTATGGGACTTAACTCAGTCTATGTGATATAGTGTATAATGAATCTGGTACAGGATGAACAAATCCCCCCTCCAATAGCAAGAGGTATTGCACACAGAGTAGCATTTGTAGCCTTGCAACTTTTTCACTACATCTATCAGGTATTTCATCAATTTTAGGGGCACTTAATTTTATTACAGTAGCAATTAATATACGATCAGATAGTACAGCTATATACCAAGCACCATTATTTGTTTGATCAATTGTAATTAGAGCTTTATTATGATTATTATCACTACTAATTCTAGTGTGAGCAATTACCGTATTATTAAATACATCATTCTTAGACCCAGCAGGAGGAGGAGCTCACATTCTTTATCAACATATTTTTTTCTTAGGACATCTATAAGTTTATAGTTTAATTCTACCAGTATTTTGTATTATTTCTCACATCTTTTGCCATGAAAGTGGAAAAACTGAATCATTTGTAACCATTTGTTTAATTTATGCAATATTGTCAACTGAATTAATCAGAATAATTGTATGAGCACATCACATACTCACAGTATATATAGATATTGATACACATCCTTATTTTACATCAGCGACGATTATTGTTGCACTAACAGGAATTAAAGTATTTATATGAATACCAGCCCTTTATGGAACAAAATTAAAGTTAGGATTTATTTTTATATTTACAACAGGAGGATTAACAGGTCCAGTTCTAGCAAATTAATCACTATGCCGGGGGTCCAGCTATCTTGCTCACCCAAAATATCTCTAGAACAACAACAGCTATTGTAAAACGACTTTCACTGGTATCAATATTCTACAACAAAATGAAATGTGTGTTTTAACACAAACTTATGACTTTTAAATGGACACCCTATATTATTTTTTCCGCAATCTATAACGTGACAAATCCCATAAACAATGGTGTCGATTGCATTGCAATACGTCAATTACATACCGAGATATTGAGAAACGAAGTTGACGCTTGGAATATGGGACATGCATGGTTAGCGCAAGTCCTGAGCAGCATGGGGCTCTCGCCTGAGACTCTGGACGTTCGCTAGCCACGCGTTTCGCGTATTCCAAGCGTCAACTTTGCTTCACAAAATCTCAGGATGTAATTCTACATCCACATAGATACTCTGCAAAGCACATTCATGTGCCTGGCAGAGGGTTCATTAACCACTTATATAATATTTCTCTACCGTTCCATTCTCTTATAGCGCACGGGAAGAAAGAACACCTAAATCGTCCCGTTTTAGATCTAATTTCTCTTATTTTATTGGGATGGTCATGTCTCCCTAAGTAGGTGGGTGCTAGCAAAATATTTTCACATTCAGAAGTAAAAGTCGGTGATTGAAACTTCGCAAACAGATCACGCTGCAATGAATAATGTCTTTCTTTTAATGATTTCCACCCCAATTCGTGCAACATTTCCGTAACGTGATAAAACAAAACGAGCTCCCCTCCTCTGAACCTTCTCAAGGTCTTCTGTAATGCCCACCTAGAGAGGGTCCCACAAAGGGCAACATTACTCCAGGAGAGGACGCACAAGTGTGATGTAGGCAGTCTGTTTGGTGGAGCTGGTGCATCTTCGAAGCGTTCTCCCTATGAAACGTAACCTTTGGTTCGCCTTCCACACAATATTTTCTGTGTGTTCTCTCCAAAGTTATTCGTAATTCTAACTCCTAGGTATTTGGTAGAATTTACAACCTTAAGGATTTATCGCGTAATTGAAGTTCAGCGGATTTCTTTTAGTGGTCATGTGTATTATTTCACACTTTTCTTTATTTAGTGTCAATTGCCAATTTTCGCACAATGCAGAAATTTTGTCTAAATCGCTTTGCAGTTGCTTTTGATCCTCTGTTGACTTCACTAACCGATAAATGACAGCATCATCTGCGAACAGTCTAACGGAGCTATTCAGATTGTCTCCTAAATCGTTTATAAACACAAGGAAGAGTAGGGGACCTATAACGCTTCCCTGTGGAACGCCAGATTTCACTTCTGTTTTACTCCATGACTTACCGTCAATTACAACGAACTGTGTCCTGTCTGATAGGAAATCGTGAATCCAATCGCACAATTGGGGAGATATTCCATAAGCACGCAATTTCAAAAGAAGCCACTTGTGGGGTACAGTGTCAAAAGCCTTCCTGAAATCCAGAAATATGGAATCAATTTGAGATCCCTTGTCGATGGCACTTAACACGTCATGTGAATAAAGAGCAAACTGTGTTTCGCATGAGTGATACTTTCTGAATCCGTGTTAACTATTGGTTAATGGGTCGTTCTCTTCGAGGTAGTTCATAATTTTCGAACGAAGTATATGTTCCAAAATCCTACTGCAAATCGACATCATTGAGATAGGCCAGTAATTTTGTGGATCACTCCTATTGCCTTTCTTGAATATTGGAGTAACTTGGGCAACTTTCCAGTCTTTGGGTACAGATCTTTCGGTGAGTGATCAGTTGTAAATTACAGCTAAGTACGGAGCTATTGCATCGGCATACTCTGAGAGGAAACTAGTTGGTATACAATCTGTCCTGGAAGATTCATTTTTGTTTAGTGACTTAAGCTGTTTTACTATTCCAGGAACATCTACTTCTAAGTTTCGCATGCTGGCAGCTGTTCTTCGATTGAATACTGGAGTGTTCACTCGTCTTCTTTGGCGAACGAATTTCGGAAAGCTGTGTTTAGTAATTCTGCCTTAGCAGTACTGTCGTCGGTAGTATTACCATTGCTATCGCGTAGTGAAGGTATTGTGTTTTGCCACTAGTGAACTTCACATATGACCAGAATTTCTTTGGATTTTCTGCAAGTTTATGAGACAGGATTTCGTTGTGGTAACTAGTATAGGCTTCTCGCATTGAAGTCTGCGCTAGGTTGCGAGTTTCAGTAAAAGACTGCCAGTTTTGTGGATTCTGTGCCTTTTTAAATTTTGCATGTGTTTTTCTTTGTTTCTGCAACAGTGATCTGACCTGTTTTGTGTACCACGGGGGTCACCCCCTCTTTTATTAATTTATTTGGTATAAATCTCTCGATTGCTACTGATATTATGTCTTTGAAAGTAAGCCACAACTGATCTACACTCGCATTTTTAGTTTTAAAAGACGGGAGACTATCACTGTGGAATGCGTGATGCGAATTCTTATCTGCTTTATTGAATAGATATATTTTTCGTTTATTTTTGGTGTATTTGGTAATTTCGTCATTCAGTCTTGCTACTACAACTCGGTGTTCACTAATCCCCGTATCCGTTTTGATACTCTTTACTAATTCAGGATTATTTGTTGCTACGAGATCAATGGTATTTTCGCAACCACTTACTATTCTAGTGGGTTCATGAACTAACTACTTGAAGTAGTTTTCAGAAAAAGCATTCAGAACTAGTTCGGGCGATGTTTTATATTTGCCGCCGGTTTTGATTACGTAATTATGCCAACATATTGATGGTAAATTAAAGTCGCCACCGATTATAACAGTATGTGGATACTTATTTGAAATGTGATTCAAGCTTTCTTTGGACATTTCGGCAACCACATCGCCTGAGTCGTGGGCCGATAAAAAGATCCAATTATTAATTTATTCCGGTTGTCAGGTATAACCTCTACCCAGACCAACTCACAGGAAGTATCTGTCTCAATTTCGCTGCAGGATAAACCGTTATTAACAGAAATAAACACGTCACCCCCTTTTTTATTTATTATATCCTTTCTGAATACCATTTGGCGCTTTGAAAAGATTTCGGCCGAACTTATCTCAGGCGTCAGCCAGCTTTCAGAACCTATAACGATTTGTGCCTCAGTACTTTCTATCAGCGCTTGGAGCTGTTTTACAACTGTTACACCAATGCTTTCTAGATCTGCTTTCTTCCAGTGTCTGACCTGCCCCTTTCGAGACTGAAACCCATTATCTGTATTCCCAAGGTACTCTAACCAAAAAACCGTGCAGTCCATGCCACACAGCCCCCGCTAACCATGTAGCCGCTTCCTGAGTATAGTGGACTTCTGACCTATTTAGCGGAACCCGAATACTGACCACCCTTTGACGCAAGTCGAGGAATCTGCAGCCCACACGGTTGCGGAACCGTTTGGGCCTCTGATTCAGACCCTCCACTCGGCTCTGAACCAAAGGTCCAGTCAGTCCTGTCAACAATGCTGCAGATGGTGAGCTCCGCTTTCATCTTGCAAGCAAGACTGGCTGTCTTTACCACTTCTGATAGCCGCTCAAAAACCAGAGAGGACCTCTTCCGATCCAAAGCAACACACATCCTTGGTCGAGACATGAGCCACCACCTGTAGCTGGCTGCACCCTGTGCACTTCATGGTATCCGGAAGGACGTATTCCACATCTGGAATGACTCCCCGCGGTATGCACACGGAGTGCACATTGGATTTCTTCCCCTCCCTAGCAGCCATTTTCCTAAGGGGCACCATCAGCCGCCTAACATTGGAGCTCCCAACTACTAACAAGTGCCCGGATCTTGAAGGCAGGGGGGCGAGTACAGGACAAGCAACACCATCTGCGTCATGAAAATCCTCTGCCACAGACAGCGCCTCGAATCTGTTGGCAAGACTAACCGGGGAGCCCCCCACTTCGGTCCCCCGGGAAGTCTTACGCCACCTGACACAGCTGAGGAGACCTCCCAATCCACCACGGATTGGGGGCCTACCTCCTCGCAGGCAGTGAGCAGGCTGGCCACAGCCGCAGGCAGATTGGAGGGCACAACAGGCGCACAGGGCGTCTGCTGCACCCTGCGAGCGGCCCACAACAGCGGCGCCCACCCACCACAATCTCAAGCGTTGCCAGCGAAGCCAATGCCGCCTGAAGCTGCGAGCGAAGAGTCACCAACTCCGCCTCCATCTGTACGCAGCTGTCACAGGTCCTGGCCATTCTAAAAATCTATGTTTCTACGAAGTATGTACGTCTGAGGACACAGAAGTTAAATAAACAGTGAGCTTCGAAAAATATGGATCTAACACTAAACTGTTTATTAATGGCGAATTTGAAAAATATACACGTGAGCTAATAAATCAAATTAACAATTGAATTGACAACTAAAGGTGATTCTTAGTAAATCAACATGCAAGCACACTAAAGATTTTACAACTGTAAAAGAAAGCACACACGAAATGAAAATAAGTCGCTTCTGTTAAGAAGCCGCTTACCTTACAATGTAGAGCTGCTGCTGCTGCTGTCACGTGTGCATTGGCCGGCGATTACTGAGCAACTGAAGTGTAGTATTACCAACCGCGAGAACGATCAAAACAAAACAAAAACAGTGAGTGGCGGCTTTACACAGGGGATGAATACACTGAACTGTCTAGTTGAACGCAAATCTAAGTAAATATACACAGGAGCACGAAAAGTTTGATAAATAGTGAGCTTCGAGACATATGAATCTAACACTAAACTGTTTATTAACGGCGGATCTGAAAAATATATACGCGAGCTAATAAATCAAAATTACTGAATTGACAACTAAACACGATTCTTAGTAAATACACGCAAGCACACTAAAGATTTAAGACCTGTAAAAGAAAACACAGATGAAATGATGTATTGCAGTGCAATAGACACCATTGTTTATGTAATTTGTCATTTTATTGATCGTTAAAGAAACAATATAGGTTGTCCACATACAAAAACATACGTTTGTGTTAAAAACACATTTATTTCGTTTTAGAATGTTTGAAAATATGTACATTCATGAGACTCCGCCTTACTTAGATACTGGTGAAAGTCGTTTTTCAATAGCTGTTGTTGTTCCAGAGATATTTTGGGTGATCAAGATAGCTGGGACACCCTGTATATTGTATTACATGACATATGTTATGTAGTAGTACACTTCTGTTATCTGTTTTCCATACGAGCAGTAATTGGAATTATAGGAAGAATTATTCAGGAATAAATGATTAAAAATTCAATTAATAATTATAATCTTCAGAGTAATTTTTCCATTATTTACAGGAATAAATGATTAAAAATTCAATTCACCATAATATTCTTTGGACTGAATTTAACATATTTTCTCAATACTTCTTAGGATTATCTGGAAAACCACGACGATATTCCGATTAGCCTGATGCATACACTTCATAATATATTATCTGAAGAATGGATCAACCATTTTAAATCCAGAAATCACTATATTTATTATAATTATATGAGACATAATAATAAAAAAAATAACTTTATTATTCAGAACAAATATAAGAAAAGCAAAAGAATGATTACAAAATGATCCCCCTGCAGAACATAGATACTGAGAACTACCAATAATTAAAGGTAAGTACAGACCGAATATTCATTTTCGGCCAGGAATCAGGCGTAACTTCAGCTTCCCCAAAACAAGCTTTTGTGAGCTTATGGATGAAATTGGGTCCCATTTCGAACACATTTAGTACTCGTAAAAATTGTATTTCGTTGTGAAAAACATATTGTATCTAATAGTGGTATTCTCACACTCCATTTATAGAAATTTAACTTATTTATTACTGTACTAAATGGAATGGGTTATCATATTATTATACTGAAGGCAAGGGGCTTTTTAAATAACCAATATCAGTTTACTAAACTTTGATCATATGCTACACAGCTTTTCATGTTGACTCTCAGAATATTTACACTGACAGCAATCATTCTATTAGCCGAAACTTGAACTTCATTTTTCAAAATAAATTATGCAGGACTAATTGAAATTCATTTTCTGACAGGAACTAAGACACATTATATTAAAAACTACGCTTAAATGTAATTGCAGTAATAAAAAATGAAAGAAATTAACCTTATGATATGAAACGAACACCTACTGAAATTTACAATGTATATATCAGGTCTTGGCTGCACATGATTCAAGTCTACATGTGACAGGAGCAAATCAGAGTGTACCATGCAGTGAACCTTCTCCACAATTTTCCTTATATATCGATGTTAGTGTAAATCTTATATCTATATTAATGTCGTCAGTAACAAAGGTATCCAAATTGGGATCCCAGACTATATTCTGAGGAGAATACCTTCTTGTGACAGCTTAGTAATTTTCAGCTATTCTGCATTGAATCTTTTAATGCAAAGTGCTATGAGAACTGTGAATGTAAAATGATATAGCATCACTATACATTTTTAGGCATCGAATAAGAAGCCATTAAACCAATAGAAAATATATAAAAAGAGAATTTACAAAATTAATTCAACTCATAATATGCATTTGTATGCATGGCTTCGTGAAGTCCAGCTGAAGGAGTGGTTGACTAATCGTAATTGCCGGGTGGAACATTTAGGCCAGTAAATCTTTACGCCTCCTATGTCATCTTCTACAGACCCCAGGCTAGGATTACACACAAGAAGATTAAGTACAAGGAAAGGATCTGGCAAAACGTGGGAATGTAGTAATTTGTGGTATAACATAAATTTACTGACATTGTAACTTAACTGGGTTTCAGTTACAGTTTTGGCCAAAACTAGAAGAGAAGCCAAATATTTGGTTATAGTTTCGGTTTTGACAACAATACATGGTTTGGTCAGACTCTAATGAATAGATTCTAATATGGCAGATTAATGCACAAATTTGAAGCTCTTAAAATAAAGGATTGACATTTTCTTGCAAATTTTTGGCAACATGATAAAATTTATCACTACAAGACAGAGCTTCACAATTAATAGAACAACTATCATTCATTCATTATCATACCATATTTGTACTATTATTAATTACAACTGTAGGTTATTGATTAAGATATATATTATTAATAATTTACACAAACATAATAAACGTCATGGTCATTTAATTGAAACCATCTGAACAGGTCTACCAGCCATTTCATTAATTTTCAATGCATTACCATTATTATGACTATTATATGTACTTGATGATTCGTCAGATGGTATGATTACAATTAAAACAATTCAACGACAATGGTACTGAAGAAATGAGTGTTCCCACTTCACTAATGTATAATTTGATGCATACATAACACATCAAGAAAAATTAAAACAGGAACAATTTCGATTAATAGAAGCAGGTAACTGAACAACTTTATGTATAAATACAGAAATATGTGTATTAACCACAGCATCAGAAGTTTTACATTCATGAGGAATACCCACCGTAGAAATTAAAACTGTTGCGTCACCAGACCGACTAAGTAAACGAACATTTACAATTAAACATGTAGGATTATTCTTAGGCAATGCTCAGAAATCTGTGGAGCAAATCGTAGATTTATAAGAATTGTAATTTAGTGTAATTAAGTAAAATTATTTATTACATGACTATGTAATACAGTTTAAGGAGTCAGTTACAATATAACATGAGAAGGTCAATCTCAATTAATTATGAATTAGTACATCTAAAAACATCCAATGAGTTAAAGTAAGTGGTGGTCTCTCAGACTAAAAAATCGTAAATCAATGTCTACTTCTGAAGAGAAATCATATATACTACATCCCTCAAATATCAACTATAATATGATTTTCACTATTCATTTTAGTTTTCAATTAAATTAATTATAATTAATCAGCAACATTTTTCCGCTATAAAGGAAATAAAACTAAAAGAATAATAGACATAATAAAATACGAATTTATTCTCAACATTGAACCAAAAAGTTCTTAGGATTATTGATTAATACCATCAAGAATTAAAGTTTTATGAAATTAATTAAATTTAAATTAGTATAATGAATTAAAAAACGTATTAGAAAAAATTATTTCTAGGATCAACATTCATTTTTCTTTCAATTTTTATGATAATATAATTTTGTAATTTTGTAGGATTATTCCCTTCCATTTTTACAAGACCTAGACACATAACATTAACATTCACAATCGAATTACTACAGCGAATCAGATTAATACTATTTGCTTGAATCAATAATACCATCATCTTTTCATTCTCAAGGTTCCTCCACCAGGAAGCCAGCAGTATGACTAGCAGCAGATATTATTGCAGGACACTTGTTATTAACATTACTAAGAAATACAGGATTATCACTACCAACATTAATTAAATTAATTCGTATCACCAGAAAATTATATTACGAAGTCTAGAATCTTGAATAGGTATAATCCAAACATATGTATTCCCAAATGTAAAAAAGAAAATATTGAAGAAACCTTTATTAAACTTATGTTAACAAATGATAATAGGCACGCATTTATTATAGTAGATTATAGACCATTACCTTTAACTTGAACAAATGGAGAAATAATTTAAGCTACAGGGAAGCTAAATGATTCAAACATTAAAATGAACATATTTATGATCATATTAACAATTATTATTCTAACAATAATTCAATGATGACGAGTTGCAATCTGAGAAGGAAACTGTCAAGGAGTTGATATGAAGTTTTTTTAACAGAACTATGATGAGGAATAATTTTATTTATTGCATCAGAAGTACTATTCATTATACCATTCCTTTGAGCACTTTTCAATAGAAGATTAGCACCAACAATTGAATTACTCATAAATTACTCACCCATTCTATTGGGCATTGCTAATAGAAGATTATCACTAAATTAGGAATTAAATGCACACTGAAAGGAATTCAAACTTTTAATCCCATACATATTGGCTACTCTATACCACAGTTCTTTTTACCGCAGAAGTTACAATCTCATGAGCAAATCACTGAATCATAGCATCTAACCATTCGCAACTAACACAAGGAATATTCTCTACAATAATTTTAGTTTTTTATTTTACAACACTTAAGTTATATATGAATATTGAGAAGCACTTTTCACTATTGCAGATGCAGTATATGGAGTAACATTCTTACCGAAACAGGATTCCATCGATTATTGGTACAATATTTGTAGTAATATATCTAATATGACACATAATAAAATAATTCTCATCAAATCAGTACTTTGTCTTTCAAGCTGTAGCATAATACTGACACTTTGTAGATATATATATTTGCTCTATTGATGAGATAGATAATTATTTTTCTAATATAATTGGTACATTTAAGTTCCGATCTATAAGCTTGAATTCATCAAGAAAAGTAATTATAATTTTAATAGCAAAATTATTCCATTAGATTTAAACTACCAATAATTATTATAATAATTACGAAAATCAAGTAACGACCAAGAAAAAAGATCAAGACCCGAAAATACCATTCTCACTTCAATTCTTCTTAATTACAGTGGTCTTTTACATTTTCTATGTAGAAAACACAATCATTTCAACAATTGTTACCATTATAAAGATATTAAATAATATAATATGAACCAAATATAAAGTATTCCTTATTAACATATAATTCATAGTATTATATTATAATGAAATCAAGGAGCTCTTAAATGAGCCAAATACAGTTACAGTTAAATATAGCATTTGGTTTGCACGCAAATAATATTGAAATATAATTAAAATTAATTACTAAATATGAAGCACATTATTGCAATCAGTTTCGACTTGAAATTTGGCATAAAATGCACTTATTTATTATTTTAATTTAAACAGAAAGGCGCATGTTGGATTTAGTAATATAATTGAAACATAATGTTCCAGTTATAGAAATGTGAAGCTAACTTTTTATAATAATGGTTTAATTCCTTTAACGTTTCTTAATTTATATAGCTTAAAAAGTATTGCATTTTAAGTGTGAAAATAATATATAAATATTTATAAAGACCTAAAAACTAAATTTATGACCTAAAAATATTGGATGTTAAGCTCTACTATAATGATGTAATAAACAAAAATTAAACCAGTAGAAAATATATAAAAAGAGCATTCATCAATTAATTCAACACATATAAACAATCTCAAGAATTAAGCCCTTAGTGTAAAAACCAGCAGAAATATATGTAACACATGAAGATAATCTAGAAATGTAAAACGAACAGAAGTTAGAGGTATAAAACAGCAATGTCACCAACAAAATGAATATACTGAGATTCATATAAATTATGAATAACATAGCCAATGCACATAAATAATAATGCCTTAAATAAATGAAAAAACTATAGTTACATTGGAATACCCAATCGGTAAAATTCACATTATTAAACCAAGTTTTCTTAAAGTAGAAAGAGCAATTGTCTTCCTACAGAGAAACAAAAAATTTTCTCCAAAATGAGCAATAAATGTTGTTGGACATCCATTTAAAAGAAGATATCATCGAACAGCATAAAGTAATAATAGAGGACTAAAACAAATAAATAAATATACAGCAGTTGTAACAAGATGGATAAAGTAAATCAGACACAGGCATACGAGCTGATATAGCAACTGCAGCCCATGAGTAAAATGGAATCAGTGATTTTAGTTATAGCAGCAACATTAACTATCATTGAAATAACCTCGATTTCAGAACAATCAAAAATAAAATAACAACAATAGCTAAAGATAATATAATAGCTCATATACCTAATTTATAATATATTTTATTTTTAAAATAAAAACCTCAACAATAACAAACTAAACACAAAACATCTAACCCTAACGAAATTCTAATCAAATTTCGACTAGTAAGTAAAAGACCCATTGAAAGAAATTTAAAAATACTTATATTGGTTGGTTGGTTGGTTTGATTGTTAAAGGGACTAAACGGCTATGGTTATCAGTCCCATAATTATATTAAAACAATTTTTTTTCAATACATATAGTTATCATCCTTTCTAGAATAAATACCGAAATAGGAAAGATTCACAGCATGATGTATAAAAATTAAAGACATCCAATCAAAAATAATCGTAATAATAACTATAACACCATTAGAACAACAAACTTCCCACTGATTAAATAATATTTAATCAATGAATAGATGAAAATTCGTGGTATAAAAATGATATTCTAAACAAATATAATATGTAAAACAATACATATGGAGCAAATCATATCATTGATTCTACAAAACAAGATTTTAAATTAATATTCTTGTGCTGATAAATATATTCACCACTTAGACATAAAAACAAGAAAGTCTGTAAAAAAATATCGTAATTCCAGAAATAAACTTGAGAAGAAGTATAAATACAAGAATATTATAAAGCATACCAACAATAAGAATACGTATAAAATGTATATCTCTATAAAGGACAAATAATTAATAATTAAATCATATAAGAAGACCATTAAATAGTTCTATTTAAAAATCCAAACAGAAGTAAAAGATTAAAAGTAGCAGGAGCAGCCATTTTTCAAGATCTTAAAAGCAATAAGCAAAACGACTTTCTAGGTATTAAATTAATGACTCCCCTGTTAGTTAATGGCCATCATTGACGAAATCGTTCACAAATTCATTTGATAAACAAAATAAACCAGAAAAACACAAACGATGACAAGATATTACCCAAATAGAATTTATACAGTCCCATCCCCATTAATTTATAGTTATTAAACAACGAATTACTAATTGGTAAGAGGAAGAGAAGTTAAGGAATTAAAGACTGCAAATCAACTTGATGAAAAAGGACAAATGTACTAATAACACCACCAGATAACCTTAAAGACAAACAAACATAATTAAACCTAAATAAGATATAACTCTTATAATACGAAAAATACGATACCTCCCTGACATCAATAAAATCCTATAAAAATAGGAGCCTCAATGTGAGCTTTAGCATGTTGAAGATGAAATAAAAAACTGGTATTTTATCTAAAGATGTAAATATAGATAAAGGATAAAACAACAAATGAAACGAACCAAAATCAAGCAATAATGCACAGTATGTGTTAAATATATTATTAATCCTAAAGAAACTAAAAATCAAACAATGAAATTTAAACATCAGCATCCCAATGTTCAGGTTGACAATCCCAATATAAAATTAAAAACATGGTAAGAAAAAACTATCATATAAATATAAAAATAAAATGAACAAAATAACATAATTATCAAAAAAGAAAACCACATAGAAATTAGAATTATCAGAAAAACAAAGTTGATCGTCCTGCAGCAATTATCAAAGAATAAATTAACAAACTTAATAAAGTCAATTTTAAAGAATAACACTCAACTCCAAAATAATAACCCATATACTCAAACCAGAATATTAAAAAAAATTTAAATCATAAAAACAAAACTTCAAAATATAAATATTAAATAATTTATCAAACATCAGCAGTCAATTCATAAACAAATCATTACTAATACATTATTATCAATAAAAACCTTAGCATAAACACAAACTTACTCAGTTAGCACTGTGGTCTATCATACCACTTTCCCAGATGGGAACATATACCAGCCCAGTTCAAATCCATGTTGCGGATTAAGAAAGGTTGTCAGAGTGCCATTCTGCCTGGGTGTGTATTTTAGGCAGTTCACCACATACCTCTAGGTGAATACCAGGCTGGTCCTATAGCCCCACCTCTGATACACTATTCAACATTTTGGCGACAGAAAGGGCACCCAGTCACTCTCTAAATGTTAACATGGCATACCTAAATTAACAAAGCCAACACTGTATGTCCAGGGACATGACTTAAGAAAAGAAAGAGTGCATAAATATAAGAAGAAAGAATTTAAAAATCATACCATGAGAACGACTTATTGAAACTAAAAAAGAAACCTAAACTACTCTCACAAACAGTAAAAACCAAAAAATAATAGGAAAAAATATATTCACATGAATCTCAATTAGAAAAATAAGAGGTAAAATAAATAAGGGTAGTTCAGCAAATGGTTATCTTAACAAAACTCTCAATAAATGTCAACGTTTACAAGAAAAAATATAAACATCAGAAAGATAAATTCACTGAGAAGTAAAGACTCAAAATAAAGTAATTTGCTTATTAGTCTTAAAAGACATTAGACTTAAAAACCAAACATTAAACAAACACTTTTTTACCTTTAAGGGTAGAAAACTCTTTCCATCAATAAGCCCAAAAACAATATTTTAAGAATTAAAATGATTAAAATAATACTTATTAAATACAGTAATTATTTAATTTCGTAAAATAAATCACCCTACCTGAATTATAATAATCATTATTATTCAAACAGAAGTAATAATAGGAGGATTTTGAAATATTCTATTATTCACATTTCTTGGTGGCATAATAGTCCTATTTATATATATTTCAAGAATTGCATTACTTGAACTATTTAAAACTAAATCTATCAATATCATTTATATTTTCAATTTATTAATTAGTTTATTAATCAAGTTTTAAAACATGATAAAATGATACTAACAGAAAACATTAAAAATCATGAAATCCTACATAAAACAATTCAATAAATTCAAAGAAATAACAAATCACTAATTCAATTATGTAATAAACTAGGACCTATAATTACAATAATAATAATAATAAGAAACTTATTTATTGCACTATTGCACAATCATAAATTACTAATATCAATCAAGGATCTCTTCGCAAAATGAATAATTGAACTAGTAAATAAACCATTATGGTAAAAAAACAATAATTAAAACGTTTAACACTTACTAATTACTATATCAGCACCAATAAATTTGTCATTATTACGATACCTTTGATCCCTATTTGGATTATGTTTAATGATCAAAATTATTACCGGATTATTCTTAACCATATATTACTCACCAAATATTGAAATAGTATTCAGAAGAGTATTCCACGTGTGGGGAGATATAAATAATAGCTGAATAATCTGAAAATTACATGTAAATAGAGCCTCAATATTCTTTATCTGTATATTTTTGCATGTAAGACGAGGAATTTATTACAGCTCATGTATATACATAAATACACATATCATTTAAAGAATCATTATATTTATAGTAATAGCGACAACATTTATACGATATGTTTTACCTTGAGGGCAAAAATTATTCTAAATATCAACAGTCATTACAAACTTACTATCAGCCATACCATATATTGGTACAGAAATTGTACAAAGTGTATGATTAGGATTTGCTGTTGACTATAAAGCACTGAAACAATTTTCCCCATTAATGTCATTTATTGTACAGGTACAGCTGTTCTGTATTTTTTGACTTAAAAAAGAATCAAAACATGCAATTATATTAAATGGAAACATTGATAAAATTCCTTTTCAATCATTTTTCACATACAAGCACATATTACATATATTATTGTAATAATAACTTGAATAATTATATGCCTAATTATCCTATTTGTTTTACGAGACCCAGATCACACCAATTCATATTCAACCTGAATGGCATGTTTTCATCGATTACACAATATTATGATCAATTCATAATACATTAGGAGGAGTTACCGCACTAATTATATCAATTACAACTTTTATAACTATATCATTTTATAATTAAACCAAAATTTCGAGGATTAAATCAAATTATATTCTGAATTATAGTAATTGTGATCAAAAAGTTAGTATAGATTTGATAACTTGATAAATCAGGGAATAATGTAGGTAGAGAGGTAAAAATTGACACACGTGCTTGGAATGGCATGGGGTTTTATTAGAAAAAACCAAAGTTCCACAAATGTCTGACAGATGGTGCTTCATGTGATCACAAAAAGCAGTAATTAGCATAACAAATTAAGACATGATCTTTGCAGGTAATGCTCAATGTGTTTACCATCATTCCTCAACGATAGCTGTAGTTAACTAATAATGTAGTGAACAGCACTGTAAAGCATGTCTGGAGTTATGGTGAAGCATTGGTGTCAGATGTCTTTCAGCATCCCTAGAGATGACAGTCAATCACATTACACTTGCGACTGGAGGTAATCCCAAAGCCAATACTCGCATGGACTGAGATCTGGGGACCTGGGAGGCCAAGCATGACGAAAGTAGCTTCTGAGCACACGATCATCACCCAACGATATGCAGAAGAGATCTTTTATGTGTCTAGCAATATGGGGTGCAGCGCCATCTTGCATAAAAGTCGTACGTTCCAGCAGGTGTTTATGACCCAGGACAGGAATGCTGCGAATCTGTAACATATAGGTGTACCTCTCACCCGTCATAATAGCTGACATTTTGCTGTCCAGCACTACTGTCAGACAGCTTTTGAACATAGTTTTTTGGTTCTAATAAAACCCCATGTCATTCTAAGCATGTGTGTCAATTTTTACCTCTCTATCTACATCATTCCGTGATTTATTATGTTTTTAAATTTATACTGACTTTTTGATGAGCCAGTAATTGGCTTATTAACACGAATTGGTAAACGCTAGTAGAAGTATTTTATAACAGGACAAATCCTAACGATTATTTACTTAGTTAATTCTTAATTAATGAGGACATTTAAAAAATATTAAATATATTTATTAGAAAATAAGATAATTAGCTTACGAAAAGTAAATGTCGTGAAACCATGTGATCAGAATATTAATTCTTCCATTAATTTTAAGGATCCAAAACGATTTAACTTAATAAGTGAAACAAGGGTAACCCTTAAATTAATTTTAAAAATTCAAAGATAAAGGAAAAGAATTTCAACTCAAATAAACAATATTATCATAACGAAAATGAGGCAGACTACCACGAACCCAATTAAATAAAAAAGAAAATAAGGAAAACCTCAAACAACAATAAATGAATAAAAACACCACCACAAAAACTAATGAAAACAACATTCTTATAACAATAATTCCTGTGTATTAAGCAACAAAAATCAAAGTAAATCCTCCAACACTATATTCAATCCAGAAACCAATTCAGACTCACCTTCAGCAAAATCACATGGATTTTCCATGAACTCTTTCAGACCCAAGGTTGTAGGTAACATAACATTAATATAGCGAAAGTCGTTTGTAATTCACTACAAAAAAGGAAATAAATTTATTTTCAAAAATTTTTGTACCAAACAAAAGTCTGTTATCAGCCTACACTACATGTTTGTATGGTCTGCACAATCATACAGCAAGATGCCTTTGAAGGAAATAACATAATAGCATCATAAAATCATTTAATATCAACTGGGTGTCAGATACAATAGCTTTACATGCCAAAACAAAGATATCAACACCTTTTCAAGAAGTCTTTCTTCCTACCATTGGAAGTGTCCTGGACGTTTGCTGACTGCTGGTACCACTCAGTGTAGAAACATGGAACTAAAACCACAGTACATCCATGATTGTATGGGGAGGTACGGGGTCATCTGCGGTAATATCAAAGGAATCAACCAGGATCGGTGGTCATCTACTTAAGGAATACATGTGTGTTCCAAAGCAGCAGTCGCAGGTGATGACTATGACCTCCAATTTGCCGGCCGCGGTAGTAGAGGAGACTGCGGCGCTCCAGTCACAGTCTGCACAGTCACTACAGTCGGGGGTTCGAATCCCCCCTTGGGCATGGATATTTGCGACGTCCTTAGTATTAGCTAGTTCATAAGTAGTTTGTAACTTTAGGGACTGATGACCCCTTAGTTAAGTCCCGTAAGCTATACAAACATTTGAACATTTGTGATTGTATGATGCAGGTCTGAACTTCCTAGAAATGAAGCGAACAAAACGAGAACCACATAATTGTGCATTCAAGTCCGGAAATGGCTAAACAAGACCTAAAAAAGATTATGTCCAAGGAAAAGATAAAAATAGTAATTCAACAACAAAGATGAAGATTTTTAAAATCAAATACATTAAAACTCCTAATTAAGATAATTAATCATAACAAAACTAGAGCCAGTCTCACTTCATAAGAAGTAGATGAGCAACAGAATGAGAGGAACCCAATAATGAATAATTTGACTTACACAATCAGATGTGATGAATTTATAAACATTTATAAACATTTTATAAACATTTATAAACATAAAAATTACAACAAAGAAAAATATATGATATAAGCAAAAATTACACTAATTAATAAAGTAATTACTAAATTGAAAACTGGAAAAATTGTATAAAAATAATTTGTTATAAAAGGAATATGCTGTTCCCTAAAAATTAATTTACTAAAATCAAATTTAAAAAGCCAATCTAATTAAAGCCCAAAAAATTAAAAGAAAAAATGTATAATAAACATAAATGGGTTGTATAATATAAATACAACTTTTAGAAAAAATCTACATACATTAATTCTAAATTCGATAGATTATTCTGTCAAAATAGTAAATAATTATTGTAATCAACAAATAAAAATTGTTTAAATATGGGGTCCTTTTGTACTATTATGAAACCGTCCAGGCTTATGCTACTCTGAACTCTAATAATGGAAGAATTTAAATTATTAATTAATTACAGGATATTAACGTCTGAGCTTATCTCCTAAAAGAATTACTTAATACTTTAAATAGAAATTAACTTTTTCTTAAAAAACTAATCTAATAACTTTCCATTTCCACAAATAAATTTTAAGTTTTTATAAAATAGTAAATATCATTTATTCATAAATGAATGTAAATTGAGATAAATTAATAAAAATATAATTTTGATAAATCCTGACACGAAAAGTATCAATTATGAAAAGTACTTACTCAAATTTTAAATTATGATTAATAATTCAACAACAATACTAATAAACTATATTATATACACTCATTTGAATAATAAATACCAATACAATACGTTAAGAAAATTATCTTTATTAAATTTAATAAATCAAAATAAACTAATGAAGTATATTATTGAAGACAAGCTTTAATTATCAATATTTAATAATGAAGTGATAGATTATGTTTACACACTGCAGACCCAACATCATTAACTTAGATAATTTTAACTCATATTAAATCCACCTACAATAAAAATTACTAAATTAAGTCAAAATAGAACAAATATTTTAACCCATCATACTCTTATTTAAAAGATGCTCTCTAAAATGAGTTATGATTAATAAAGGAAAATAAAACATAAACAAAAACATACTCAAAAAAGATATTCTGGTAACGGAGATACCCAAACAACGAAATTAAGTAAATTTGGTTACTATTACTTATGAGATACGTTTTACTGAATGGAATAAATTATCGCCAAATTCTTTGAATTGTAAGCTCTTTACTAATATTACCCAAACAGAATAAAATTAACGCCTAAAAAAATAGGGCTTCTAATTCTAGTTACTTTTGTAAGTTTCATAGATTCAAAAACTGGCGCTACAAAAATATGAATTTTACCTAATAACGTTAAATTACAACTCAAAATTATAAATATACCTAGTAACCAAAAATATTCACTTGTATTAATCATGTTACAGTGGCTGTTGTCATGAGAATATGTCAGTGATTAATTACTATTTCCAAAATTAATTGATACTTCAATCTATAATAGAAAAGAACTCATATAGAATGTAAATAACGAGTGAAATTTTAAATAAGAAGAAAACTTTTAAAAATACTTTTGAGACTTACAGTAAAGAAGGACATAACAAATATACACAGTGAAGTGAACTTGAAAAACGCAAATTACTTCCCAAGATGTTCAACAACTTCTTTACTTTACAATATAAAGATAAAAATAGAACAGATATGATAATATATAAATTATTTTATGTTTCTTTATTACTTAATCTTTCTTGTCATTGATAATAAACAAACATAATCATTCTTTTATTAATAATAAAGAAAAGTTAAATAATATAAATTATTAAGTTAATACAAAATATCATTGACAGTTACATCTAATTATATACTCTAAAACTATAATATTGATAATTATATAAATATATTACATGAAATAAGAATAATAAAATTTAAAATAATATTATATAATGTATATATTTATTTAACTTATTATTATAAAAAACGAATAAATAAATTGAATTTATACGACCATATGCTACTTCTTTAAAATATTTAGTTACATAAAATTTTTTTATTATACAATCATTTATTTTTCAATAAATTTTAAGTCGCTACTACTTATAATAAATATAGAATTTTAAATAATCAATTAACATAAATTAAATATAACATAAATCTATATATTCAATTAGATATGATATATTGAAACAAATAATTTCTATTGCTTAATAAGATAAATGAAATAAATAAATTTTAAGCTAAAAAAAGTAAATGGGCTCATATTGTAACAAAGAATTTTTAATTTATTTATAAAATAACAAAATGGAAATGAGGTTCCTGAATAAATCGGTATCTTGATAAATAAGTAAAAATATTACTCTAATTACATGAGATTAATCAACATTGAGAATTAATCAGCAATTTTTTTGTATCAAAACTACTGTGTAACTTACACTTTAATGTATAAATAAAGTTGTTAGCTAATAATGCTAGTAGGTTCATACCCCATTTATGAAGGCAATAATCCTTCCCTTTTTACTCTACATAACTCTATAAACGTCTATTGCTATCATCTCTGATGATATGAACAACCTGTCCATTTCTTTAAATTCCTTATTAGGGATGGCACAGAGGTCTTCACTTCAGTACTGCTTTGAGATATTTCCGCGGAAATAATCTAATGGTCAGTCCATACAGCACTAAATTCCTACACTCCACCTGCATGTGAAACAAGCCTTGACTAAAGTTGCAGCATGCTACAGCTCAAAACAGGTCTCTTGTCACCGACATGAGAAACCACAGAAATGGAATAACTAATTAAATTAGTTGTTCGTACCACTGATCCGTGTCTAGGAGATCCTTGTGGAAGTGGAAAATGTAATTTCTTTTTTTTTCTTTTTCTTACAATCTTTTAATATATAAATACTAGTCTGGTAAATATATTTTTTACAAGTTGATAATTTTGTCACATTGAAAATGGAAGCAGGCAGACTTCGAAGGTAACTGAACACAGCACTCGTACTGAAAGCATGTTTATTACGAACTTAACATATATGCAGCACTGTCTGCCTCTTGAGCAGAGTGCTCTGCTATTTCTACACAGACAGAATGTACCAGAAATTAGAAGAACAGTTAACGTGAGAAACAAGTAGAATTTACAAGTGAACATAAGAAAGATGTAGAACATTCTGGAATTGTTAATTTCAAATGAAATAAGTTTTTGCTGTGTAGCGGGATTGAACCGGCGACCTTCAGCACCAGAGTCTGTAACGCTATCCCCTATACCATGCCAGCAGTCGGTGTACATGGCCTCTCGTGGCATTGCTCCCTCTCCTGGAAAAACAGCAACCTGCTGTTACGTTTCCTGTGGAGGCAGCTGCAGTGTCCTGGACCTTGAACTTGTCATGCGTCCTCTGTATGGCAGTTCAAAAGAATCCTTCCCTTCTCCACGACAGACGTTCCTGTCGTGACTTCATCAGTAACATTACCATCCTTAGAGTCCTTGAACAAGAAGCCATTTTTGCCTATCTGCTCTTCAGGATCGTAGTAAGGCTTCACGCGCAGGCCGTGTACATTGTCTTTCCGTTTTTGTCGTTTCCACGACGGCTAATAATCCTTAACTTCATATGTGACGTCTGACAGGTGGCATATGAAACGATACAGAGCAAAGTATCGCTTCAGTAACTTTTCTGACAGTCCGACCTTCCGTACAGGGGTAAAAATCCATACCAGATCTCCTGGGATGTACACAACAGGTCGGTGCTTCTCGTTATACCACTGACGGTCCTTCTCCTGGGCGTCCAGTGTCCGTATGCGAGCCAGCTGTATTTCTTCTTCGACCCTGGTGATGAGCTGTTTAACATAGTCATCCTGAGTGTCGTCCGGTTGGAACGGGAACAGCGTATCTAATGTCGTTTCAGCTTCACAGCATGGAATCAGGAAAAACGGCGTGAAGCCTGTGGTGTCTTGTCTTGCGGTATTGTAAGCAAATGTCACGACTGGCAGAATTGTATCCCAATCCTTCTGCTCAACATCTACGTACATCGACAGCATATCGGCTAACGTATTCTTAATACGTTCCGTAAGACCATTAGTCTGAGGATGGTATGCAGTTGTCATTCTGTGGACAATGTCGCACCATGACATTACCTCTGATACTAGTTTTGACTGGAACACTTTTCCACGATCAGATATCATGACACGTGGTGCTGCAGGCTTCAAAATAATGTCTTCTACAAGGAATTTTGCGATCTCTGAGGCTTCTGCAGTCGGTACAGGTTTGGTGACAGCGTAGCGTGTGAGGTAGTCAGTGCAGACCATTATCCATCGGTTACCAGTTGTCGACTTCGAGAACCTCCCTAAAAGATTGATCCCAACTCGGTGGAATGGAGCTGCTGCCGGTGGAATCGGTACGAGATGCCGTGGAGATAATTGCGGCACATGCTTCCATCGCTGGCACTCTTTACAGTGACTCACATAGTGCTTGACAGATTGGTAGAGACCTTTCCAGTTTGATTCTGTCTAGGGTCTTCACGAATCCTAGATGACCGGATATTGGAGCACCGTGGAAATATTTGGGAACAGCTGGCTGGAGATGAACTGAAACGACCAGTAGCCGTTTGGGGCCCAGTGGATCGTAGTTGCTCTTATACAATGTTCCGTTTATAAGTTGGAACTCTCCATTGGTCGGTTCTCCTTTCTCCAAGGCCTCCATCTTTTTTAAAGTGCTGGATCTTCCCTCTGTTCAGCTGTAACGTCATCTAATTCAGTGAGGGCTGAAATTTCATACATGCTGTTGTGTTCCACTAATGGATTTCTCGAAAGGCAGTCAGCATCCTTGTGTTTGCGCCCGTTCTTGAATACCACTGTGACGTCGTACTCCTGGAGTCTTAGTGCCCATCTTGCTAGTCGGCCTGATGGATCTCAAGCTAGTCAGCCAACACAAACAATGGTGGTCTGTCACGACGGTGAATGGTTTGCCGAATAAGTACGGCCGGAATTTGATAACCCAGATAACTGCGAGACGTTCTTTCTCAGTTGTAGACTAGTTTACTCGACTTTGAGAGTACTCTCGATGCATAGGCTATCACTTTTTCAGCACCTTCCTCAACTTGTACAAGCACTGCACCAATCCCATAACCACTGGCGTCTGTGTGAAGTTCAGTTTCCGCATTCTTGTCGTAAAGGCTAGAACTGGTTTGGAAGTTAGAGCCTCCTTAATTCCCGGAAAGCTCTTTCTTTTCTCTCGGCCCAGGAAAACTTGGCGTCTCCTTGCAGAAGTTCTTGTAATGGACATGCCTTGTTACAAAATCTTTTTATGAAACGTCGGTAGTATGAGCACAGCCAGAGAAAACTTCTCACATCACGAATGTGCTGAGGAGTTGGAAATTCTGTCACTGCCCTTACTTTATCTGGATCAGGATGGACACCATCTCCGTTAACAGGTGCCCTAGGATTTTTATCTCTTTGGCAACGAAGAGGCACTTCTTTGGATTGAGGCGAAGTCCTGCATTCTGAACACACTTCAACGCAGTTGACAGGCGACTTCAAATGTTTTCGAGAAAACGACAATGTCGTCTAAATAGCAAAGACACGTCGTCCACTTAAGGTGTCGAAGCAAGTTGTCCATCATGCGTTCGATGTGGCTGGATCATTACATAATCCAAATGGTATTACTTTGAATTCATAGAGGCAGTCAGCTGTAGTAAAAGCCGTCTTCAGCTTCGTCAACCTCGATTTGCCAGTAACCTGTCTGCATGTCCATAGTTGAGAAGTATGTACCTCCTTTCAAGCAGTCTAAGGTGTCGTCAATGCGCGGCAGTGGGTAGACATCTTTCTTTGTGAATTTGTTCAGCCGCTGATAGTCGATACAGAATCGCTATGTGCCATCCTTCTTCTTTACGAGGACCATCAGACGCGACCAAGGACTCTCCGAAGGTTGAATAATGTCATCGTGCAACATCTTCTCCACTTCCTCCCGAATTATTCGTCTTTCAGCTGGTGACACTGTATACGAATACTGGCTATTTGGTGGATGATCCCCAGTATTGATACGATGCCTTATCGTGGGCCGTTTCGTCTATCCTTTCCCTTGCTGAGGTGTGAATGCACCCGAAAATTGGTATAGTGTAGCTAACACCCGCTGGCGTTGTTCCTTGGTCAGTCCGGGCCCAATTGGCAGTTCCACGTTTGTTTCCTCCAGCGTGTTGTCTGTACTAGCAGCAGATCATGGGTCTTTGTTGATGACGATGAGCTCACCGTCATGGATTGGTTCAGCTGTCCTGATACACATTCCTTTGGGGATAAGTTGCGACTGTTCGTGACAATTAGTGATCCAAATCTCTCCTCGACCTCCGGTAATGCTTATGATAGCCGCTGGTATGTAAATTTCTTTGGTGAGCCTGATAAACTTTTTATTATCAACAAGCACTTCACAGCTGAATCGCTCCTCTGTGTTTGTGACTGCAACTCTTCTCATCGTCAACGGCGGGATCGTCACACTGTCAACGGCAAATAACTTCCCAGAAAATTCTGTATTATGTGTAACCATCGGAACAAATTCTTCAATTTGCAGCTCTGATCTTCCACAGTCAATGATAGCTTGGGATGCCTGTAGGAAGTCCCATCCGAGGATAACATTGTGACTACATTCTGTTAACACGACGAATTCAAATGGCTGGTTCCTGTTGTTGATGGTTATTCTTGCGACACAAGTTCCTGCTAGCTGGACGTACTTTCCATTCGCGACCTTCAGCACAGTTGCCCCCGTATCACAGAACATTGTCTTCTTCAGTGTGCGGCGGTAATTATCCGACAATACAGAGAAAGAAGCTCCTTAATCAGCAAGTGCCCGGACAGGTTGGCCGTCGATTATGATGTCGATGAGATTTCCCGACATCTTAGCGACTGTCGTTCATGGAGGATTTTCATCTGCGGCGGCCTCACCTCCGTAGATGGTCGCCTCGCTTAGTTTTCCTGGGCGCGGCGGCTAGAGGAGCGGCTGGTACCTCTGTACGGCGACGGTGAACGGCAGCGGCGCGTCGGGGAACGACCTCGTCCAGGGTACGGCGAAGGGCTTCTTCCAATAGGTCGACTGAACTCATCAGCAGGTCACTGCCTGGGATAGAACTGCTCTAATGGCTGACGTCTTGCCGCAAAATAATCGTCGAATATTCGCCTTCTGTCTCTGCAGTAACGTACGACATGTCCAGGACGCCCACAGTGGACACACAGTGGTGTGTTGTCTTCTGTCCTCTACACGTCTGTTCTTCTGCGGGGCGTCATTGTTGCCAGAGGAGTTGGTTGTGGTAGCGTCGGCCGGTTCATAGGCTGCCGTTTAGCGGCTGCAGAGTGAGTCATAGCAGGGCGATGCCATTCTTCACGTCGAGTGCGATTGGCGTGGCAGACAGGAGCTAATGCCTGAAATCTCTCTTCCTCAGCGGCGTCGGCTCCCTCGTGACTTACAGGGCTCACATCCATGGCCATAACCTGATGCTCGCTCTGTCTAATAGTCCTGGCTGCCATGCAGTGTTGTAATTCTTCTCTCACGATTTGTCGTATGAGAGAAGCAAAGTCATGCTGGTCTTCCACAACGGCCATAGGGACTACATTGGGGAGTGTTTCATACTTCTTGCGTCCAACCCTCCTTTGTTGCATCTCTTCAATACGCTGGCACCACTTGATGAACCCTTCTGTCGCAGCGACGTCTTTTATCAGAAGAGCTTGGTACATGTCTTCTGCAATACCCTTCATCAAGTTCGCGATTTTGTCATCCTCAGTCATGTTCGGATTGACTATGTTACACAGGGCCAAACCATTCTGTATGTACGACTGCGTCGGCTCACCATGTCGTTGGGCCCGGTTCTTCAGTTAGACTTCCGCCGAGCGGATTTGTCGCTGGTGGTCTCCAAACGTCTTCTTAAGTTCCTCCTGGAACGTCTCCTAGTCATTCAACTTGTCTTCGTTGTTTTCAAACCATTACTGGGCTGTTCCGTCCAGGCACATCGTATGATCCCACCTGTTGTGCTTGGCGACTCGGTCGAACCCTTTATGCCATTTGTTGGGGTCCTGTCCAGCGTCTCCAGAGAACACCGACGGATGTCTGTTGTGCAGCTGGCTTACTACTGGTTTCGTTTCCATGGTTCTTCTGATGATACGGACTTTCGGAAGGATGTACTCGGTATATCCCTTATATTCCGGTTCTAGTCCGCGTAGGCGACGGCTTTTACCTTGCCTAATCGGAGCCACGGAGATGCAGCTGTTGCACAGTATACCCGGCGCCTCCACCAAACAATGTCACGTTGCAATGGAAATAGGCTTGACTTCAAAGGCAACTAAACACAGCACTTATACTGAAAGTACGTTTATTACGAACGTAATATACATGTAGCACTGACAGCCTCTCGGGCAGAGTGCTCTGCTATTTATACACAGACAGAATGTACCAGAAATTAGAAGAACAGTTAACATAAGAAACAAGTAGAATTTACAAGTGAACATAAGAAAGATGTAGAACGTTCTGGAATTGTTCATTACAAATGAAATAAGTTTATGCCATGGGGGCAGGATTAAACCGGCGACATTCTGCACCAGAGTCGGTGATGCTATCCCCGCCGCGACGCCGGCAGTCAGCGTATGTAGTCTCTCACGGCAATATAATAATACTAATAGTTTGAATAGAGATACATGCATCATTAGGTTCTGTTTAAGAATTCATCAGTGGAATACAAGGAGTTGGTGATTAGAAAGTACTTTATGCTCCACTTAAAATGATCTTTGTTTGTAGGTACAGTTTTTATTAATGTTGGTAAAATTTTGAAAAATGTGTTCCCGAGTAGTGGGCCCCTCTTTGAACTAAAGTAAGTGCTTGTGTAGTTAATTTTTGTTCCTAGTATTGTTGGTATGAACTGAGGAGCTGTTTGTTGGGAAAAGGAATATATTACTTATGACCGATTTCATTAATGAATAAATGTAAGAGAGGCGGTAGTTAATACTCTCAGTCCTTTGAGGGGGCTTTTGCAGGACGTCCATGAATTTACACCACAAATAATATGTATTACACAGTTTTGGACTCTGAAAACTTTTGATTGACTTGAAGAGTTACCTCAAAATATTATACCATATGACATTATGGAATGAAAGGAAGCAAACTATGCAAGCTTCTTTATTTTAATGTCTCCTATGTCTCACAGCACGTGCATTGCAAATACAGATTTGGTAAATCGTTTCTGCTGTTCTGTAATGTGCTCCTTGCAACTGAATTTATCATCAAGGTGTAGTCACTGAAATTTTATTCTGTCAACCTGCTCTATCTCCTCTTATTCATACTTTATGCATATTCTGGTTAGGAACAGAGGTGTGCAGCAGGCATGTGCTGCCCGTAGCTGCGGCACCCGCTGCCCAGCCTGCCGACACAAGCCACAGCAGACGGCGTCGGGCAGTGCGGGTACCCGTCCACCCGCCAAGTCCAGGTCTGCACGGCCGCTTGTGGCGCTCTGCTGCTAGCCACGGCAGACGGTGTCGGACAGTGTGGGTACCCGTCCACCCGCCGAGTCCCGGTCTGCCCGGCCGCTTGTGGCGCTCTGTTGCTAGCCACGGCAGACGGCATCGGACAGTGCGGGTACCCGTCCACCCGCCGAGTCCCGGTCTGCCCGGCCACCTGTGGCGCTCTGCTGCTAGCCACAGCAGACGGTGTCGGGCAGTGCGGGTACCCGTACAACCGCCGAGTCCCAGTCTGCCCAGCCGCCTGTAGTGCTCTGCTGCTAGCCACGGCAGACGGCATCGGACAGTGCGGGTACCCGTCCACCCGCCGAGTCCCGGTCTGCCCGGCCGCCTGTGGCGCTCTGCTGCTAGCCACGGCAGACGGCATCGGGCAGTGCGGTTACCCGTCCACCCCCCGAGTCCCGGTCTGTCCGGCCGCCTGTGGCGCTCTGCTGCTAGCCATGGCAGACGGCGTCGGGCAGTGCGGTGACCCGTCCACCCGCCGAGTCCCGGTCGGTCCGGCCGCCTGTGGCGCTCTGCTGCTAGCCACGGCAGACAGCGTTGGGCAGTGCGGTTACCCGTCCACCTGTCAAGTCCCGGTCTGTCCGGCCGCCTGTGGCGCTCTGCTGCTAGCCACGGCAGACGGCGTCGGGCAGTGCGGTTACCCGTCCACCCGCCGAGTCCCGGTCTGTCCGGCCGCCTGTGGCGCTCTGCTGCTAGCCACGGCAGACGCCGTCGGGCAGTGCGGGTATGCGTCCACCCGCCGAGCCCCGGTTTGCCGGCCGCCTGTGGCGCTCTGCTGCTAGCCACGGCAGACAGCGTCGGGCAGAGCGGTTACCCGTGCACCCGCCGAGTCCCGGTCTGTCCGGCCGCCTGTGGCGCTCTGCTGCTAGCCACGGCAGACGGCGTCGGGCAGTGCGGTTACCTGTCCACCCTCCGAGTCCCGGTCTGTCCGGTCGCCTGTGGCGCTCTGCTGCTAGCCATGGCAGACGGCGTCGGCAATGCGGATACCCGTCCACCCGCCGAGTCCCGGTCTGTCCGGCAACCAGTGGGGCTCTACAGCTAGCCACGGCAGACAGCGTCGGGCAGAGCGGTTACCCGTCCACCCGCCGAGTCCCGGTCTGTCTGGCCGCCTGTGGCACTCTGCTGATAGCCTCGGCAGACGGCGTCGGGCAGTGCAGTTACCCGTCCACCCGCCGTGTCCCGGTCTGTCCGGCCCACCTGTGGCACTCTGCTGCTAGCCACCGTAGACGGCGCCGGGCAGTGCGGTTACCCGTCCACCCGCCGAGCAACAGTCTACCCGGCCAACTGTGGCGCTCTGCTGCTAGCCACGGCAGACGACGTCGAGCAGTGCGGGTACCCGTCCACCCGCCGAGCCCCAGACTGCCTGGCCGTCTGTGGCGCACTGCTGCTAGCCACGGCAGACAGCATCGGGCAGTGCAGGTACTCGTCCTTCCGCCGAGGCCCGGTCTGCCCGGCTGCCTGTGGTGCTTTGCTGCTAGCCACGGCAGACGGCATCGGGCAGTGCAGGTACACGTCCATCCGCCTAGCCTTGGGTGCCCGACCGCCTATGGAGATCTGCTGCTAGCCACGGCAGACGGCATTGGGCAGTGTGGGTACCCGTCCACCCGCCGAGCCCCGGTCTGCCCGGCTGCCTGTGGCGCTCTGCTGCTAGCCACGGCAGACGGTGTCGGGCAGTGCGGGTACCCGTCCACCGGCCGAGTCCCAGTCTGTCCGGCCGCCTGTGGCGCTCTGCTGCAAGCCATGGGAGATGGATTCGGGCGGTGAGGGTACACGACCACCCGCCGAGCGCCGTCTGCCCGGCCGCCTGAGGCACTCTGCTGCTAGCCTCAGCAGACGGCGTCGAGCAGTGCGGGTACCCATCCACACGCCGAGACCCGGGCTGCCCGGCCGCCAGTGGCGCTCTGCTGCTAGCCATGGTAGATGGCGTCGGCAGTACGGGTACCCATCCACCCGCCAAGTCCTGGTCAACCCGGCCACTTTTGGTGCTCTGCTGCTAGCCACGGCAGACGGCATCGGGCAGAGCGGGTCCCATCCACCCGTCAAGTCCCGGTCTACAAGGCCACCTGCGTCGCTTTGCTGCTAGCCACGACAAACGGCGTCGGGCAGTGCGGTTACCCGTCCACTCGCCAAGTCCCGGTCTGTCTGGCCGCCTGTGGCGCTCTGCTGATAGCCACGGCAGACGGCGTCGGGCAGTGCGGTTACCCGTCCACCCGCCGTGTCCCGGTCTGTCCGGCCGCATGTGGCGCTCTGCTGCTAGCCACGGCAGACTGCGTCGGGCAGTGCGGTTACCCCTCAACCCGCCGAGTCCTGGTCTGTCCGGCTGCCTGTGGCGCTCTGCTGCTAGCCACGGCAGACGGCGTCGGGCAGTGCGGTTACCCGTCCACCCACTGAGTCCCGGTCTGTCCGGCCGCCTGTGGCGCTCTGCTGCTAGCCACGGCAGACGGCGTCGGGCAGTGGGGTTACCCGTCCACCCGTTGAGTCCCGGCCTTTCCGGCCGCCTGTGGCGGTCTGCTGCTAGCCACGGCAGACAACGTAAGGCAGTGCGGGTACCCATCCACCCTCTGAGTCCCGGTCTGTCCGGCTGCCTGTGGCGCTCTGCTGCTAGCCATGGCAGACGGCGTCGGGCAGTGTGGTTACCCGTCCACCCGCCGAGTCCCGGTCTGTCCGGCCGCCAGTGGCGCTCTACTGCTAGCCACGGCAGACGGCGTCGGGCCGTGCGGTTACCCATCCACCCGCCGAGTCCCGGTCTCTCCGGCCGCCTGTGGCGCTCTGCTGCAGGCCACAGCAGACGGCGTCGGGCAGTGCGGGTATGCGTCCACCCGCCGAGCCCCGGTCTGCCCGGCCGCCTGTGGCCTTCTGCTGCTAGAAACGGCAAACGGCGTCGGGCAGAGCGGTTACCCGTCCACCCGCCGAGTCCCGGTCTGTCCGGCTGCCTGTGGCGCACTGCTGCTAGCCACGAGAGACAGCGTCGAGCGGTGCGGTTACCCGTCCACCCGCCGAGTCCCGGTCTGTCCGGCCTCCTGTGACGCTCTGCTGCTAGCCACGGCAGACGGCATCGGGCAGTGCGGTTACCCGTCCACCCATTGGGTACCGGTCTGTCCGGCCGCCTGTGGCGCTCTGCTGCTAGCCACGGCAGATGGCGTCAGGCAGTGCGGGTACCCGTCCACCCGCCGAGCCCCGGTCTGTTCGGCCGCCTCTGGCGCTCTGCTGCTAGCCACGGCAGACGGTGACGTGCAGTGCGGTTACCCGTCCACCCGCCGAGTCAAGGTCTGTCCGGCAACCTGTGACGCTCTGCTGCTAGCCACGGCAGACGGCGTAGGACAGTGCCGTTACCCGTCCACCCGCCGGGTCCCGGTCTGTCCGGCCGCCTGTTTGCGCTCTTCTGCTACCCACGGCAGACGGCGTCGGGCAGTGTGGTTACCCGTCCACCCGCCTAGCCCCCGTCTGCCCGGCCGCCTGTGGCGCTCTGCTGCTAGCCTCGGGAGACGGCGTCGGGCAGTGGGGTTACCCGACTACCCGCTGAGTCCCGGTCTGTCCGGCCGCCTGTCGCGCTCTGCTGCTAGCCACGTCAGACGGCGTCGGGCAGTGTGGGTACACGTCCACCCGCCGAGCCTCGGTCTGTCCGGCCGCCTGTGGCGCTCTGCTGCTAGCCACGGCAGACGGCGTCGGGCAGTGCGGTTACCCGTCCACCCGCCGGGTCTTGGTCTGTCCGGCCGCCTGTGGCGCTCTGCTGCTAGCCACGGCAGACGGCGTCGGGCAGTGTGGTTACCCGTCCACCCGCCTAGCCCCCGTCTGCCCGGCCGCCTGTGGCGCTCTGCTGCAGGCCACAGCAGACGGCGTCGGGCAGTGCGGTTACCCGTCCACCCGTCGAGTCCCGGTCTTTCCGGCCGCCTTTGGCGCTCTGCTGCTAGCCAGGGCAGACGGCATCGGGCAGTGCGGTTACCCGTCCACCCGCTGAGTCCCGGTCTGTCCGGCCGCCTGTCGCGCTCTGCTGCTAGCCACGTCAGACGGCGTCGGGCAGTGCGGTTACCCGTCCACCCGCCGAGTCCCGGTCTGTCCGCCCGCCTGTGGCGCACTGCTGCTAGCGAGGGCAGACGGCGCCGGGCAGTGCGGTTACCCGTCCACCCGCCGAGTCCCTGTCTGTCCGGCCGCCTGTGGTGCTCTGCTGCTCGCCACGGCAGACGGCGTCGGGCAGAGCGGTTACCCGTTCACCCGCTGAGCCCCGGTCTGCCCGGCCGCCTGTGGCCTTCTGCTGCTAGGAACGGCAGACGGCGTCGGGCAGAGCGGTTACCCGTCCACCCGCCGAGTCCCGGTCTGTCCGGCTGCCTGTGGCGCACTGCTGCTAGCCACGAGAGACTGCGTCGAGCGGTGCGATTACCCGTCCACCCGCCGAATCCCGGTCTGTCCGGCCTCCTGTGACGCTCTGCTGCTAGCCACGGCAGACGGCATCGGGCAGTGCGGTTACCTGTCCACCCGCCGAGTCCTGGTCTGTCTGGCCGCCTGTGGCGCTCTGCTGCCTGCCACGGCAGACGGCGTCGGGCAGTGCGGTTACCCGTCCACCCGCCGAGTCCCGGTCTGTCCATCCGCCTGTGGCACTCTGTTGCTAGACACGGCAGACGGCGTCTGGCAGTGCGGTTACCCGTTCACCCGCCGAGTCCCGGTCTGTCCGCCCGCCTGTGGCGCTCTGCTGCTAGTCACGGCAGACGGCGTCGGGCAGTGCGGTTACCCGTCCACCCGCCGAGTCCCGGTCTGTCCGGCAGCCTTTGGCGCTCTGCTGCAAGCCACGGCAGACGGCGTCGGGCAGTGCGGTTACCCGTCCACCCACTGAGTCCCGGTCTGTCTGGCCGCCTGTGGCGCTCTGCTGCTAGCCACGGCAGACGGCGTCGGGCAGTGCGGTTACCCGTCCACCCACTGAGTCCCGGTCTGTCCGGCCGCCTGTGGCACTCTGCTGCTAGCCACGGCAGACGGCGTCGGGCAGTGCGGTTACCCGTCCACCCGCCGAGTCCCGGTCTGTCCGGCCGCCTATGGCGCTCTGCTGCTAGCCACGAGAGACGGCGTCGAGCAGTGCGGTTACCCGTCCACCCGCCGAGTCCCGGTCTGTCCGGCCTCCTGTGACACTCTGCTGCTAGCCACGGCATACGGCGTCGGGCAGTGCGGTTACCCGTCCACCCGCCGAGTCCCGGTCTGCCCGGCCGCCTGTGGCGCTCTGCTGCTAGCCACAGCAGACGGCGTCGGGCAGTGCAGGTACGCGTCCACCCGCCGAGCCCCGGTCTGCCCGGCCGCCTGTGGCGCTCTGCTGCTAGTCACGGCAGACGTCGTCGGGCAGAGCGGTTACCTGTCCACCCGCCGAGCCCCGGTCTGCCCGGCCGCCTGTGGCGCTCTGCTGCTAGTCACGGCAGACGTCGTCGGGCAGAGCGGTTACCTGTCCACCCGCCGAGTCCCGGTCTGTCCGGCCGCCTGTGGCGCTCTGCTGCTAGCCTCGGGAGACGGCGTCGGGCAGTGGGGTTACCCGACTACCCGCCGAGCCCCGGTCTGCCCAGCTGCCTGTGGCGCTCTGCTGCTAGCCGTGTCAGACGGCGTCGGGCAGTGCGGATACTCATCCACCCGCCTAGTCCCGGTAGGCCCGGCCACCTTTGGCGCTCTGCTGCTAGCCATGGCAAACGGCGTCGGGCAGTGCGGTTACCTGTCCACCCTCCGATTCCCGGTCTCTCCCGCTGCCTGTGGCGCTCTGCTGCTAGCCACGGCAGACGGCATCGGGCATGGGGTTACCTGTCCACCCGCCGAGTCCCGGACTGTCTGGCCGCATGTGACGCTCTGCTGCTAGCCAAAACAGACGGCGTCGGGCAGTGCGGGTACCCGTCCACCCGCCGAACCCCGGTCTGCCCGGCCGCCTGTAGCTCTCTGCTGCTAGCCACGACAGACGGCGTCGGGCAGTGTGGTTACCCGTCCACCCGCCGAGTCCCAGTCTGTCTGGCCTCCTGTGGCGCTCTGCTGCTAGCCACGGCAGACGGCGTCGGGCAGTTCGGTTACCCATCCACCCGCTTAGTCCCGGTCTGTCCGGCCGCCTATGGCGCTCTGCTGCTAGCTACGTCAGAATGCGTCGGGCAGTGCGGGTACCCGTCCACCCGCCGAGTCCCGGTCTGTCCGGCCGCCTGTGGCGCTCTGCTGCTAGCCTCGGCAGACAGCGTCGTGCAGAGCGGTTACCCGTCCACCCGCCGAGTCCCGGTCTGTCCGGCCGCCTGCGGCGCTCTGCTGCTAGCCACGGCCGACGGCGTCGGGCAGATCGGTTACCCGTCCACCCGCCGAATCCTGGTCTGTCCGGCCGCCTGTGGCGCTCTGCTGCTAGCCACGGCAGAGGTAGCCGGGCAGTGCGGCTACCCATCCACCTGCCGAGTCCCGGTCTGTCTGGTCTCCTGTGCCGCTCTGCTGCTAGCCACGGCAGACGGCGTCGGGCAGTGCGGCCCATCCACCCGCCGAGTCCCGGTCTGTCCGGCCGCCTGTGGCGCTCTGCTGCATGCCACAGCAGACGGCGTCGGGCATTGCGGTTACCCGTCCACCCGCCGAGTCCCGGTCTGTCCGGCCGCCTGTGGCGCTCTGCTGCTAGCCACGGCAGACGGCGTCGTGCAGTGCGGTTACCCGTCCACCCTCCGAGTCCCGTTCTGTCCGGCCGCCTGTGGCGCTCTGCTGCTAGCCACGGCAGACGGCGTCGGGCAGTGCGGTTACCCGTCCACCCGCCGAGTCCCGGTCTGTCCGGCAGCCTGTGGCGCTCTGCTGCTAGCCACGGAAGACGGCGTCTGGCAGTGCGGTTACCCGTCCACCTGCGAGTCCTGATCTGTCCGGCAGCCTGTGGCGCTCTGCTGCTAGCCACGGCAGACGGCGTCGGGCAGTTCGGTTACCTGACTACCCGCCGAGCCCCGGTCTGCCCAGCCACCTGTGGCGCTCTGCTGCTAGCCACGGCAGACGGCGTCGGGCAGTGCGGGTACCCGTCCACCCGCCGAGCCCCGGTCTGCCCGGCCGCCTGTGGCGCTCTGCTGCTAGCCACGGCAGACAGCGTCGGGCAATACGGTTACCCGTTCACCCGCCGAGTCCCGGTCTGTCCGGCCTCCTGTGGCACTCTGCTGCTAGCCACGGCAGACGACGTCGGGCAGTGCGGTTACCCGTCCACCCGCCGAGCCCCGGCCTGTCCGGCCGCCTCTGGCGCTCTGCTGCTAGCCACGGCAGACGGTGTCGGGCAGTGCGGTTACCCGTCCACCACGCCGAGCCTCGGTCTGCCCGGCCGCCTGTGGCGCTCTGCTGCTAGCCACGGCAGACAGCGTCGGGCAATACGGTTACCCGTTCACCCGCCGAGTCCCGGTCCGTCCGGCCGCCTGTGGTGCTCAGCTGCAAGCCACGGCAGATGGCGACGTGCTGTGCGGTTACCCGTCCACCCGCCGAGTCCCGGTCTGTCCGGCCACCTGTGGCGCTCTGCTGCTAGCCACGGCAGACGGCGTCGGGCAGTGCGGTTACCCGTCCACCCTCCGAGACCCGTTCTGTCCGGCCGCCTGTGGCGCTCTGCTGCTAGCCACGGCAGACGGCGTCGGGCAGTGCGGTTACCCGTCCACCTGCCAAGTCCCGGTCTGTCCGGCCGCCTGTGGCGCTATGCTGCTAGCCACGGCAGACAGCGTCTGTCAGTGCGGTTACCCGTCCACCCGCCGAGCCCCGGTCTGTCCGGCCGCCTGTGGCGCTTTGGTGCTAGCCATGGCAAACGGCGTCGGGCAGTGCGGTTACCCGTCCACCCTCCGATTCCCGGTCTGTCCGGCCGCCTGTGGCGCTCTGCTGCTAGCCACGGCAGTCGGCGTCGGGCAGTGCGGTTAACCGTCCACCCGCTGAGTCCCGGACTGTATGGCCGCCTGTGGCGATCTGCTGCTAGCCACAACAGACGGCGTCGGGAAGTGCGGGTACCCGTCCACCAGCCGAGCCCCGGTCTGCCCGGCCGCCTGTGGCACTCTGCTGCTAGCCACGGCACACGGCGTCGGGAAGTGCGGTTACCCGTCCACCCGCCGAGTCACAGTCTGTCTGGTCTCCTGTGGCGCTCTGCTGCTAGCCACGGCACACGGCGTCGGGCAGTGCGGTTACCCGTCCTCCCGACGAGTCCCGGTCTGTCCGGCCGCCTGTGGCACTCTGCTGCTAGCCACGGCAGATGGCGACGGGCAGTGCGATTACCCGTCCACCCGCCGAGTCCCGGTCTGTCTGGCTGCCTGTGGCGCTCTGCTGCTAGCTACGTCAGAATGCGTCGGGCAGTGCGGTTACCCGTCCACCCGCCGAGTCCTGGTCTGTCCGCCCGCCTGTGGCGCTCTGCTGCTAGCCACGGCAGACGGCGTCGGGCAGAGCGGTTACCCGTCCACCCGCCGAGTCCCGGTCTGTCCGGCCGCCTGTGGCGCTCTGCTGCTAGCCACGGCCGACGGTGTCGGGCAGTGCGGTTACCCGTCCACCCGCCGAGTCCCGGTCTGTCCGGCCGCCTGTGGCGCTCTGCTGCTAGCCACGGCAGACGACGTCGGGCAGTGCGGTTACCCGTCCACCCGCCGAGCCCCGGTCTGTCCGGCCGCCTGTGGCGCTCTGCTGCTAGCCACGGCAGACGGCGTCAAGCAGTGCGGTTACCCGTCCACCCGCCGAGTCCCGGTCTGTCCGGCCTCCTGTGCCGCTCTGCTGCTAGCCACGGCAGACGGCGTAGGGCAGTGCAGTTACCCATCCACCCGCCGAGCCCCGGTCTGCCCAGCTGCCTGTGGCGCTCTGCTGCTAGCCACCGCAGACGGCGTCGGGCAGTGCGGTTACCCGTCCACCCGCCGAGTCCCGGTCTGTCTGGCCGCCTGTGGCCCTCTGCTGCTAGCCACAACAGACGGCGTCGGGCAGTGCGGATACCCGTCCACCCGCCTAGCCCCGGTCGGCCCCGCCGCCTGTGGCGCTCAGCTGCTAGCTGACGGTGTCGGGCAGTGCGGTTACCCGTCCACCCGCCGAGTCCCGGTCTGTCCCGCCGCCTGTGGCGCTCTGCTGCTAGCCACGGCAGATGGCGACGGGCAGTGCGATTACGCATCCACCCGCCGAGTCCCGGTCTGTCTGGCCGCCTGTGGCGCTCAGCTGCTAGCCATGACAGACGGCGTCGGGCAGTGCGGTTACCCGTCCACCCGCCGAGCCCCGGTCTGCCCGGCCGCCTCTGGCGCTCTGCTCCTAGCCACTGCAGACGGTGTCGGGCAGTGTTGTTACCCGTCCACCCGCTGAGCCCCGGTCTGCCCAGCCGCCCGTGGCGCTCTGCTGCCAGCCACGGCAGACGGCGTCGGGCAATGCGGTTACCCGTCCACCCGCCGAGTCCCGGTCTGTCCGGCCTCCTGTGGCGCTCTGCTCTAGCCACGACAGACGGCGACGGGCAGTGTGGTTACCCGTCCACACGCCGAGTCCCGGTCTCTCCGGCCGCCTGTGGCGCTCTGCTGCTAGCCACGGTAGACGGCGTCGGGAAGTGCGGTTACCCGTCAACCCGCCGAGTCCTTGTCTGTCCGGCCGCCTGTGGCGCTCTGCTGCTAGCCACGCCAGACGGCGTCGGGCAGTGCGGTTACCCGTCCACCCGCCGAGTCCAGGTCTGTTTGGCCGCCTGTGGCGCTTTGCTGCTTGCCACGGCAGACGCCGTCGGGCTGTGTGGTTACCCGTCCACCCGCCGCGCCCCGGTCTGTTCGGCCGCCTGTGGCGTTCTGCTGCTAGCCTCGGCAGACGGCGTCGGGCAGTGCGGTTACCCGTCCACCCGCCGAGCCCCGTTCTGCCCGGCCGCCTGTGGCGCTCTGCTGCTGCCACGGCAGACGGCGTCGGGCAGTGCGGTTACCCATCCACCCGCCGAGTCCCGGTCTGTCCGTCAACCTGTGGCGCTCTGCTGCTAGCCACGGCAGACGGCGTCGGGCAGTGCGGTTACCCGTCCACCCGCCGAACCCGGTCTGCCCGGCCGCCTGTTGCGCTCTGCTGCTAGCCATGGCAGACGGCGTCAGGAAGTGCGGGTACCGGTCCACCCGCCGAGTCCCGGTCTGTCCGGCAACCTGTGGTGCTCTGCCGCTAGCCACGGCAGACGGCTTCGGGCAGTGCGGTTACCCGTCCACCCGCCGAGTCCCGGTCTGTCCGGCCGCCTGTGGCGTTCTGCTGCTAGCCACGGCAGACGGCGTCGGGCTGTGCGGGTACCCGTCCACCCGCCGAGCCCCGGTCTGCCTGGCCGCCTGTGGCGCTCTGCTGCTAGCCACGGCAGACGGCGTCGGGCAGTGCGGTTACCTGACTACCCGCCGAGCCCCGGTCTGCCCAGCCGCCTGTGGCGCTCTGCTGCTAGACACGGCAGACGGCGTCGGGCAGGGCGGTTACCCGTCCACCCGCCGGGTCCCGGTCTGTCCTGCCGCCTGTGGCACACTGCTGCTAGCCACGGCAGACGGCGTCGTGCAGCGCGGGTACCCGTCCACCCGCCGAGCCCCGTTCTGTCCGGCCACCTGTGGAGCTCTGCTGCTAGCCACGACAGATGGCGACGGGATGTGCGGTTACCCGTCCACCCACTGAGACCCGGTCTGTCCGGCCGACTGTGGCGCCCTGCTGCTAGCCAAGGCAGACGGCGTCGGGCAGTGCGGTTACCCGTCCACCCTCCGAGACCCGGTCTGCCCAGCCGCCTGTGGCGCTCCGCTGCTAGCCACGGCAGACGGCGTCAGGCAGTGCGGTTACCCGTCCACCCTCCGATTCCCGGGCTGTCCGGCTGCCTGTGGCGCTCTGCTGCTAGCCACGGCAGACGGCGTCGGGCAGTGCAGTTAACCATCCACCCGCTGAGTCCCGGACTGTATGGCCGCCTGTGGCGCTCTGCTGCTAGCCACAACTGACGGCGTCGGGAAGTGCGGGTACCCGTCCACCAGCCGAGCCCCGATCTGCCCGGACGCCTGTTGCACTCTGCTGCTAGCCACGGCACATGGCGTCGGGAAGTGCGGTTACCCGTCCACCCGCTGAGCCCCAGTCTGCCCGGCCTCCTGTGGCGCTCTGCTGCTAGCCACGGCACACGGCGTCGGGCAGTGCGGTTACCGGTCCACCCGCCGGGTCCCGGTCTGTCCGGCCGCATGTGGCGCTCTGCTGCTAGCCACGGCAGACGGCGTCGGGCAGTGCGGTTACCGGTCCACCCGCCGGGTCCCGGTCTGTCCGGCCGCATGTGGCGCTCTGCTGCTAGCCACTGCAGACGACGTCGGGCAGTGCGGGTACCCGTCCACCCGCCTTGCCCCGGTCTGCCCGGCCGCCTCTGGCGCTCTGTTGCTAGCCACGGCAGACGGTGTCGGGCAGTGCGGTTACCCGTCCACCCGCCGAGCCCCGGTCTGCCCGGCTGCCTGTGGCGCTCTGCTACTAGCCACGGCAGACGGCGTCGGGCAATGCGGTTAACCGTCCACCCACCGAGTCCCGGTCTGTCCGGTCGCCTCTGGCGCTCTGCTCCAGGGACGGCAGACGGCGTCGGGCAGTGTGGTTACCCGTCCACACGCCGAGTCCCGGTCTGTCCGGCCGACTGTGGCGCTCTGCTGCTAGCCACGGCAGACGACGTCCGGAAGTGCGGTTACCCGTCAACCCGCCGAGTCCTTGTCTGTCCGGCCGCCTGTGGCGCTCGGCTGCTAGCCACGCCAGACGGCGTCGGGCAGTGCGGTTACCCGTCCTCCCGCCGAGTCCCGGTCTGTCCGGCCGCCTGTGGCGTTTTGCTGCTTGCCACGGCAGACGACGTCGGGCAGTGCGGTTACCCGTCCACCCGCCGCGCCCCGGTCTGTCCGGCCGCCTGTGGCGCAATGCTGCTAGCCTCGGCAGACGGCGTCGGGCAGTGCGGTTACCCGTCCACCCGCCGAGCCCCGTTCTGCCCAGCCGCCTGTGGCGCTCTGCTGCTGCCACGGCAGACGGCGTCGTGCAGTGCGGTTACCCATCCACCCGCCGAGTCCCTGTCTGTCCGGCCGCCTGTGGCGCTCTGCTGCTAGCCACGGCAGACGGCGTCGGGCAGTGCCGTTACCCGTCCACCCACTGAGTCCTGGTCTGTCCGGCCGCCTGTGGCGCTCTGCTGCTAGCCAAGTCAGACGACGTCGGGCAGTGCGGTTACCCGTCCACCCGCCAAGTCCCGGTCTGTCCGGCCGCCTGTGGCGCTCTGCTGCTAGCCACGGCAGACGGCGTCGGCCAGTGCGGGTACCCGTCCACCCGCCGAGCCCCGGTCTGCCCGGCCGCCTGTGGCGCTCTGCTGCTAGCCACGGCAGACGGCGTCGGGCAGTGCGGGTACCCGTCCACCCACCGAGCCCCGGCCTGCCTGGCCGCCTCTGGCGCTCTGCTGCTAGCCACGGCAGACGGTGTCGGGCAGTGCGGTTACCCGTCCACCCGCCGAGCCCCGGTCTGCCCGGCCGCCTGTGGCGCTCTGCTGCTAGCCACGTCAGAATGCGTCGGGCAGTGCGGGTACCCGTCCACTCGCCGAGTCCCGGTCTGTCCGGCCGCCTGTGGCGCTTTGCTGCTAGCCACGGCAGACGGCCTCGGGCAGTGCGGTTACCCGTCAACCCGCCGAGTCCCGGTCTGTGCGGCCGCCTGTGGCGGTCTGCTGTTAGCCACGGCAGACGGCGTCGGGCAGTGCGGGTACCCGTCCACCCGCCTCGCCCCGGTCTGCCCGGCCGCCTGTGGCGCTCTGCTGCTAGCCTCGGCAGTCGGCGTCAGGCAGTGCGGTTACCCGTCCACCCGCCGAGTCCCGGTCTGTCCGGCAACCTGTGGTGCTCTGCTGCTAGCCACGGCAGACGGCGTCGGGCAGTGCGGTTACCCGTGCACCCGCCGTGTCCCGGCCTGCCCGGCCGCCTCTGGCGCTCTGCTGCTAGCCACGGCAGACAGTGTCGGGCAGTGCGGTTACCCGTCCACCCGCCGAGCCCCGGTCTGCCCGGCCGCCTGTGGCGCTCTGCTGCTAGCCACGTCAGAATGCGTCGGGCAGTGCGGGTACCCGTCCACTCACCGAGTCGCGGTCTGTCCGGCCGCCTGTGGCGCTCTGCTGCTAGCCACGGCAGACGGCCTCGGGCAGTGCGGTTACCCGTCAACCCGCCGAGTCCCGGTCTGTCCGGCCGCCTGTGGCGGTCTGCTGCTAGCCACGGCAGACGGCGTCGGGCAGTGCGGGTACCCGTCCACCCGCCTCGCCCCGGTCTGCCCGGCCGCCTGTGGCGCTCTGCTGCTAGCCTCGGCAGTCGGCGTCGGGCAGTGCGGTTACCCGTCCACCCGCCGAGTCCCGGTCTGTCAGAAACCTGTGGTGCTCTGCTGCTAGCCACGGCAGACGGCGTCGGGCAGTGCGGTTACCCGTGCACCCGCCGAGTCCCGGTCTGTCCGGCCGCCTGTGGCGTTCTGCTGCTAGCCACGGCAGACGGCGTCGGGCTGTGCGGGTACCCGTCCACCCGCCGAGCCCCGGTCTGCCTGGCCGCCTGTGGCGCTCTGCTGCTAGCCACGGCAGACGGCGTCGGGCAGTGCGGTTACCTGACTACCCGCCGAGCCCCGGTCTGCCCAGCCGCCTGTGGCGCTCTGCTGCTAGACACGGCAGACGGCGTCGGGCAGGGCGGTTACCCGTCCACCCGCCGGGTCCCAGTCTGTCCCGCCGCCTGTGGCACACTGCTGCTAGCCACGGCAGACGGCGTCGTGCAGCGCGGGTACCCGTCCACCCGCCGAGCCCCGTTCTGTCCGGCCGCCTGTGGAGCTCTGCTGCTAGCCACGACAGATGGCGACGGGATGTGTGGTTACCCGTCCACCCGCCGAGTCCCGGTCTGTCCGGCCGACTGTGGCGCTCTGCTGCTAGCCACGGCAGACGGCGTTGGGCAGTGCGGTTACCCGTCCATCCGCCGAGCCCCGTTCTGTCCGGCCGCCTGTGGCGCTTTGCTGCTAGCCATGGCAAACGGCGTCGGGCAGTGCGGTTACCCGTCCACCCTCCGATTCCCGGTCTGTCCGGCCGCCTGTGGCGCTCTGCTGCTAGCCACGGCAGACGGCGTCGGGCAGTGCGGTTAACCGTCCACCCGCTGAGTCCCGGACTGTATGGCCACCTGTGGCGCTCTGCTACTAGCCACAACAGACGGCGTCGGGAAGTGCGGGTACCCGTCCACCAGCCAAGCCCCGGTCTGCCCGGCCGCCTGTGGCACTCTGCTGCTAGCCACGGCACACGTCGTCGGGAAGTGCGGTTACCCGTCCACCCGCCGAGTCACAGTCTGTCTGGTCTCCTGTGGCGCTCTGCTGCTAGCCACGGCACATGGCGTCGGGCAGTGCGGTTACCCGTCCTCCCGACGAGTCCCGGTCTGTCCGGCCGCCTGTGGCACTCTGCTGCTAGCCACGGCAGATGGCGACGGGCAGTGCGATTACCCGTCCACCCGCCGAGTCCCGGTCTGTATGGCTGCCTGTGGCGCTCTGCTGCTTGCCACGGCAGACGGCGTCGGGCAGTGCGGTTACCCGTCCACCCGCCGAGTCCCGGTCTGTCCGGCCGCCTGTGGCGCTCTGCTGCTAGCTACGTCAGAATTCGTCGGGCAGTGCGGGTACCCGTCCACCCGCCGAGTCCCGGTCTGTCCGGCCGCCTGTGGCGCTCTGCTGCTAGCCACGGCCGACGGAGTCGGGCAGTGCGGTTACCCGTCCACCCGCCGAGTCCCGGTCTGTCCAGCCGCCTGTGGCGCTCTGCTGCTAGCCACGGCAGACGACGTCGGGCAGTGCGGTTACCCGTCCACCCGCCGAGCCCCGGTCTGTCCGGCCGCCTGTGGCGCTCTGCTGCTAGCCACGGCAGACGGCGTCAAGCAGTGCGGTTACCCGTCCACCCGCCGAGTCCCGGTCTGTCCGGCCTCCTGTGCCGCTCTGCTTCTAGCCACGGCAGACGGCGTAGGGCAGTGCAGTTACCCATCCACCCGCCGAGCCCCGGTCTGCCCAGCTGCCTGTGGCGCTCTGCTGCTAGCCACCGCAGACGGCGTCGGGCAATGCGGTTACCCGTCCACCCGCCGAGTCCCGGTCTGTCTGGCCGCCTGTGGCCCTCTGCTGCTAGCCACAACAGACGGCGTCGGGCAGTGCGGATACCCGTCCACCCGCCGAGCCCCGGTCGGTCCCGCCGCCTGTGGCGCTCTGCTGCTAGCCACGGCAGACGGTGTCGGGCAGTGCGGTTACCCGTCCACCCGCCGAGTCCCGGTCTGTCCCGCCGCCTGTGGCGTTCTGCTGCTAGCCACGGCAGATGGCGACGGGCAGTGCGATAACGCGTCCACCCGCCGAGTCCCGGTCTGTCTGGCCGCCTGTGGCACTCAGCTGCTAGCCATGACAGACGGCGTCGGGCAGTGCGGTTACCCGTCCACCCGCCGAGCCCCGGTCTTCCCGGCCGCCTCTGGCGCTCTGCTCCTAGCCACTGCAGACGGTGTCGGGCAGTGTTGTTACCCGTCCACCCGCTGAGCCCCGGTCTGCCCAGCCGCCCGTGGCGCACTGCTGCCAGCCACGGCAGATGGCGCCGGGCAATGCGGTTACCCGTCCACCCGCCGTGTCCCGGTCTGTCCGGCCTCCTGTGGCGCTCTGCTCTAGCCACGACAGACGGCGACGGGCAGTGTGGTTACCCGTCCACACGCCGAGTCCCGGTCTCTCCGGCCGCATGTGGCGCTCTGCTGCTAGCCACGGCAGATGGCGTCGGCCAGTGCGGGTACCCGTCCACCCGCCGAACCCGGTCTGCCCGGCCGCCTGTTGCGCTCTGCTGCTAGCCATGGCAGACGGCGTCAGGAAGTGCGGGTACCGGTCCACCCGCCGAGTCCCGGTCTGTCCAGCTGCCTGTGGCGCCCTGCTGCTAGCCACGGCAGACAGCGTCGGGCAGTACGGTTACCCGTCCACCAGCCGAGTCCCAGTCTGCATTGCCGCCTGTGGCGCTCTGCTGCTAGCCACGGCAGACGGCGTCAGGCAGTGCGGTTACCCGTCCACCCACCGAGTCCCGGTCTGTCCGGCCGCCTGTGGCGCTCTGCTGCTAGCCACGGCACACGGTGTCGGGCAGTACGGTTACCCGTCCACCCACCGAGTCCCGGTCTGTCCGGCCGCCTGTGGCGCTGTGCTGCTAGCCACGGCAGACGGTGTCGGGCAGTGCGGTTACACTTCCACCCGCCAAGTCCCGGTCTGTCCGGCCGCCTGTGGCGCTCTGCTGCTAGCCACGGCAGACGGCGTCGGCCAGAGCGGTTACCCGTCCACCCACCGAGTCCCGGTCTGTCCGGCCGCCTGTGGCCCTCTGCTGCTAGCCACGGCAGACGGTGTCGGGCAGTGCGGTTACCCGTCCACCCACCAAGTCCCGGTCTGTCCGGCCGCCTGTGGCGCCCTGCTGCTAGCCACGGCAGACGGCGTCGGGCAGTGCGGTTACCCGTCCACCCACCGAGTCCCGGTCTGTCCGGCCGCCTGTGGCGCTCTGCTGCTAGCCACGGCAGACGGTGTCGGGCAGTGCGGTTACCCGTCCACCAGCCAAGTCCCGGTCTGTCCGGCCGCCTGTGGCGCTCTGCTGCTAGCCACGGCAGACGGCGTCGGGCAGTGCGGTTACCCGTCCACCCACCGAGTCCCGGTCTGTCCGGCCGCCTGTGGCGCTCTGCTGCTAGCCACGGCAGACGGTGTCGGGCAGTGCGGTTACCCGTCCACCCGCCAAGTCCCGGTCTGTCCGGCCGCCTGTGGCGCTCTGCTGCTAGCCACGGCAGACGGTGTCGGGCAGTGCGGTTACCCGTCCACCCACCAAATCCCGGTCTGTCCGGCCGCCCGTGGCGCTCTACTGCTAGCCACGGCAGACGGGGTCGGGCAGTGCGGTTACCCGTCCACCCACCGAGTCCCGGTCTGTCCGGCCGCCTGTGGCGCTCTGCTGCTAGCCACGGCAGACGGTGTCGGGCAGTGCGGTTACCCGTCCACCCTCCGAGTCCCGTTCTGTCAGGCCGCCTGTGGCGCTTTGCTGCTAGCCACGGCGGAAGACGTCGGGCAGTGCGGTTACCCGTCCACCCGCCGAGTCCCGGTCTGTCCGGCTGCCTGTTGCGCTCTGCTGCTAGCCACGGCAGACGGCGTCGGCAGTGCGCGTACCCGTCCACCCGCCACGCACCGGTCTGCCGGGACGCCTGTGGCGCTCTGCTGCTAGCCTCGGCAACGTCGGGCAGTGCGGTTACCGTCCACCCGCCGAGTCCCGGTCTGTCCGTCAACCTGTGGCGCTCTGCTGCTAGCCACGGCAGACGGCGTCGGGCAGTGCGGTTACCCGTCCACCCGCTGAGTCCCGGTCTGTCCGGCCGCCTGTGGCGCTCTGCTGCAAGCCACAGCAGACGGCGTCGGGCAGTGCGGTTACCCGTCCACCCGCCGAACCCGGTCTGCTCGGCCGCCTGTTGCGCTCTGCTGCTAGCCATGGCAGACGGCGTCAGGAAGTGCGGGTACCGGTCCACCCGCCGAGTCCCGGTCTGTCCAGCCGCCTGTGGCGCTCTGCTGCTAGCCACGGCAGACAGCGTCGGGCAGTACGGTTACCCGTCCACCAGCCGAGTCCCGGTCTGCGTTGCCGCCTGTGGCGCTCTGCTGCTAGCCACGGCAGACGGCGTCGGGCAGTGCGGTTACCCGTCCACCCACCGAGTCCCGGTCTGTCCGGCCGCCTGTGGCGCTCTGCTGCTAGCCACGGCAGACGGTGTCGGGCAGTGCGGTTACCCGTCCACCCACCGAGTCCCGGTCTGTCCGGCCGCCTGTGGCGCTGTGCTGCTAGCCACGGCAGACGGTGTCGGGCAGTGCGGTTACCCGTCCACCCGCCAAGTCCCGGTCTGTCCGGCCGCCTGTGGCGCTCTGCTGCTAGCCACGGCAGACGGCGTCGGCCAGTGCGGTTACCCGTCCACCCACCGAGTCCCGGTCTGTCCGGCCGCCTGTGGCGCTCTGCTGCTAGCCTCGGCAGATGGTGTCGGGCGGAGCGGTTACCCGTCCACCCACCGAGTCCCGGTCTGTCCGGCCGCCTGTGGCCCTCTGCTGCTAGCCACGGCAGACGGTGTCGGGCAGTGCGGTTACCCGTCCACCCACCAAGTCCCGGTCTGTCCGGCCGCCTGTGGCGCCCTGCTGCTAGCCACGGCAGACGGCGTCGGGCAGTGCGGTTACCCGTCCACCCACCGAGTCCCGGTCTGTCCGGCCGCCTGTGGCGCTCTGCTGCTAGCCACGGCAGACGGTGTCGGGCAGTGCGGTTACCCGTCCACCCGCCAAGTCCCGGTCTGTCCGGGCGCCTGTGGCGCTCTGCTGCTAGCCACGGCAGACGGCGTCGGGCAGTGCGGTTACCCGTCCACCCACCGAGTCCCGGTCTGTCCGGCCGCCTGTGGCGCTCTGCTACTAGCCACGGCAGACGGTGTCGGGCAGTGCGGTTACCCGTCCACCCGCCAAGTCCCGGTCTGTCCGGCCGCCTGTGGCGCTCTGCTGCTAGCCACGGCAGACGGTGTCGGGCAGTGCGGTTACCCGTCCACCCACCAAGTCCCGGTCTGTCCGGCCGCCTGTGGCGCTCTGCTGCTAGCCACGGCAGACGGGGTCGGGCAGTGCGGTTACCCGTCCACCCACCGAGTCCCGGTCTGTCCGGCCGCCTGTGGTGCTCTGCTGCTAGCCACGGCAGATGGTGTCGGGCAGTGCGGTTACCCGTCCAGTCCCGTTCTGTCCGGCCGCCTGTGGCGCTTTGCTGCTAGCCACGGCAGAAGACGTCGGGCAGTGCGGTTACCCGTCCACCCGCCGAGTCCCGGTCTGTCCGGCCGCCTGTTGCGCTCTGCTGCTAGCCACGGCAGACGGCGTCAGGCAGTGCGCGTACCCGTCCACCCGCCGCGCCCCGGTCTGCCGGGCCGCCTGTGGCGCTCTGCTGCTAGCCTCGGCAACGTCGGGCAGTGCGGTTACCCGTCCACCCGCCGAGTCCCGGTCTGTCCGGCCGCCTGTGGCGCTCTGCTGCAAGCCACAGCAGGCGGCGTCGGGCAGTGCGGTTACCCGTCCACCCGCCAAGTCCCGGTCTGTCCGGCCGCCTGTGGCGCTCTGCTGCTAGCCACGGCAGACGGCTTCGGCCAGTGCGGGTACCCGTCCACCCGCCGAACCCGGTCTGCCCGGCCGCCTGTTGCGCTCTGCTGCTAGCCATGGCAGACGGCGTCAGGAAGTGCGGGTACCCGTCCACCCGCCGAGTCCCGGTCTGTCCATCCGCATGTGGCGCTCTGCTGCTAGCCACGGCAGACGGCGTCGGGCAGTGCGGTTACCCGTCCACCAGCTGAGTCCCGGTCTGTCCGGCCGCCTGTGGCGCTCTGCTGCTAGCCACGGCAGACGGTGTCGGGCAGTGCGGTTACCCGTCCACCCTCCGAGTCCCGTTCTGTCAGGCCGCCTGTGGCGCTTTGCTGCTAGCCACGGCGGAAGACGTCGGGCAGTGCGGTTACCCGTCCACCCGCCGAGTCCCGGTCTGTCCGGCTGCCTGTTGCGCTCTGCTGCTAGCCACGGCAGACGGCGTCGGCAGTGCGCGTACCCGTCCACCCGCCGCGCACCGGTCTGCCGGGCCGCCTGTGGCGCTCTGCTGCTAGCCTCGGCAACGTCGGGCAGTGCGGTTACCGTCCACCCGCCGAGTCCCGGTCTGTCCGTCAACCTGTGGCGCTCTGCTGCTAGCCACGGCAGACGGCGTCGGGCAGTGCGGTTACCCGTCCACCCGCTGAGTCCCGGTCTGTCCGGCCGCCTGTGGCGCTCTGCTGCAAGCCACAGCAGACGGCGTCGGGCAGTGCGGTTACCCGTCCACCCGCCGAACCCGGTCTGCTCGGCCGCCTGTTGCGCTCTGCTGCTAGCCATGGCAGACGGCGTCAGGAAGTGCGGGTACCGGTCCACCCGCCGAGTCCCGGTCTGTCCAGCCGCCTGTGGCGCTCTGCTGCTAGCCACGGCAGACAGCGTCGGGCAGTACGGTTACCCGTCCACCAGCCGAGTCCCGGTCTGCGTTGCCGCCTGTGGCGCTCTGCTGCTAGCCACGGCAGACGGCGTCGGGCAGTGCGGTTACCCGTCCACCCACCGAGTCCCGGTCTGTCCGGCCGCCTGTGGCGCTCTGCTGCTAGCCACGGCAGACGGTGTCGGGCAGTGCGGTTACCCGTCCACCCACCAAATCCCGGTCTGTCCGGCCGCCCGTGGCGCTCTACTGCTAGCCACGGCAGACGGGGTCGGGCAGTGCGGTTACCCGTCCACCCACCGAGTCCCGGTCTGTCCGGCCGCCTGTGGCGCTCTGCTGCTAGCCACGGCAGACGGTGTCGGGCAGTGCGGTTACCCGTCCACCCTCCGAGTCCCGTTCTGTCAGGCCGCCTGTGGCGCTTTGCTGCTAGCCACGGCGGAAGACGTCGGGCAGTGCGGTTACCCGTCCACCCGCCGAGTCCCGGTCTGTCCGGCTGCCTGTTGCGCTCTGCTGCTAGCCACGGCAGACGGCGTCGGCAGTGCGCGTACCCGTCCACCCGCCGCGCACCGGTCTGCCGGGCCGCCTGTGGCGCTCTGCTGCTAGCCTCGGCAACGTCGGGCAGTGCGGTTACCGTCCACCCGCCGAGTCCCGGTCTGTCCGTCAACCTGTGGCGCTCTGCTGCTAGCCACGGCAGACGGCGTCGGGCAGTGCGGTTACCCGTCCACCCGCTGAGTCCCGGTCTGTCCGGCCGCCTGTGGCGCTCTGCTGCAAGCCACAGCAGACGGCGTCGGGCAGTGCGGTTACCCGTCCACCCGCCGAACCCGGTCTGCTCGGCCGCCTGTTGCGCTCTGCTGCTAGCCATGGCAGACGGCGTCAGGAAGTGCGGGTACCGGTCCACCCGCCGAGTCCCGGTCTGTCCAGCCGCCTGTGGCGCTCTGCTGCTAGCCACGGCAGACAGCGTCGGGCAGTACGGTTACCCGTCCACCAGCCGAGTCCCGGTCTGCGTTGCCGCCTGTGGCGCTCTGCTGCTAGCCACGGCAGACGGCGTCGGGCAGTGCGGTTACCCGTCCACCCACCGAGTCCCGGTCTGTCCGGCCGCCTGTGGCGCTCTGCTGCTAGCCACGGCAGACGGTGTCGGGCAGTGCGGTTACCCGTCCACCCACCGAGTCCCGGTCTGTCCGGCCGCCTGTGGCGCTGTGCTGCTAGCCACGGCAGACGGTGTCGGGCAGTGCGGTTACCCGTCCACCCGCCAAGTCCCGGTCTGTCCGGCCGCCTGTGGCGCTCTGCTGCTAGCCACGGCAGACGGCGTCGGCCAGTGCGGTTACCCGTCCACCCACCGAGTCCCGGTCTGTCCGGCCGCCTGTGGCGCTCTGCTGCTAGCCTCGGCAGATGGTGTCGGGCGGAGCGGTTACCCGTCCACCCACCGAGTCCCGGTCTGTCCGGCCGCCTGTGGCCCTCTGCTGCTAGCCACGGCAGACGGTGTCGGGCAGTGCGGTTACCCGTCCACCCACCAAGTCCCGGTCTGTCCGGCCGCCTGTGGCGCCCTGCTGCTAGCCACGGCAGACGGCGTCGGGCAGTGCGGTTACCCGTCCACCCACCGAGTCCCGGTCTGTCCGGCCGCCTGTGGCGCTCTGCTGCTAGCCACGGCAGACGGTGTCGGGCAGTGCGGTTACCCGTCCACCCGCCAAGTCCCGGTCTGTCCGGGCGCCTGTGGCGCTCTGCTGCTAGCCACGGCAGACGGCGTCGGGCAGTGCGGTTACCCGTCCACCCACCGAGTCCCGGTCTGTCCGGCCGCCTGTGGCGCTCTGCTACTAGCCACGGCAGACGGTGTCGGGCAGTGCGGTTACCCGTCCACCCGCCAAGTCCCGGTCTGTCCGGCCGCCTGTGGCGCTCTGCTGCTAGCCACGGCAGACGGTGTCGGGCAGTGCGGTTACCCGTCCACCCACCAAGTCCCGGTCTGTCCGGCCGCCTGTGGCGCTCTGCTGCTAGCCACGGCAGACGGGGTCGGGCAGTGCGGTTACCCGTCCACCCACCGAGTCCCGGTCTGTCCGGCCGCCTGTGGCGCTCTGCTGCTAGCCACGGCAGATGGTGTCGGGCAGTGCGGTTACCCGTCCAGTCCCGTTCTGTCCGGCCGCCTGTGGCGCTTTGCTGCTAGCCACGGCAGAAGACGTCGGGCAGTGCGGTTACCCGTCCACCCGCCGAGTCCCGGTCTGTCCGGCCGCCTGTTGCGCTCTGCTGCTAGCCACGGCAGACGGCGTCAGGCAGTGCGCGTACCCGTCCACCCGCCGCGCCCCGGTCTGCCGGGCCGCCTGTGGCGCTCTGCTGCTAGCCTCGGCAACGTCGGGCAGTGCGGTTACCCGTCCACCCGCCGAGTCCCGGTCTGTCCGGCCGCCTGTGGCGCTCTGCTGCAAGCCACAGCAGGCGGCGTCGGGCAGTGCGGTTACCCGTCCACCCGCCAAGTCCCGGTCTGTCCGGCCGCCTGTGACGCTCTGCTGCTAGCCACGGCAGACGGCTTCGGCCAGTGCGGGTACCCGTCCACCCGCCGAACCCGGTCTGCCCGGCCGCCTGTTGCGCTCTGCTGCTAGCCATGGCAGACGGCGTCAGGAAGTGCGGGTACCCGTCCACCCGCCGAGTCCCGGTCTGTCCATCCGCATGTGGCGCTCTGCTGCTAGCCACGGCAGACGGCGTCGGGCAGTGCGGTTACCCGTCCACCAGCTGAGTCCCGGTCTGTCTTGCCGCCTGTGGCGCTCTGCTGCTAGCCACGGCAGACGGCGTCGGGCAGTGCGGTTACCCGTCCACCCACCGAGTCCCGGTCTGTCCGGCCGCCTGTGGCACTCTGCTGCTAGCCACGGCAGACGGTGTCGGGCAGTGCGGTTACCCGTCCACCCGCCAAGTCCCGGTCTGTCCGGCCGCCTGTGGCGCTCTGCTGCTAGCCACGGCAGACGGCGTCGGCCAGTGCGGTTACCCGTCCACCCACCGAGTCCCGGTCTGTCCGGCCGCCTGTGGCGCTCTGCTGCTAGCCACGGCAGACGGTGTCGGGCAGTGCGGTTACCCGTCCACTCACCGAGTCCCGGTCTGTCCGGCCGCCTGTGGCGCTCTGCTGCTAGCCACGGCAGACGGTGTCGGGCAGTGCGGTTACCCGTCCACCCGCCAAGTCCCGGTCTGTCCGGCCGCCTGTGGCGCTCTGCTGCTAGCCACGGCAGACGGCGTCGGCCAGTGCGGTTACCCGTCCACCCACCGAGTCCCGGTCTGTCCGGCCGCCTGTGGCGCTCTGCTGCTAGCCTCGGCAGACGGTGTCGGGCGGTGCGGTTACCCGGCCACCCACCGAGTCCCGGTCTGTCCGGCTGTCTGTGGCCCTCTGCTGCTAGCCACGGCAGACGGTGTTGGGCAGTGCGGTTACCCGTCCACCCGCCAAGTCCCGGTCTGTCCGGCCGCCTGTGGCGCTCTGCTGCTAGCCACGGCAGACGGCGTCGGGCAGTGCGGTTACCCGTCCACCCACCGAGTCCCGGTCTGTCCGGCCGCCTGTGGCGCTCTGCTGCTAGCCACGGCAGACGGCGTCGGCCAGTGCGGTTACCCGTCCACCCACCAAGTCCGGGTCTGTCCGGCCGCTTGTGGCGCCCTGCTGCTAGCCACGGCAGACGGCGTCGGGCAGTGCGGTTACCCGTCCACCCACCGAGTCCCGGTCTGTCCGGCCGCCTGTGGAGCTCTGCTGCTAGCCACGGCAGACGGTGTCGGGCAGTGCGGTTACCCGTCCACCCGCCAAGTCCCGGTCTGTCCGGCCGCCTGTGGCGCTCTGCTGCTAGCCACGGCAGACGGCGTTGGGCAGTGCGGTTACCCGTCCACCCACCGAGTCCCGGTCTCTCCGGCCGCCTGTGGCGCTCTGCTGCTAGCCACGGCAGACGGTGTCGGGCAGTGCGGTTACCCGTCCACCCGCCAAGTCCCGGTCTGTCCGGCCGCCTGTGGCGCTCTGCTGCTAGCCACGGCAGACGGTGTCGGGCAGTGCGGTTACCCGTCCACCCTCCAAGTCCCGGTCTGTCCGGCCGCCTGTGGCGCTCTGCTGCTAGCCACGGCAGACGGGGTCGGGCAGTGCGGTTACCCGTCCACCCACCGAGTCCCGGGCTGTCCGGCCGCCTGTGGCGCTCTGCTGCTAGCCACGGCAGACGGTGTCGGGCAGTGCGGTTACCCGTCCACCCTCCGAGTCCCGTTCTGTCCGGCCGCCTGTGGCGCTTTGCTGCTAGCCACGGCAGAAGACGTCGGGCAGTGCGGTTACCTGTCTACCCGCCGAGTCCCGGTCTGTCCGGCCGCCTGTGGCGCTCTGCTGCTAGCCTCGGCAACGTCGGGCAGTGCGGTTACCCGTCCACCCGCCGAGTCCCGGTCTGTCCGTCAACCTGTGGCGCTCTGCTGCTAGCCACGGCAGACGGCGTCGGGCAGTGCGGTTACCCGTCCACCCGCTGAGTCCCGTTCTGTCCGGCCGCCTGTGGCGCTCTGCTGCAAGCCACAGCAGACGGCGTCGGGCAGTGCGGTTACCCGTCCACCCGCCAAGTCCCGGTATGTCCGGCCGCCTGTGGCGCTCTGCTGCTAGCCACGGCAGACGGCGTCGGCCAGTGCGGGTACCCGTCCACCCGCCGAACCTGGTCTGCCCGGCCGCCTGTTGCGCTCTGCTGCTAGCCATGGCAGACGGCGTCAGGAAGTGCGGGTACCCGTCCACCCGCCGAGTCCCGGTCTGTCCAGCCGCATGTGGCGCTCTGCTGCTAGCCACGGCAGACGGCGTCGGGCAGTGCGGTTACCCGTCCACCAGCCGAGTCCCAGTCTGTCTTGCCGCCTGTGGCGCTCTGCTGCTAGCCACGGCAGACGGCGTCGGGCAGTGCGGTTACCCGTCCACCCACCGAGTCCCGGTCTGTCCGGCCGCCTGTGGCACTCTGCTGCTAGCCACGGCAGACGGTGTCGGGCAGTGCGGTTACCCGTCCACACGCCAAGTACCGGTCTGTCTGGCCGCCTGTGGCGCTCTGCTGCTAGCCACGGCAGACGGCGTCGGCCAGTGCGGTTACCCGTCCACCCACCGAGTCCCGGTCTGTCCGGCCGCCGATGGCACTCTGCTGCTAGCCACGGCAGACGGTGTCGGGCGGTGCGGTTACTTGTCCACCCACCGAGTCCCGGTCTGTCCGGCTGCCTGTTGCCCTCTGCTGCTAGCCACGGCAGACGGTGTCGGGCAGTGCGGTTACCCGTCCACCCGCCAAGTCCCGGTCTGTCCGGCCGCCTGTGGCGCTCTGCTGCTAGCCACGGCAGACGGCGTCGGGCAGTGCGGTTACCCGTCCACCCACCGAGTCCCGGTCTGTCCGGCCGCCTGTGGCGCCCTGCTGCTAGCCACGGCAGACGGCGTCGGGCAGTGCGGTTACCCGTCCACCCACCGAGTCCCGGTCTGTCCGGCCGCCTGTGGCGCTCTGCTGCTAGCCACGGCAGACGGTGTCGGGCAGTGCGGTTACCCGTCCACCCACCGAGTCCCGGACTGTCCGGCCGCCTGTGGCGCTCTGCTGCTAGCCACGGCAGACGGTGTCGGGCAGTGCGGTTACCCGTCCACCCGCCAAGTCCCGGTCTGTCCGGCTGCCTGTGGCGCTCTGCTGCTAGCCACGGCAGACGGCGTCGGGGAGTGCGGTTACCCGTCCACCCACCGAGTCCCGGTCTGTCCGGCCGCCTGTGGCGCTCTGCTGCTAGCCACGGCAGACGGTGTCGGGCAGTGCGGTTACCCGTCCACCCACCAAGTCCCGGTCTGTCCGGCCGCCTGTGGCGCTTTGCTGCTAGCCACGGCAGACGGCGTCGGGCAGTGCGGTTACCCGTCCACCCGCCGAGCTCGGTTTGCCCGGCCGCCTGTGGCGCTCTGCTGCTAGCCACGGCAGACGGCGTTGGGCAGTGCGGTTACCCGTCCACCCGCCGAGCCCCGGTCTGTCCAGCCGCCTGTGGCGCTCTGCTGCTAGCCACGGCTCGCGCCCGCCAGTCGCTATCATCTTAGAGGGAAATCCACTATTCCGATTTTCACGCTACAAAGACTGTTCATGCTATATACGAGCATCCCATATCGGATTATGAACTTAGTTTTTCCTTTCAAGTTTTACTTTGCGTGCTTTCCATTCCACGTGAGTTTTTACATTCGTAATGCTTATCACTCGATTCTGAAGAAACTATGGGGTTAAAAAATCTTATTTTCGGTCATCTGATAGTAAAGAATCTTAGCTTTCTAACAAAGCATTCAATTTTCTATAATTCGTAACTGTAGTTTTAAAATGACGCTGTTAGAGAGGTATGTACACATCATTTTCAAATCGTGTTTTGAGAAAGTTAGACAGCAGGCAGCTTACTGACCTATGCATTTTAGACCATACATTACCAAGAATGAAATAAAGTCGTCTCATTTCACGAGTAATTGTGGGTTAATGAGTAGCATAAATGACGCGATAGCATGCGTATGTGTTCAGTGCGTGTTCTGTCGACATTTTGCTAAATTTCTTGATGTATCCTTGCTGAAAGAAAGAAGGAAAATCGGGGTGTTACGTTCAGTGTAATCGAGGTCATAAGAAACCATAAACTGCTAGAATGTTGGAAGGTTCAGCTTACGCTCAAGCGCTCCAAGGGAAGTAAACTAATTACTGTCCATCGATACCGGCGTGTGGTCCATTGTTCTTTTTTTTCCGTTTGGCTGGGGCGAGCTGAAATCCCGAGGGAGTCACCACTATCCGAGAAGTGACATTCAAGGCCTGTTGCGCTCTGCTGCTAGACACGGCAGACGGCGTCGGGCAGTGCGGTTACCCGTCCACCCGCCGAGCCCCTGTCTGCCCGGCCGCCTGTGGCGCTCTGCTGCTAGCCACGGCAGACGGCGTCGGGCAGTGCGGTTACCCGTCCACCCACCGAGTCCCGGTCTGTCTTGCCGCCTGTGGCGCTCTGCTGCTAGCCACGGCAGACGGTGTCGGGCAGTGCGGTTACCCGTCCACTCACCGAGTCCCGGTCTGTCCGGCCGCCTGTGGCGCTCTGCTGCTAGCCACGGCAGACGGTGTCGGGCAGTGCGGTTACCCGTCCACCCGCCAAGTCCCGGTCAGTCCGGCCGCCTGTGGCGCTCTGCTGCTAGCCACGGCAGACGGCGTCGGCCAGTGCGGTTACCCGTCCACCCACCGAGTCCCGGTCTGTCCGGCCGCCTGTGGCGCTCTGCTGCTAGCCACGGCAGACGGTGTCGGGCAGTGCGGTTACCCGTCCACCCACCGAGTCCCGGTCTGTCCGGCCGCCTGTGGCCCTCTGCTGCTAGCCACGGCAGACGGTGTCGGGCAGTGCGGTTACCCGTCCACCCGCCAAGTCCCGGTCTGTCCGGCCGCCTGTGGCGTTCTGCTGGTAGCCACGGCAGACGGCGTCGGGCAGTGCGGTTACCCGTCCACCCACCGAGTCCCGGTCTGTCCGGCCGCCTGTGGCGCTCTGCTGCTAGCCACGGCAGACGGTGTCGGGCAGTGCGGTTACCCGTCCACCCACCAAGTCCCGGTCTCTCCGGCCGCCTGTGGCGCTCTGCTGCTAGCCACGGCAGACGGCGTCGGGCAGTGCGGTTACCCGTCCACCCACCGAGTCCCGGTCTGTCCGGCCGCCTGTGGCGCTCTGCTGCTAGCCACGGCAGACGGCGTCGGGCAGTGCGGTTACCCGTCCACCCACCGAGTCCCGGTCTGTCCGGCCGCCTGTGGCGCTCTGCTGCTAGCCACGGCAGACGGTGTCGGGCAGTGCGGTTACCCGTCCACCCGCCAAGTCCCGGTCTGTCCGGCCGCCTGTGGCGCTCTGCTGCTAGCCACGGCAGACGGCGTCGGGCAGTGCGGTTACCCGTCCACCCACCGAGTCCCGGTCTGTTCGGCCGCCTGTGGCGCTCTGCTGCTAGCCACGGCAGACGGTGTCGGGCAGTGCGGTTACCCGTCCACCCGCCAAGTCCCGGTCTGTCCGGCCGCCTGTGGCGCTCTGCTGCTAGCCACGGCAGACGGCGTCGGGCAGTGCGGTTACCAGTTCACCCACCGAGTCCCGGTCTGTCCGGCCGCCTGTGGCGCTCTGCTGCTAGCCACGGCAGACGGCGTCGGGCAGTGCGGTTACCCGTCCACCCACCGAGTCCCGGTCTGTCCGGCCGCCTGTGGCGCTCTGCTGCTAGCCACGGCAGACGGCGTCGGGCAGTGCGGTTACCCGTCCACCCGCCGAGCCCCGGTCTGTCCAGCCGCCTGTGGCGCTCTGCTGCTAGCCACGGCTCGCGCCCGCTAGTCGCTATCATCTTAGAGGGAAATCCACTATTCCTATTTTCACGCTACAAAGACTGTTCATGCTATATACGAGCATCCCATATCGGATTATGAACTTAGTTTTTCCTTTCAAGTTTTACTTTGCGTGCTTTCCATTCCACGTGAGTTTTTACATTCGTAATGCTTATCACTCGATTCTGAAGAAACTATGGGGTTAAAAAATCTTATTTTCGGTCATCTGATAGTAAAGAATCTTAGCTTTCTAACAAAGCATTCAATTTTCCATAATTCGTAACTGTAGTTTTAAAATGACGCTGTTAGAGAGGTATGTACACATCATTTTCATATCGTGTTTTGAGAAAGTTAGACAGCAGGCAGCTTACTGACCTATGCATTTTAGACCATACATTACCAAGAATGAAATAAAGTCGTCTCATTTCACGAGTAATTGTGGGTTAATGAGTAGCATAAATGACGCGATAGCATGCGTATGTATTCAGTGCGTGTTCTAACAGCGTTTCTGTCGACATTTTGCTAAATTTCTTGATGTATCCTTGCTGAAAGAAAGAAGGAAAATCGGGGTGTTACGTTCAGTGTAATCGAGGTCATAAGAAACCATAAACTGCTAGAATGTTGGAAGGTTCAGCTTACGCTCAAGCGCTCCAAGGGAAGTAAACTAATTACTGTCCATCGATACCGGCGTGTGGTCCATTGTTCTTTTTTTTCCGTTTGGCTGGGGCGAGCTGAAATCCCGAGGGAGTCACCACTATCCGAGAAGTGACATTCAAGGCCGCAGTGATCAGTTTTGTATCACTGGACAGATTGCATGTATTACAACCATCAGTCTACACCATGTCAAACAATAACAACACCCGTAAAGTTTTGTCAAATGCCAAGAGCAATCATTTAGAGATTAAACAAGCGATTAATACGCCTCCCAACGAAGTTAACTACGCAGCTTTAAATCACCTAACCATAGGGTCTATTGAAATCGATGTTTCTCTATCGAAGAACAATAATTTACCACGGCAAGCATCTGCACTATGCTACCGAGCGGTTTCCATTCCTAAACACCACTGAAAGACAAAATAAATACACTTCAACCCTAACACATAACGATACGACTAAGAATCAATATGCAGTCCACAAATGTAGAACACCTAAATGTTGCAACGAATCGTACCACCAAAGACATCGTAGTCCGTATTTCACACAACCCAGGATACATCATCTGCTCCAGATTATGAATACACGAGAGCTAATTTTACGAAGATAGAATAGTACATGGCTTCTATCAACAGCCACAAGAATAAAAAAAAAGAACGATTTGTCACAGCTATACCATCGCTCTTAATGCACCATCAACCGAATAAAGATCATTTCTGATTAATCTCTAGCAAGATGTGTATACTCAAGGAGATATATACTGCTTTATCATTTGCGTTATAAAGGAAATAAGAGGTAAAACTAAACTGCCCGAATTCTCTCGTCTAGACGAATTGTCAAAAGATGCAGAACTGGATATTAAAACCATTAAAGTGGTGGATCACAGGAAGACATGTAGTTCGAAAACAACTTCCATATACCTGTCGAAATACTGGATGGGAGGAGGAAATAGAAGACAGCGATACAGCGATCTAAGGAAATTTTGTTAGGACTAGTTACATTTCGAAAAGAATTGTGTGCATTGTCTAATATTGTAACAGGGCATGTTCCCTAAAGAGAGAGAGTATTAAATTTCGGAACCTGATAATTTTGTAAGAGAGAGTAGGTTGTCATTAGTCTGTGAATACAGTGGAGCAGGTATATAAAAACAAGTTTGTGTTACTCATCGATCTGCGATCGGGAGGGGGATGATGCTGATCGCTGTTGTTGGTCACTCGGTCGGGCTCAGCTCCATCGTAACGCATTTAAATAAAAACTCTTTAAATGCAATGCGCTCCATCCCTATCAAAGTGGTGTCCGCAGAGGTCTAGTGAAAGTATCGAAAGAAGGAATTGTTTGCCTCTTAGATCATTTGGAGATGTAACTTGATGTTTGAGAGAGAATGTTTAAATAATAATAAAGCGTTATGATATTTTGTTTAAACATTTAGCGTATGTATATAGCTAGGACTGTAATAACTGTTATATGTAGCTTGCCGAGAGACCACAGTATGTGTGTGTGTGTATGTATGTGTGTGTGTGTGTGTGTGTGTGTGTGTTAACGATCGCATTGGAGATCGAGCTGTATTCACATTACTGTTAGGCATATTAATTTTTAAAATGAAGTTCTTCTCTAGATCATTCTTACCGTTTATGTGGTGTCTGTTGAGAGAAGTTGTTTTAGGTAGGTACTTGTGTTACACGTCTAGACATCGAAAGAGTGTTTGTTAAAATGGACGCCGGCCGCGGTGGCCGAGGGGACTGAGGCGCTTCAGTCACGGTCTACACGGCCACTACGGACGGGGGTTCGAATCCCCACTCGGGCATGGATATTTGTGCCGTCCTAGTTCGTAAGTAGTTCATAAGTAGTTTGTAAGTTTAGGGACTGATGACCCCGTAGTTGAGTCCCATAGGCTTTACAAACATTTGTTTAATTTTTGTTAAGATGGACACACATAAGACTGTGGTGATCGTTACCATGACATTCCGTTTATTATCTAATGTGTGCTATTTTTTTAAAAACACGTCTGTTGGCTCTTGCAAGCATAGTCTATACGAAGACATGCATTTAATTTGCTGAGAACATTAGGGGGCAACGATTTCCCAAAGATGAACAGTTTTTTTGGATAGTACTAAATGTTTGGTTAGAATTGTTTTGAAATATAGGTCGATTAATGTAAGTAGGTTATACAACACTTAGAGTACACCCTCCCGTAGCATTACACCGAATTTCTTTATGGCATGCCTATATTCACCCGCAAAATTGCGTTCCATACGAGATGTAATTAAGGTTTGATGTATTGAGTTGCTGAAACTGTATGTACTGATTCCGAGAAAATGTAATGTCCTAATTGTTAATGCAAAAACAAAGGATGTCGCAAATAATAAGCAAATTAGGAATAAAAAATAATTGGGAGCGGTGTTGGATGGTCTGGTGGCAGGTGGGGCCGGAAGTGATTACTTGTGGAGGCTGTCAATTTGTTTATAAAACTCTTGTGTTCAGTGTAGCTACATGTTTGATGTTATCAGTTATTATTCCAGGTAATTGTATTGTCCAAAGTACAGTTAAAAATAAAATAATTGGCTCCTGTTTGCCAACGTTGTTGTAGGACAGAGTAACAACTTATACATCGATAAGTAATAACTTTTGTAAGAACAAAAAATTGTTTGGTGCGTGGGTTCTAGTCCTGGACTGAGTCTTACGCATTTGGCAATGTTTAGGACTATTGGTGAGGTGGAGGTGGATGTGGCTGCCGGGGCAGGGGCGAGGGTGGAGGTGGCACTCATGCAAGTGCCTACTTGTGGAAGCGGTCTTGTTGTTTATGAGAATGTTATTTGTCATTCTTCTTGAAGAGCGTCATTATCTTACTAAGTGCAATTATATGTTCGATGTCAAGTGCAGTATTCTCTGTCCTGTCGTTCCGGGAAAGACGGGTGGCGACGTCCTTTGATTTGCGGTCGGGCAAGTGGCCTAGGATGTAGGGGTGGATGCTAACAGTACTCTCGCAATGCATCAGGGATAAAATCTCAGCAATGTGTATCCAACGTTACCATACTACTACCGATTTGGACACTATTTACACCTCCGGAAACAGTTGAGTGAAATGTGCTTGTCACTTTGGCTGATGTGATTCTCTTGGGAATAGTTGTTGGAGGTGGTTTCTCATCGCTTTCCTCCTGTGTAGTAAACAGCCACTCTTGACCTAGAGAACTGATGCTGCCATGAAGCCACTCCTATGGAGTACAGACGCTGACCACGTTGCTAGTTTTGTAATAATCACAACACAAACATTAAAGGTGTTCACTCTATAACTATCTTCATCTAACAGCACCCATTAACTTTTATATTTCTCGTTTCTGCATCTGTTTATAATAATTTATTATTATATTAATTAATGTGGCATAAATGTGGCTCCTCCGCTACGCCACTGTCCGTGTGAGAATGTGTACTTGTTTTACTTTTAAGTGGATGTGCGAGAATCTATGGCTACCTGAATGTGGGGAGGGATAGCTCGCTTTGCATCGTTCTCTCTGGCTCAGTGTCGATAGCTGCTGATACTACCAAAGAGGTTTCTACACCCTTTGGTTACAAGCTGGTCGGCAAGCCCTCTCCAACGTGAGTCTTGCTCTCCGTCCCCACCACCGCCGTTTCTTGGGCATTCCAGCTTCCGTTAGCTTTTCACGCCCCTGTGGCCACTCGTCGGTTCATTCTGCGCCGGTCTTCTGGTGAGGTAAGGTTGGTTCTGCTCTTGTGTTTGGAGATGGTAGCGTTTTTCTCTAGCACGTTTAATTTAGACTCGTGAACTTAGAATCATGTTTGGAATATTTTCTCCCATCGTGTGCGTAAGTATGTTCTCGTTTATCAGTTCAGTGATTCCCAATACATAAACGCGGTGTGTGTGATTCTAGATGCAGTTTGATAACGGCCTGGTATGTTAAAACCTTTTGTGATCATGTGGCGGTGTATGAACTCTGTGTAAATACTTTCTAGCTTTGTGGGGCCCAATTTCTAATAGGTGATATGTTCATTTTTGTACCGCGGTGGAGTAGCCGAGCGGTCTAAAGCGTCTCGCTGCGGAGCGCGCGGTTGCTCGCTGTGGAGGTTCGAGTCCTCCTTGGGGCATGGATGTGTGTATTTGTCCGTAGGTTAGTTTACCTAGGTTTAAGTAGTTTGTAAGCTACGGACTGATGGCCACGCAGTTTGGTCCGATAGATTTACCCAGTAGTTCACACGGACCTTATTTGCCAATTTTAGTAATAAAAAAAAGCTCTTCTTGCGGACAGTGGTCGAATTTTATCTGGCTTACCGCTGCCAGGATTCGCTCTTCTAGCGGGTCATCTGTTTAATGAAATAGATTTTAGCTTTAAATGCGTGCAGGAATATTGTTAAAAAATTTCTTTCCCCTCCCAGTGGACGAATGTGTGAGATTAGCAGCGCACCCCCGCCATCCCCGCAAGTAGAAAACGCCTGCCGCAGTTTGTGTGGAGTTCGGCCCTGGCGTTCCCACCGCGGAGATGATTCGGCTTTCAAGGAGGAGTAAGTCGAACCTCTGTGTGCCCGTTCTCCCATAAGAGAAAGACCGAGTCGAGTGCCTGTGCGAGAGCCAGTGCAGGCATTTGATATAATCACTTTTTAACCGTAAAAACGTACCAGGTCTTCCGAAACTCTGCAAGCGGAATACACCCTTGTGTGTGGCTAGAGCAATTCGACTACTCCCTGCCTCCGAACTGGCCAGAAGGACAGAAAATCGAGTATGTGTGCGGATATCTTAAGATATTGCCGCTACTACGATGATTTTAGGGAACATTTCCTGTCTGCTTACTGGTCGGAGAGGCAACAGGAACGAGTAATAAGCAGCATTCTAGTGATTCCCCACTTTGCTAACAGCAATTGCAGGAGTCTCGGAGAATTCTTTTGAGGAACTGATAAGAATTTGCGTGTTGAAACTCCAATGAAATGTGCGCAATACCGTCTTTGGGGGAAGCTGCAAGGAAGACATTGAGTCCTTCCAGGCTTACCTGGAGGACTTAAAATACGACGAAGATTACCGACCTAGAAGAGATGGCAACGGCTCTTCAAGGAGAAGTAATCATAGTGCTAAGAGTGCTAGGCACAACCGCGCAGAAAGCAATAGTAGTGCAGAATCCGGACTACCAATGCGGAAAATCAGCCGCAGCGGAGGAACGGGCAGGGTTATTGGCATGGTAAGAGAGGAGACAAACGGCGAAAGTTCGGGAACGGAAATCAGGGCTACCGATATGATAAAGGCCCGCGAAAACCACGTGACCCTGCAAGTGAAGACGTCGAAATTAGGTCCGCTGATCCACGCCGTAACAAACCAAAGGATCCCGATCCTAGAACGAGCCAATGACATACACCTAATTGTGTCATAAGTTTGATGTAATTTTCTGTTTGCTAATGTAAATTTAAGTGATATTCTTACCACCCATGTCATTTGTGTTTGTAGATTTATGCTGTATTTTGTGTGTCTTTTGTAGTGTTTTCTTTAAATTGTTTGTTTTAATAGCGTATTTTTTTATATGTGTCCTTTGTATATGTATGTGTTTGTTGTGCAATTTCATTTCGCCATGACGCATCTTCATGTTGTATGCGTGTTTTGTGGGCTATAAGGTACACACCGCTAATGGGGTGGATAACAGCAACTTGCCAGTTCCATCTGGTCGGCTGTTCGACGTACGTTACCTTTACGATACGTTTTGTACATAAAATTTTTTTTTATGTGACATGTTCAAGTGTCTCTGTTAGCTATAAGGCTGCCTGCCTCACATAGTCCCTTTTTTTTGTCCATGCTTTTATCTTTTTGTTTCCATCGTGGGGATTGATGGTGTATAATCCAAGTTCTTTAGGCCATGTTAAGTATTTTATTGTGTATATTTGGTGTATGTCTTGCTTATGGTAATTTGTGTCCCTGTATATCGTTTTAAGTATGTGTGCTCTTCTTCACTTTGAGTGAAACTAGCTTTGTTTAGCAAGTGCTTTAGTTGCCATCTTTACTGTAAATTTTATATCCGCAATCTCCCTGTTAGGTAGCATGTTTATAAGACGCCATGGTAGGCGCCAACGCCGTAATTCATAGGATTTCTAGTTGCATGTAGATGCACTATGGTGTTGATGCTCAGCAGTCTAGATAATTTTGTCTAGGGATTGTCCATTTGAATAACAGGAGGTGTGAGCACTGGTTGCGCCAGAGCACTAACAAAGGGGTTCATCAGAATTTCATTGACAATGTACACCCTGGCTTATTAATAGAACCAACTTATATTTTTCAAATATGTTTTGCAGGGCAATATTGTAAATTAAAGGACGGAGCGTGATCTGTAGAAGAGGCCAGACTCACATTCAGAAGAGGACAGAATCACAGATGTGAGGAAATACAAACAAAAAATAAAGGAGCTGAAGAAAGGCAAGCTCCACGTCAAGGAACTGTCCGCCCTACATGTACCATGAGGACACCTGAATTTCTAACATCGATAGGATGGTAAAACTCTAATCTCAATTTTTTGTTTTGCAGCATAATTTTGGGAAGAATAGGTTACATAGTAAGTCAATTTAAACTTAGATTATTTTATTAACTTAGGATTTTTTAACTTGTGTGGATTTATAGTGTTTATGTGTTTGTACATTTGATCAGCCGTTTCCTTTGGTCTAGGATCGCTTGACATGTGTAAATTTGTAGTTTTTATTTTATGTGGTTGCACACTTGATCAGGTTTTGTCCTTTTTTTTATTTCCAAGATGTATTATTATTATTATTATTTTGTAATATGTGTCATGGTTTTATCTCGCCTCTGTATGAGCGATTTGCGTGACTTTCCAGGCCCTAACCACGAATTTGCAGTGTTGGAACCAGACTGAAGGGGCTCAAGAAAACTCCCTCCCCCCTTCGCGCTGTAGTTAGTTAGTTAGGTTGCGCCCGGGCAGTAGGTAGTTATGTAGTAGTTAATTTGTGTAGCATGGCTTAGAGCTTGGTACTTCGTGTTTTTTTTTTTTTTTTTTTTTTTTTTTTTTTTTTTTTTTTTTTTTTTTTTTTTTTTTTTTTTGCATAGCACTGCATGCTGTATGAGTAAAAGTAGCTTTGCCTCACTAACACTAACTCTGAGAGTCCTGACTTAAAGTTTAAGTTATTTATTATAAATAAAATATGCTCTATGTGATATTAAGTTAGAGGATAAACTATTATTTGTCTATTATTATGAATTATTTCAAAGTAATATGTCAATTTTTGTGTTTTGCCCTTCAATTGATGGGAAGTAGAATTATATATATATATATATATATATATATATATATATATATATATATATATATATATTGTTTCCTTGGGTGAATATCAGAGAACTGAATAACACTGCCAGCTTCAAACGACAGTTAATGGATTATCTACTAAAGTAATAATTACGCCAGTTTTTAATACCCTACAGTCCAGGTACGTCACATCCATTCCTCCTCCCAGATATTCTCTTACTGCCATTGCTCTCGCCAGGTACAGCTTTCTTAACTTCCTTTTGTCAGAATTCGCCTTGCGTTAACCAGTCTCGATATATTCAAAAGTACATCCTGTATCTCCTAATATCAATGTTGTTACTACTATTATTACACCAACAGCAGCAGAAGGTGTCTCAGTGGTACTACTAATATTAATCCTACTGGAATTAAGTCAGTACCTTTTATTTACATCCTTATACATGTAGTTAACTTGTATAAATTATGTTATTAATTGTTTATCTGTAAAAATCATTGGTATGTTATAGGTAACTCAAATGTAAAGAAATACTGTATGTGTAAAACCCTGGTCCGATGTAAGAGAGGGCCTGATGGGCCTAATCTGATCAGGCTAAATAAACAAACAAATTAATTAATTAATTAATGTTAAAATATTTATTAAGGACTAAAGGTCTAGGCTTTCTGTTCGCCATATGGCTAATTTAAGTGAAATTTTTGTTATATACTAATGAGTGTTTTAATTTTAAAATGTTTTGTATGAACCTCTATCGAGGTTATTTGTATTTTTGTTAAATGTTTTGTTTAAATAAGAAGACACTCCATGTTTGTGACATGATGGAGTTCCTCATAAGGTTAATATATCCTGTGGTAACATGGTGCACCATATATCCTGTGGTAACATGGTGCACCAAAGTGTTGGCAGATATCTGAGGGTGTCTGAGGTCAAGATGGAGGCATGTGTCCACGGACTTCACGCCAGCTTCGCACAAGGCAGCAGTGCGAGACAGACCTGGGAGTTGGCAGGGTCCACGGGAAGACGGAAGACGAGCGGCCACCCTACCAGAACTGCTAACTGGGTCCGGTCGAGCGGTTCCAGCCGGGTACACAATGCCACAGAGTAACATATACAGAGACGCAGCCCCCTCTAAACCACCGTCCTATGCTCCCCTCGTAGTTCCGTAAGATGCTAGCAGGTGTCAGGCGGATCGCTGGCTTAGGGTGCCTCTCGCATTTCAGAGGGTAGCGTGGAGGGGAGGCTGAGGGGAGAGCTCGTGCCGCCTGCCACGAGGCCACGGCTGTGTCCGGCGTGCCGGCGTTTGAGGGGAGGTGGTGGTGGGGACATCCGCTACCTGCCGCCTGCTCTGGCGACTGCTTCTGACCTCAGCGCCATCATGGGACATCTTACGGAACTGCTGAAAACCCTCCCTCCCTGCACCCCTGAGCGTAGGACCGGGCCCTTACGGAGGTTTCCCGTCTGTATATATTTGTCTGTGACAATGCTACCGACCCTCGGAACGCACAAAAGAGTTGGGTGAATAGCAGCAACACAAAAGCTGCGCGGCCACAGCTGGTGCGCAGCCGTCCTGATCCCGGTCTCTGGTCCGTTAATCTCTTCTGTTGGCGAGACTGTCGCCGACGCCCCTCCCACACTTGTCAGGCCGCCTGTCAAGGGTACAAGGGACACCAGGCCTTGCAGACAGGTGCACTAACCACACCCTCCTACTCACGTTGGATGCAGTTGAATAGCTGAGAAAGAGACACAAAAGTAAAAGTATCATCTTATGTGTGCGGGTTTTAGCTTCCTCCCAGTACCTTCCAGAAGATTGTCTTCCTTCCTCTTCAACGACCCTAGTCGACGGTTCGAACTAATGAGAACAGTGTTTATTGCCTTAAAAACCAGTGTTGAGTGGAGAACAATGTGAAGGACAGCATCAGGTTGAAAAGTGGTGTGAGTAGTAGAAACAGTGAACGCACTGAGAGTGTTGAATACCATAGTGCACAATAGTGAGAGGCAGTTTATAGTTTTATTATTTTATACCAATACTTTACTGATTACAATTTCATTGAAAATTTTACATAGTGAAGGTTATTTTGTTTATCTGATTTATGCATACTGTAATAACTTTGCAAAAGAGAACCAAGTGCAACACATTAATGACATACCAGTGCATTCAAATTGCAAAAACTAGGTACTTTTGCCTAATTAGGCTGGCGACCTATTGTCCGGTTGTTTATTAGTGCATTATTCTGAACTAAGTTTTATTCTTGTGCAAAAAGTAGGAAATATATGTAGGTTGATAATTCAATGTATAATCTTTATCAAAGTAAACTTAAACGCTGTGACCGCAGACTGATCTTAGATGCCGTATCTTCAGGTAGTTTACATGGTCAACCAGAATCCCCGTTAGGGTTAAGACTATTGTTGTTCCGTACTTTTGGGGTAAGTACTTGTTGCGAGCAGTAGCTATTTGCTGGAAGTGCGATGCAGATGCGTGTGTTACAAGGCGGGAATAATGTGTATCGCGTGGAACAGAATCCTAGAACGCTTGAAAGCGACTAGCGTTTTGCTGCAGTCGTCTGATCAAGATCTGAGCATCGGATATGCTCTTTATAAATCCTTACATGAATATATCTATTCAATGAGGTTCATATTTTCAGAAATTGAGGCTAAAGCCAAATTACTGTCTAGCTGTGAAGGATATCAGCAAGAAACTTCAAGAGTACACAAGAGAAATGCAAAGTACGACCATTTCAGTGGGTCAACTACACTCGATGAAGCTGTAGAAAATCAGACACATGGTGAACATTTTGAATTTGAGGTGTTTATTGTGATAATTGACACTGTGCTGGCTGAATTAGCTACACGCATGGCAAAATACCATCAATTGACTAATGTTTTTGGAATATTAACAGTATTTAAGTCTCTTAAAGCAGAAGAGATCTTAAAAAGAACTTAATATCGTGAATACTTACCCAGATGATTTAGAAGAGTCGATAGGTGACGAACTGGTTCAGTTCGCTGAGCTGCTGAAAACGGATATCGCTGCTTCCATTGACAGAAAAAAGAACGAAGCTTTAGAACTAGAAATTTACAAATTGTTAATGGAAAATTCATTAGGATCATGTTTTCCAATTGTAGAAATAGCCTTATGCATTTACTTATCTTTAATGATCACCATCTGCCGAGGAGAACGTTCTTTTTCAACGCATTAAAATGAATTAATAAATACGATGGGACAGGAACGTCTAAATGATCTCAGTTCAATGAACATTGAATACGATTTGCTCAGAGAAATTGATGTAACTTGTATTATTCCTAAATTAGCTGAAATTAAATCGAGAAAAATTTATTTGTAATAATTTTGTTTTATTTTATATCCTAAATCATATGACCTAATGTCCTAAACAACCCAAGGGCCATTTGTCAGATTTTGCTATTGGTCCCGCACTTGCTTAATCCAGCACTCATTGCAGTGCGATGCGGCTCTGTTTCTAGTGGCTTATGGTGCGACATTTTTCAAAGTGCTAGGTCCCATTTAACTAAGCTATCTGTTATTTTAAAAAATTGAAAATTTTGTAAAATTCGTTACAATTTTGGAATAAATGCTGGAACTGTTTTCAATTTGCTTTCAGGATACTGCCAACGCCGCATCTCTTTTTGAGACGTTTTCAGGACCGTTTGCTGTATCAATTGAAAGTGATACTGTCCATTTGAAGCTGTAACTTACAGATTTTTAATTTAATATTAAATTGAAAACAAATTATGTTACGTTAAAATTGTTCACGAGCTCTAAGAAAGGATTTCCACGGGAAGAGTTTCCACATCTTCATAATCAGACTGAAAAAGTTATATCCATGTTTGATTCAACTTCTATGTCTGTGAAAGAAGTTTTTCAATAGTGAAATGAAGTATCTCACGATGACGCAATAGCCTGAGTAATGATAATCTGGTAAACTGCCTCCACCTCTCAGTACGCGACTGTTTGTACCTGACGCAAATTTTACAACGTCTTCAGTGAATCAACCGTAATAAAAAATATTCTGACATATTTTGTTAAGAACTGTGGTCATGGTACTGTCGATAGGGAAATGCTAGGTAGTATTTCTTTTCTTTCACTTGTAGGTCCGATAATTTATTCTATCACTAACATCATTCTATAGAAACTCCATTTTGTTAATGCCACTATTTCTACACCTCAATTAAAGTGTACGAATTTTATATGGAACAACGTGGTTTGCTCAATAATATTTATACATGGTGTTTCACTAAGTGTGTTTGCCTCTGTAACTTATAAAAATAATAGGTGACGGGAAATTTTAATGCGGTAGGTCAACACAAGAAATGTTACACTTTCTGCGGAGCTATGAACATAGTTTATTTTATCATTTTCCAAAGAGTTACAGCACAAAGATATAATTTTTTAAACGGAACAATAGTTTTTTTCTATCGTGCATTGGATTCGTTGAAACCAGTTGCGTCCATATCAATTTAAACTACATTCCTATCACTGTTAGTATGGGAGCTACAACCCTTCAAAGTTTCAGGGGCAGATAACACACGTTGTACATAATACATGGCTGTGTGTTGGGTGATAGATGTTATGGCTGTGGGAAGTTTATTTACATGAGATGTTCAAATGTGTGTCCATGTTCCTCAATGCATAATGCAATGCGCCGTTGAAAGGATCCACGGACAAGATGTAACATCGCCGGTGTGACGGAGCGATATGCGTTCTCGATGCGCCGTTTTAGATCATCTGGGGATATGGGCTCAGTGACACAAACACGATCCTTTAGATATCCCCACAAAAATAAATCTACTGGTGTTAAATCGGGCGACCTTGCGGGCCATGAATGAGGACCATGGCGCCCCAACCATCTTCCTGCAAACCTGTTGTTTAGTTCTTCCACAACAGCACGCGCAGAATGGGCTGGGTGACCATCGTGCTGCATCCACATATGGACTCTCGTTTGTAAACACACATGTTCAAGGAGGGCACCCAAACTGTCGGCTATAAAAGCGCGATATAACTCACCTGTCAGTGTACATGGGAAGTAGTGTGGACCGATGATTTCATCCCCAAGGATTCCACACCCCACGTTAATAGACCACCTACGTTGACGGTCGACAGGTCGTACCCACCGAGGTTTGCCCAGTAGTGCATGTTATGGCGATTCACTGCACCATAATTTGTGAACATGGACTCATCAGAGAACATAACACTTTGTAAAGACTCCAGCGTGAAATTACGCATGGCCCACTCACAGAATGTCACTCTTGCACGGAACTCGTTCCCATGCAGCTCCTGGGTCAGTGACAGGCGGTACGGGTGAAACCTGTGGCCGTGTACTATACGCCACACAGATGTGAGACTGACACCAGCAACTGCAGCAACGGCTCGTAAGAAAATGTTCAAATGTTTGTTAAGCTTATGGGACTTAACTACGGGGTCATCAGTCCCTAAACTTACAAACTACTTATCAACTACCTTATACTAAGGACGGCACAAATATCCATGCCCGAGGGGGGGATTCGAACCCCCGACCGTAGTGGCCGTGCAGAGCGTGACTGGAGCGCCTCAGTCCCCTCGGCCACCGTGGCCGGCCGGCTCGTAAGCTGACATGAGGATCGTGGTGTAGTGCAGCTAAAACAAACACCTCCGTCTCCTCACTTCTTGCAGGTCTCCGTCTGTTACTAAGGCAAATTACCAAGCTGCCTGCTTTCCGAAGTCGGTGTTCGGCACATAAAAACGTAATGGCTGCCGGGGCTCTTCGCCTAGGATATCTCACGGCATACGCCGTGGCTTCTTCAGTGGCATCGGTCGGCCGAGCATCAGCAAAATGTCAACGTACTCGTTGTTCGTGTATGCCATCGTCATCCGATGTCAGTAACTGTGGTATATTGAGCCCCGGTTGTTTGTGTGGCTCCAACTGTTGGGTATACGGCCGTGTGCGGCGACAGTCGGCAGTCTAACAGCGCATCGAGGAAGCTTCTCGCTCCGTGACACCGGCGACGTTACAACTCGGCCGCACCACATTTAGAAGGCGCATTGCATTATGCGCAGCGTTTGTGGTATCTGCCCCTGAAACTTTGAAGTGTTGTAGCTCCCAGACTAACAGTGATAGGCATGTAGTTTAAATTGATCTGGACGCAGCTGGTTTCAACGAATCCAATGCACGATAGAAAAAACTATTGTTCCATTTAAAAAATTATATCTTGGTGCTGTAACTCTTTGAAAAATGATAAAATAAACTATGTTCATAGCTCCGCAGAAAGTGTAACATTTCTTGTGTTGACCTACCGGATTAAAATTTCCCGTCACCTATTATTTTATACGTTACAGAGGCAAACAAACTTAGTGAAACACCATGTATAATGCAGTTGCGAAACAAATGTAACATATTTTATACTTCTGTACTAACAGACAGTAATTGTATAATACCGCTCTTTACAATCTATATTTTCAAATTTATAATTTCATAATACGGCATAATATGAAACCTAGTCGTATGCAAATTAGTCTCGTCTTTTTCCGACTAACAAGGGGAGAATGTGACATGTTGCTCAGGAATTTCGATCGAATTTTGCACGGACGTACTGTATTGAATATAAAGAAATATTTTAAGTTGTGTGTGTTAGAATGGCACCTTCAGTTTTTTTTATGTGTTACGTTTACACCAAAAAAACAAATAAACATAAAAGAAAGAAATAATATAAAAAAGCTGTCTAGGGCTTGTACTGTCAAACCGTGATCTAGGTTAGAACCACAATCACGGCATTTTTTTGTTAGATTTTTTTTTTCGATGTATTTGATATTCTCATATTCGTAATACCTTTTCTTGCCTTATTTTGAAGTAGAGCACTGGGATGTGTGACTAATATTCAGTTAATTGTCTTATCTGTTTACTGCTGTTTCATTTGTGGTACACAATGCAAAAACAGTAAGAAAATAAGAAATAAAGTATATAAAATAAAATAAACTTCTACAGTATATTACTACGTGATTCCAGTTACTGGTCGTGTGCGCGGTGGAGTAGCCGAGCGGTCTAAAGCAGCTCGCTGCGGAGCGCGCGGTTGCTCGCCGTGGAGGTTCGAGTCCTCCCTGGGGCATGGGTATGTGTGTTTGTCCGTAGGTTAGTTTACCTAGGTTTAAGTAGTTTGTAAGCTACGGACTGAGGACCACGCAGTTTGGTCCGATAGCTTTACAGACATTTGAACATTTTTTTTTTTTTTAACTGGTCGTGTGTTCGTCAGCGTTCTCACAGCCAGGAGGGTGAAACGTATCATAAAAACAAACATGCCTGATTTATATTCCTGAAGACAGGTCTATCAGATATTAATTTTGATGCGTACCAACAGTATAAAAGCATACATTGAAAGACAAGCGCGGACAACTGATTCTGGACCAAAGCATTAATTTTAACAGCATCTGCTCTATCAGAATTTCTCTGCACTCGTGTATTGTGGCATGATTTTGAAATCTTGCGATAAAATTACTAACCTGTCGAAATAAGTAAACGTTACAAGGGTGACAAAGAAAGGGGCATTTCTGTGGTATCATTTTAACTGTGCGGGTCGATTCACCATCATCATCGACAAAAGTCCTGTCGTAGCGCTTCATGTCGGTTTGGCCACCCCATAAATCCAGTATCAAACAAAATTTATTTCACTGCCCATAACGTGTGACACACATTTGTGTTTTGGTTGTTTTTATTATAAGTTTCACCCAACTGGCTATGAGAATGCTGACGAATAGGCGGCCAGTAATTGTTTCAAATGTTTGTTAAGCTATGTGATTTAACTGCGGGGTCATCAGTCCCTAAACGTACATATTACTTATAAAGACCTTATACTATGGACAACAGAAACATCCATGACCGAGAGAGGATTCGAACCCCCGACGGGTAACGGCCTCGCGCATCGGAGGATAGCGCCTCAATGCACTCGGACACTCCGCCGCTGCCCAGTAACTGGAATCACGTAACGATATACTTTGCGAGATTTTTATTATAATCGACATGACCGACTGGAGCCTGTCCGCAACCGCAAATGCACTGTATTATTTCAAATGTGCTTATTTCCGGCAACAGTTGCAATATATTTCATATGATCAAATGTTTGTATAGCTTATGGGACACAACTATGGGGTCATCAGTCTCTAAACTTACAAACTACTTGTGAACTGGCTTATACTAAAGACGGCACAAACATCCGTTCCCGAGGGGGAATTCGAACCCCCGACGGGGAACCGCCTCGCGCATCGTAGCATAGCGCCTCAATGCGCTCGGCCGCTCCGCCGCGGCTGCAATATATTTGTTTAATTACACGTTTCGATCACTTGGATCATCTAAAGCTCGTCTGGCAGACTGGCAAAGTACCAATTAGTACTCAGCCAGACAAGTTGCGGACGCAACTATAAGATCTGAAGATGATCCAAGTGATCGAAGGTAGGAAGGAAGCTTAGGGTTTAACGTCCCGTCGACAGCTTGGTCATTAGAGACGGACCAAGTGAACGAAACATAATTAAACAGATATATTGCAACAGTTGACGGAAATAAACACATTTGAAATACTTTGCAAGGTTTTTTTTACATTATTTCAAATTTTTATTGTTTTTTTGTCCTGTGTATCACAAATAAAAGAGCTGAAAGCAAATAATACAAGTAACCGTATATTAATCACATTCTCGATGTTTTACTTCAAAATAAGGCAAGAAAGGGTATTACAAATGTGAGAATATTTTCAAATACATCGAAAAAATGAAAAAAGAAATTGCCATGATGGAGGTTTAAACCTGGGTCCACGGTTTGACAGGCCAAGCCGTGGACAACGTTTTTGCCGGGATTCGAACCCGGGTCTCCCGCTACGGGCCAGCGGTCGCCTTAACCACTTTATTATTAATATTTTTATCGTTTTTTCTGTTTTTTTTTTTTTTTTTTACTATTCCGTTTAATGCTCTATGACTGTATATATTACAGTAAAACTAAACTGACTTATTTATGGCAGTTATTTAGAAAATATACAGCAATAAATAAGGAAATATAATATAGTCAAACTGAAGGTACCCCTCTGGTATTATAACCGGACCGGTTTATTCTGAACAAAAAGCATGTATATTACAGTATAAATAAGCGAGCTCATTCATGGCAGTTACTTATGGCATATAAAATAATAAATAAGGAAATTCAATAGTGTGAAACTGAAGGTATTCCTCCGGTACTATAACGGGTGACAACTATTCAAAGTATTTGAAAGTGAACTTTTTCTAGGTTCAACTCTCCATACACTTCTCCTATCATCATCATGATCCGTGTTCTGTTTCTAATTCCTCTCGACCGGCGACGACGCTCGCAAATTCCCTCAATTTTAGAGTACCCAAGCAAAAATGTTCAAATGTTTGTAAATCTATCGGACCAAACTGCGTGGTTATCAGTCCCTAGCTTAAAAACTACTTAAACTAAGGTAAACTAACCTAAGGACAACACACACACACACACACACCCATGCCACAGAGAGGACTCGAACCTCCGACGGCGAGCAACCGCGCGCTCCGCAGCGAGGCGCCTTAGACCGCTCGGCTACTCCGCCGCGGCAGAGTACCCAAGCAACAGCATGGAAATACAAAAACGTTAATAACTTGAACGTAATCAACTTTTCATCCCATACATATAGGTAAAAAATGCTCCTTTTCAGACGCTCTTTCGATGTATAGCACTGAAAACGCTATTTTCCATCATCAACTTTGACCTTGAGTTTTTCCTAATCTACTGTCCAGCAAAAACCCGAAACACGCGTCTCATTATGTTCAATATAGAACGACCATGCAAAATTCGATCGAGATCGATGACTCTCATGTCAGACCCTCTTCTTGTAAGGGGCGACTCTGCAATTTCTTCCTGTAACGTTCCAGCTCAGGCACCACAGTGGCGTGGTGGGCCAAGTGTGCCGTCGAGAGGAAGGCTCAAGCTTACGGTTTAACGTCCCTTATACAGCGTCTACTGTCGGATACGTAGTCTTAGACAAAACTTCGGCTTGCGCCTGGCCTCACACACATTCAGTATGAAATGCTTCATTCTGTATATGTTACGAGTATACTCGACTACGTGAGTCTCATATACAAATTTTTAAACGTGGTTCGTTAAACGAAATTACGTGCCGGAAGTCAGCTACTGTACACTTCGATAATTTCTAGCCTACTAAAGACGTTTAGCTTTATGTCCTTCTGTGAACAATAGCCTACAAGTATTCGTTGAGTGCACTTTCTCTCTCAGTGTTTCCTAACAGTTTTGGATGGACCTTCATTCAATGCTTGCGGAATTCCTGTCGGTTTTAGAAGGCGTTTTGGTTCACTGGCTGCGAGGTGTGTCTCTGGACGCTCTCAGTCCGGATCTTGTTTCGACACTGATGTCGTGTTGGTGTGATACACCCACAGCCTGGAGTGTGCAGTATCATTGGAGTCACTGCAGCCGGTATTTTGCATTCGCCGACGTACAACTACTGTATCAAACAACTTTGGTATGCATAAAATAGTCATAAGGAACAGAAATAATCTTTTATAAACACACCAAGCGAGGTGGTGCAGTGTTAACTCACGGGACCCGCATTCGGAAGGATCTCCACCTCCGGCCACCCAAATTTAGGTTTTCCGCGATTTTCAGGCAAATGTCGGGATGGTTCCTTTCAAAAGGAACTGCCGTTTTCCTTCCCCATCCTTACCCAAACAACCCGAGCGTAAGCTCCGCCTCTAATTACCATGCTGTCAACGGGGTGTTAAACACTAATCTTCCTTCCTTGTTATAAACATTAAACCTTTAGAGTAACGGTCAATACATGCGTCGTTTTCGGCTGTCATTTTTCGTTTCGTAGACAAAATGAAATTTTCAAATGCTTGTAAAGCTATCGGCCAAACAGCGTGGTCATCAGTCCCCAGACTTACAAATTACTTAAAGTAACTTATGCCAAGAACAACTCTCTCTCTCTCTCTCTCTCTCTCTCTCTCTCTCTCTCTCACACACACACACACACACACACACACACACACACGATCCCGAGGAACGGCTCGAACCTCTGACGGGTAGCCGACGCAGACTCCGCAGCAAGGCGCCTTAGAGCGCACGGCCACTCCTGCGTGGCTACACAAAATACTATAGGGTTTGTGTAGGTAAGATGGTACCATTGTAGTAGTAGTTTCTGTAGTTTGTAAAACCGATAGCCCTAGCAGTTTCGTCCCGTAGTTACACAAACTTTGAACTTTTTACACTGTATAGCCATGGCCACGTACAAATACATTCCCATTTATCTTTAATAATGGCCTATCAACTAGATAACTAAATGGATCGTTTCTTCATTACATTGCTTTACATTGTTACAGACCGTAAAAGCGATATGTGTGTAATTATGTTCGTTTGATTTGAATTTATAATGATTTGACATAATAAAATTGTAAGGAAAATCAGAATACAAACGCTATTTGTTTAAGAAGAATGTTAAAAGAAGACAGCATGGACATGGATGGAGAAATTTATATTTACAATTTAAAATATACCCTCTTTAGATTTATTGTTGCGTATCGCTTTTTTAATGTTCAAATGTTTGTATAGCTTATGGGACTTAACTACGGGGTCATCAGTCCCTAAACTTACAAACTACTTATGAACTGACTAATACTTAGCGCGGCACAAATATACATGCCCGAGGGGGGGATTCGAACCCCCGACCGTAGTGTCCGGGTTGTTTCATTATAGATGCTTAAACTAGGAACATAATGTTGTGAACATAAAAAGGAAGATCAGGAAGAGGTATAGTAGGAGGTAGAGCAAGAGGTGGTACCTATTTGTAATGGCCAACCGGGTCTGTAGGCCTTCGTAAAACATCGAGTCCTTCAGCCCTGGTTCTCTTTTGATGTTAACCTTAGTTAACCATATCTTGTATGTATTATGTATACAAATTTAGTTATTGTAAAAGTCACCGTTTACACATATTTTCAGATCCAGATCAGTCTGGTCGCTGTAGTTTTTCGTTACTGCTATCAGCACTGGGTTCCTCATTGCTGTACGTGTCGTCATTAAACGATTTAGTTGTTACTTTTCCCCCGCGCGCCGTTACAAAATAGAACGGTAGAGACATTATATGAAAGCAGTTCGATGAACGCACTGTCCGCACTTTAATGTGATTTGGAGAGTAAATATGTAGATGTAGATTGTCGCTATTACTCTATGAACCGTGTAATGTGTTGTTTTCGTGTTGCATGACTCTGTGGTGTCTTTGTGAATTTCTGTATTTATTGTTCTTGTTATTTAACACCCCAGCCTCGTCAGGATAGCCGTGCGCACTAAGGCGCCCAGCTGCAGTTCGCGAGGTCTTTCGCTGTCAGGGGTTCGAGTCCTCCCTAGGGCATGGGTGTTTGTGTTGTCCTTAGCATAAGTTAGTGTAAGTAGTTTGTAAGCGTAAGGACTAATGACCAACGTAGTTAAATTGCTTAGATTTACAAACATTTGAACATATTGTTTGACAGTTCATCAGCGGCTGTTTATTCCATTCCTCTGGTCTTTGTCTCCGATCATCTTTTTTTATTTCGCAGTTGTGCTGCAATAGTTCGTATATCTGTTGTGTACCGTGTAATACTGTGTTTTCGGAAGAACCATGTTGTGTAGGCCTCGCGGCGGCGGAAGCAGAGAGTTCAAAATTTTCAAATGTTCGTTAAGCTTAAGGGACTTAAGAGCGGGGTCATCAGACCCTAAACTTACAAACTACTTATTAACTACCTTGTACTAAAGACGGCAGAAACATCCATGCCCTATGGGGGATTCGAACCCCCGACGGGGAGCGGCCTCGCGCATCGTAGCATAGCGTTTCAATGCGTTTGGTCACTCCATCGCGGACTGAGAGCTCCATAAGGCCTACGCACAATAGATATGTGCTTGTAAGAACGACGTGGTAGTTGCCAGGTGGCGTTGAAGCTACAGCGTTATGTAAAGCTTGCGTTTATTAATTAGACGAAAATCAATTGCAAATCTTTCTTTTTTTTCACACCCCACGTGGGCAACTGGCAGCAGCTTCATCGCTTCTCTGCAGCCGAGAGAATTACAAATGGTACAACATGAACATAAATAGTCTTCATTGGGAAAATAAAAGCAGAATTAATAAAATTGATATGGTAGGGAGTGGAAGGCAGGAGGCTATACAAACTCAATTCAAGCTAAAAATAAACCATTCACAATGACTTGATTAAGTAACGTAAAATTGAAACACCAGTAAATAGTGGCTTAATACACAAGGCAAAACCTGCGCCAGAAGGGCGAAATTCAAAACAACATGAACAGGACTGAACAAACAAGAAAGCTAGGGCGATCTCTAAATAAATAATATAATAGAATATGTGCCGGAAGGGGAAATTTAAAATAAAAACTTGAATATTTAATACACAGTTCAAGTAACAATCACTTTATTATGTAATGTAAAAGAAACACTAGTAAATAGTGGCTTAATACACTCTGCTAGAAATAACCTGCGCCAGAAGGGCGATATTCACCAATGACATGAACACGGCTGAATAAACAGGAAAACCACGCCGGAAGGACGATCTTTAGATTAACAACAATAGAATATATGCCAGAAGGGCAAATTTAAATAAAAAACAGGAGTCCGTAAGGCAGGATACAACAATCACCAACTTTTGCTATTTAAAGGCAAGGTTTCACAACAACACGGATACCAATTACATACCACCCAAGGTGGCAATACAAGGCACATGATGCTAGGCCAAATACTTAGCAGTGTGACACACGCAACTTACACAGGCTGCCTAGAACAGATAAGACACAATAATAATTCGCGATATCAATTCACTGCACTGCCAGATTAGGATGGCACCAAGATCAATATAAATATATATGTATCTCCTGACAGCAGATGAGAACTCCAAAAGGAAGCAGGGCAAGAGGCACCGAAAGGGACAGGAAGGGAACGCCTTAACTGCATTCGTAGGGCGGCACACCTACGAGCGGAAATGATTCTGCTCAAGATTTAAAAATAAATAAATAAACCAGCCGGTTCCTGGGCAGTTGACAGAAAGCGACCGGGCACAAGCCAGAATTCCCCAGTGGCACTCAGCGGTTCAATTGTTAAATCTTAAAGAGGAATGAGTTTCGTACTAGAAGAGTGCACAACCAACAGGTCGCACTCACTAATACATACGCACTACGAGAGTGCAGAATTGCATAGGTTAAACCCAACACAAAACATAAGGATGCAGACATGAAGGGCAGGCACTCCTGGGGCCGAGTACAGGCCTTCAAACAAATTTCGACACGCTTAACACACGGCAGGCGACCTCACCAGGTCTCTCCAAGAAGAAGACAACATATCACACCCGGACGAGCAAAGACCGACAGGAGGAGAAAGGCACACACAGATCTTCAGAAAACCTCCTGGAAAGAGTACTTAACTCAGCACATCCATAGGCTGCAGGCGCAGGCAGATATGTGAGCGTCCGATTCAGCACACCAGGGTGAATCGATTTATCCACAACATCGGGTAGCGAAGGTTGCCATCGATGCAGTTAGCACAGTCGGCGGCGACGGCAGGATATCACACAACAGTACTCAAGCAATCAACATGTCGGACGACGCGACATGTCCTCCCGGGTGTAAGCGGACAACTCCAGCGTGGCCCAACGGTTCTCGTAGAACCACTAGCTACGTAAACAGGCCACGGTCATGCGGCCGCGCCGACACTGCTCACTCCCCTTGTCCAACCTTCAGACTGCGGACGACGGAACCCGGAAAACCGACTGACTGCTCGCCGCTCAGCGCGGCAGCTATAGGCCACTTCAAAGAGGGAGCGCTGCAGCGCGCAGAGAGAGGTCACTGACCCGCGTATGAGGCGCCATCGGCGGCAGGCACCGGAAGGCCAGTCGATAACTAACACGAGCAAACAAAAGAAGATAGAAAGTGCGAAACAGACCAAACAGGAGCCGGCACGGCTCAAAAATATAGGGGAATAAAAAGTGAGACAGTTACGAGAGACAAGGAGAATCGAAAAACACATAGTCTGAAATTAAAAGAGCCGGGGTGGTAAAAAACATGCATATGTATAATAATAAAAGCCATGGTGAAAGAGTAACACCTGATGAGACAAACAGGACGACGACGAAGCACAGAATTAAAACACATGGCAACTCAAATATTCGGCCTGATTGACAGCTGCTGAAGTATTAAAACACCACTTGGGCACGTAGCTCAAACACTGGCACAACACTAAACACTAAACGGCGCACTGTTAAAATATGTCGACTCAGTGGCCCTGCAGTGAGAAAAGGGGGAAAATAGAAGCGCAGTTGGAAAAGGGGTGGGGGAGAGGGAGGAGGGGAGGGAAGGTGCAAGGACTGAGTTTGTGACACTTGCGGGGAGTGACACTTGCGCTGAAAGGGAATGTGTAGACACTTGCGCGAAGACCCGGACGCTGCAGGTAGTGAACAGGGTGTTCCAGAAGTAGGTATACACCACCCCTACTACCCGCCCTCCAGCCGCTACCTGTGCCTTATTCAGGGAAAGGCCCACCGAGCGAGGTGGAGCAGTAGTAACGACCCGGAGATATCACAGCCTCATTCAAGAGGGAGATAACACGTCATAAAAATATCACTCGATTTACAATACAGCACCATGTGAAGAGGAATGTGATGAAATCGGAATTGAGCGCAATCGTTGCTAACTACAATTTCGGATTTACTGCATTTTGAGTCAGAATTCGCATATATATTCGCATTTATCGCAAATGCGAATTTTTCCTGTCCCTAGTAATACCTCTAAAAATAAACAGCTGATCAAGGCACTAAAAGCAAGGGCAGATCTTTGGGTGTATTACTACAAATAACTAAAACACAATTTGATCGTGGAATTATATACAATCTCATTATAAAGGTTTTTTGTAGGTGGTTTTGAGCAGCTTTTAAATATGTTAGGAATAGCATTATGAAATATAGACAGCTACACCTTATGTTTATTATGAGATATCGATTTCGGCTAATTTCAGGTCATCTTCAAGTCTCAAACAACAGGTGTTACTTATGCATTTTTCCAGTGGCACTCATAACCTTTAAGTGTTTACACACGCCGGCCGCGGTGGCCGAGGAGACTAAGGCGCTCCAGTCATGGTCTGCACGGCCACTACGGTCGGGGGTTCGAATCCCCCCTCTGGCATGGATATTTGTGCCGTCCTAGTTCGTAAGTATTTCATAAGTAGTTTGTAAGTTTAGGGACCGATGACTCCGTAGTTAAGTCCCATATACTATACAAACATTTGAACATTTAGTTTACACACGAGGTCTAACGTTGTTAATCGCGTTAGCGATGAAAACAGAACCCAGAATCTTTGCGTCTAAATGATACATATATTGGTGTGATGTCTTATTTTGAAAGAACAGACATCACACCAATACATATATAGCTCTCGGTAAAGTGGAACGGTACGATGTCGTTACGTAGCACAGCACAGCCAACTGGAAACGCAGGAGAAGTGCAAACAACGTTCTCTCCTCAGAGGTAAGATTAGGCGAAGATTACATAAAAATTTAACGTTTCGTCTACTTCGGCGATAGCAACCAAATTTTAAAATCGTGTCTACTATGTAAAGATGTAGCAACACAAAACGCTTCAAGTCCAAAACTTCACTGATTTTCGAGTTCTGAATTTTTAATATGTTTTTAATGTTATTACAGAAAAAAACATATTTGGGACTCACACTACAATTTTCATATGGCAGAATTTGTAGGTACATTCACAAGACATAAGTCAACGGTTGTGTGCATTCATCTTATGAGAAATATCAATCATTTGTTTTCAGTGTTTACTTCAAATTTCTCTTTTAAGTTTTTTTAATTATTAGTACTTAAATGTGGTTATGAAATAAATAAATTACGTGTATATGTGTAGTCTTATGTGGCCAAACTACTTAGATCATTGGTCGCTAGACTTACACACTACTTAATCTTACTTAAAACAACTTAGGCAAAGTACAAACAAACATACCTATGTCCGAGGAAGGACTCGAACCTCCGACCGGACCGGCCGCGCAATTTGTGACACAAATTACATGTTTGATAATATTAATGCATAGAAGTATGAAATCACGTCGAGACTACTTCCTGCAAAAATTTCGACAAAAAAAAGTTGGCACTGAGTTTAGAAAAACAAAATTCTGGTATACTGGATTTTAACATTTTATCAAAAATTAAATGTTACCACGAGAGATACAGCCATTCAAATTTACGGGCACCATGACGTTTTCCCTTCCTGAGTAAATGAGCTGCTTCTTATAGTTTCAACACCTTTTTCTTGAATGTTCTAAATATAAATCTTCACACACACTTCTTGAGGAGGAGAGTGATACGGATATCTGATTGTTAACCACTGCCTATTACCTTAGACCTTTTTGACTGTACTGAACAGGAGTTCGGCGTATTCCGTGATTTATATTTATACAGTTAACATGCAATGTAATTTATAACCAACTATTGGCTGCCAGTTTCGCTTCATTTTTCCTGGAAGTCTTGCAACTTGTTTCTCCCTGTTGGTTTATGTCAAGTTCGGAGTAAAAATGGTTCTATATGACGGTGATGGAAAATAGAATTTATCTTTAGCATTTTTCGGTGTGTGACATTCCCTTACACATTCCGTATTTCATATATTTCTTAGATGTATTTGTAATTCGAATACAGCCAAATCGTTTTGGGGTCTACGAATAAACGCTTTAAGTATGTAAAATAGTCATTGTCTTATTATTAACGTTTTTTAATTGAAGGTTTAAGGTTGCATCTCCTATTAAAAAGCATAGTAGCTATTTTTAAAGAGATGGAAGTTGCGTGATAGTGGGGTTAACTACATAGTGGTCAATTACATCAACGTATCTAAGCAGGATGCCTAATATATTTATTGCTTGGGCAGGTGTCTTGGTATGCTTAGTGTTCTGAATAATATGCTTTTAGGAGGTATGACTGTGGAAATTCATAGCCTTGTAGTAGCAGAGACTAACTCTCCAAACATTATCACTATTAAAATACCTTTTTGTTTACAGGAGGAACACTCAACTGATAAATATGTAGTTAGAACAAGTTACTATATTGCTCTTCAGCTTGCAAAGGGTTGTGCAACTTCACTGATTTTCGTGTTATGTTGACAGTGTGGAAACTTGACAACAGCAGTGCTAGACTTCTTGGTGTGCCTGTACCCAGGAAAAGCTATTAGCCGCCCCAAGGGCCCCGGGCTCCGCGCAAGTGTCACTCCGCGCAAGGACTCGCCGTAGGAGGGAGCGGGGAGAGGAGAACCAAGCATGGGAGGGGACAGGGATGGAAGGGCGGAGGAAGGGAGACGTACAGATACAGGGGTGGACTAAGGTTGAAAGGAGGGGTAGATGTCGGGGCGGAGGGCGTCATCCGGGAGAGGGAGTTGACGGAAGTTACCCTCGGAGAGGACGCGGAGAGTGTGAAGGGCAATAAGGCAGAGGCCAAGGATGCAGCAAGAGGTGGGAAACGACCGGGTTGCGGTATTCTATTTTATTGGACACACAGCGGAGACTGAGGTGTTCTAGGCACTTCAGAAGGTGAGGAAAGTGAATTAAATCGTAAAGGATCCCCGTGGGGGCGGGAGACGGATACAGTAAGTGAGGCGGAGGGAATTGCTAAACTTGATACGGAACTTTTAAGTAACGTCTTATCGAAGTAGTTCGTGGCATCTTGAGGCACTTGACGTAGTCAGATCTACCTAAAGGACAAGTTCGTAGTTATAGAGTTGTCAGTAGGCAACTATAACTGCTGCAGAAACAGGAGGAAGATCCCAGTCAACGGATGGAATAGCTGTAGCCGCTAACTATGCTGCTAGGCAAAGAGTTCTTTGTGGCGACTGCTTTGTACTCGCCACCTATTAGAACGAGGAGGCTGAGTGCAGCCGGCGTGCTCTACCTGGACACGCGATGGCGCTACAGTAGCGTTCCTGCGATAACTTAACTATCTAGGTGAAGTATCGAGCTGTGATACCACCAAAGAGGTTAAAATAACGGGAGATGGCGCTGCTATACAAAGCTTAGCTGTTGTTTGAAGCCAGTCCGCCATCTTGTAGAGCCAAGAAAATATGTCTTTAGATTAAAGCACTGTGTGGTTTTTGCCCTGTTAACTAACACACATTTAAATGACTCATTTATGAGTAAATATTTGAAATATTATACTTTTGTATAGAGACCTTCCAGGTAGCTGAATTGTGATTTATTTACGTAAAATCTCATTCGATAAGTATGACTTACATATCGAGATAAAATCCAAATGATTTACAAGAACTGTAATTGCCAGCTGTAGTAGTTCACAGGAAATATAGAAAAAGATTTTTCTAACAATGACACAACCAAGTTGTATCATTTTCGTAAGTTCTGTACCGAAGAGACGATTTTTTATCTTGGACACATCGAAAAATCTTGCTACAGTTTCCAAGTCAATAAATATTCTTACTAAAATTCTGTACCACCAAGTCTTTGAAATTTCAAGCCAACCTAAATATCACAAAAATTAAAATTTGAAGTCACTGAGGAAAAAACACGGAAACAAATGTAAAGTATTAATTTGAAAAAAAATCTGTGTAAAATAGCACATGGCTGTTTTGTTCTGCTTGCACAGCAATAGGGAATGCAGGTAAAGTTTGTTTTCTTTTTATAGAATACAACGAATACACATTCGTCACCACAAATGTTATTGGCTCCGTAATATGGCGACAATGGCTTCACTTCTGTGGCGTTAAGTGTATCTCCCATTATTCTAATCCCCACATGTGCAATTTGCATCATTGGTATATCCCCCGCGGTTTAAGTACGCAGTGTAGGGACCGAGGTCTCTCAAGAAGTGGACCATACAATGGCTAGGATTGATATTACTCGTCCTTAGGCGTTCCCTAATGACCAGGAGGTACTGATACACACTAGCCCCTTAATATCTGTGTCCCATTCCCCGCCATTTGACGAGCTGTCGACTCTCTGTTATGCTGTGTTGTTATTTTCTGAACATTGTCAGGACTTCCTGTGTTCAGCCAGTAGCTGCTCTAAATTTGCTGCTGATGTCAATTGGTAACACGCATATTTCCTCCATCGGCGTGGTGCTGAAAGCCCCTGATAGTCTTAAGACACTTCTCTGTCCGCTTTTGAGTTGTTTTGTAAGTTTCTAGACATAGAAGATCGACACATGCACTGACTGCAAAACAAATGCGAGTTCCCCTTTTTGCCACTGACTAGTAAACCTACGGAAGTGTCAATTTCATACTTTCTGAAATTTGGATGTGTTATAATAAATGAAAAACTAAGCGACACGTATTTTTCTGTGGCGGTAAAACATATTTAAAGAATGAAACGGTACCTCCAAAATTAGGGCTAAAATGGAAAAAATGCGGTAACATAGAGATTACTGGATCGATTTAATGATTTTTGTTACTAAACGAAAATCAGCCGTGGTATATTGAAGGGGGAGTGAAAATTAGGAGGTCAACTACCCCGAAAGAGACAAATTTTTTGCTACAAAAATTAATTTTGATTTACTCGAAGTAGAATCTGTTAAAACTTCAAAAGGAAGGCTACCCGTTCAAACAATGAATCGTGTTTTGACACACGAAAAGATCATTTTGAAAGGCAAGGGGACTCACTCTAATCAAGCAGTAGGCCGTGCGATCTCTATACGCTACATCACGGCCAATGCAAACGCCGGCGGTTAAAATCAATAAACTTTTTCAACTTTTTTTATTCACTTTTATTCGCTATTATTTCAAAAGTAGATTTTACAGTGTTTGATTATCACATGTCGAGTTACCGTCTATTGGAGCATTTTTTCGAATTTTCGTATGCTATGCTGGATCAGACATTGGATCTGATTACACATTCGGATTTGACGACTTTCAATACCGGTATATTCAAGATATGAAACAGTTCAAAAATATTGATTCACAAGGTGTTTCATGAGCAGTATCAAACGAGCGTGACTATATAAGGGTTATTTACCCCACAATATCTATATAAATATAAAGATAGACGTTTCTTAATTAGCCTTTCTTTTGAAGTTTTAATAGGTGCTACTTCGATTAAATCAAAACTTATTTTTGTACCAAAAAATTGGTCTCTTTCGGGGTTAGTTGGCCTTCTAATTTTCACTTCCCCTCCAATATACCTAGGCCGATTTTCGTCTCTTATCAAAAAATTCTTTCATAACAAAAACCATTAAATCGCTACACTAATCTCTGATTTATCGTGATTTCTCGCTTGTACCGTCTAGTAAAAACATCTGAAGATCAAGACCACCTTCAGAACGATCTAAATAAGATATCATTATGGTGTAAAAATCGGCAACTGACTCTAAATAATGAGAAGTGTGAAGTCATCCACATGAGTACGAAAAGAAATCCGTTAAACTTTGTTGGCAAGATAAATTTATCAAAAGTGAAGCCCCTAAACTCCACTAAATACCTAAAAATTACTATTACATCAGACTTTAAACTGGAAAGAACAAGTAGATAATATCGCGGGAAAGGCGAACCAGAGACTGCGTTTTATTGGCAGAACCCTTAAAAGATGCAACAGAACTACTAAAGAGACTGCATACACTACGCTTGTCCGTCCTTTCTGGAGTATTGCTGTCCAGTGTGGGATCCTTATCAGTTGGGTTTGACGGAGGACATCGAAAGAGTCCAAAGAAGGGCAGCTCGTTTCCTATTGTCACGATACAGGGGAGACAGCGTTACGGAAATGTTACAGGATCTGGGATGGAAATCATTACAACATTTATCTATTGATTTCTCATTTATAATTCTGCAATCTTTTAATATTAAGTAGGACGTACATTTGTAGCTTTAAATGTTGTACATTAGTTCATTAATGTTACATATTTTGAGTATTTAAGGTATATAGAGATAAGAAGAAAAATAAATAAAACCAAAGAGAAAATACACATATACAAGTACTTGCAGTTGTTGCTACAATTATAATGTAACAAATTACAATTCGTGCATTGGAGGTATCGTTTCATCCCTTAAATATGTTTTAACCTGCTAAAAAATTCGTGTCCCTAAGTTTTTCATGTATTATATCCAGAGTTCAGAAAAATCGAAGACTGACACTTCCATAGGTTTACTTGTGAATCAGGTCTTTACATTTACCCACGTTTACTTAAAGTCTCCGACTCAAACATGTTATGTCCCGCTAATCGCTACTGCCCCATACCCGCGTAGAGGCAGCGAGCAAGTGGTGGAATACGCGACTCGATCTCTGTGACATCTGAAAACGCACTGGACTCGCATTCGGGAGGATGGTGGTTCAAATCCACCTCCGGCCATCCAGATTTAGGTTTTCCGTGATTTCCCTAAATCACTCCAGGCATATGCTGGGATGGTTCCTTTCAAAGGGCACGGCCGATTTCCTTCCTCATCCTGACCCAAAAACTCCGTGGGTTAGCTCCGTCTCTAATGGCCAAGCTGTCGACGGGACGTTAAACCCTAAGCATCCATCCTTCCATCCACATCTGAAAACGCTTAAAAATTCACCTGTGAGTGTGCACCGGAGTGATTAATTTTTTTGGCCGGTGAGCTTACAGCCGGCCGCGGTGGCCGAGGAGACTAAGGCTCTCCAGTCACGGTCTGCACGGCCACTCCGGTCGGGGGTTCGAATCCCCCCTCGGGCATGGATATTTGTGCCGTCCTAGTTCGTAAGTAGTTCATAAGTAGTTTGTAAGTTTAGGGACTGATAACCCCGTAGTTGAGTCCCATAGGCTTTACAAACATTTGAAACATTTGGTGAGCTTACTTCACTCGATTTTGAAGGCTGGCAAAGGGCACTTTGCAAAACTGGATAGCCAGAGGGTTGACGGAGAAGGTGCATTGTGAGCGGAGGATGCGTGGGTGAGTCGCGGCGTGGCGCCAGGGCCGGCTAGCGGCTAGCGGCCAGCTGTGGCTGTAGCTGGGCCCACGGCGCGTTCCGCACATTCCTCACCAGCGCCAGGGCCGCCGCCCGCAAGGCCGTCTCCGAGGAAGCCTCCACACGGCTCACCCACGCCCGACTGCCACAACTGGCAATCTTATCGCGCGACACAAAACAATACAGTTTCTCCTCTCTGGCCAACAGAGGGTTCATTGAACGATCTTTATACTAAGGTAAAGCAGTCAACAATCCGAAGATTGGTTTGAACACAACAGTGCTTTACTAGGCATGATCTTGGTTTTTTTTTTTTTTTTTTTTTTTTTTTTAAGGAAAAAAAATTAGGTAGTGGGGAGGTTTCGATCCGGTGACCTTCTTTTACTTTTTAATAATAATCTAAATAATAAAAAATTAATTAATAAGAGTGTATGAATCCCTTGTACGAAAAAAGAATTAAGGTAGTGACGGCTTTTTTTTTTTTTTTTTTTTTTTTTTTTTTTTTTTTTTTTTTTTTTTAAATAAAGTAAGGAAAAAAATACCATCCTTAATACTGTCTCCCACCGGGATTTTATTTAAATGAATTTTAGGTGAGGAATTAATTTCATTTATTTGTTTTGCCTTCATTGGATTCACATGGCCAACATATTGTATTTTCTTTGGAACATTTAAATAAAATATAATTTAAAAAAAATAATACGAAATATAATAAATCGAACTTAATATATGCTTCTGGAAGGATGACAGAAGAGTGATGTCCTCTTCAGGTATCGGAAATAAACATTCTTCGGGTCCGACTCTCCGCAACGGGGACCCGGGTATGTCTTCGCGTAAATAATTCTTCCTCCACGTTCGATTTTGGTCCGAATTAGTGATCGTTTTAATTGTCTTCTCTTACCCGTATCGACCCAGTTACGGGAGGCACCTTGATGTGTTGCGTAAGTATTTGGCAAGGTCTGCTGATTGGTCCTGTTCTGCGTTCGTTTCATTGAATTGATCGTGTTGCTTTATACGTCGTGTCGAGAGTGATAGAAAAACTACTTGGTTAGCAATAGGAATATGTTGTTTGACTGACTTACCCAGCCAGTTATAGGGGGACCTACAGTTTAACGTGGGTTCCGAACCACGGTGCTACTCGGTATTTTTCACATGAGCAATACTGCCAGAGGTGAAAGAAGTGGAGAGTAATAGATAAAAATCCTAGGACCTGGCGGGGATCGAACCCGCGACCTTTGGATTTGTAGTCTGGCACTCTACCACTGTGCAACCGAGGCGCACTAATCTTTATACTATTTGTCTCCAATTCAATTCTCGAATAGCGCGCTGGAAGAAAGAACACCCGAATCTCTCCGTTCGAGCTCTGATTTCTCGTATTTTATTCTGATGATCTTTTCTATCTGTGTAAGTGGCAGGCAACAATATATTTTCGCATTCGGAGGAGAATGTCGGCGATTGGAGTTTCGTAAACAGCCCACGCCGCAGCGATAAGCGCAGTACAGTACAATGCAGCTAAACATAAGGACAGAAAACCCCCTATATTATTTTTGATATAACTAGCTTATATGCCCGTGCTTCGCAACGGTTGTTAACGAAAGACCTATGTATATCGTGGTTTTTAGGGTTTCGGACCTAGGTCAACAAAAACAAAATCCTTGTTGGATCGCTCTGTCAATAAACTCAGTTCTCTTAGCCAAAATGTCGAAAACCATGAATATTCATAAAGTTTTTCATACAAAAAGTGAAATTAAAGTAACGATGTAAAATCAATGTTAGGTTGTGTTCATCAAGTTAAGACTCAGTGTGTAATTATATGTTTGGCGTGAAATTCTGTGAACACTGCTATCGATGATATTTCTTTCTTTCCTATTACATTGTTTAGCCCAAAATTAATATTAAAAAATGTCAGAATACATTGAATTTCGACATATGTATAACAACCATGTAACAATCATGTTTTTATGTTCTCCACTACATCTAATTATTGTAAAATGCACGAATTGTAATTTGTTACATTATAATTGTAGCAACAACTGCAAGTACTTGTATATGTGTATTTTCTCTTTGGTTTTATTTTTTTCTTATTATCTCTATTTACCTTAAATACTCAAATTATGTAACATTAATGAACTAATGTATAACATTTAAAACTACAAATGTACGTCCTACTTAATATTAAAAGATAGCAGGATTATAAATGAGAAATCAGTAAATAAATGTTGTAATGATTTCCATCCCAGATCCTATAACATTTCCGTAACGCTGTCTCCCCTGTATCGTGACAATAGGAAACGAGCTGCCCTTCTTTGGACTCTTTCGATGTCCTCCGTCAAACCCAACTGATAAGGATCCCACACTGGACAGCAATACTCCAGAAAGGACGGACAAGCGTAGTGTATGCAGTCTCTTTAGTAGTTCTGTTGCATCTTTTAAGGGTTCTGCCAATAAAACGCAGTCTCTGGTTCGCCTTTCCCGCGATATTATCTACGTGTTCTTTCCAGTTTAAGTCTGATGTAATAGTAATTTTTAGGTATTTAGTGGAGTTTAGGGGCTTCACTTTTGATTGATTTATCTTGTCAACAAAGTTTAACGGATTTATTTTCGTACTCATGTGGATGACTTCACACTTCTCATTATTTAGAGTCAATTGCCAATTTTTACATCATAGTGATATCTTATTTAGATCGTTCTGAAGGTGGTCTTGATCTTCAGATGTTTTTACTAGACGGTAAATGACGGCTTCATCTGTAAATAACCTAAGAGAGCTACTTAAATTTTCTTCCAAATTGTTTATGCAAAGAAGGAACAGAAGAGGACCAATAACACTACCCTGTGGAACGCCCGAAATTACTCCTGTTTTAGTCGATGCCTTACTATCGATTACTACAAACTGTGTCCTCTCTGACAGGATAGCCGCTATCAAGTCGCAAACTTGGGGCACAACTGATGCGTACAGCTATGCAGCGTAGCCCCACCCGTGGTTATCTGGAATTACGTACTACTTCATGTAGAATAGTGTTTTACATCCTTTCGAATGTGCGACCCCCTCGCAAGTAAAAATATTCTGCCAACCCCCTCCCCCATTTGCCAAACCGTAACAGAACTATGTTATCTCCAAGAAAACAAATTTAATCTCCTTTCTTTCTCTTCAGCTTTCTATTAAATTGTTGGACGAAGTTTAGTTCTGCATTTTTCTGTTCTCTGACAGGATAGCCGCTATCAAGTCGCAAACTTGGGGCACAACTGATGCGTACAGCTATGCAGCGTAGCCCCACGCGTGGTTATCTGGAATTACGTACTACTTCATGTAGAATAGTGTTTTACATCCTTTCGAATATGCGACCCCCTCGCAAGTAAAAATATTCTGCCAACCCCCTCCCCCATTTGCCAAACCGTAACAGAACTATGTTATCTCCAAGAAAACAAATTTAATCTCCTTTCTTTCTCTTCAGCTTTCTATTAAATTGTTGGACGAAGTTTAGTTCTGCATTTTTCTGTTCTCTGACAGGATAGCCGCTATCAAGTCGCAAACTTGGGGCACAACTGATGCGTACAGCTATGCAGCGTAGCCCCACGCGTGGTTATCTGGAATTACGTACTACTTCATGTAGAATAGTGTTTTACATCCTTTCGAATATGCGACCCCCTCGCAAGTAAAAATATTCTGCCAACCCCCTCCCCCATTTGCCAAACCGTAACAGAACTATGTTATCTCCAAGAAAACAAATTTAATCTCCTTTCTTTCTCTTCAGCTTTCTATTAAATTGTTGGACGAAGTTTAGTTCTGCATTTTTCGGAACGGAACCCATCCTACTTTTACTTGGTTCCCGACAGAAAAAAAAAGAATAAAAATATATTTTGCTCAAAGGGTGTTTCACTTTTCAGGCAAGACTCAAAAGCGAATTACGCCTATTAATAAAGGTTCCACTGTATAGAAAATTTCTAAAGTAGAAGATCTTTTTTCGAATTATCAGGATCATTTTATCATGTTCTTTTATCTGTCAACTGATTGGTTACTGAAAATAGTTTTCAGACTTTGCGCTTATCCATAATTTACACAATGCATTATAAAAAATCTATGATCTTTTCAATTCATAATGAATGTTACACAAAGAACTAATTAATTTTAACATTAAATATATTTGAGTTAGCCATAGTTTTTGTATTATTGAACGTGTAGTTATTTTATGGCGAAAGTACTTCATCGTTTGATGGCGACCCCTGAGCAAGACATTGGGGGGTCGCGACCCACAGTTTGAAAAACACTGATTTCGACCTATTAACACGATGCACGGCAGATATTTCTTGGTGCGAATCCGGGCATGCGCAATAGACACATACAAGTAATACGCAGGAAACGCGAAGAAAACTGGGCTCTTGTAATCGTTCATTCATACCACACAAGAACCCGAGGGAACTGATTTCTTGGGACGTCATTCATTCAAATTGTTTTTATAATCTCAAGGTTCCTATTTAATGAGACATTGTCATTTTTTATTAGGTAATTGTTTTTCTCTTATGTAGTTACCACAGAAGTGAGTCTCGGCTGCTTTGAATTACGCACTCAACACTTTGTTCAACGTTTGTGTAACTGCTTAGGTAATCCGTTTCTATACTTACAACATTATTTAAACTAACTTATGCTAAGGACAACACGAACACAAATATTACTTAAGAAAACTGCTCCAGTCACTTTTACTTGAAATGATATTTATTCCATGAACCGGTTTTCAAACCTTTTCAGGTTCATCATCAGATGGATCATCTTACAATAACATTTTAAGCGTCATGTTGGATGCTGGATTGCGACTGTATGACCGGATTTTTGTGGTTAATTTCCATTTCTTGCGTCTTCTTTTGTTTAAGTCACAGTAACACATCACTTTTTCTGTTGGGTTCTAACTTTACTATAAACAACACTTTACCAGCGTCCAACATGTGCTTTTACAGCTGCTGTAATTGGCGGAGAAGTGCTCCCTATACGGCAGAATAAATGAGAAGAAGAAGGGTTTAAAGTCTTATAAGAACAAGAAAGTTAATTATTTGAAAGTGAGTAAATCCACAAGTTAATCAGAATTTTTCCGTCTTTTTCCCTTCTTTCTACCCTCGGGAATGTTGCCAAAACGCTTCGAGCCAATGTTCCTATTTGTGACAGAAAAGGTACTGCACGTGAGGGGCCGTATTGCTTCTTACCTCGTCAGGATACCTTCTTTCGCTGCTGTCGTCCCCTGCGCAGAAGCAGCACTCAGGTCGTAGATCCGTTGTTTTCCTATGTGAGGCTCAAATGGTAGTTTAATATGGCTAGGTTTCTCTATTCTACGATAACATATGTCACACGAAATTTGGGGATGCCAGTGGCTTTTCTTTGATTTAAAATGACTGTTACTATATAGAAAGCCATAACTGTATGATGGAAATTCACAAAAATTTGACAATTTGATGATGCGATTTACTCGGTACACGCACTCATTTGACATGGGCGTTCACTGTGCGAGGCCGCTAGCTCTACTGACGGCGGCAGGAGTAACACCACACGCCAGTGGCTACATTTTGGCGCCAACGGAACGTTGACTATGCCTATCACCTTGTTATTAAACTAACAATTAAATAACTTTTCTAAAGAAAAGGAACATAGCTGAACACAAGACAATTACATAATATCAACAGAACTATTTATATAAATTGTGGCATGTTAAATATTAATAAAATTCCAGAATAAATCTTTCACTCTGCAGCGGTGTGCGCTGATATGAAACTTCTTGACAGATTAAAATTGTGTGCCAGAACCGGGACTCGAACCTGGGACCTTTGCCTTTCGTGGGCAAGCGCCCTACCACTTTTTTTTTTTTTTTTTTTTTTTTTTTTTTTTTTTTTTTTTTTTTTTTTTTTTCCTATGGGTAGTTCTTGTCCTTGCGGACGATGATCGTGTTTGTTCGTTTTGGTTCTACGAGTTCTTTGGCTCATTTCTTTTATTAAAGAGAGCGTTCAGTCCTGAGCCACGGCACCCGGAACCACTGAGCTGTCCCGACACGACTTACGATCCCGCCTCACAACTTTACCTCTGCCAATACCTCGCCTCCTACTTTTCAAACTTCACAGAAGTTCTCCTGCGAACCTTGCAAGACTAGCACTCCTGGAAGAAAGGATATGGTGGAGACATGGCTTAGCCACAACCTAATGGATGTTTCCAGAATGAAACTTCACTCTGCAGCGGAGTGTGCGCTGATATGAAACTTCCTGGCAAGAGTGCTAGTCTTGCAAGGTTCGCAGGAGAACTTCTGTGAAGTTTGGAAAGTAGGAGGCGAGGTATTGGCAGAAGTAAACATGTGAGGCGAGATCTTGAGTCGTGTCGGGATAGCTCAGTGGTAGAGAGCTTGCCCGCGAAAGGCAAAGGTCCCAGGTTCGAGTCCAGGATCCGGCACACAATTTTAATCTGCCAAGAAGTTTCGTTAATAAAATTGCTGGAGGGTTTTCGTGGACTGAGAGAACAAGTAACAACCAATCATATTTTAGATGGAAATATGGACAGAGTGTGGTGTCGCACAAGTCTAAAGTGCGCGCCACCTACTTTCGCCACGCGCCGCCATGCACGCACGGCGCGGCGTTCTTACACGTCAGCCACGAGCGCCCTCTGCTAGAACTCCGCTCGTGGCCACGACTGAACGACATCGTTCACTTGGGACTGAGATAGGAACCAGCTAACACTTCAGAATCTGATAGGCACCAGTGAAGACTTGGCTATCGGATAGGCACTAGGAACCATCAGTAGGCAGGCGTCTATCTAATCTATGTATCAGCATTCTGCAGTCAAGAACTATGTAAGAGTTAAGTACTACTAAGTCTCTATGAAATATATACCTCGTTCTAATTTACTCTAGTGTTTCTAGTTTCTGCTGTCCCACTGGCTGGTCACCTCCGTACCGGCACAAGCGTGCATCTTTTATTCCTGTGTCGGTCTCTTTCTACTCGGCCACCGACACCAGGACCACCGGCGGAAACGAGACACAAAAGCGGCGACGAGGCTGGGATACAAAAGTGGCGACGAGGATGGGATACAAAATAGAGTTTTACCACGCAATACTTGTTAACCGGACCATATGCTCTGTTTCACATCACATATTACGTAATGGTCTTTCCAACATAGTAAAATGTATCTCACACAATGAAATATGAAAGAGCAAGCAAATGTCTACAAATCAGACCCATCACACCGAACTCAATTTTTTTCGGTATGTGTAGGCTGTCTTTGACTAGACAGGAAACTTGATTCGTTTACATAGGAATATCATGAAATATTACTCACTGACACTGTAATATGCATCTTCATCCCACTCGTTACCATAATTAACGGTGATTACGTCGAGCAAGGAATTCTTCCTACTGACTGAATAACAGGAAAGTTACTCTCATTTCTAAGGGGTACTAAAAAGACACCTGGGTATAAAAAAAAGTAAATAACCTGCTCATTATTTCAGTAGTAATCACCATACCTGTTAATAAATTTAACCCACTGTGACACAAAATAATCAGGTCATCCATGCACAAATCTATGCAGTTAACTACAAGACCAAAACTTTTACCCAAGCGCGTCCCTTTTCGTCCTAAACTTACCGATAGTCGTGAATGTCTTTCTTCTGGGCTCCAAAAAATTATGGTAATAGCATGGGGAAAAGTCGGCCCTGTACGGAACATGTGTAACGGATTCCCAGCCTTGCAAAATGTAGGCGGGCTCTATCCTCATACAGAATGATGCCATTTTTTGGTTGATTTGTCAACATTTCGGGAGGGGTTTGAACCCCCCTCTGGTTACATCCATGCTACCTGATATACTGTCGAGATGAAAGGGAAATTAGGGTTTAACGTCCCGTCGACATCGGGGTCCTTACATATACATCTACACAAATACTCTGCAAGTCTCATTGAAATGCATGGCAGAGGGTTCATCTAACCACTTTTATGACATTTCTCTACAGTTCCATTTTTTAATAGCTCGCGGGAAAAAGAACACCTAACTCTTTCCGTTTTCGAACTGATTTCTCTAATTTGATTTTGATGATCCTGTCTTCCTATGAAGGTGGCTGCTAACAATATATGTCTGCTTTCGGAAGAGAAAGTTGGTAAAAGAAATTTCGCAAATAGATCTAGTCGCCACGAATAACGCCTTCCTTTTAATGATTTCCACCCAAACTCGTACATCATTCCCGCGACACTCTCCCCCCTATATCGCGATTATACGGAACGGGCTGGTCTTCTCTGAACTTTTTCTAATCGTCTGTCAGTCCCACTTGGTGGGGATCCGACATTGCGCAGCAATATTCCAAAATAGAACGCACAAGTGTGGTGTAGGCAGTTTCTGTAGTAGAACTGTTGCGTCTTCTAAGTGTTCTGACAACGAAACGTAGTCTTTGGCGCTTCAGTCATGGTCTGCACGGCCACTACGATCGGGGGTTGGAATCCCCCCCTCGGGCATGGATATTTGTGCCGTCCTAGTTCGTAAGTAGATCATAAGTAGTTTGTAAGTTTAGGGACTGATGACCCCGTAGTTAAGTCCCATAACCTGTACAAACATTTGAACATTTTTTTGTAGTCTTTGGTTCACTTTCCCTACAATATTATCTATGTGTTCTTTCCAATTTAAGTTGTTCGTAATTGTTACTCCTACGTAGTTAGTTGTATTTACGGCCTGCAGTTTTGACTGATTTAACTTGTAAGTTTAAGTTTAATGGATTTCTGTTAGTGGTCATATGGATGACTTCACACTTCTCATTATTAAGGGTCAATTGCCGTTTTTTGCAATATCCTGAATCTTATCTAAATCATTTTGTAGTTGCTTTTGATCTTCTTGTTAGTTTACTAACTGATAAATGACAGTCTAAGAGAGCTACACAGATTGTCTCCTAATTATTTATAAAAAAAAGAACATCAGTAGGCCTATAACACTTCCCTTGGGAACGCCAGATATCACTCCTGTTCTACTCGATGACTTTCCCGCCGCGGTGGAGTAACCGAGCGGTCTAAAGCACCTCGCTGCGGAGCGTGCGGTTGCTCGCCGTGGTGGTTCGAGTCCTCCGTGGGGCATGGGTGTGTGTGTTTGTCCGTAGGTTAGTTTACCTAGGTTTAAGTAGTTTGTAAGCTACGGACTGATGACCACGCAGTTTGGTCCGATAGATTTACAGACACCGACAGATGACTTTCCGTCAGTTACAACGTACTGTGTCCTTTCTGACAGGAAATCAAAGAATCCAGTCGCACAACTGTGGCGATATTCCGTAAGCACGCAATTTGATTAGAAGACGCTTGTGAGGTACAGTGTCAAAAGCCTTCCGTAAATCTAGAAATAGGGAATCTATTTGACATCCCTTATCGATAGCACTCATCACATCATCTGAGTAAAGATGTAGCTGTGTTTCACAAGAACGATACTTTCTGAATTCGTGTTGACTATGTGCTATGTGTCAATACGTCGTTCTCTTCGAGGTAGTTCATAATATTTAAGGAAAGTATATGTTCTAAACTCCTGCTGCAAACCGACGTCAGTGATATAGACCTGTAATTTTGCGGATCATTCCTATTGCCTTTCTTGATTACTGGCGTGCAACCTTCCAGTCTTTGGGGACGGAACGTTAGCTGAGCGAGCGGTTGTATATGATAACTAGGTATAGGGCTAGGGCATCAGGACACATTAAAAGGAACATAATTGGTATACAATCGGGTCCGGGAGACTTACTTTTGTTAAGTGATTCAAGTTACTATAACACACCAGTTATAGACACAACCTCACTCGGTCCTGTGAGTAAGGAACACGTTGGCGCATTGCTTGTTATTACAGCCGTCACACACATCGGCACTGAATCACAGACGCTCTGGATATGTTACCGGGGCGTAGGAGTCGATGCTGCTTACACGTTTTGCCAAAAATTGGTCTGGTGTAGCAGCAGGTGATGTATCCAGCGCAGTCCTCCATAATATCAGGCGTTTTCGATAGGAGAAAGATGGGAGCAGAGGGAGGCTAAGGCAGCACTGCTACGTTAAATAATGTGAGTGATTAATTTCTCCCAGGGTATGGAATATTTTTAAAACATATGGGTATGCAGTGAAACATTTCTCCCAAATTGTTAATATTTTTACAGATGACCATTATTTAATTAATATCTGTATGCAAATATTCTTGAATTGGATTAGCTCCTACAAATGAAACTGTTCCGCGATTCGAATAAAGAAAAATTAAAGCAATATTAATTTGAATGAAATCACTGTAAAAGTCAGAAAGCTATCACTGACGGCGCTATAAAGATTAAACGGGAGAAATATTTCAAATTGGTGTCGTTGCATTTACGTGAGCCATGAAAGATGCGTCTGTTTTTACAGAATAAAAAAAATGCAGCACTGTAAAAGAATAGGCAAACTACGCTCTAAAACCGGTTGTTAATGGAAAACCGCCGTGAACCTAACTGTTGGGGACATCATTTACAATCACTATCGTTTACTAAGAAAGTCCGCGGCTAGCTCAAATTGTTAAAACTAAAATTTAATAAGTCGGCACAAATCTCAGGATCGTATTCAGAACAATTATTTAGTGAAAGAATAGAATGAAATTGCTTACTATTCTGATCTCATCTCCAACGATTAGTTTCGTAATTAGATGTAATGCGGAATCCGTTGTCTAAAAAATACATTGCATCACAGTTAATAAAATGTGAGAAGGAAAAAATAAAGGAATCAATTTTCTGCTAAATGAGAACACATTCGAAGTTCGGTTAAACTGCAGAGCTTATAACTGGATTTTAAAAAAGTAGCATATCTACATAAAATTAACATCACTTACATAGCTCATAGAAATCCTGGAAAAATTAGTAATAATTACAGAGCTCAAATCATTGACGACTTGACTGTCTCTATGATCGAACAAGAAGAAGGAAGATGGAGATGCATCTCCTGTCTTTATAGGTGGTAAGAATTGAACGATTCATTGTCTTTGTATACTTTGCACAGAGGTTTACGTACCATCTTCAAAGAATATTAAGTCCTTATGACAGCGAGTAATATATTAATATTTACGAAAAATTTCAACAAAATATGCAAATATGAAAAGAAATTAATTCTAAAATATCGGAAAAAAAGAACCTTTTGGTACGTGGAGGCACATGTAACATTACAGCAGACAAGTACAGAAGTCAACGTGGGTTAATATTTCGGCAGGAGTCCAACCACCCGTTCTCAAGTCAATACTGCACTACTGCCTTGAGAATGGCAGGATGGTCTCCTGCCTAAATATCGGCCGACGTCGATTTCTGTACCTGGCTGCTTGCCCGTTAAGTTTTTGGAATATCTCTAGTATAGTTTGCCACGTATGGTAGCGTACTATTCGGTTAGTGCCGCCGTCGGCAAGCTCCGAAGATACGGGAGGACGACGAGGATACTTACGAGGTGTAACGCCGGCTGTTGAGTGCAACTGCAACACGTATTATGTGGGCGCAGCAGTGGAACTACCTGGTGTAGGGGCAGCAGGGCGACGCAGAAGGCAGCAGTTCAATGGTATCTCAAGGCAGTGTCTGCGAACTGTACTCCGACCACCTTAATGGTGCAGGCCGAATCTAAAATCTTTGGTAAGAATACTACAGATATCGACGTTGGCGTCAGGTTTCATTTCTTCATCGCAGAGCATAATGAACGATAACGACGATACCTCAGTATCGTGCGACTTGCATCGACACACCTGATCAGACTAGTCAATTGCTGAAGGCGACCGCTGGCCAAAAGCCAGAATCACGCGTTCTAATCCCGGTGCGGCACAAATTGTCAATTGTCAAAATTTAATTTTTCAGTTTACTAATGCAGCCAAAGATAATGTTTCTCTCTTCTTCCTCCCCAGAGAAGGTAAAAAAAAATATCGTTCCAATCCGGATTCTTCAACACCACCACGTTTGCCTCATCCAACAATCTTCTGTATTTTACTACAAACTGTGACACATCTGACAGAAAATCACGTGAAAGGAAAGAATCGGGATTTCCATGAGCTGGTTAAAATGAAGATAAATAAATACAAATCCGTTATTTCATCATCAAACTTCACTTTGCTGCGTGGTCTGGGCGCTACATCTCAGATTGTGCGGCCGCTGCCGGTGGAGGTTCGTTTCCTTCCTCGGGCATGCGTGTGTGTGTCGTGTTTAGTATAAGTTAGTTTAGTAGTGTATAAGCATAGCGACCGATGACTTTGATAGTTAGTGCTAAAACATATGCTTTCAAACTTCACTCTTCAGCACCCAGTTATAAGCCTATGTTGCAGTACGCTTGGTGAAAGGCAGGTTGCGAGACTCACATACAGTTATCATAATTTGTAAATGTAATTAATGTGGTTTTTGGTAATGGAACGTGAAAGTTATTTTGAATCGCAACTTTCATGAGATGACATTATTTTCCTCTTTTAAATCTAGATCTGCAAATTGTACACGTTGCGACTTTTGTTACTCGTCAAGACGCGAAGTTGTTTGAATTTATAAACCTGCCTAACATCTGCTCCTCAATTAACAGGTAGGCTTACCTGAGAATTTTCTGCTTCCGAGCAGAATGGCCGCGTGGTCTTATGCGTCATTCTACGGACTGGGCAGCCATTCCAGCCGCAGGTTCGAGTTCTCCCTCGGGCATAGGTGTGTGTGTGTGTGTGTGTTGTCCTTAGCGTAAGTGTGTTTAAGTAGTTTGCAAGTCTAGAGACTAATTACCTTAGCTGTTTGGTCCCATACCTCTACAAACATTTGAGCACTTTGAGAGTGATGTGGTAAGGACCTGTAATTCTCTTCAAAATACAGGTAGTATTCATGACTTGCCCCGTACCTGGTTGCTCTATGGTAACAACTGCGACAAAGGATCGGTATCTGCGGTATCTTACCCGATAAAATACCCACCAGATTACCACTATGATAAACAGTGACTTTTGAGGATCACCGGGAGATAGACTGTACGAAACAGATATTAGAATAATCCCTTGTTTTCTAGACGGCCATGGAAACTCCCGGCCCTTAACTCCAGGCACCGTACTGTGCAGTTCACGTGGGCCGATAATCATCAAGAAATAGATCACGGAAAATTGGCGCAATTTTCTCTTTAGAGATGAATGCCGGACATGTCTGACATCACACAACTGTTGATAACATGTGTTCTGGGACCCTTATAATGATACCCACCAGAGTCATACTGTCAATCGCGTACAACAAAATGACTGTCCAGTGATGTTCTACGTGGGTATGACATGGCGTTTAGGACGCCGTCGATGCCCATCAACGGCAAGATGAAGACTCCACGATACAGTAATAACATCTTCCAACCTATAGTTGAGACAACACACGGGGCATAAAGTGAAAAGTGTGCTGTGCGAGCACGTTCTGCCCAGCCGCAGCTGTATGAGAGTTAAGCAGGACTGACATGGAAGAATGGATTGAATTAGACTAGTAGTAGTTAGACGAACTCGTGTGCAGCAAGCCAGACAGGGTACAGGCTTCACTTCATGCAATGGATCATGCAACTCTTTATTGAATGAGGTTCTACATAATGGGCCTACCTCGAGAAAAGGAATTTCAGGCTCTATATGAATACCGAAGAAGTGATTTTTTGGTTTTTGTTAGTCAATACATCTGAAGATGTATTACTTTATTTTACCACCTCATCGTAGTACAGAATACCATACACTTTTTGTTTGATAGGTGATGCAATCTAGTTTTTAATGTGTATACAACGCCTCAAAATGTTAACGGTATCTGTCCAAATTACACACCCAGACACACAAAGAGTCACAATGAATATTTCCAATGATTCAAACAGAACAACTGAATCACGATGCAGTACACATGGTGAGTCACATAAGATGTAACTTCGTTTTCATTTCGTGAACAGATAGACATGTCGGAAAGAGATTTTCTGCAAATTTTAGAGCTTCGGAGGTCACTTTTTTTTTATTTGGTTAGTGTTTTTACTACTGGTAACAACTGAGATACTGACGCAACTAGGTTTTTTAAACGGAACAGTGTACGTTTTATGACTGCATCTGATAGCTCTTGAGAAGGCCATTAACGTGATGCAACATATGCTGCTGTTGACGTTGGAACCGGTCGTAAAATATTCGAGAAATTTCTATAATTTGAGAGCACGGTGGCCGAAAGCGGCATTAGAGATGTAAACACCGCCAAGCAGAGATCTCGTGCTACGATGTGTCATAATGTCAACACATTTGACTGATTACTTTTCTACACTGCAGGCCACTCATTTCTGCTTCGACATTTATTGCGTGCAGACATGTATATGTACACCAGTGACAAGAAGTTGGGTATACTACTTTTATATGGCGAATGTAAAAGAAATTCCGTAAAAACAGTCCAGCGTTATAGGCTTATATATCCCGATCGACACTGTCCGACGCGCCAAGCAGCTGCACGAATTATTAAGACGCTAGAGCGGATAGGCTGCTTGAACGTCAGAAAGAGGAAGAAAGAAGACAGCAACTGACAGAGAACACGAAGAAGCATTTCTGGTTACGACGCTAATGAATCCGCACAGTGGTACGAGACATATTGCCAAGGAATGTGGAACCAGACAGACGAGTTTCATTCGCAATTTACATCGACAGAAATTCCACCCCTATCATTTCTCACTACATCAGGCACTTGACGAACGTCGTGAAGAACTTCGTCGGTTTGCCCTTCAGCAGCTGAGAGACGACCTTGTGTTTTTCCACAGTGTGCACTTTATCGATTAAGCAACGTTTACTAGCCACGCTAATGTAAATTTGCATAGCATGCATTACTGTGCAGCCGAAATCCACACTGGCTTCGTGAGGCGCAACATAAACCGCCGTGGAGCGTAAACGAATGTTGCGCCATCGTAGGAAATTACAGTGTGGGATCTTACTTCATCCGAGGCGTGTAAAATGGAAATTGGTACGAAATGTTACTTGAGCCGCTTCTTCTAGAAGTTATATTAGACAGTGTATGTGTCTACAGCACGGTCCCGCTCACTCGCTCCATGTTTCAACGCAGACATTGAATTAATATTTTCATTTTCGCTAGAAGTTCTGTTGTGACATGGCCTGCGAGGTCCCCCGATTTGACTCACAGTAGTCTGTTTCTGTGGGAAGCATTCATAGATGCAAAGGATGACGAGATCCCAACTACGATCAATGATACGAGTGTGTCGTCAAACAGCCATTGCAGCGTCCTCTGTAATTATATTTGCTCACATTTCTTTCGAACGGAGACTGCAACTGTGCCTTTCAGTCCATGGTAAATAGCTTGAACACATACTTAAATAAGCGTTACTGATTAAACATAGAACCACTCGACAAACACAATTACATCAAGGAGCTAGAAATAATAATTCAGTTAGCAAAGAGTAATGGATACCAAGAAACCCTCATTACAAAACCGAATAAAATAATTCGAAAGAAAAGAAAATAAAGAAACAAATCACACAAGACCAAGGGCTCAGAACACACACCAACCAGCCCACAGCACTCAGGAAGGACAGAACACAAAATCTCAATAAACAAACTTGTATACACTTACTTATGGAAATTAACTGAGACACAAAATTGGAAACATCCTCAAGAGACAAGGAATAAAAATAGCATATCAAAGCCATAACAAAAACAGGAATCACTGACATCTACCAAAAATCTGGTATTTACCAGCACAAATGCAACAGTTGCGATTCTCTGTAGCCGGCCGCGGTGGCCGAGGTGACTGAGGCGCTCCAGTCACGGTCAGCACGGCCACTACGGTCGGGGGTTCGAATCCCCCCTAGGGCATGGATATTTGTGCCGTCCTAGTTCGTAAGTAGTTCATAAGTAGTTTGTAAGTTTAGGGACTGATGACCCCGTAGTTAAGTCCCATAAGCTTAACAAACATTTGAACATTTGATTCTCTGTACTTAGGACAATGCAGCAGGACATTTGAAACACCATGTAGAAAACACAAACGATCAAAGAAATATGCCAACAGATTTCAACATTTGCATACCAATTTAGACAAGGAAACCACTATCCCACCACCATAGAAACGGACACGAAAATAGTCAGATTTAGCAATAAGAAACATCTCCTAACCCTCCAAGAGACTTTCCAACTTCAAAAATAATTAATAAAAAGAAACACATATTAAGTTAGTAAGTAAACATCAGCAACGCAACACTATTTAAATTAATAAAACACATAAAAGACAAAGACAAACTTCCCCCACCCTCAAACCCATCACATAATATGACCACATAAGAAAGCAAACAATCTCCCCCTCCTCTCTCTCTCTCTCTCTTTCTCTCTCTCTCTCTCACACACACACACACACACACACACACACACACCAGTACACAGGCCCCTGCAGAAAATCAGAATAGAGCAACATAAAAAAGTTAGTAATCTTAATAGTTCATTTTATACAGAATAAAATAAACCCATAGCATAAGAACTGTTGATGGTCGAATTTAGTAAAAACCACACAAAAATGTAAAACAAAAACTATTTCTGTACAGTTGACCACTGCAGATGTTTTAAAATAAAGTGAATCGCGTCTGGTCTCTAGCAGACTAATTTACAGTTGCAACAGTCGGTAACCTAAGCTATACAAACTGGATACAGTTCTTAAATATAACGAGAGGCATTGAATTAAAATTAGTGCTGTGGCCTGGGATTCGAATCCGGGACCTCCTACTTACTAGATAGGCGCTTTAGACAACTTTGCTATAACGAGACAATGTTGTCTCAAGGAAATGTATTATTGTTGATATGGATACAGTTGCGCTTTTTTTAAGACAGAATTTATGTTGTGCGGCTTGGGTGGGTACCAAATCATTGTTAGTAAATGGTTTATTACATTTACGTGAGTACGAAATCGCACTGCAGTGTGAAATATGTCGACAAAATCTTTTTCGTGTGGCTGGTAACACTGTCATTACGCGCTTACGTTCAGCATGAAACGAGGCTTTGTTAAGAAGAATATTCATTTTCCGGTGTACAGGTGGTCACCAAAGTATTTATAATAAAATGTTTGTTCAACGAAGGTATACCATATAATATAATTTAGTCCAGTGTGGGTAGAGACAGTTGTCTGACGACATGTATTATACCTCTCCGAAGCATGCATCCACGTAGAAGAAAATACAGGTCAAATCTTCCATCTAAAACTTAGATATTTAATACACTGAAAGTGTTCAAATGTTTGTTAGCTTATGTGACTTAACTGGGGGGTCATCAGTCCCTAAACACACAAACTACTAATAAACTAGCTTATACTAAAGACAACACAGACATCCATGCCCGAGGTAGGTTTCGAACCTCCGACGGCGGAAGGCCTCGCGCATCGGAGCACAGGGCCTGAATGCGCTCGGCCATTCCGCCGCGGCTATCAGCATATAACACGTCTATTTTCGACTAGCTGAAAACCCGGCGTTGCCTGTCTCTTCGTTTATTCCATACAATCTCTCCTCCTTCCCTTCTCTTAGTCCATCTCTTCCAACCCAGCCCCCTCCATCACCTCGTCTTCTCTCTGTTCATATTGCCTTTTCAGTTAATCTTCTTCTCCACCTATCTATGAAAACTTACATATATCTGTCAACTTTCGTGTTGATCAGTGAAACCCTGACAAAGTCAAATGCAAATGTTATTATTATACATAAAAGGAATAGCAGTGTATGCCGCGGTGGAGTGGCCGAGCGTTCCAAGGTGCCTTGCTGGTCACCGTCGGAAGTTCGAGTCCTCCCTGTGAGATTACCGCTCAATAGAAATACTGGTAATTAATAGCATTTGATAATTAAACAGTATGAAGTTCACTGCAAACATTGACCATGGCAATGCACTAAATGTTACACAATTTTAATCTTATTAATTATGGTAGCTATGTATGTACGCAGTTGGGTGACAACATTTATAGTTAGGCCATAGGTAGAAATTCTCCACGTTGAGATTTGCTGTGTGCTTGTAGCTGACGGGAGGCCAGCGAGCAGGCCGACGTTGGTGGCTTGTTCCAGCTTAGGATTTTCCAGTTTTCGTTTCCAGTGAGGGGAGAGAGGGACAATGGCGAGTGCCAGGCACAGTGCAGTGGACAGCGTGAAATAAAATATCCTAATACTACTGGCATTTGAAGTAATACGATGCAGTTAGGAACCTTTAAGGCCCTCATTACAAAATAGCCTGTTGATAAATAAACAATACATTAGCTGATATAGTCACATCTGGCGTAATATGTTTAATTGACAATGAAAAGTAATAAATTACAAATGAATACAAGACAGTTACCCAACTAGCATGGCAATGTTTGTTTATAAAAATAATGTATTAACTATTTCTCATTTTATTTTCAATTAATCTTGTGTATTTTTATCTTGAAGTTAAATCACTTATCTGTGATATAAGAAATTGCACGATTATTATAAATAGTACAAAGGATGTTTATACCAATATAAAAAACCTAAGAAGACATTTATTTAATTTGTAGTGTAATTATTTTGATTTTAAGTAAAGTTTTAGAAATGTATTGGCTGAGCGCTGTACATTGGCAAATCGGTTAGAATAGCTCACATGGGGAAGCTGATGACGTAGGGGAAAAAACCCGGCAGTTGAGCTTTTGGTGCGCGCGCGCGCGCGCTGGAGGGCAGGAAGTGATGAGTTGGGAGCATGTGGGGTAGCTGGCCGGGCGGCGTCGCTCTGCATCAGTCGACATGTGGATCTACAGGTGGAGGTTATAGATTTGTGTGTGGCAATCGCCACGTGTGGTTGCTCGTCGTAGACTGCACCAAGTTGAATCGAGGGCTACTGTGTGTTTGTGAATATTTAGCCGGTGGAACAAGGTGTGCATCGCATTGAATTAAAGTGACTGTGATTTGATAATGTAACACGTGTCGTCGCATTGGCATGAACATAAACGGTGTTTGAGACAGCCACATGGTGTGAAAACAATTTGCGACAAATATTCATTTTGTCTGGGGGCTCACGAGCTATAACTTTATTTGATAAATGTGTCGACATACAGACGTATCAGCCACAGGGTTCTAATATTGTGAAATAAACAACATTAAGTGAACTTTCACGTATTTTCAAAAATAGTAGTTAGTACACCCTTTTCTCTCATGAACCTGATTTTATTATGAATTTGTTTTGTTAATCATATGCAGGGAAGGAAAGCTGCGAACGTGTGATATCATCCCCTAGAAAACGAGTCAAACAGTTGCAATCACAGTTCCAGTGTTTTTGCATGTTTAGGAATTTGGTTCGCAGTTGGTGGTTGTGAGTTTTAAAAATTAATCTTTCCCTATTTTAAACTCTCACCCCTACCTTCAGTCTCGCATCCCTCAGGCATGGATGTATTTGTCATCCTTATCATAAGTCACCGAACAAAATAGGGACTGAGGTCCAGAGTAATTAAGTCACATAGATTTACAAACATCTGAACATTTTGAATAACAGTGTGCCCCTTTTTCTTCCTGCGTTTACAGCTCCCAAACAGTGGCGTATAGCGGATTGAATTTCGGGGGGATAACAGGAGCCAGATTTTAGACTTTTATTTTTGTTTTTCGGCTGTTCCTTTGGATTTTCCCTGTTCTTTTCTTCTAAAGCCCTATGCAATAAAACGAACAAAATAATAAATTAATAAATAAATATATTGAAATTGGATAAGCCATTTCTGAGTTTTAATGAGAATAACACACAACTATCGGTGTTTATTAATGAGGAAAGATGAATGAAAAACTGATGTCTCTGTTTCAAAAAATGTTCACTTGTGAGTAATTCTAAGGGAGCATATTACTCTGGTCATCGGTCCCAAGACCTCGAAACTACTTAAACTAACTTAAACTGACTTACTCTAAGAACACGATACACACACATGCCCGATGCAGGACTCGAAACTCCGATCCGTAACGTGGCGCTCCAGACTGCGCGACCATTCCCGCGCGGCTCTCTGTTTCAGCTCACATAAATCAAGGAATATATACAAATGTTAAATGGTTTCGCTAAGCCCTTTATGATAAATCAAATGTTTGTAAATCTGTGGGACTTAGACTACTCAGGTTATCAATCCCTAGGTTTATAAACTACTTAAACTAACGCAAGAACAACGCACTCATCCATGTGCGATGAAGGACTCGAACCTCCGACGAGGAGCAACCGGGTGCTGCACAGCTAGGTGCCTTAAGAGCACTCGGCCATTCCACCACGGCTAAATAACTTTACTAGCTGAAACTGCATCTAGGTCTTGAGCTCGGTAAATGGGAACTAATGCTTTATACTAGTACAGCAGGCCTGCCTTACAGTGTATAACTACGCAGCCTGGTACCAGGTGCCTGATGACATTTTTTGCACTGCAAATTCCGTTTCCTGCAACCTCAGAATTTCAAGGACTTTTCTCGAAGTCTTTAACAACAGTTTTCAATTTCAATATTAGCAAACGTTATATCTATGTAATTGTCTTCTCAAGAGCTATCGAATGCAGTCATAAAAAGTATGCAGTTAAAACGGCGAAAACACGGCAAAGCGGTAAAAACATTGACGAAAAAATGTTAATAAAACAGAATACATGGGCTTCATCGCTTCAATATTTGATAAAAACCGCGTCTCAATACGCGAAACAGTTCACAAAATAAAAGTGGTGATAAGTCTTATGTGACTCACTTTGTGAATGATTCAGGACCGAGCGAAGTGGTGCAGTGGTATCCCAGTGGATATCCTCATTTAGCTTTTCCGTAATTTCCGTAAATCACTCTAGGCAAATGTCCGTACGGTCTGTTTCAAAGGGTTGGCCGATTTCCTTTCCCACCCTCGACAAAACTACTTGAGGATGTGGTCCATCTCTAATGACCACTATGTCGACGGGACATTAAAGCCTACTCTTCCTTTCTTTCTTCTTCTTCATTATGATTCAGATGCGGCTAACATTCACGGGAACACAAATTAGAAACGTTTCTTGTGATTAATTCTTTTGCAAAATAATTTACGATGTGCATTTGCCTTAAATGGGTGACTGATTTCTTGAGTTGGAATTCGGTTGCAGTATTTGCATCACATTACGTCAATCGACATTTTTATGAGGCAAAAGGATTATCTCACGTTCACAAAGAATACAGAACGACACAACAAATTTATTTTAAAGAGCGCATACATATTTCTAAATGTTCAAATGTTTGTAAATCTATGGGACCAAACAACTGTGATCATCAGTCCCTACGCTTACAAACTACAACTTAAACCTATCCTAAGGTCGAATAAATAACCCATGCCCGACGGAGGACTCGAACCTCCAGCGGGAGCGGCCTCGTAGTCCCTGACATGGCGCAAGAACCGCTCTGCCATCCTCGCATGTTTAAATATTTCAGCAAAATTTTAAGTTCATACTGTGGCAACAGAGTGAAGAACAGACACAAAAACTGTTTAAATGTTTGTAAAACTTAGGGGACTTAACTGCGGGATCATCACTCCCTAAACTTACAAACTATTTATGAACTAATTCATACTAAAGACAACACGATAATCCATGCCCGAGGGAGGATTCTAACCTCCGATGCGCTCCAGACCGCTCGGCTACACAACAGACACCACTGTGACGTCAACACTGTTGAGTATATTTATGTGTTATTACCGTAAAGGTTCGTTGACAGGCAATCGTCTTCTTCATCTCAGCCTTTTCCCACGTCACATGAGGTCCTCGTTACTTTGTTGGATTCTTCTCTTCCATAAATGTCTATCTAATGCTTCTTCACTCTTCTAACCTTTGTATCTTAGATTCTCTGCCATCTTCTCTTTGCATCTTAGTTTTGGTCTTCCTATTCTACTTCACCCTTCAAATTTCAGGTTTTCATATCCTCTCCATACGTAGTAGTCCTCTCTTCTCTGCACAGGCCTATAACTAATCTTAGGCCGGCCGCGGTGGCCGAGAGGACTGAGGCGCTTCAGTCACGGTCTGCACGGTCACTGCGGTCGGGGGTTCGAATCCCCCTCGGGCATGGATATTTGTGCCGTCCTAGTTCGTAAGTAGTTCATAAGTAGTTTGTAAGTTTAGGGACTGATGACCCCGTAGTTAAGTCCCATAAGCTTTACAAACATTTGAACATTTGAACTAATCTTAGCCTACTTCCTTGGATCTTCTTTCCTATGACCCGTACTTCCGCTGTTCCCCTGATTTACTGATTTCTTATTCTATCCTTTCTATTAAGTCCTGTGAAGTTGGCACCCCTTTTTTGGAAAATGCACATTTTTTTCAGAGTTCTAGACAGATATGCAATAGTTCTGGAGTTCTCTGTACAAAATTTAAATAGTTCTGCAAAATTTCGCCGAAAAATACGAAAAATTACCACAAAATTTAGTTTTTTCAAAATAACTTTTTGCCTAATTGTACAAACATAGTTCTGATCATAGCTCTAAATAGGTCTCAAAGAGTTCTACAGGAAATCCTAATGACATTTTTCTGTGCAGATTATACTTCATGAGATAATTGCAATAATGGGGAATCCATTTACACGCTACTGTGAAGTTGGCACCCCTTTTCTCAAAAATGTGCATTTTTTCAGAGTTCTAGGCATGTATGCAATAGTTCTGGAGTTCTCTGTACAAAATTTAAATAGTTCTGCACTAATTCGCGAAAAAATTACAAAAAATTATAACAAATTTTAGTTTTTTCCAAATAATTATTTGCCTATAAGCGTAAACATAGTTCTGATCACAGTTCTAAATAGTTCTCAAAGAGTTCTGCAGAAAATCCTAATGATATTTTTTTGCCCAGATAATAGTTCATTAGCTAATTGCGTAAATGAGGGACATAAACTACACAAAATTGCACCAGAGCCGTGTGAAGTTGGCACCCCTTTTTTCAAAAATGTAATTTTTTTTTCAGAGTTCTAGACAGATATGCAATAGTTCTAGAGTTCTCTGTACAAAATTTAAATAGTTCTGCAGAATTTCGTGATATATCGCACAGAAAAATGTCATTAGGATTTCCTGTAGAACTCTTTGAGAGCTATTTAGAACTGTGATCAGAACTATGTTTGCTCTAATAGGCAAATAATTATTTAAAAAAAACTAAAAACACTCAAGTTTGTGGTAATTTTTACTATTTTTTCGGCGAAATTCTACAGAACTATTTAAATTTTGTACAGAGAACTCTAGAACTATTGCATATCTGTCTAGAACTCTGAAAAAAATTTACATTTTTGGAAAAATGGGGTGCCAACTTCACACGGCTCTGGTGCAATTTTGTGTAGTTTATGTCCCTCATTTACGCAATTAGCTAATGAACTATTATCTGGGCAAAAAAATATCATTAGGATTTTCTGCAGAACTCTTTGAGAGCTATTTAGAACTGTGATCAGAACTATGTTTACGCTTATAGGCAAATAATTATTTTGAAAAAACTAAATTTTGTGGTAATTTTTCGTATTTTTTCGGCGAAATTTTGCAGAACTATTTAAATTTTGTACCGAGAACTCCAGAACTATTGTATGTCTGTCTAGAACTCTGAAAAAAATGTACATTTTCCGAAAAAGGGGTGCCAACTTCACAGGACTTTTCTATTAACTCCACTCATCTACCTTAATATTCTCATTTCTACCACTTCCATCTTTCTCTCTTGGGCTTTTGTGATTGGTCTAGTTTCTGCTCAGTCGAGGGTCTCAGGGCTCAGCACAGACTTATACTGCCTTCCTTTCATTCTGCAGGTAACCTACGTATCACAGAGTACTCCACTCAGTTTCCTCCAGTTCATCCATCCACTATTTATGTTGTGCTGTATTTCGTCCTCCAGTAGCGAATCACTTTGAATGTAAGTGTCCAGATATTTAAACTTGGCTAGTGTTAGTTGTTCTCCTTGTAGGTTATTGTGAGTGAGTGTTCAAATGAAGAGGAACGAAACATCATAACAATAAAATAGGTTGAAATTTGAATATGCCGCTTTGGGATAACGTACTGCGACATCTAGAGACGCGAAGCATGCATCGTCACTTCCCCCTAAAAAATTCAAGGCTGTGTCCTCAACAGGCAAGCTGATGCTCGCAGTCTGTCTCGACGTCCGATGTTCATAGAATTCCTCGAACACGGAAAAATATTAACAGTGGGGTGTACTGTGAGACAGTCCATAGCCTACGCACGTCCATCAAGAGCAAACAGCCTGGACAACTCACGGAGGGAGTGATTCTGCTTCATGATAACGAGCGTCCATACGTCTCCAGGGTCACACAAAGAGTACTGCCCAAGTTCAAGTGGCAGCAGCTCGATCATCCGCCATACACCCCGGACATGTCGCCCTGTGATTTCCATCTGTTTGGTCCGCCAAAAGAGATAGAGAGAAAAAAAAAATCCTCACAGGGAAGCGATTCGACTCGGACGACAAACTGAAGGACACAGGCAGTGGAATATTTGTGTTCAAACCTCTGGTGATTACTTTTGAATAAAAAAGGTAAAGCAGTCAACAATCCGAAGATTGGTTTGAACACGACAGTGCTTTACTAGGCATGGTCCTGTTTGGAGGTGGTATGCCGTTGCCTTCCTTCGACCCAGCCAGTTATAGGGGGACCTACAGTTTAACGTGGGTTCCGAACCACGGTGCTACTCAGTATTTTTGACATCAGCAACACTGCCAGAGGTGAAAGAAGTGGAAAGTAACAGACAAAAATCCTAGAACCTGGCGGGGATCGAACCCGCGACCTTCAGATTTGTAGTCTGGCACGCTACCCCTGTGCTACGGAGCCGCACTACAGCTGAATAAACACTTCAGTTACATCCACAGTGTCGATTCGTACATTTTCATGTGAACACCCTTCGTATATAAATCATGACAGGCAATAAGCAAGACAAATTGTTTCAATGCATCAGCATAATTAATCATCTTTAATTTGATCTCATTTAGCTCACAGATGTTCAAAATTCATCGTACAGTAGAGATGTTAAAACACTCATTTCAATCAAAAAACGATCACACAAGTTAAAATTTACGACTACAGCACTCTCATCCTCCCATCCGTTCGATGCAGATGACCACCTCGAGTGAAATGAACGAAACAAGAACGTAACATTGTGTCGGATGTAGAAACTGCAATACCATTCTGCTTATCACGGAAACATAGCTCTCCTCTCAAAAGCAGTATTCAGTGGCTAATATAAGCTCGGCAACAAATGGGGAATGCGGCTGGCAAGAAGACGCGGCTTCTGGGCTGTGCTGCTGGCTGAAATGGAACCGGTATTGGCGAAGGTTTGCGATACGTGGTGCACTTCTGCGACTCGTTCTCTCCACTTCTGCAGGCGTGCACTTCTCCCGTAAACACGCCGATCTGCACACACAGTATGCGTATGTGTCACATAACGTATCCAACTGCCTTCACGACGCCGTTACAGTAAGCCGTAGACATTGCAGGCTATGAACACGAGGCTTGCTCTTCGCAATCTGTACAAATTTCTTTGCAAATGAGTATCCCCACCGACTATTCTCACAGTATGCACATGGCTAGTAGAATTTGTGCAGCGTGGCTGTCGAAGGTCAATCTAAATCTCAGAAACAAATGTTTTGAAGTTCAATATAGTCTGGAATTTCTTAATAGTCTGAACGCCGAAATAACATAATGTTTAGTCACGTGCACCGGGGAAAAATCTTCATTGAGGAGAAAAGCTAACTCGATTCCTGGCTCGGGTGGTGCCTTCACAAGCCGAGAGGGGAGGTAGTAACACTGCATTCTTACAAGAGGAATGCGACACACAGTACATGTCTATACGCCAATGACGTGTACTGCACAACAGTCGAACACATCACCTATTTTGCTGTGTACATTCCAAACAGTCTAAAATTGTGCTCACCGTCTTTATGGGAGCAATACGTAAGGAGTTGTAGTAAATAGCTCGAGTTCTCTTACATTTACTTCTAGCAACATTGTAAGTAGGTTTTCATTGGAGAATTTGCTTTCATCAGAGGTCTTCCACCAATTCAGGTGTTTCAGCGCCTTGGTCTTAGTCTTCCGTTGCTCAAACAAACGTTTGAAAATTCGCAGTTCCCTTCTTTGCCCACGTCCAATACCCTTTACTTGGTACAGATCCCAAGAATTTCTGTAAAATTCTAGGATAGATAACACGAGAGTTATGTATGCATATGTTGGAGACTATTTAGACTATATGCATTTCCTTGTCATTCAACAATGAAACTCATATACGACTCAGTCTAAGATATCGTTCCACTGCATATGCCAACAAATTATTACACCCAGTTATGTGTACGATTTGACCAATTCCAACCGTGAGTCGTCCAGATGGTGCTCCTAGGTTACAACTTATTTTTCGTTTTGTTGAGTGTAACATTTTGCATGTTTGCCGCGGTGGAGTAGCCGAGCGGTCTAAAGCGTCTCGCTGCGGAGCGCGCGGTTGGTCGCCGTGGAGTTTCGAGTCCTCCCTGGGGCATGGGTGTGTGTGTTGTCCTTAGGTTAGTTTAGTTTAAGTAGTTTATAAGCTACGGACTGATGACCACGCAGTTTGGTCCTATAGAATTACAAACATTTGAACATTTTGCATGTCTGAAAATTTGAAGCAGTTTACTAATCTTTGCACAACTTTCAAAAACAGCTTGCTTATATTTAAAGTTTAAGTTTCAAAGCACTATAAAAAGGAAACCACTTCTCAGAATAACGTCATTTGTTGTTATGGTCTTCAGTCCGGAGACTGGTTTGATGCAGCTCTCCACCCTACTCTATCCTGAGCAAGCCTTTTCATCTCCTCATAAGAACGGCAACCCACATCCATTTGAATCTGCTTACTATACGCGTCTCTTGGTCTCCCTCTGCGATTTTTACCCCACATACTTCCCTCCAATGCTACATTTACGATTCCCCGATGTCTAAGAATGTGTCCTACCAAGCGATCCCTTCTTTTAGTCAGGGTATGCCAAAAATTCCTTTTCACGCCAATTCTGTTCAGTACCTCTTCATGAGTTATGCGATCTACCCACCTAATCTTCAGCATTCTTCTGTAACACCACATTTCAAAAGCCTCTATTCTCTTCCTGTCCGCACTGCTTATCGTCCATGTTTCACTCCCGTACAAGGCAACACTCCACACATATGTCTTCAGAAAAGACTTCCTTACACTTAAATTAATATTCGATGTTTGCAAATTTCCCTTTTTCAAAAATGCTTTTCTTCCCATTGCCAATCTGCATTTTATATCCTCTGTACTGCGACCATCGCATGTTATTTTACTACCCAAGTAACAAAACTCATCTACCACCTTCATTGTTTCGTTACCTAATCTAATTCCTTCAGCATCTCCTGATTTTCTAAGACCGCATTCCATTATTTTTGTTTTGCTCTTGTTAATATTCATTTTATACGCTCTCTTCAACACACTGTCCATTCCATTCAACTGCTCTTCCAGGTCCTTTGCTGTCTCTGACAGAATTACAATGTCATCAGCAAAACGCAATGTTTTTATTTCTTCCCCCTGAACTTTAATCCCTATTCCAAATTTTTCCTTGCTTTCCTTCACCGCCTGCTCGATGTAGAAATTGAACAACATCGGAGAAAGGCTACAACCCTGTCTTACTCCATTCCCAACTGATGCTTCCCTTTCATGCCCTTCGAGTCTAATAACTGCGGTCTGGCTTTTGTACAAGTTGTAAATAACTCTCCTTTCCCTGTATTTTACCCCTGCTGACTTCAGAATTTGAAAGAGTGTATTCCAGTCAACATTGTCAAACGCTTTCTCCAAATCTACAAAAGCTAAAAATGTAGCTTTGCCTTTCCTTAATCTATCTTCTAAGATAAGACGTAAAGTGAGTATTGCCTCCCGGGTTCCTACGTTCCTCCTGAATCCAAACTGATCTTCCCCGAGGTCAGCTTCTACCAGCTTTCCATTCTCCTATAAATAATTCGTGTTAAAATTTTGCAACCATGACTTATCAAACTGATGGTTCTGTAATTTTCACACCTGTCTGCGCCTGATTTCTTTGGAATGGGGATTATTACATTTTTCTTAAAGTCTGAGGGTATTTCGCCTGTCTCATACATCCTACACACCAGTTCAAATAGTCTTGTCATGGCTGCCTCTCCCAGAGACTTTAGTAGCTCTGAGGGTATGTCATCTACTCCTGGGGCCTTTTTCCGACCTAGATCTTTCAAGGCTCTGTCAAATTCATCTCTCAGTATAGTATCTCCTATTTCATCTTGATCTATTTCCTCTTCCCTTCCTACAACATCGTCTCTAAGTTCATTTCCTTTGTAGAGCTGCTCTATGTACTCTTTCCACCTTTCAGCTTTCCCTTCTTTGCTGAGAACTGGTTTCCCATCCGAGTTCTTGATATTCGTAGAGCTGCTTTTCTTGTCCCCAAATGTCTCTTTTATTTTCCTGTAGGCGGTATCTACTTTTCCCCTTCTTATACATTCTTCTACAGATTTGCATTTGGCTTCTAGCCACTCCTGCTTAGCCAGTTTGCACTTCCTGTCAATCTCATTTCTTAGTCGTCTGTACTCCATTTTGCCTGTTTCATTTACTGCATTTTTATATTTTCTCCTTTCATCAATTAAATTTAGTATTTCCTGTGATATCCAAGGATTTTTTGTAGGTCTTGCCTTTCTACCTATTTTGTCCTCTGCTGCCTTCACTATTTCATCTCTCAATGCTACCCAAATATGATGTCATATTTGAAAGAAATGTTATCGAAGTAGAGCGAAACATTACGGGGAAAAATAATGAAACTTTCCGCATAAACAGCGCTTTAAGAGCCTTAACATAATGTATTCGGTTGGAAATAGCAGATGAAAGGCAGTACGGTGTGAATTGCGCACGAAAACAACCGTACTAAGCAATATTCATGAATGCATTTGTGCAGCATTCATCAGTTGTGGCACTGTTAGGTAAGACCATCCACCACGTAAAAAACATATTACATCTGTTTGTAACTCTCCTTTGGCCAAATAAGGCATAAAAAGAAACAGTTGAATTTTTTCTTAACCGTTATGGTACTGGCGGAAGATATATGTAATGAGCTATCTGCCGTTTTCTGCTAAAAGTTGAAATCAAGAAACAGAATGTTCCAAAACATATCAGAATACTTCAGGGACCATTTTCAGAATGCGTTGCGCAAAGCGCGCCTTCAGTTTCTCTATGTTTTTAGCCGGAACAATGGACACTGTATATTTCAGATAACACCACAGCCAGAGGCCACACGGTTTAAGAACAGGTGATGTGGATAGCCAGGATGTAGGGAAATCGCGGATGATTAGCATTTCCTATACTGGCTCTTGTAGCAGACGCATCAGTGGCTGTGTAATGTGTGAAGCAGCGCCATTTAGCATTAAAATGATCCTACCCACAAATCCGGGCCACTGAAGGTTAGGAATGACGTTAGTGTTCAAAAGACTTTCACAGAATTTACCATTAACGATACAGTAACAGGAGCCACAGGACGCATCTCCTAGGGAAAAAATGTATTTATGGACTTACGATAAACCATACCGTCAACATGCACCATTAAATTATGTTTACAGTATGACGTGGAACTGTCTGATGAAAATCTACACCTGAATCTACATTGTTACTCTGCAAATCACATTTAAATGCATGGCAGAGTGTTCATCGAACCGCTTTCATAATATTTCTCTACCGTTCCATTCTCTAATAGCGCGCTGGAAAAAGGAGCACCTAAATCTTTCCGTTGTAGATTTGATTTTCAGTTAGTGTCATAATCACGTCTTCATATGTAGGTGGGTGCTAACAAAATATGTTTGCATTCGGAGGGGAAAGTTGGTGAAAGAAATTTGGCAAGTAGTTCTAGAGGGAACGAATAACGTTTTTCTTTTAATGATTTACATACCAACTCATACATTATTTACATAACACGCTCCCACCTGTATTGCGATAATACAAAACGTGCTAGCCTTCTCTAAACTTGTTTTTATATCCTCCGTCAGTCCCAGCTTGTGAGGATCTCGCCGGCCGCGGTGGCCGAGGGGACTGCGGAGCGCCAGTCACGGTCTGCACGGCCACTACGGTCGGGGGTTCGAATCCTCCCTCGGGCATGGGTATTTGTGCCGTCCTTAGTATTAGCTAATTCGTAAGTAGTTTGTAAGTTTAGGGACTGATGACCCCGTAGTTAAGCCCCATAAGCTATAAAAACATTTGAACATTTTGAGGATCTCATAATGCGTAGCGATACTCCAAAATAGGACGGACAGGTATATTGCAGACAGTTTCTTTAGTAGTACTATTGCATCTTCTGAATCTTCTGACAATGAAACGTAGCCTTTCGAGTTTCGACTTCGTCTGTCCACAGAATGTTCCATGGTGTTCAATTGGCAACGTCCAGAAGTTCAATGAAGTTTACGGCAAAAGTTAGTCTTTCAGACAGGTCACCATGAAGCACTTCTGAAACTAGGTAATTTTCTGTGGATAGTAATGTAGGACTTAGCTTAGGATTTTATGTAACGTGTTCACAGACGTGTCTAATTTCCGGCCCGTTCCCCGTGCATTGCATGTTTTAATGCCGAGGTTTGATCCCCCTGAAATGCTGCAGCTACATCTTCTACTCACTTCGGATCTATTTCTTTCCTCCGTTTTCAGCACTGCACTTCAGTGAAACAAGTCTTTGGTAATTCCTTAATCATTTTCTCCAGGCCCTTGGCAGAATTCGGACCAACGCCACTTTTCCTGCACTTGCGTGTCTGAACTTTTTAACTTCCACACAATCGACACTGTTGTAAGAGAGCTTTACCAGATGCGCACGATCCCTCTTTGAGACAGTCAGTCGAGTATCTCAGACGCAAAATGAAAACCCCGAGTACACGCGTCGTCATTTATTTTGAATATTCTGCCTCTTGCAGGGTCATTTAGTGGCAAAATTTTTAGAAATTTTCTTCTCGGTTGCCACTGTTGAATTGCAATTCGAAAACTGCGATTGTATCTTTCAATACAATCTAGCACCTGTTCATAATACACGGACTGTAGCGGAGTATTTACACGATAATTACAGCACTGTAATGAATTGGCCTGCACACAGTCCTGACTTGAATGCTATAGAATAGTATTCGTTGTTTTGCCTTGGTTGCACAGTGGTAGAGTGCCAGACTACAAATCCAAAGGTCGCGGGTTCGATCCCCGCCAGGTCCTAGGATTGTTATCTGTCACTTTCCACTTCTTTCACCTCTAGCAGTATTTCTCATGTGAAAAATACCGAGTAGCACCGTGGTTCGGAACCCACGATAAACTGTAGGTCCCCTGTAACTAGCTGGATAAGTCAGTTCGAAGGTCGGAGGAACGCAACGGCATACCACCTCCAAACAGGACCATGCCTAGTAAAGCACTGTGGTGTTCAAACCAATCTTCGGATTGTTGACTGCTTTAGTTTTTACTTTAGGCCATAAATATAAGCACATCAACAACAGTTTTGAATCACCGCTGTATGCCATAACCACATTCCTCCTGAACCTATGTTGACATGATTCTGTTGTGCAGAAAACCAGAGACTGGGAAAGTAAACGAAATTTTCTTCAAGCTGAACCGATGGATTGCTGACGGATGCGGAAGGTTACGCAACGCGTCACTGTGGGGGCGTGCTAATATGCCAGGCAGCGTTCTTGACGTTGTAAACACGCATTGTCACAAAAAGTAGCGCACAGTCGTGAAGAATCATGACTTCACCTCGCTAGACGTAACACAGCGTAATCAAGTAGTTAGGATACATTTGGTAACTATACTCACTAGTTTCCCAAGAACGCTCTTCAGCGAGAAAGCATTGTACAAGGTGTGTCTGGAAAGGTCGGTGAATGGTGTCATATTTTACAAACCGAGCTGGCGAGGATGTGGTGCCCGCGCATACACATTGAGGGGCATGTCAACAAGCAGCCTCTATCATGGAAAGCACTGGAATGAAGTGGTGGTACACGCTGCAACCAGCTAACAGGCCGCGGTGGAGTAGCCGAGTGGTCTAAAGCACCTCGCTGCGGAGCGCGCGGTTGCTCGCCGTGGAGGTTCGAGTCCTCCCTGGGGCATGGGTGTGTGTGTTTGTCCGTAGGTTAGTTTACCTAGGTTTAAGTCGTTTGTAAGCTACGGACTGATGACCACACAGTTTGGTCCGATAGATTTACAGACATTTGAACGAGTTAACAGGGTCAGTGTGATAACTCGTGTCACTGCAACATGGAGAGCAAATTGAAGCAACACGTTAACATCAAGTTTTGTATCAAATTTGGCAAAACGGCGACAAAGACCCATGGGATGTTAGTGCAAGTGTATGGTGTTGAAGAACTGTACCGGAGTGGTCAGTGGAATTTCCTGCACGACAATGCCCGTTCACACACTGCGATCCGCGTGCTTTACTTTCTCGCTAGACGCAAGGCCACTGTGCTTCCACACCCTCCTTATTCTCCAGATTTGGCGCCGGCAGACCTCTGCTTCCTCGCTTTAATTAGCCCTGAAAGGTTACGCTTCGCAACGGTTGCGGAGATCCAGCAACGCGTGACCTCGGTGCTTCGAGCGTTTCTACAAGAAGCGTTTGCTGACAGTTTCCAACAGGCGTACAACCGATGTCAGAAGTGTATTGTAGCCAATGGCGATTGCTTTGAAGGACCGTAAAGGTATTTTGTTCGTAACTCTTGTTTCCTATATTTCCTGAGACCATTGACCGAACTTTTCAGATGCACCTAGTACAAGGGGCCTCCGGAAATCTTAAGCTAAACATTACGTCAACCAGAAGTGTTGTCGTACGCGCAAAGTAATAATCATTTAGTCGACTGTTGTATCGCCGACCGCTATATAAACCCATCGTTCAAGCCACTCATTCTCGGAGCCTGGCGGGTTCTTCTGCATCTATGATACCGAAGATAGCCCAGCTGTTCTAACAAGGAAAGTACATAGGCTCGAACAAACATATCTGTATGAACGTTTGCGTACAGGATCTCTACGTACACCGCAATGTGCTGGCGGGTGCCGTTTTTCTGCAAAACTCTGCAATCATGTACTGTAGATGTAATTGTAGACGCCATAGATAATGTAGATATCTTAACTATAACTTTTGTAATAATATTCGTAGATGTTCTCTAGCGTATTGTCATCAAAAGCCGTGATGATAGGTGGAACTTTAACCTTCTTCTCGGAAGACTGTTGGTATTCACTGCCACTGCTTCCATCGCCTCTTCCCGCACTTACCGTAGCACTACCGCTTGCAATGAGTTGTTCGTCATCATCATCCCTATTATCATCAAAAAAGTTCAAATGTTTGTAAAGCTTATGGGACTTAACTACGGGGTCATCAGTCCCTAAAGTTACAAACTACTTATGAACTACTTACGAACTAGGACGGCACAAATATCCATGCCCGAGGGGGGATTCGAACCCCCGACCGTAGTGGCCGTGCAGACCGTGACTGAAGCGCCTCAGTCCCCTCGGCCACCGCGGCCGGCTATTATCATCATTATGTGTTAGTGTTACAACAGTATATCTAACTTATGCTCATATTTCTGTACCGTAACAGATACGAGAAAGCATGCGAATGATTCATCTTCTACACTAATACCATCTTTACGAAGAAGAATTCTTCGTAACTTCATCTCAACCAATCGCAATACATTAGCAGGACTGATTACCAATCGCCGCCCCATCTGACGTTTCACCACACAAATAACGTCACAAAACGCAACTTCGGAGGCACACTGCACCGTTCCTACTGGCGAATGACAGGTCAAAGTGCAATGTGGCAAGGCACACGCAGAGGCCTCTAACGGACGACTGCAGAGTTTTGCAGATGCAGGAGTATCACGAATACAATAAGGGATCTTTACATTATCTCTCATACGATTTTGGTGTATATGTGTTTGTTCGAGCCCAAGCACTTTCCTCGTAAGTTGCAGGATGCCGCACTGAACGTCAGAAGCACCGCCAACTACCACAGAGATGGCTACCGTCTTACGACCATAACCATCCTGCTGTGAGACAGTCGCTCCACAGGCTAGACTTGTGCTGTAAAATGCCAGGGATGGTTAACAGGAAGATCTGCCGCAAATGAAGAGCCAATCTGTCCACTAGTACGCAACATGACTGTGGGTCCGTGCGCCTGTGTAACACCGCCTAGAGACAAGATTCCGTGTCACATCACACCGAGTAGGCTCGATCACTAGATGACTGGTTGGCCACTGGGGCACAGCACACTGTCTCGTAGCAGCCAGCAAGTCAGCTAGTGATCGCTGCCTGTCAGTGTGACATGACACGGACTGTTGGCCTGTGTCGTCGACGTCTAGCCATTGTCTTCGCGGCCTTTGCTGGCTGAATGCTGCGACCGCTTTAGAGCTGCCGTCCAGGAGGCGAGACGTCTGCGCGTATTCCGTCATCCGAGATTGTTGATTTCTGAACAAGACCCGAGTGCAACGCCGACTGCGAAAGTACTGGGGTCGTGTCGCGCGACTATTAAGGCACCGCAACAGCCTGGTCGGCACACACACAGACGGCCGAACCAACACCACCTAGAAGACAAGGCCTTACAACAGGCCGTGCCTACATCACACTTAGAGTCCCCGGCCACCATCTGACTGGCCGGCCGCTGCGCGGCGGTGGGCGTGCCCCAGCAGACAGCCAGTGAGGTGGCGGCCGGGGCCTCTAAGTGTGACGTAGGCACGGCCTGTTGTGAGGCATTGTCTTCTAGGTGGTGTTGGCCGAACGTGGCTCCCCAGCAGACACCAGCAAGGCCATCCCAGAGGACGCTCCTGCAGCGGATTCCTCGCTGACCGTCGCAACGGCTGGCAGCGTGACGTATACCCCGCTGCACCACTAGTAGGGCACCTGGAAATAGACGGGCATGCGCATCAACGTTTGCCGTAGTATTAGCTTCCGCCGCCATTTTAGTCCCATGCAGTGAGCTTCTTAAAGGCGGAAAGGCGGATGTTCCTTACTGATTATATAAAGTTTCACTTGCTTGATTTCAAAGGAAAACATATCAAAAGGAAAATAATGATTTTGAATCAAAAATTCATCTGGTCATAATGAATTATTTTAATACGATTTGAAAAATCGTTAAATACAGTTCCTGGATTTTGCCCATCTGGGTGTGTATTCTGAGAATTTTTTTTTTCGAATTCGACAATTCACTTTTATCGGATTGTGTTAACTAAATCTGGTACAGAAATATCTGTTTGCCGGACGCAATAACTGACTAAACTAACAAATCAGCTTTTGGCCTTAATATGAAAACAGGACGCGAAAAACGGTTTACGAATTCTGCTTTCGTCTTCTAGTAGATGTGTCGCATATAAACGTAATGACTAAATAATTTTTAACTAAATAATGTTTGATTTCGCTCCTCAGCGCGGCATAAGACCACCTCCACTGCGGCAACTCGCATATTCTGACACTTCTTTGGAAATGTTAAAATGTTTTGTAAAGTCTATGGGACTTAACTACGGGGTCATCAGTCCCTAAACTTACAAACTACTTATGAACTACTTACGAACTAGGACGGCACAAATATCCATGCTCGAGGGGGGATTCGAACCCCCGACCGTAGTGGCCGTGCAGACCGTGACTGGAGCGCCTTAGTCTCCTCGGCCACCGCGGCCGGCCACACTTCTTTGGAGATGGCCCACACCGTCGCATGCAATTTCCATTCTCTTGTTCTTTTCAATTGCCATAAAATATTAACAAACCTGTCAATAGCCCCTCTATCGAAAGCACACCAATTTCGATAAATGTAAATGTGACACTAACATACATATCTTCATTCAATACACAGTGTAGGAACGGTGTAGGGCATTGGTAGACATTGTATGCTAAGAACAAGATTATCAATGTTGATCGCACACGTATTATCGCTGTATGTCAAAAAGGACTTTCATCAAGAGAATCGTGTGGGAGACTGATGTGGTAAGGACCTGACATCGTTTCCAAATTAAAGGTAATGTTCATGACTTGCCCTGTACTGGTCACCATAGGGCAACAATTGCGACTAGTATCTTAGATTTCTCATCTGAAGGAATCCCGAGCACACTGTCACCATGATAAACAAAGTCTTTGTGTGGTCCACTGGGAGGCAAGTATCAAATGAAACTGTACATAACAGACTGTGCAACTCCTCTATGTATTCTTGATGGCCACAGAGAGATCCATCCCTAAACTCACACAGCGTGCTACACGGTACAGGTGGGACTCCAAAATCGCGAAGAAGTGACTACGGAAAATTAGTGAAAAGTTATCTCTACTGTTTGAATATGTCTGATACCATATGACTGTGGATAATGTGTGTGTACAGGGAGACCGGTAATGGTGCATACTAGAGACTATGGTGTTCTGGGCGGATGTTATGTGGATGTTTCGGACGCCATTCTTGGCCATCAAGGACAAGTTCAAGGTATTACAATACCAAGATAAAATCCTCCAAACCATCTTTAACTTGTTCAACATTTCGGGGGAGAATCAGGTCTATGAACGATAACTCATGTGCCTACTAAGGAGACATCGTCAACGTTTTCATAAATCGTTAAATCAACTCGCGGCATCAGGCCGTGTAGGGTGCTTGCTTGCACTAATGCAAGGAGTCATTCAACTCTTTACTATGCAATGGGCTTACATAAAAAGAAGTTATTTTAGGTTCTGTTTGAATACAATTTTTTTAATAAATTGGAAACGTATTAATTTATAGAAAACAATTCACTGTAGTATGGATTACCATAGAACTTTTGGTTGGTGAGTGATGCGAAATTTCTTTTCATGTATGTACAAGATGAATAGTAAGGTCCCATCACATAGCCTCTTGAAAAGGTCTGAGCGCTGTCGTCTTACGTCACACAGAGTAGGCCGCGACTGCGTAGCTAACTGGCTGGCCACTATGAGATGACGGACTGCGCTGCAGCAGTTAGCCAGTCTGAAACGCGATAGCGGCCTTCTCGACACAACAATGTTCAGACCTCGCGTTGTCACGGCGGGGATCCCTTTACGTTTGCTCTGCCGTGTCAGTCCTGCGCCCAGATAGTAGTATACATATTAGTGAAATACTCTTAGGAGCACGAAATTTGGAATAAATTATTCGTATAGCGGAAATGAAGAATATTTTTATATACATTTTTGAATGTGTTACGTAAAATACATTATTCATTTACAAAGGTACTTTCAGTTAAAGGAATACATAATATGCATAAATGAACAATATTTTATGTTGAGTCCAACATAAACAGCGAAAATTAATTTTATTAATGGTAGTTTCAAAACATTGGTTCTGAGGCTGAAATCCCACACGTTGGCTACAACTACGTACAAAAATACCTTACAAAATCTCCTACAAATACACAAAGCCTAAAAAGTAGAAGCAAAAATTTAAACAAAATTGAAAAAACAAACTTCTGCTGATATGCAGCGTAGTGAGAAGAAATTATAAATGGTAAACGTTTTGTTTCACACACACACATATATATATATATATATATATATATATATATATATATATATATATATATATATATATATATTAGATTATTACAATATAAACATTAACTTCGATTTTGTTAAAATGCTAATGATTAACTATTTTGAGCACTTCATATGAATTCATCGAATCCACAATATACATCCCTGAAAAATAAATTAAAAATTTCTATAACTTGAGGCTCCAAATGTCCAAATGTTTTTAATTCTTTGGTCACAAGTCCCTAAACTTACAAATTACTTAAACTAAGTTAAACTAACCTAATGACAACACACACATCCATGCCGGAGGGAGGATTCAAGATTCAGACCTCCGACGCGGAAGGCCTCGCGGTCCGTAACGTGGTACACCACACCGACTTTTTTTTTCCCCCTCAGATTTTTTATTACAGAAGACGTCGAGCCATTCTTTTGATAATTATGTACAAACCTAAAAACAAAATAAACTAGTGTCATCACCACTTTTACCCTAAGCTAAAGTAAACGAAAGTTCGCAAACGCTTAAGGCATTGCCATGAAAAAAAAAAAAATAAATAAATAAATAAATAAATAAAAAAATAATAAAAAAAAAAATCTCCTGCATCGACCCGATATATGTATGTATATCTACATCTACATGTGATGCTCTGCAAATCACATTTAAGTGCCTGGCAGAGAGTTCATCGAACCACCTTTATACTTTTTATCTTCAATTCCATTCTCGAATAGCATGTGGGAAGAAAGAACACCTCAATCTCTCCGTTCGAAATCTGTTTTCTCGTATTTTATTCTAATGATCTTTTTTACCCATGTAAGTGGCAGTCAACAATATATTTTCGCATTCGGAGGAGAATGTCGGCGATTGGAGTTTCGTAAGTAGCCCACGCCGTAGTGATAAGCGCCGTTGTTGTAACGATTCCCATCCCAGATCCTGTGTTATTTCCGTAACGCTGTCTCCCCTGTATCGTGAAATTACGAAACGAGTTGCCCTTCTCTGGATTCTTTCGATGTCCTTCGTCAAACCCACCTGATAAGGATCCCACACTGGGCAGCAATACTCCAAAATAGGACGGAAAAGCGTAGTGTATGCAGTTTCTTTAGTAGTTCTGTTGCATCTTTTAAGGGTTCTACCAATAAAACGCAGTCTCTGGTTCGCCTTCCCCACGACATTATCTACGTGTTCTTTCTAGTTTAAGTCTGAAGTAACAGTAATTTCTATGTATTTTATGGAGTTTACGGCCTCCACTTTTGATTGATTTATCTTGTAAACAAATTTTAAGGGATTTCTTTTCGTACTCACATTCAAAAATGTTCAAATGTTTGTGAATCTATCGGACCAAACTACGTGGTCATCAGTCCGTAGCTTACAAACTACTTAAACTAAGGTAAACTAGCCTAAGGATAACACACATACTCATGCCCCTGGGAGGACTCGATCCTCAGACGGCCAGCAAACGCGCACTCCGCAGCAAGGTGCCTTAAACCTCTCGGCTACTCCACTGCGGCTCGTACTCTTGTGGACGACTTCACATTTCTCATTAGAGTCAACTGAAAATTTTTACTCCATGGTGATATCTTATTTAGATCGTTCTGCAGTTGGTTTTGATGTTCAGATGATTTTACTAGACGGGAAATGACGGCGTCATCTGCAAACAGCCTACTTCAGCTACTTAGATTTTCTCCCAAATCGTTTATGTAAATAAGGAACAGCAGGGGACCAATAATACCACCCTGTGGAACGCCTAATATTACCTCTGTTTCAGTCGATGCCTTACCATCGATTACTACAAACTGTGTCCTCTCTGACAGGAAATCCCCTATCCAGTCGTAAATTTGGGGCGGTATACCATAATCATGCAATATGATTAAAAGCCGCTTGTGAGGTACGGTGTCAAAAGCCTTCTGGAAATCAAGAAATACTGGATCGATTTGCGAATACTTGTCGATAGCACCCATCACTTCGTGTGAATAAAGAGCTAGTTGTGTTTCGCATCAATGATATTTTCTAAATCCGTGTTGACCTTGGGTCAATAGATCATTCTGTTCGAGTTAATTCATAATATATGAATACAGGATATGTTCCAAAACCCTACTCCAAATTTATGTCAATGAAATAAGCCTGTAGTTTAGTGGGTTACTCCTACTGCCTCTCTTAAATATAGGTGTGACCTGTGTAACTTTCCAATCTTTTGGTACAGATCCTTCTTTGAGAGAGCGGTTGTATATGGCTGTTAAGTAAGGAGCTATCGCTTCAGCATAATCAGATAGAAATTTAATTGGGTATACAGTCCGGACCATAAGACTTGTTCTTGTTAAGTGATTTAAGCTGCTTTACTACTCCGAGGATATCTACTTCAACGTTACTCATTCTGGCCTCTGTTTATAATTCTAAATATGGAAACTTGGTTTTGTCTTCTTTGGTGAATGAGTTTCTAAAAGCTATGTTTAGTAACTCTACTTTAGTAGCACTATCATCGGCAAGAACGTCATTACTATCACGTAGTGAGAGTATTGTTTGTGTTTGGCCCCTAGTATATTTAACATATGACCAAAATCTCTTTGGGTTTTCAGTCAAATTTCGAGAGAGAGTTTCGTTGTGATAAGTATTGTAGGTATCTCGCATTGAAGTCCTCGCTAAATTTAGAGCTTCTGTGTAGGACTGCCAATCCTGGGGATTTTGTGTTCGTTTAGATTTCGCATGCCGTTTCACGTTGCTTTTGCATCAGTGTCCTGACCTGTTTTGTGTACCAAGGGGGATCACCACCTTGTTTTATTAATTTATTTGGTATAAAACTATCAATTGCTGTGGATACTTTTTTAATTTGAGCCACATCTGGTCTACACTTATGTTTAGTGTTAAAAGCGAGTGGAAGCTGTCTTACAAGAAGCAGTTTATTTTATTTCTATCTGCTTTCTTGAACAAATATACCTTTCGCCTATTTTTGTAACTTTGAGACTTTCAATATTGAATCTCGCTACGACTGCTCTTTGTTCACTAATACTTGTATCCGTTTTGATGCTCGTTATTAGCTCAAGGTTATTTGTTACTACGAGATCGAGTGCGTTTTCACATCCATTTACAATTCCAGTTGGTTCATGAACTAATTGTTCGAAGTAATTCTAAGAGAAAGCGTTGAGTACAATTTCACACAATGTTTTATGCGTACCTCCTGATTTGAAAACATAATTTCACTAACAGTTTGAGGGTAAATTAAAATCAGCGCTTACTATTATCGTGTGAGTCGGGTAAGTTTTTGTAAAGAGACTCAGGTTTTCTTTGAACCTTTCTGCTATTGCATCGTCAGAGTCGGGAGGCCGGTAAAAGGAACCACTTATTAACTTCTTACGATTTTCAGGTACAACCTCTACCCATAATAGCTCACAGGAACTATCAACTTCAACTTCGCAACACGAAAGACTACTTTTGACGGCAACAAACACGCCTCCACCTATTTTGTTTAATCTATCCTTTCTGAAGACAGTTACATATTTTGCAAGAACTTCTACTGAACTTATTTCCGGCTTGAGCCAACTTTCACTGCCTACAATGATGTGTGTTTCAGTGCTTTCTATTGACGCTTAGAGTTCTGCCACTTTCCCGACACAGCTACGATAATTTACAACTGCTATACCGCTAGTTCCCAGATCTACCTTTTTCCTGTTATCCACCTGCACCCTTTACGATTGCCCATTTTGGTTTTCCCCGAGGCCCTCTATCCTAAAAGAACGCCCAGTTCACGCCACACAGCCCCCGCTACCCGCGTAGCCGCTTCCTGCGTCTAGTGGACTCCTGACCCCTTCAGCGGAACCCGGAAACCCACCAACCGATGGCGCAAATCAAGGAATCTGCTACTTACACTGTCGCAGAACCGCCTGACCCTCTGGTTCAGACCCTCTACTCGGCATAAGGTCGGCTAACTTTGGACCTTTGCCTGTTCGCTCTGGCGTGGGGAATCGTCATCAGTTACGGTGACCTTTACTACGTGAGTGCGACACACTGTCAGCACTTTTGACGTACCGGGTGGTCATATTTCTGTCACCGTGCGGAGAGAGATCTTCTTCCTCACTTCTGCAATTTTCGTGATCAGAAACCTCGCGATCCATGACCTCCTGCTCTGATTCCCTTGCTACGTTTTGTGTATTTTCTTCCCTTGACTGTTCTGTATCATTCATTGCTAGTGAGAGAATTACTGACTCACTCATATTGCTCCTGTTAACGTGATTATCTTCACACTTTAACAATCGCGCCCCATTCCTAGTTAATATTAATCTCACTTTGACAAACCGTAATTTACACTTTCAAACTGCAAAGAATGAATTTTATTAAGCATACGTATCTTTATTTGCTAACATCAAATATTTATTTAAGGGTAAGGAAGTCTTTTCTGAAGGCATTTGTGTGGAGTGTTGCCTTGTACGGGAGTGAAACATGGACGATAAACAGTGCGGACAGGAAGAGAATAGAGGCTTTTGAAATGTGGTGCTACAGAAGAATGCTGAAGATTAGGTGGGTAGATCACATAACTAATGAAGAGGTACTGAACAGAATTAGTGTGAAAAGGAATTTTTGGCATACCCTGACTAAAAGAAGGGATCGCTTGGTAGGACACATTCTTAGACATCGGGGAATCGTAAATTTAGCATTGGAGGGAAGTGTGTGGGGTAAAAATCGCAGAGGGAGACCAAGAGACGCGTATAGTAAGCAGATTCAAGTGGATGTGGGTTGCCGTTCTTATGAGGAGATGAAAAGGCTTGCTCAGGATAGAGTAGGGTGGAGAGCTGCATCAAACCAGTCTCCGGACTGAAGACCATAACAACAACAACGTATCTTTAAATACAAGACCAGTGGTGTGTATAAACATGAAATTTCACAGAAAAATTTACAATAGCCTTAGGTACCATCGAACAATACATCTATTCATACATTTCAGTATGACAAATATATCACCCATTCAAAAATGCACCACAATGCTGTGCTCAATACCGTTCATTCAATACTGAGGTGGCGCAGAAACCTCCGACATTCACGACAGTGACATGTAAATCAGCAAATCACATAAATAAACTGACACAGTAGCCACTAATACACACATGAATAAATGCTGAAAGAAAATATGGTTATTCTACTACTAAGTGCTGCATATTATAAAGGACTATAAAATTATGAATTGGAAATGGGCAAATTAACGCAAGGATAACTTTATCTGTCTCATCACAGAACAACCGCAGAAGCATGATTCTGGCAGGGTCGCCAAATGAAAGGTATAGGCTTTATGGTGGGTGTGTTGCAAAATATAAGTAAGCAAGAGGAGATGAAGGACAGTATGCAAATGGAGTATGCAAATGGTTTGTACACTTGATATTAAAGGATAGGCATGACTGACCCACCATCAATTTTATTATTAAGTAATTCTCTAAATTCCAAGTAATAAAACCCATTCAAAATTGTGTAAAGAGGACTAACTAATTTGAATGATTTGAGTATAGAAATTTGTTTTGAATCGTTTTATTCTCTGAAGTCAAATGAACGTCAGAGTTGAAAACCCCTACACATACAATTGAACACAGAAAAAAAGATAAAAAATATTCGAATTTACAAAACAGAATATACACTCCTACAGTAAGTGACTGGTAAGTTGAGCATAATTGTATCTGATTATAAACATTTGTGACAATCCACATTTAACTGGAAACCATGGCATAATCGAGAGGAATATTCCGATATCAGATTTCTGTGAGTTTACCTAACGTTTTCAATAGTCCGAAAACGTGAACACCACTTGAAACACTAGCAAATGTATGCGATACTGTACCAAAACTTTACTGGTTGGCGATGTCAGCAACATGACAGCTGAGCGGCGATTGTGTGCGGCGATAGCTGCAAGTCGTGGACCCGGAGATAATTCCAGAAGCGATATTTAATTAATATCAGCCAACTGCGACCCCGGCGGATCTCAGTGCCTACGATCTCACTCGTTCAGCCACTCGTTCATGCCACTACAGACACTTTGCGTGTGAAACACAAATGTACTGTAGGCAGAGATGACACCAGAACTGTGACAATCCCAATTAGCGCGTTGGTGCTCTAATATCAGGCAGGCTGACCTTGCTTTCGTCTTCCCAATACTCAGCGCTATTAGTACAAGTTTTGGAGCAACTCCCAAAGTTGTATCACAAACTCTAAGTACAGCTGCTCGAAGACAAGTATAAACTGAGAGCAAAAGAGAAGCGTCTGCTCTCCTCGGCTGCTCAAACACCAGTGTCCTCCTCCCTACTTCTAAAATCTCCGTCTCCTCTCTGCAAAGCCTCCAGGCTCTGCCTAATATTTGAGAAACGCCAATCCACGGCGAGGTGCCAAAGTACAGCCAGTCGCGACTTGAATTCGGGAATTGGACATCTGAACCCCGTTGCTATGAAACAGCAGCCTATGGCCAGCTCTCCCGTGTTTCCACCGGTCAGGCCTCGCCCTTACGTCCAGCGTTCTCACGTTAACAGCAGATGGCCTTCAGGCACCATCGAAAACACGGACAGCAAGTTGTTCCCAGCAAACAGCCAAACTCTTTTGCTATTGTACAACTGCAGCGCCCGCCAGCTTGGCACCAGAGACGAAATATGTCTTAGCGTTCTTCAACTCGGCGCCAGATGCCCCAGCTCCCCTCTCGCAAAGCACTGTGCACCGACCATGGAGGCATATTGTATTGCTCCAGACGCTCTCGGCCAGATGACGCCAGTGTCGGTGACGGTGACGTGTGCGAAAATACTTGGAAGGTTCACGTCTCAGTCCTACCTGCTGTGGCCCTAGGCCATAAGGCGTCTTCCGGGAACCGCTGCCCCTCCGAATAATAGAGCTCGCCACTGGTCAGCCGTTAGATCTGAATGCGTGTTCCCCTCCCCCCCCCCCCCTTGCTACAGGCCTCACACAACCAAGTACCAGAATATTTCTCTTTCGCTACAAGTTATTAAATCGATAACCACCGAATAATGTAATAAAATTAGCAAGGTTACGTTGTCCTTTTACTGTTGGAAAGCAACGTGGCATACTAAAATCTCTCAGCCACTCTGTCTTGAGCACGGGCTCTGACGATCGCTCCTTCAAGATGTTGGCGTGTATGTGTGATGATTTGGACTTTGGCGTGATTCACCATCATCTGTCTTGCAGGTGAATACGGCATTGTGGTACATTCCCTTAAAATATTGTAGTAAAAGTCCTTCATATGTCGCCTCTATGCCACTACGTCTCTATCACAGCCTGTCAGGGTCTACCTCGGGGCTAGCTTAGCGTCGCATCAGCGTATGCAAGTGTTCCATGTGTCCTCTACGAGCTGCCGACATTCTGGAGAGGCGAAATAAGTCACATTCAGCTTCCATGGACCACAGCTGTGCCATACGTTCTGACGCTTGAAGGTACGATATACAGGATTCATGGTCAGAAAACGCTACAGGCCATACAGCGGCTGATCTCGTCTCCTTGACAATGGAATGTGAGATGTAAATCCTGTCAATGCGGCTAGACAAGTGGCTGGTACAATGTGTAAAGCAAGGCCAGTCGCCATGAACATGTTCCCATGAGTCCACCAACAGAAGATTGTGGACAATTGCTCCAAGTTCCATGCACGGAGAGTGACGGCGTAATTGATCCTTAGGAGCTTGAGTACAGTTGAAATCTGTTTTGTCCCCATCGGCCTATCTTTCGGGACAGGATATGCTCAGGATGCGTGGGATGCGTGGACAGCTAAAACAACTATACAGATTAGTAATACAAGTTTTATTCACTAAGGTATACAAAATACTCAACATTGTTAGTTTGTCTGTTCTCGCGGCAGCGTTTTCTTGCCCGATGCTAGCTGTACCGTATCTGGTAACTGCCTAGTTCAAAGTCGAGTTCGAAGTACCCTTCCAGACGCATGTCGACCTAGATAAAGCTGCTTGTAGAGGGCGCGCTTCTCGGTTGCTCCCTCCAGGAAGCGCGGTGCCGGCGTGTGATTGGCTGCCGGTCATCCGCTGCCTTCTTCACGATCGTTTTCGTGCGTCTGGCGTGTGGCGCTGACTTTACTCTACGACAAAATCCCCTACCAGTATCAAGGCGTCCTGCTGTCCTACAAAAAGGGGTGTGATCGCATCTGCGAAGAAGGTGGATCGTTCATGACGTCATCGTGATCCTGACGGCGCATTGATGTTGATGATTCGAACTCCTTGGACAGCGATAGCCATCCCTCTGGCGTCGGGAAGGTACTCGACATCTTCAGCAAGAATACCTTCACAGAGGATGATCGCCACTCCAATGCCAGAGGCAGACGCATGTGAGATACAAGTCGTGTATCCGTAGGGTTATGTGAAGTCTTATGCATGCACCTCTTGAATGAGGGCAATGTTGATGTCCGCTGCATTGAGCATATCCTGTAGCATGGCCAATTTATAGCGTGCGCGTATGTTACTGATGTTCACAATAACAAGCCGGTAAGTCTGTCCGCTTGGTCTTTCTATTGAGTTGTTCAGTCCATCGTCGGCAGGCGGCTGGGGCGGCCCCATGGAAGCTGCTGATGCAGCCTCAGTCACTGTGATAGAAGAGTGCGGGATGCAGCTGAGGGAGCACTTCTACCCTCGTCTCCTTCGAGGTATTCCGCTTCAACCTCGATAACGTCTACCCAAGAGTCAGACGTGAAACTTTGTAGTTGTGGAGGGGACGTTTCATCGTCAACCTCATGTTGGTGTTCAGTAGCAGATGAAGGTGAATCTGAGACAGGAGCAGGTATTGCTGTCGCTGCTGTATCATGACGTGCCAGAGGGGCAGTGATTCCACCGGACACCTGGAAGGCACAGTCAGTTGCTTCATCCGAGGTCGGTTCCTCGTCCTTATCTTGCGTCTAAAGATCATCAAAAGGCGAATGGCGCCTCCTCTTGCGTTTCCACGGAGAGCGCTGTTTGCGGACGTGTTGTTCCGTATCGGGGATCGGTCGGCATTCATCTGACACCATCCCCGTATTGACGAAGGCAGACGTCGGTACAACTTCAGTTTCTACATCCATCTTCTCAAGAGGGCCAGCCTGGTAGTGTGGTAGGTCGCTGCCTGCAGGATTTTCTGCCGGATGTTAAGAGTGATGGCTGTATGTTGTCCGTCGTCTTGTCTTGTGTTGTCGATTGCTGCACTGTTGTCTGGTTTTTGGCAAGAACGTCATTAGCCACTACCGGTGATGTGACGTCCATCTTCTCTACCGGAGACACGTCACTGCTCTTCAACGCAATTGTTGTACGATCGGACGTGGGCGTAGTTTCCGGTTTGTCCTCGTTTCCCTGGCGCGCTACCGCGTTCAGCGAGGGTTCATTAACGTACGTCGGCACAGGCTGCTGAAGAGCCTAGACATACGTCACCTGAAGAGTCGTCGGCGCAGATGGGAGCTGTTCATCCCCCGGTGGCAACTGTATGATCCTGAGCTGCATACACTGGGAACGTAGGTGTACTTCTTGTCCACAGCTCGAACACGTTTTCGGCTGGCCGTCATAAATTGTAATTGCACGGAATCCACCGATGGTCAGATAAGATGGAACATGTTTATTCAGATCAATGCGTACTTGCTGCACCCCATTGAGCAAGGGGTATGTGGTAAACTGTGCCCATTTTTCAGCTTCGTGACTGATCACATGCCCATACGGGTGAAGTGCAGATATCACCGCTTCTTCTGGCACCTCAAAAGGAAATTCAAACACCCTTATCGGGCATAGTCCCGTGTATTCAATCGTCACTTCACCAATGTGTCCATCCGAGTGACGGAACTTCAGTCCACTTCCGATCGCGTTCAAATTCTCTCACACACTGCATCGTTGATGAGTTTTAAGTGCACCACACTGCTCACTATCAAAAAGTGAATACGTATAGCTTCGCTACACGGAATTTTCACTTCGTCTCTAATAAACTGTTCGAGTCAAAAGCTTTCGGTCGTGGATAGGCTTTCGAAAAACTGATCTTCAAGGTCGAATTTCTCCAAGATTGGGCCATTCTTGCTCTATTGACGGAGTCGCGCAAAGACGTCTAGGGTCCGTAAACAATCTCACGTGCGAGACACCGAGCGAAACGTAAACACGCTGTTCGCACCGCTACGCTACCTAACGCAGACTTTACCCCTCAGCTACTCCCACGCGGATAACTTGAGGCTCCATTTCGGAGATGGTTCTGTTTCTCAAATGTTTGTAAAGCTTAAGGAACTCAACTTCGGGGTCATCAGTTCCTAAACTTACAAATTACTTATAAACTAACTTACACTAAAGACAGCACAAACATCCATGCCCGAGGGGGGATTCGAACCCCCGACGGGGAACGGCCTCGCGTATCGTAGCATAGCGCCTCAATGCGCTCGGCCGCTCCGTTGCGGCGTTTCTGTTTCTACACAAAACTTATGTTTGATGTGGGTGATGATGGTTCGAATTGATTGAACCTTGCCAGTACTATTTGAAAGAAAGTAAATGTTGTGTTAAAACATTTTTAAACAAAAATAAACAGATAAACAAAAAAATAAGACCGAGAAAGAAACCGAGAAGGAGAAAGGGACAAATAAAAACCACAAATCACAACTCCTCGTTCTTCATACTCGAGTAAAAGAATGGTTTATCAACATCCGAGTCCTGCTCGTAATACCACAATGAAAACGCAGAGCATGATCTGCTACGGTGAATAACTTTAATATTCGGACACTATGATATCTTAACCTTGTGTCATCATAACTTTACTGGTAACCAAAAAACGAAACATATAACCAAATATTATATTACGTGATGCGTCTTTTAAGAAATAAAGCATAAGCTTTATTAAGATAATTTACATTAAGATTTTTTAATAATACGATTTAAATACAACTCGGTCCTATATTCACATTACTTTAATATTAGGACACTTTGCAGAACTAATTGTTTCAGGGCAAATTTATTTATTTATTATTATTATTATTATTATTAATTTTTTTTTTTGAAAATAAATGTTTCAGTATCCAGTGGGGTAACCATTTTGTTTCATCACTTCTTTCAAACACTACGGCATACTGCTAATGATCTTTCTGAAATTGACCGCATGTAGACCGCCCAGTGCTTCTTTTAACAGACACTTCAGGTTTTCTTTGGAAGCTACTGCTGCTTTTGTAATACATCGTTACAATTCCCTCCACACATTCTCAATAGGGTTGAGATCTGGTTATTGAGGTGGTGGTTATAAGACATTGAGGCGACTGTATAACAAATATTCCTGCACAACGCGAGCCTTATGTTTCTAGTCATAGTCTTGCTAAAAGTTGAACGTGTTTGATATCCCCAGGGTTTCATCACTTTTCCGTAATTTTTTAAACATATTTAAATAGACATATTTGCCCATAATATTATCGATGAACACCAAATCGCTGGGTACAAATGTCGATTTACAGTTCCCGACAAAAATATTGCCACCTCCATGCTTTACAGTCGGTTTAATATTTGTGACTATAAATTCTTCATTATTCTTCCTCCACACTATGCTCTCCATCTGCTCCCAAAAAATTTACATGACTTTCTTCTTCCGAGAAAATGACTTCGTTACACCATATTTCGTTCTTCGTAATAAACTGCCTACCTAAATCCAACCTCACATACGGTTTCTTCCTAGTCACTATTCCATTGTAGCCACTTTCTTTCAGTTCTCTGCGAGTCGTTTGAGGCTGTACCTTCTGGCCAGTCTAGTTTAGACGCTCACTAGCTAATCTGGGTGCACTGAGTATAGGCGCCTTCTTCATTTAGAGTATTGGATTCGTATTGTCACCTGGATCCAACTTCTGTAGATGACCATTTTGTTGTATAGAGTCTAGACGGTCTTCGTTTTTAAATTCTCTGACGATATCTGCCACAGTACTGTTACTCATGTTGAACGTGGCAGCAATTTGTCTGTGTGATTTTTCTTTCGCGTTGTGAGAAAATACAAGGTATCGTATCTGAAAACTGGCTTTGCGTGGCGTCGTACCGTCTAGATGTAGACAGCCGACCGCACTTGAGTCGCACACTTGCCTTCTGACTGCAAGTGTTTACCCCGTCGTGAACGGTGGAAATAAGTGCAACACCACCATCTGTCCATATATTAAAGTTACGTGACCATCGCAGAGTGGTCTATGTCACTTGTATTATTAAAACCTGATATACGTTGTATAAAAACTGTTCATACTATTATTTACGAGACACCTATCTTGATATAATACTTAGTTGTGTTAAATTTTTGTTTTGCTCAGAATACAGTTATGATGCAGCAAAGTAAAAATCTCTTCGTGTCCGAATATTAAACTTATTCACTGTACGTAGTATAACGCAGCGCCCAGGGTAGTGTTTGTAAATCTAAGGGATTAACTACTCTGGCCATCAGTCCCTAGGCTTACAAACTACTCATACTAACTTAAACTCAAATAAACCCATGCCCGAGGGAGGACACGAACCTCCGACGGCGAGCAGCGGTGCATACCGCAGCTAGGCGCCTTTGAACGCTCAGCCACTCCACCGCGGGCACAAGAGGTAAAACGGGGCAGGCAAGCAAGTTTACCAAAGTGTGCTTGCGTTGGCCACAGCTGGCAGAAAAGCAGCCATAGGCGTAGCCACGGTATGATTTTGGGAGGGGTTTTCAATGAATGGGCACTGTAATAACGTGTACTCTTAATAGAACTGTAAACGGTACTAATAGTGAAGAAACTACATTTCATTCCAAAGTACTATACATTAGAGTGTCACCATGGTATAGAAACAAAATTAGTAACCTTCTTACACTCTTGGCCATCAAAATTGATAAACCACGAAGATGACGTACTATAGACGCGAATTTTAACCGACAGGAAGAAGATGCTGTGATATGTAAATGATTAGCTTTTCAGAGCATTCACACAAGGTTGGCGCCAGTGGCGACACCTACAACGTGCTGACACGAAGAAAGTTTCAACCGATTTCTTATACACAAACAGCAGTTGACCGGCGTTGCCTGGTGAATCGTTGTTGTGATGCCTCGTGTAAGGGGGAGAAATGCGTACCATCACGTTTCCGACTTTGATAAAAGGTCGGATTGTAGCCCATCGCGATTGCGGTTTATCGTATCGCGACAATGGTGTTCCGTTGGTCGCGATCCAATGACTATTAGCATAGTATGTAATCGTTGGGTTCAGGAGGGCAATACGGAACGCCGTGCTGGATCCCAACGGTCTCTTATCACTAGCACTCGAGATGACAGGCATCTTATCCGCATGGCTGTAACGGCGTGCAGCCAAGTCTTGATCCCTGAGTCAATAGATGGGGACGTTTGCAAGACAACAACCCTCTGCACGAACAGTTCGACGACATTTGCAGCTGCATGGACTATCAGCTCGGAGATCATGGCTGCGGTTACCTTTGACGCTGCATCACAGACAGGAGCGCCTGCGATGGTGTACGCAACGACGAACCTGGGTGCACGATTGGCAAAGCATTATTTTTTCGGATGAATCCAGGTTCTGTTAACAGCATTGTGATGGCCGCATCCGTGTTTGGCGACATCGCGGTTAACGAATGCTGGAAGCGTGTCTTCGTCATTGCCATACTTGCGTATCACCCGGCGTGATGGTATGGGGTGCCATTGGTTAACGTCTCGGTCACCTCTTGTTCGCATCGACGGCGCTTTGAACAGTGCTCGTTACATTTCAGATGTGTTACGACCTTTGGCTCTACCCTTCATTCGATCCCTGCGAAACCCTACATTTCAGCAGGATAATGCACGACCGCATGTTGCAGGTCCTGTACGGGCCTTTCTGAATACGGAAAATGTTCCACTGCTGCCCTGGCCATCACATTCTCACAAATTGAAAACGGCTCAGCAACTGGCTCGTCACAATACGCCAGTCACTACTCTTGGTGAACAGTGGTATCGTGTTGAAGCTGCATGGGCATCTGTACCTGTACACGCCATCCAAGCTCTGTTTGACTCAATGCCCAGGAGTATCAAGGCCGTTATTACTGCCATAGGTGGTTGTTCTGGATACTGATTTCTCAGGATCTATGCATGAAAATGTAATCAAATGTCAGTTCTAGTATATTTGTCCAATGAATACTCGTTTATCATCTGCATTTCTTCTTGGTGTAGCAATTTTAATGGCCAGTAGTGTAAGAATCTACGTATTCGTCAAAATAGGAAACAGGCAAATCATATAATGCAGACAGGCCACTGTGAATCGAAACACGGATGGCAATCAGAAAGACAATGGGTGAAGCTTTCAATAACTTCAGAAGCATGATCAGAGAAGCACTCCTTAACTCAAATTTTTATGGTACGTGAGAGATGCGAACGGCAACCAAAATAAGAGTTCAAATGTTTATATAGCTTATGGGACTTAACTACGGGGTTATCAGTCCCTAAACTTACAAACTACTTATGAACTAGCTAACACTAAGGACGGCACAAATGTCCATGCCGGAGGGGGGATTCGAACCCCCGACCGTAGTGGCCGTGCAGACCGTGGCTGACGTGCCGCAGTCCCCTCGGGCATCGCGGTCGGCCAGAATAAGAGTAAAGATACTCCTTGACTAAATAGGAACTTCGATTCGTTTGCATAGGAACATCAAGAAATATTAGTGACTAACATTGTAATTACTAATAGTGGTGTTGAAAATCAGCTCAAATCTCTGAAGCACATAGAAACTCCAGGGGCAGACAGAATCACTGACAATTTCTATAGAGAATCTCCGCCGGATTTACTCCTCCTCTTTACCATAAGTTACCACGGGTACCTTGAGCAAGGAGTCGTTGGCAGCCGCGTGGGAGTGACCGTGCGCTCTAAGGCACCTTGCTGCAGTGTGCGCGTCTCCTTTCCGTTGGAGGATCGACTCCTCCCTGGGCATGGTTTTATGTGTGTGTGTTTGTGTCAGTGTTTTGTCCTTAGCATAAGTTACTTTAAGTAGTTTGCAAGTCTAAGGACCGATGACCTGCTGCAGTTTGGTCCCAACGCTTTACAAACATTCATTCTAGAAATGTTGCTAGTGATAAGAAAACAGGCAAGTCTCAATCATCTATAAAGAGCAGACGAAAGAAGACACCTGGAAGAAACTAAGAAAACTAGTCGTTATTTTAGTAGTAATCGCTATGATTCGGATTTTAGATAAAAACCTATTTTGTTCCTCATTAAATAAAGGCAATAAAAGTTGTATATACACGAATTATGCAAGTTTATGATCGAAAACGCTAGTTTTATAACACCTAAAAATACTTAATTTTAGATTAGTATCTGATTGTACCTAAATTTCAAAAATCGAATAAAATAAAATATTTTATGCCAAAAATTCTCTCGTGGTCTTCCTAGCTAAGAATTATGCAAATATTTTATCGAAAATTTGTAATTTTCTAGTACCTAATTTCATTTTAGAACCTGACTGTATCTAATTTTTAAAATACAGTCAAATAAAATTTGTATGACTAAAATTACTCTTCTGGTCTTCCCGGTTTATTTGTTTGTTTTGTCTGATCAATCGTGAGACGACGACGGCATACGCCAGGCTGTTCTAGTCTGCACTGCTCCGCAGAGCTTTGTCGCTCGCTGTAAACAGTCAAACTGCGATTGATAGGTGACAGAAAAAAATCAATTTGGTCCCAGGTTCTGTTGATATGAAAGTTAGTGAGAAACTAAAGACAGTGCTAAAATAAATAAACAAATAAAAAACCGGACTGATCGCCCTCTGCACAGTGGCTGACATCGTATCAGGTATATTAAACAGAACATGAGTGTGCGGTCCCGTTGCGCCTAATACCGTCATTTAAATATGTTCCGGTGACATCCGTTGACGTGAAACGCTCTTTCGTAGCATATAAGATGCTGTTATCAGACAAGAGATGTACTTTCTCAACGGAAAATCTGGTGAAAGTGTTAGTTATTTACTGTGACTGCAATTATGGACGAATGTTCAAATGTTTGTAGAGGTTAAGGGACTTAACTGCGGGGTCATCACACCCTAAACTTCCTAACTGCTTATGAACGACCTTACACTAAGGACGGCACAAATATCCATGCCAGAGGGGGGATTAGAACCCCCGACGGGGACGATCACGAGCATCGTAGCGTAGCACCTCAATCCACTCGGCCTCTCCGTCGCGGCAATTATGTTTGCGGGCATGGATATTTGTGCCGTCCTTAGGATTAGCTAGTTCATAAGTAGTTTGTAAGTTTAGGGACTGATGACCCCGTAGTTAAGTCCCATAGACTCTACAAACATTTGAACATTTTTTTGAATTATGTTTGTTTGTATAGCTTATAGGACTTAACTACGGGGTCATCAGTCCCTAAACTTACAAACTACTTATCAACTAGCTTATCCTAAGGATGGCACAAATATCCATACCCGAGGGGGGATTGGAACCCCCGACCGTAGTGGCCGTGCAGACCGTGACTGGCGCGCCTCAGTCCCTTCGGCTGCAATTATGGCCACTGCCAATAAAATATGGATTTTTGTCAATCTGTTTATATTTCAATACAATAAAATGTCAGATATTGGTCACCTGTTTTCTGATTTTTATAACCTATTTTTCTAAGTGATAGAACCTATTTCAGGTACCTAATTTAAGATTTCAAGAATCTAAAAGTCCGAGGTCTAGTAATCACCATAGCTGTTAATACATTTAACCCTCTGTGAGAAAAGACTGTAAGTTCCTCCATACACACACGCTACAGGACCGCGATTTTTACCGAGGTGTGCACATCTTCGAAACATACCCCCTGGCATGAATCTTTTCTTCAGGGCTCCAAAAAATGTAGGAATCGCATGGGCAGAAATCGGGACTGTATGGAGCATGGGTAACGATTTATCATCCTTGGCAAAATGTAGGCGGGCACTATCCTGATGCAGAACGATGCCTTTTGGCCCACTTTAGGTTACGGTAGTAACACTAACAGTGGGCCTTTGCGATCGTATTTTACAGCTCGAAATTTAAATGAAAATAACGGCTTAAATATTCATCTGACACGAAAATTGAATAACCGAATTTGTAGAGGAGAAAATTCTCTACAACTTTGCTCTCTTATGTTTTTTTCATATCTCGTATCGTTTGAGACATATTTGCAAAAATCACGGAGATTTGACACCCTCCATTGAATTAACGAAAACCAGCCGTTCGGAGATGTCAAGTGACATTCCTCGCCCAGAACTCTCTCTGGCATACGCCATCTTGCGTTGCGTATTTGATGATTTTCTTATTGCAACTTACAATTTGTCATTTCAAAGCAATGGCGCACTGAAGAATTAACAAAAACACATCGTTCTTCGTACGATAAATGATATAATCTAATGTCTACAAATGCCTTATCAGCATCAGTTAACAACGGCCATCAATAGTATGAGAACAAAGAAGTCATCTTTTGATTGATAGCCATAGCATGTACGAACAGAAAGGAAGACATACACGAAGGAAAGGTTTTTCCTGGCAGCGTCTGTAGCAAATGTATGGTCGCTGGCACTCAAATACGATTTCGTTTCTTCAGTTTTTTTATTTATTTTTATTGTTACATGGAGACTTTCATTTCCTACATTAGGGACAGTGGAGGAAGGACCTAATTTGTTATTGCAGGTTTCTCCTGCTGTTGTTTTTCTTTGATTTTTATTTATTTATTACGACTATGTACAGTAGGCCATCGTGTGGCTCCGCCGACTGTAACGCACAGGGCTACGAGAAGTCAAAATAAGCAACGAGACAGACAGACGACGGACACGAGACCAAGCTTAGTGCTTGGGGATTACAACATGGATATAAACCACGCGAAGAAGAGCACTACGTGAGGACACTCTGCTGCGAAGACAACGACAAAAAAAAAAAAAAAAAAAAAAAAAAAAAAAAAAAAAAAAAAATAAGGATAACAACAAGTGGCACCCAGTACATAAACAAAGAAGAAGTTTTTATTTACCTTCAGAAGAACTTTCGTTTAAAGGCGATGAAGCCAGGCCGAGAAGGCAAATGTTGGCGAGCGTAAGGATGGGTTGAAGGGGAGGAAGGAGACCCAAAATAAAAAAATAAAAAATTAAAAAAATAGCGTAGTGAGCAAGGCGTTGGACTATAACGCTAAAGGTCGGTGGTTCGGAACCTGCCACTACCTAAACCTTTTTCGTAAAAGGGTTTCAGACACTCTTCTTAATTATTTTTTTATTATTTAGATTATTATTTAGGTCCAAAATGTTTGCAAAAACTTATAAAACTACAAATCTAAAGTCGGCCGTAAAGCACGTCAGTGCGATTTTTTTAATAGCTTTTGAACGTTTCTGGAGGGGTTTATACTCCAGAAACCGCTCCCCTGCGGCTACGGCCATGAAAGCAGCCTACCCGTTCTGTTAACAATGTGCGACATTCTGCCCGCCTGGCATGACGGCCTGAAAGCGGTATATGGGCACTACACATGTTCGTATTGGGTATTTTGCTCACTTGAGCGCTCCGCGCTCGGACACGGCTTGCTGGAGGGCGAATGCACGGACCGGGCAAGCTTTGTTCGATCGGGGCACTGCAAGGTTGGGGGCGGAGGCTACCGCCATAGCAGCTGCGCGCGTCTGCAGGCTGGCGCTACTCCCACCAGCTGTTACAACCATACGCGCATTTTGTTACGATATTCACGAATATTTAAGCAAAGAAAATTTGGAAACAGTTAAAAGTCTTATCTGTCAGGTCCGTTATTCTGTACAAACCGCACGTCACTTAGATGTCCCATCTGATTTTAGGCAACATAAACTTAGTTTCAACCTTCTTAAAATATCTGCAGGCAAGCACTACTTTTTCGCTTACTTTCGGTTTTAACGAATAGTCTCTGTAGTATGTCGTCTTATGAGTAGTCTTATCTCTTACAATATTTATAGTTTTAATAACCTATTGTTTTCATCGTTTTGTACTGAACCGCAGCGCGGGATGGCAGCATGGTGGCTACTACGTACTGGGCAGGCCATTTCCGTCGGAGTTTCGAGTCCTTCCTTAGACATGGGTGTGTGTGTTGTCCGTACTGTAAGTTAGTTTAAGTAGTTTGTAATAAATAGGGATTGTGACCATAGCAGTTTAGTCCAATAGGTTTACAAACATATTTTTGGAGTGAACCTAAAATTTGTGTAATAGTCCACATTCTGGTTATTAAATTTCGGCTGTGGTCAGATTTTGGACCATTCTTGTCAATATGACTGACCTGTCCTATCATAATTCTAGACTGGCTAGAAGAAAACCACAGTATAACCTCCAAGGAAGAAAAGAAGAAACTGAACGAAATAAATATGATAAACGCTATTCCAGGCGCACGGAAGTAGCCGAGAGGTCTGGAGCGCCACATTGCGGCCTCCCGTGTAGGAGGTTCGAACTTCGAATCCTCCCTCGGGCATGGATGTTAGTGACGTCTTTAGTATAAGTTAATTCATAAGTAGTTTGTAAGTTTAGGGACTGGTGACCCTGCAGTTAAGTCCCATAGTCTTTACAAACATTTGAACATTTTTTCGACTATTCCAGCAGTCAGAAAAAAGATTATACGGTCATTGAAGTCATTGAATGCAAAACTATATAAAGTGCCACGCTCAACGTACAGGCATTTAGAAAGCCTGAAATTCCTGTAGAAAATTAAAAGAACTTATATGCATCTGTTTTTGTATCTTAATAATAAATGGACAAGTATTGATTTTTTTCTATAAATATAGGATATGGGCTTCTGTGAGTAAATGATTGTCCGCTGCAATCGGTCATAGACGAGGGAACATTGTACATAGAGAGTGGACGATTAAAATAACACGAGTGTATTTGTGTTCGATTGTGTGTGTGTATGTGTGTGTGTGTGTGTGAGAGAGAGAGAGAGAGAGAGAGAGAGAGAGAGAGAGAGAGAGAGTTTAGCAGAAAAGAGGCTACCGAACTCTTTTCGTTGCTTTCGCAACATTACTTAAGATGCACCAAACTGGATGTGCCAAACATCGGAGGAATGATGGGGCATTTAAGAACCTCTAAGCAACTGCAGCACCACAAGGACTGTTGACAGAATGCGGGCCACATTTGGTCGATACTAACATATTAAGATCATTTCCACATTCCACCCACATAATTACGCCGGCTGTGAATTCTATATCTACATGGGTGCTCTGGAAATTAAACTTACGTGCCTGGCAAAGAGTTCATCGAACCACCTTCATACTACACGGGCCAAAACAATTAGGGGATCAGTTCAAATATCTAGTTTCTTAAGTATTGCCATCGAAAGTATGAACTAAAATGGTTCGACGTCTTTTTGTGGCTTCTACAGAGTGGAGACAACAAGATTACCGCAACCGAGTTATTCGTGATAACAGAAAGTTGCTGCAGAGGGAGTTGGTGTTCATTTGTATTTACTGTACCAAACGAATTATACAAGCAGATAGTGTAGTGTGCAGATAGTGCAATGCAACAACAACGTCACTTACTCGAAACCTATGGCGAGCCATAGGAATGTTGGGAGCGGAACGGACACGGAGGGAGGTGGCTGCAGCTATTTCCAGCACCTGGACGCGATTTCAGACAACAGGAACGGTTAAAAGAAGACAATGCCAATTTTGTCCATGACTACTATCAATAAGAGGTGACCTTTATCTCTGGTTAATATCCCGTCGAGACAGGAGGCTGAATCCAACGCAGCTGCTACGCATCCTCCATGCAGCAACAGAGCGCGCAATATCAACACAAACAGTCCGAAATCGCCTTGGGGAATGTGGCCTATACTCCCAGAGACCTATGGTGTGGGTCCCATTAAAACTACGACACCGTTTAGCAAAAAAAATGTTCAAATGTTTGTTAAGCTTATGGGACTTAACTATGGGGTCATCAGTCCCTAAACTTACAAACTACTTATGAGCTACTTACGAACTAAGACGGCACAAATATCCATGCCCGAGGGGGGATTCGAACCCCCGACCGTAGTGGCCGTGCTGACCGTGACTGAAGCGCCTCATTCACCTTTTTTTTTTTTTTTTTTTTTTTTTAATTTATATTTTCATTCACAGCTTTCGTATGGCATCATATTCTGGGGTAATTCATCATTGAGTAAAAATGTATTAATTGCAAAAAAGCGTGTAATTAGAATAATTGCTGGAGCCCACCCACGATCATCCTGCAGACATCTATTTAAGGATTTATGAAACCTCACAGTAATTCCACAGTATATATAGTCACTTATGAAATTTGTTGTTAATATTCCAAACCAGTTCAAAAGTAATTGTAGTGTGAACAGTTATAACACCAGGAGAAAGGATGATCTTCACTGTGTAGGGCTAAATCTGAGTTAGACATGGAAAGGGGTAAATTATGCTGCCAAAAGTCTTTGGTCACCTACCAAGCAGCATCAGAAGTCTGACAGATAACCAACTACCATTTAAAAATAAAAGAATTTTTGAATGACAACTCCTTCTACTCATTTTTTTAATGAAATAAATCGCAATTTGCGATCACTTATGGATTAACTGTACTATGTTTAGATGTAATACCAATGTGCAGCGAATGAAAATTCGTGCCCGGCCGGGATTCGAACCCGGAATCTCCTTCTTACTAGGCAGACGCGTTGACCACTCCGCCACCTTTTTTTTTTTTTTTTTTTTTTTTTTTTTTTTTTCGGGCCTCCTTCCTCCCCTTCAGCCCGTCCTTCCGCTCGCCAATGATTTGCCTTCTCCGCCTGGCTTCAATGCCATTCGTTCCTGTTGACATGGAATTTCGTTCCAAAGAAAGAGAAGTGAAAAGATAATAAAATAATATTAAAAAATGAAAAGGAATAAATAAATAAGTGTCTTTCTCTTACATATCTGCTCCTGGGGAAAAACTTCACTTCAACATCCCAGCGCATTGACAGCTGCAGAGTTCGGCTTCACGTAATATTTGTTTAGGAGGTGTTTCCCCCACTCCGTTCTTGATCGATCCATGCTTCTGTTTTCTGGAATTTAATTGTGTTTTTCCACTTTACATTTTTTGTTTCCCACAACTTTACATTTAAGTTTATTTGTTTATTTTTCCTCGTCTCTTAACTCTGCGCTTGTCTCGTGCCGTGTGCGTCGTTTCAGCAAGGTTTCGCCAAGGGACACATGAAACGTTGTAATCGCTCCTTCTGGCGTAGGAACTCCGAAAGGAAATTTTTAATGTGAAATAAGACGACAGATTCTGTCGGGGGACATTTTTCCCATACGAAACGAAAAGTACTTCTGATGCATCTCGCAGACGTCAGAAGGTTGAAAACAGCACTAAAAGGAAAGCACCACAAGGAGCAAAAAAGAAGTTTTGTTCAAAGCACAGATGAAAATCTCGGCGTGTTCTAATTCTTCAGAATGTCACAATCTGGGTTTTGTAGTGGGAACAATTATGATTCAAGTCCTTCTTCCTGTGTCAAACAATAGAATTTTCAGAAAATTGGCGAAATTTTTCTTATAGTGTCGCGATGTCATTAGGATATGGTGCTGCAGCTGAAGGTATAATAGAAAATCCTCTTTGCTTTTATTTGCTTCAGTGAGGATATAGTGGACTGTTTGACCTTTTAACCAATTGACGGCGTTCCGTTTTGTATATGGATAAGGCACACTGTCGGGAGTCAAAAAATCTGCAGGCTTGATTGTGTCTGGTGCGGTTCGGGTGATTGTGGCTATCATTTGCCTAGCGAGTAGGCAGACTGCTGCCACGTTATTGCAGACAAATCTATGTTCGTCAGTGTCTGGTATGCTACAGTTTCCACACAGCGGCGAGTCCACTAAATGGATGGCGTGAAGTTTGGTCTTGGTGGCAAGTTTTCTGTTCACAGCTTTGTACCATGTAGTTCTCACATTTGTCGGTAAAAGGCGGGTGCTGATATTCTGCCATATTATTCGCCAGTCATATTGAGGGTTACTTTTCTTCTACCACGTTTCTACTCTTGGTTTCCATTAATTTGCCATACACTGCCTTCACTTTGGTTAAGTTCGTGGTACAGACTCTGGCCCGAATGTAGCTAAGTTCAATTAAAAACTGTTTAAAATGGTGAAAGCCAATAGGAACGTGGCGCACATCAATTGGTGGATCCATTGCCCCAGGGGCTATTTCCTCTAGTAGATGGGACGTTAAACTGTGTTGCGTCTTCCGCCACAGTTTATATGTGGTGCACACGAATAGAGCTCGGGATTTCAGAGCAACATCAATAAGGTTAAGTCCTCCCTTATCCGCGGAGAGAGTAAGAGTGTCAAACTTGACCTTAAAGATACTTCCTTGACTTATGAAATGGCCCAGAGCAGACATGATTCTAGCTGTTGTTTCACCGGGTAAAGGTAAAACTTGTGCCACGTAGTGTAGTTTCGAAACTATATACATGTTAGCAAAGGCTGCCTTTTGAATGTCATCGAGCTTTCTTACACGTTGTTCCTTGACGCATGCTCGCACACTTGCGAGTAGTTTCTTAGAGTTGGCAGCTATGGTATGCTGTATGGTGGACCTGTAATCGATGCCCAGTATTCGTTTGTTGGTGACCACATTGAAGTCTTCTATGCCCTGCAACGACATTCCAGCCCCTATGCTCATGATGCTGGATTTCGTTTTGTTGAGTTTCGCACCCGAAGCAAGTTCGTAGTTAGTGAGCACCTGAAGTGTCTTCTCGATGTCATTTGCACTCGTGATAACAAGACCTACATCATCGGCGTATGCCTTGCAGACAATAGATTGACCATGGATGCACAATCCTTGCAGTCGTTGCTGTAGAGTGGCTAGGAGGGGCTCAATGGCAATGGCGAACAAAGCCATGGACAGTGGACACCCTTGTCTGACTGAACGTGTGAAGTCCAAAGGTTTCGTCATTTGTCCATTGATCATAATCCGGGACGTGCTATTTCTCAAAATCCTTCCAACGACATTGACAAAATTATGGGGAATCTCCATCGCGGACATAGTTTTGAGGAGGTAATTATGGTCCACCCTATCGAAAGCTTTCTCAAAGTCAAGTGTCATGATAGCGCACCGTAGTCGGAGAACATCTGCTGTCGCAATGATGTCTCTATATTCGCAGACCGTTTGAATGATTGACCTCCCCTTACTCACACTTGTCTGATATGGGCCAGTGACCTCGTGCAGTATCAATTGTAATCTTCGAGCGAGCACGCGCGCCATAATTTTGTAGTCGCTGTTCAGGAGACTAATGGGTCGAAGATGGTTTACGGAAATGCTGCCGGGGCGTTTCGGAACTAGCACGATAATACCTTCCAGAAACTCCTTCGCGATTTCTCTGTCAGTGGTCATTAATTCATTGCATACGAGGAGCAGTTTAGACTTCATCTGCGCTTGGAAGGCCTGGTAAAATTCTGCTGGAAGGCCGTCAGGACCCGGCGATTTATTTTTGGGGCTCTGCGCGATAGCTGTTGTCAGGTCGTCATCGTCAATCTCCGCGATAAGTCGCTGCGATGCCTCTCTGCTGAGTCGGCCCTGCAGATTCCGTAACAAGTCCTCTTGAGCTTCGTTATCTACTGGGCAGCCTAACATGATGGATGAAAGATGGCTGTAGATTGCCTCTTTAATGTCTCTCTGTGTTGTGATGACGGTACCGTCAGTTCCTTTTAGTTCCATGATTATTTTTCTGTGTGCCCTTTTCCTTTCGCGCATAACGTGGTACATCGAGGTTTCTTCATGTGGGGCGGCAGCCTGCGTTCTCGCACGAATTTGGAAACCCTCTAATTGTTTGCGCTTCAGAGCCAGAATTTTGGATTTTATCCTCTTGATCGCGACGTAGTTTTCAATGACTGATTGGTCCAATCTGTAAAGGTCCCGCAAGCATTGGAAATAAAATTCTGTCGTTGTCTTGAACCAAAAACTTTTTTCCTTTGAGTAATCTATGAACATTTTCCTCAATTTCGGCTTCGCGCACTTGATCCACCAGGTCAAAGCAGAATCATACGAAGTAAATTTATTTTCACAGTCCTGCCATGTTTTTTGGAAACGCTCGCGGCATTCGGCATCTTTTAAGTGTGATACGTTGAGCTTCCAGTAGCTTCTTCCTCTGTAGGTACCCTGTCTCGCCATATTAATGGTGCATATAAAGGCAGCATGGTCGGTGAAGCTGGTGGGCCATACTTCTGTGTGTAAGATACGAGTCGTCAAGTTGTTAGAAACATACATCCTGTCTAAGCGGCTGGCCGAATGGTTAGTGACGAACGTAAACCCGGGTGCATCCCCATGGCTGTGCTCCCACGCATCGGTTAAACTGAAACCGGTGATGATGAGTTCCAGTTCGGGAGACGGATTGAAGTTAGGGAACTGATCTTTGCGATGGAGGACACAATTGAAGTCACCCGCAAAAAGGATCTCGGCTTGATGCTCTCCAAAGAGAGGGACAATTTCGTGTTGAAAAAATTCTGCTCGGTGACGGCGGTTGCTGCTCCCAGATGGCGCATATATATTTATGATCCGGGTATTGTGAACAGTACAAGCGATCCCCCTGTTGTTGACGAGTTTTTCCACATTCGTTACCATTATTCCTTCCTTAAAAAGTATAGCAGTCCCTAGGTCACCATCGCTTCCAGCATTTATGACAGCGTGGTATCCATATATTTCTTGAAGTGCAATGTCGGTTACTTCCTGCAGTAAAATGATGTCGATATCCGCCGCGTACAGAAAGTCTTTCAAGCTATGTAATTTTAATGTACTGCGTATGCTGGTGATGTTCAGAGTCGCGATTCTATAGGCTTGATAGGTGGTCATGATGTAGTGCGTTTTACAAGGATGACTCGCGGAATTTCGCACCTGTTAGTAGGTGTCGGACACATGACCAGCCTCCGTTTCCTGGTTCTGGAGGGGTGTTCGGTCATCTGAGGTGGCTGGCACGGCGGCAGTAAAGTACGTAGGTTCCCTCATTTCCTCATCTCCGTCCATATCGTCCGCCCAGTTTTTCTGGAATGACGGAGAGAACGTGTTTGTTTCAATAACACAGGGATTTGTTGGGTTAAGGTTGTCGGGTGCTACTCTGGAGAATTGTTTTGCGCCTACAGAGGCGCCACCGGATGCCTTGGGAAACAGGTTGGGCTGAATACAGTCGGAAACTTTCCCTGGACCCTCATTTAACTTCTGCACTACTTGTTTGACCTTCTCCCGCATTAATGGGACAATTTCTTCGGCAGCTTGACGCGCGATTCTGCGTTTCTTCTTTTTCCTGGGTGACTGGCTCTTCGTAGGGCTTGCGGAGTGTTGTGGAACGCTTTCCTGTTCGGGATCGGTGGCAGTTTCGTCAGCAGAAGGTACATCTGATTTCGAACAACTTTCCTGTACTCTCTCGCTGGAGTTTTCCGCAGGGGGTTCTTTCGGGTGTGGTGCGACAGAAACTGCAGCCGCGTGGTCAGTGACGTCCATCAGAGTAACGCTCTGGACTTTGTCAACGGGAGCTACCTGTGAGGGCTCGGGAGGTTCCCGGTCTCCAGAGACTGCCGCCGAGGCCTCAGATAGTTCCATCGGGGTTTCACGGTCAGCATAGTTGTTATCCTGAGAAGTATGCAGAACGGGGGCGATGGGTGGGGATCCCGCGACAGCCGCCACGTACGAAATCGGCAGTGAGGACATAGCAGGAGGTCTGACAGATTCACCGGCCGGTAACTGCGCTACGCGCCTCTGCATACACTGTGCACGCACGTGGCCCGTCGCCCCACACCCTGCGCACGTTCTGGGCTGCCCATCATACATGACAATGGCTCGGTACCCACACACGTCAATATAGGACGGGATATGTTTCCGTAGATCGACCTTCAGTTGTCTGATGCCATTTAGTACCGGAAACCTATGCGCACCTGACCACCTTTCTGCAAAGTTGCTGAGTACCGTGCCATAGGATGACACTACCGCATTAATTTGTTCTCCTGTGACCTCAAAAGGTAATTCAAATATTCTGACTGTTCTTATACCGAAGCCGGCGTGGGTAACAGTAACTTCACTTATGTTGCCATCCGAATGCTTGAATTTATAGCTACCGCCACTAGACTGTAGTACTGTCTCACAAAGATCTGCTGTCCTCAGTTTGACGTAAATAACTGTACTCACGATCGAGAAATGAATACCGACAAGTTCATCTGAGGTAATCTTCACAACTTCTTCAAGAAAACGTTCAAATTCGTAAGAGGTCGGTCTAACGAACGTACGATCGAAGGTGAACTTCAAAGTGTCTTTTCTATTTGGCTGATTCATGGTGTCATCTTCTAATAGTCACACAAACACAACGACAACAGCGAAAAGCCGCAGCAACACTCCGACTTACCACGCGCGAGCGAGGCGGCCGCAGCACACCGCGGACTTCCTCACGGTACCGCTGTCGCAAGCGGACTGCGCCTTGGCCACTGCGGCCACTGCCCACAGAAACTGGGCTGAGATTGAAGCTGTAACGATTTGCCTCAGTTTCTGTTAACAGTTGAGTCAAGATTATGTGGTCAGCCGGAAAATCGTGGTTCCCTCAGCTGGAGAGCGCGTGGAACGCGCAACAAACGTATCTATGTACAGAAAACATCACCGTATAATGTTGGTGGGCGAATGGTGTAAGCAGGAGTCAGTACTGACGGACGTACGGGCCTCTATGTCTTTTAGAATGGCGCCTTCACTGCTCCGAGGTATAGAGACAAGAACAATCGACCTTTTGTTGTGCCCTACGCTGGTGCCATAGGAAATGGGTTCCTTCTGGTGAACGAGAAAGCTCGTCCCCACAGAGCTGCTCTGGTGGACAACATGCTTGAAGCTCAGTAAATTGAACGAATTGAGTTTGTTCACCGGACATAAGCCCGATTGAGCATGCCTGGGATGCATTTGGCATATGCATTGCAGCCAGATGTTCAAATGTTTGTAGAGCTTATGAGACTTAACTGCGGGGTCATCAGTCCCTAAACTTACAAACTACTTATGAAATAGCTTATACTAAAGACGGCACAAACATCCATCGCCGAGGGGGGATTCGAACCCCCGACGCCGCGGTAGAGTAGCCGAGCGGTCTAAGCCGCCTCGCTCCGGAGCGCGTAGTTGTTCGCCGTCAGAGGTTCGAGTCCTCCCTGAGGCATGTGTGTGTGTGTGTGTGTGTGTGTGTGTGTGTGTGTGTTGTCCTTATGAATGCCGTGGTGGAGTAGCAGAGCGGTCTAAGGCACCTCGCTACGGATCGCTCGGTTGCTCGCCGTCGGAGGTTCCAGTCCTCCCTGGGGCATGGGTGTGTGTGTTGTCCTTAGGTTATCTTACACTAGTTTCAGTAGTTTGTAAGCTACGGACTGATGACCACGCAGTTTGGTCCGATAGATTTAAAAACATTTTGATTTGAACCCCCGACCGCAGCGGCTGTGCAGATCGTGACTGGCACGCCGCACACCACTCGGCCACCGCGGCCGGCTTGCAGCCTGACCAGCACCTCCCACAACGGTTGTAGAGCTGGATATTTTACTTATGGAATAATAGCAAAATATCCCTCAAGAGCTGATTTATAGCCCGACACCGCGGAGCAGCCGCCTACTCCATAACAGGACGGAAAAGTGTTGTGCAGGCAGTCTCTTTAGTAGTTCTGTTGTATCATCTCAGTGTTCTGCTATTAAAATGCAGTTCATCGTTCTTCGTTCCCACAATAGTTTCTAACTAGATACATTCGCGAAATGTCTTGCGAGAATTTACCCCATGTTTGTTACGTAGGCATAACCGATCTACTGGCTCATTTTGCTGCCCATGGTGACTGGTGTAACAGACCGTCAGTTGCATGTGGGAGCATATGGCCTTAGGACTGCTAGAGTGGTATATTCTGATTACTGTATTTGAGGTTTCTGACTAGACTGAATTACCGTCTTCATCACGTGAAGTACATGAAGGAGAAATAGACACTACAAACGTTACCTGCCGTTACATTAAGAAACGTGATTAGATTAGATTAATACTTGTTCCATAGATCATGAATACGACACTTCGTAATGATGTGGAACGTGTCAGGTTAATGAAGGGTGTCTGTACAAGACGTTACATTACACAAAATATTACATGACACAATTTTTTTTATTCACTACTTTATATCTAAAAGCTCATCCAATGAGTAGAAGGAGCTGTCATTCAGAAATTCTTTTAAATTATTTTTAAATGCTAGTTGTGTAGTGGGACATGTATTTAACCATCCACTATTTTCCTCATAAAGCTCAATATCGCAGTTATTCAGTAATTAATTCTTTAATATATTGTAACGTTGCAATGGGAGTAGGCTTGACTTCGAAGGCAACTAAACACAGCACTTATACTGAAAGCACGTTTATTACGAACTCAGCATACACGCAGCACTGACTGTCTCTCAGGCAGAGTGCTCTGCTATTTATACACAGACAGAATTTACCAGAAATTAGAAGAACAGTTAACATAAGAAACAAGTAGAATTTACAAGTGAACATAAGAAAGATGTAGAACATTCTGGAATTGTAAATTACAAAAAAATAAATTTTTGCCGGTGGGCCGGATTGAACCGGCGACCTTCTGCTCCGCAGTCCGTGACGCTATCCCCTGCGCCACGTCGTCTCTTGCGGCAATAATGTTTTGAATGTTATTAATGTTTGAGAACATATACTTGAGTGATTTTTTTTTTCGCTTTTGTTTGTTTCACGTGTAACGACGGTGCTGCAGCAGTACGCAGTGACGGGTTCTCCGCCGACGCCAGAGAGAAAATGCTGGTCGCTATCGTTGATTAGCCGAAGGTCGGCGCGCTGAACTGCAAGACATTGCCTGCTGTTGCGGACTGCAATTGACATTTTTTTAAACATTAACAATGCATATGAAAGTGTAAATTAAAGATATTTAGTTTATTCTGGTATTCCGTATTGAGAGGAAGTCTCGTTGCAATAGTGATTTGTAATACTGAATTTTGTGTTATTATTACGTCATACATATTTAAAATAAAAGATTTAAAAAGAAGTTACTAATGAGAGTCTACGATTTCTAAAAATTGAAACAAGATGTGTGAATGATTTTTTCTGAAGTGAAGTTTGAATGTGGTTTGAAAGACTTACACAAAAGTTACGTGTCACTAAAGTGGCACGATTATTGATATCACGATATCGATAATAGTAATTATAGACGAGGTATGGAATAAGCAGAGACTATCGTAGCAACTGAGATAAAATATTTTTGACTCAGGGTTTACCAATGCATTGAATTTTACTATGGAATCTAATTTTGAAATCATTCATTTATCAATGTGAGGAACGATATTAAGATGAACATGAAGACTAGTATTAACTGTCATTGTAATTTTTGTTGCTGGGGTGCTAGTTTACTTCGGGTACGAAGTCACGGTCGTTGAAGAAACTGTTTGTTTATTATATCTGAAGTCACTTAAAAAAACTTGTACATGCATAGTTGGCTATCTGTCAGGTTTCTGATGCTGCTTGGTAAGTAACAAGACTTCTGTGGCAGCATAATTTACCCCTTTCTGTGACAAACTCAGATTTAGCCCTAAATAGTGAAGATCATCCTTTCTCCTGGTGTTATAGCTGTGCACACTGCTATTACTTTTGAACTGGGTTGGATTATTAACAACAAATTTCATAAAAGAATATATGTTCTGTGAAGTTACTGTGAGAGATATAGATGTCTGCAGGATGATCGTGGGTGGGCTCCAGCAATTATTCTGATTACAAGCTTTTGTGAAGAGAATACTTTTTTACTCAGTGATGAATTACCCTAGAATATGATGCCATACGAAAGCAGTGAATGAAAACAGTCAGAGTAAGCTAATTTTCTGAGATTCTTATCGCCAAAATTTGCAATAACCCTAACAGCATACGTAGCTGAACTCAAACGTTTCAGCAGATCATCTGTGTGTTGCTTCCAGTTTAATCTCTCATCAATGCACAACCTAAAAATTTTGAAAATTCTAGATGCAACTATCAGTAATACCCCGGAGGATGAAGAACTGGTGCAAATGCCTTCCGAGGATATTACTGACGTCGGACAGATTCATGAACTTTTTACTGATGATGTTGCTAGTGGCTGTGTTACTTTAGAGTATGTAAAGAAAGAAACAGAAGCAAAGGCAGAGATATTACGAAGAACATGGAACCAAACCTGAGAAACTCTAGGTCATATAGGACTATGATTGTTCTGCTTCTCAAAAGACAAAGGCTAATCTCAAGGCTGTGCATGATTTGATATAAGGCGGTGGACATGCACGAAAGCTAGAGCGCTTGGACTGACTGATTTCAGGGCTGGACCTACCAGGCTGTGGAAGTAAATGCAGTTCACGAGATTGTGAGTTGCAGAGCTATGCAGTTTGTAACGTAAAAACGTGCTCAAGCGGTAGAATAGATAGAGAATTCTGCAAATGCATTTAGTATTGAATCCACAGACACTTTATTTTGTGTCCGAGCCTCGTCGCCGCTTTTGCGTCTCGTTTCTGTCGTAGGTGTCGCTGGCCGAGTAGAAAGACCGACACAGGAATAAAGGATGCACGCTTGTGCAGGTAGGAGGTGACCAGCCAGTGGGACAGCAGAAACTAGAAACACTAGAGTAAATTAGAACGAGATATATATTGCACAGAATTTATACAATACTTAACTTTTACATAACTCAGCAATGCGGAATGCTGATACATAGTTGAGCTAGAGGCCTGCCTAGTGCCTATCCGATAGCCAAGTCTTCACTGGTGCCTATCTGATTCCGAAGGTCTTAATTGGTTCCTATCTCAGGCCCAAGTGAACGAAGTCGTTCAGTGGTGGCCACGAGCGGAGTTGTAGCAGAGGGCGCTCGTGTCTGACGTCGTATAAAGCTCTGTATAGGGAGAGCCGTAAGAACGTCGTAAGAACGCCGCGCCGTGCGTGCATGGCGACGCGCGGCGAAAGTAGGTGGCGCGCACTTTAGACTTGTGCGACACCACACCCCTCCCCCCCAAACCGCCGCGTCATCGTGGCGTAGGGCTGAGGGCCACGGCGACGGCACTGGGAGGAGGGCCTGGGCGGGGGCGTTACTGGAGCGACGGGCGCTCCCCGGTACACACCTTGCGATCCCCCGGGAAACCCACCAAAACCAGGGGAAGGGCGCACCCCTCCGCCCAGGGGGAGCAGGTCATCTTCTTCTGAGGTGCGTGACCCAGGCGGCGGGGGCACGCACGGTCCCGGAGTCCCACTCGATGACGCTGTCAGCCGCAGCGGCGACGGAGGCGCGTCGATCTCCATCGGGACGATCTCGTAGTCCGGGGACGCTGGACCCATCGGCGGGCGATGTGGCTGTGCTCCCTGGCGGTGAACTGGACCTGGAATCAAGAAACCGGAGACAGGATCGCGCGGCCTGTGCAAGCGCAATTAGTTTGCGTGGCGCCGCAGCTCCAACCCTGTGGAAGAACGTACAACATACATATTGCGACCGAACACGCGCTGAATGGTGCCCGGCGTCCATCTTGTCTTGTTGCCAGGAAACACCCTGTACAGCACCGGCGTAGAAACCTGAAAACGCGAAGCGCCATACGAACCGACTCGGTGCGTGGGAGGCTGCAGCAGGTGAAGGAGAGTTCGGTGCCGGCGGCCGTGTAGTAGCTCGGCAGGAGACGGGCCGTCACGTGGCATGCACCGATACGTAGACAGGAAAATTTGAAGAGCTTGCTGCCTAGAGTGCTGACCTTTCATCTTTTCCATGTGAGACTTGAATGTTCGAACAAAACGTTCTGCTTCACCATTGGACTGAGGGTGAAAAGGTGCGGTGGTGATATGCTGAATGCCATTCACACGACAAAACTGTTGAAATTCCGCACTAACAAACTGAGGTCCATTTTCACTGACGATAGTTTCAGGCAAACCTTCGATGCAAAACACTGAAGTTAAGGCACTGATTGTACTAGACGCTGTCGTCGAGTTCATGGCAATCACGAAAGGAAAGTTGCTGAAAGCATCTACAACGATTAACCAGCGCGTATTCCAGAAAGGTCCGGCAGAATCAATGTGTAAACGTTGCCATGGTCCCTTGGGGCGTGGCCAGTCTGAGAAACGTTGCGGAGGAGCCGCATGATGCTCCGCACAAACTGTACACTGTGACGTCATGCGCTCTATCTGAGCGTCCATACCAACCCAGTTACAATGACGTCTAGCCAGTTGCTTTGTCCTAACAATACCCCAATGTCCTTGATGCAGGAGGCGTAACACTTCACGTTGCAGGGAACGAGGAACAATCACTCTTGTTTGGTTGTTGTCCGTATGTAACAACAGAACACCCTGACTTAAAGCTAATGCATGACGTTGTGCAAAATAACGTCGAACCAGAGGCCGATCAATGTCTTTGGCTCTGGCAAGCGACCCTGAGCGAACAAAACGTGCTACCACACTTAGGTCTGCATCCGCAGCTGTTTCCTGTGCAACCCGACGAGAGTTCAAAGGGAAATCTGCGACAGTGGAAGCATCTCTGGAGTCTATCTGACAACATGCCATTTCTGAAGAATCAAACGACACATCCTGGCCAAGCGGAAGTCGGGACAGTGTGTCCGTATTGGCATGTTTAGTGGTAGGTCGGTACAAAATCTCATACTGATAATTTGACAATATCAGGGACCATCTCTGAAGCTTTTGTGCCGTACGTGGCGGAATTGGCTTCGTGGGTGAGAACAACGACGTGAGAGGCTTGTGGTCTGTCAACAAATAGAATTTTCTGCCATAGAGATAATGATGAAACTTTGTGACACCGTAAATGATTGCTAAGGCCTCCTTTTCGATCTGACTAATTCTGTTGCGTTGGCGTCAGCAGCTTGGATGCAAAGGCAATAGGAAGATCGTGAGAACCAATACGATGTGACAATATTGCACCCAGACCGTATGATGAGGCATCAACTGCTAGCACTACAGGCTTCTGAGGGTCAAAGGGAATCAAACATGCATCAGTGAGTAGTGCAGACTTTAATTTGTCAGAGGCAACCTGGCAATCTTTGGACCATACAAAAGGAATATTCTTCGTACGTAAGTGATGCAGTGGAGCTGCAATCTGAGAGGAATTGGGAATAAATCTGAAATAGTAGTTAAGCTTTCCCATTACTGCTTGCAATTCGTGCACATTCTTAGGTGGAGGCAAGTCTTTGATCGCTCGAAGATGCGACTGTAATGGATGGATTCCTTGGGCATTAATCACATGGCCTAGGTAATCTAGTTCAGTTTGAAAAAACGAACACTTTGCTTTATTGCAACGTAGACCTGCTGCAGTCAACACTTTGAAAAGACACTCCAAGTTTGCTAAATGTTCTTCAACTGTACGTCCGGATACCACAATATCATCTAAGTAGTTCGAGCAACACGGTACAGAAACTGTCAGCTGTTCCAAGGAACGCTGAAAAATAGCGGGAGCTGAAGAACTGCCAAAGGGGAGGCGTTGAAATTGAAAAAGGCCCATGTGAGTATTAATGACGAAAAACTTTTTTGACTCGTCATCAAGCGGAATTTGCAAGTATGCCTCTGCTAAATCAATCTTAGAAAAGAAGCAAGACTGTCCTAATTTATCCATAAGTTCGTCAGGTCTGGGCAGAGGGTATGTGTCAACCATTGTTTGACTGTTCACTGTTGATTTAAAGTCCGCACAGAGACCATATTTTCCTGACGGCTTTTTGTAATTACTAAAGGCGAGGCCCACTGACTCGCAGAAACAGGAGAAATCACCCCACTATCTTGCCAACGTTTAAGTTCTTCGGCAACTGTATCACGCATTGCGATAGGCACTGGTCTAGCTTTACGAAATTTTGGTACTGCAGATTCTTTTAAAGTTACATGTGCCACGAAGTCTTTTGCACAACCTAGTTCCGGCGAAAACAGGTCACTATATTTTTCACACAATGCATTGATTTTGTCCTGAGCCACTACTGACGAAATTTGAAGCACATCTCTTTGAATTGATAAACCAAACAAGTCGAATGCATCTAGTCCAAAAATGTTCTGTGTAGATTTGGCCTGAAGAACTACAAAAGCAACTGTTTTTGTTACACCTTGAAAGAGGCGGGCAGGCTACACGTTCCTAGCACGGGAATATTTTGTCCTCTATATGCTGTTAGCACTTGTTGAGACGGCGACAAGTTTGGCGAACCCAGAAGTTCATAAGTACCTTTATTAATTAATGTAACAGCGGAACCAGTATCAAAAGCTGAAATTGCACCGTCCTATTTTCTATGCAAAGCTTCACAAAAAGCTTTTGCTTGTGGCGCTCGACAGGTGCGCGAATGTGCGCAACATCTGACAGAACTTGTTTACTACACTTGCGCATGCACACAGATGCACGCAGGCACACAGATTAATATCACTGTCACTAGATGGCACTACCGCCGGATCGGCGTCCGCTCAGTGCGAGGCTACAGCAGATTCACTAACTACTGCGCTAAACTTTTGAGTAGCTACATCAAATCTACTGTCACTAGCTACACAGTACTGGGCACTATTACAATAAGAAGTTGCAGAAGGCACTAGGTTCACTACAGGATTGCACTGTACATAGTCATTTTGCTTGTCCCGAACCAGTTTCCATTGCACAGATTTTCGCGCTCGTCGGCGCTTGCGGCGTGGCTCACTACATAGTTTTGCAATAGGTGCAGAAGAATTTTCTTGCATTTTAGAATCAAGAGAAACACTGTCCAAGTTCACAGCGTCTATGACATTGGCAGCAAGAACTGTTCGTGCACTCGGCGAAGCACTGTTTCTAACGGTACCGTTCTTGGAATTTTTGTTTTGCATACACACTGTCTGCACATGTCCTGTTTTGCCACATTGATAACAGGTTGCGTTGCGACTAGGGCACTGTGCACGTTTGTGGCGTGATACACACTGGGGGCAAGACTTACGAACGTTTTTCTGAAATGAGCGTTGGCGCCCCTTATTCAAATTACTGTTTCTAACACGACGGGGCGACCTTTGTGTGGCACTTTTACACTGACTACTGTTCACTGTCTGTTCAGCACGGCCGGTAGAATTTAAAGAATCACTAGTGCTATATTGAGAGCTACGGCTAGGAAAGCGTCCGTTGCGGCGCACTGAATTATCACTGTGGCTTTGCATTTCTACATCTGCTAAGTCAAAAGTATCATGCGCTTCTATAAGCTGAGTACACTATCTAATGAGGGGTCAGACTGTTTCAGAATTGCTGCCCTAATTCTGGGGTCCTGAATGTTCTGCGTAATTGCATCCCTCAACATAACGTCACTATAAGAAAGTCCACAAGAGCAAGTAAAGTTACATTTGCGGGTTAAGCCCTTCAACTCCGTGATCCATTCCTGGTGTGACTGCTCAGGTAATTTTTTAAGTCTGAAAAATCGGTACCATGCCGCAGCTACGAGAATTTTTCTCTTATAATGAGCATTTAGTGCCTCTACTATTTGTTCAAAGTCTACATCACGAGGAGTGCGTGCGGGGAAAGTTTCTGCAGTAACACGAAAGTCTTGGTGCTAACTACGGCTAGAAAGAAATGTTTGACTGTCAGACCTGTTAGTTGATGAGCCGCGACGAGTTCTTGAAACTGTGCGAAGTAGTCGCTCCATTCTTCCTCACGTTCGTTGTACTGGCGGAATGTAGGGAGCGGTGCAGCGGCAGGTGTGGGCTGCTGATGCGACGGCTGTTGTTAAGTTGCCGTCAACTGTGCCACTGCTTGAAGTAGTTGCGTGACTTGTGCCGTCTGTAACTGAATAATTTCCATTAAGTTCGGGTTCGGGGTAGTGGCCATGCTGACCGATTAGGCGTCGCGCATACAAGTAAATTAGTACAAAACACAAATTCAATATCAATAAGGATGCTCTGCAACAAAAAAGTCCGTCGTAGGTGTCGGCGGCCGAGTAGAAAGACCAACACAGGAATAAAGGATGCACGCTTGTGCAGGTAGGAGGTGACCAGCCAGTGGAACAGCAGAAACTAGAAACACTAGAGTAAATTAGAACGAGATATATGGTGCACAGAATTTATACAATACTTAACTTTTACATAGCTCAGCACTGCAGAATGCTGATACATAGTTGAGCTAGAGGCCTGCCTAGTGCCTATCCGATACCCAAGTCTTCACTGGTGCCAATCTGATTCCGAAGTGTTAGTTGGTTCCTATCTCAGTCCCAAGTGAACGATGTCGTTCAGTGGTGGCCACGAGCGGAGTTGTAGCAGAGGGCGCTCGTGGCTGACGTCGTAAGAACGCAGCGCCGTGCGTGCATGGCAGCGCGCGGCGAAAGTAGGTGGCGCGCACTTTAGACTTGTGCGACACCACACTTTAGTTTCTAATTATTCAGTATCTGAAATTCTTAACACCACAATCTGGATTTAATTATGACACAGAGAAAGCACCCTGTCTATTTTTGATGGAAAAGATGCGGTTGTTGGAGCATAGGCCGTTAGTATGCTGCAACAACCTCAACACTCCTTCCTCGCGCTTGTTACGTGATGTAGTTCAGCAAGTCACCACAGAGCGCTGTCTACCGACTGTTGCGGACTCTTACTGACAAGCGCTTACGGTGTTAAACACGCAGCTTCTTTTATTTCAGCTGTTTAAAGATCAACAAGTTCGGTTTTTTGTAAGATTCTCAAGCGAAGGAAGCTATCTCATTGAATGCAACTGCTAAGAAATATTTACAGGTATACAGTGTGTGTGATTTGGTCCAACTTAAAATATAGAATATTTTTCATCTGGATTAATGACTTCAGTATTGTTTTACTGCAAATTAAAAATTTTATTTAGGTTATATAAGTAGCAAATTATTGGTTCTGTGCTTAGAATTTCAGTCTGGGATAGCGGCAAAGTGCTTCGGAGAGCGAAAGGTCATGGCTTCGAAAGTCGCTAGGATCAAAAAAAAATTTTGTTTTGAGTTTTAACGAAGCCTTCACCTAAGACGGTGAGAGGTGTAGTTGGAAATTATCCATGGTTAGAATTCCACGCTAAGCTGTAGGCACCTTTTTCCTAATTGGATAACTGGGGTAGGTTAGGGACATGTTGATGTCCAAGTTGCGTCAAATGAACAGACTCACATCAGGTCGCTGAGGCACACGAAATTACATTCGATGTCGGACGATTCTTGATGCTGAAATTCACTTCCTCTTACACTTTTTTTTCAAATTAACACATCTGATAACTGAGCTTTAATTTTATTCTAATTTTGGTAGATATTCTGTATACATAAAAAAAAATCAACGGCCCCTCCAGCATGGCTACCTTAGCCATGGGTGTATATGTGTGTTGTCCTTAACATAAGTTCAGGTAGTGTGTAAGTTTACAGATTCGATGACATGAACAGTTTAGTCCCTATGTTACACAAACTTTCAGTTGCTGTGCGTTAGTCTCGCTAGAACTCAGAAATAGCTCCACCGAATTGCATAATATTTTGTTTTGTTTTGTCCGCTTTAATACAAGGATGGTTAAAAATAATAGGAAAAATCCAAAGTAACAGCTGAAAAATTGAAGAAATCAAAACTGCTAATTTTTTAAAGGGGGTATAGCCGCTTCAAATTAGATTCGTATTTTATGCGCAGCCATACAGTTCATCCAACTGCGATAAAATTTGCCCCACGTGAACTTCAAAACGAGAGGAACGGCGCTGGGTACATAGGATTTTGTACGGTGCATGGAGGATAATTTGCAATATACTTCGACACCAGTCTACTGTATTTTTGCCTACTTTCATGAAATGTTGTACATTTGACCTTCAGAACAAGAGAAATAACACTGCCTACATAAAATTTTGCACAGTGTGTGGCGGAGTGTACCTAACTGGAGATTACCCGTACAAATGCTAGACAAGCCCGACAGTGGCGAATTCCGTGATGTACCGGGAACAGGTGTGCTCTGTATCCAGTGTGATACGGCCGTGCACGGTGGCCATGAACTTCGAAACGCTGAACAGATCTTAATGATATTCTACACACTGTAAGCGATTTAGTCCAGCTTAAAAATAATATTTTTTATCTCGAATAATGATCTCAGTATTTTGTAATGTAAATTAAATGTTGTGGCTGCCTGTCGGGCGCAACTAACCCAGCTGAGACCAGTAGGGTTGCCAGATCTCCGGGCGCCGCCTGGAGTGTCCGGGTTTGGAATGAATTCTCCGGGTCTACGGGCCAATGACTCTCATCTCCGGGCTTGAATGTAACCTTCATCTTAACTTTTTTTTACGACGCTTTTTAAGTACTATGCTCATGTAGCGACGATCTACATCGAACTTAACGTAACTTAAACTAAGGACGAACACAACATCCATGCCCTAGGGGGGATTCGAACCTCTGGCGGGAGCAGTCTCGCGCACCGTGGCAAGACGCCTCAGTGCGCTTGGCCATTTCCGGCCGGCTCCTCTCTAGTAATTATGAAAAACTTTGTATAAATGTCAATTTCTTATTGCAACAAAACGCTACTTTTTTATTCATTCTCTGAAAACTTTTCACTGTTGCATCGGTAGTAATCGGCTAGCGCATTATTAAGCAAACACTGTTGCGGCAACGTGTAAACTGTTTTTTTTTTTTTTTTTTTTTTCCAGAAATCACGTGTAATCCTGGTTGGGGGGGGGGGGAGGGGGGCACGTCTGGTCTCCGGGCCTGCCTCGAGTTCAATCTGGCAACCCTAGAGACCAGATCGCGGAACTTAACCTTTACATACCTAGCTGTTCGGGAGTGGCCGTTCACTCTAAGGCGCTTTGCTGCTGTGTGAGCGTCTGCTCCCCGTCGGAGGTTCGAGTCCTCCCTCAGGCATGTGTGTCTTTTTTTTATTTTATTTTTTATTTTTCAGTGCGACTATAGTGGCCAGTGAGGGCGGTGTCACGCCACCCACAACCCACTGTTACTATATACCAGCAAAACTTTCCCATGAAATGAACACAATTTCTAATTAAAAAGAAACACAAACGGGTGACTTCTTTCACCTATTGTGCTCTACTGTGTTCGTTCTCTTTCGTTTACTGAAATTAAATAATTGTAACCTGTTTGGTTCCTTGATAATCCTTGGTTTCCATATGTATATACCTTTATCCGATTCCTTGTTTCTCAAAAAATAATGTGAAGCATATTACCAAATTTCGTTTTGACATTTCGATGACGTTTCGTGTTCCATTGAACTGTGGTCATGTAAATTTTGAAGCTGGTATGATTGATTTCACTGCTGTGGTTTACAACATAAGACACATAGTGACCTAATATCCACATTATTGTGTTGTTTTTTACTTTCGGGATAAAATTTCATGTCTGGCCACAGAAGTATATCTGTTGAGTATCGTGTTCCTGCAGTGCGCGTTAACAGACACAGCCTGCGTTGCACCCATTTCCAGTTGGTGAAATTACCGCCGCAGGTAAATCTGTGGCGTGGGGTGTCGACCAGGCCACATCGGACACACGTATCGCTGTTATTTCGACCGATTCGATAAAGCCGTTCATTTGTGGCAATGACATTATTTACTACTTTATACCACGTAGTGGCTACTCCTGAATTATGGGTCGTTAAGCTTATGTTATTCCATACAGTTTTCCATTCGATAGTCGGATGTTTCAGTTGAATCGTGTTTCGATGTGCGGTTTTCTTCCATTGTGTTATTAGAAACTTCGAGGTTAGCATGGGTTTGTTCATAATGTTTTTGCCGATGTAGCTGACTTCAAGATAAAAAAGCCTTACATGTTTCAGTTTAAAATTGATTCTTTCGACGTCAACGGGTGGACAAATGTTAGCGGGTCGCAAGGCATTGAACAGCCAACTTGTTACACTATGTGGATCGTTTTGTAACGTTGTAATTCAAATGTTTGTAATTCTATCGGACCAAACTGCGTGGTCATCAGTCCGTAGCTTACAAACTACTTAAACCTAGGTAAACTAACCTAAGGACAAACACACACACCCCATGCCTCAGGGAGGACTCGAACCTCCAAAGCGAGCAACCGCGCGCTCCGCAGCGAGACGCTTTAGACCGCTGGGCTACTCCACCGCGGCACGTTGTAATTATTCGCTTAATATACAATGCCATGCACTTCCTATCCATATCTGGTAAGCTGAGTCCTCCATCCTGTCTTGGAGAGGACGATGTCGTGTATTTCATCTTGAAGAGGTTGCCTTTCCAGATAAATCTGTTTGAAAATGTCATAATTTGCTTTGACTTGCTGAAGATATAGGTGTCGAGGAAGCGAACGCGTTGCATGAGATCTAGTGATCGCCAGCTGTTTTCATATATTGCGCCTTGCATTGTCTGTGTAACCTACTTCCAATTCTTGGCACTCATTTTTAGTGGTCATTTATCTATTACCATCCCCAAGGTCTTATGGTTGGTTGCCAGTCTCGCCCATGGGATAGTGGGTGCATCTAGTCCTCGGATGTTGACAATTGTTGTTTTGCCTTCGTTAACTTTAGCGCCTGATATTTGACAATAGCAGTCAATTGTTGTTTTTAAGGTCACAAATTCTTCTTCGTTGCGTATTAACATTCCTACGTCTTCGGGTTAGGCTCTAACTACGCAGGGTGTTCCGGCTGTGGGCAGACCGATCAATTTGTGGCTAATTTGGCGTAATAAAGGCTCCAAGGATAAGGCAAACAACTGCCTTGACAGAGGACTTCCTTGTGGTACTCCACGTTTTATCTCAATCGGTTGTGTGAGCTGTCCATTTACGTTGACGTTTGTTTTGATACCCGTTATTAACTTTTGCACCACCCAACAACCCTGTTTTCCAGTCCACAGTGTATTATTATCCGTCTGAGATATTCGTGGCGGCCGCGGTGGAGTAGCCGAGCGGTCTAAAGCGTCTCGCTGCGGAGCGCGCGGCTCCTCGCCGTGGAGGTTCGAGTCCTCCCTGGGGCATGGGTGTGTGTGTTTTCCTTAGGTTAGTTTACCTAGGTTTAAGTAGTTTGTAAGCTACGGACTGATGACCACGCAGTTTGGTCCGATAGAATTACAAACATTTGAACATTTGATTTTTATTCGTGGCGGCCTCGGTGAAAAGCTTTACAGAAATCTATAAAGAGAAGTGTCAATTTGACATTAGTTACTGCTACTAGGGATATTATGTCTCTATATTCTGAGATAGGCGACATTCAATAACGTCCAGGTAGGCAGGATTGAAGGTTAGCAATCACCTTCCTCATAATGGGTGTCAACCTGCTGTTCAGTGTCTGGCAAAGGTTTTATAGTCAAAATTTAAGTGTTATCTGACGGTAATTGTCTAGGTGTGCCCGGTGTTTTTCTTTTAGGTATTAACACTATAGTGCCTTCCTTTATTTCCGATGGAATTTCTGACCCTCTCATAACCTCGTATAGGGTTCGCCAATTATTGACCAATAGCGAACATAAAATTATTTGGACAGTCCGTAAGGGTCAGGGGTTTTATTACATGGTGAGGAGGTTATCAGATCTAGAGCTTCATCTCAGGAAAATTCTTCTAAAATCGCACAGTTGTCTGCATGCGTGATTTCATGAGGGAGCGTTTAAATGATCTCGTCGGCACGGTTGTCATGGATATCACGTTGCGAGTATAATTCAGTAAAGTATCGGTGAGCCTCGTCAAGAATGTCTCTTTGATGTGTTAGATTAATCCCGCCCTTCGTGTCGAGCTCTTCAATAAAAGTTCGACTGCGATTCAAACGGCGTTTAATTAGGTGATACAGCGATGTGACTTCTTCTGCTCTGATAGAAGTGGTTTTTGCCTTGATCTTGAGTCCGTCAAGCTGTTGACACTTTATACTTATCAGTTTGGCTTTAATTTGTTTGATGTCTTGTAAAGTCTTTTCTGACGGAGATGCCTTCCCATACAGCTCCATCAGGACTGACTCGTAGAAATCAATCGTCCGTTTAATGTCTTGAGCCTTTTGCCAGCCATAGTTTCTTAGAGTTTGACGCATCTTTCGTTTTGCGATCTAGTTCCACCAAGCTATCATGCTTGTATAGTGGCGACATTTATTAAGGCAGTTCGACCATGTAATACGAATGACGTCTTTGAGTTCACTATCATTCAAAAGTGAGACATTAAGATTCCACTGTGTCCTGTACCGCTTGCACAGCTGTTTCTCTAGGTTTATCGTAACTAAAAGGGCGCAATGATCGGAGAAACTAGCCGGGATGACATCGGCATCTAATAAATATTTGCAGATATTGTCCGAAACATACATCCGATCAAGACGGCTACACGATGTCGAAGTGAAATACGCGAACTTTACTAATGTCGGGTATTTTAGTTCCCACGCATCTTTCATTTTCAAATTGTGCACGAGATCGTACAACTCGCTGCAGAAGTTAAAATTCGGAGTCTGATCTTTCTTGTTGAGGATACAGTTAAAGTCAACACTAATTATTAATGTAGAGGGGTTCCGTCGCAACAAATAAATGAGTTCTCCTGTATAAAATATAGCTCTTTGGACTCTGTGAGTCGTTCCGGCTGGAGCATAAACGTTCACGACAACGGCATCAAAAATTTGGCTCTGTCAGATGGCAACTTTTCTATATTTTTAACTGGGATGCCCTCCCTTGAAAGAATGGCAGTGCCCGTGCCCTCGTTGTTTGCAGTATTGGCTATAGTTTTAAAGCCAGTGATATGGAGGTTTAAAATGTACACGTCCTGCAATAAAATTACATCTTCGGATTTGTAAATAAACTGATTTAAAATTCAAATCTTCAAATGTTTGTAAATCTATGGGACTCAACAGCTTGGGTATTAGTCCCTAGCTTACAAACTACTTAACCTAAGGTAAACTAAACTAAGGACAACACAAACACACATGCCCGAGGCGGGAATCGAACCCTCGACGGCGGACGGCTGCGCGCACCGCAACATGGGGCTCCAGTGCGCGCGGCTAATCCGCCACGCCGGCCGCGGTGGCCGAGGAGATTAAGGCGCTCCAGTCACGGTCTGCACGGCCACTACGGTCGGGGTTCGAATTCCCCCTCAGGCATGGATATTTGTGCCGTCCTAGTTTGTAAGTAGTTTGTAAGTTTAGGGACTGATGACCCCGTAGTTAAGTCCCATAGACTATGCAAACATTTTTTATTTTATTTTATTTTTTATTTATTTATTTATTTTTATTTTTTTTATTTTTTATTTATTTATTTATTTATTTATTTATTTTTTTGCTAATCCGCCGCGGATAAACGCTTCAATATCGCGACTTTGAGTTCTGTCTTTATTTTGTTTATGTTCAAAGACAGAAATTTATATGCTTGTGTCATGGTCGTGGGTGGTTTGGGGATTTTGAGATGCATTAGTAGCCCAATCCATCTCGCTGTCAGACTTCGAATTGGAATTGGGAGTTCCGGTTTCAGAATTGTCTTTATTCTTGGTTTTCTTTCTGGCGACTGAGGGGTTGGGTTTGGCCTTTCGTCGTCCACTGCTCATGGTCATGGCAGATGGCGGAGTCGGTGGCTCAAGACAGTCGTCAGACTTCCGTGCTTCTTCTTCGTGTACTTTCGATGTAAAAGACGAAGGTACGACAATGGTAAACCCGTTGTTTGTGTTGATATCCAGGCTGCTTGTTTGTAAATTATTGGCCGCATCCTGAATTTGTTTGTCATCAGTGGGGGGCTCGCTGGCGTTGCTGTTGTGGTCATCGCCTTCGTCGAGGATGTTTACTGGCGTCAGTTGTTGTACTTGCGCGTCTGCTATTGTTTGTATGTCCAGCTGTGACGTACCGGGCGGCGGCATGTCAGCGGCCTGCCGTAAACACACGTCCGCGCGCGCGTCCTCAGCTGTTTCCGCTACAGTTTCCAAGTTTGGACTGACCGTAGTACTATTTTCTATAATTGTTTCCTGTTCAGTGGCTTCCTTGGTGTTTCTGATGTCTGTTCTATTATCAAATCGTCTTCATCGGAACTACTTCCGTCACAAGTGTGGCGTCTTTTATTACTGACGCCTATCATTGTGTTCGAAACCGGTGGATTACTAACAGCAACTTTAACAGGCAATGGCGGGAATGATTTCTTGCTAATGTAATTGTCATCTTTTGCTAAAAAAAAACAGGGTTGAGATTCGACTTCCTCTATTGTCTGTTTTGAGGCTACAAGGTCAGCTAAAGTTAACTTTTGGCGTTGCTGCAAGTTGTTTCACAAGACAAAAACACGCCTAGGACAGTCGCCACGTTGGTGTCCGCTCTCATTACATATAAAACACGTTCCAACTTGTCCATTCTACATGACATGAGTTTTGTATTCGCACACTTCAGTATATGAAGGAATGTTACTTTTAATATGCATTTCGACTGAACGAACACCGCTAAAACACTGCAGCTTGTGCTGGTTCGACCATCTCTCATGCCTAATTGATTTAATGTCACCGTATTTTGAAAGCACATCTTTTAGAAAAGAATCGTCAACTTCGGGAGGTAAATGGAAAACTCTAACTTGTTTATAGTTCAAATGTTTGTATAGCTAATGGGACTTAACTACGGGGTCATCAGTCCCTAAACTTACAAACTACTTATGAACTAACTAATACTAAGGACGGCACAAATATCCATGCCCGAGTGGGGATTCGAAACCCCGACCGTATGATTATTATACCACTATCTATAAGGCTGACCATCACGTATGATTACCGCTATGGGCTGCTAAAGTCAGTGTAGTAATTATTGATTACAGCTTAAGTTTCCATTTTAAATAATATAATTACTGTATTGGTGAGACACTAAGCGAATGTTCCTTGTACGTGATATTTGCAATTTAAATGTGTCATAATAGTAATTCTTACGGAAGCATGTATGTATGAATGGCCGAACGTTCTGAGCTGCGGAGCGCGCGGTTGCTCCCCGTCGGAGGTTAGAGTCCTCCCTCGGGAATGGATGTGCGTGTTGTCATCAGGTTATTTTCAGTAGTTTGTAAGTCTAGGGACTGATAACCATAGTAGTTAAATCCCACAGATTTACAAACATTTGAACATTCTTAAACTACGTAGAATAGAAATTTCTGGAATATCTTGTCTGAGAGTAGCTGTCGATTCATGGGACACATTCTGAGACATCAAGGAATCGTGAATTTAGCATTTCTGGGAAGCGTGTGGCGTGAGAATCGTAAAGGGAGATCGAGAGACGAATACAATAAGCAAGTTCAAAAGGATGTAGGTTGCCGTTGTTATTGAGAGATGAAAAGGCTTGCACAGGACAGGGCAGCGTGGAGAGCTGCGTCAAACCAGTCATCATGACTGAAGACCACAACGACGGCAACAACTTACGTAGTTGAATTTACGGTCTTTAGTTTTGTTTGATTTATCTTGTAAACAAAGTTTAGCGCATTCCTTTCAGAAGTCATGTAGATTTAGTGTTCAAATGTCTGTAATCCTTTCGGACAAAACTGCTATAGTCATCAGTCTTTAGACTTACAAACTACCTAAACTAACTTACACTAAGGACGAAACACACAGACACAAATACCGAAGGGAGGACTCGTACCTCCAGCGGGATCGGCCGCCCAGTCCGTAGCATAATGCCTTAGACCACACGGCTACTTCCACGGGGCGGATTTAGTGTCAGTCCCCAAGTTTTGCACCATACGGGTAACTTACACAAATAGTTTTGGAGTTTATTTTTAAAATTTGATGCTTAACTGGGAGTGCAAACAACCTAAGAGAGCTTTTCAGATTTTCTCCTAAATGTTTTATGTAAATAAGGAACAGTGTAGGACTTGTAACACTACCCTGGGGGAGCGCCAAGTATCACTACTGTTGTCGTCCATGGCTTTCCTTGAAACCGTGTTCTCTTTGACAGCTAATCACGAATCCAATCACGTGTATGAGACGCTGTTCATAAGAACGCAGTTCGATTTAAATTCGTTTGTGAGATACAGTGTCGAAAGCCTTTAGGAAATTTAGAAATATTAAATCAGGGTGAGATCTTTTGTCAATAGCACTCATAATTTTGTGTGAGTTAATACATTATGATCGATTAAATTTGTACCAAAAGAAAATTCAGTGAATATTACAGTGTACTAACATCTTTGTGTTAAATGTTACAACGCTTTAAGTGAACACACTGAACGATTCCAAGATGACAACACTTCCTACTCGTGAACTTCATGTCACTGCCTACCACATCACTGATGGGTGTGCCGAAAGCCTATAAACACCAGTGTATGTTGCGGTGCTCGTTGCTCTGAACACATCGTTGCTATGGAAGAAGGCTAACCAGATGATGTGTTCGTCACGGCAGGTAGTCAACGGAGCTGGAGTCACGAATACTGACAACGTGGTACATTTCCATGTTTCATCACAGGTCATCGAAGTCATGCATCATGAGACGAGTACTCTTTAAATAAAACAGCAACCAGTTGCACAACTGAAAACAATTAGGGGATCAGGTAAGATGACATACACAAAATACATTTGCTAACGTAATTTATTCAGATATTGGTTACAATTTTAATTTGTGTTTGAAACACTACGATATTTTGTTCTCTCACTCTTTACTTGAGATGGACATGGCATTTATTTAGAGCGAGGCTAATAATGATAATGAAAAAGTCTCTCTCGTTGGCTTCTAATATGGTGTGCGATCCCCTCCGACGACCAGTGTAGTTGCACACCTGTGTGGCATGGACAGTATGAGTGTATCAGTTAGCTCTTTGAGGGATATTTGGCCATTCTTCCATCCAGCTCTTCAACCGTTGTGGGAGGTGGTGGTCTGAGTGCAATTCGTCTGCCAAGTGCATCCTAGACATGCTCAATCGGGCTTAAGTCCGGTGAAAAAGCTGGTCACTCCATTCGTTCATATCCCTTAGCTTCAAGCATGTTGTCCACCAGTGCAGCTCTGTGGGGACGAATGTTATCGTCCACCATCTCCTGTGGCACTAGTGAAGGGCACAACAAAAGGTCGAGGAATCTCGTCTCTGTACCTCTGAACAATAAATGATCCATTCTGAACGACATAGAGGTACGTACGTCAGCTATTATTGACTCCTCCCCATACCATTCGTCCACCACCATGATATCGTATTGTTTCCTGCTCATATGGAGGATTTGTACGAATTCCACGTTCTCTCCAGATGATGGAACCACGGTTTTCTGGCTGAACGCAAAATCTTGACTCATCTGTGAACAGAAGCCGGCGTTGTTCGTTACGACTCCAATCCGGATTTCCTCCGCCCAGTTTCTTTGGGCTAAACGGTGTCATGGTTTTAATGGGACACACATCATAGGCCTCCGTGCGTAGAGGCCACATTCCAGAAGGCGATTTCGGACTGTTCGGGTTGATAAAATATTCAAATGTTTGTAAATCTAAGGGACTGAACTACGGTGGTCATTAGTCCCTAAGCTTACAAACTACTTACACTAATGTGAAAGTATTGTCCAAACACTATAATTAATTATTTATTTATTTCTCACACAAGATATCTTTCGGCATTTAATGCCATCGTCAGGTGTTTCTGCAAAAACATTTGCTTATATGAGTATGTATCCAAATGGAGCATCAATAAATTTTCGTAAATAACATTTTACAAATTTCACTTAGAAAGTGGGCAGTACGTACCGTATTTAGAGGTAGTAAATGCTTCAACTGACTATTTATTAGGTGATGATTTATATCTGATTTCTGAATTGTAGCCAGTTACAGCATCTGTCAATACCTCAGAATACTACACGTTTACAAATATTTACATTTTTTTCTTTCAGAGAGAAACTTATAAGTTAATAGATATGGCATTATTTTATTTATTATTTCTGTCGTCTATGTTGTGATTAGCAATTATGGTTTAAAAATTTTACTAGAAATATTGGAGTATATTAGACATTATACATTTATATTTGACATGGTTATCTTTATTTCGTCTTTGGTTGATTTTAACATTATATTACGATCTCTGATTTATGTAAGCTCCGTTACCCTTTATCTAGCATAAATTGATCAATAAAGTTATCGATGTAATTTTTATGTTTAAAATCGGTTTGATCATTTAATAAATTGCTTGGATCGCTAGTTGCGTGGATACATACTTCAATTTCTTCTAGAATGTTCATTTCATATCCCTTTTGTATTACATGTAAAATTTTGAGTGCGTTTTCTATAGTGCCTACTGTGTGATTTTCGGATTGCAAATGCTGGTAAAAAGTACATGGGTTTTTCTCGCTCTCTCTAGTGTGTTCTTTATAACGAATGGTGAAATTACGTCCAGTTTGGCCTATATAGTATTTATTACATGAGTTGCAAGAAATTTTATATATACCAGTATTTAGAAATTTAGAAGATTTTATCATGTGTGTGATGATTTTGCTTTTTATTTATTTTATTATTTTCTAACACTGTGGGCCCGAGATATAACAAGTTACTTACACTAAATTCAAGGAACTTATGCTAAGGACAACACAAATACCCATACCCGAGGGAGAACTCGAACCCCCGATGGCGAACGGCTGCGCGCACCGCAGCTGGGCGCCTTAGTGCGAACGGCTTTTTTGCCACGGCTTGTATTGACATTGCGTTTCCTGTTGCTGCCTGCAGGATGCGTTGCAGCTGAGTTGCATTCAGCCTTCTGTCTCTACGGTCTGTTAACCGGATATAAATGTCATCTTTTGCTGATTTCACCCTTGGACGACCTTGGGCTTGCCTTCTTTAAACGGTTTCTGTTGTCTAAAATCCCATCCAGATCCAGGAAATTAGACTTTGGGACTCTCCAATCGCTGCAGCCACCTCCCTCTGTGTCTGTCCCGCTTCCAACCTTCCTTTGGCCTTACACAGCTTCGGTCGAGTCCGTTGTTTCATTGCACTACCAGCTCACTACACTATTTGAACCCAACTGCTTGTGTAATACGTTTGTTAGAGTAAACACAAGTCAACACCAACCCCTCTGCAGCAACTTTCTGTTATGACCACTATCCCGGTTCCCGTAATGTTGATGTCTTCACTCCGTAGAACCGACAGAAACACGTCGAACTGTTTTAGTTAATCCTTCCGATTACAATACTTCAGAACCTAAATGTCTCAACTGATCCCCTAATTGTATTGACCAGTTTATCATTTTCCGACTGGTTTCGAGTATTTATTTTCTATCTTCAGAGGTGCATCAGTCAACTTACATCTTCTGTTCAGGTTGTTCATGGTGTGACACCAGACACCCAGTGCAGACATAGCGGAAGAATACCGTTCTCGTGTACGTCTGAAGAAGGGTACTGTGTTCGACACTGGTAAGAAATAAATGCTTCCAGAATGAAACTTCACTCTGCAGCGGAGTGTGCGCTGATATGAAACTTCCTGGCAGATTAAAATTGTGTGCCGGAACCGGGACTTAGGCTGTGGCTAAGCCATGTCTCCACCATATCCTTTCTTCCAGGAGTGCTAGTCTTGCGTGTTTGCAGGAGAGCTTCTGTGAAGTTTGGAAAGTAGGAGGCGAGGTACTGGCAGAAGTATAGTTGTGGGGCGGCATTATGTGTTGTGTCGGGATAGCACAGTCGGTAGTGCGCTTGCCCGCGAAAGGCAAAGGTCCCAGGTTCGAGTCCCGGTTCCGGCACACAATTTTAATCTGCCAGGAAGTTTCAATAAATGCTTCATTTGTGGAAGTGGGTGCTTTATTTTTAATCTACAAATATGACAGCTCAGTTTCGACAGAATGCTAAACACTTGAAATACAAGTCGAAGAGGTTCGCTCGCAAGACTGCTCGGCGTGTGGCCTGGCAACCAGCAGACCTGCGCGTCTGCAGATAAACTGCAAGGAAAGCAGCACTGGCAAGAGGCCAGCCTGGCTGCCGAGCAAGAGCCAGAGCGTATCACTGGCGCGACGTGACAGCTCAGGCTGACGAGAAGACGCAACCTAATTTCCATAATAAATGCGTTCAAGATAGCCATGTCTCACTGGCGCCAACAGTTGCTCTCGAGTTCCAGCCTGCAGCGTGGGAATCACCGTGCGGTTCTACGCCCCATGTGGCGCTCTCGCCGGAGGTTCGAGTCCTCCATCGGGTATGAGTGTAGGTGTCGTTCTTAGGATACGTGTACGTTAGTTAAAATAATTTACATGTCTAGGGACCGATGACAACCATAGTTTGGTGCCATAGATTTACAAACATTTTTTGAGTTACAGGCTGCCAACATAAAGGTGTCTCAATTCTAAACTGTATACTGTCTGCTGTTAATCTGCAATAATGCGTTAGTTACAGTTTAAAATACACCCGATAACTAAAATATAATTCTTGAAACTTAAATTAAATGACGGAATTCCATTTCCACTTATGTTGATATTGTTGTTCTGCAACAGTATAAAAGACAAATGGCTAATGTAACATACTGGGAAGCAATGCATTAACACGACAGTCATTCAATAATTGAAGAGAGAAATTGGTCTGATGTAAAATCTGTTGGAACGGCAAGTTTGGTACTTTTATGGCTTTACTTTGGCATTACTGGGATAAGTCCTCATCAGCTGATGTATGAATATTGTTTTGTCTGTAACCTCAAAAATTATTTCAATGTGGCAGTTCCGCTTGAAAGTTCCACATTAGCTAAACAACATTGGAAAGTAGGAGGCGAGGTACTGGCGGAAGTAAAGTTGTGAGGCGGCATCGTGAGTCGTGTCGGGATAGCACAGTCGGTAGTGCGCTTGCCCGCGAAAGGCAAAGGTCCCAGGTTCGAGTCCCGGTTCCGGCACACAATTTTAATCTGCCAGGAAGTTTCATATCAGCGCACACTCCGCTGCAGAGTGTAGTTTCATTCTGGAAACATCCCTTAGGCTGTGGCTAAGCCATGTCTCCACCATATCCTTTCTTCCAGGAGTGCTAGTCTTGCGTGTTTGCAGGAGAACTTCTGTGAAGTTTGGAAAGTAGGAGGCGGCATCGTGAGTCGTGTCGGGATAGCACAGTCGGTAGTGCGCTTGCCCGCGAAAGGCAAAGTTCCCAGGTTCGAGTCCCGGTTCCGGCACACAATTTTAATCTGCCAGGAAGTTTCAACATTCTGTTATTCGTTTTTAAATGCTGAAAGCGAGAAATCAGTGAATTTATACTTTGGAACGTCTCAACATTATGCTGAAGATCGTACGATTTGTGGAAATTCTTACAAGTGGGTAGAGAAGTTCAAAAATGGTCGCGACTCAGTTACTGACGAACTCCATAATGCCCGACCACCTGCAGTTTCAACTCCTTTACTTGAAAGTCGAATTGATGACGTCATTCGTGCCGACCGCCGTGTGAGTGTGGAAATGATAGTTGATATAGTTCGAGTTAGTACTGGTACAGTTCATAACATTATCTGTAACAAGTTGGAGTACCGATAACGCAAAACATGCGAAAGATGAGTCCCAATGGAGTTGACGCGGCTACACACGGAAAAAGATCGAGAGTATCCATAGAGCTAAAGAAACGCTACGAAAGAGAAGACGAGCACTTCCTCAACCAAATTTTAACTTGTAATGAAACTTGAGTTCACTATTACGAGCCAGAATCAAAAAGTCAAATCATGGAGTGAGAGCACACCAACTGATCTGTCAACAACAAAAATTTCAAAACCCAAGCATCAGGAAAAGTCAGAGTCATATTGACGGTGTTTTGGGATACTGAAGGTCCAGTTTTTGTTAGTATCTCGAAGAGCAACGCACAATGAGCATCCAGCCATGAGATAGAAACGCCTTGGTTCTCAAAGGAGAGGTGTGATTCTCTAGCAAGACAATTCACGTCCTCATTGTTGTGGAGTCGCTGTTCGCCACAACGAAGGCGGTCCACGCAAGTCGCTGCGCCAGTATACGAAGGAGCGATAAGTCGCTCGGTAGTACTTCGGCTGCCGGGGGCGCCCGCATTCTCGGTACCTCTTTGCTCACCTCGCGCGGCGGCCAGTAGGAAGAAGAGGGGACAATTTTCTATGGCCTTGCAGAACAGTTTGTTATTACATTGCAAAACTGTGTAATCGTTAAGAAGACTTTTTACCACCACAAGTACAGCAAAGTTAAGTATTCATTTCATTTGTAATAAACTTAAGTGGACTAATCAATTCTCTTAATTACAGGCCCATCTCCACATCCTTGCTCTTCACGGTCCACCTCCCTCTACTGGCGCATCCCGAAATCACAACACTCATATTGTTCAACTAACACGTGAAACGCACGACAAAATGGGCTGGGAAGTACTGCCTCATCCCCCTTACAGTCCTGATTTAACACCTATTGATTTCCGTTTTGTATGTGTGTGTGTGTGTGTGTGTGTGTGTGTGTGTGTGTGTGTGTGTGTGTGTACTGAAAGAGGCGTTAGGCATTACGTGGGAAGAGATTCCAAGACAACGAGTACGTGAAAATGTTTGTGAGAAATTGTTTCAAACATCAAGAGTTCTTTGCAGCCAAAATACTACACCAAGAAGGACCGGATATTAAACAGTCAAATTTATTTGGGAGATACGCGTTGTACAAAGATCACATGATCGAAAATAAAGCCTCATGTAAAGTGAGGAATATGATGAACCTAGTATTTACTGTTGCACTGGATGGTCCTGGATGTGACGTTGGCACTTGGCAGTCCTAGCTGTTTCGATACATTGCCAGAGTTGATCTGCTGTAGCAGCGGGTGGTGCATCCCAAGCCAGTCGAAATGATCGAAACAATCGACCAGACGTTTCCGATAGGCGAGAGATCGGGAGAACACAGAGGCCAAAGCAGCACTGCAATCCGATGGGTGACGCAAAAGTCTTGAACGTTGCATGACACTTGTGATCGCACGTTATATTTTGCAATGTGGCCGTCGCCAAGTTCCAAATGTTGGAAAACAACAGGCTCTAACACACGAGGTGTAACGCTAGATGGTTAGTGTACTGGTAATGCGACTAGAGAGGTGTGGTAGTGGAATCCAATACCACCCCAAACCATTATACCGGGTGTAGGTCCAGTATGGCGACGTATAAGACAACAGTCTCTCACACTGTAATCCCACCATCGTGGCGGTACAGACAAAACATGTACTGTAACGACATTGTTTTACCGTCGCCGGCACTAGCTAGATGGGTTAGTGTCTGCTGGTCAACGGTTGCCTTATGCATCATGGCTTGGAGTAGTACTGCAATCCACTCCCGTATCCCTTCAATACGCATTGCCGGTACACTAACCGGCGTTACATCCTTGACGTTTTGGGGCTTTTTGTACTCCCACACCTATGAAGCTTGCCGACGGCTCCATTGCAATGGGATACCAGTGCTGCTTTTGGACTTCCTGTTCTATCGATCTCTATCTAAAACTTATGGTTGATTATTACGGAACGACTGACCCAATATACACTACCCGATGCTATAACAAATCAACATGAAGAAAATTTGAAAGGAGCACTGACTGTCGCGCGGAATGGCCGCGTGTTCTAAGGCATCGTGCTACGGACTGTGTGGCTGTTCTCGACGGAGGTTGGAGTCCTCCCTCGGGCACGGGTGTGTGTGTTGTCCTTAGTGTAAGTTAGTTTAAGTAGCTTGTAAGTCTATGGACTGATGACCATAGCAGTTTGGTCAAATAGGTTTAAAAACATTTGAATTTCTGGAGCACTGACTGCTATACCCCAGCAACCTGTACAGAGCCTCTCTGAAGAGGGTAGTAGCGGTTTTGCTAGCAGCGGAGGCGGTACTCAATTGTTATTTCACTACCCTTCTCACTTCATATGGGGCTGTTTTTCAATCATAGTATCTTTGTTAAAATGTTCAAATATTCGTAAATCCAAGGGACTACATGCAGCGGTTATCAGTCCCTAGGCTTACAAACTACTTAAAGTAACTTATGCTATGGACAACGCACACACGCCCATTTCCGAGGGAGGATTCGAACCTCCGACGGCAACCAACCGCGATCTCCGCAGCTAGGCGCCTTAGAGCGCTCGGCCACTCCACCGCGCCTATTACCTTTATACAACGAGTTATTTCCAAAATGAAATTATCTGTGATAACTCCGGGGCTTGTCGGTGTGCATTTTGGATGGCCAGCAGTATACTTACCATTTCCTCATAGGAGTAAATGGACTTCTATGGATGGTTGTGCAGAAAAATCAATTGACCAAACACGATTTAGGAGAAGAAGAAAATAATTCACATAAATATTGTATTTAAAGTTATTAATACGGCAACATAGTTGTTTTAATTAATTTCAGTCTGTTAGCTAGCTGTGGTTATGTCACACTAATTTTTAAAACACTTCAGCGCAAAAAATTCTAAAATTCTGCATTTGATGAGTACTCTGTGATACATAGTTTAAGCAGCACATTTTCGTAATGAAAAGGTATAACTAGGAAATACGCCTAATGCAGTATATTAGTTATGTAAAAACTGCTAAGTTAAAGACAATTATGGATAAAGTTCCACATAAATCTCTTATCAATACGGCAAGTCCATCCGTTTTTGATGCATTTACAAGTTGAATAAAGAGAATGCACGGTTTGTTTCATATAGTTCAATAATTGTCGCTCTGTACTTGCGGCGTATTTACAGATTACAGTACGGTAGACCCTGCGAACAAATCACAATGAAAACGCCAATGTAAACTAAAGCACGACTTCATAACTTGTACAAGGTGACAACTATTGAACTACACGAAATAAAACGTCAATTATTTACAAAGTAACGCGTGCTCACACTTTATTCAATATGTAAACGTTACTACAGATATTCGGATTTAGGTTATGACACGTTAGATGTACCAGCCTTCCGTGACGATGATGTGGCGCAAACTCATAATGGAATCTGCATGACCCGCTGAAGTGTCGGATCATCGATACTGTCCATGACCTAAATGGATTTGGCAACTCAGAAAAGAGTTTTGGGGTTATTGCTGTTCTACCACTACATCTACTTGGGATCCTCTGCAAATCACATTTAAGTGCCTGGCAGAGGGTTCATCGAACCACCTTTATACTATTCATCTCCCATTCCACTCTCGAATAGCGCGCGGGAAGAAAGAACATCTGAATCTCTCCGTTCGAGCTCTGATTTCTCGTATTTTATTCTGATGATAATTTCTACCTATGTAGGTGGGAGTTAACAATATATTTTCTCATTCGGAGAAGAATGTTGGTGATTGGAGTTTCGTAAGTAGAACACGCCGCAGCGATAAGCGCCGTTGTAATGATTCCCATCATAGGTCCTGCATCATTTCCGTGACGCTGTCTCCTCTGTATCGTGACAATACAAAACGAGTTGCCCTTCGTTGAACTATTTCGATGTCCTCCGTCAAACCCACCTGCCAAGGATCCCACATTGGGCAGCAATACCCCAGAAGAGGACGAACAATCATAATGTATGCAGATTTTTTAGTACTTCTGTTGCATCTTTTAAGGTTTCTGCCAATAAAACGCAGTATCTGGTTCCCCTTTCCCACGAAATTATCTACGTGTTCTTTCCAGTTTAAGTCTGAAGTAATAGTAATTTCTCGTTGTCTTTAACATATCCGCTCAAAAAGAAGTCGCTTGTGTTCGGATCCGGAGAATATGTTGTTATGGTCTTCAGTCCGGAGACTGGTTTGATACAGCTCTCCACCCTACTCTATCCTGAACAAGCCTTTTCATCTCCTCATAAGAACGGCAACCCACATCCACTTGAATCTGCTTACTATACGCGTCTCTTGGTCTCCCTCTGCGATTTTTACCCCACACACTTCCCTCCAATGCTAAATTTACGATTCCTTGGTGTCTAAGAATGTGTCCTACCAAGCGATCCCTTCTTTTGGTCAGGGTATGCCAAAAATTCCTTTTCTCACCAATTCTGTTCAGTACCTCTGCATTAGTTATGCGATCTACCCACCTAATCTTCAGCATTCTTCTGTAGCACCACATTTCAAAAGCCTCTATTCTCTTCCTGTCCGCACTGCTTGTCGTCCATGTTTCACTCCTGTACAAGGCAACACTCCACACAAATGCCTTCAGAAAAGACTTCCTTACACTTAAATTAATATTAGATGTTAGCAAATTTCTCTTTTTCAAAAATGCTTTTCTTCCCGTTCCCATTCTGCATTTTATATCCTCTGTACTGCGACCATCGCATGTTATTTTACTACCCAAGTAACAAAACTCATCTACCACCTTCATTCTTTCGTTACCTAATCTAATTCCTTCAGCATCGCCTCATTTTCTAAGACCGCATACCATTATTTCTGTTTTGCTCTTGTTAATGTTCATTTTATACGCTCTCTTCAACACAATGTCCATTCCATTCAACTGTTCTTCCAGGTCCTTTGCTGTCTCTGACAGAATTACAATGTCATCAGCAAAACGCAATGTTTTTATTTCTTCCCACTGAACTTTAATCCCTATTCCAAATTTTTCCTTGCTTTCCTTCACCGCCTGCTCGATGTACAAATTGAATAACATCGGAGAAAGGCTACAACCCTGTCTTACTCCCTTCCCAATTGATGCTTCCCTTTCATGCCCTTCGAGTCTAATAACTGCGGTCTGGCTTTTGTACAAGTTGTAAATAACTCTCCTTTCCCTGTATTTTATCCCTGCTGACTTCAGAATTTGAAAGAGTGTATTCCAGTCAACATTGTCAAACGCTTTCTCCAAATCTACAACAGCTAAAAATGTAGGTTTGCCTTTCCTTAATCTATCTTCTAAGATAAGACGTAAAGTGAGTATTGCCTCCCGGGTTCCTACGTTCCTCCTGAATCCAAACTGATCTTCCCCGAGGTCAGATTCTACCAGCTTTTCCATTCTCCTGTAGATAATTCGTGTTAAAATTTTGCAACCATGACTTATCAAACTTATGGTTCTGTAATTATCACACCTGTCTGCACCTGATTTCTTTGGAATGGAGATTATTACATTTTTTCTTAAAGTCTGAGGGTATTTCGCCTGTCTCATACATCCTACACACCAGTTCAAATAGTTTTGTCATGGCTGGCTCTCCCAGAGACTTTAGTAGCTCTGAGGGTATGTCATCTATTCCTGGGGCCTTGTTCCGACCTAGGTCTTTCAGTGCTCTGTCTAATTCATCTCTCAGTATAGTATCTCCTATTTCATCTTGATCTACTTCCTCTTCCCTTCCTACAACATCGTCTCTAAGTTCATTTCCTTTGTAGAGCTGCTCTATGTACTCTTTCCACCTTTCAGCTTTCCCTTCTTTGCTAAGAACTGGTTTCCCATCTGAGTTCTTGATATTCGTAGCGTTGCTTTTCTTGTCCCCAAATGTCTCTTTTATTTTCCTGTAGGCGGTATCTACTTTTCCCCTTCTTATACATTTGATTTGCATTTGGCTTCTAGCCACTCCTGCTTAGCCATTTTGCACTTTCTGTCAATCTTATTTCTTAGTCGTCTGTACTCCATTTTGCCTGTTTCATTTACTACATTTTTATATTTTCTCTTTTCATAAATTAAATTTAGTATTTCCTGTGATATCCAAGGATTTTTTGTAGGTCTTAACTTTCTACCTATTTTGTCCTCTGCTGCCTTCACTATTTCATCTCTCAAAGCTACCCATTCCTCTTCTACTGTTTTATTTCCCCCTGTTTCTGTCAATTGTTGCCTAAATCTCCCTCTGAATTTCTCCAGAGTTTCACGTTCCTTCAATTTATCTACGTCCCATCTCCTTATTTTCCTACCTTTCTGCAGTTTTTTCAGTTTCAGCCTACAGTTCATGACTAACAAGTTTTGGTCAGAGTCTATATCTGCCCCTGGGTATGCCTTACAGTTTATAACCTGGTTCCGGAATCTATGTCTTACCATTATAAAATCTATCTGATACCTTCCGGTGTCTCCTGGTCTCTTCCAAGTATACAACCTTCTTTTGTGATTCATAAACCACGTGTTTGTTACGATTAAATCATGTTCCGTGCAAAATTCTACCAGGCGGCTTCCTCTTTCATTCCTTTTAACCAGTCCATATTCACCTACTATTTTTCCTTCTCTGCCTTTTCCTACTACCGAATTCCAGTCTCCCATCACAATTAAGTTTTCCTCTCCCTTAACTGTCTGAATAATTTCCTTTAGCTCCTCATATATTTCTTCTATCTCCTCATCATCGGCAGAGCTAGTTGGCATATAAACCTGTACTACTGTTGTCGGTCTTAGCTTCGTATCTATCTTGACAATGATAATGCGATCACTGTGCTGCTCATAGTAGTTTACCCGCATTCATATTTTCTTATTCATTATCAGTTCTACTCCTGTGATACCCACAACTGATTTTGTATTTATAATCCTGTACTCACTTGAGCAGAAATCCTGTTCATCCTGCCATCGAACTTCACTAATCCCCACGATATCTAACTTCAACCTATCCATTTCCCTTTTTAAATTTTCTAATTTTCCTACCCGATTAAGGGATCTAACATTCCACGCTCCGATCCGAAGAATGCCAGTATTATCTTTCCTGATGACAACATCCTCCTGAGTAGTCCCCGCCCGGAGATCCGAATGGGGGACTATTTTACCTCCGGAATATTTTACCCGAGAGGATGCCATCATCATATGTTCATACAGTAGAGCTGCATGTCCTCGGGAAAAGTAACGGCTGTAGTCTCCCCTTGCTTTCAGCCGTTCGCATTAGCTGTGTGGCAAAGCCACATTAGCTGATGTTACAAGGCCAGCTCAGTCCATCATCCAGACTGTTGCCCCTGTAACTACTGAAAAGGCTGCTGCCCGTCTTCAGGAACCACACGTTTGTCTGGCCTCTCCACAGATACCCCTCCGCTGTGGTTGCACCTACGGTACGGCTATCTGCGTCGTTGAGGCACGCAAGCCACCCCACCTCGGCAATGTCTGTGGTTCATGGGGGTGGAAGAATATATGGTGGCCAATCGAAGGCCATGCCAGTGTCCTCTGTGTACCCCAGAGCCAGAACACGGTCCCCAGAGTGGTCCTGTTTCAATGGGTCGACCTTCACCTTGCATGAACCTCGTCTTGCAGAAATCAGTTTCACTTTGATTAATGGGGATGAAATCATCTTCCGACGTCTTCACCTACCATTTGATTGTCCCTGTGCTATCAAGGAATACCGCTCCGAATATTCCGTGACTGGGCACTGCACACTACACACTCATCACTGAGATTGAAGACACTTCCCGATGCGGAATGCGGATTCCCCCTCACTCCCCCCCCCCCCCCCCAAAAAAAAAAAAAGAAAGAAAAAGAAAAAAAAGTTTGTAAATGTAAGGGACTTAACTATGTTGGTTATCAGTCCCTTAGCTTACAAACTACTTACGCTAACTAAAAGTAATATATGCGAAGAACAACACAAACACCCATGCCCGAGGGAGGACTCGGACCCCTGACGGCGAATGGCCGCTCGCACCGCAGCAGGGCGCCTTAGTGCGCACGGCTATTCTGCCGCGGCCCGTCCCCCAAATGTGCCAATTTTGCTTATTGACGAACTCATCCAAATGAAAGAGGGCTTCGTCGCTAAACCGAACAATATTCAAATGCGCATGTGCATACATTCGCCACCGCGTACCGCGGCCAACAGTGCAGTTTGAATGTCCTAACACAAACCGTTCAGAAGTTATGACAGTTTTATTTGATACAGTTCAACAATTGTCACCCTGTACATCAACACTCGTCTGCCGACATTCAATGAACACGTCCATAGCAATCTGTGTGCCAACACACTAAACAAAAATCCATTGAACTCTGGTGTATCTCTGTACTCAATAAAAATTGGTTACACGTCATATGGATTTCTTTTTTATTGCAAATCTTCTATACTACCACATCGTAACTACTAGCGACCAGCCCGGCTTCGCACGGGTGAATTTTATATCCTACTAGCCCTGGAACTTATTTATTCCATTAGGTTTCAGAAATTACTGCAACCAGTCGCCTTTTGTTTCTTCTTAATGAAGATTTATTTAGACCATTACCGGTTTCAAGCTGCCTAGCAACTCATCTTCAGATGGTATACATTTATTTCAAGTTACATTTGAATCTGTGGCAGGGCAGAAAATGAGAAAATAGTAAACATTATTTTTGGTAGGCTATACTTAATAATTACAATATAAGTTTGTCTTCAAGAGATTACTTACAGCTATGCACTTCACATTTAGTTTGTCCATTTTTGGTCCGCTTATGGATAGGATTTCAAAACACTTCCTCTCCATCAACACGCCACAACAACTCCAAAGACTTTTAAGTGGTAAAATTAACAAATAATTCACACACATTACGTCTTTATAGCCACTAGCACAACTTTCAGCTTGTAAACAAACCAAAGAGTATGTTTATACCACAAGTTAAGAACTATGTGAAACCAAAGACTAACAAAAGCTTATCTTATTATAGAATATAAATATGATGCCAATTTAGATTACATAAGATCAAAAGTTGTATTCAAAGTTAACATATGAATATAATATGATTTCAGAATGATAGTTACGTTAATATTAGGAGTATTGATTTTGTGATTACTATAACATCTGTTTACATGCGTCACATGTGTTGTTTTAGGTATCATTAAGTATAGCCTACCAAAATTAGTGTTTACTATTTTCTCATTTTTGCCCTGCCACAGATTCAAATGTAACTTGAAATAAATGTATACCATCTGAAGATGAGCTGCTAGGCAGCTTGAAACCGGTAATGGTCTAAATAAATCTTCATTAAGAAGAAACAAAAGGCGACTGGTTGCAGTAATTTCTGAAACCTATTTCAATAAACAGTCGCAGGTTCCAACACAATGGATAAAAGTTTTATTTATTCCAGTCTTCAGTTAGTCCATCTCTCCTTCCCTTTTCTCTCTCCGTGCACCTCTTTCCTTGTCTCTTTGCCCATTTCATTTTCTCCCCTCCCTTCTCTGTCTCTCACTGTTCCTCCTTATTCCTCCTCTCAGTTCATCCCCTCGTACCCCTCTCTTCTTGCCCATCTCCACCTTCCCCTTCCTCTGCCAATAACCTCCTCGTCTCTCCGTCGAAGTACTCCTCCAACTCCTCAGTATATGGCCTCCTCCATCTGTAAAAAGTTACTTAACTGTTAAAGTTCAGGGCCCTTCAAATACAGTTGCCGGCACGACACGCGTGTCACCAAATCTAAGTTAACTGTACTATGTCCATAACCGACGCGTAAAAGCAAGACGTAAGTTGACGAAGTTTTGTCGCAAACAGGTTTCCAATCTTCGATTGGTCCATCTCCTCGTTTCCCTTCTCTCTGTTCACCTGCTCCTCCCTCCGTCTGCTCCTGTCCCTTTCTCTCTCCATTTCCTCCTCCCCCTCCCTCTGTTCATCTCCTTCACTTGTTAGTCACCGTCTCCCGTCTCTCTTTCTCCGCCTGTCGTTTCTCTCTGCCCGTCTCCTACTCTACTCTCTCTTTCTGTCTGCCGGCCACGGTGGCCGAGGGGACTGAGGCGCTTCAGTCACGGTCTGCACGGCCACTACGGTCGGGAGTTCGAATCCCCCCTCGGGCATGGATATTTGTGCCGTCCTAGTTCGTAAGTAGTTCATAAGTAGTTTGTAAGTTTAGGGACTGATGACCCCGTAGTTAAGTCCCATAAGATTTACAAACATTTGAACATTTTTTTCTTTCTGTCTGTATCCTACAACTACTCTCCCTCCTATATTTGAAAACATTCATACACGCGCCAAGTTTCGCGTTGACTGGTCAAAAGATGTCAAAGTCGCAAGGTACCCTCCACCATGCTAAATTCACTGGCTTGCTGATTATAAAAATCTCCTTCACGAAAACGGACATTTTTGTGCTGCTTGTCATGGTGACCAGTCATACAATTTAGATATTTATTGTAAAGAACCCTTCGTCATGCACCTATGGAGGCTTACGAAAGGTAGATCAGGTATTAATTCTGGGTATAAGCTATCTTCATTCCACATTTCATTGGATTCCGTCCAGCCGTTTCAGCGTGAAGAGAAACAAAACGTATTAATACATTGTGGGGTTCCCTCCGCCACGCACCATACGGTGGCTTACGAAAGGTAACCCATGTATTAATCCAAATGTATTAATGAAATAAAATAGAATTTCATTTTAAGCTTTATTTTATAATTTGTACTAACATGTATTGACTACTGACGCTGTATCATTGTCACTTGTCATGTTTACCTGGCGTCCACGTCTTGCTCAGACTGCCAGTCGGCGATTAGCACGCCGCGCAATCTACGTTACACAGCATATTTTATCATTTTATATGTTTGATGTGCCGTGTACACAGACTGACGCGTGTAAATTTTCCATAGTAATAATGTAATGTAAATTCTCGTTTTCTGTAGACTTAATGTTATTGTAATTTTATATGTAAACATTCTATGGTTTTTAATACGGTTGTACATAGCTTGTTACTTCCTTATTCACTATAGGTCCATGTATCTTCTGAATAAGATACCGCGGTAAAGTTTATTCAACTTTAATTTGCTACTGTTTGGCTGTTACTTTTGCTACAGACGTATAACTTATACACTACGCGATGACGGGCAATGATCCTTTCTTCAGTGCGGAAACACTCCTAGGTCTTTACTCTTACGGGAATCAGTTTACAAAACTACGAGTTTGAGTACTAGTGGGCAGTTAAAGTTGAGAATTTGTATCTGACGGGAGACCTACGTGAGTATTCCTTGAAAGTGTGGTGGTCGATATGTTTCTACTGGTGTAGGGGTCAGCGCAACTGTCTAGAAAGCAGGATACCCGTGTTTGAGTCCTGGCTGGGTACACATTTTCAACTTTACCCCTTCGCAGTTAATGTCATACACTCCGTGACTAGGAATCTATATCTACATAAAAGCGAAAGGACACTAATTCAGACACTTACTCACTCACTCACTGACTAAACACGAAATCTCGAAACCTACTGCACCTATGAAGATGAAATTTGGCAGTAATGTAGTTCATGGTTAGAAGACGTCATCTAAGAAAGGATTTTGCGATAGGGCCGATAGTTCAGGAGATACGACGTCACAAACAATGAAAACTTCGCCTTACTGCGGCACGTTGATAGTGTGACTTCATCAGTCTACTATTTGAGAAGGAGAGGACTTAGCGACTTGCAACAAACTTCAAACATAATTTCAAACCTTTAGTAAACTTTTTCTTGCTGACAACTCCAGCAAAATGATGATAGGAAAAAATAGTTTGTCTCTTACTACTTTTTCGGCATTCATGAAGTAAAATTACGGCATTTGGCATGTCGTTACAATTTATTACTCGTAAACTATTAATTGTATTCGCGATAAATTTTGCAGACTGTATACACACATACCACTGTACGTACGTTCGAAATTTTATCTTAGTACGACACACAGTTCATGAGATATGGAGTAATAAACAATTACGTTAATGAAAAACTACCACATCACGCATGACGTTTTGATTTGTTACGTCTTTCCTACTGACTGTATTCGCGACGTATTTTGCAAACGTTTAACATATGCACCACTGGATGTACCTTCGAAATAATATCGTATTACGACATATAGTTCAGGTGCCATGACGTCAAAGACATTGAAATACATGAAACTTCGCCCTAAAAAGCATGAGGTTGTAATTTACGTCTTTGCTACCAAATCAATTTACAACACATTTCGCAGGCAGTTTCCTAATATTCCTCTCTACGAACCTGGTAAATAATGTCTTTGTAGGACCCATATTTCAGGATATATCTCTCTATATATAAAAGCTAAGGGTCACTCACTCACTGACGAAACACGAAATCTCTAAAACTACTGCATCTATGAAGCTGAAATTTTGCCGGTATGTAGTTTAAAGGTAGAAGATGTTAGCTAAGAAAGTATTTAAGATAGGACTGAATGAAGGTGCATGGCGGAGGATACTTTTCCTACAGACTGACGAAATCTACAGTCTCATTTCGACCTTCACGAAACTTTGCACGCTTGACCTTCAAAAGGAAGGTCACCGTCTACCTAAAGTTTCATACGGTGCATGGGGGAGAGTATCTTGCAAAATAAAAACTGATCCCTAAGTATGTTGGTCGCACCATAACTTGAGAAAGGCTCGACCGATTTCACAGATCCTTTGTTTTGTTATTTTCGTTATTCTCAGAACACAGGTTGTATGAAATAAAACTGGAAAATTTCAGAACAACAAAGTGCGTTTTTCAATGTGACTCTGTGTTTCTATTGCATACAAATCTATAGTTTTGTTCCGATATTTATGAAATTTTGCACACTTCACCATAAAAAGAAGAGGAATGTTACTGTATGTTTAAAATTTTCTTCGGTGCACAGTGGAGGGTACTTAACATACGAACTTTGACAAAATGAATTAGTTTTCTCAGATCTTGATGAAGTTTTGCACGCACGACACTTATACCAAGAGGAAGGTCACAAGATACTTACAGCTTCGTATGGTACATGACAGAGGGTGCCTTGCAAAAAACATTGCCTAATAGGCAAAGCAGTCAACAATCCGAAGATTGGTTTGAACACCACAGTGCTTTACTAGGCATGGTCCTGTTTGGAGGTGGTATGCCGTTGCCTTCCTCCGACCTTCGAACTGACTTACCCAGCCAGTTATAGGGGGACCTACAGTTTAACGTGGGTTCGGTATTTTTCACATGAGCAACACTGCCAGAGGTGAAAGAAGTGGAAAGTGACAGATAAAAATCCTAGGACCTAGCAGGGATCGAAGCCGCGCCCTTTGGATTTGTAGTCTGGCACTCTACCACTGTGCAGCCGAGGCGCACAAACATTGCCTAGAAAAGGAAATGTGGAAACGAACAGAGACATGGGAAAGAAAGAGATTAATGCAGATAGAGGAGGGAAGGGGAGGTGGACTACGAGAGTGTAGAATAAACAAACACCCCGCCAACGCCTGGTTCAAAATGTTCAACTGTTTGTAAATCTATCTGACCAAACTGCGTGGTCATCAGTCCGTAGCTTACAAACTACTTAAACCTAGGTAAACTAACCTAAGGACAACACACACACCCATGCCCCAGGGAGGACTCGAACCTCCACCGCGCGCTCCGCAGCGAGACGCTTTAAACCACACGGCCACTCTACCGCGGCCGGCAACGTCTGGTTTACAGCTAGTAGGTAATAACCGCAGGATCAAAAGTGGCATCATAGATAAGATTCCTCGTCTTCTGAAACACTGTGTACTAGAGAACTAAACCAGGCTGTTCCGCGATAAAAGTGTGCCACTGAAGCTTTGAAAAGCGCCTCGCGTGCAGAAAACAGTCAGGAACAATGGTACTCGTAAAGCGGGCAGCGCCGGCTGTGGGCAGCCGAAAGTGTGTGCAGGAATGCGCGGCGAACACGCGGAACCTTGCGAAGGAATGCGGGACGGCGCCATCCTCGTGGCCCGGCCGCCTTACGTAAGCGAGTGCAGCGCCCAACCAGGATGCAGCCGGCGCGCCGCTAACCCGAGCCCTGCGGAATTTGCGTACGCCCGCTGCTTGCAGAGCGTAGTAGCTGTCGTAGTCTTCGGTCCGAAGACTGGTCTGATGCAGCTCTCCGCGCTACCTACCCTGAGCGAGACTCTTCGTCTCTGAATAAGAAGGGCAACTTTCATCCTTTTGTCTCCGTCTATCGTCGCCGTTCTGTATCTCATTTTAACGTCTATGAATTTTTAGCCAGCGTGGCCACTTTCAGTTCTGATTGTATGTACTTTTACGTCTCGTTGTACTTTCATTCATCGACGTTCACCTACATCTACATCTACATAGATACTCTGCAAATCACATTTAAGTGCCTGGCAGAGGGTTCATTAACCACTTTCATAACTTTACTCTACCGTTCCATTCTCTAATAGCGCGCGGGAAGAAAGAACACCTAAATCGTTCCGTTTTCGATCTGATTTCTCTTATTTTATTGGGATGGTCATGTCTCCCTAAGTAGGTGAGTGCTGGCAAAATATTTTCACATTCATAAGTAAAAGTCGGTGATTGAAACTTCGCAAACAGGTCACGCCGCAATGAATAACGTCTTTCTTTTAATGATTTCCACCCCAATTCGTGCAACATTTCCGTGACGCTTTCCCCCCCGTAACGTGATAAAACAAAACGAGCTGCCCTTCTCTGAACCTTCTCAATATCTTCCGTCAGTCCCACCTGGTGAGGGTCCCACAAGGGGCAACAGTACTCCAGGAGAGGACGCACAAGTGTGATGTAGGCAGTCTCTTTGGTGGAGCTGGTGCATCTTCGAAGCGTTCTGCCAATGAAACGTAACCTTTGATTCGCCTTCCCCACAATATTTTCTATGTGTTCTTTCCAGTCAAAGTTGTTCGTAATTGTAACTCCTAGGTATTTGGTAGAATTTACGACCTTAACGTTTGACTGATTTATCGCGTAATTGAAGTTCAGTGGATTTCTTTTAGTGGTCATGTGTATTACTTCACACTTTTCTTTATTTAGTGTTAATTGCCAATTTTCGCACCAAGTAGAAATTTTGTCTAAATCGCTTTGCAGTTGCTTTTGATCATCTGTTGACTTCACTAACCGATAAACGATAGTATCATCCGCGAACAGTCTAAGGCCGGCCGCGGTGGCCGAGGGGACTGAGGCGCTCCAGTCACGGTCTGCACGGCGACTACGGTCGGGGGTTCGAATCCCCCCTCGGGCATGGATATTTGTGCCGTCCTTAGTTGTAAGTAGTTCATAAGTAGTTTGTATGTTTAGGGACTGATGACCCCGTAGTTAAGTCCCATAAAAAAAAAAAAAAAAAAAAAAAAAAAAAAAAAAAAAAAAAAGAATAAGAAAAGAACAGTCTAAGGGAGCTATTCAGATTGTCTCCTAAATCGTTTATAAACACGAGGAAGAGTAGGGGACCTATAACGCTTCCCTGTGTAACGCCAGATATCATTTCTGTTTTACTCGATGACTTACCGTCAATTACAACGAACTGTGTCCTTTCTGATAGGAAATCGTGAATCCAATCGCACAATTGGGAAGATATTCCATAAGCACGCATTTCACCTGCGCATTTTGAAAGCCTTCTTTTTTGCCTTCTTTAATGTTCTCTAAATGCTACTTGTCAAATTTAATTTTGTTTCTCGGCTGTAGAACGGCGCTAAAGCCACTACCGGCCTTCCCCACCAGGGGTTTTAAAATGCAGTAAAGTTAATTTAAAAAAAAAATCCTTTTGAACCAGCTTACTGTATTCGTCTCTAACTGTATTCATCTCTCGGTCTCCCTCTGTCATTTTTATCCCACGCACTTCCTTACATAATTGACGGTTTATTTTTGTTAAAAGAATTGCAACCAGTTGCCTTTTTGGATGTTTTTTATTTAATCCAGCACTAGTTTTCGAGCCACTGCAGGCTCATCTTCGGTGGATACTTTACAGGAACATTTATCTTCCGCTAAGCGTAGGTTATGCCGTCATGTTGGTTTGTGTTCTTATTGTAGGTGTACGTGTAACCAAGTTATGCATTGAGCACTCACGTTTTTTAACACATGAGAGCATTTTTGCTAAACTTAGCGTTACACATTTACAAAATATAGACACTGAATTTAGTGTTTATATTTTGTAAACGTGTAACCAAGTTATGCATTGGGTACTGACGTTTCTTTAATACATGAGAGCATTTTTGCTACACTTAGCGTTACACTTTTACAAAATTTAAACACTGAATTCAGTGTCTATATTTTATTAGCATTTTTGCTACACTTAGCGTTACACTTTTATAAAATTTAAACACTGAATTCAGTGTCTATATTTTGTAAACGTGTAACGCTAAGTGTAGCAAAAATGCTCTCATGTGTTAAAAAACGTCAGTGCCCAATGCATAACTTGGTTACACGTACACCTACAATAAGAACACAAACCAACATGACAGCATAACCTACACTTAGCGGAAAATAATGTTCCTGTAAAGTATCCACTGAAGGTGAGCCTGCAGTGGCTCAAAAACTAGATCTGGATTAAATAAAAAACATCAAAAAAGGCAGCTAGCTTCAATTCTTTTAACGAAAATAAAGCGTCAATTTACGCTACAGCTGCAGTTCGTGTCCAACATGGATACCTTGAAAAAAAATCCCTACATAATGTCTCAGAATATGTCCCACAAATCGATCCTTTCTTTTGGTCAAGATATGCCAGAAATTTCTTTTTTCCCCAAGTCTGTTCAGCACCTCCTCATTAATTACGCGATCTAACCATCTGATCTTCAGTATTCGTCTGTACCACCACATCTGAAAAGCTTCAATCATATTTTTCTCTGAACTCATTGTCCACGCTACACTCCCGTACAATGCTACACTCAAGACAAATGCTTCCACAAGGAGTTTTCTAACATTTCAATTCATACTGGATGCCAACAAATTTCTCTTCTTCCAAAATGCTTTTTCTTCCCATAATTATTCAGAATTTCTTAAATTCTTTACTTCGACCACCAGAAGTTATTTTGCTACCCAAATAACAAAACCCATCTACTTTTATTGTTTCGTTACCTAATCTAAAACCTTCAGCATCTCATGATTTTCTTTCACTTCGTTCCAGTAATCTTGTTTTGGCCTTGTTAATGTTCATCTTATATCCTCCTTTCAATACACTGTCAATTCCGTTCAATTGCTCTTCCTGGTACTTTGATGTCTCTGACAGAATTGCCGCTGTGGTAGCATGGCCGAGTGCTCTAAGCCGCCTTGCTGCGGAGCGTGCAGTTGCTCCTCGCCGGAGGTTAGAGTCCTCCTTGAGGTATAGGTGTGTGCGTTGTCCTTAGGTTAGTATAAGTAGTTTGTAAGCCTAGGGACTGATAATAATCACAGTAGTCAAGTCCCATAGGTTTACAAACATTTGAACTTTTTTGAACAGAATTGCAATGTCATCGGCAAACCACGAAATTTATTTTTCTTTTCATTGAAGTTTAACTCCTTTTCCAAATTTCTCCTTGTTTTCCTTCGCAGATTGCTCAATGTTTAGATTCAATAACATTGACGAAAGGCTACAACACTTCCCCTGCTGTGATGGAGTGGCCGCGTGGTCTACGGCGTCGTACTACGGACTGGGCGGTCGCTCCCAGCGGAGGTTCGAGTCCTTCCTCGGGCATAGGTGTGTGTGTTTTTCTTAGCTTAGTTTAAGTTAGTTTAAGTAGTTTTTATGTCTAAGGACTGATAACCATAGCAGTTTAGTCTGACAGGTTGATATGAATTTTAGCTCTCTTCCCAACCACTGCGTCCTTTACATGTCCTTCGATTCTTATAAAAGGTGTCTGGTTTCTATTCAAGATGAATATATTTTGCTCCTACAAACCTTTGCATTTGAAAGATCGTTTTCGAGTCAACATATGTAGTCAAAAGCTTTCTCGAAATCTACAAAATCTAAGAAAGTAAGTTTGCTTTTCTTAACCTATTATCTTCTTTGAGTAGGTCTGTCCTCAGACCGGTTTCAACTGAACGTCCTCCACATCTCTCTGTTCTGGGCATCCTCCTTCATTTGTCTGTAGTTCCTTCCTTTCTTCAGGACAGTCAGCATTCCAAATCTTCTCCTTCCTCTCCCTCTTCTGTCTTCTTTCTGTCTCATGGTCCACGTTTCAGTCTCATATGACACCACGCTCCACACAAAACATTTGGCGAACCTCTTCCTTATATTAATGGGAATACTTTTCGTTATTAGCAAATCTTTCATTCCCATAGAGATTCTTCACCTTACTTCCTCTGAGCATCTTCCATTTGATGTTATCATGCTTCCCAAATTTGGAAACGATTGCACCTGTTCCAGTTCTCTTCCCTGTAATGATATTTTAATTCTGTCATCTTCTTTTCCAATTTTCATGACTTTGGTCTTATAAATGTTGAATTTCATTCCAAAATCTTTACCCAACCTTATAATTTTTTCCATCATTTCCTGGAGCAATTCTTCTGTTTCTGCTAATACTATCACATCATCTGCATATTTTATAGTTTTTATTTCTTTTTCTCTTCCTACTACAAGTCCTTTTGCTTCTTCCAAGGGCTCATCAATTAGCTTTTCAGCATATATAATGAAAAGTGCTGGTGACACACAACAACCCTGTCTCCCACCTCTTCCGATACTGACTCCTTCAGTTTCATCTTCATCAACTCCAACTACCACTTTCTGTCCAACATAAAGTTGTTTTAATAGTCTTTATCTTTCCCGTCTATACCAGCATCTCTCAAAATCTTCAACAGCATACTCCAATTAACTCTGTCAAACGCCTTTTCCCAGTCAACAAAACAAACATATATTCCTCTGTTCACTTCTAAAAATCTCTCTGTCAACATCCTAAGGCACCCAACTGCATCTCTGATTCCTCTTCCTTTTCTAAATCCGAACTGATCTGCTCCTGTAATCTCCTCTATTTTCCTTTCTATTCTTCTTAGCACTAGTCGGGTCACAGTTTTCGTAACATCAAATATAAAACTAATTGTCCTATAATCTTTACATTGTTTGGTATTTCATTTCTTTGGTAATGCCGCGGTGGAGTAGCCGAGCGATCTAAGGCGCCTCTCTGCGCAGCGCGCAGTTGCTCGCCGTCGGAGGTTCGAGTCTTCCCTAGGACATGGGTGTGAGTGTGTGTTGTCCTTAGGATAGTTTACTTTAGTTTATGTAGTTGGTAAGCTACGGAGTGATAACCACGCAGTTTGGTCCGATAGATTTACAAACATTTGAACATTTTTGGTAATGGAACCATTATAGTTTTTACGAGATCTTTAGGCCAGATACCTGTGTCGTATATTCTGTTGATCAGATTTGTAAGTCTAATTATAGCACCATTCCCTAATGCCTTCAATGCTTCTGCCGGTATTTGATCACAGCCCGACGCTTTTCTTTCTTTAAGATCCTGGATTGCCTTCACCTCCCATTTCTCTATTAGAAGTTCCCCGTTATCTTGTTTATCCTCTAGTACCAGTCCTTCATGATCAGGTGCAGAATTGTATAGATCTTTTATGTATGTCTTCCAAAAAACTTTGTTTTCTTCAGTATTCTTTGTTATTTTTCCCGTCTTATTTAGTATTCCTTGCTTACTAATTTTTCGCGGTCCTTTCATTGTTATAGACTTTGCAGCTCTATACATTTCGTCTATTTTTCCTTGTATTTCCAAATATTCTATTTTCTCACATTGCTTTATCATCCAGTTTTCTCTTGATTTGTCGGTAGTCCTCCTCAGATCGTTATTCAAATTCCTATACTGTCGTTTTCTTTCTTCTTAATTGTCATTTTTCCATTTTCTCCGTTCTTCCATTTTGTCTAATGCATTCTGTGTGATCCATTCCTTTTTATTACTCCTTTTTTTCCATTTTTCCAACGTCGTTCTCTAAACTTTCCAGTTTTGCATCTCTATTGGAAACCCATTCTTCATTTCCGGTCTCACCATTCCCAATTTTCCTTCCATACTACTGGTAAATGGCTATGATAAATCGGAATGCTTTACCTGTTCCTACATTGCTACTAATTCCAAACTGATCTTCCACGACGAGATTAGATTCCAACAACTTTTTCATTCGTCTGCACCGAGCGGGAGTAGCTACTTAGGTTAAGTAGTTAAGTCTATGGATTTATGACCAGGGCAGTTTGGTCCAATAGGTTTAGAAACATTTGAACGTATTTCATTCGTGTGCGCCCAGCGAAATATGCCAAACAGCCAGGCCAGTGGGGTAACTTGCCCTTTTTAATGAAGACTCTTAGTAATGTATGACATTAGCTGAACTAAATCAAATGGGACGGTCGAGAATGTGCGACAGGTAGGGACTGGAACCCGTTCTGTTCACTAGGCAATTTATTTAAGTGGGAGTCAACAATATATTTTCGCATTCGGAGGAGAATGTTGGCGATTGGAGTTTCGTAAGTAGCTCACGCCGCATCGATAAGCGCCGTTTTTGTAATGATTCCCATCCCAGATCCTGTATCATTTCCGTGACGGAGTCTCCTCTGTATCGTGACAATACAAAACGAGCTGCCTTTCCTTAGATTCTTTCGATGTCCTCCGTCAAACCCACCTGATAAGAATCCCACATTAGGCAGCAATACTCCAAAAAAGGACGGACAAGCTTAGTGTATGCAGTTTCTTTAGTAGTTCTGTTGCATCTTTTAAGGGTTGTGCCAATAAAACGCAGTCTCTGGTACGCCTTTCCCACGACATTATCTACGTGTTCCTTCCAGTTTAAGTCTGAAGTAATAGTAATAGTAACTTTCACGACTCAAGACTTCTTTCCGTTGAAAATGACATGTTGCGTTCTGTTAGCTTGGAACTTTTCAATCCAGTCACACATTTGGTCTGATATTACAAAATAAATGTTCAAATGTTTGCTATGGGACTTAACTACGGGGTCATCAGTCCCTAAACTTACAAACTACTTATAAACTAGCTAATACTAAGGACGGCACAAATATCCATGCCCGAGGGGGGATTCGAACCCCCGACCGTAGTGGCCGTGCAGACCATGACTGGAGCGCCTCAGTCCCCTCGGCCACCGCGGCCGGCTCTGATATTCCATATGCTTACATTTTGTTCATGATGACGATGCGGAACCGTATCGAGCGCCTTGCTAAAGTCAAGAACACGTCATCTACCTGAGAACCTGTACCTACTGCCTCTGCGTCTCATGGATGACTAGAGCAAAGTGGGTTTGGCATGATCGTTGCTCTCGGAACCCATGTTGATTCCTACAGAGGAGATTTTTCCGGTCTCTATAAATGTCATAATACTCGACCTAAAATATGTTCCAAAATTATATAGCCGCAGCTGAGTGGCCGAGCGCATTGAGGAACTATGCTCCGATGTGCGAGGCCATCCCCCGTCGGGGGTTCGAATCCTCCCTCGGGCATGTATGTTTGTGTTATCTGTAGTATAAGTTAGGTTATAAGTGGTTTGTAAGTTTAGGGACTGATGACCCAGCAACTAGGTCCCATAAGCTTAACAAACATTTAAACATTTTGAAAATTATATTATTGACCGACGTCATGTATACAGGCTTATATTTTTGCGAATCCGTTCTATGACCATTCCTAAAAACGTGAAAATAAGCTCCTCCATGTCAACCGTTCGTCACACCAATGCTGGTGGAAACGACTGTGGCGTTGACTGAGTAGTAACCGCAGCAATAAACACCTTACTGTCAGACCACTCCGCTGCAAACCACGTCCAATGGTACTCGCCTACACTGCTCGTTACGCAACAGACCACATTTGGTGTGACATAAATCGTAATATGGTAGAGCGATCCATCACTATCATATGGATAGTACGTCTGTCACCATGTGTAATGGTGCAATGAAGTGGGTGCAACAGGACCCGTTGTTCCGTCATTCCCTCCTACATCTAGCGATTATAGATCCACTCACATTGTCTCTATCAAGTCCGACTTGGTTCCCTATTTCTCTAAAGGCTGAGTTGGAAGCCCTATAGGCAACTACACGGCTCAAAATAAATAGAGGATCAGGGAAGATGTACACAATATACATATGCTAACGTATTTCATTCTGATATTGATTACAATCGTAAATTGTGTGTGATACAGTACGATATTTTACTGGGTCATCTCTTAAGGTTTACATGGCGTTCCCTTAGAGCGATGCACCATGGGACTACCATAATAGTGAAAAATCATGCTCACTGCTCTCTAATATGTTGTTTGATCACCTCGGACGGCCAGTACAGTTGCACACATGCGAAGCATGGATAGTCTAAGGTTATCAATCAGCTCTTAAAGGATATTACGCCGTTCTATCTACTACATCTACATAAATGCTCTGCAAGTCACATTGAAGAGCATGGCAGATGGTTAATCGAACCGCTTTTATGATGTTTCTCTACAGTTCTATTCTCTAATATCTCGCGGAAAAAATGAACAAGTGACGTCTTTCTTTTAATGATTTCCACCCTAACTCGTGCATCATTTCCGTGACACTCTCTTCCCTATATCGCGATAATACGAAACGCGCTACACTTCTATGTTCTTTCTCTAAATCGTCTGTCAATCTCACTTGCTGAGGATCCCACAATGCGCAACAGTACTCCAAAATAGGACGCACAAGTGTGGTGTAGGCAGTTTATTTAGTAGAGCTCTTGCATCTTCTAAGTGTTCTGCCAACAAAACTTAGTCTTTGGTTCGCTTTCCGTACAATATTTTCTATGTATTCTTTCCAATTTAAGTTGTTTGTAATCATTACTCCTAGGAGTTTAGTTGAATTTACGGCCTGTAGTTTCGACTGATTTATCGTGTAAACGAAGTTTAACGGGCTTCTTTTAGTGGTCATGTGGAGGACTTCACACTTCTCATTATTAATGGTCAATAGCCATTTTTACACCATGCAGATATCTTATCTAAATCATTTTGCAGTTGCTTTTTATCTTCTGGCGGCTTTGATAACCGGTAAGTGACAGCATCATCCGCGAACAACCAAAGAGAGCTACTCAGATTGCCTCCTGAACCGTTTATAAAAATAAGGAACAGTAGGGGTCCTACAACCATTCCCTCGGACGCCAGATATCACTTCTGTTCTACTCGATGACTTTCCGTCAACTACAACTACTGTGTCCTTTCTGACAGGAAATCACGAATCCAATCGCACAATTGTGGCGATATTCCATAAGCACGCAGTTTGATTAGAAGACGCTTGTGAGGTATAGTGTCGAAAGCCTTCCGGAAATCTAGGAATACTGAATCTATTTGACATCCCCCATCTATAGCACTCATCACATCATGTAAGCTGTTTTTCACAAGAACGATAATTTCTGAATCCGTCTGTTGACTATGGGGCAATAGGTCGTCCTCTTCGAGGTAGTTCATAACATTTGAGGAAATGATATGTTCTAAACTCCTGCTGCAAACCGACGTCAGTGATATAGGCCTGTAATTTTGAGGGTCACTCCTATAGCCTTTCTTGAATAATTGCGTACCTGTGCAACTTTCCAGTGTTTGGTACGAAACGTTCGCCGAGCGAGCGGTTGTATATGATTACTACGTATGGGGCTATTGCATCAGCATACTCTGAGAGAAAACTAATTGGTATACAATCGTAACCGGGAGACTTACTTTTGTTAAGTGATTTAAGTTGCTTTAATAAACCAGAATATCTTAGGATTCTCTACCAAATTACGTGACCGGGTTTCGTTGTGGAACTTTTTGTAAGCTTGGAGTTGGAGCTAAATTTTTTTAGTTTCTGTAAGAGACTGTCAGTCTTAAGGATTTTATGTCCGTTTAAATCTGGAATGATTTTTTTATTTTGTTTTACTTTTGCAACAGTGATCTAACCTCTCCTCTTTTGTTAATTTGTGTAGTATAAATATTTCAATGGTTGTCGATATTATTTCTTAAAAAGTAAACCACATCTGATCTAGCCTAACATTGTCAGTTTCGAAAGTCTGGAGACTCTCACCCAGGAGAGGGTTAATCGAATTTTTATCTTTTTTTATTTTTTATTTTTATTATTTTTTTAATAGATACATTTTTTGTTTATTTCTGGTAGATATGGGAAATCCGATATTCATTTTCGCTACAACAACTCTGTGTTAACTAACCCCTGTGTCTATTTTGATACTCTTTATTAGCTCTGGATTATTAGTTGATAAGAGGTCAAGTACATTTTCACAACCGTTTACTATTTTTGTGGGTTCATGAACTAATTTTTCGGGATAATTTTCGGAGAATGCGTTCAGTACGATTTCGGACAATATTTTATGCTTGCCTCCGGTTTTAAACATGTATCTTTTCCAACATATTGAGGGTAAGTTAAAGACGCCAGCAATTAAAATTGTTTGCTTGGAGAACGTTTTTGAAATTTGGTCCAAGCTTTCTTTGAACATTTCTGCAATCGAATCATCTGAGTCAGGGGGTCGGTAAAAAGACCCAATCATTAATTTATTCTTTTTGTCAAGTATAACCTCTATCCATACCAATTCACAGGAACTATCTTCTTCAATTACGCTACAAGATGAATCGCTCGTGACCGCAATAAATACACCACCACCTGTTTTATTCAACTATCCTTTCTGAACACCCGTCAGTAAAAATTTGAGATGAACTTGTCTGGGCTTTAGCATTCTTCAAAGAATGCCACATCCAGTTCTACTACAGTTACGGGAGGTGCTTGTCTGGGTGCAGTGCGTCTGCCAAGTGCATCCCAGACATGTTCCGTCGGGTTTAAGTCCGTTGAACAAGCTGTTTTCTCCATTTGTTCAAAAAAATGTTCAAATGTTTGTGAAGCTTGTGGGTGTTAACTGCAGGGTCACCAGTCCCTAAACTTACAAACTACTTATAAACAAACTTATACTAAAGACAACACAAACATCCATACCGGAGGGAGAATTCGAACGGCCCCGCGCATCGGAGCATAACACGTCAATGCGCTCGGCCACTCCGCCGCGGCCTCAAGTTGTTCAATTCCCTTAGCTTCAAACATGTTGTACACCACCGCAGCTCTGTTGGGACGAGCGTTATCTTCCACTAGAAGCAACCCATCATCTATTCATCTATGGTACCAGCATAGGGCACATCAAAAGGTCGAAGGATGTCGTCTCCATACCTCTGAACAGTAAATGCGCCATTCTGAACGACATAGAGTTAGGTACGTCCGCCAATACTGACTCCTACTCACTCCATTCGTCCACTACCATGTTATGGTGATGTTTCATGCATATAAGCAGGATTGTTCCGAGTTCCTAATTCTCTCCAGATGAGGGAACGACTATTCTCCGGATGAACACAAAATCTTAACTCATCTGTGAACAGAACCTGGTGCCATTCGTTAGCCGGCCGCGGTGGCCACGGGGACTGAGGCGCTCCAGTCACGGTCTGCACGGCTACTACGGTTGGGGGGTTCGAATCCCCCCTCTGGCATGGATATTTGTGCCATCCTTAGTATAAGGTAGTTCGTAAGTAGTTTGTAAGTTTAGGGACTGATGACCCCGCAGTTAAGTCCCATAAGCTTAACAAACATTTGAACATTTTTTGCCATTCGTTACGACTGTAATCCTGATATTCCTCCGCTCATTTTCTGCGGGCAAAACTGTGTCGTGGTTTTAATGGTACACACACCATAGACCTCCGTTCATAAAGGCCACATTCCTGCAGGCGATTTCGGACTCTTTGTGTCGATATAGCACGTCTTTTTAATGTCTGGAGGGTGCGTTGCAGCTGATATGCATTCTGCCTCCTGCCTCGACGGGTTATTAACCGAAGATAACGGACATCTCTCTGATGTTACCAGGGAACCACCTTGGCCTTGCATTCTTTTAACGATTTCTATGTTCAGAAATCGCGCCCAGGTCCCGGGAATTACACCTTGGGACACTCCAATAGATGCAGCCACCTCCCTCCGTGTCTGTCTCGCTTCCACCCTTCCTAGTGCTCTCCATGCCAAAGCTTCGGGTAAGTCAGGTTGTTGTTGCATTGCACTACCCGCTCACTAAACTATCTGTACCCAGCTGCTTGTGTAATTCGTTTGGTAGACACACGTCAACACTAACCCCCTTAAAATGTTCAAATGTTTGTAATTCTATGGGACCAAACTACGTTTGACATCAATCCCTAGACTTACAAACTACTTAAGTTAAACTAACCTAAGGACAACACACACATCCATGCCCGAGGGAGGATTCGAGCCTCCGACACGGGAGGCCGCGCGATCCGTAACGTGGCGCTCCAGACCGCTCGGCTACTCGCGCGTGGCTAACCCCTTCTGCACCAATGTTTCTGTTACTACCACTATCGTGGTTGCCGTAATGTTGTTGTCCCCACGCCGTAGAACCGACAGAAAGACGTCGAACCAAAATCAATCAAATGTTTGTTAAGCTTATGGGATTTAACTGCGGCTCATCAGTCCCTAAAATGATAAACAACTTACAAACAACACGAACATCCATGCCCAAGGAGGATTCGAGCCCCCAACAGGGAACGGCCTCGCGCATCGGAGCATAGCACCTGAATGCGCTCTGCCACTCCGCTGCGACGACGTCGTACCATTTTAGTTCATTATGCCGATTACAATACTTTACAACCGAGACATATTAACTGACCCCTAATTCTTTTGACCTGGGGTATTATTTCCCAATAGAACATCTAAACGTGCTCGAACGACACTCTTTTACAACTGTTACGTATAAGCTGCTTAAGAGCAACTAACCTCCCCAAAAGTCAATTTCAGTACGTCTCCACGCCCCATGTTTCCCCTTTATATTGTGTCTGCAGGTTGTCCGCGATGTGCGGCTTGAGCTGAAATGCTATTCACGCAAAATTCTCGTCGCTGCAAACGCATGCTGCAACTTGGGCCTGATTTGGACGCTTCCTTTAGGGTGTTGCCTTTTGAGTGGCCAGCAGTGTATATTCCGGACAGCGGCGTCACCTGCACCACAGAGTAACATATACAGAGAAGCAGCCCACCCTAAACCACTGTCCTACGCTCCCCTCGTAGTTCCGTAAGATGCTAGCAGGTGTCAGGCCATTCCCTGGCTTAGGGTGCCTCTCGCACGTCAGAGGGTAGAGTGGAGGGGAGGCTGAGGGGAGAGCTCATGCCGCCTGCCACGAGGCCACGGCTGTGTCCGGCTTGCTGGCGTTTGAGGGGCGGTGGTGGTGGGGGCAGCCGCTACCTGCCGCCTGCTCTGGCCAGTTTAAGTGGCTGCTTCTGACCGCAGCGCCATCATGGGACATCTTATGGATATGCTGGAAACCCTCCCTCCCCGCACCCCTGAGCGTAGGACCGGGCGCTTACGGAGGTTTCCCATCAGTATATATTTGTCTGTGCCTGCACTACGCCTGCAGCTGCCCTTCATCGACCCGCGCCGCAGAGGCACACGACCTTAGCCGACACAATTCCGCTGCCACCAGCTCACCTCATCGCCGCCACGGTGGACCTTATCTCGCCAGCCGTTCTCCGCCGTCTCAAAGACCGCTTATTGTACAAGTACGCAGCGACTGAAACACTCTCGGAAGACTTCAAGAAATAGTTATTTCTGAATCGTGCCACCTAGTTGGATTCAATTATTCAAATGTTTGTAATCCTAACGGACCTAGACTTACAAACTACTTAGACTAACTTATGCTAAGAACAACACACACATCTATGCCCGAGGAAGGTCTCCAACGTCGACGGGGAGCGGCCGCACAATCCGTGGCAAGTTGCCACCGCACATCCATTTCCGCAGGGCCACCTGGTAGGACTAATCATTTTATTGTTAAACCAGGCTGGTGTTTGTTTCGTGATACGCGGTCGTTTAGGTGAACTCAACACAAAACGAGCCACAAATGCGAATTGGTAGAGTATTATTATGTTACTGGAGACATCTACCTGGGCTTTCATGCATCCTACGGCAGTAACTGAAGACACCATGACAGTTTTTTTAGTGCGTGAGCATTATTGAAAGTGACCTCCATAAATGCCCATATCTTTGTAAATCAATTACGCCAAACTGCTATGGTCATCAGTCCCTTGTCTTACAGGCTACTTACACTAACTTAACACTAAGCACACACACACACACACACACACACACACACACACACACACACAGACTTACTCGAGGGAGGACACGAACCTCCGGCGGAAACTGCCGCCCAGTCCGTAAAATGACGCCTTAGGCCACGCGGCCATTCCATACGGCCTTATATTTTCCCATATGGCTGATGATGATTTTGATATGAGGATTATGGCGCTCAACAGCTAGGTTTTCAGCGCCCGGACGCAATTAATCTGTTAGGAATGTCAGGAAAGTACGCTAAAACAAGAATAGAAGAAAGTAACGTACTTCCAATGTAAAAAATAAAAAAAAATGAGACAAACCATGCATACACCTACGCTGAAACACAAAAATGAAGTTGCACACTCAAGATTGTAGTTATGACTGTAAGGAAGAGTGTGGCTGAAGGAAATAAAACGACATATCTGACTGATCACAGGAATAAAAACAGACGACCCATCCATCCTGCAACACTAAAGTTTATGTCAGAGAACATAAAACTCGCAAAATTTTGAAACTTCGTTATCAGCTAATATACAGTGTGATTCACGAAGATACACAATTACATCAATACGTTATTCTAAAAGTAAATCTAAAGAAAAAAAATTAATAGGAACATCGGTCCGCAAATGTTTAGTTACCGAGTTATTGATAATAAAAATTTGTCTGAAAATTGGGAACCTCGCAAATATGAAGCCGTCGAAAATCAAAAAAATGTTCAAATGTTTGTAGAGTCTATGGGACTTAACTACGGGGTCATCAACTTATGAACTAGCTAATCCTAAGGACGGCACAAATATCCATGCCCGAGGGGGGATTCGAACCCCCGACCGTAATGGCCGTGCAGACCGTGACTGGAGTGCCTCAGTCCCCTCGGCCACCGCGGCCGGCTGTCGAAAATCTGTACGAGGTTAAAGTTACACAAGATTTCCATTTATCTTGTTATCATTGATCTGCTGATGTAATTAAACATCTCCCAGATATGTATCTGCTGCAGGTTCCCAGAAATTCTAGAGAAGCAAAGAAATAATATGGGAAAATTTGTAATTTATTAACTACTTGGCATATATATATATTCCAGACAATTGCAGAAAGTTGTCAACAGAAGTTGTAGAGAATTTAATCTTAGAAAATGATGGCAATAAAATTAACTAAAACTGTATGAATGTGTCAGATAATGCTGTTTTATTAATAACACAGCACACGTTAATTCATGCCTAAGAATGTAGGCAACAGTTAGTGAGTGACTAAAGGTTGCCTACATTCTTAATGGAAAGTAAACAAATCAACATGTATAATCTCTGGAATTTATTTGTATACTTCTGGAAAACTACTGCTGATACAATCTGCGACATGTTTTATTATATTCACCAGATCAATACCATTAACCTAAATGGAAATCGAACTTTACTTTAACCTCGTACAGTTTTGCGATAGCTTCATATAAGCGAGGTTGCTAAATTGCAGGAAATTTTTTTTTTAAAATAATTTATGGTACTTAACTACGGGGTCATCAGTCCCTAAACATACAAACTACTTATGAACTACTTACGAACTAGGACGGCACAAATATCCATGCCCGAGGGGGGATTCGAATCCCCGACCGTAGTGGCCGTGCAGACCGTGACTGAAGCGCCTCAGTCCCCTCGGCCACCGCGGCCGGCGAATCTTTTATTAACCGTAACTCTGTAACTAAACATTTGCGGGCCTATGTTTATATGAGATCTTTTTCTTTAGTTTTATTTGTAGAGTAATATATTAAAACGTTTGTTTATCTTCGTGAATCATCCTGTATAGAGCAGATTCGCATCAAGATACGCTTCTGCCGTCTCAGAACAATATAAAATTCGCCCTGTTGAAATGTTGCTTACAGTATTTGCTCACCACGAATGTAACAGAAGTGAGGCTACTCTTGACGGCGTAAAAAGCAGAGAAGTCTTAGGGTCAATTAATTCCGCCTGAGGAGGAACGCCACGGTCGGGCAGTTGGCGTCACCAACCGCAGCTCCAAAACAACCACTTTACCTCTCAAAACTGCACAGACCTCGATCGCAATACGTCCTGCAGGGGAATAGCACACTGTATTACATCATGGTCGCTGCAGGCGTCCTTGTCAGCCAGATCTGCTTTTCATTTCCACGAATCCCCACGTGACCTGGTACCCAGAAGAATAACAGTGCTTTTCCCGCTGCTGGAGGAAGGTCAAACAGTCGTGTATCTGCAGCGTTACCTTCTCAGCTGGGTACAGGTTCTGTTATAATTATAGTGCTCGAAGGGAAAGGGAGCACATGAGAAATCCGTTGCTGTTAAAGCGCCGAATTTGCTCCAATGTTTCCAGGGCCGCATGAAACTCTGCTGAGAAAACGATGTAGGTATTTTCTCGGGTGGCCACGGCTCCTTTCAATACAACTATCTGTGTCACAATACCAGAACGGTATTTTCCGGGAATTATGCGAATTGTAGTGAACTCACTTTGATGTCTTCAACATCAGATTATGGTGATCTGAAAGCGATGGACACTATCATGTGTCAGTTCTGCGCTCACCAATCACCGAACCGTAAATTATAGAAATTACAAGCCACTGCGCAGATCTCTAGTGCCATATCTGTAAAATTCCCAACGGTTTGTCCAATTCATGACGCACACAAATTCGCTGTTACATTATTACGTTCCTAAGGCGGACCAACACCGTACTGAACATGTCCTCATAATATTTTAGGTAATCAGTATAGGTTATAACCAGAAATGGCACTATAGCACTCCCTTGGGTTTGTTGATGTTGTTGTTGATATTCAATGTACTCAGCATTCCAAAGGCTAATTTGACAAAGTTTATCAAGTCAGTCTGCCTAGTGTAAACCTCTTCATCTCCAAGTAACTACCACAAGTTACATCCAACGAACCTGCTTATTGCAGCCTAGCCTTGGATCACTCCATAGTTTTCACAACCACGCGTCCTCCATTATGAAAATGACGATTACTGTATGCTTCAGAGTGTGTCTTATAAACTGAATCCTTATCACGGAACTAGATAGGGCAGATGTAACACATCGGACCGGCAATCGGGAGAAGGGCAGTTCAAACCCGCCTCCGGCCATCCAAATGTCGGGATGGTTCCTTCTCTATCCCTGACCAAAACTATTCGAGCGAGAGTTCCATCTGTTATGGCCACAATGTCGACGGGACGTTAAACCCTAAGCTTTGCTTATTGATTCTTTTAGACAGATTGAAACATACATTTATTTTCCCTTATTAACTTCACATTCTTTCGCTGCACCACATTACCACATTGCCTATCATCCATTTTTCATTTCTGTACAAATACTTTCAGCAAAGGCTTCCCAACATTTGAATATGTTTTGCCGCGCGGGAATGGCCGTGCTATTGTATGCGCCATGTCAGGTTCTGCATTACAGCTTCCTCCGGAAGTTCGCATCGTCCCTCGGGCTTAGGTGTGTGTATTGTCCTTACGATACGCTTTAGTTAGTTTATGTAGTTTTAAGTCTAGGGACCGATTATCACAGTAGTGTGGACTCATAGAATTACAAACATTTCAACATTTGAAATACTTGAATGTTTTAGATATTATTAAATTTCTCTATTTTGAAACTGCTTTTCTTGCTATTGTCAGTCTGCATGTTACATCATCTCTACTACTACTCCGTCTCTAATGACCACGCTGTCGACGGGACGTTAAACGCTATTGTTTCTTCCTTCCTTTCATTACGACTGTCATCTGTTAGTTTGCTTGTCCAAATAGCGAAACTCATCTACTTCTGTTACTGTTCATTTCGGAATCTACATCGCTCAGCATCAGCTAATTGTGTTCTACTATATTCCACTATTATTTTACTTTCGTTGAAGTTCATCTTTTAATCATATTCCAAGACGCTATCCGTTTGGGAATCTGTGCGTCCTTACTTGAACTTTCCTCCTGCACCTAATTCTGATCTCATATCATTAAAAATGTTTGTGTTTATCTTAAGGGTGCAGCTTGTCGAGGTCGTCAGTGTCATTTTGTGAAGGAAGATGTTGTTTTAGCTGGTGAAAAGTAGAGCTGAAGATACATAAACTATCACTTACTATAGAGAGGCTGCAAAACTCCAGTTCACTTTGTATATCTGAAAGATTGTTGTAAAATATTAGGCGATTTGGTCTCTAGCTGCTATCATAGACGCATACAGTTCAGTTATCCGTTCTTTATCTGCTTCTGCAATAACTCAAGTGCCTATCAAGCACGCATTTACTGTCTACATCTATTATCATTGCAAATTCACTTAAAAATGGATTTGCCGGCCGCGGTGGCCGAGGGGACTGAGGCGCTCCAGTTACGGTCTGCACGGCTACTACGGTCGGGGGTTCGAATTCCCCCCCTCGAGCATGGATATTTGTGCCGTCCTTAGTATTAGTTAGTTCATAGGTAGTTTGTAAGTTTATGGACTGATGACCACGTAGTTAAGTCCCATAAGATATACAAACAATTTATTTTATTTTTAACAAACGGATTTTAGAGTAAAATGCACTCGCAAAGCAGCCAGAATTTATTCTTTCTTCCAGGATAAATTATATTATTTCCTCCGTCACTGACCCAGAGCTGTTTGCGAGTTACTGCGTGTGATCAAAAATGTTCAAATGTTTGTAGAGCTTATGGGACTTAACTACGGGGTCATCAGTCCCTAAACTTACAAACTACTTATGAACTACCTACAACTAAAGACGGCACAAATATCCATGCCCGAGGGGGGATTCGAACCCCCGACCGTAGTGGCCGTGCAGACCGTGACTGAAGCGCCTCAGTCCCCTCGGCCACCGCGGCCGGCTGCGTGTGATCATCTGTGGTTTATTTAACACATTCCATACGAACTACAGAGACTGCTGCATTCGCTCAGAAGTCGCACACTATTGCGCCATTTTGCATGGCTCCTTTGAACTGATGTATTACGATCATATTGAAAGTTCATATTTGTTTAACTTTTTGAAATTAAGCAAATATTTATAGAATAATTATATTTTGAAAATTAAGAGATTCTTCGTTAGAAAACTGAAATAACTGAAATAAATCAAGGGACTCGCATTCGGGAGGATAGTGGTTCAAATTCACCTCCGGCCATCATAATTTAGGTTTTCCGTGATTTCCCTAAATGACACCAGGCAAATGCCGGGATACCTCCACTCAAAGGGCACGGCCGATTTCCTTCTCCATCCTTACCCAAACAACCCGAACGTAATCTCCGCCTTACTGACCACGCTGTCGACGGGACGTTGAACACTAATCTTCCTTCCTTCTTTTTGGAATAAATCAGAATTTATTTTTAAAAAAGCGTACAAAACTATTTCATTACATTTATAAAACTCTTTACATTCAGCAAAATGTGTAGTGGGTGGTATAGTGTGAAACAGACACAGTGCTTCGTTGCGCTCTCCACACCACAATCTGGTCTCCCTTCTCACTCGCTTACCAGTACTGGGTACCGGTAACAGCACAGAAAGCCGCACTCGGGGATTCTCGGAGTGTCGTCTGTTACGGAAACAAATGACAGCCTGTAGTTTCTACGGCCAGCCACCGGAATGTGTTAAAAAAGCGCTTGCCATAATGCTTCGCAAACTTCGCGAATCGCGCCACACGGTGTTATTTTCAATCAGAAATTAACACGCAATCATAAAGATCTAAAAAAATTACGAATCAATTTAAAACATCAGTCGCTTCACCTTCACAGTAAAAGAACTAAAAGAAAATTTAAAATTAATGAAGATTTCTTTGGCGCAGTTCCAAACGGTCTGCTTCTAAACGTCGTTGCCATGTGACTCTACTGCTGCACAAAAGCGTATTACAAGAGAACAACAGGTTCGTCATGCTCATTGGCTGTTGATCCGTACGGCCAGTCAGAAATGCTTTTGCCCTCAGATCCCCAGCCTTAGATGAAAGGTGCCTCACCACTCCCCTCCTCTTATATATTAAGCACACACCATATACAACAGAGAATAACGATTGTTTTTGAAGTCATGATGGAGAAGAGAGATCTTCATCTTCGCACTTCCAGTGTCGCCTGCTCCAGCATGTTCTGGCGATTACTTTGTAAACAGATCGAAACCGGTTACAAAAGAAATAAATGCGAGGTAGCCTGTTTTCCAATTATTTTTAAAGAATAACAACTGAACATTACAGATTATCTTCGGTTTTTCATCTTTATCGCAATTAAATTTGATAACAAATATATTTCATCTGTTGTGCATTCTTATGTGTTCCAACCACACAAACTTAATATAATAAAACCATAAATGTAACCAACAACTAATTCTTGAACGGACTCGTTGTATACAAAGCAAGTCTATCTTTCATTTTTATTTACACTTCAGTCAGCTCCATTTAACCGCAATGTCACCAAGGACAAATTTTTTGTCTTTAAGTCATTCTTTAGTCCTTCAATGAAACTTCTTTAATGCTCTATTTTGTCCCAGTATCATACACAACCTATAATTGCCTAACCTTAGAGAATGCCCTGTATTATCTTTGACATACATACAGTACAGCCGGCCGCAGTGGCCGAGCGGTCTGCGGCGCACCAGTCACATTCTGCACGGCCACTGCGGTCGGGGGTTCGAGTCCCCCCTCTGGCATGGATATTTGTCTCGTCTTTTAGTATTAGTTAGTTCATAAGCAGTTTGTAAGTTTAGGGACTGCTGACCCCGAAGTTAAGTCCCAGAAGCTCTACAAACATTTGAACATTATGAACATACAGTACACATACAGCCAAAATTAAAAATTATGAGTGTGGTTGTTGTAGCTTTGCTTTTACGTCCGCAATCTTATTTGTGTGGCTGCTGTTACATCCCCAGTAGCTGACATATCATAAATTACTTCGGCTGTTCCATCCTGCAACACTAAAGTTTATGTCAGAGAACATATAACTCGCAAAATTTTGAAACTTCGTTATCAGCTAATATACAGTGTGATTCACGAAGATACACAATTACATCAATACGTTATTCTAAAAGTAAAGCTAAACAAAAAATTTAATAGGAACATCGGTCCGCAAATGTTTAGTTACCGAGTTATTGATAATAAAAGATTTGTCTGAAAATTGGGAACCTCGCAAATATGAAGCCGTCGAAAATCAAAAAAATGTTCAAATGTTTGTAAAGCTTATGGGACTTAACTGTAGGGTCATCAGTCCCTAAACTTACAAACTACTTATGAACTAACTTATACTAATGACAACACAAACATCCATGCCCGAGGGAGGATTCGAACCTCCGACGGGGGACTTTGTGTGTAAACTTTTAATTGACCCTTAGGGTAAGCTATTTTGAATCGTCAATATTGGTTGCAAAAGTTGTCAATATCTGGAAGATATCCGTATGGGATGCATCGAAACTTTACCAAATATTATTTAGAATCATGAAACGAAACAAAGAAAACAAAAATCTTTGCAAACTTTGACCAGGTCAAGTAAGTAAAAGTATTATCATAAAACCAACAGTCCAGCAAACTTAAATTCTGTTAATAACAAAATACTAATCGCAGTCCACATTAGCGATGAAATTGAAAGGAAAATTGTGAGACATATAAAACGATTACAAAATTCTGGATATCCACCATCTCCAAAATCAATTCGACAGTTAGCGTATTCAATCACGAAGGAGTCTATAAAGGAAGAAATATGTAGACAATGACTGGTTGAGACTATTTTTGGGAAGACATCAAACTGTTTTTGTTGTACATACCCAAGCTGTTTGTATTTGAAAAGGATTTGAAAAAGTGTTTAGAAAAATATTAGAAATATTCTTCCTTGATTCTACACACCTACCAAGAGATTAAGTTGTTTCAGGAGCCCGAGAAAATTAAATCGTGCATGAGTGTGCACATCGGGGAAACAAATATAATTTTCATCACTTCTTTTTTAATCGACACCCCATATTATTTTTCATGCAATCAATTGTGTGAAAAATCGCCAATAGAATTTCAATATGTCAGTTACAGCCCTAGAAACGGCTAAACGAATTTTACGCTTCACATAAATGAAGAGCTCATAATAGCGCACTATTGCGGGCAGCGTGAGGTTCCCACTTGAGTTACGGGACGCGCGCTAGCCGCGCGTTGCGTTTTTATTTTATTTATTTTTATTTAGTGATGTAATTACCGTATTGGGGTGCAACCGGCGCCATTCTTTCTGTGATTTTTCATGCTACTGATTACTAAAGACAGAATGTGGGATGTGTATTTACGGAAAGAAAAGTTGGCGTTGAAAATAATTTTTGTTTACGTTTTGGCCTGCCTCGTATTATTTGAATTCATAAGCCCCTCGCTATGTACAGTACATGCCAGCGAAAGTAGTTTTTCATTATCTATTTTTGTTCCAGAAAAGTTTGGGGTGAAACGTTACGCATTACAGGTGCGAAAGTTCACTATTTTCTCAACAAAAATTGCTATATATAATTAAATATTAAGATCGTGTGATTTGTTAAAATGTTAACTCCTGGTATTAATAATACTCGATTGAAGCTTAATGGTTTTAGGCATAACTATGCACTTCATTTTTATATTTATTTTAAAAGAAGTAGAAATTGCACGCTCGTGTATGTAGTTATGAATCGCATTAATTACTTCAAAGCTATAAATGCACGCACTGAATACTTTTCTTTCTGATTTCAAATAAGATAACCCTTGAGTCTTGAAAGAGACTGTTTAAAGAAGAATCACGTTATAGTTCCATCGGGAGTCTTCCTCAGATGATAATACTTCAATATTTTTAAGGTTGTTCTCTATAAACGGTTTTTTACCCATAACAAAACATAATGAATTTTTGAAAAATAACTACTAAAACAAAACCAGTTCTAAGTAATGCTCCTAGACAAAAAAAGTTTCTCTGGGTCTAACATGAAGATAAAGTTAGTAAAAACCTTAAAATCGAAACGTTAGTCCATGTCCTAAATCATTTTAAATAAAAAAATCCGTAAACCTTAAATGTTAGATACCTTTATTGGATAAAAAATATCGCAAAACTAATTACTATTATAGCACACACTTTTACGTTGTTTCAGTCTATAATGTATTTCATATTTTAAAGTTGTCTCGCGACCCACCTGAATGGAAACGCGACCCACTAATGAACAGTGACCCAAATTTTGGGAACCACTGGTGTAGATCGTCACATTACCTAATACCTAATAAGTAGAATAAGGCAGTATTTTAATGTTTATAAACGTTCGATATTTATGTAAATTGTTGAAAATCAAATTTTTCTTCGTCCCAGAAGCCATTAGAGAGGTAGGGTGCAACAGATGGGGACAGTGTGGGTTTTAGAGTTTTGGCAACGTAGATACAAGTTATTCAATTTGTACATCTAGCAGGCGGTGAAGGAAAGCAAGGAAAAATTTGGAATAGGGATTAAAGTTCAGGGGGAAGAAATAAATACGTTGCGTTTTGCTGATGACATTGTAATTGTGTCAGAGACAGCAAAGGACCTGGAAGAGCAGTTGAATGGAATGGACATTGTGTTGAAGAGAGCATATAAAATGAACATTAACAAGAGCAAAACAAAAATAATGGAATGCGGTCTTAGAAAATCAGGCGATGCTGAAGGAATTAGATTAGGTAACGAAATAATGAAGGTGGTAGATGAGTTTTGTAAAATAACATGCGATGGTCACAGTACAGAGGATATAAAATGCAGAATGGCAATGGGAAGAAAAGCATTTTTGAAAAAGAGAAATTTGCTAACATCGAATATTAATTTAAGGGTAAGGAAGTCTTTTCTGAAGGCATTTGTGTGGAGTGTTGCCTTGTACGGGAGTGAAATATGGACGATAAACAGTGCGGACAGGAAGAGAATAGAGGCTTTTGAAATGTGGTGTTACAGAAGAATGCTGAAGATTAGGTGGGTAGATCGCATAACTAATGAAGAGGTACTCAACAGAATTGGTGAGAAAGAAGGGATCGCTTGGTAGGACACATTCTTAGACATCGGGGAATCGTAAATTTAGCATTGGAGGGAAGTGTGTGGGGTAAAAATCGCAGAGGGAGACCAAGAGACGCGTATAGTAAGCAGATTCAAGTGGATGTGGGTTGCCGTTCTTATGAGGAGATGAAAAAGCTTGCTCAGGATAGAGTAGGGTGGAGAGCTGCATCAAACCAGTCTCCGGACTGAAGACCATAACAACAACAGATACAAGTATGTTTGCTCGTAAGTCTTACACAATAATTACAACAGGAAGACAGAAGCAATTAATGTTAGCCTAACCATAAGAATACCGGACCATAAAATTTCGTTGTAAAATAGCCTCATATACAGTTTTAGATGTCGAACTAGGAAAAATTAGCACTCCAACCCAACAAAAGTAGAAAAAAATAAATTCTTCAAGATGTGAAAGAAGGTATACACTACTCGGTGACCTAATGGTTTCATCATTTAGTACCACTGGCGTGTACCTAATAATGGAAATTCGTGTAGAAAGAAGAGTTTAGTACTAGACAATGTTGTAGATATCACTCTCAATCTAGGGAACTCGGTTGGAGAGGGTGGCTCAAGTAATCGTAGTCGGTTACTACGTAAGAGCCGCAATGACTAATACATATGGAATGTCCTCTCATTTCTTCTGTTTGCAGGCCTTCTGATTTACAGCAGAATCGATCTCCCAGCCACGGACTTATAAGGAGCGTTCTTCCAGCAGCTCAACCTCCCCTCAATCGACGACGTTGCTCTAGTTTCCGCAGTGCCTCGAATTTCAGAAGACTTGTCGGCCGGTTATTTCAGGCGTGCGGCTGAACAAGCGGGTTCCGTAGGCCGAAAATAGCCGTCCAGCCGCAAAAACTGGGAGGTGGAGGCTGCCGTTACAGACGGCCTTGAACGGGCTGCTATTCGAGTCAAGGTCGGCCGTGTTGTTAGCATCACGCTTGCCTAGGCGCAGCCGCTGCCACTCGCCTCGGCGTTCTGCACAGTCAGGCTGGCTGGCTAATGGCTCTCACTACCGGGCTCAACAAATACAGTTATTCATTATCAAGTTCTAGAACATCAACAAGTTATTTGGATCTATAAGTTTGGGATGAAAGCTAAGACCCCAACCCATCTACAGAGTTATGTCAGCCGGCCGCGGTGGCCGAGGAGACTGAGGCGCTCCAGTCACGGTCTGCACGGCCACTGCGGTCGGGGGTTCGAATCCCCCCTCGGGCATGGATATTTGTGCCGTCCTAGATCGTAAGTAGTTCATAAGTAGTTTGTAAGTTTAGGGACTGATGACCCCGTAGTTAGTCCCTTAAGCTTAACAAACATTTGAACATTTGAGTTATGTCAATCAGAGTAATAGAGTACGCGCCAGTCACCTTAGAATCGAACCGAGCGAAGATTCATAATGAACTTGCTCTTGGGACAACAATAACTAAATCGATTCTGTTAAGTGCTACGGCTATCCGCCGAGAAAGACAATAATTTCCTTCCCACGCGTTAAGAAAGAAACAGAATGTGATGCAATGAAGTATACCAGTTATAATCTATATATGGGGTTCGAATAATTATCTTGAGGTAGCTCTTGTAGACTGTGTCTGCTTAACTAAAAATTGATTTTTTAATTTGATTTGCTTTCTTCGACAAATCACCATTTAGCCGGGCGGGAATGACCGTGCGATCTGAGGCGCCTTGCGAAGTGCGCGGCTGCTCCCCTTCGGAGGTTCGAGTCCTCCCTCGGGCATGGGTCTTTGTCTTGTCCTTAGTATAAGTAGTTTGTGAATCTAGAGGCTTATAACTACTCCAGCTTGGTGCCATAGCTTTACTGAAATTTGATTTGATTACCCAGACCTGTTTTCCCCCATTTGCTGCATCTTCAGTGAGCTTTTATTCATTTTTATTGAACAATATAAAACCTTCTTTACAGTCAGTACGTGATATTTACAAATTAGGAAACACACTAGATTTTCTATAGGCCTGCATGTATACCTTGTTTTACATCATGAAGAATTTATGTTTTTCTGCAATTTGTGTGATTGGAGTGCTCCTTTTCCCAGTTTGTCATCTGCAACTACACATGAGGCTATTTTACAACGAAATTTTATGCACCGGTATTTTTATGGTTAGGCTAAAATTATCTGTTTCTCTGTGTAGAGGCTGTGTGTACACACAACCTCTAACACAGAAGCCATTAGCCTAACTAATACCACTGTATAAAATTCCGATGTAATATAGCCTCATATATCGTTGAAGATGACAAACTGGGAAAAAGGAGCACTACAGCCCAAAAAAGTAGATAAACAGAAATTCTTCAAGGTGTAAAATAACGCACATATGTAAGCTATACAAAATCTTTCTTCTTCAGTTTGTAACTATGATGTACAGACTTTAAAGATCATTTCATGTTGTTCAATAGAAATGAATAAAAGACCATTGAAGTTGCTGCAGCTGCAGTGAAACATGTCTTGGTAAGCCGGCCGCAGTGGCCGAGCGGTCTGCGGCGTGGCAGTCACCGTCTGCACGGCCACTGCGGTCGGGGGTTCGAATCCCCCCTCGGGCATGGATGTTTATGCCGTCTTTAGTATAAGCTAGATCATAAGTAGTTAAGTTTAGGGGCTGATGACCCCGTAGTTAAGTCCCATAAGCTCTACAAACATTTGAACATTTTGTCTGGGTTATAACAGGAAGAAACAGTCTTTTGCTGAAGGCAGACAGACACAATGAAAATGTATATCAGCTGCGAGGAATGGCCGCATGGTCTAAGGCGTTATGCTACGAACTAGGCGGCCATTCCCGCTGGAAGTTAGAGTCCTCCTTCGACCATGGGGGGGGGTGTGTGTGTTGTCCTTCGTGTAAGTTGGTATTCGTAATTAGTATGTCTAGGGACTGATGATCATAGCAGTTTTATCCAATATGTTCACAAACATTTGAACGTTTTGAAAAAAAAAGGCCACTTTTTATGAGTCTAAACTTTTGACAATATCCTTGTACAAAACTTTCTCGGTTTGTATGTCACGTCAAATGTCGAGTTTTGTACGAAATCTTCCATCATTCCACGTCAGGAATAAATTTACTTTGTGCTGAGCATTTACATCCCATATGTGGTTTTTGATCGTAAAAGTACATCATTCGATAATGCTGTTGGAGAACGTGTTCATCTCTGTACTGGTGTTGCCACCGCATATGTAGGATCGTGAACATTAGAGCGCATTTTTCTCTTTTCTGCATCAAAACTCGCTTTTCCACTTCTCTAAAATTAGGGACTCTGAACTGTTGAAACTGTTTTCCGCATTTTAATTGCTACTACTTCTTATTAAAAAAATAGTGGTGTGTGGAAACGTAGGCAAGAGCTTAGGTTCATCAAATATTATATCGTATTTATTTGTAAGTCTTTTCAGCAACTGGTGATTTTTGTTCTCTGCAGAATACCAAAGGCTCATTAAAAATTCCGAACTTGAGTAATTATTCCGTTGATGTGAGTGATGGACATACTCCATATTCCTTGAATTTCCTAAAGCGTTTGTCATGATCCCACTGCTGAATGTTGACGAAGGCAAGAACATACGATATAGATTTCAAGATATGTGAGTGGCTGGAAGACTTCTTAAGTAAGAAAACCCATTACCTTATCCTCGACGGCAAGTCTTCATCAGAGACAAGGGTTCTCCAGGAATTACGTTGGGAAGTGCGGTAGGACTGCTGTTATTCTCTATAAACAGGAAGAGTAGCTCATCTGCAGTTGTTTGATGACGATGATGATGCTGTTGTTCAGGAAGTTGGCGCCGTTGAGGGGCTATAGAGGTACACAAGACGACTTAGACAAAATCTCTGTTGATGTTATGAAAGACAACTAGGTGGGTGAGAAAAACCAGTTCTTAATGCTCAAAGACAGAATTTTGATGTGCTCTTTTACAAAGTCATGTTGATGAAACTGCCAGTCGTACCGTTTCAGAGCGATATCAATGCATTTTACAAGTAAGGTTAATTGCGGAGAAGGCAGATGGCTTACTTCAGTTTATTGGCAGAATTTTAGTAACATGTATAGGCGACCGCGTATGGAACACCAGTGCGCCCCTTCCTTGAGTGCAGTTCGTGTGTTTTGGCACCGTACTCCACAAGCTCGGATTATAGGAAGATACAGAAGCAATTCGGAAGGAATGAAGATTAGGTTTTAACGTCCCGCTCCCGCCGGATATTCGACTCCTCCTTCGGGAATGGGTGTATTTGTTTTCCTTAGCATACGTTAGTTTATGTAGTGTGTAAGTCCAGGAGCCGATGACCCCAGTACTTTGGTCCCTTAGGTATTTCACCAGTTTAATAATTTACAGAGCTGGAGCTCACGATCGGATTGTTTGGTAACGTATGGGAAAGTAAATCGGCCGTGAAACATCCCGGAATTTGTCAGGAGTGATTTAGGGAAATCATATAAAACGTAAATCTGGATGTTCTCATGTTGATTTGAACTGCCGTCCTACCATATGCGAATCCACTGTGTAACCACTGCACTAACTCGCTCAAAAAGTAATTTGAAGGCGGGCTGAGGGGTTTCCTACCGGTTGGTTGCATCATCGTGCGAGTATGTGGAGAAGCTTTGGAAACTCTAATAGAAATCCCAGGAAAGACGGAGACTCGTCTCCGAGGTGCACTGTTGGAGAAATTTAGGGGACTGGCTTTAGAAAGTGACTAGAGAACATATATTCTTATCTTTTACGCCAGGACCACAAATATAAGAGAAACTAGGGTTTGTGTGGAGCCATATATATACAGTTGCTCCACGGCGGAATCATTCCGATTGTCGCACAAACGCCGATATGGTATATATCGAGATAAGAGATCGAGGTATAGAAAAGCAGTTACATCTATATATTAGTGGACTGTACAGAGACCATGTAAAAGAGTTAGCTATTTCCCCTTCAAGCAATAGCTTATCATAGGTGATTTAAGCATTGACGACGACATGGCGGTAAACAATTACAGGTAATTCCCTGATTGTGCACAATCATTGCTGCAGAATGAAAATCTAATTCTGTAACCATCCCCCATGCTGTGTCTATACCATCGCCCCACAATACCCTCTCCTCCAGAAGTGCTGCTCCTGCAAGATATGCAGGAGAACTTCTGCGAAGTTTATAAAGTAGAAAACGAGGTACTGGCGGATGTAAAGTAGCTGAGAACTGGGTGTGAGTTACATTAGGGTAGTTCAGTTGTTACAGAACTTGGCCTCGTAAGGCAAAGGTGCCGAGTTCGAGTCTCGGTCCGGATAACAATTTTAGTCTGCCAGGAAGTTTCGTATCATCGTACATCCCGCTGTAAATGTTTTCCAGGAGAACCATTTTCTAGTGTAACTGAATTCGAATGTAATTATTCAGTGTACTTATTTTCCAGTGGAAACGTTTCTATTTTGGCCACCTTAGACACTGTTGGATGGGACAATAATAGTTAGTTGACATGATGCATATTGGTACGCGCCGCGGAGGAGCGGCCGAGCGCATTGAGGCGCTATGCTACGATGCGCGAGGCCGTTTACCGTCGGGGGTTCGAATCCTCCCTCGGGCATGGATGTTTGTGTCGTCTTTAGTATAATGTAGTTCATAAGTAGTTTGTAATTTTAGGGACTGACGACCCCGCATTGAAGTCCCTTAAGCTTAACAAACATTTGAACATTTTGTTAGTACTCCTTTGGACCACATGGTGACCACCATTATTCGAACGTATTTCGGTGGGCCAATGATGCTCACTTGACAGTGTGACTGCAATTACACCATACGTGCATTTACCTTCACTCAGTAGTTGATTAGATTTCCGTAGAAGTAGTCTTAGCCCACTATTGCTCTCTCTCTCTCTCTCTCTCTCTCTCTCTCTCTCTCTCTCTCTCTCTCTGACACTGAGTTCATTCTGCAGTTTCCCTCCGTGTCATTTTAGTAAAGCTCGTCTGTATCTATAATAAGTCTGCACCCACTCACCACATAGTCTACATTTATGCGCATACTCGTATTGTACAGGTCCTTTGTACTACCATGGACTTAATTTGTCTACTATTCAATTTCAGGATTGCAGACTCGCTGAAATATGCTTACAGACTGCGTCAGTGTACGCGCGCTAAATTAAAAGTAATAAATAAATAAATAATTTAAAAAATGAAATTATGAAGTCCATTATGTAAGTTGAAATTTGTTCTTTCAAGGTGCAATTCTAGCCGCGCAGAAATGGCCGTGCGGTCTGGGGTGCCACGTTACGGTTCTCGCGGCCGTTCGCGACGGACATTCGAGTCCTCCCTCAGGCATGTGTGTCTGTATTGTGCTTGGTATACCTTGTCTTAAGTAATTTTTAAATCTAGGGACAGAATAACTCCGCATTTTGGTGCCGTATATTTACAAATATTTCATTTGATTTTGCAATTTGAAACTTCCTCGCAGATTAAAATTGTTAGCCGAAATTAGAACCTTTGCCTATCAGTGGGCAAGTGCTATACTGATTTTTTTTTCCTCTATCATGTTGTTCTTGAGTTCTTGGCTGAGTTCAAAAATGTTCAAATGTTTGTTAAACTTAAGGGACTTAACTACGGGGTCATCAGTCCCTAAACTTACAAACTAGCTAATACTAAAGACGGCACAAATATCCGTGTCCGAGGGGGGATTCGAACCCCCGACCGTAGTGGCCGCGCAGACCGTGACTGGAGCGCCTCAGTCCCCTCGGCCACCGCGGCCGGCTATAATTTCACTGTATGCACCAAACGAAATACGTGATCTTCTAGCCAAAAGCGGAATTCAGTAACATCTTAATGGGAGTACGTAACAGAGAACGAGCGCCTCAAAACAAGAAAACTCTCACAAGGAGAGGACGCCTACTCGTCATCGCCGAATTCGTCCAAATTTATGGTACTTGTAGGGCGTGGTGAGATATGAAAGTGCACCCAGTGAGAACTCCAGCTGGCTATGCACCTTATCAACTGCTCCTCAGAGAGTCTGTTTAGAAAGCCATGGTTGGCTCAGCGGTAATAAATCTGAGTTTTTATTGAAAGGTGCGCGGGTTCGATTCCCCCGGGCGGCAAATATTTTTTTGCTCCTTGGCAATGCGTACACTACTGACTTCACAATTAACCGCAACATCATATATGTCATTTTGTATTTATATCTGCATCAAACTACATTCCATTATACATCACCAGCTGTCCTCGCAAGTATCCAGCGATATGCTGCGCTACGCGTGGTTTGCTGCTGGACTGTGCGATGAAAGAATCTGTTTTCAGAATGTCATTCAAGCTTGCTTTTCTATGGAGACATTAAAAAAACCACGTAACTGCAAAAGGGCAGCGTTCATAACGTGCGCAAGATGCGGTCAAAATTATTGCATCCCCTGTTTCTATGACGAACATCACCCCGAAAATACATGTACGTGATCAGTTGCAAAAGAATGCAAGTATCGATTTACATACACGACGTCCCGAAAAACGAGTTAACTACAGCCCTGTTTAAATGTTTGTAGTTCCGAATTTCATCCAATGCCCTTTCTTTTTTGGCTTACATAAATTAATAAAATAACCTATATTATGTTGTTGTTGTTATGGTCTTCAGTCCGGAGACGTTTGATGCAGCTCTCCAACCTACTCTATACTGAGCAAGCTTTTCATCTCCTCATAAGAACGACAACCCACCTTCATTTGAATCTGCTTACTATATGCGTCTCTTGGTCTCCCTCTGTGGTTTTTACCCCACCCACTTCCCTCCAATGCTAAATTTACGATTCCTCGATGTATAAGAATGTGTCCTATCGATCTATCGCTTCTTTTAGTCAAGATATGCCAGAAATTCCTTTTCTCATCAATTCTGTTCAGTACCCCTTCATTAATTACGCGATCTACCCACCTAATCTTCAGCATTCTTGTCTAGCACCGCATTTCAAAAGCCTCTAGTCTTTTCCTGTCCGCACTGTTTATCGTCCATGTTTCACTCCCGTACAAGGCAACACTCCACACAAATACCTTCAGAAAAGACTTCCTTATATTTAAATTAATATTCGATGTTAGCAAATTTCTCTTTTTCAAAAATGCTTTTCTTCCCATTGTCATTCTGCATTTTATATCCTCTGTACTGCGACCGTCATATGTTATTTTACTACCCAAGAAACAAAACTCATCTACCACCTTTATTGTTTCGTTACCTAATCTAATTCCTTCAGTATCGCTTGATTTTCTAAGACTGCATTCCATTATCTTTGTTTCGCTCTTGTTTATGTTCATTTTATACACTTTCTTCAACACACTGTCCATTCCATTTAACTGCTCTTCCAGGTCCTTTGCTGTCTGACAGAATTACAGTGTCATCAGCAAAACGCAATGTATTTATTTCTTCACCCTGAACTTTAATCCCTATTCCAAATTTTTCCTTGTTTTCCCTCACCGCCGACTCGATGTACAAATTGAATAACATCGGAGAAAGACTATAACCCTGTCTTACTCCCTTCACAACTAATGCTTCCCTATCATGCCCTTCCGAGTCTAATAACTGCGGTCTCTCTTTTGTACAAGTTGTAAATAATTCTCCTTTCCCTGCATTTTACCTCTGCTGAATTCAGAATTTGAAAGAGTGTATTCCAGTCAACATTGTCAAAAGCTTTCTCCAAATCTACAAAAGGTTTGCTTTTCCTTAATCTATCTTCTAAGTCGTAAAGTGAATATTGCCTCCCGGGTTCCTACGTTCCTCCTGAATCCAAACTGATCTTCCCCGAGGTCAGCTTCTACCAGCTTTTCCATTCTCCTGTAGATAATTCGTGCTAAAATTTTGCAACCATGGCTTATCAAACTGATGGTTCTGTAACTTTCACACCTGTCTGCGCCTGACTTCTTTGGAATGGGGATTATTACATTTTTCTTAAAGGATGAGGGTATTTCGCCTGTCTCATACATCTTACACACCAAGTGAAATAGTTTTGTCGTGGCTGGCTCTCCCAGAGACTTTAGTAGCTCTGACGGAATGTCATCTACTCCCGGGGCCTTGTTCCGACCTAGGTCTTTCAGGGCTCTGTCAAATTCATCTCTTAGTATAGTATCTCCTATTTCATCTTCATCTACTTCCTCTTCCCTTCCTACAACATTTTCTCTAAGTTCATTTCCTTTGTAGAGCTGCTCTATGTACTCTTTCCACATTTCAGCTTTCCCTTCTTTGCTGAGAACTGGTTTTCCATCTGAGTTCTTGATATTCATAGAGCTGTTTTTCTTGTCCCCAAATGTCTCTCTTATTTTCCTGTAGGCAGTATCTACTTTTCCCCTTTATATACATTCTTCTAAAGATTTGAATTTGGCTTCTAGCCATTCCTGCTTAGCCATTTTGCACTTCCTGTCAATCTCATTTCTTAGTCGTCTGTACTCCATTTTGCCTGTTTTATTTACTGCATTTTTATGTTTTCTCCTTTCATCAATTAAATTTAGTATTTCCTGTGATATCCAAGGATTTTTGTAGGTCTTGCCTTTCTACCTATTTAGTCCTCTGCTGCCTTCTCTATTTCATCTCTCAATGCTACCCATTCCTCTTCTACTGTTTTATTTTCGGCCGTTTCTGTCAATTGTTGCCTAAAGCTCCCTCTGAAAGCTTAAGAACTTCAGGTTCCCTCAATTTATCCAAGTCCCATCTCCTTATTTTCCTACCTTTCTGCATTTTTTTTTCAGTTTCTGTCTGCAGTTCATGACCAATAAGTTATGGTCAGAGTCTATATCTGCCCCTGGGTATGTCTTACAGTTTAAGATCTGTTTTATCTATCTGATACCTTCCGGTATCTCCTGCTCTCTTCCATGTATACAACCTTCTTTTTTGATTCTTAAACCAGGTGTTTGTTATGATTAAATCATGTTCTATGCAATATTCTACAAGGCGACTTTCATTCCTTCTGTCCAGTCCATATTCACCTACTATTTTTCTTTCTCTTCCTTTTCCTACTACCGAATTCCAGTCTCCCATCACAATTAAGTTTTCCTCTCCCTCAAATGTCTGAATAATTTCCTTTAACGCCACATACAATCCCTTAACTCCACATACATTTCTTCAATCTCCTCATCATCGGCAGAGCTAGTTGGCATATAAACCTGTACTACTGTTGTCGGTGTTGGCTTTGTATCTATATTGACATTGATAATATGATAACTGTGCTGCTCATAGTAGTTTACCTTCATTCCTATTCTCTTATTCATTATCACTCCTACTCCTGTAATACCCGCAACTGATTTTGTATTTATAATCCTGTACTCACTTGAGCAGAAATCCTGTTCATCCTGTCATCGAACTTCACTAATCCCCACGATATCTAACTTCAACCTATCCATTTCCCTTTATAAATTTTCTAATTTTCCTAACCCGATTAAGGGATCTAACATTCCACGCTCCGATCCGTAGAATGCCAGTATTGTCTTTCCTGATTACAACATCGACGGCCGCGGTGGCCGAGGTGACTGAGGCGCTCCAGTCACGGCCAGCACGGCCACTGCGGTCGGGGTTTCGAATCCCCCCTCGGGCATGGATATTTGTGCCGTCTTAGTTTGTAAGTAGTTCATAAGTAGTTTGTAAGTTTAGGGTCTGATGACCCCGTATTTAAGTCCCATAAGCTTAACAAACATTTGAACATTTGAACCCTGCCCATACTACTCAAATTCGTAGTTTCAGAAATTAATTCCCGTAAGAGTAAGGGCTCAAACTTCCCCACCTCTTCCCACTAACGAAAGGATAATTGCCCGTCACCAGCATTATGTTCCGAAAGAACCACAGACGTCACTACTGATCCTGCAGTTGTTATTCTTTCATATTCACAGACTATATGACATCAATTGCAAATGGGCATGGTAAGGATAGAAATTTGTGACTGATGGGAGGCGTGTTTAGGTAGTCCTAGCAGGTACGTAGATCACTGTGTCTCCAGTGGTGTAGTGGTCAGCGCAACTGCCAAGCAAGCGGGAGACCCGCGTTTGAATCCCGGCTCGGTATACATCTTTAGCTTTACCCATCCGCAGTTGATGTCATATATTCTGTGAATATGAAAGAATAACAACTACAGGATCAAAAGTGACGTCTCTTCTTTCGGAACTGACGCCGTATATACGAGGCGCGTCCAGAAAGTAAGTTCCGTTTGGTAATAAAATAAAATTGTACACATATGCAAAAGAAATTTTTATTGCAGAAAATTCTATAACTCTTAAACTACTTTTCCACATAACTGCCGAAATTTTGCAGGCATTTGTCATAGCGTGGCACTAGGCTTTGTATACCTTCTTCATAGAAATCTGCCACCTGTGTCTTCAACCAGTTGGAAACAGTTTCTTTCGTTAAATTTGGGGCAAGTCCATAGTGAGAGCACTAATTGTAATCCTACGGTTTTCCTGGATTATGTCATTAATCGCGTGAATCAGTTCTTCTGTAACCAAAGGTGGACGCCCACTTCGTTCTTCATCGTGCACATCACTACGCCCGCCATTGAACTGTCGGACCCATCTTCTCACCATCGAATCAGTCATCGCATTTGGTCCGTAAACATCGCAAATTTGCCGATAAATTTTACTTATTTTCACTTCCCTCGCATTCAGAAACCGAATCACCGACCGGATGTCACAGGTGGCGAGATTTTCAATAAACGCCGACATTTCAAACAAGCACAACAAAGCGTACGTAACTGACAGCGATTTCCAAATGGCGCACGTTCTTCTCCTTGATACACATCGTCTACAGCGCATGTGCGGAACTGCAATCGCAGCGCTGCAGCGAAGGTAAATTGAAACGGAACTTACTTTCTGGACGCGCCTCGTATGTTATGTGGACATGTGTCCGGAAAAGCTTAGTTTCCATGTTAGAGCTCATTTTAGCACTCCTCTTTAAATGTAAATTGAAATAATTCGTGCAGACAATTTTGCTGAGTAAATTTTCAAAATGTTCAAATGTTTGTTAAGCTTATGGGACTTAACTACGGGGTCATCAGTCCCTAAACTTACAAACTACTCATGAACTACTTACGAACTAGGATGGCACAAATATCCATGCCCGAGGGGGGATTCGAACCCCCGACCGTAGTGGCCATGCAGACCGTGACTGAAGCGCCTCAGTCCTCGCGGCCACCGCGGCCGGCAGTAAATTTTCACAATCAACATGTGTGGGCTGACGAGAATCCGCACGCAATTGTGCAATCACGTCATCAACACAGATTTTCTGAGAACGTTTGGGCAGGAATTGTTGGTGATGTCTTGATTGGGCCTCATGTTCTTCCACCTACACTCACTGGGGCACGTTATCATGATTTCATACGGGATACTCTACCTGTGCTGCTAGAACATGTGCCTTTACAAGTACAAATGTAGAGACTCTTCGTGCTCGTATTGTGGACGGCTGTGATACAATACGCCATTCTTCAGGGCTCCATCAGCGCATCAGGGATTCCATGCGACGGAGGGTGGATGCATGTATCCTCGCTAACGGAGGACATTTTGAACATTTCCTGTAACAAAGTGTTTGAAGTCACGCTGGTACGTTCTGTTGCTGTGTGTTTCCATTCCATGATTAATGTGATTTGAAGAGAAGTAATAAAATGAGCTGTAACATGGAAATTAAGCGTTTCCAGCCACATGTCCACATAACATATTTTCTTTCTTTGTGTGTGAGGAATGTCTCTTGAAAGTTTGGCCGTACCTTTTTGTAACGCCCTGTATATATGGCTTCTGTTCCGAAAGAACAATAGACGGCACTTCTGATCCTGCAGTTGTTATTCTCTCATATTCTGCGAGCCGTCCACAATACGAGCACGAAGAGTTTCTACATTTGGTACCGGGGTTGCGTAGACATGAGCTTTCAAATGCCCCCTTAAAGGAAAGTCAAGAGGGTTGAGGCCATGGAATTGGTCCGCCTCTACAATCCATCAGTCACAGAATCTGTTGTTGCGAAGCGTACGAACACGTCGACTGAAATGTGCAGGAGCTCCATCGTGCGTGAACCACATGTTGTGTCGTACTTGTAAAGGCACATGTTCTAGCAGCACAGGTAGAGTATCCCGTATGAAATCATGATAACGTGCCCCAGTGAGTGTAGGTGGAAGAACATGAGGCCCAATCAAGACATCACCAACAATTCCTGCCCAAACGTTCTCAGAAAATCTGTGTTGATGACGTGATTGCACAATTGCGTGCGGATTCTCGTCAGCCCACACATGTTGATTGTGAAAATTTATTGCCGGCCGCGGTGGCCGCGGGGACTGAGGCGCTTCAGTCACGGTCTGCATGACCACTACGGTCGGGGGTTCGAATCCCCCCTCGGGCATGGATATTTGTGCCATCCTAGATCGTAAGTAGTTCATGAGTAGTTTGTAAGTTTAGGGACTGATGACCCCGTAGTTAAGTCCCATAAGCTTAACAAACATTTGAACATTTTGAAAATTTACTCAGCAAAATTGTCTGCACGAATTATTTCAATTTACATTTAAAGAGAAGTGCTAAAATGAGCTCTAACATGGAAACTAAGCTTTTCCGGACACATGTCCACATAACATACGAGGCGCGTCCAGAAAGTAAGTTCCGTTTCAATTTACCTTCGCTGCAGCGCTGCGATTGCAGTTCCGCACATGCGCTGTAGACGATGTGTATCAAGGAGAAGAACGTGCGCCATTTGGAAATCGCTGTCAGTTACGTACGCTTTGTTGTGCTTGTTTGAAATGTCGGCGTTTATTGAAAATCTCGCCACCTGTGACATCCGGTCGGTGATTCGGTTTCTGAATGCGAGGGAAGTGAAAACAAGTAAAATTTATCGGCAAATTTGCGATGTTTACGGACCAAATGCGATGACTGATTCGATGGTGAGAAGATGGGTCCGACAGTTCAATGGCGGGCGTAGTGATGTGCACGATGAAGAACGAAGTGGGCGTCCACCTTTGGTTACAGAAGAACTGATTCACGCGATTGATGAACAAAATCTAGGAAAACCGTAGGATTACAATTAGTGCTCTCGCTATGGACTTGCCCCAAATTTAACGAAAGAAACTGTTTCCAACTGGTTGAAGACACAGGCGGCAGATTTCTATGAAGAAGGTATACAAAGCCTATTGCCACGCTATGACAAATGCCTGCAAAATTTCGGCAGTTATGTGGAAAAGTAGTTTAAGAGTTATAGAATTTTCTGCAATAAAAATTTCTTTTGCATATGTGTACAATTTTATTTTATTACCAAACGGAACTTACTTTCTGGACGCGCCTCGTATATACGACGTCAGTTCCGAAAGAAGAGACGTCACTTTTGATCCTGTAGTTGTTATTCTTTCATATTCACAGAATATATGACATCAACTGCGAATGGGTAAAGCTAAAGATGTATACCGAGTCGGGATTCGAACGCGGGTCTCCCGCTTGCTTGGCAGTTGCGCTGACCACTACACCACAATTATTTCGACCTGTGTACTTAACTGTCACTAGTTTATACGTTTTGTGATAAAATAAACGCAATCTTACAAAATCTCTGTTCGTCGGTCTAATTTTGTACACCAGTGTAGTATAATGGAGACAGAGTTTTTTGTTGTGATATCGGAGAGGAAAGTCGCTGGTCGCCCGCGGGACGTGTGGCGCCGGCCGGACCGGCTTTCCCGAAACGCCGGGGCCTACTTTACTGCTTTACTGGACAGGCACGTTAAAAGCACAAAAAGAACAGCCGGCGCCGCCGCCGGAATGCGATAGGAATGCGTGAGTGGCGACTGCTGCACGAACGAATTCGGGAAGTGCACAAGGCGAGGCTGCGTCCTCCCACGCATTTTAAAGCGGCGCCAAGGCCGCGCCGTCGCCTTGGCTGGCCATGCATCCTGCTGCGCCAGCCATTCATGCGCGCCGCTCAATGGGGACGCTCAGCATGCCGCCGCCGTCCGCTGCCTGCCAGCCAAGCAGCACACATGCCGCCTGGCGCCACAGCGCTGGAAGATGACATAAGAGTTAACTGGAGCTTCAGGAATTTCACCCGTTAATCAGCAAGAAGAGAACGACCTATTAACCAATAGTCAACACGGATTCAGAAAGTATCGCTCTTGCGAAACACAGCTTGCCCTTTATTCACATGAAGTGTTAAGTGCCACCGACAAGGGATCTAAAATCGATTCCATATTTCTGGATTTCCGGAAGGCTTTTGATACTGTACCCCACGAGCGGCTTCTAATGAAATTGCGTGCTTATGGAATATCTTCCCAATTGTGCGATTGGATTCACGATTTCCTATCAGAAAGGACACAGTTCGTTGTAATTGACAGGTAAGTCATCGAGTAAAGCAGAAGTGATATCTGGCGTTCCACAGGGAAGCGTTACAGGTCCCCTACTCTTCCTCGTGTTTATAAACGATTTAGGAGACAATCTGAATAGCTCCCTTAGACTGTTCGCGGATGATGCTGTCGTTTATCGGTTAGTGAAGTCAACAGAGGATCAAAAGCAACTGCAATGCGATTTAGACAAAATTTCTACTTGGTGCGAAAATTGGCAATTGACACTAAATAAAGAAAAGTGTGAAGTAATACACATGACCACTAAAAGAAATCCACTGAACTTCAATTACGCGATAAATCAGTCAAACATTAAGGTCGTAAATTCTACCAAATACCTAGGAGTTACAATTACGAACAACTTTGACTGGAGAGTACACATAGAAAATATTGTGGGGAATGCGAATCAAAGGTTACGTTTCATTGGCAGAACGCTTCGAATATGCACCAGCTCCACCAAAGAGACTGCCTACATCACACTTGTGCGTCCTCTCCTGGAGTACTGTTGCCCCTTGTGGGACCCTCACCAGGTGGGACTGACGGAAGATATTGAGAAGGTTCAGAGAAGGGCAGCTCGTTTTGTTTTATCACGTTACGGGGGGGAAAGCGTCACGGAAATGTTGCACGAATTGGGGTGGAAATCATTAAAAGAAAGACGTTATTCATTGCGGCGTGATCTGTTTGCGAAGTTTCAATCACCGACTTTTACTTATGAATGTGAAAATATTTTGCTAGCACCCACCTACATAGGTAGACATGACCATCCCAATAAAATAAGAGAAATCAGATCGAAAACGGAACGATTTAGGTGTTCTTTCTTCCCGCGCGCTATTAGAGAATGGAACGGTAGAGAAAAGTTATGAAAGTGGTTAATGAACCCTCTGCCAGGCACTTCAATGTGATTTGCAGAGTATCTATGTAGATGTAGATGTAGATTTAGCAAGTACAGAATAAAATAATAGTGGCAAGTACCGGTATCATATCGCAATCCAAACCCGCAGAAAGCTTTTGGCAGTATTGTAAGATTCCCGGGTCAGTAGGTCTGCGAACACCTGTGCCGCGGTGGAGTAGCCGAGCGGTCTCGAAAGTATCAACAATATTTTTCTAATTTTCTGGGGAGTGCGTTCCGAGATCCTCCACGGAGCTGGAATGTCCCGGGTATGAGAAGCTGATTTGATGACGATGAAGAGGCATATGATGAACACGATGAAACGGTTACCTCTTACAATAAAACGAGAAGACGTGCCTGGCGGCAGAAGCACTGGAGTCGACCGCCCGGAAACTCACTCCCCACAGAGAGTTTTCTTTACTTTAATGTTTTTAGTTATGCATGGACACGCTGCATCCGTTAGTGTAGAGCGCATGGAAGTTACTTGCGTGAGTCAAAGTGAAACACAATCCTTATCATTTCAATGAAAAAGAAAATTAAAAAAATATATAAATAAATAAATAAAAAACAAGAGAGAGAATACCCAAAATGGGGCGACAGGCGAGTGGAAAATAATACAGAGGCTTTATTTTCTTTTTCAATATTTCTATGTCTGCCAGGAAAAGGCTGTTTTATTTTGATGAAGTTGAAATAATAAAATAAACTAACGAATGCATATATCCCAAAAACCACTCCCCATCCATATTAAAAAAAAAAAAAAAAAAAAAAAAAAAAAAAAAAAAAAAAACGGTCTAAAGCAACTCTCTGCGGAGCGCGCGGTTGCTCGCCGTGGAGGTTCAAGTCCTCCTTGGGGCATGGGTGTGTGTGTTTGTCCGTAGGTTAGTTTACCTAGGTTTAAGTAGTGTGTAAGCTACGGACTGATGACCACTCAGTTTGGTCCGATAGATTTACAGACATTTGAACATTTTTTTTAACACCTGTGGTCTGCAAAATACACCATGTGATCAAATACGTGGCGCGTCCAGAAAGTAAGTTCCGTTTGGTTATATAAAACGAACGGGTACAGATACAGAAAAAAAATTGATTGTGCAAAAATCTACAACTGTTAAACTACTTTTCTACATAGCTTCCGAAATTTTGTAGGCAATTGTCATAGCATGGCGCAAGCTTTTGTATGCCTTTTTCGTAGAATGTTGCCGCCTGTGTATTCAACCATGTGGTAACATGTTCTTTCAGCTCGTCATCATCTTTGAATTGTCCACCAAGGACAGATTTTAGGTGTAAGAAGAGGATTACTGTCAAAAGATTTTTTTTTTTTTTCACGATAATGCCTGACCTCACACACCGAATGTGACCAAACAATTCTTACGAAAATTTCAATGGGACCTGTTTGATCATCCTCCATACAGCTCGGACCTCTCTCCTAGCGACTTTCATCTCTTATTACACCTAAAATCTGTCCTCGGTGGTCAACATTTCAACGATGATAAAGAGCTGTTAGCACATAGTTTAATACACAGGCGGCAACCTTCTGTGAAAGATACATGCAAAAACTTGTGGCACGCTATGACAAGTGCCTACAAAATTTCGGAAGTTATGTGGAAAAGTAGTTTAAGAGTTGTAGAATTTTGTGCAATAAAAATTTCTTCTGTATCTGTGTACAGTTTCATTTTATTACCAAACGGAACTTACTTTCTCGACGCGTCTGGTATATCCGAACACCTGACTGAAAATAACTTACAAGTACGTGGCGCCCTGCGTCGGTAATGCTAGAATTCGATAGGGCGTTGGCCCAGCCTTAGCCTTAACGGCCTCCACTCTCACCGGCATACGTTCAATCAGGTGATGGGAGGATTCTTGAAAAAGGGCAGCCCATTGATCGATGAGTGCTGCACTGAGGAGAGGTATCGCTATAGCTCTGTGAGGAATGGCATGAACTCGCCGTTCCAAAACAACCCAAAAGTATTCTATAGGATTCAAGTCAGGACTCCGTGCAGCCCAGTCCATTACAGTGCTGTAATTATTGTGTAAATACTCCGCCACAGTCCGTGTACTATGAACAGGTGCTCGATCGTATTGAAAGATACAATCGCAGCTCTCGAATTGCTATTCAATAGTAGCAACCAAGAAGGTGCTTAAAACATCAATGTAGGCATGTGCTGTAATACTGCAACACCACCGCCTCAGAATGTTACTGTTGGCACTACACACTCTAGCAGATGACGTTCTTCAGGTATTCTCCATATCCATACCCTGCCATCTGATCGCCATATTGTGTACCGTGATTCGTCACTCCACGCAATGTTTTTCAACTGTTCAGTCGTCCACTGTTTACGCACCTTATACCCAGCGAGCTGACGTTTGGCATTGACCTGCGTGATGTGTGGATTACAGGCAGCCGCTCGACCATGAAATCCAAGTTTTCTCATCTCCCGCCTAACTGTCATAGTTGGAGTGGATCCTGATGCAGTTTGGGATTCCTGTGTGATGGTCTGGATAGAAACCAGCGTATTACACTGTACGACACTTCATATGAGCCGCGGCGGATTAGCCGCGTGTACAGGAGCGCCGTGTTGGGGTGCGCGCGGCCGTACGCCGTAGGGGGTTCTAATCCCCCCTCGGGCATGGATGTTTGTGTCGTCTTTAGTATAAGGTAGTTCATAAGTAGTTTGTAAGTTTAGGGACTGATGACTCCACAGTTAAGTCCCTTAAGCTTTACAAACATTTCAACATTTTGAACTTAATACGAAAAAATTATGTTTTTGGGGTTGTTCTGATACTTTTGATCACATAGTGTACCTTGCGAGTTTGGCCAGTTGGTTGGTTGGTTTGGATTTTGGAGACAGGGGGAACAAATTTCAAATGTCATGAGACCCTCGGCAGGGAGGAGGAGGAGTGAGGATAGCAAAGAAGGAGGAGGGAAATGCAGCCCAGATAAGGAAAACAGAAGAAAGACTGCATTAGCTTGGGGTCCTGTGCTCGCCACGCACTTTCTCATGAAAGAACAGGAAGCCCCCTGGGGGGGGAGGCAGTCTTATACCGGTCAAACAGTACGGAACAACCTACGGAACAACCCAGAAAGAAACAAAAGAAATGTTCAAATGTTTGTAGAACTTATGGGACTTAACTACGAGGTCATCAGTTCCTAAGCTTACAAACTACTTATGAACTAGCTAAGACTAAGGACAGAACAAATATCCATGCCCGAGGGGGGATTCGAACCACCGACCGTAGTGGCCGTGCAGACCGTGACTGGAGCGCCTCAGTCCCCTCGGCCAACGCGGCCGGCGCAGAAAGAAACATGAAAAGTTTTATCGTTTACGATATTTTTTTATGGGACTTAACTACGGGGTCATCAGTCCTTAAACTTACAAACTACTTACGAACTACCTTACACTAAGGACGGCACAAATATCCATGCCGGACCCCCGACCGTAGTGGCCGTGCAGACCGTGACTGGAGCGCCTCAGTCCTCTCGGCCACCGCGGCCGGCGCAGAAAGAAACATGAAAAGTTTTATCGTTTACGATATTTTTTTATGGGACTTAACTACGGGGTCATCAGTCCCTAAACTTACAAACTACTTACGAACTACCTTACACTAAGGACGGCACAAATATCCATGCCGGACCCCCGACCCTAGTGGCCGTGCAGACCGTGACTGGAGCGCCTCAGTCCCCTCGGCCACCGCGGCCGGCGTTTACGATACCCACAGAAATCTGATCATGCTTCAGTAAACGTTCATCGAATCAAATTTGACGAAACCTCTGACGTGGCTCCCACTAACGGCTTCTAGGACAGTATAATTAAAGAAGCCATCGAAATTAAAACAACTGACAACACGCTTAACAGCCTGCAGCTCAGCGCAGCGTGGCATTCCGCGATCGCGGAAATAACACCTGAAGTCAAAATCAGTCAAGAACATATTATGTGTTCACTTTTTGTGACATAAACAGACATGTTGAGAACTGAAAAACAACTTACACACTGCATAATTAATAAAAATTCCATAAACATTGCGTTTTGCCGATGACATTGTAATTCTGTCAGAGACAGCAAAGGACCTGGTGGAGCAGTTGTACGGAATGGACAGTGTGTTGAAAGATGCGTATAAAATAAACATTAAGAAGAGCAAAACAAGGTTAATAGAGCACATTCTAAGAAAATCAGGCGATGCTAAAGAATTAGATTAGGTAACAAAACAATAAACGCGGTAGATGAGTTTTGTTACTTGGGTAGTAAATTAACATACGATGGTCGCAGTACAGAGGATATCAAATGCAGAATGGCAATAGGGAGAGAAGCGTTTTTGAAAAAGAGAAATTTGCTAACATCGAATATTAATTTAAGTATAAGGAAGTCATTTCTGAAGGAATTTGTGTAGTGTGTTGCCTTGTGTGGGAGTGAAATATGGACGATAAAAAGTGAGGACAGGAAGAGGATAGAGGCGCTTGAAATGTGGTGCTACAGAAGAATGCTGAAGATTAGGTGGTAATTCGCGTAACTAATGAAGAGGCACTGAACAGAATTGGGGAGAAAAGGAATTTTTGGCATGCCTTGTGTAAAAGAAGGGATCGATTGCTAGGTCACATTCTTAGACACAAGGAATCGTAAATTTAGCGTTGGAGGGAAGTGTGTGGGGTAAAAATCGCAGAGGTAGACCAAGAGATGAATGCAGAAAGCAGATTCAAATGGATGTAGGTTGCAGGTCCTATGAGGAGATGAAGAGGCTTGCTCAGAATAGAGTAGGTTGGAGAGATGCATCAAACCAGTCTCCAGACTGAAGACCACAACAACAACTGACATCTTAAGCATACAAAACAGCGATCAGGTACAGAAGTAAACATACAATGCGATGTTCTTTACTTTCAGGCCCAATTTAATATTCTGTATTGCAGCTTTCTGCTTCGATCACAGCTTCCAAACGTCTAGGCATAGATTTCACCATTTTTAAATTAATTAATTTTTATTTATTTATTTGTGTGTGTGTACGCAGGTGTAACATTACTCCACTCTTTCACTAAGGCTGTTTTTAAATCATTTTTCTTTCGATGTTGTACTTTTTTTATCCTATGTTTTAGATCTCCCCAGAGATGTTCAATTGGGTTAATGTCTGGTGACCAGAAAGGCGTATGCTAGTTCCAGTTTCTCCACAGATTTCTTTAGATTCTCCTTTAACTTGGTGAGATACTTCCATTTTTGAACAACAGCTACAATAAATACTAAATTCGCAACTCCAGCCTTAGACGTGCAACCTCACCCAAGAATATTTCCACCACCATGGGACAAGATTTCTTTTCTTCCGACTTCCATTCCTCTTTCGCCATACGTTTTGCTGTCCATCACATTAAAAGATGGTAAACTTACTCTCATCCGTGAAAAGTACTGTATTCCAAAATGAGACATATTTATTTCGGTGCAGTGTTGCAAGCAGAGCCGTGCAGCGCGCCACTTTTACCCGCCCGAGCTCGCCTGCGCCCGGCCGCTGTGCTCTGCTGCCCGCACCGCGGGTAGTCGAGCTCCATTGCACCGCTATACACAGCGAGCGAGCTGCGATGCGCCGTCGAGTCCCGACACTTGCCGGGCGAGCGGGTACCCGCCAGGCCCGTGCAACAGCGCTACACAAGGCGCTGCGAGCGGGGGAATGCAGACAGTTCTGAGCAAGACGTTGTAATACAGCGTAGGCTTCACGCACCTTTTGTGTTACCTACATAGCAATTTATAAGTTATCGATCGTTATGTCTGAAATGAATAGCGAACAGGACAGATCGTACCAACGTGCAAGAAGTAGACGATCCGAGAAAGAAAAAAAAAAAAAGACCTTTCCAGGAAACTCGCGTTTAAAGATATCTGGAGACAGCATTGTATGGGAGTATTTTATGTTGATTCTAGATAATGAAAATAAAACTGTGGGTTTTGCAGAGTGTAATGGCTGCCGTAAATTATTGTCGTTCCGTGATGGCAGTACCACTACGCTGTTATGGCACCTGAATAGCTGCAAAGCTTATCTGAGTACTGATTTGAACGGTTGTAGCAATAATCCAGGGTCAGCAAAATGTTTTGTGCTGGAGAAATAAGTAAGAATGTGTGCAATAGATTTGCGGTCCTTCAGCACAGTTGCGGGAGAAGGATTTCGAGACCTCGCACAGACTTTGATGGAGATAGGAGCACAGTACCCCACTGCAAGTGCCAAAGACGTTCTTCCTCATCCTCCAACAGTTTCTAGGAACGTAAAAAGAATAGCAGACGAATACAATTCGCAGACTACTGGCTTTTTAAAAGATTTCCTGTTTACCTTGGCAGAATTTTAGCTAGATTATTAGTTGGACAACCTTGAACAAAATTAAATATCACATCATCGTAGGGCATATAATTTTTTGTCACATACATGAAATACGTAGATTTACTAGCAACAAGGGACTGAAGAGATTTAAGGAATAATCTTGTTCTTTATGTTAGAGCCATCACTTAGTTTAACATGAAGTGAAAGTGAAACACAGTGTAAGTAAATACTGAGCAAAGTATAAAACTACCTACAAATTTGCTGGAGCCGGCTAACGCGAAGCCAACGACTTTCAACATGTTTAATATTTCAGGCGCGAGCCGATTCGGCTACCGTTTTGCTTCTGCACCACAAAATTGGACGTTCTGCTCTTACCAGGTGCATTAATGCGCACGTCTACTTTTTTTTCTCGCAACTGATAGTACACTGACAATTAAGTCAGTGAGGAAAAATCCCAAGTGTTTACAAGATATACGAGAGACTGTCCAGCGATACAAAACTGATAACTGCGACCTTGAATGTCACCTCTCGAATAGTGGTGACTCCCTTGGCGCTGCAGCTACAAAATGGTCAAATGTTTGTAAATCTATCGGACCAACCTGCGTGGTCATCAGTCCGTAGCTTACAAACTACTTAAACCTAGGTAAACTAAGGACAACACACACACACACATGCCCCAGGGAGGACTCGAACCTCCAGGGCGAGGAACCGCGCGCTCCGCAACGAGACGCTTTAGACCGCTCGGCTACTCCACCGCGGCTGTGTTTCAGCTACCCCCAGCCAAAGGGAAAAGGGGGAAATATAAAATAAAGTAAAACGACAGCAATGGTCCACACGCCTGATCGTGGAACAGTAATTATTTTACTTTCCTTGGAGTGGTTAAGCGTAAGCTGTATCTTCTAACATTCTACCAGTTAATCGTTTCTAATGACCTCGATTGCAACTGATCGTTTGTTCTTACTTTTATTTATTTACTTATTTTTTTCTTAGCAGCAAGGAAACATCAAGTAATTTTGCGAAATGTCCACAGAAACGCTGTTCGAACACGCGCTGAATGCGTATACTTGCTAACGTAACACTGATGCTGCTCATTAACTAGCAATTACTCATGATTTGAGACAGCTCTATTGCACTCGCGTTAATGTGTGTTCTAAAATGCATCGGTCAGTAAGCTGCCCAGTATCTAACTTTTTCAATACATGATTTGTAAATGAAAAGTTTAATGCTTTGTTAGAAAGCTAAGTTGCTGTACTATCAGATGTCCTAAAATCAGATTTTTTAACCCTATAGTTTCTTCAGAATCGAGTGAAAAGCATTATGAAACTAAAAACTCACGCGGAATGAAACGCAGACATGTTACTTTTTCCAAGGAAAGTAAAGTTTGTAAGGAAAAACTAAGTTGATAAGCCGATGTGGGATGTTCGTTTGTAACGACAACAGTTTTTACCGTGTGAAAATCGGAACAGTGTATTTCCCGCTAAGAGCGTAGCGGCTGGCGGGCGCGTGCCCCGGCTAGCAGCAGAGCGGCACGGGCGGCCGGGCGGACCGGCACTCTTCGGGTAGTTCGGGTAGTCGGGTACCCGCGCTGCCCGACACCGTCCGGAGGAGCTCGTGCCGGCAGGCCGGGCAGCGCGTGGCCAGGCCCGCCCGGGGGGCGTGGCTACGAGCCCGGGCGAGCAGCGCAGGCTCGCTGCACGCCTCTGGTTGCAAGTTATAGAGGCTTCTTTTCATTTGCCCTGCTTATGAACGGTTTGTTTCTTGCTGTTCTGTTTTCAAGCCCATGATTCTACAGCACTCTTCGTACTGTTATGGGATGAATATTATTTCCCATAGTATTTGTGACATCTAATGGCAAGTCCGTAGCTGTAATGTTAGAATCCGTATTCACTTTTATAATGATGTGTCGGCACTCCCTGTTAGATAATTTTGTCGGTCGTCCATATTTATCTTTGTTTCATACACTTCCTCGTAACCTGTAATATATTATTACGATTTGGACACTTGCGTGGCATCTTCTAACAATGTCCCCAATTTTCCGCAGTGAAACGCCCTTTTTGCTGAGCTCAATAATATTTTTCCTCACCTCTACTAGTATTTTTGTTCTTTTTGAATCCATGTTACGCAGTCGAATTATGTATTGCAATGCACGTCTGTTGTGTCAAAGAACCACACTACTTGCAGTGTGTTCACTGCAAAGTATCTCTTGCAATTAACGACAGACTCTAATTGGACGTTAACTTCTATACGGCAGTAAACAAACACTGTTGCATCTTCACCCTTGCAGTGCACGATACTGGTCTGAAGACCTTGATTTATGTTATTGTGGACGTGGACGCAAGCATAGAGTTGCTCGTCTACCTCTGTGCATCCAGGCTGTACTCAACATGCTACAAAATGGGGGTGTATATAGACTTTAGTGTCCGACTCTGTGGCGTTGTCGCGGGGCGCCAGTAACGTCACAGTCGGCAGATAGTGTGTATGAGCCCGTACTATCAGCCACTAGGCCATCACTTCACTTGACAATGGTCGAGGAGTGCTTGCCGAAAGCTTGTGGAGTTTTAACCACTTTTGTCGAAACTGACTAGTATACACTTTTCCATATTTTGAAGTCAACAGTGATAAAATATAAGAAACAGAAGGTTATTTACAACCTGTACAGAAACAAGACAACAGAGTCGAAGCGCGTAAAAGGGAAGCAATCCATTATTGATGTGAGGTCGTGGTTGTATACTTAATTATTTTGTCAAGTAGGCTCAACCACATAGATCGTGTATAAAACACTATAATATGACGTGTTTCAAGGGTCAAGCCCTCATCATCAGATAAAGCCTTCAAAGTGCCAATGAATGAAAAAGACAGAACCACTGAATTTAACATTATAAGACAGCTTGCTAAGGCGAATGGTTACCAAGAAAACGTAGTTAATAACCTAATACGAAAGAAACAACGTGCGAAATCATATACAAATGGCACGGATAATATCAAGAGGGTAATGGTTCCATATTTTGGTAATCTGTCTCAGAAAGTGGCCAACATACTAAAACCTTTTAAAGTAGAAGCTGCTTTTAAAACTAATAATACGTTACATCATAAATTACGAAATACCTTAAACCAAAAGACTGATAAATATGACAAAGCTGGGGTTTATAAGATACAGTGTAGTAGTTGCAATGCCAGTTATATTGGTCAGACCGGTAGATCGTTTAAAGTTAGGTACAAGGAACACGTGGACGCCTTCCGACTTAACAATTTTGACGAGTCCGCTGTAGCTACACATATCCGCGAAACTGGCCACCCATTAAAGCAGATTGAAGATGACCTGAAGATTTTACATAAACAGGATAAGGGAAGAAAGTTAGATCTGCTAGAACAGCTAGAGATTACAATACATAACGCAAAAAGCGACGTTTCATTAAATGAACAAGTTCAAGGCAATGCATTCAGCTTTTTTTTTAACTTTGTGGACCTATTATAACAAAAGTCGTTTATTTTAAATTTCAACCTCTGTCTTACTGTACACCCGAATGTACCCACTGCCTTGTGGATGATCTTTGGCATTTAGAGGTCTTTGTTTTCATGTACATACGTGTGCCCCACTCGTGTTGTTGACTCCGTGCGCTTCACTAGTGGTATGCGCCGCCAGTACTGGGGATGTTCTTAATATTGACGAAGCACAGTATGCCGAGGAGCTTTCTACGGAGACACGGTTACAAGGGAAGTAACCACGTTTTCTTTTATTACGTTTTAGATTTTATTTGTCTCGGGTTTTAAAGATTCTTGTATATTTTATCTGATGATGATGGCTTGACCCTTGAAACGCGTCATATTATAGTGTTTTATACACGATCTATGTGGTTGAGCCTACTTGACAAAATAATAAAGGGAAGCAATGTTTGGGAAAGGAGTTATACACGATTGTTGCGTTTCCCCAATATTATTCATTCATTAAAAGCTGTGAAGGAAAGCAAGGAGAAATTTGGAGAAGGAATTCTGTCAGAGACAGCAAAGGACCTGGAAGAGAAATTAAACGGAATGGACTGTCTAGAAAGCAGAGTATGAAATTAGTAGTAACAGGAGCAAAAAGGAAAAAAATGGAATGTTGTCTAAGAAAATCAAGCGATGCTCAAAGAATTAGGTTAGGTAACGAGACAATAAAAATAGTAGATGACTTTTGTTATTTGGGTAGCAAAATAACCGAAGTTGGTCTAAGAAAAGAAGACATAAAATGCAGAATGGCTACGGAAAGGAAAGAACTTCTCAAGAAGATAAATTTGTTGACATCGGATATTATTTTAAATGTTAGGGAGTCCTTTCTGAAAGCATCAGTGTAGTATCGTACGGGAGGGAAATGTGAATGATAACGAGTTGAGGCAAATAGACGATACAAGCTTTTGAACTGTTGTGTCACAGGAGAATGCTGAAGATAAGATGGATAGATCTCCTAATTAATGAGTCGGTACTGAACACAATTGGATAGAAAACACACGCCGGCCGCGGTGGCCGAGGAGACTGAGGCGCTCCAGTCACGGTCTGCACGGCCACTACGGTCGGGGGCTCGAATCCCCCCTCGGGCATGGATATTTGTGCCGTCCTTAGTATAAGGTAGTTGATAAGTAGTTTGTAAGTTTAGGGACTGATGACCCCGTAGTTAAGTCCCATAAGCTTAACAAACATTTGAACGTTTAGAAAACACATTTCTCGCATACCTTGGCTAAAACAACAGATGGATCGGTAGGCCCCATTCCTAGACGTTGGAGGAAAGTGTGTGGAGTAAAAATCGTTGTTATGAGGAGATGAAGAATGTTTTTGAGGATAAAGTGCCGCTAAGTGGCGCAGTGGTAACACTCTGGACTCACATTCGAGAGGACGGTGGTTCAACTCCACCTCCCGCCATCCAGATTTAGGTTTTCCGTGATTTCCTTAGGTTACTTTGAAAGAGCACGGCCGATTTCCTTCCCTATCCTTTCCCAAACATTCCGAGATTAATCTCCGCCTCCAATGACCATGCCGTCGACGGAACGTTAAACCTTAAATTTCCTTCCTTCCTTCCAGGACATAGTAAGGTGGAGAGCAACATAAAACTATCTCCAGACCGATGACCACAACAACAAAATCCTATAATTAAAACTCACAAAAGGATGTACCGGCCGGTTATATTTATTTGTTATATTTGCATTTCTCATGTTCCGCGGAACCAAATTGAGGAGCAAATCTCCATAGTTATGGAACGAGTCAGTACATCAAATTGTAACAAAAGAGTAATATTGGATAAAATTAAACGTATATAAATCCTGTGTACATGACAGGCCTAAGTATAAGTAAATACAATCAACAAAAATTACACAGAAATTAGCGTTTTTTATTTTTCAGGAATTTGTAGACAGAATTAAAAGAGTCACCCATGAGGAAACTACATTTCAGACTTGAAAGTGCGTGGGTTACTACTAAGCTTTTTGAATTCTTGTGACAGCTTTTCAAAATGTATGCAGCAGAAAACTGTACTCCTTTCTGCACAAGAGTCATAGAGGTATGATCCTAATGCAGATTCGATTTCTGTCTAATTTTAACTGAGTGAAAGCTGCTAACTCTTGTGAATAACAAAATATTGTTAACAACAAACATTAAAAATATGTATTCAGAGGCCATTGTCAGATTTCCCAAGCTGCTGAACTGTGGTCTACAAGAGGTTCTTAAGCTCACGTCATATACTGTTCGATCCGCCCGTTTATGCGCAATAAATGCCCCTCCTTAATCAGAGGAGTAATCCCAAGAAATAACATCGTGTGTCAGAGGTGACTGAAAATAAACAACGTAGGCTACTTTTCGTGTTGAACCATCACTTATTTCAGATACGGTTCTGATAATAAATAACACAGCATTTAGATTTTGAACAAGACCCTGAACGTGGGCTTTTTACGTTAGCTTACTAACTATCTGAACGACTAGAAAATTGAAATGTTCATTCTGATGATATGCCCTTTCTTTGTAATCAAAATGTATGTTTTTGTCGAATTGTACGATAGAAACTAAAAACTGCGTCTTACTGAGATTTAGCATCGCTTTATTTCCTAAAAGCCATGAACTTATTTCTTTAGCAGCATTATTTGATACTTTATCAATATTAAAAAACACATTCTTTACTGCCAAGCTGGTATCCCCAGCCAACAGAAATATCTTAGAATTGCCTGTTATACCAGAAGGCATATCATTTATATTAATAAGTAAAAGCAGGCCCCAGAACAGATAAAAAAAATCCAAATGTTTGGAGAGCTTATGGGACTTGACTACGGAGTCATCAGTCCCTAAACGCACAAACCACTTATGAACTAGCTAATACTAAGGACGTCACAAATATCCATAGCCGAGGGGGGTTTTGAACCCCCGACCGTATTGGCCGTGCAGAACGTGACTGGGGCGCCGCAGACCGCTCGGCCACCACGGCCGGCCAGAACAGATTCCCCTTAAATGATCTTCACTGTGAGTGCATTTCATAGCCATTTTCAACACTGTAGAGAATTACTTATTCTGTCTGTTATTAAATGAAGAAGTAAATCAATTGTTACTTCGAAACTTGCCCTTTTATATTTTCTTTTCATTTCGTTCCAAACGTTGAAAGAATACCTCAAAAGAGGCTGCTAAAATTGTCTGTCATTTTTGTTTAATATTTAAAATTAACGCTGTAACCGATGACTGCTCAACCTCCCACAATGTGATCGTAATTTGTCATTTATATTAATTTGAAACGAAGACGTTTCCAGAGACAGATGTAGTCTCGACATATCGAAGATGATGATTATTAGGAGGAGCACTGAATTAGAATTTGTGCCACGACCAGGATTCGAACCCGTGTCTCCTGTTTACTAGAGCGCGCGCCACGTAACTTGGCGGGTGGACTGGCTCTTCTGCGCAGGTAGTTGTGTAGTGGTGGGGGGACCAGCTGTCGCAGCGTAGCCGGACTGTGCGTTAGCTGTGCTCTGTTCCATTCCGCAGTCAGCTGCTGGCTGCCGCTGAGCTTTAAAGTTACAGCCGCATACAAGCGCAAGCAAATGTCGAGCTGCGAGTCTTGAACACACACGGCTGTATAAAAAGTGTAATGTAGGAAAACAACGCTCGTTTGATTGTTGGAAAAACTGTGGCTCATTTACGAGTATTTATGAGTCTCTTTCTCTTGTACCTATCATGTTTACATTGCAGGGCATACTTTTCTGAGCGGCGCAGAAATTCATTTCGTAGCTCAGTCGATTAACACGAAATATCTGTAAATTATATACACAGTTCTTCTAGCGAGATTACTCTATCCATTATCACTGAAGAACCACATTAGATGTTCACGACAGATTACGAATTCAAAGTAAATTTCTGAAGATAAAAAAGTTATAAATTAGAAATTGACAAATTTTAGATTTTTTCCTGGATTTTTCGAAGCAGTTATTAAAATATTCTATCAATGACTTAAGTGACATATCATATGAAATGATAGAATAATTGTATATGTTTGACATTGTACAAGACAAGGAGACTACAGTATCTAAAAACGTTACAAGCAACACATGTTCAGTCTTCGTACTGATGCCCATCAAGCAAGTGCTTACTGATCAAAGCAAGGTGTTTCACATTTCCTGATTTATTTTTTGTAAAATTGATTCTATACAGATAAATGAAAAATACTGAAATCCATGCAATAAAGATCAAATGATGGCAACCAAGAACTGTCGAAATCGACCATGAATAAAAGCTTTTGTAAAACATTTTTGTCTAGCGATTTTCGTAGAATTTTTTCAAAAGTGAAAATAGATGTCCCACTAGCATAAATAAAACAGATTTTACAGTGGATAGTTCAGGTTGTAATAACAATAAAATAATGAGGATTGCTAGCTACACACCGCAAAGACGATCGTCGAGGCACAGTCAGGAAACGGATAATACTCAACATTAATAGAGTTCAAAACAAAATCGTCAAATCTGTTGAAGACGGAAGACAAGCTTTAAAGAAAATCCACAACGAAACAGCATAAGTAAGAACAAAAATCGTGTTACAGTTCCTTTGCCAGGGAAACACACACAGTATAAAGTTACACAATACAAGCTTGTTGTTGTTATGGTCTTCAGTCCGGAGACTGGTTTGATGCAGCTCTCCACCCTACTCTATCCTGAGCAAGCCTTTTCATCTCCTCATAAGAACGGCAACCCACATCCACTTGAATCTGCTTACTATACGCGTCTCTTGGTCTCCCTCTGCGATTTTTACCCCACACACTTCCCTCCAATGCTAAATTTACGATTCCTCGATGTCTAAGAATGTGTCCTACCAAGCGATCCCTCCTTTTAGCCAGGGTATGCCAAAAATTCCTTTTCTCACCAATTCTGTTCAGTACTTCTTCATTGGTTATGCGATCTACCCACCTAATCTTCAGCATTCTTCTGTAGCACCACATTTCAAAAGCCTCTATTCTCTTCCTGTCCGCACTGCTTATCGTCCATGTTTCACTCCCGTACAATGCAACACTCCACACAAATGCCTTCAGAAAAGAATTCCTTACACTTAAATTAATGTTCGATGTTAGTAAATTTCTCTTTTTCAAAAATGCTTTTCTTCCCATTGCCATTCTGCATTTTATATCCTCTGTACTGCGACCATCACATGTTATTTTACTACCCAAGTAACAAAACTCATCTACCACCTTCATTGTTTCATTACCTAATCTAATTCCTTCAGCATCGCCCGATTTTCTAAGACCGCATTCCATTATTTTTGTTTTGCTCTTGTTAATGTTCATTTTATACGCTCTCTTCAACACACTGTCCATTCCATTCAACTGCTCTTCCAGGTCCTTTGCTGTCTCTGACAGAATTACAATGTCATCAGCAAAACGCAATGTTTTTATTTCTTCCCCCTGAACTATAATCCCTATTCCAAATTTTTCCTTGCTTTCCTTCACCGCCTGCTCGATGTACAAATTGAATAACATCGGAGAAAGGCTACAACCCTGTCTTACTCCCTTCCCAACTGATGCTTCCCTTTCATGCCCTTCGAGTCTAATAACTGCGGTCTGGCTTTTGTACAAGTTATAAATAACTCTCCTTTCCCTATATTTTACCCCTGCTGACTTCAGAATTTGAAACAGTGTATTCCAGTCAACATTGTCAAATGCTTTCTCCAAATCTACAAATTAACTGCCACAAAATAATTTTTAACGTGGTAATAAGTAGAGGCTTTGTGATCAGCCGATTCCGACTCTCGTCTAAAGAATTGATATACGCGAAACACTATTTCTCTTCCCTGTTTGTATAATACAGGTTGACATTTGCTGTTGCTACTCGTAGTCAACTGAATGCTCCTAAATAACTCGCAAAAAAAAAAAAAAAAAAAAAAAAAAAAAAAAAAAAAAAAAAAAAAGAGAGAGAGAAACACACAACGCAGAATGCCAAAACCAGTTGTCGCTCCGCACAGTACGACACGAACTCGACCGCGCGCAACGGCTGGCTGACTGCTATTGGCCAGCAGGTCACGTGACGTGACGTAGGCCTACCTGTGCTTCTGCGCATCCAGACCTCACCCGCCAAGTTATGTGGCGCGCGCTCTAGGCAGTTACTGTATCCATTTTATTTATTTATTTTACTGTATGGCGTCCTTCCTCCCCTTCGCCCCTCCTTTCGCTCGCCATTTTTCTGCCTTTTCGGCCTGGCCTCAATGGCATTTAAGCCTTCTCAATAATAAAAATTAAAAACTGAAATTAATAAATACGGAAATTAAATTTAAATCTCCTACTGCGACATGAAATAAGTGGTACTAACATAATTGAAATTAAAATAAGAATAACACTTTAAGGCATTACCTGCATTACACTGTACCTGCATGGCCGAGGAGACTGAAGCGCTCCAGTCACGGTCTGCACGGCCACTACGGTCGGGATTCGAATCCCCCCTGGGGCATGGATATTTGTGCCGTCCTTAGGATTAGCTAGTTCATAAGTAGTTTGTAAGTTTAGGGACTGATGACCCCGTAGTTAAGTCCCATAAGCTATGCAAACATTTGAACTTTTTTTTTTTTTTTTTTTTTTTTTTTTTTTGTACCTGCATGCTGCCTACCCGCAGTGCCCATCATGCTTGAGTCGGGCATGTGTTCTCTACTGACTGGGGAGAAAGCGCCACTGTCCTTGTCTATTTTTGTTCTAAGTCGACAAATATGTAGATTAACTTCTCGAACTCGGTTCAACCCGAATGCGCAGGGGATCTTTCATAGCACTTCCTAAGACGTGAGCACAATTAAGTCTATCTTTCGGGGTGTACATGTTCACAGAATATCTTTCCCGTATAGACGCCCAAAGGTCTAATAAATTCTTGTCACAGTCTCGGGGTCGCAGCAGCTGCCGCGTTCGTGGAGTCGTTCATTGAGTAGTCATTGTGAACTTCGGCCCGGTTGTCATTAAAAAGTTCCATTTATAGACGAGACTCTCCCGCTTGGCTGTTCGGCGGCAGTGGTTCTGCACCCGGGATGGATTATTACCATCTATTTGGTCTTCGACAAATGCTTCGTGTTCTTATTTGCATTGGGTGATCTACATCGTGCCATTGTATTGTGGAAAGGGGCTCCACGCGTTATCCTTGCTTTGTGTATCACCGTCTCCTGTTGAGTAGGTGTCCGACGGCAATAGACGTCGCTCCTTGCGACGCTTCCGCGACCTCTGCTTGTGCGTGTGGTATCTCCGTATCAGAATGAGGCAGCGACCCCCGTCGTTCAAAGCAACAGCAGGTGTCGGGGAGACCATTCCAGCGTACATTCTTACTTCGGAGTCCTTTTCTTGAGCCATCGACATCAGTCGCATAGTTGTGGGTGGTCTGGTTGACATTTGACTGTATCAGTGGCCACCGATGCTCACGTTTCCTGTATTTGATCTTGAGAAAGGGGCAGGTCATTTTTCGGAGCAGCGTCTGTCCGGAGCATGTCAACGTACGATAATGGAAGTAACGTCGGCGTTGGCACAGATTTCTCTGTTGTTACTTATACTATCTCGCGCTTCATGCATTTAGAACGACCGTGACCTTCATTTCCACATCCCGAGCATGCCTTCTGCTGGCCGTCGTTTATTACTGCCGCCCCTGTTTCCTCCAATGAACAGGTAAGACGGGAAGTGTAACGTAAGTTCGATCCGAATCAGTCTAACCCCGTTAAGAACTGGGAATGTCGTGAAAGTCGAAAAATTTTCAGCATGGTGGCTAAGCATTGTGCCATATGATTGCATCGACTCAATCATTGCTGGCCGCGATGGCCGAGGGGACTGTGGCGCTTCAGCCATGGTCTGCACGGCCACTGCGGTCGGAGGTTCGAATCCCCCCTCGGGCATGGATATTTGTGCCGTCCTTAGTATAGGGTAGTTGATAAGTAGTTTGTAAGTTTAGGGACTGATGACCTCGTAATTAAGTCCCATAAGCTATACAAACATTTGAACATTTGAACTCAATCATTAGGTCAGATGAAATTTCGAATGGTAGTTCTAAAATGTGGAATGTACATAATCCACGTCTGAGTGCTTGCATTTTAGTCCCCATGATTATTAGGTACCGAGCGAGGTGGCGCAGTGGTAAGACACTGGACTCGCATTCGGAAGGCTGGTGGTTAAAATCCACCTCCGACCATCCAGATTTAGATTATCAGTGATTTTCCTAAATCACTCCAGGCAAATGCAGGGATGGTTCCTTTCAACGGGCACGGCCGACATCCTCTCACAGCCTTCCCCGAAAATCCGAGCTTAAGCTCCGTCTCTAATGACCACGCTGTCGACGGGATGTTAAAACCTAAGTTTCCTTCCTTCCTGCTTATTATGTCATATGATTCTGTCCCATACTGCTTCTTTCAAATCAAATGTTTGTAAACCTATTGAACCAGACTGCTATGGTATTCAGTCCCTAGACTTACAAACTACTTTAACTTACACTAAGGACAACACAAACACCCACGCCCAAGGGAGGACTCGAACCTCCGGCGGGAGCGGCCGCCCAGACCTTGGACCACGCGGACACTCCCTCGCGGCACTGCTCCATTGAAAAGTTTAACGTAGACAACATAACCTAAAATAGAGAGCCGCGGTGGAGTAGCCGAGCGGTCTAAAGCACCTCGCTGCGGAGCGCGCGGTTGCTCGCCGTGGAGGTTCGAGTCCTCCCTGGGGCATGGGTGTGTGTGTTTGTCCGTAGGTTAGTTTACCTAGGTTTAAGTAGTTTGTAAGCTACGGACTGATGACCATGCAGTTTGGTCCGGTAGATTTACAGACATTTGATTTAAAATAGAGAGGTCGATACCTATGTGATATTGAACATTAATTTCAACCAATTTTGGGATACTTCTTTCGATTTCATAGGCCTACGTTTTGGGTCAAGCATACTTGTTCGCAAAGGTCAATTTATGGGATGATGAGCGATTCAACAGTAATGATTCACCCGCGAAAACGCCGAACACGTAAACAATCACGCGCTCGAAGCTCTACGGCGCGACGTAAACACTCCGCCCTCTCCGCTTCCCTGCCTGATGCAGACTTTCCAGCTAGACTGGGTGGTATTACAAATGTTCAAATGTTTGTATAGCTTATGGAACTTAACTGTGGGGTCATCAGTCCCTAAACTTACAAACTACTTATCAACTACCTTATACTAACGACGGCACAAATATCCATGCCTGAGGAGGGACTCGAACCCCCGACCGTAGTGGCCGTGCAGACCGTGACTGGAGCGCCTCAGTCCCCTCGGCCACCGCGACCGGCGGTGGCATTACAGATAACATGTCCGAAAAGAACAGGCACCATATCAGTTAGAACATAGTTTCCCCCAACAGGCAACTGACAGCTTAAATGCGGACGCACTAATAAGCACCATCACTTGCGGTAGAAAGGAAGTGTGTTTCATCGAGCCGGCCGCGTTGGCCAAGGGGACTAAGGCGCTCCACTCTCGGTCTGCACGGCCGCTGCGGTCGGGGGTTCGAGTCCCCCCTCGGGCATGGATATTTGTGCCGTCCTAGTTCGTAAGTAGTTCATAAGTAGTTTGTAAGTTTAGGGACTGATGACCCCGTAGTTAAGTCCTATAGACTATACAAACATTCGAAAATTTGTTTCATCGAAATTATTATGCGTAGGATGTAGTTTGAGGAGATTTTTGAATGAAACGAACGACATAGATCAAGGAAACGCAGGAAAATGCGAAATTTGTTACCGTTAGGAACTGAAAATCCGGAATAGAACGATAAAAGACAAACAAAAGGAATTTACATTAACTATGTGTAGGCATGAGAATGCAAGAAAAGGACGGTGTCTTGCGGAGGCTTAGATCGGTTAATGCTGCTACAATAGCAGTTTGGACGTGGTGCTATAGTCGGCGCACGAGAGATGGGACACACAACCTCCGAGGTTGTGATGAGGTCGGGATTTTCGCGTAACACGAATTCACGAGTAAACCGTGCCTATCGGGAATCCGGTAAAAAATCAAATCTCCGACATTGCTGCGGCCGGAAAAATATCCTGCATGGACGGGACCAACAACTGAAGAAAATCGTTCAGCGTGACAGTAGTGCAACCCTTCCGCAAATTGCTGCGATTTCAATACTCGGCTACCAACAAGTGTCAGCGTACGTACCATTCAACGAAACATCAACTATGTGGGCTTTCGGAGCCACTCGTGTGCCCTTGCTGAAAGCACAATACTAAATTTTACGCCTCGCCTGGGCCCGTCAACACCGACATTGACCTACTGATCACTGTAAACATGTTGCCTGGTCTGACGAGTCTTGTTTCCAATTGTTCAATATGTTCAAATGTTTGTAAGTCTGTGGGGCTTAACTATTGTGATTATCCGTCCCAAGGCGTACAAACTACTTAAACTAACCTAAGGACAACATACACATTCATGCAAGAGGGAGGATTCGAACATCTCACGGGGAGCAACCGCGCACTCAGCAGCAAGGCGCCTTAGAGCACACGGCCATTCCACCGCGGTTCTCCAATTGTATCTAGCGTATGGACGTGTAGGGATGTAGAGACAATCTCATAAATCCATGGACCCTGAATGTCAGAAGTGAACTGTCATAGCTAGTGGAGGCTCTGTAATGGTTTGGTATGGGCCCCCTGATACGTCTAGATAGACTCTTACAGCTGACGCGTACGTACGCATACTGGCTGATCATCAGCGACCTACATTTGCATTATGCATTCCAACTGGCTTGGGTAATTCCAGCAGGGCAATGCGACACCCCACAAGTCCAGGAACACTACCGAGTTTAGACAACTCCGCTGGGCCCCAGACTCCACAGACATGAACATTATTGAGCATACCTGGGACGCCTACCCTCCAGCAATACTTCAAATGTTCAAATGTTTGTAAGGATTATGGGACTTAACTGTGGGGTCATCAGTCCCTAAACTTACAAACTACTTATAAACTACCTTATACTAAAGACGACACAAACATCCATGCCCGAGGGGGGATTCGAACCCCCGATGGCGGACTGGCGCGCGCACCGCAACACGGCGCTCCAGCACGCGCGGCTAATCCGCCGCGGCAGCAGTACTTCAGACATTAGTCGAGTCCACGCCACGTCGTATTGCGATACTTATGCGAGCTCGCGGGCCCTACACGATATTAGGCAGGTGAGCCTGTTTCTATGGCTCTTCAGAGAACTATATTGAGGATTATTAATATTCGCCACTATATTGCATCCACGATTTCTGTACAAGCAACATTTACTATTGCACTCAGTTAAATTAAATGTTGTACAACATAATATTACCGTAATAGTTATGGTATGCCATGGCACCAGCCTGACCAGTGGAGCTAATTCTGTTAATAGCAGTAACTTAATAACTGTAAACAGGTATTGCATATCAGATACTTCATCGCTTTGCTGCATTTTCTGAAGAAAGTCCAGAACGTATCCTCAATGTATGCGTAGCAGGAAAGGTAGTAAGAGTAGTGTCACCATTACATCAGTGTACTCAGTGGCTCAGTACGCTTCTGGCTGTTCCAGGTTGACCGTCACCTGTTTACTAGTTGTTACCCACCGACATGAGCGTCGCAATAGCAGATCTGCCCAAGCATGAAGTGCGTGGCGTTATAAGAGTTCTTTGGCGAGGCGAATTTGCAGCCAGACCAGCACGTCCCACAACGGTTGCAAAGCTGGACATCGCACTAAATGGAAGAATGGCCAAATATCCCTAAATAGCTGTTTGATAACCTCACACTGTCCGTATCACGTTGATGTGCAACTGTACTGGCCGTCCGATGTGATGACACACCACATTATATGGCAACGAGAATGACTTTTTCAATTTTATTGTAGTCTCATGGTGCCCTGCTCTAAGGAAACGCCATATACACCTCAAGTAAAAACAGCAAAATATCGTACTGCATCACACACAAATTACAATTGTAACTAATATCTGAATAAATTACGTTACCATATGTACATTATGTATGATATCTCACCTGATCGCCTGTTTTAAGCAGTGTACAAAGACACTTTACAAATCTCTTCCCCGAAGAACTGTTCTCAAGACCAATGCTGAGCCAGCTTTTATTAATTAATAGATATCGTATCTATGCTATGTCAGGTGATCATATTCTTCTGTCCACCGCGTATATCTCTGAAGGTAGAATAAAAAAAATAAAAATGTGTTTATAGCTTTTGTTGATATGAAGAAAGCGTTTGACACTGTCGACTAGAAAATACTCTTTAAATTTCCGAAGGTAGAAGGAAATAAATAAATTAATAAAATAAAAACACTGGTCTCGAAAGGTTAAATACAACTTGTACATAAATCAGACTGTAATTATAAGAATCGAGGGGCATGAAGGGGACTGGTTTGATGCAGCTCACCACGTTACTATGTCCTGTGCTAGCCGCTTCATCCCTAAGAACGGAAAACTACATCCTTTTGAACGACCGTGCTGTATTCGTCTATCGGCCTCCCTCTGCGATATTTACCAGAGTAGGCGTGCGGTCTGGAGCGCCACGTTGCGGATCACAAGGCCTCCCGTATCGGAGGCTCGAATCCTCCCTCGGGCACGGATGTGTGTGTTGTCCATAGTTTAGTTTAACTTAGTTTAAGTAGTTTGTAAGCTACGGACTAATAACCACGCAGTTCAGTCCGATGGATTTACAAACAACAACATTTCCCTTCACACCTAAATTAACGATTCCTTGATGTCTCAGATCGTGTCCCACCAATTGAGCCCTTCTCTCAGTCAAAGTATGCCAGAAATTTCTTTTCTTACCTATTCTGTTCAGCACCTCCTCATTAGTTGCACAATCTTCCAATCTAATCTTCGCCATTCCTCTGTAGCACCACATTTCAAATGCTTCTACCATCTTTCCGTCTGAATTCGTTATCGTTCACATTTCACTCCATTACAGTGCTACACTACAAATGCTTTCGGAACGGACTTCCTAACATTTAAATTAATTTTTGATGTCAATAAACTTCGCTTCTTCAGAAATGCTTTTCTTCCCATAGCCATTCCTCGTTTTGTATCTTCTTTACTTGGTCATCACAAGTAATTTTACTACCCAAACAACACAACTCATCTAATACTTTTATTGGCTCATTACATAATAATTGCTTCAGCATCACCTGATTTTCATAGACTACATTCCACTACACTTGTTTTGCTCTTGTTAACGTTTATCTTATAGCTCCTTTCAAGAGAGTGTCTTTTCCGTTCAGTCGCTCTTCCAGGTCCTCTGCTGTCTCTGACAGAATTAAAATGACATCGACAAACCAATAAGTTTTTATTTCTTCTCCCTGAACTTTAATTCCTTCTAGAAATATCTCGTTGCATTACTTCATAGATTGCTTAATATACAGATTGAATAAATTTCGGGAAAGGTTCCAACCCTGTCTTATTCCCTTCCCAACCACTGCGTCCCTTTCATGCCCTTCGACTCTTTTAACTGTTCTCTGGTTTTTGTATAAGTTGTCTATAACTTTCCCTTCCCTATATTTTACCCCTGCTACCTTCATATTTTGAAATAGTGTATTCTAGCCAAAGTTGTCAAAAGCTTCCTCCAGATCTACAAAAGCTAACAACATAGGTTGGCCTTTCCTTAACCTGATTTCCAAGATAAATCGTTAAGTGAGTATTGCCTCGCGTGTTCCCACATTCTTTCTAAATCCAAAGTCATCTCCCTCGAGGTCTGATTCTATCACTTTTCCCATTCGTCTCTAAATAATTCGTATTATGAGTTTGCAAGCATGACTTACTAAGCTGATTGTTCCGCAATTTTCACACTTGTCTCCACTTGCTTTCTTTAAAATTGGAATTACTATAGTATTCCTGAATTCTGAGGATATTTTCTCCGTCTCATACATTTTGCACACAAGGTGGAACAGTATTTTCATGTCAGCGGTTCGGAGGCAATACTCCTATCATCTTGTTTCGACTCAAATCTTTGAATTCAGTTAAATTCATTTCGCAGTATAGTATCTCCTGTCTCATCTTCATCTACTTCCTCTTCACTATCAACAAGTTCATTTCGCTTGTATAGGCCCTCAATTGCTTCCGCCTTTTAGCTTTCAAAAAACGTCCAGATGTTTGTAAATATATTGGACCCAACTGCTATAGTCATCAGTTCCTAAACTTCCAAACTACTTAAACTAACCTAAGACAACACACACACCCATACACCAGACAGGACAGAAAGCAACCTCGCGCTCCGCAACAAGGCGCCTTATAACGCTCGGCCACTCCACCGCGGCCTATCAGCTTTCCGTTCTTTGGTTAGTACTGGTCTTCCATCTGAGCTCTCGATATTCATCCACCTGAGAAGGATGTAGATTGCAGTAGTTACTCAGAAATGAAGAGATTTGTGCAGGATGGAGTGGCGTGGAGGGATGCGACTGAAGTCTTCGAGAGCACAACGTTCCCAGTTCTCTGACAGTCCGGTGAAAAATCATCTGCACACGGTAACGACAACAAAATTCACTGTATAGAACAACTGGTGATACAGATATTTTTACTTTTTCTTGGATCGTCATCTCAAGCCTATGTATTTATACTTTCCAGTGATAATTTTACAGTTTCTTGGTGACCCTTCCGTCTATCGTATCGGTAATCTACAAGCTCCATTTAGATCAATCACATCATCATGTTATGGATGTGATTTAGTTGTTTCACACATGTCCAAAAGAACAGACAGCATTTTTAACCTGCAGATATTATCAATCTATACACAAGGAATTTACGACGTGAACTGTTGATAGGTATTTAAAAAATCAATGAGGAAAATTAAATAAATTACAAGCCTGGATTCGAACCCGGTTCTCTTGCTTAGGAGGTAGTTACGGCGACACATTTTTCAGGGTAAAACAGGCCTTTGCGGACTTGGGTTCGTGTTTGTTCTACGTTGATCGATGCGTTGTTGGCACCGGTTTCTTCTTCTAATTCCTTTTTTTTTTTTTTTTTTTTCATTTTTTCTTTTATTTATTTATTTATTTATTTTTTTTTTTTTTTTCCTTGAGCCCTGTGAGAGAACGCCAAGATCCATGGCGCCGGTAAAATGCCACTGGGGACACACCACGACCGCACAGACTATTCCAGCACGCTTCCCATAAGAAGCAAATTCCAAACTTTTATACACCCTGGGATGGGTTCCCTCTGGCGGACTATAACGCTCGTCCCCACAGAGCTGCACTGGTGGACAACATGCTTGAAGCTGAGGGAATTGAACGAATGGAGTGGCCAGCTTGGTCACCGGACTGACACCCGATTGAGCATGTCTGGAATGCACTTGGCAAACGCATTGTAGCCAGAACCTCTCATAAAGTTTGCGGAGCTGGATATTGCACTCATGGGAGAATGGTCAAACAACCCTCTAGAGGTGATTGATAACGTCATACTGACCATGCCATGCAGGTGTGCAGCTTTACTGTCCGTCCGAGGTGATCACACACCATATTAGAGGGCAACGAGAATTACTTTTTCACTATTATGGTAGACCCTGGTGCCTCGGTCTAAATAAACGCCAAATAAACCTCAAGTAAAGACTTGAGAAAGCAAACTATCGTAGTATATCACACACTAATTACAACTGTAACCAATATCTGAATATGAAACTTCCTGGCAGATTAAAATTGTGTGCCGGAACCGGGACTCGAACCTGGGACCTTTGCCTTTCGCGGGCAAGCACACTACCGACTGTGCTATCCCGACACGACTCACGATGCCGCCCCACAACTTTACTTCTGCCAGTACCTCGCCTCCTACTTTCCAAACTTCACAGAAGCTCTCCTGCAAACACGCAAGACTAGCACTCCTGGAAGAAAGGATATGGTGGAGACATGGCTTAGCCACAGCCTAAGGGATGTTTCCAGAATGAAACTTCACTCTGCAGCGGAGTGTGCGCTGATATGAAACTTCCTGGCAGATTAAAATTGTGTGCCGGAACCGGGACTCGAACCACCCAGGCCACTCCATCGCGGCCTATCAGCTTTCCGTTCTTTGGTTAGTACTGGTCTTCCATCTGAGCTCTCGATATTCATCCACCTGAGAAGGATGTAGATTGCAGTAGTTGCTCAGAAATGAAGAGTCCCGGTTCCGGCACACAGTGCTATGGGCCAGAACTGTAATACATAATCTCATTAAACAGTCATTAACAGCAATATTTAAATTTCCTATAATCTTCTTACTTATTTCTCAATTTTAATTTTCCTTCCTCTTTCCATCGTCAACCTGCTTCGCTTTTTACGTTTGCAGAAACCTAGTTTTCTTATCTCATTAATGAGTGTGTGTATGTATGTGTGTGTGTGTGTGTGTGTGTGTGTGTGTGTGTGTGTGTTTAATAAAAGTTCCGAACAAATGGGTATGGCAGAGGAGAGAGGCAAAGAAGTGAAGGAAGAACGGAGAGGGAAAAATAGAAACATAGAGGAAAATCGGATAGGTAAATAAAAATGTAATTTTAATGTAGCTTTCATGAAAGCAAGCTGAACAGTTGTGGTATTGTCAGAAGTCTATGACTTCGATTAATAGGAGACCTCAATATGATAGTCATTATACATATAATGTGTAGGCACTGGTGGGAAGTAGCTAGCAGACGTGAGTCGGGTACTGAGCCGTGACTGAATGTGTCAGTGTGCAGAAGACCCCGAAGTTTTAGTATTAGTATTCAGTTCCAAAGGCCATTTTTAAATATATAAAATCAGCACTGCGTGTAGTCCTAAGGAAGTATTAAATATCACTCTTACTACTACAAAGTCACCAAATAGCGTGACGAGGAAAACAATTTCGCTTATGACTTAACAGTAAGATGTCGTTTGTGATCTATATGTCATCCCACATACATACGACTAAGATGGTATCTTGCTAGAGTTAGCGACATGATTACAACTCAAACCACCGCAGTGTGGCTCTGGTCTTAGGCTATAGACTGACTATAGGTGCCACGTCATTTACTGCGGAATTTCACTTTCAACAAGTGCAATGAACGATGTCTTCGTAGATAAGCGTACTTCTTCAAGTATTACACCAACGACATGGCTTTTTATAACCATGCCTGAGGTGGTATTCGAACGATCGTCTTTTGATTTACGAGGCCGCATCCCTACCGCAAAACCAGGGCTGGTCCTGAAGCAACTGGTACGTATAGTTCCAGAAAGGCTGAAAAATTAGATGCTTCAGGTTTCTATCTCACACAAGGAGGTGTCGCTACATTTTTTGCTTGAGAAATATACTGTAATCATGTTCGAAAGAACAGACACCCCCACACACACTTTATATATATCACACAATAAGCCGATTACGGGCAATAATCCTTTCTACAAAGCGGAGGCACTCCAAAGGCTCTTACTCCTACTGGAATCAGTTTACAAAACTACGAGTTTGATTAATAGTGCGTAGTGTCAAGTTGAGAATTTGTCTGAAGGGAGGATGCTTGAGTAATCAGTGCAGTGTGGTGATCGATGTATCCACAGTGGTGTAGGGGTCAACTGCCTAGAAAGCACGGGTTCGAATCCCGGCTGGTACTCCTTTTCGTCTTTACCCATTCGCAGTTAATGCCATGCATTCCGCGAATAACAATACATTGTGAGTGACCTAGATTTCGGAGGCGGATCTTAAGATATCGTATGGTAACAGGCGCTCTGAAACGGTAAGAGTTTTACAATGATGTGTACATTCCTTACGGACGTGTCTACCCAGTCTCTGTAAGTTCCCTGACAGATTCAGACCATGTTCCGGTACAGGATTCCAGCGCAGGGTTTACCTTTTTCGTACAACGCTCTTACAAACGAGGCCAATGCAGGAGGGACGACCAACAGCTTCAATGCACGAGAAACTCTCTCCCACTTTCCAAACCGTATACACGCTCGTCCACAAGTAAAGGAGACGCGCTAGTAGAGCGAGGCGCTGGGTCATGACGCGTGCCTATTGGAAGTGGTAGGGAGCGTTCACAATCGAGTACCGCTCATATGCATAGTTTTAATCTGTAAAGAAATTTAATATTGATGTATATTCTGATGTGGAATGAACGATTATATCTGGAAACGTTTATTAGACTGCAGGTAAATCACCAAGCGAGGTGTGCGCGGTTTAACACACTGTACTCGCATTTGGGAAGACGGCGGTTGAAACCCACCTCCAGCAATCCTGGTTTAAGCTTTTGGTGGTTTCTTTAAGTCACTCCAAGCAAATGACGGGGCGGCTCCTTTCAAAGGGCACGACCAGTTTCTTTCCCCATCAATTACAAAAACTATCTGAGCGTCTGCTCCGTCTAATGACCACGATGTCGACGGGACGTTAAACCCTAATCTTCCTTACTCCCTTCTTGCAGCTGAATTATTCTCATCTATATTGCCTCTCCCAGAGATGACGGTCTAGGGAGGTATGCTACGGGACATAAATGAAGTTTGGAAATTAGTGAAGGGGTATTGGTTGGCAGATATAAGCTTAGAAATGGAAAGAACAGGTCGTATTTAACATCTCGTCTGCATTGAAGGCGTTAAAGAATAGGATGTCGGGGTGAAAAGAAGTAGCTAATCTGATGAGACAACTGCCCGCTAAAGCTAAATGTCTGGGTTCATGTTCCAATCATGCACAGAGTATTATTCTAGCAACTTTATTACGGCATACCGTCCGCCTCCGTAGCTCAGTCGAAGCGTCACTGACTACCACGCAGAGGGGCCGGGTTCGATTCCCTGCAGGGGACTGGATACTGTCAGATTCAGATGTTTGTAGAACTTATGGGACTTAAGTACGGGGTCATCAGTCCCTAAGCTTACAAACTACTTATGAACTATCTAAGACTAAGGGCGGCACAAATATCCATCATGCCCGAGGGGGGATTCGAACCCCCGACCGCAGTGGCCGTGCAGACCGTGACTGGAGCGCCTCAGTCCCCTCTGCCACCGTGGCCGGCTAACTGGGTATTGTCCTCATCATCATTTTCATCAACATAAAAAAAAGTTTAAATGATTGTAAATCTATGGGACTTAACTGATTGGTTATTAGTCCCTAGCTTACAAACTACTTAATGTAAGGTAAACTAAACTAAGGACAACACAAACACCCATGCCCGAGGGGGGAATCGAATCCCCGACGGCGGACAGCCGCGCACACCGTAACACGGCGCCCCAGTACGCGCGGCTAATCCGCCGCGGCTCATCACCATCGACACGCAAGTTGCCGAAGTAGCGTCAAGTAAAATGACTTGCACTAGGCACTAGGCACTCGGGATCTCCCGGCTAAAAATGCCTTACGATCATTTCATTACATACGACGTACCGTCCGATTTGGAGTGAAAGATATGTCATATTTCAAACAACTCACGAGTATGCTGCCGGTAGACGTCGTCGACAAACGCCGGTATTTAGACAGTAGGACACCCTGCCATTCTGAAGGCACAACTGCACTTAAGGAAGCAATGTGCAAGCGTATTTAATACCTCGGTTTGCAAAGGGTAAACAGGGAAGATAAAGCACACAATACAAGTCACTGCAGAGTCAACACAACCAAAGATGACCAAACATCAAAAATATCGACAGTGACTATTAATCAATAGGTGAACCAGCATTAATTTTGTCCCTCGGTTTTTTTTTACGAAAGGCAGTGCCGGATTCCAAGCAGAATTTAAACAGAAACCACCATCTCTGTTTATAAGGTCGCTTGCTAGTTTAATTTCAACAGCTTCCTTAACAACACTATCCCAATAGGTGGATGTGCACGCCAGAATCTCCGTGTTGTTGTATTCCATAGGATGACCGGTGCCAAGACAGTGATCTGCAACAGCGGATTTGTTTGACTGTTGTAAGCGCGTGTAACGTTTGTGTTTAGTACACCAGTCTTCCACAGTCCTGATTGTCTGACCAATATATGACATGCCACAACTGCAAGGAATAGGATATACACCTGGCTTACGCAAACCAAGATCATCAGCCTACTGTGCAATGGGTGAGTGACGATAGTAATGAAGTGGCACCTGAATCTAAGGCCTTTTTGCCATACGCGGGAAGCATTTCCAACAAGATTGGTCGTATTTTACGCGAATATGATGTGAAATGTGTTTTTCGACCACCTTCTAAGATAAAGGCACTGTTGGGGTCCGTAAAGGATGATCTTTGGTTGTGTTGAATCAGCGGTGACTTGTACTGTGTATGTTATCTTCCTTGTTTACGCTTTGCAAACCGAGGTATTAAATACGCCTGCACATTGCTTCCTTGAGTGCTGTTGTGCCTTGAGAATGGCAGGGTGTCCTCCAGTCGAAATATCGGCAGTTGTCGACAACGTCTACCGGCAACATACCCGTAAGTTGTTTGAACATGCATTACGCCGGGAAAAGTTAAGGTTTCACATATGCCATATTTGTCTACGGGGTGGTTGTAATTGAACTACCTCTGTTTGAACCAGTGTAGACGGAAATATATTCACCCTGTGACTTGTGAATGATATTGAGACTTATTTGGCTTTAGAGTTACCTGAAGGACACTGTTTATGAACGAGGCACTAACACACGTTGAGAGTTAAATATGAGCATAGTGAGGGAGGTAGCTAACATCGCACTTGAGATGTTTCAAGTAGCAGTGGAGTAATATCTAGTGCTGTTCCAGGCTGTCGTGGATGCAAAGTGTTATCACATTGAGCAATGTTTGAATCTTCGAACATGCAAAAGGTACGCAATTAACATGTGGAAATACGTGGAAACATTTCTCCATCGATGGAGCATTCGTACTCTTCTGTCCCCCATTACAAATGTTTCCATAAAGATTCATTCTTTTACGCTCCCTCGTTTTTCATGGTGGCCCTATCAAGTAGCAATAGTCTGGTTATATCCACTTCGTGTATCTATACGCCCCATGTCAGCACAGGAAGATGTTGCGATTTTAATAACCAGCTGTGTAAATAGAGTAGCGAGATATTTATAACATTAAAATAATAATCTCTTTCAATACTCATATTTCACTAGCGGCCAACTGGAAGGGATAAATTGCAGTTCGTTAGGTATAAAATACAGTCATAATATTTTCACTTTTGTTTATATTAGATTAGTACTTGTCCCATAGATCGTGAATACGACACTTCGTAATGATGTGGAACGTGTCAGGTTAATGAATGGTGTCTTTACAAATTATTACTTTGTACTAAATATTACATGACACCATTTTTTAACTTTTTTATTTCTTTTCCTTTTTTTTTCAAATTTACTAATTTATATCTAAAACTTCATCTATAGTGCAGAAGGAGTTGCCATGCAGAAATTCTTTTAATTTATTTTTAAATGCTTGTTGGCTATTTGTCAGGGTTTTGATGCTGATGGTAAGTGACCAAAGACTTGTGGCAGCATAATTCACCCCTTTCTGTGCCAAAGCTAGATTTAATCTTGAATACTTAAGATCATTCTTTCTCCTAGTGTTCTAGTTATGTATACTGCTACTGCTTTTGAATTCGGTGGGATTAGTAATAATAAATTTCATAAGTGAATATATATACTGAGAAACTACTGTGAAGATCCCTAGCTCTTTTAATAAATGTCTGCAAAATGATATTGGATGGGCTCGGGCAATTATTCTGATCATACGCTTTTGTGCAATTAATACTTTTTTACTCAATGATGAATTACCCCAGAAAATGATGCCATACGAAAGCAGAGAATGAAAATAGGCATAGCAAACTAATTTACTGAGACGTATATCACTAAAATTTGCAATTACCCTAATAGCATAAGTTGCTGAACTCAAACGTTTCAACAGATATTCAATGTGTTTTTTCCAGTTCAACCTGTCGTGAATACTTACACCTAAAAATTTTGAATATTCTACCTTTGCTACGGATTTCTGACCAAAGTCTATATTTATTGATGGTGTCATGCCATTTACTGTATGGAACTGTATGTACTGTGTTTTATCAAAATTTAATGATAGTTCATTTTCTGAGAACCACTTGATGATTTTCTGAAAGACGCAGTTTACAATTTCATCAGTTACTTCTTGTCTGTCAGGTGTGACAACTATACTTGTATCATCAGCAAAAAGAACCAGCTTTGCATCTTCATGAATATAGAATGGCAAGTCATTAATTAATATATATTAAGAACAACAAAGGGCCCAAGACCGAACCTTGTGGCACACCATTTTTGATTGCTCCCCAGTTTGACGAATCAGTTGTGTTTTGCATGTTATGAGAACTACTAATGTCAACTTTCTGCACTCTTCCTGTTAGGTATGATTTAAACCATTTGTATACTGTCCCATTCATACCACAATACTTTAGTTTATCTAGACGAATTCCATGATTTACACAATCAAAAGCCTTGGAGAGATCACAAAAAATCCCAACGGGTGATGTCCGGTTATTCAGAGCATTTAATATTTCATTGGTGAAAGTATATATAGCATTTTCTGTTGAAAAGCCTTTCTGAAAATCAAACCGACATTTTGTTAGAACTTTATTTTTACCTATGTGTGAAACTACTCTAGAATACATTACTTTTTCAAGAATGTTTGATAAGGTTGTAAGAAGTGACATTGGACGGTAGTTGTTGACATCAGAGGTATCCCTTTTTTGTGCAGTGGTTTAACTATAGTATATTTCAGTCTGTTAGGAAAAATACCCTGCTCCAGAGAACTATTGAATATGTGGCTAAGAATCCTACGTATTTCTTGAGAACAAGCTTTTATTACCCTGCTGGAAATACCATCAATTCCATGTGAGCTTTTGCTCTTGAAAGAGTTTATAATTTTCTTAATTTCAGAAGGAGATGTGGGTGGAATTAAATTGTATCAAATTGTGTGGGTATGGCCTGTTCCATTAACTGCCTAGATTCTTCTAATGAACATTTAGATCCTATTTTCTCCACAACATTTAAAAAATAATTATTGAAAATATTTTCAACTTCTGGCTTGTTAGTTGTAAACTTTTATTCACTTTGATGGTAATGCTGTCTCCCTGTGCTCTTGGTTGCCCTGTCTCCTTGGTATAAGACATATCAATTTGTTTCATGTGCTACATTCAGCCAGCACTGATCATACCTCCATGTACTTAAGAATTTCAGATTTTTATTCTTTCTACATGTTTGTAAAGAAGTTCATACTCTTGAGACATCCAGTACACAGGACTTCTCTAATAGTCTATTATTCTAATGGTGGGCTACCAAACTAAAGCACTGATTGAAAATATTTTTAAAAAATACAATGAAAGTATGGCTTTGAAATATGTATGAACAACTCAGATATGAAATGGAAAGGTCTAGCTTGTATATTACTGTTGCACATTATCTGCTGGAGAATGCAAAATCCGTTCGCAAGTTGTTAAGAAGGCTGCTATTAGACGATGGAGTAATTTACAATATAGTTCGAAGTACTTGGAAAACTATATCAATATACATGTGGCGTCTGTTCCGAGAGAACAGACGTCACTTCTGATCCTGCAGTTGTTATTATTTAATATTCATAGAATATATGACATCAACTGCGATACACATTTTCAGCTTTGCCCAATCGCAGTTGATGTCATATATTCTATGAATATTAAAACTATATCAGTTTGTATTTTCCGACATGACATGGAGTAACGTCGTACTGCCTCTTGAGCTACATAGTAGAAAAAGAGATACCATCTACTGTACGTAGGAAAACGGGCCACATCAAGTAGATGACATCTTGGGAGTCCTGAAGACAATCGCATCTCAGTTAGAAAGCGCACTAGGAATTTGTGGAAGGTTCGTCTCACACATACCAGGGAGAGACGTCGAATGGGTCATGTTTAACCAGTCGCTGATCTTGTGCACTATATATCAGGGTGCAATCCATGCCTGGATTATCCATCTAAGAGAAAAGATTAACTCAGCTGTGATCTCAGAATCATAGGCCTTTGATGATGGATGGCAAACAGCAGCTACACGTTATTACTGCCTCCACGTGATTGCTCCCTGTGATAAGCTTTTGGAAATTGTGCTAATTCGCAACAGCCTTCTCCAGTTCTTTTCTAAGATAACGGTCGACTGTTTAATTGTTATCGCACTTCCTTATCTGACGGGGTGAACTGAAGCCGAAGTAGAGAATCATAACAAAATTAACTAGGAACATAATTCCAAGGAATATGTTTGCTTTGAATCGACAGCATTTCAGACAAACCTTTGCAACATATTCCTTGGAACAATATTCCTGGGTGATTTTCTGATGATTCTGTTTCGGCTCCAGTTCGTCTCATCAGCTAAGAAAGTGCGATGACATTGAATCTATCGACCGCTGCCTCAGGAAGGAGTTGGAGAAAGTTGTTATGCATTAGTACATCTTTTCAAAATGTAATTTATACACACTACAACTGATGCCAAACTATGTCGACTTGACTTTGGACTTAGTCCTTTGACGTTTTTCTTCACATAATCTTCTCCCTATTATATTCTCCGACATCTCAGTCTTCTCTTGGTATCTTACTTCTTACAGAGAAAACAGTAGTGCCATGTATTTGCCTAATTCATTTACAAACACTTGAACACTTCTTAGTCTGAATTGTTTTCTGACATTCTCTTTCATAAATCAGTTTCACACGATCAAGAGTGAACTAACAGCTGCTACAATTACGACCTCAATATTATGAAAGCCCACATATAATGTTTCAAGTTCACTATAAATTTAAACAAGAACTGTTTGTATCAGATAATAAAATTCAAAATCCCTCTTAACCAATCGTAGATTCACAAAACTAATAGCTTGATAAACATTAGTTCGAGTCTGTTAGTTTTACGATGAAAAATACGAAAAACTTCGTAGTCGAGGAAGAGTTCCAGCTACTACTACTCCTACTGCTACTAGTGATAGAATATAAATTGTGTACACGATTATGATTTAATCCAAATAATTAAAAAATGGCAAATAAACACATAAAACATACAATCCACATATTTCTCACATTTGTTAGTTATGTTATTCGACATATTCTGTAATGTTATTTGTGTGCATGTTTTATATAACTGGTTATGGTCGCTTTAATGAATTTCTTATTTCAGACTCTTCTCATTGATTAACTAAGTGCGCAAATAAACAAGTGTATATTTCAGTTATTTCCTCTCCACGAGTACTTTCACCTGGAGCTCGACTTTCTCTCTAGTTTAATTAGTATAAATGTTATTACAGTTGTTGCAAAAGTCGTTACAGATTCGTTTTCCACTCAATTAATGAATTAAATACTTCTCTTCCATTGTCAAACTTCACATCAAACAAATCTGCTGAGCTCTTTTATGCGGCGTATCGTGCTTTCCAGCACATTTCTGTGGTTTCCACACCATGTGTCTGGATTTGTATCACGATGATGATTTATGAAGTTTGCTAACGACATTTGTGACGTCCCTTCCGGACATTAACGAATGTGTCATTAGCAGCCGAACTCTACCACTACCATCATACTAAAGCGGCACACTCACCCATGCTACCATCAAACGTCAAAGCGACGCCGAGACGAGAACTAGACACTTCGGGACCTGTTTTAATCTGTCAGATCAGCTACTTTCAAAAATATAAAACAACTATTATGGAATGGCTTAAAATGCCAGATTACATGTTGATGAAGTGAAGATAGAACATATAGTTGTAAGTAAGAAAATACGAAATTATGCAACTTTTCATGACATTTCATGCACATAAGGACTCCAGTCTTCCCAGTCTTTCAAAACTAAAAATTCGAGCGTAAATCAGTTGTGACTTACTTCCAAAGACATAATATCTGCAGCAATCGAGAGATTAATACCAAATAAATTAATCAAAGAGGGGGCTGACCCCCGGTGGTACACGAAACAGGTCAGATCACTGTGCTGAAGCAAAGAAAATCGCATGCAAAAATTAAACAGACACAGAATCCCCAAGACTGGCAATCTTTTACAGAAACCCGAAATCTAGCGCGGACTTCAGAGAAGCTTATAATAGTTTCCACAACGAAATCTGGCAGAAAATCCAAAGAAATTCTGGTCTCACCAAAGACGACGAAGTGAACACTCCAGAATTCGAAACAAGAAGAGCTGCCAGCATGCGAAATTTAGGAGTAGATGTTCCTGGAGTAGTAAAACAACTGAAGTCACTAAACAAAAACAAATCTTCCGGGACAGATTCTATACCAACTAGATTCCTCTCAGAGTATGCTGATGCAACAGTTCCATACTTAGCTGTCATATACAATCGATCACTCAGTGAAAGATCCGTACCCAAAGACTGGACAGTTGCCCAGGTCATTCCAATATTCAAGAAAGGCAATAGGAGTGATCCCCAAAATTACAGGCCCATCTCATTGACGTCGATTTGCAGTAGGATTTTGGAACATATAGTTTGTTCGAACATCATGAACTACCTCGAAGAGAACGACTTATTAACCAATAGTCAACACGGATTCAGAAAGTATCGCTCTTGCGAAACACAGCTTGTCCTTTGTTCACATGAAGTGATATGTGCCATCAACAAGGGATCTCAAATTGATTCCATATTTCTGGATTTCCGGAAGGGCCGGCCGCGGTGGCCGAGGGGACTGAGGCGCTCCAGTCACGGTCTGCACGGCCACTACGGTCGGGGGTTCGAATACCCCCTCGGGCATGGATATTTGTGCCGTCCTTAGGATTAGCTAGTTCATAAGTAGTTTGTAAGTTTAGGGACTGATGACCCCGTAGTTAAGTCCCACAAGCTATACAAACATTTGAACATTTGATTTCCGGAAGGCTTTTGCCACTGTACCTCACAAGCGTCTTCTAATGAAATTGCGTGCTTATGGAATATCGCCCCAAATTGTACGATTGGATTCACGATTTCCTATAAGAAAGCACACAGTTCGTAGTAACTGACGGTAAGTCATCGAGTAAAACAGAAGTGATATATGGCGTTCTCCAGGAAAGCGTTATAGGACCTCTACTCTTCCTTGTGTTTACAAACGATTTAGGAGACAATCTGAGTAGCTCCATTAGACTGTTCGCGGAGGATGCTGTCGTTTATCGGTTAGTGAAGACAACAGAGGATCAAAAGCAACTGCAAAGAGATTTAGACAAAATTTCTACATGGTGCGAAAGGGGTGTTTGGGTTGTTTGGTTGGTATATGGGGAGTAAACTACTGAGGTTATCAGTCCCCCATGGTGAGAAAATTGGCAATTAACACTAAATAATGAAAAGCGTGAAGTAATACACATGACCACTAAAAGAAATCCATCAATTACACGATAAATCAGTCAACCAAATGTTCAGATATTTGTAAAGTCTATGGGACTTAACTACGGGGTCATCAGTCCCTAAACTTACAAACTACTTATAAACTACTTACGAACTAGGACGGCACAAATATCCATGCCCGAGGGGGGATTCGAACCCCCGACCGCAGTGGCCGTGCAGACCGTGACTGGAGCGCCTTAGTCTCCTCGGCCACCACGGCTGGCAATCAGTCAACCCTCAAGGTCGTAAATTCTACCAAATATCTAGGATTTACACCTACGAACAACTTATACTGGAGAGAACACACAGAAAATATTGCGGGGAAGGCGTACCAAAGGTTACGTTTCATTGGCCGAACGCTTCGAAGATACAACACCTCCATGAAAGAGATTGCCTACATCACACTTGTGCGTCCTCTCCTGGAATACCGTTGCCCAGTGTGGGACCGTCACCAGGGACTGACGGAGGACATTGAGAAGGTTCAGAGAAGGGCAGCTTGTTATGTTTTATCACGTTACAGGGGGAAAAGCGTTACGGAAATTTTGCACGATTTGAGGTGGAAATCATTAAAAGAACGACGTTATTCGTTGCAGCGAGATGTATTTGTGAAATTTCAATCACCGACTTTCACTTCTGAATGTGAAAATATTTTGATAGAACCCATCTACATGACCATCCCAATAAAATAAGAGAAATCAGATCGAAAACGGAACGATGTAGCTGTTCTCTCTTCCCGCGCGCTGCTAGAGAATGGAACTGTAGAGTAAGTTTATGAAAGTGGTTAATGAACCCTCTGGTAGGCACTTAAATGTGATTAGCAGAGTATCTATGTAAATGTAGATGAAGAGCCAAAGAAATTGGTACACTTTCCTTATATCGTGTAGGACCCCCTCGAACACGCAGAAGTGCCGCAACACGACGTGACATGACTCGACTAATGTCTGAAGTAGTGGAATTGACGTTAAGCATCCTGCAGGGCTGCCCATAAATCCGTAAGAGTACGAGGGGGCGGAGACCTCTTCTGAACAGCACGATGCAAGGCATGCCAGATATCAAATCAAATGTTCAAATGTTTGTATAGTCTATGGGACTTAACTACGGGGTCATCAGTCCCTAAACTTACAAACTACTTATGAACTACTTACGAACTAGGACGGCACAAATATCCATGCCCGAGGGGGGATTCGAGCCCCCGACCGTAGTGGCCGTGCAGACCGTGACTGGAGCGCCTCAGTCTCCTCGGCCACCGCGGCCGGCATGCCAGATATGCTCAATAACGTTCATTTATGAACAGTTTGGTGGCCAGCGGAGATTTTTACACGCCGAAGAGTATTCCTCGAGTCTCTCTGTAGCAATTCTGGACATGTGCGGTGTCGCAATGTCCTGTTTTAATGCCCAATGCGTCGGAATGCAAAGCTGGCATGAATGGATGCGGGTGATCAGCGTACATGTCGTCATCTCGTCAGAGTGGTACCTAGACGTACGAGGGGAGCCATATTACTCCAACTGCACACGCCCCACACCATTACAGAGCTTCCACCAGCTTGAAGAGTCCCCTGCTGAGATGCAGGGGCCTTGTATTCCTGAGGTTATCTCCATACTGTACACGTCCATCGGCTCGATATATTTGGAAACTAGATTCGTCAGACCGGGCAACATGTTTCCAGTCATCAACAGTATCAAACATCTCCAGTAGCCAGCAAACTCGTCATGTCTCAACAAAATTAAACCGTACGATCAATTTTAGAGCAGAGAGTTAGGACCGAATTTACACCTTCAGCATTGTTGTTGAATTGACGGATAGGTTGGTACAAGAACGGTTGACATGCTGTTGGGAACTTTAAACACACTTTACAAAACTGTTCCTCGAAGAGTTGCCGCTGTTCTCCAAGTCAATGGTGTCACAATTCTTTACTTATAAATAAATACTGTTTTATGTCAGTTCTTCATATTATTTTGCCCATCACCTGTGTGTTGGCGTTTTACCCTCTGATGCAACATGTCCCAGGGGCTTCCGTTGGGGTTCAAATAAGGTGATTTTGCAGCCCAATAGACATGCAAAAGGGTGTGGGAGTGTTCATAAAACAAGTCTCATATTCTTCCAGCTCGATGAACACTGCTGTTGTCGTCTTGAAAAATTGGGGTATCAATAGCATACTGTCATGCAGACGTTTACTGTCTTCCGCGTCGCAGTGTTCTGCAGCTAAGTTGTTGCTACGAGGCTTCATTCACTACCCTCAGCAATTCCTGGGTAGCGATTTTGTTTTACAAGCCGTGAAATACGTTCTCACTTCGTCTCAGTCAGTACCTTTTTCGTGTCACAGTTCTGACTTCTTTTGTGGCCACGTGTGCTATACTACCGCCTTGTAGACGAGTTCAGTCCTCCGCAAAACACCGACAAATCCAGCAATATCATACACCGTGTGGCTAAAGGCACAGCCAAACACGATTGCCACGTTGTCACGTGCTTCCATTTACGTTCAATATCCGCTTGGAGCTTAAACGTAACACTATCACTGATCGCTGCTGAATTTGCTCACGGAGAGGCCGTGCAGTTGTGACTGACTCGATCACTGAGCCATTTATAACGGCTTAACGATTCGTGTGTTTGCGCGCATTGGTGTAAGTATTTTGTGTGTGATGAGCTTAGTATGTGTGGATGAGGTAGGATTCAAAAGATGGCATAGTGAATTAGCACGATACGCACGTGTGGAAAGACGTAAATCCTCGACAAATAATGGAAGTGTGCCAGCAAGATTGCTTTAATATCAATGTATGGGCATGAATTGACATGAACAGACTCATGAGGATATGCACTTTATCAAACAGATTGACACGTTGTGTTTAAATTAAACGAAAAACTTATCTATTCAAAAAATCTGATAAAAATTTGCTTAACGCTTTACTAAGTGAGAGCCTCCACTCTTTCGAAACTAACAATTTGAGTGTAGATGAGATGTGGCATTCATTCAAAGAAAAATACCGACAGATTTAATCCAAATAAATTAATAAAAGCTAGGGCTGATCTCCGTGGTACACAAAACAGATTACATCCCTCTTGCAAAAGCAAAGAAAAAAGCACGCAAAATTTAGACACACGCAGAATCCCCAAGATAGACAAAATTTTACAGAAACTCGAAATTTAGAGCGAACTTCAATACGAGAAGCTTATAGTAGTTTCCACAACGAAACCTTGTCTCGTAATTTGGCAGAAAATCCAAAGAAATTCTGGTCATATGTAAAGCATAATAGCGGCAAACACAATCAATACCTTCAAATGTTGAAATGTTTGTTAACCTTTTGGGACTTAACTGCGGTGTCATCAGTCCTTAAACTTACAAACTACTTATAAACTAACTTATACTAAAGGCAACACAAACATCATGCCCGAAGGAGGATTCGAATCCCTGACGGAGAACAGCCTCGCGCATCGGAGCATAGCACCTCAATGCGCTCGGCCACTCCACCGCGGTACAATACCTTCAATGCTGCTTATGACAGTGCTGCTAAAGCAGAATTGCTAAACACAGCTTCCCGAAATTCCTTCATCACATAAGACGAAGTAAATACTAAACAGTTCGAACAAGAACAGCTGCCACCATTCGTAATTTAGAAGTAGATACACGTGGAGTGTTAACAACTTCAGTCACTTAACAAAAGCAAGTCTTCCGGTCCACATTGTTTACTAATTACGTTCCTTGCAGAGAATGCTGATGGAATAGCTCTATACCTAGCTATCAAATACAACCGCTAGCTCATCAAAAGGTGCATACTCAAAGACCGGATAGTTACACAGGTCACTCCAGTATTATAGAAAGACAATAAAAGTAATCCGTAAAATTACAAACCTATATCACTGACGTCGGTTTACAGCAGGATTTTGGAACATATAGTTTTTTTCGAATATCATGTATTATCCCAAAGAGCACGATCTATTGACCAAAGTCAACATGGATTAAAAAAGTATCACTCTTTTAAAACACAGCTAGTTCTTTACTCAAATGAAGTGATTAGTGCTATCGGCAAGCGATCTCAAATTTTTTTCCATATTTCTAGATTTCCGAAATGCTTTTGGCTCTGTACATCACAAGTGTCTTCTCATAAAATTGCATGCTTATGGAATACCGCCACAGTTGTGCGATTCGATTCGTCATTTCCTATCAGAAAGGACACAGCACGTTGTAACTGATGGAAAGTCTTCGATTAAAACAGAAGTGATATCTCGCGCTACCCCGGGAAGTATTATAGGGTCCCTACTCAAAATGTTGAAATGTTTGTAAAGCTTATGGGACTAAACTGCGGGGTCATCAGTCCCTAAACTTACAAACTACTTATGAACTAACTTATACTAAAGACAACAAACACCCATGCCAGAGGGAGGATTCGAACCTCCGACGCGGGAGGCCGCGCGATCCGCAACGTGGCGCTCCAGACCGCTCGGCTACTCCCGCGCGGCGAGCCCCTTCTGTTTCTTGCTTTTATAAAAAAGATTTAGGAGACAATCTGAGCAGCTCTCTTGGACTGTTCGCGGAGGACACTGTCGTTTATCGGTTAATGAAGTCACTAGAAGAACAATAGCAACCACAAAACTATTTAGATATCTGCATGGTATGAAAATTGACAGTTGACCATAAATAAAGATAAGTGTGAAGTCATCCATATGAGTACCGAATGACATCCGTTAAACTTCATTTACACGATAAATCAGTCAAATCTAAAGTCCGTAAATTTAACTAAATACCTAGGAATTACTGTTACGAACAACCTTAATTGCAAATAAAACCTAAAAAAGTATCGCAGGAAAGGTGAACCAAAGGCTACGATTCATTAGCAGAACACTTAGAAGATGCAACAGTTCTACTAAATAAACTGCCTACACTACACTTGTCCGCCCTATTTTGTAGTACTGCTGTGCATTGTGGGATCCCCACCTAGTGGGAGTGACGGAGGATACAGAGAAAGTTCAGAGAAGGGCAGCTCGTTTTGTATTATCACTATACAGGGGAAAGAGTACCACGAAAATGATGCACGAATTTGGGTGGAAATAATTTTTAAAAAAGGCGTTATTCGTTGCGAAATTTCCTGCACCTCCTTTCTCCTCCGAATGCGAACATATTTTGTTAGCACCCACTTACATTGAGAGACACGGTCATCAAAATAAAATAAGAGAAATCAGATCGAAAACGTGAAGATTTAAGTGATCCTTCTTCACGCGTACTACTAGAGAGTAGAACAGTAGGGAAATATTATGTAAGCGGTTCGATACACCCTCTGTCAGATACTTAAATATGATTTGCAAATTAAATATGTAGATGTGTCAGTGATTTCTACGCGATGAATCATTAGTCCTATTGGAGACGATTGCCCTTGCAGAGTGCCAATGGTTGTGTCTTTTTGACACGATGGGGTGCCACTTCATTTTGTACGAACTGTGCGACAGGTCCTCCCGCAAGGTTTCATGGGCGACGGATTTGTCAAGGACGTTTCAGAGTATAACGTCATCAATGGACCTGAATCAGTCGAATTTCTTGCTAAGAAGTCATTTACAGACGTTAGTACGTGCCCAACCCTCTGATACTATGAAGATGTTACAGGAGCGTGTGGCTGTTTGTGTCGCAATACAAATGCATCCGGGTGTATTTGAAAAAATGCGGAGAGGAGCTGAGAGATGTGTCAGGAAGCGTGGCTGTCACGCCCAGCAATGCCTCTAGTGTCTACTCCGTTGAAACGTACACGTGGGAATTAGAGAATAGATTGGCTCCGTGTTTGGGGAACTGGTTTCCGGACATATTATAGGAGTGGTGTCGTGAAGATAGTAAGTGGACACCAGCACGCCGCCACAGCTTTAGAAGGCAGCGATCGAGGCGGCCCAATGGCGTTCCAGGAGGCGGCCACGCCCCCCAGGTTTCCAGGCGCCGCCACGAACCAGCTGCTTCAAATAGCGGAGCACAAGCGACCAGCGGCAGGCTGATGCCTCAAGTCTTATGCCTTACGTCTCATCTCTCAGTCCTACGTGTGTGACAGTACTGCGTCTCCGCATCAGGTGTATAGTAAGCAGTGTTCAGCCGAGAACAGTTTAGCCCAGTATTTCTTCTGGTGAGGTCTTGTTGTTCGACCAAGACATTCCGAGCAAACAGTATTGTAATTGTGAGTTTAATCTGGCCACAGAATCGGTATTAAGGGCAAACTGTTCTGTTAAACAGTGGTAAAGAAACACGAAAACTTCATGAGACTGCTTGCAACTGCAGTTCAGTATAGCAGTTTTTTTTTTTTTTTTTTTTTTTTTTTTTTTTTTTTTTTTTTTTTTTTTTTTTTTTTTTTACTGATGTGTATGAAACAACGCCGTGCAGAACCAGCCAACAAAAGATAAGTGTCTATTATTAAAAAAAATTATATCTATTACATATTGTGTTTACAGTGATACATTTTCTGTTTGCTGTTGTATGCATGCGGTGCGTATCATTCAGCCAAAAAACCCTTCCAGAACCAACGCATATTCTTCCATATTAATCTCCAACACAACAGCCGCGCGGAATGGCCGCGTGGTCTAAGGCGTCATGCTACAGACTGGGCAACCATTTCCACCGGAGGTTCGAATCCTCCTTTGGGGATAGTTGTAGGTGTTGTAGTTAGTTTATGCAGTTTGCAAGTCTAGGGATTGATGACCATAGCAGTTTGGTCGAGTAGCTTTACAAACATTTGAATTTTTTTCCATCGCAGCACTAGGAACTTTACTTCTGGTTTTGACCTACATGCTTATTTTAGGAATTAGTGGTACACTGTAAGCACCCTGTATACTAGGTACTGCGAGGAAAAAACTCCAGTTGTTGATGCGGTAACAGCAGTACAACGCAATGGAACCGAATTTTCGACGTGAGTAAATTCTATCGTAAAAGTTTGTTTATAACATTTGTCAGTATCATGAGTCATATTTACGTTCGAGTAAGCAATTCCAATCATATTTTTGTATTGTAAGACACCATATAACCAAGGACTTTTCGCCACAAGCAAAATTATGTGCATGAGCAAAATGTAAATGACAAGTATGTGAACAATTTACCTCCTCTGCTATTGATATCTTGTCACTTTGTTTCTCTCTGTCAAGTCACTTGTGGTATAATGCATTTTTTTTAATGGAAATGACACAGACCATTGGTTTTTTTATAGTAGAGTACAAGTCTAAGGATGATATTGTGCAGTTCCTAGCGTTCTAGGTTAAACGTATTCCTTGTGACAGAGTGAAAAAATGTTCAAATGTTTGTAGAGCTTAAGGGACTTAACTACGGGGTCATCAGTCCCTAAACTTACAAACTACTTATCAACTAACTACAACTAAGGACGGCACAAATATCCTTGCCCCAGGGGGGATTCGAACCCCCGACCGTAGTGGCCGTGCAGACCGTGACTGAAGCGCCTCAGTCTCCTCGGCCACCGCGGCCGGCGTGACAGAGTGAAATATAAATTGTGATTCGTAACAATGTTTGACTTTCACGTGAGAGAGATTATGGCTGAGTGAAGATTTCCAGCCAGCCGCGGTGGCCGAGGGGATTGAGGCGCTACAGTCACGGTCTTCACCGCCACTACGGTCGGGGGTTCGAATCCCCCCTCGGGCATGGATATTTGTGCCGTCTTTTGTCTTAGTTAGTTCATACGTAGTTTGTAGGTTTAGGGACTGATGACCCCGTAGTTAAGTCCCATAGACTCTGCAAACATTTGAACATTTTTGAAGATTTCCAGTGGAATGGCCGAGCGCTCTAATGCGCCTTGCTGCAGAGCGCGCCGCTGCTCGCCGTCGAAGGTTCGAATCCTCTCTCGGGCATGGGGTGTCTATTGTCATTAGCGTAAGTTAGTTTAAGTAGTTTGTAAGCCTAGGGACTGATAACCAAAGTAGTTAAGTCCCTTATATTTACAAACATTTGAAGATTTCATGTAAATTTTCAACCCCTGAGTCTCAAAACAAAACCATCAGATCTGCTCAAGTGACACGGATGGGAACTACTGACTGTTTTATTCACTCATGGGCCACACTACTTTTTTTCTGCAAATACATGCGGTAACTATAGAGGTTAAAATTTAACACCACCAACTATCTCCAGAATAGATCAAACAACAGCCGTGGACATATTGCACAGTTGTCTGCATGACAATGTAAATAATATTCTAGGACAGATATATTTTGTGTGTGGTATCTATTCTTAAAGACATGTCTCACAAAGCAGACACCATACATATATTGCTATACAGTATACGGAGTAATTTGTTTTGCAGTGTACAGTCTTTACGAATTGCTCGAGCAGAGGATAAGAAACGAAAATATTTTAATGAACATTTGTCTGGAAATGCATTGTTTTCATGTTGGAGACCATTTATTAAGTCATACTTTGTTACAAAGAATACGCTCTAATACGCGCTGTGCCATACGACCATGTTTACAGTATGTGTTGAAAATGGTTCGCATGTGCTTCAAAGCATTCGTATTCACGCTGCCTTTGACATACGAGCGCTAAAATCGTAGTGTTGACAACGGTGCCTGAATATACTGCTCCAGTGTCTCCACGTCTTGAATGGGCTCTGGGTACCCGATAATTTACAGATGGCAAGATTTGAGAACTGGTGAACGAGCAGGCCATGAAAGTGAACCTCGTTGTGCGATGCATCGACCAGAAAGACACCACGGCGAAACGGTCTGGAGCACCATCATGTAGCAGCCACATGCACATCTACGTACATAATCCGCAATCCACCCAAAGGTGCGTGGCGGAATGGTACCGAGTACCACTACAATTTAATTGCTTTTCTGTCCCAATCTCGTAGAGAACGAGGGAAAATACATGTTTAAGAGCCATAATGTCTCTGATCTTATCTCTGTGGTCCTCATGCGAAATGTAAGTAGGCGGCAGAAGAATCTTTCTGTAGACCGCCTTAAATTTCTTCAACAGTGTTTCTCGAAAAGAAACTAAGTGCAATGTTGCACTTGTTATTTTATACCCAATTTTTTTAACAAGGTGTGTTAAGTGCCTCTTAACTCCAAATGTATGTTATTTTTTATGTTCTTACGTTATTTCTTGCATGTCTTTTATATTTTGACAGATGACCAGATTATGACATATATATGACCAGATGATGGTGACACAGTGCACCGAAACGGGCGTCACTTAATAAATTGTTAGTTTGCGATCTTGGCTTGTCATTTGGAAACTATAAAACAGATATGTTTTTACTCCAAGTTAAGGTTCTTTTGTAGCTGAACATTGCATTATGATCATCCAAGGGCTCAGATGGCATGTAGGCATGCCATGCAATAAATTTAAAGTATAAAAAGTGTTCTCATTTTTCATCTTAAAATATAGAAAGTGTCCTAATTTTTAAGCCCAAAACGTATAAAATGGCTTCATTTTTGCATTCCACGATCTGGTAGCCCCAATCCTGATGCAATGATGGGTACTTCCCCATCCCTGACAAAAAGTAGTGTATGTTCAAATCAAATGTTTGTAGAACTTATGGGACTTAACTACGGGGTCATCAGTCCTTAAGCTTACAAACTACTTATGAACTGTTCAAAGATGTTTCGGGCGTGCAGCCGCATAAAGTTTTCTTCTTCTAATATTTCGGCTGAGAAACGTTCAGCCATCTTCAGAGACGAGTCGAAGACTGACGCTCCAGCACACGCTTCGTGCTTATAAACGCGCGGGACGTGCTACTGCGCATGCGGCCACAGATACAACAAGGCGCCAAAGACGTTATTCGGCGGCAAGGAAGTACACATATATGTAAATTATGTCTGTGGCTGCATGGTCGATTGCTGCGGAGAAATCGATGTATTATGATCTGTGCTGTGGCGGCGTCTTTGTAAATTTATTAAAGAAAGTGCCGGATTCCATGATTTATCTAAACTGAAGCCACTGTCCCTGTTAATTAAATTCGTCCCCAAGCGAATTTCTATTGCTTCTTTCGCTACTGAATCCAAGAAAGATGAAGTGGAAGCTAAAATTTTGATGTTTTCGTACGTCATGGAGTGTCCAGTATCAAGACAGTGCTCAGCCACTGCCGATTTATTTGGTTGTAAAAGACGGGTATGTGTCTTGTGTTCCGTGCATCTTTCCTGCACTGTACGTGTCGTCTGTCCTATGTACGAAAGGCCACATTCACATGGGATCTTGTGAAATATTAGAAGAAGAAAACTTTATGCGGCTGCACGCCCGAAACATCTTTGAACAGTCATTGCGCCGTGAAAACATGAAGATACTTATGAACTAGCTACGACTAAGGACGGCACAAATATCCATGCCCGAGGGGGGATTCGAACCCCCGACCGTAGTGGCCGTGCAGACCGTGACTGAAGCGCCTCAGTCCCCTCGGCCACCGCGGCCGGCAGTAGTGTATGACCCGTCCCTACTGACCGAGACGTAGACGGGTCGTTAAACCCTTCCTTCCTGGCGGGTGACGTCAGGAGGGCCGTTGGCGCTGGGCGCTAGCGCTCCCACGCGCGCGTCGTCGGCATGCGGACGAGGAAACGCCGCGTCCCAAAATACGTGGCGCGCTTCTCGCCTCTGGCCTCCCACCAGGTGAGCGCCGTGGCGGTCGCCGAGCACGTCACGCATTCCGAGCAAAATAAATCATTAGCGTGTCATACTCGGCTCGAGTGGGAACCCGTTTAGGCGAAAATTCCTCGGGATGACGTGTCGCATTCCGGAGGGAAAGCCCGCTCCGACCAAGGTCCCCGCGCCGGCTATATTACCGCGAGCCGGCCCGCTCGCCCACTTGCCGAGTCCGCCGCGCTGCCTCCACTACTGTCGCAGCCGCCTCACCGCGCCGCTACCCGTGTCCCAACTTCGCGCTGCTTCCAGCCTCGACGGAGCGTCGCTCGCGAAAGGAAAACCGCCGTTTCTGAAGAGACGAGCCGTCCCACATTCTTTAGATGCTCTTCTCAACAGGTTAGTGAAATTACGTGTGATTATTCGTAAATAAATCACTGTCTTAAGTGTAACCTACCGAACTGTGACAACATGTGCGGTAAATCACCTAACTTGGAGCGAAAAACGTGATAGCGTCTTTCCAGGATTTAGCTTAGAGGCCACTGTATCTTACTGGCAATTGTTTTATTTACGCTGTAAGCTCTTAAGAACATTTCTAACCACACTTATTGGGACGTCTGTCTTTACGTATCAGTGTCGTAGGACGTAGCTGGTTGATTAACAAACAGATTTAAACTGAGCGATGATTTATTGCCGGCCGCGGTGGCCGAGGGGACTGAGGCGCTCCACTCACGGTCTGCACGGCCACTACGGTCGGGGGTTCGAATCCCCCCCTCGGGCATGGATATTTGTGCCGTCCTAGTTCGTAAGTAGTATATAAGTAGTTTGTAAGTTTAGGGACTGATAACCCCGTAGTTAAGTCCCATAAACTACACAAACATTTGAACATTTTGATGATTTATTTAGCAATTGTCACATACCTACAAAATCATGGGGAAGACTGACACCCTCAGAGTTTTACACAGTATATATAGTCTAACAGAGACTTTTGGAACGTTATTTCACTGAACATCTAGAAGGTACTAGAACTGTATACGCACCTTAAAATGTATCACTAGGGGCTCTCGAACTCGGGACAGTCGACCTGTTTAAGGCGCCTCGCTGCGGAGCGCGCGGTTGCTCGCCGTCGGAGGTTCGAGTCCTCCCTAGGGCATGGGTGTGTGTGTGTGTGTGTGTGTGTGTGTGTGTGTGTGTATGTGTGTGTGTGTGTGTGTGTGTGTGTTGTCCTTAGGTTAATTTACCTCAGTTTAAGTAGCTTGTAAGCTACGGACTGATGACCACGCAGTGTGGTCCGATAGATTTTTTTAACTCGGGACCCTTTGCTTGATAGTGCGAGACTTTAAGCACCACACCAAAGGTTTGCTTATGAACTGTGATGATATGTCCCAACGAGTCTGGTTCAAATGTGAAATGTTCTAAAGAGCTCACAGTGTAAATAAAACAATTGTCAGTAAGATATAGTGGCCTCTAAACTAAATTTTGAAAGCACACTCCCACATTTCGCACTCAGTCAGGTGAGTTACAGCAAATACTGTCATATCCACTATGTTACAGATCTTTTGAGACTTTGCAACTTTACATTGACTTATACTGAACCTTGTAAATTCTGACACGAGAGTGACATTCAGGTTATTGAGAAGTGACACGTAATTGAAGAGGTATTCTGATATGCTCGGTAACGTCGTATATTAATTGAAGTACAATTTGAAACATAAAGAATAAGTTCTTGCATTACTTTATAGATGGTGCTCATAAGATTTTGGTTAGTGACAATTTGCCTGATAAGTACACTATGAGTGATTTCCTCAGAGGAAATTTTCCTGTTTCTGGTAATTTATTTAGTGATATTGATAATCCTGCTTCTGTTAATGGTGCTACATCGTGCTATAGTACAGCTTCTGAGGACATTGATAACTTGCAGTGTACGTAGGATGTTGTATGTGAGACCCCACGTCTTTATATAATGTCCTCTGTTTCCATAAGCCATTCATCCATTTGCGATGAACTTTGGTGTTTCTCTGCGTAGATAAGGAGATATGACGTCATAAACAGATACCACCGCGCGAATCTAACCAGATATATCCGCTCTCTATTGGAATCGATAAAATGGGGAACCCCTCAAGTCCACAATAAGGCTTTTCTACACTTTACAGGTGGGAGTCTTCTTTGATTTCTCTTTGGTTTCCTTGGTAATTTACTTTTTGTGAGGTGGTTGTACCTCACTCCTAAACAGCTGACAGTCAATTACATACAGAAACACTGCGGTTGTAGAGTTTTATGCGCAGATGTTTAGATTTCTCGCTCATAGATATGCATAACTTTGATGTTGCACAACATTTAATTCGAGGACATATCTGACCTACATACCTAATTTCTTATTGATACATTAATAAAACGCACTAACATTCCATTTGTTGCAATTCATTTGATGTAGGAACCTCTCATATCCACATATACATATATGCATGTTAACAGGTATGTGCAACCATTTGGGTCTTAGAATAACCTACCGTCTAGTAGAAACTGAGATTTTTCTCAATAGGTTTCGTTTATTGTCCCTTCTGATAATCACGTTTTTGCTTCTCCTGAAAAAAAAAAAAATTTGGCACTGGACAAGAGCGGTTTCTAAGTTTATCGATTCAGTTGAGAATCAGAGTACATACTGAATAGCAACAAACTTTATATATTTTCCTCGTTGACAGCCCCCCACAAAATGATGAAAGAAAAAGTGTTTGTCGCTTACTAAACTTTTGTAAAACAGCTGCATCAGGCATGGCGACGTAATGTACTACTATGTTACTACTAACTCTATTCGCAACATATGAGTGCAGTATCCACATATCACGAAATATGCCTGTAATTTTATTTGACTGTGCGACACATATTTCACCAGACATGTCACAGAACTGAGATGTGTGAAAAATTGCATGACGTTTCGTTTTATTACTTCTTTACTACTAAAGTTTATTGCAACAAATTATTTTAAAAAAGATACATAAAGCGACAGGCATATTATAATGCTACGTTGTATCAAAATTTCTCAGCAATCGGTCAATAACGTACGAATATTTGCGATTAAAAACATTTACATGTTTTGCTCGTTTGTTCTTCATAGCGAAATTCGGGAAATTCTTGGACAATTGATTTGAAGTTTTGACAAACCTTTGTTTTTCAAATTTTAACACTGCAACATATGCCGTGTACAGCTAGTTACCCTATAAAAGTTGTCAAATACAACAGGATGAATGTCTTCCTTTTCCGAGAGAGTAATGTAATTCTCTTAAAATAGCTAATACATAATGTCTATTATTTAAAATAGTTCGTAATTTACTCAGGTATGGGTGCGAATGTGATGGCTTAAATGAAATCCTTGAATCAGTCAATACTTCTCTTTCTTGCATAAATTGTATATAAAATCAAAATTTTAGTGTCGTATTTGTTGCCAACTTTTTAACTTCTCAAGCCGGCCGCGGTGGCCGAGGGGACTGAGGCGCTTCAGTCACGGTCTGCACGGCCACTACGGTCGGGGGTTCGAATCCCCCCTCGGGCATGGATATTTGTGCCGTCCTAGTTCGTAAGTAGTTCATAAGTAGTTTGTAAGTTTAGGGACTGATGACCCCTTAGTTAAGTCCCATAAGCCTTACAAATATTTTTAACTTCTCAAATCTCGAATGAAATTTGTTGTAGCATATCAGGTTCAATCACATCGCTACTAAAGACGTTATTGTAGCTGACGTCGGGTGCAGTAGCATTGGGATAAACAAACTACTGTAAATCGTCTGTTATGTTGGTATAATGTCTTATTATTATTATTATTATTATTATTAGAGTTTTTGGATTCATTACTTAGGCAACTGTAACCGAGAATACATAACGTATTTCCGCTGGAACACATTTCCGTTTTTACCTTTGTAGACATATAGCATTACAACGAAAATGTTCAAATGTTTGTTAAGCTTATGGGACTTAACTACGGGGTCATCAGTCCCTAAACTTACAAACTACTTATGAACTACTTACGAACTAGGACGGCACAAATATCCATGCCCGAGGGGGGATTCGAACCCCCGACCGTAGTAGCATTACAACGTGTACACTTTTTACATGCTAAAGCACGAAATCACTAAAAGTTAGAATCGAATAGTTAGTATACAACTCATAGCCAAACAAGCTAAATACACAATTCTGTTAGGTTACTGATTCAGGAGTGAAGTTCCGCATCGGATTCACCATATAATTTCGGCTTAATCCCAACAGTTGTAAGAGTTGACTACGCAACAATTATACGTTTTGTGTGTTACGTAACAGTAGCAACAGCAACTAAGAAAATATGTTGACCATCTCCTAATAATAACACTTGAAGATGGCTGTGGAAGCTACGTGAATTATAATAAAATTGCATGTTGAACTTGTGATGTTTTATTGTATACTATATTGAACTCCCACAACAGAAGTGTCTTGACGCCTTAATATATCTTCGTTCAAGTATTTAGGATCTTTGGAAGACCAAAAGGATAGAATAACAGTGGAGATGTTCCAGAACCGCCTTGTTACTGATTCCGATGTCCATTTAGGACGCCTCATTTCATTCCTTAAAATTGAACAAATCTTTCAAATAATGTTTTGTCTTCGAAATGACTAGCAATGTTAAAATGCCGCGCATTCAGCTAGGTGTCAAACCAGTGGCTGCCACTGTTCGGTGTTCACATGAGAGAATGCGAGCGACAGTTGTACAAATATAAGCTGTCTGAAGTCTTGAGTGTAGAAACAGCGAGCCTCGTATCAGGTGACAACCGCGTAAGGTCCGTGAACTGCTGAGCTCACCTCACATTCACATCTGGATAACAGCAATACCTTTGGGAACACTAGTCGTGATCAGGAAGACTTTTTCTGCGGAATAAACATCCAAATCTTAATAGTCACCGAAAGTTGTATTGTAGCCTTTCGATAAATGGGAAATACAGCTCATATATCCAAAACGTTTGGGGCATTGTTCATTTATTTATTAGGTGACTCCTTTCGGTTTTATCTGATTAATAGGATTCTTTCTGAAGACTGCCGGCTTAAAACATGTAAACATTTATTAATGTTCACCTACACATTAAATGGTGTTCACATTTGCTTAATAATCTTCGGTGTTATTTGAACATCATGGCCACGTTTATTTCTATTTGCTGTACAAGGTAAGCTGTACTGAGAAAGAACTTGCACATGGTTGCAGTTACATTATCACTTTCACTGTAAAATTTTACAAAACATGTACCTTTGTGCCAAATTATGTCTTTCTTGTGGACGTCTGCCTTCAGTGGAATAAAGTATTTTATTTGCACTCTATCATCTAGTGGTGGTATGTTCAGATGTTTGTACAGCTTAAGAGACTTAACTACGGAGTCATCAGTCCCTAAACTTACAAACTACCTTATACTAAAGGCGACACAAACATCCATGCCAGAGGGGGGATTCGAACCCCCGACGGCGGACGGCCGCGCGCACCGCAACACGCCGCTCCAGTACGGCTAATCCGCCGCTGCGTGGTGGTATGTATTTGACTTTTACGTTCTTTGATGGATTACGGCTAAAAACTAAATAATTCTAAAATGATTATTACAGATCATTTACACACTATTGACTGATCTGTGAGACGGAAATGAAACTTGACTGCTTAGTATTTTACTCGAAGAGGCATCATAAAACTATTTCAAATACAGACAGATGTCGGTAAGTTTCACCGAGTTATGAGAAAATACTGTAATTGCCATGAAATCAAATGTGATAAAATGCTTCTTAGAGCATTTTTTTTGGAATCTAGGCTCTAAATGTTCGTAGTCTTCCCGGCAATTATCGATAATTAGCTTCTATCATCACGCGACTCAAATGTTTGTAAAGCTATCGGGCCAAACTGCGTGGTTATCAGTCCGTAGCTTACAAACTACTTGACTTAAGGTATACTAACCGCCGCGGTGGAGTAGCCGAGCGGTCTAAGGCACCTCGCTGCGGAGGTTCGAGTCCTCCCTAGGGCAAGGTGTGTGTGTGTGTGTGTGTGTGTGTGTGTGTGTGTGTGTGTGTGTGTTGTCCTTAGGTTAGTTTAACTTAGTTTAAGTAGTTTGTAAGCTACGGACTAATAACGCAGCAGTTGAGTCCGATAGATTTACAAACATTTGAACATCTTTTGAACGTATACTAAATACAGCACAAACATTCATACCCGAGGGGGGATTCGAACCCTCGATGGGGAACAACCTGGCGCATCGTAGCATAGCACCTCAATGCGCTCGGCCGCTCCGCCGCGACTGCCCCAGTTATCCAACTGGGTAAGTGGACCTACAGTTAAACATGAAATCTATATGTTTTTTAAGCTTATGGGACTTAACTATGGGGTCATCAGTCCCTAAACATACAAACTACTTATGAACTACCTACAACTAAGGACGGCACAAATATCCATGCCCGAGGGGGGATTCGAACCCCCGGCTGTAAAACATGAAATCCGAACCATGTGTCATTTCTGGTGACTTCTCATATCGTTGATAGGGAAAGGCTGGGTTACAACGGAGACTGAAAAAATCAGTCATCTGATCATGATTCAAACCCGCAACCCTTTGGTTTCCAGTTAAGTGCTTTACCCTGAATCACCTGGCAGCAGTAAAACACCTTGCTTTCTACATTTGTAAGAGGTATCTCACATTTCTTAGAGGTGTTCACTTCATAGCTACCAGCATTATGCCAACCACAATAAATACTAGAATCAATTTCGTAACATGTATAGGAAATGCTTAGTTAATTTCATATTACCTCTTGATGTTCATATTGAATTCTGTTGCCATTTATTCGGTAACTGAAGATACACAGGTATTATAAAAGTCATGGGACATCCTCTAATATCTTGTTGGTTGCTCTTTTGCCCAGCGAAGTACAGACGTTCGATGTGGCACAGACTGTGGGCTCAAGTCGTTGGAAGTGTCGTCCAGGAATATTGAGCTGTGCTGCCTCTATAGCAATTCATAACTGTGATATTGTTGCCGGCAGAGGACTGTTTGCCAACTGACCTCTTTATTATGCTTCATAAATGTTGACTGGAATTCCTGTTGGGCGATCTGGGTTGCCAAATCATTCGCATGAATCGAATGTTGCCTCCCAACAATTCCTGAGCGATTTTAGTCTCCTGACATGGCGCATTGTCATCCATAAAAATCCAATTTTTTTGGAAAAGCTAAGACCAAAAATCAAATTGTACAAATGTTTGTATAGCTTATGGGACTTAACTACGGGGCCATCAGTCCCTAAACTTACAAACTACTTATGAACTAGCTACGACTAAGGACGGCACAAATATCCATGCCCGAGGGGGGATTCGAACCCCCGACCGTAGTGGCCGTGCAGACCATGACTGGAACGCCTCAGTTCCCTCGGCCACCGTGGCCGGCAAAGCTGCATATGGTGTCCAAGTAACCGGACATAGCCTTTTCCAGTCAGCGATCGGTTATGTTTGACCAGAGGATCCAGTTCATTTCCTACAACTGCGTAGTGCCTTTTTGCCAACTTGGGTGTATGGTTTCGTGGGATTTGCGTCACAGTCGAACCCTACCCGCCAGTTATCACCATGTCCGAAAGAACAGCCACCTGCCGGCCACGGTGGCCGAGCGCTCTGCGACGCGCCAGTCACCGTCTGCACGACGACTACGGTCGGGGGTTCGAATCCCCCCTCGGGCATCGATATTTGTGCCGTCCTTAGTATTAGCTAGTTGATAAGTAGTTTGTAAGTTTAGCGACTGATGATCCCGTAGTTAAGTCCCATAAGCTCTACAAACATTTTAACATTTTGAACAGCCGCCACATATATAACTTACATAATCAGTCGATGACAGCCTATGATCCTATCTTCAGTGCGGATGCACACCAGGCCCTAACTCTGACTGGAATTGGCTTTATGCCACGAATATTGAGTCTTAACGGATAAGAGAACTACGTGGATAAGTTTAAAACTTGCGTCTGGCGAGAGTCGTGCTGTGGTAGCTCGCCCAGCCGCGGTGTTTGCGGTCCCCCAGTGGCGTAGTGGTCAAGTGAGACTGCTCAGTACGGCACGCGGACGCGGTGGCTCAACGCGCTCGGTTCAAATGTTCAAATGTTTGTTAAGCTTATGGGACTTAACTACGGGTCCCTAAACTTACAAACTACTTATCAACTACTTACGAACTAGGACGGCACAAATATCCATGCCCGAGGGGGTATTCGAACCCCCGACCGTAGTGGCCGTGCAGACCGTGACTGGAGCGCCTCAGTGCCCTCGGCCACCGTGGCCGGCTCAACGCGCTCGGTCAGAGGACTCGATGCCCTCTATAATAAAAGACAAACTTAGCCAAAAACTCGGCGAACATCCCAGAACGAATACGAACAAGCAACCGCAAAGAAACAATCTTAATGAAGAAAAGTAGGCAAGAGGACCTGAATTCGAATGCCGACTGCGGCACATATTTTTAACCTACTCTACTGAATTATTTCAATAGCCACCGAGCGAGGTGGCGCAGTGGTAACGCACTGGACTCGCATTCGGGAGGATAGTAGTTTAAATCTACCTCCGGCCATCCAGATTTACGTTTTCAGTGATTTCCCTAAATCACTCCAGGCAAATGCCGGGATGGTTCCTTTCAAAGGGCACGGCCGATTTATTTCCCAATACATACCCAAAACTCCGAGCGTTAGCTCCGTCTCTAATGACCAAGCTGTCGACGGGCCACTCAGTTAATGACGTAAGGTGTTCATATATAAGAGGTATTCTGTTTCGCCTAGTTGCCATTTGTAGTGGCCTTTATTTTATAGCATAATTTAACGCTGGGTAAACAGGATACTTAGTAAACAATCAAACATTCCACCGTACATTTCATTAGCTCATGTATGCAATATTCGAAACAAGCAGGTCTACGTCACCGTTAATTGTGTAACAGACCGGTTAAAATAATACTAAAGACGTAACCGTCATACGCGAAACGAGGGAATTGATATATAATATATTCTTCGTCTTTTTTATATTTGCCTATGTCCCGCGGGGTCGACATGGTTATTATGGTTGTGGCAAGGATATTTTTAAAGGATGGTCGGATGCGCTTCCTGCCGTCACGTCATTAACACCCATGAGGAAATGTGTTCAGATGTTTAAATGTTTGTGAATCTTAGGGACTTGACTGCTGTTGTTATCAGTCCCTACGCTTACAAACTACTTAAACCAACTTGTAGTTACCTGGAATGTTACGGCTGTGAAGAGCGACCTCTTTAGAATATTAATAAAATACATCTTCAGGTTGTTAAGCCAAGATCGCCAATAAAATATATTTAGTTCTCTTAACCGTTTACAATTATTTATATCATCATCTTCAGAAGGGTTTAAACATCTTCACTTAGACATCTTCAACATGTTGAAATATACGTCACCAAAATGGATCGTCATATCAGAATAAAAGATAGAATATGACTATGTGGCACGTAAGTATGAGACAGTTTTATACTTACGTGTCAAACAGTCATTATATTTAATCATTTTATATTTCGTCGAGAAACCCTTTATTTTCACATGTTCTTCTAAGTGAAGATGTTTAAACCCTTCTGAAGATGACTTAAATCACTGAATCCGGTTAAGAGAAATATATTTTATTGGCGATCTTGACTTAACAACCTGAAGGTGTATTTTTATTAATATTAACCTATCTTGTGCGCCTCGGTTTGCACAGTGGTAGAGTGCCAGACTACAAATCCCAAGGTCGTGGGTTCGATCCCCGCCAGGTCCTAGGATTTTTATCTGTCACTTTCCACTTCTTTCACCTCTGGCAGTATTGCTCATGTGAAAAATACCGAGTAGCACCGTGGTTCGGAACCCACGTTAAACTGTAGATCCCCCTATAACTGGCTGGGTAAGTCAGTTCGAAGGTCGGAGGAAGGCAACGGCATACGACCTCCAAACAAGACCATGCCTAGTAAAGCACTGTGGTGTTCAAACCAATCTCAGGATTGTTGACTGCTTTACCTTTTTTTTTTAACCTAACTTATGCTAAGGACTACACACACACACCCATGCCCAAGGGAGGACTCTAACCTCCAACGGCGAGCAAACCACGCTCCTCAACAAGGCGCCTTGGAGTGCTCAGCCACTCGACTGCGGCAGGAAATGTATTCCCAGTTAGACAGCTGGGTGTGTAAAAGCAACTACACACCACATCCACGCTCGCAGGCACGCCGGCTTTACTCGTTAATCCGCCGGTAGGATTCAAAACGGAGGGGTGAATAATGCATATAGTGTCGGGTTAATAAAAGCTACCCTGAGAACAGAGCGCCAGGTACAAAAAAAAGGAAAAAATGAAACAAAAAACGCAGCAGAGGTGAGGAAATACAGTACTAAACTGACTAAAGCAAATATTGAAAATAACAGCCACACATCTCTTCAATATCTTTGGGCCTTGCTCAGCAATTTTCTGAAGGCAGATCGAAGCTTGACAGTTGCAATTGATGTCATCTCATTCAAAATGTTCTGTTGTAGTTCTTGAAGGTTATGATCGTGTTTGCGATACACCTCAGACTAGTGGGATCCCCACACAAAGTCAACGCACACTGACAGATGTGACCTAGGTGGCCAGCCGGGACCGTGACTAGACTGACCCCTGCTAATAGCTCTGTCAGCCGTGAAGATGGTGTAAATATGATCAAAGGTTCCGCCGGCTGTATGGGCAGTGGCTCCGTCCAGTTGGAAGTAACTGTAGGTATATTCCTCCTCCTCCGTTAATGCTGCCATAAAACGGTTTCAAAATAGTATACATTGGTTCGGATAACTTTTATTCGCCCTGTTATATACCAGATGAGTCAGGAGGAAAGATAGATACTTTGAGGGGTGATACTACTGGTGATTCTGAACAAAAAACGTCTAACAAATATATGCCCTTTTCTTAAATGTTTTCGTTCCGTAAAAATTCATTACAACTTGTTATCTCTGTTTCACAGTGCTATTAGATGCACTAACGGAAAGGTACTGCCATTCCCAGCTGATTTTCTACTGTGTTCGCAACTCGTAAAGCTAATATTTCTCTCTTTACTGTATTTGCGTTTCTCTATCAACATTTAATGAGTACATTTTATCGGTAAGAATCGCACAGGTTTTCTTGATTTCGAAATACGACAAAACGTAGTCACTCGCTACATTCAAAGTTCCTTTGAAGCCCCAGAACGAGCTGTAGATTCGGATATACTATTGAAACTAATTTTTTTTTCTAGAACACATCAATGCGATTTTGCGAATGACAGAGTACAACGAATGGTATGAAAAGCGCTATAGGTAGCTTACCACTAAATATCTATATTGTACTCATCTTAAAGGGCTATTTTTTACTATTTATTATTATTTTTTAAGACCCATCGCGAAATCGATACTACAGTGAAAAATCCTATGAGTCGTTGGTCAGATGTGTGACGCAGTGTCTCTCGTACGGCTGTCGACTGCATCACGTCGCAGTTCTGAGCGCTGAGCGCACGGTTAGCACATCAGGAAACCTGGATCAACCAAGTCTCCCGCCAATGGCGAAGTGCGTGCTGATGCTTTCCGAGGGGACTGAGGCGCTCCAGTCACGGTCTGCACGGCGACTACGGTCGGGGGTTCGAATCCCCCTTCGGGCATGGGTATTTGTGCCGTCCTTAGTCTTACCTAGTTCATAAGTAGTTTGTAAGCTTAGGGACTGATGACCCCCTAGTTAATTCCCATAAGTTCTACAAACATCTGAACATTTTTGATGCTTTTCGCGTGATTGCCATGCATCCCACGTAACATAACTGCCGTGAGTCACGGGGAAGGCGAGAAAGCAGGAGAAACCTGGAAGCAGGACGTGCCGACGATCACAGTGCAGGCGGCACCAAACGATGATATTCTTCGGCGAGTGAAAAAGACTACGAAGGGAAATTTCGTACAAGCGAAGAGAAATGTGGTCGTTAGGCACTGTCTTCTTGTCAATGCTTGGCCGCCGTCTGCAACAACGACAGTGCTGTAGCGTTTTCAATTAGATGTGTTTGCTCCATCTGCAGTACAACCCCACTAGTCTCCCAATAATTTTCATCCCTTTACTCACATGAAACACTGGCTATAAAAATGGCATTTTGTCACAGACAAACAACTGCAAAACAGTGTACATAATTGGCGGATATCAGAGGTGCTGCCAAAGTTAAAATCGGGGCGGCGACTGTGTGGAGAAACAGCGGGACGGTGTAGCTAAAAACTGGAGGGTTTCCATCTCGCGACCTATCGAGTCTTAAAAAGCCCTCGTATAAAGAGGATCTTAAAGAAACTTCCTGGCAGATTAAAATTGTGTGCCGGAACCGGGACTCGAACCTGGGACCTTTACCTTTCGCGGGCAAGCGCACTACCGACTGTGCTATCCCGACACGACTCACGATGCCGCCTCACAACTTTACTTCCGCCAGTACCTCGCCTCCTACTTTCCAAACTTCACAGAAGCTCTCCTGCAAACACGCATGACTAGCACTCCTGGAAGAAAGGATATGGTGGAGACATGGCTTAGCCACAGCCTAAGGGATGTTTCCAGAATGAAACTTCACTCTGCAGCGGAGTGTGCACTGATATGAAACTTCCTGGCAGATTAAAATTGTGTGCCGTAACGCCGGCCGCGGTGGCCGAGGGGATTGAGGCGCTCCAGTCACGGTCCGCACTGCCACTACGGTCGGGGGTTCGAATCCCCCCTCGGGCATGGATATTTGTGCCGTCCTTAGTTGTAAGTAGTTCATAAGTAGTTTGTAAGTTTAGGGACTGATGACCCCGTAGTTAAGTCCCATAGAACCTACAAACATTTGAACATTTTGTGCCGTAACCGGGACTCGAACCTGTGAAGTTTGGAAAGTAGGAGGCGAGGTACTGGCGGAAGTAAAGTTGTGAGGCGGTATCGTGAGTCGTGTCGGGATAGCACAGTCGGTAGTGCGCATGCCCGCGGATGGCAAAGGTCCCAGGTTCGAGTCCCGGTTCCGGCACACAATTTTAATCTGCCAGGTAGTTTCATATCAGCGCACACTCCGTTGCAGAGTGAAGTTTCATTCAGGATATTAGAGGTTTAACTTCAAACTTTACCTGCTTCCATGTGCCAACACTCAATTTTGTTCCTGAACTCAAATTTCGAATCATATTCTTTTTTTTTTTTTTTTTTTTTTTTTTTTTTTTTTTTTTTTCCTTAAATTTAGAGTAAAATTTGATATAAATGCTTACTAATAATGTTTACTCGTAAACATACAAACTACTTATGAACTAGCTAACACTAAGGACGGCACAAATATCCATGCCCGAGGGGGGCTTCGAACCCCCGACCGTAGTGACCGTGCAGACCGTGACTGAAGCGCCTCAGTCTCCTCGGCCACCGCGGCCGGCTCCCGACAACGGCTAGCCGCTCCTTTTGTAAATGTGACTTACCACCTTCTTGCTAGCATGTGTTCTAACTGTATTTATCTTTTGGACTTGAGCATATCGCTCATAACTTTACCCCTCATGTATTAATTTTAAACTTCTGATGAAGGCACCCGTAGTTGGTGCCGAACTCTAGATCAAGTATCTAAACAAAGTGCAACTTGTTGGGCTGCTTTATTCTACAATTATTCTACTAAAATGTGTTTCTGTTTATCTTTGTACTTCATAAAGTTTTTTTTTCATTAATACCTTTAGATAAATCTAGAAGTATACCTTTTTCTAATATGGGTTCTACAGACATGCATCTCGATTCTTACTGCTTGAATGTTAAAGTGGTCTCCATAATGATCAGTTTTCTCACAGTTTAAAATAAAATGAATTAACTATTTCGTAGTTTTTGTTTATCCTTCTTTATGGGTTCCTCTTTCACTGTTCCTGGCGGAATATTTGGTGGTTACAAATACACGGTCCTTTTTATTTATTGTGCTCTCATTATCTTTACTCTCTGTTGCATTTAGGTAGGCTATATATGTGTATTGCAGTATCGATAGATTATGGTCTGCTCGCGCCGCTGATGTATGTCCATTTGAAGATATTTTAAGGTTCTTTTATATTTCTTCGAATTTATATTGGAGTTTCATCCCTTAGGGTTAAATTTGATTCTCCATTCAAACATGTAGTTGCTTTTTGATATAGTAATGTGGGTTTTTTTCTCTTTTTACCATCAAGCGTATTCTCAAACTCATCTCGCTCAGTTTCTGTTCCTTCGTTTACTTTCGCATTCGTGATGTTGGTAAGGTGCCAAGTTCTCCGTCTCCAACGCAGCATACAATTTACTACTTCGTCCTGACATGAATGATGATGAAACATCAAACGCAAATCAAAAACCGGCTACCCTTGCTCGAGGGTTGGAACTTAAATAGTGGCAACTATTTATTCACAACCGATACAAAAGCGTTACATGTTTGCACCTGTTACTGTCCTTCAAAGTAGTCACCAGCGTTGAGTAGAACCCGTTACGAGCGATGTGGAATACGTAGTATACTGTTAGCAGAGCCTGTTCTGTTGATGGTGCAAATGGAGCGGTCTACTGCCTGTCGAACCTGTAGACCAGTTCTCAAGCGAATGCCACGGAGTGGTTCCTTCATTTTCGGAATCAAATAAAAGTCACATGGACTTAAGCTTTTCGAAAGAAGCTGCAACACTCTCTGCGCAGCCCCCCCCCCCCCCCAACCATTTTGCACGACAATGCGGGGGCGTATACAGTGCAACCTGTGGCTGCTCTGTTCGGGCAGTGGGACTGGGAGGTACTGTACCATCCACCACACCCTCGGTATTTAAGTCCTTGTGACTTTGATTTAATTTCGAAGGGGAAGGAACCACATCGTGGCCTTCGCTTCAGAACTGTTACATAGATTCGACAGGTATTAGACTGCTCCATGCGCACCATCAACAGAACAGGCTCTGCTAACAGTATACTACGTATTCCACATCGCTCGTAACGGGTTCTACTCAACGCTGGTGACTACTTGAAGGACAGTAACAGGTGCAAACATGTAACGCTTTTGTATCGGTTGTGAATAAATAGTTGCCACTATTTAAGTTCCAACCCTCGAGCAAGGGTTACCTTACCAAAAAAATGTTTGTAAATCTATCGGATTAAAGTGCGTGGTGCCGGCCGCGGTGGCCGAGGTGACTGAGGCGCTCCAGTCACGGTCAGCACGGACACTACGGTCGGGGGTTCGAATCCCCCCTCGGGCATGGATATTTGTGCCGTCCTAGTTTGTAAGTAGTTCATAAGTAGTTTGTAAGTTTAGGGACTGATGACCCCCGTAGTTAAGTCCCATAAGCTAAAAAAAAAAAAGTGCGTGGTCATCAGTCCGTGGCTTACAAACTACTTAACTTAAGGTAAACTAACCTAACGACAACACACACACACACACACACACACACACACACACACACACACACCTATGCCCCAGGGAGGACTAGAACCTCCGACGACGAGCAACCGCGCGCTCCGCAGCGAGGCGCCTTAAACCGCTCGGCTACTCCACCGCGGTGAACGTTCCCTCCATGTCTGTGCTTATATACCAGCATCGGAGTGGTACTACGTTACATGTACGCGGTAGCCCGTTGCACGTAATTAGTGAATTTTTCTGCTAAAGTTGTTGTTCTGCTGTTCTTAATTCATTTGTAAATCATTTGTACTTAATTTAATTATGTAACATCAGTTATTGGTTATAAGCGAGGTACTCAAATGAAATTTGTGCAACGGCTGGGAATCGAACCCAGAGCTCCTGCTTTCTAAGCAGTCAGTTTATTGGTTCCTGTGTAAATCTCCTCTTTGCGGATGTGGTGTCGTGCTTGTTCGGTTTTGATGGTTGAGTACTTGGCAGAGCTTTTGTATTACAGAGGGAATCCAGGCCTCTCATCGAACACGCTGAGCCGCCGCGCTGGTGTCCAGCCACCGTAATTTTGTGGAGAACGCGAGCGTATGCAGTAATTAAAAACTGTTCCCATTAGATATCAAATAATAAATCAGTGTCCAGAGATATATTTTGTCTCGATATATATCAAAGATCCTGAATTGAAAGAACACACATGGAATCCTGCGTGTGCGCCGGCAACGGCGTCATAGTGTCTTGTTTACATCTGGTGGCGAGTCCCCGTAGCGGTCTCCGAAAGATAAGTTCCAGTAAGTGTTTGTGTATTGTAGTTAAATTATTACCGTTAGTAGATTTCAGAAGGTGTTGCCGGCCGCGGTGGCCGAGGTGACTGAGGCGCTCCAGTCACGGTCAGCACGGCCACTACGGTCGGGGGTTCGAATCCCCCCTCGGGAATGGATATTTGTGCCGTCCTTTGTGTTAGTTAGTTTGTAAGTAGTTTGTAAGTTTAGGGACTGATGACCCTGTAGTTAAGTCCCATAAGCTCTACAAACATTTGAGAGGTTGGGAAATTTTCCGATACGGTATTTGATAACTCTTGTGTCCTCACTGTGCTTAGTTTGTCAGAGACGCTTGAATTTGTACTTGTTTATACAAGTGACAGTGTAAAGTTTTTGTGGTGGTGTTATTTGCTCTTTTTTGATACTAGTAGTTGTAGTATTAGTTGTTGTTGTTACTTGGTTTGTAGAGACTGAGCTTTGTTGACTGCTGTAGTTAACGCACTTCCTCGTTCTTTTGTAGAAACGTAACTTGCATAACGTAGACGTTTAGTTTTTCCTAACAAATAATTGTAAAATTTTACCGCCAGTGAAAAGTGTCGTAAGGTCGTGTATAGTGGTGGGATTTGTAGTATTTTCATGGGGGGGGATGCAGTGTGGAAACCAGTGGGCATTGTGGTGGCAGTTGGCAAGAAGGTAGCTAGGAGGAGGTATTCAGATAGCTTCACGTTGCAAGTTGCAAATAGGTTTGACCAACTTTCAGAGTTGAGTGGAGATGAACCTCCTGTAGGTGTAGGAAGTATGCAGCAGACCTCAGCTGTTAGGAAGACGAAATCTGTAGATAGGTCTCTTAGGAAGATAGGAGCTTCTGCTGTTAGGCAGTTCTCATGGCAGATGTGTTGGCCAACAGTTGCAGGAAGTACTTGGGAGTGAGTACCAGGTCACCAGCATAGTGAAGCCTAGTGCAGTGTTAGCTCAGGTTACTTGTAACATAGGGGACTTATGTAGGAATTTCTCAAAAGAGGATCAGGTAGTTATAGTAGGTGGGGCCGGGAATGGTCTTGATAGGGACGGGGAGAATGATATAGGTGGTAATCTGGAAAGGGTAGCAACTCAAACTGATGGCACAAATGTGCATTTTGCGCAGCTGTTTCAGCATCATGATAGGCCTCGTCTTAATACAGCTGTCAGACGTATTAACATGAGTCTTGAGAAGGCGCTGATGTCGGAGGGCATGGATCACATTGCAGTGGTGCCAGGTGAGAAAATCCAAAGGTCGGATTTCACTGGGCACGGTCTGCACCTCAATAGGTATGGGAAGGGAGGTTGGCAAAGCTCATAGGTGAGAGTGTAGTAGGGGGTGGTGGTGTCAGTCATGGAAAAATTCCTGTAGTAGTTGGTGTTAGGGCTGCACTTTTCTTAGATTGAGGAAAGCTGATAGGTGTTCCTGATTAAAGGAAGTCCCTCTAAGAAAGGAACCATTTTTGACAAAGTCTAAGAATCTAAGTAAGAAGGGAATTACTGTTTTTCATCAAAATATACAGGGTATCAGAGATAATGTTAATGAACTGCTTATTGATGTTGATCCCGACATTATTGGTATTTCAGAGCACTTTTTAAGTGATGTGACTATTCAGAGACTTCCTTTGCCAGGATACAGTTTAGCTACCTTCTTCTCTAAGAGTTCCTTGCAGTGTGGGGGAGTGACCATGTATGTTAAAAACGATTTTTCATCGGAGTCAATCGATTTTTCTAAACACTGCACAGAAAAGATATTTTAATGTTCTGCAGAGGCTGTTAATGCTAATGGAACTAAACTAGTAATTGTTGTTATTTATAGGTCCCCTGACTCAGATTTTAAGATATTTCTGCCCAAGCTGGAATTGGTTCTGGGTTCACTTTATAGCAAGTATAAAAATTTAGTTGTGTGTGGGGATTTCAACATTGATTGTGTAGGTGATAGCTCAAGAAAAAGTCAGCTGTTAGATCTATTTAATTCCTATAACATGATGCAAACAGTATTTTTTCCAACAAGAGTGCAAGAAAATGTTCAAATGTTTGTATAGTCTATGGGACTTAACTACGGGGTCATCAGTCCCTAAACTTACAAACTACTTATGAACTACTTACGAACTAGGACGGCACAAATATCCATGCCCGAGGGGGGATTCGAACCCCCGACCGTAGTGGCCGTGCAGACCGTGACTGGAGCGCCTCTGTCCCCTCGGCCACCGCGGCCGGCAAGAGTGCAAGAAAATAGCAGTTCTACCATTGAGAATATTTATGTTCATTCTTCATTATTAGAGGAGCACTCTGTCAGTAGAATAGTAAATTGCATATCAGATCACGATGCCCAAATTTTAATTCTAAAACAAATGTTAAACATAATTATCAACTGCTCAGAAAAGTTAATCCAGTTGCAATTGAGACCTTTTTACGCCTAATTAAGGAACAAGAATGGCAGGATGTTTATAGTGCTAATAACGTAGATGATAAATACAATGCTTTCCTGAACACATTTCTTAAGCTGTTTGAAAGTTGATTTCCGCTAGAACGCTCAAAACAGGGTACTTTCAGTAACAGACAGCCAGGGTGGCTGACAAAGGGGATAAGAGTATCATGTAGAACAAAGCGGGAATCGTATCAAAATGTTAGCAGTCAGAATTAAGATGCAGTAGCTAATTACAAACAGTACTGTAAGGTTCTGAAAAATGCCATTAAGAATGCAAAAAGTATGTGGTATGCAAAAAGAATAGCAAACGCTCGGGATAAAATTAAAACCATCTGGTCAGTCGTGAAGAAAGTGTCTGGTCGTCAGCAGCAGCAGCAGGTGGAAGATATAACCTCAGTGCGTAGTAGAAATGTTTGTTACTGACAAGTTAGATATATGTGTGCAGTATTCACTAATCACTTTCTGAATATAGTAGGTGAACTACACAAAACCCTAGTTTCTACAGGTAATCATATAATATTTTTAGAAAATGCCTTTCTGAGGCTGTTACCTGAAATGGTCCTCCATTATACTTCCATAGGGAAATTGAGTCAATAATTATATCACTAAAGACTAAGAATTCTTGTGGATATGATGGGGTATCTATCAGCATTCTAAAGTACTGTTCTCGATATGTTAGCCCAGTACTAAGCCATATTTGTAATTCTCCCTTTCAGAATGGTCAGTTTCCTGACAGATTAAAGTGCTCAGTAGTGAAATCACTTTATAAGAAAGGAGAAAGGGATAATGTAGACAACTATACACCTATTTCTATGCCATCGGTTATTTCTAAAGTTATTGAAAAGGCTGTATATTCAAGATTAATTGATCATTTCAGTTCACATAATTTGTTGTCAAACGTACAGTTTGGTAGTAGAAGTGGTATGACTGAAAATGCTATATTTTCGATTCTCTGTTAGGCACTTGATGGGTTAAATAAAAGGCTACGGGCCTTAGGCGTCTTATTTGATTTAACAAAAGCGTTTGATTGTGTTGATCACAAAATGTTGTTGCAGAAGTTGGAACATTATGGAATACGGGGAGTAGCTCACAACTGGTTCACCTCTTACTTTAATAATAGACAACAGAAGGTAATTCTCCACATTGTGGAAAATGGCTATGACACACAATCGAAATGGGGCACAATTAAGTGTGGGGTGCCCCAGGGGTCTGTTTCGGGACCGTTGCTGTTTCTTATTTATATAAATGAATGCCTTCGAGTATAACATGTGACTGTAAATAATTTTTGTTTGCTGATGACACCAGCTTGGTAGTGAAGGATGTTGTTCGTAAATTGACACAGTATCAAATAATGCAGTTCAAGAGATAAGTTCATAGCTTGTAGAAAATAAGTTGATGTTAAATCACAGTAAAACTCAGTTTTTACAATTTCTAACATATAATTTGATTGACGAAAGCTGACATTTTGATTACACATAATGGGCATATGTGATAGTGAACAGTTCAAATTTCTAGGTGTTCAGATAGACAGTAAGCTGTCGTGGAAAGCCCATGTTCAGGATCTTGTTCCAAAACTAAATTCTGCTTGATTTACCATTAGAACAATAACTGAAATAAGTAATTTTTCAACACGAAAAGCAGTCTATTACACTTACTTTCACTCACTTATGACGCACGGCGTTATTTTTTGAGGTAACTCGACTGAAACAAAAATGATATTTTTGGCTCAGAAACGGGCGGTTCGAGCAATATGTGGTGTAAGTTTACGAACTTTTCAGTAGCCTGGGAATTTTGACACTGGCGTCACAATACGTTTTTCTTTAATGTCGTTTGTTGTTTATCAGCTGATGCCCACGAGTTAGTAGCTAGACATACTAGACAGAAGTCGAATCTACATTTGCATCACACCACCTTGACACTTGTGCAGAAAGGTATGCAGTATTCTGCAGCATCCATTTTCAATAAGCTGCCACAAGAAATAAAGAATCTTAGCCCTAACCCACACGCTTTCAAATCTAAATTGAAGAGTTACCTCATGGCTCACTCCTTTTATTCTGTCGAGGAACTCCTAGAAAAGTTAAACAATTAAGCTAATTCATTTTTTCTTTATTGATTCTTTTCACTTTGTCTTAAGATTGTCGACTTAAAAATTTTCTATCATCATTCTTGTGCTAAAATTATTGTATTGACTTGTTCCATGACCATGGAGTCTTACTCCTCCATTAGGTCCTGCGGAACAGAAAACTATATTATTATTATTATTTATTAAAATTAGTGTCGCGGCGGGGATTTGAACCCGGACCTCCTGCTAAGTTGACAGCGCTATAACCACTAAGCCACTGGGACCTAATGAATACAGGCATTGCTCTAAATGTGGAGGGGGACGTGCTTTGACAGTCCGTGCAATCCCTGTATCCATTAGGTCGCAGTGGCTTATTGGTTATAGCACGTGTCTAGTAAGTAGGAGATCCCGGGTTCGAATCACCGACCGCCGCTCATATTTTAATACAGTGCCTCTCCCTTTAGTTCATCAATCTTCCCATTAGGTTCAATGATTGGGTACTATTCATTGTCGGAGAGCGTGGCCAATGTTGTTACGAACTATAGAGGCGAGCATCCAGGAAGAACTGAAGTTTGTGTTGTGGAGGGAGACGTGCTAAGATTTTCCGTGTACTCGTGTTACCCACAATGTCACGGTGGCTGAATGAACACCGGCCAAGTAGCTCAGCACGATCTGTCATAGAGCAAAAATTGTTCAAATGTTTGTATAGCTTATGGGACTTAACTACGGGGTCATCAGTCCCTAAACTTACAAACTACTTATGAACTAGCTAATACTAAGGACGGCACAAATATCCATGCCCAAGGGGGGATTCGAACCCCCGACCGTAGTGGCCGTACAGACCGTGACTGGCGCGCCTCAGTCCCCTCGGCCACCGCGGCCGGCTGTCATAGAGCCCGCCGCCTTCTGTAATAATAAAATAAGCCACTAACGTAAATAACTATACAGAAGTACCACGATTCCATGTCTGCAAAGAGTCGATCTATGCGAGAAAGGAAAGAAAAAAAAGGAAAGCGACTGCCTAATAATGAGGAATAACCTGAGTTCAAATCCCGGCCCGGCCGTAGCACACATTTTAATTCAGTGCCCCGTCTTAAAATCAATATATATGATATGCTACATCTCAGTCTGTAATAGGAATTGATATTAACAGGGACCCCTATAAACCACAGACAATGCCGAGGTAGGGTGCCTTGCGTGTCTCAGCGATACAGATAGCCGTACCGTATGTGCAACAATGGCGGATGGGTATCTGTGGAGAGTCCAGACAAACGTGTGGTTCCTGAAGAGGGGCCGCAGTCTTTTCAGTAGTTGCAGGGGAAACAGTCTGGATGATTGACTGAGCTGGTCTTGTAACATCAGCTAACATGGCTTTGCCATACAGTTGCTGCGTAATGGCTGAAAGCAAGGAGACACTGCAGTCGTCACTTCTCCCGAAGAAATGCACTGTATTACCGCGCGGAAGTATCCGAGCGGTCTGGAGTGCCACGTTACGGATCATCCGGCCTCCCGCGTCAGAGGTTCGAATCCTCCCTCGGGCTTGGATGTTTGTCTTTAGTATAAGTTAGTTTGAGAATTTTGGAAGTTTAAGGACTGATGACCCCGCAGGCTTACAAACATTTGAACATTTCAATTAAAGTTCACGGTGAAGAAATAAAAATTGCGTTTTGCCGATGACATTGTTATTCTGTCAGACAGGAAAGGACCTGGAATAGCAACTGAACGTAATGGACAATGTATTGAAAGTAGATTGGTAGGACACATACTTAGACATTGGTTTGAACACCACAGAGCTTTACTAGGCATGGTCCTGTTTGGAGGTGGTATGCCGTTGCCTTCCTCCGACCTTCGAACTGACTTACCCAGCCAGTTATAGGGGGACCTACAGTTTAACGTGGGTTCCGGTATTTTTCACATTAGCAACACTGCCAGAGGTGAAAGAAGTGGAAAGTGACAGATAAAAATCCTAGGATCTGGCGGGTATCGAACCCGCGACCTTTGGATTTGTAGTCTGGCACTCTACCACTGTGCAACCGAGGCGCACACTTAGCATTGGAGGGAAGTTTGTGGAGTAAAAATCGCAGAGGGAGACCAAGAGAGAAATGAATGTGGATTACCGCTCTTATGAGATGATGAAGAGGCTTTCTCAGGATAGAATAGCGTGGAGAGCTGCATCAAATCAGTCTCCAGACCGAAGACCAAAGAACAACGACTAATTGAATAATTAGCTCAATATTTCCATTCTTGGAGATCTAAATTTTCCAACAAAACATGTGGCTTCACTCTGCTGTTTGTTTGGTTTTTGTTTTTGCTGATCACATAACCTATACGTACGAATTGATCCAGTTGTTAAAGTAACATACTCGACTTACCTATCCGAATAAGACCGACCTCTCTATTACCGAATCGTTTCTTAGCTTAACCACACAAGACATGGCAGAAATGGGCCAGTTTCTTACCGTAGATGGAGGAAGTCGACGAACGCCGTAGATTATTTCTTTAATTACGTCAATGGTAACAAAATTTGGTTATTAGGCTACCAATTTCGGTAAGAGATGATCTGCGGCAAAAATGTACGAGAAACAAGATAGAGTTATAAGGTAGGCCACATCTTAAAAAACTGAAAAAGTCACACTGAACAGTGTTACTTTCGTGGGCATATGAAAATGTGTTGAAATACAATTGATTATACATTATTTATCAGAACACTTATTGATACAGTAGACTTTTAGTTGTTGGTTTGTTTTATTTTAGGGGGTTTAAACTACGGAGGTCATCTGTACCAGACTTTTAGTGGCACTGTCACAAACTAAAAGTATTATCATCATTCTTCGGCCATTCTCTCCGAAAGTTCTAGTCCTCCCTCGGGCATTGTGTGTGTGTGTGTGTGTGTGTGTGTGTGTGTGTGTGTGTGTGTGTGTGTGTTGTCCTTAGTTTAAATTAGTAAAAGTAGTTTGTAAGTGTTTTGGGACTGATGACTGTAGCATTTTGGTCCAATAGGTTTACAAACATTTGAACATTTTATCAGCATAGTTTCGTTCACAAAATGTTCAAATGTTTAAGCTTATGTGACTTAACTGCGGGGTCATCAGTCCTTAAATTTAGGAAATATTTATAAACTAGCTCATATTAAAGACGACATAAACATCAATGCCCGAGGGAGGATTCGAACCTCCGACGGGAAACGGCATCCCGCATCGGGGCATATCGCATCAATGCGCTCAGCCACTCCGCCGCGGCATAGTTTCAAAAATGTTTCAAATGTTTGTATAGTCTATGGGACTTAACTACGGGGTCATCAGTCCCTAAACTTACAAACTACTTATGAACTAGGACGCCACAAATATCCATGCCCGAGGGGGGATTCGAACCCCCGACCGTAGTGGCCGTGCAGACCGTGACTGGAGCTCCTTAGTCTCCTCGGCCACCTCGGCCGGCGGCATAGTTTCGTCAACGATTTTGGAATATGCTGTAAACTAGGCCACAATGCTGACAGAAATACTCTGTTGTCTGCGCTGCTGTTCACAATAAACTGTGGTTCAGTAGCCAGAAACTATACTCTTTTCTTTTGCTGAAAGGGCGTAAGATATTGTCACTGGGTATCTGAACGCATTCGTCACTTTTACAATTATGAAACAAGAAACGGAAAAATGCGAGATGGGATCTGTTTTGGCATTTATAAAATGTGTAAGTTAAAACAGTAATAAAATAAAATAGATTAAAAATATGTACTAATTAAAATGAAATTGTTTAAGTAACAGTGTCTGAGAAATTCTTTTAGTAATTGGGACATTTAAGAATTGCGCCGTCTGGGACACGTTTTTTTCCAGTCCGGATGCCATGGGGAGCGGACTCCTCGTGGGAATAAACGATTAGCTGCGGGCCATGGAGTAGTTTAGTGTCATTGCAGGACATATGGGAATTGGGGCCGGACGGAGTGTACATGTTGAGTAGTCCGTGAAGGTGCGTGAATCTCGTGTGCTAGGGATATCTACATCTACATACATACTCCATGCGTGGCGGAGGGTACACTCTCCCACTACTACGCATTTCCTTCCCTATTCCACTCCCAAATAGAACGAGAGAAAAAGCGATGTCTACATGCCTCCATACGAGCCCTAATTTCACTTATCTTGTCTTTGTGATAATTACGCGAAATGTAAGTAGGCGGCAGAAGAAAGGAAGGAAGCTTGGAGTTTAACGTCCCGTCGACTGCGTGGTCATCAGACGGAGCTTACGCTCGGAATGTTTTGGGTAAGGATGTGGAAGGAAATCGACCGTGCCCTTCCGAAGGAACCACCCCAGCATTTGCCTAGAGCTATTCAGGGAAATCACGGAAAACATAAATCTAGATGGCCGGAAGTGGATTTGAACCACCATCCTTCCGAATGCGAGTCCAGTGTTTTACCACTGCGCCACCTCGCTCGGTAGGGCGGCAGGAAGATCGTTCTACACTCAGCTTCAAATTCCGGCTCTCTAAATTTCCTCAACAGAATTTCTCGAAAAGAACGTCGTCTATCCTCCAGCGATCCCCATTCGAGTTCCCGGAGTATTTCCGTGACACCCGCGCATTGGTCGAACCTACCAGTAACGAACCTAGCTGCTCGCCTCTGAACTGCTTCTATGTCTTCCTTTAAACTGATCTGCTGCGCGTCCCAAACACTTGATCAATACTCAAGACGTGGTCGTACAAGCGTTTTATACGCGGTCTCCTTTACACATGAAGTACATCTTAACAAAATTCTCCCAATAAACCGAAGTCGGCTGTCCGCCTTACTCACAACTGTCCTTACATATTCGTTCCATTTCATATTGCTCTGCAATGTTACGCCTAGATATCTGAACGACGTGACTAGATGAAGAATCTCACTGCTAATGCTGTATTCGAACATTGTGGGATTGTTTTTCCTACTCATCTGCATCACCTTAGATGTTTCTACATTTAACGCTAGTTGCCACTCTTCACACCACCTAGAAATTTGGCCCAAGTCATCTTGTATGCTATTACTGTCAGTTAAAGACGACACTCTCCCATACACCACAGCATCATGCAAGGGTTAGCACAATTGCTAGCAATCAGAAGACACAAGTTCGACTTCTTGTTGAGGCACAAATTTTCGTATGTCCATGTTGTTGGATTACATCACCTACCAGTTGCTGAGACCAAACTACGCCAAATAAATCTATAATTAGGCCATGCTCCGGAAAAAAAGGTTGCTCACTATGTTTTACCCTCGACATACATGAAGCTGGTGACAGATGTAAATAACAAAATAGTTGTACGGTTGCGGATCAGTGTTGGATGGGCGACTCTGTGGCAGCTGGTGAAGGCCACAGTTCCTGCGAAACTTGTCCGGCCCACTGGAGGCAGCTGAAGGAGAACCTGGCGCCTGTAATTGGCCGACATTTTTCTCAAGGTCACATTCTTTCGCGCGTCCACTCAAATTGTTTTCCTCTCATTACTTCTTTTACCAGTCGATTTCGGCGTCCTTTTCTTGTTTGAAGAAATTCCTACACCTTTTTACCGGCTTTAACAGCTTGACACTTCGCTGTCGCGAGTTTCTATACTGCCACTAATGTTATTTATTTTATTGTACATTCCATTCCGTAAGTCCTCGGAGATATTGACGTATAGTCACTGCATTTAATTTAGAGTGCAGAAAGATGCTGGAAGTCATCTTTGTTTTTATACGTCCCCTTTGAGGTTCTGGTTTCCTACACGGATTTAGATACTACATAATGACACCAGCCATCAGTGTTCCTACACTGCATCATTTGAAGAATGAGTCGCAACAGACACTTCATCTACATTCATACACCACACATTTTGTGAAGCACATTAAGTAATTGACCCTTTCAATCCCACATTATGAATTAAGCTTTGGAATAATTAAAACTCAGTGTTTTCTATATTAACACAGTTAACTAAAAATAAAAATGTTTTAAAATTTATGATCGCACTATTGGTTTTTAACGTCCTGTATTTCATGCACAACAAAGACGTTTGTATCGAAGAATTTTATTACTTGGGACGTTATTTTGTTGATAGTTAACACTGTCACATCAATACTGCTAGCATAATCTTCGCCACAGCACTAAAGACAAGACAATTCACTGCTGAACCAAACTGCAAAATATCGTACTAGAAGCATGATGTTCATAAAAAACAATGCGACTTTAAGGACTGATACACAAAATACGGTATAAATCAGATTTCAAAACGTTGTTGTCAAGAAACAACCTTGGGAATGGAACGGTTAAGGCACTGTACTGCAGAATTGTAAAACAAGGGTAATGGAATGCAATATCAGAAACTTAGGCGATGATGCAGGTAAAGAGACAATAAAAGTAGTACATGAGTTTTGTTATTTGGGTAGCAAAATAACTTCTTATGGCCGAAGTAAAGAAGATATAAAATGTGGAATGGCTATAGGAAGAAAAGCGTTTCTGAAGAAGCTAAATTTTTTGACATTTAATATATCAATTTAAATGTTAGGAGAAGTCCTTTCTGACAGCATTTGTCTGGAGTGTAGCATTGTATGGGAGTGAAACGTGGACGATAAGGAGTTCAGACAAAAAGATGGTAAAAGCTTTTGAAATGTAGTGCTACAGACGAATAATGATAATGTGTATAGATCGCGTAACTAATGATGAGATGCATAACAGGATTAGGGAGAAAAGGAGTTTCTGGCATATCCTGACTAAGACACGGGACAGGTTGTTGGGAAAGATTCTGAGACATCAAGAAGACGTCAACTTAGCTTCAGAAGGAAGTATGTGTGTGGGAGAGGGGGGGGGGGTAAAATCGTAGGGGGAGACAGAGAGACGAATACAGTAATCAGGTTCAAAAGGATGTTGGTAGTTCTTATTCAGAGATCAAGAGTCTTTCGCAAGACAGAACAGCGTGGAGAGCTGCATCAAACCAGTTCAAATGTCTGTAAATCTATCGGACCAAACTGCGTGGTCATCAGTCCGTAGCTTACAAACTACTTGCCGGCCGCGGTGGCCGAGGGGACTGAGGCGCTTCAGTCACGGTCTGCACGGCCACTACGGTCGGGGGTTCGAATCCCCCCTCGGGCATGGATATTTATGCCGTCCTTAGTTGTAGGTAGTTCATAAGTAGTTCGTAAGTTTAGGGACTGATGACCCCGTAGTTAAGTCTCTTAAGCTTAACAAACATTTGAACATTTTGAACAAACTACTTAAACCTAGGTAAACTAACCTACGGACAAACACACACACCCATGCCCCAGGGAGGACTCGAACATCCACGGCGAGCAACCGCGCGCTCCGCAGCGAGACGCTTTAGACCGCTCGGCAACTCCGCCGCGGCATCAAACGAGTCTGCGGACTGAAGACCACAACTGCAACTGCAGAATTCAGTTTCAAAAACAATTCCACAATGTTTATTTTTAAGGGCTTTGCCATTTTAGTATAGTGGAACTGTCGCCCACAAAATCCAAAGTCAGAGCTATTTCTATTTTAATAGGTTCCAAAAACGATAAAGCTATGATCGCTAGTATAAAATTTTACTTCGACGATCGGATTCGATGGTGTCATCTTCTGGTCTAAGAATGGTTGACAGCCACTACTGTCCGGGGTTCGAATCCCCCCTCGGGCATGGATATTTGTGCCGTCCTTAGGATTAGCTAGTTCATAAGTAGTTTGTAAGTTTAGGGACTGATGACCCCGTAGTCAAGTCCCATAGACTCTACAAACATTTGAACATTTTTTGAATGGTTGACACAGCCGTCATCTTGTGATATCAACCGTTGCTGTATAAAATAATGCATAGATGCACTGCCATTGTAATAAAAGTTTACGTACTACAATTGACATAGTGCATTTATGCACTTTATTTTATACAACAACGGTTGACATCACAAGATGACGGCTGTGTAAACCATTCTTAGACCAGAAGATGATGGCGGAGGCCATCAAAACAAAATTAAATTGTGGCGTTGAAATGGAGACAGGCTTGGCTTTGAAGGCAGGGTTATCGACTGAACACAGCACTTACACTGAAAGCAGGTTTATTGCGAACTTAAACGTACACGCAGCACTGATTGCCTCCCGGGCAGAGTGCTATGCTATTTATACATAGACAGAGTGTACCAGAAATTAGAAGAATAGTTAACATAAGAAAGAAGTAGAAATTAGAAGTGAACATAAGAAACATATAGAACATTCTGGAAATGTTAATTACAAAGAAATAAATTTTGCAGGTGGACGGGATTGAACCAGCAACCTTCAGCACCGCTACCCCTTGCGCCACGCCGGCAGTAGGTTAACCTGGGGTCTCGCGGCAATATACTAGCGAGCTTGGCTTTATCCTTCATGGAACATATAATATTCGATTGCCTACTTAAAATATAAACAGACTAAATATTTCTATTTTGTTAAAGCCAGGGTTCTTCCTTTTTTGTATCAGTAAATATTTCTGCACTTCAGTAACCTGGCAATTATATTCAGGATTTTAGAAATTTTATATTCATAGAAACTTCCGTAGAAGTGTTTTATTTTAAATCTATGGAATAACTTTCCGTAAAACAACTGTAAGCACCTCTTTCATAGCCTCTACCGAATATTACGGTGACTAAAAGCTGTTTCAAAAATGTTTGTATAGCTTATGGGACTTAACTATGGGGTCATCAGTGGCTAAACTTACAAACTACTTATGAACTAGCTAATACTAAGGACGGCACAAATATCCATGCCCGAGGGAGGATTCGAATGCCCGACCGTAGTGGCCGTGCAGTCCCTGACTGGAGCGCCTCAGTCTCCCCCGGCCACCGCGGCCGGCAAAAGCTGTTTGACACGACATTTATTCACAGGAAAATTTCGTGTCAACTGTACACTTATATTTGAAAATAGCATTGACATTTACAAATAAAGTATTTGGAGAAATTTTTGTTACTGGATAAAAATTCCGTATTTATATTACATTTATTACGTCATTTAATCGCCGCCCTTTAAATATTACATCTGTTTAAACCGTAAAAGATGCCCCCAAAAAGTAGTCAGTTTGTTCAGCATTTCCTGCACCATTTTGGAGGCAAGGCATAATTTTTATGGTACCTTACATATCATTAACAAAATCAAACAGGGTTTTTCCCAGTAAAGTAATAAAGTGAACCTTATTTACGACGTACTGTTGCTGAACATTTCCACCAAATTCCTCCGTTGTTGTATTTTTCATTAAAATTTAAAAATTTCTTGAAATGCTCTTCGTTGGCTTGTGATCCGAAAATGAACCAACAATTGTATCATATAACCTACTAGTTTCTAAATTGAGCACAGTTTCCTATTCGATTAACTTTTCGTTAACTAAAAATAATGTTCAAATATTTGTAATTATATGGGACCAAACTAATTGGATCATCAGTCCTTAGACTTACAAACCACTTACACTAAGTTAAGCTAACATAAGGACAACACACACATCCATGCCCGAGGGAGGATGCGAACCTCCGACGTGGGTGGCCGCGCGGTCCGTAACATAGCGCTCCAGACTGCTCGGCTATTCACGCGCGTTTTTCTTTAACTAAATTATAGCGTTGTGTTTTAGCAACGTGTTGTACCCATAGACACTGAAAGATGCATCGTGCGAATTCAATTCATAACCATTAGACCGAACTGTAGCCTAATACTGTAAGTCTGGCTTGTCTAAATTACATAACATCAATTTGTCTTGCGTATTTCGTCTTCGGTCACATAGAGCTGTCATGCAGAATAACATAGCCAAAGTCCAGAACTTCTTACTGTACGTAGTTCAACACTTCAACACTCGCTTCTCTACCGTACTTAGAGACTGTTTCCTCATTGACACTTGGTTTCCTAATCGTACATGCTGGTTTCAAATACTCTCCAAACTATTTTGAGCCAAGGAGTGTTCTATGTAGGTCGCAATCCACTGGAGGTGTTAAATGCTTCCTACTACTTGTTTCTTCGTGTGATATGTTCCTTAGTAATTTAGTATTGTTCCTATAAAAGGCTGACGGTTAATATAAGACTTTAGTTTCCTTCTTCAGCTTCATGAGTAAATCCTTAGTGATTAATAGCATAAGGAAATATAGTTATAGTTTTAAAAGTGTTAAATCTTATACCAATTTAGATGAGAATGTTACTTAATGCCCTTTGCTCGTATAACGGAATTTTTGGAAGAAAGTTAATATTTTCCCATGGAATTCTGTTTCTAAATTCAAGAAAATTCATTTCTCATAAACCGTAATACTTTTCTAGTTACTCTTTCCTTTCAAAATGCCATGGCTATTCTTGTCCTCTCTTTCCCGTTTGCCTCTTCTGCAGCTGTCTTACAGACTGACAGAGTACTGTGTCTCTATGGAGCTCCATTTCGCCAGTCGAACACGCAAGGAAACTGTCAGGGGAAGGAATTATGACAATCAACAGATTCTGAAATTTATTTCTTCTGGTATGTATATTCCCAAATAATCAGCAGTTTGATTCCTGTAAATATTTCACTCTTTCCATTGTATCATATCCCGATAACTGCTAATGTGGATGCAAGAATTATATTTATAAATTTATTCACAAAATAGAAGTAACTTATTCCCTTAAAATAATCGCACACCTTCGTGATTATTTTAACTGTGCTCCGCATCGTAAAATTTATTATATTAAACACGTATAGCTTCAAGTTCGGTAGTGCGCAAGTTTTTCCTTCATCACATCTAAATAATATGAAATTCACAAATCATTACTGTTGAACGGTTGCATTTATTCTTATCTACTGTGAGAAGAGGCTACAGAAATACATACGTACATTACTTGGTAAGAACGTGCAGCTGTAGTGAATATTCTTGAGTGAGTCAAGTATATATAAATGGAGCACGTGACTGGCACTCAAGACGTACATTTAAGCTAGAAATGTCTGTTCTCCCAAAAGTGAGATACTTTCTTACATTTTTTCTCAAGTCAATTACCCTGACGACCGAGCACATAGTCAATTCCATGTAGTTAATTCTAAATATTTACTCGACAGATCACTCTACTGGCTCTAAAAACATACCCGAGAAAAGGTTAGAAAATAACATCCCACCGAAGGAAGGTGGTTTGGCGTTTAACGTCACATCGACGGCATGAACATTGAAGACTGAAGACAACAACAAGCTCGGATTGTGGAAGAATGGGAAGGAAAGCTAGTACGTTTGTTTCAAAGCAACTATCTCTGCGTTTCACTTGACTGATATAGGGTAAATATAAATGTGATTGGCCTAACGGGAGTTTGGTAATCTTGGTCTTGGAACTTCGAAGCAAACTTAGGTTATTATAGTGTCAAACGAACTAAGTAAGACGGCAGAAATGGTAATATAGTGGACTCCCTTTCGCGGGGATTAGCTCTGTCTGGCTATCCTAATGTATATTCTCCACGGTTTCTCCAAACCACTTAAAGAGGTAACCATAATAACTTCTTTAAATATCTCTCACCTGAAATGCAGATGTTGGGCTGCGGTGGAGTAGCCGAGCGGTCTAAGGCGTCTCGCTGCGGAGCGCGCGATTGCTCGCCGTGGAGGTTCGAGTCCTCCCTGGGGCATGGGTGTGTGTGTTTGTCCTTAGGTTAGTTTACCTAGGTTTAAGTAGTTTGTAAGCTAAGGACTGATGACCACGCAGTTTGGTCCGATAGATTTACAAACATTTGAACATTTTAGCTGATATTGGATTCGCTACTCCATCCTAATTTTTGCCCTACATCTAACATCCACGTAGACAGCACTTTAAAACCTCGTTTTTCTAAGAAAAATGACTGTCTGGGTAGGTTATTGAGTGATAAAAAAGAACAGTTTGTTTTCCATACGTCAACTACCATGAAATAAATTCACCCTGGATCCAGATCTTTTTATCAAAACCCAACAGAATGCCAATTACTTCTGGTTTTTCTTAATGTCCTCTTAACTACAGAAGTTATCATTGAGCTTCCATTGCAAGGAATCGAAAGAGAAACTTATTAAATATCCGAGTGGTATCCATCAGCTGCCCTGGCTAAATAGTTGAAGAATGTAATCCAGGAACTGATAGTTACGGAAATCTCGATAGTAATTTTTTTTTAAATATTAGTGTAGCATATTGATCAAAGTAAAACGTAATTTTCACAGTATTTACTGTCTGTTGGAGTAACTAGTTTATATTCAAAATTTCCGAGTAGAGAAAATTTAAATTTTATACATATGCCTTTTTTAACTATGAGACAAATATATTCTCTACCGACTAGTGCGCACCTCCTTTAAAGTACCAATATTTTACTGCTGCAACTGCCTCTCCTGAGTTACCAAGTGCCGTGTGGTCTGGAGCGCCACGTTACGGATCGCGCGGCCGCTAGCGTCGTAAGTTCGAGTCCTCCCTTGGGCATGGTTGTGTGTGTTGTCCTTACTATATAATTTAGTTTAATTAGTTTGCAAGTCTAGGGACCGATGACGATACAAGTTAGGTCCCTTAGGACTAAAAATATTTTTACATTTGTTCACAACTGTCACGTCTTCTCACTTTTATATAATAGTATCTGATCAAAAGTACCTGGCAACCCCAAAAACATGCGTTTTCCTTATTAGGTGCATTGTGCTACCACCTACTGCAAGGTAATCCATATCAGCGACCTCAGTAGCCATTACCCGCAGTGGCCGAGCGGTCTGCGGCGCGCCAGTCACGGTCTGCACTGCCGCTGCGGTCCGGGGCTCGAATCCTCCCTCGGGCATGGGTGTTTGTGTTATCCTTAGCGTAAGTTATAGTTAAGTAATTAGTGTGTAAGTATAGCAAATGATGACCACGAAGTTTGGTTGCATAAGACCTCACACACATTTGTACATTTAGTAGCCATTACACAATGTAAGAGCAGAATGGGGGGCTCCGCAGAACTCGAACGTAGTCAGGTGATTGTCACTTGTGTTAGAACTCTGTACGCGAGATTTCCACACGCCTAAACATCTGTTTCCGACGTGATAGTGAAGTGGAAACGTGAAGGGGCACGGCAGCACGAAAGCGTACAGTTCGATCTCGTCTGTTGACTGGCAGAGACCGCCGACAGTTGAAGAGGGGCGTTCAGTGTAATAGGCGGGCATCTATCCAGACCATCACACAGGAATTCCAAACGGCATCACGATCCACTCCAAGTGTTATGAGAGTTGCACGTGAGTTGAGAAAACTTGTATTTCATGCACGAGCGGCTGACCATAGGCCATAAATCATGAAGAACAATGCCAAACGACGCCTCGCTTGTTGTAAAGAGGTAAACATTGGATGACTGAATAGTGGAAAAAAGTCGTGTTTAGAGACGAATGACGGTACACAATGTAGCGATGAGATGACAGGATGTGGTTATGGTGAATGTCCAGTGAGCGTCATCTGCTAGCGTTTGTAGTGCAAACAGTAAAATTCGGAGACGGTGGTGGTTTGGTGTGGTCATGTTTTTCATTGAGGGGGCTTGCACCTCTTGTTATTTTGCGTGGCGCTATCGCAGCACAGGCCTGCATTGATGTTTTAAGCACCTTCTTGCTTCTCACTGTTGAAGAGCAATTCAGGGATGTCGATTGCATCTTTCAACACGATCGAGCACCATGTTCATAACACATGGCCTGTGGAGGAGTGGTTACACGGCAATAACATCCCTGTAATGGACTGACATGTACAGAGTCCTGACTTGAATCTTATATAACACGTTTGGGATGTTTTGGAACGCCCAACTTCGTGCTAGACATCACCGAGCTACATCGATACCTATCCTCACTGCAGCACTCCATGTAAAATGGGCTGCCATTCCCCAAGAAACCGTCCTGAACGCATTCCTGCGACAGTGGAAGGTTGCCATCAAGGCTAAGGGTGGGCCGACAACATACTGAATTCCAGCATTACCGATGGAGGGCGCCACGAAGTTGTAAGCCATTTGCAGCCAGATGTCCGGAAACTTTTGATCACATAGTGTATGTGGTAATTGTTATTTAAAACATCTCAGAGTGATCTGTCACCATTTTGACCCTGCAGCCATTATGAATCAAGACACAAAAGAGTGAAATACATTAGCTGCCAGTGGGCACTGAATCACATCAAAGGTAGAAGTTGAAAATGTGTGCCGCAATGGAAATCGAAAACCCCGCCTAGGGGTATAGCGAACAGTATTTAGTTATTAACCGTTTATTCAGTATTTACACAGCGGTACTCTTTCCTCCAAAGGTTAGTTAGTCCCGGCGTTCGCCGCACCAGCGGGGTACACAGCACGCTGCCCGCCGTTGCTATGGTCAGCAAAGAACCTGCTGCACCACCGTCCTCTGGGCTGGTCTTATGGGTGTCTGTGGGCAGCTGCATTTGGTCATCTGTGTTCGTGCGCATGCGCGCGCGCCTTTCAGGTGGTTGCGGTGCCGCTAACAACCGTACGCAATGACCTCAGTGCTCTCGAGGCTGGTGCTGCATTGAGGTCCTCGATCAGAGGTCAGCATGGCCCCAGTTGTCGGATGACCGAAGGCGCGAGCCCGACCAAATGTCACATCTCCTTGACGACAACTCGAAAGTGGCCCCAGCATTCAGCAGTAAAGACCATTAAGACACCGGCTAGACGTTAGTGACACAGGCCCACGAGCCTCGACGTCGCGTTGTGTGCCAGCGGACAGATCGGTTCATTTACGGTTAATCTGCCTGGCCTCCATCTCCATCGTTTTTCAGCACAAGTCTGGCCTGTGGAGTGACTGGCGCACAATCGGAAGGGTATGGTCTCTGAATTGAGCCGTCCCTGCGATAGCTGACGGTGCTTCTGACGTTCAGTACGTCCTCCTGTAACTTGGAAGAGCTGGCCTTCCGTTGGAATCATGGTTGCAGATGAAACCGCCAGACTGCCATGTGAGGGAATAGCTGCACGGTCAGGCGCGCAATCTTTCAGATTGCGTGACCGCTCCCGTCGTATGTTCGAGTCCTTCCTCAGGTATAGGGGAAGTGTGTGTGTGTTTTTAGGATAAGTTAGTTTAAGTAGTTTGTAAGTCTAGGCATCAGTCGAACATTTGAACCGCCAGACTATGCAGATGAGTGGGTGGGACGGTAAGTTTATATTGCTCTTGGCGAAACTACCACCCCAACAAATCGACAGATATTTGTTACGTCAGCGTTCCTGGTTGTCGCGATGTTCATCGTAACGTTTCCAGAGTCTCCTTTGTCCAGTGCTTGCTTCCTGGACAACGTTCTTGCGAAGGTACTGACCGTAGTTACTAACTGTCGTCTTGCTTCTTGATTGCGCTGCCTTCAGTCCAGCGAGTTGACTTCATGATTCCCCAGGACCATGCACATGCTTACTCTTGGCATGTTAAGTCCCCGCACTGACACGATGCGCAACCGCCCGCCATCAGCTAAATTTGAAGAAAATTTAATTTCTTCTCTCAACCTCTAGTTTGCTGCGCTACACAGCAGAAACATTCAGTGCAGCGTCCATAATACTACAGGTGTTGTGAAGCCACCAGTGCACACATTGACACCATCTGCGAAAATTTTACGTAGTTTCCGACGAATAAGAAGCTGACCGATTAGTAGCTATCCACGGGCTATTTAACATCAGCATAATACCAGTATAGAGAGTCAGTTGCTCGTGACAAAGATGGTGGATGTAATCGTCGGAATCTCGAGGTTATATGCAGAATTGACGCAGCAAGAAGTCCGAGAATGTTTTACACAAGAGGATGAATTTTTTCAGATCCCATGGCTACTACTGTCACTACATCTGAATGTCAACCACCCTTAGCGGTTTACTTTGGAGTGAAGAGCACGCGATCGCTAACCAACTTTACCATAAGTACCTGCAGTTACCACACTTTTCTAAGAATCTGGCAAAAAATTCCGTGAAAACCACAGAGGGCCCATATATTTCCATTCCGACACTTCTGGAAGGTTATCATTTTATGTCAACACTTTTCCTGCACAGTATTGAGCTTGGTGTTGTGTTGTGGAATTGCAATAGAATCTAAAACAATAACTGCAGCATCACTTGAAAAACTTGAACAATCATTTTAATAATGTACATAAAGAATATTAAAATTTCTATACAAAAAAATGAGGTAGTACTGATGTGAATGTTTTGAACCTAATCCAACACAGTATATGGTTACTAACGAACGCAACTGAAGTTCAGGTTGGACGTTAATTTGAGTTTACCAGTTCACACTTGCAACAGATACCGACTGTTACTATCACTTCGACTAATCTACGATACTTGTCATTGACGTCCCATGACTGGAACTGATCGGTAACTGTTGACTGCAGATGAGAATCATCCCATAGCTTTAGTCAACCGCAAATGGACCATAAGTGCAGCTGGCTGGTTGTTAGCTGAAATATTGTGCTCGGCGTATTGATGTGCAATTACGGTCTGGTGGATATTAAGAGTTTCAGTGCTCTCTGCGATGGCAGAAATAACTATTATCGGATGAATGGACTATTTGAACAATTTCTAGTGACAGCGTGAAGTAGTTTCTCGCATGTGCGCCATCTTGGAGGCGACTGATTACACTGACATGGATCCCCTTCAATGACATATAACAAGTTCAACCTCCAGTACGGCTCATATGAAAGTGTTGTTAACACAGCTATGAGCGGAAAAATATTAGCTGCTGTTGACTCACCATGTGCAACAGCAGGGCGACAGAAAGTGAATGTGTGGGAGGTGCGGGAATCCTACATTCTGAGGAATGTAGGCCCTATGAATTACACTTCACAAAACACACATCGTCGACATCCAACTAATCCAAATCAAATTATTAATTAGCACCATGAAAACCGAATAAAAAGGGCGCCTCACAGTGATCACAAAAGTTCTCACTATAAAGTTCGAGGCTGAACTCCTTGGAAGTTACAAACCGTGCGGGTCGCTTAACTCGGCATATCCTCTTAAATAATGCATGTTATGCTGTTATGGTCTTCAGTCCGGAGACCGGTTTGATGCAACTCTCCACCCTACTCTATCCTGAATAAGCCTTTTCATCTCCTCATAAGAACGGCAACCCACATCCACTTGAATCTGCTTACTATACGCGTCTCTTGGTCTCCCTCTGCGATTTTTACCACACACACTTCCCTCTAATGCTAAATTTACGATTCTCCGATGTCTAAGAATGTGTCCTACCAAGCGATCCCTTCTTTTAGTCAGGGTATGCCAAAAATTCCTTTTCTCACCAATTCTGTTCAGTACCTCTTCATTAGTTATGCGATCTACCCACCTAATCTTCAGCATTCTTCTGTCGCACCACATTTCAAAAGCCTCTATTCTGTTCCTGTCTGCACTGCTTATCGTCCATGTTTCACTCCCGTACAAGGCAACACTCCACACAAATGCCTTCAGAAAAGACTTCCTTACCCTTAAATTAATATTCGATGTTAACAAATTTCTCTTTTTCAAAAATGCTTTTCTTCCCATTGCCATTCTGCATTTTATATCCTCTGTACTGCGACCATCGCATGTTATTTTACTACCCAAGTAACAAAACTCATCTACCACCTTCATTGTTTCGTTACCTAATCTAATTCCTTCAGCATCGCCTGATTTTCTAAGACCGCATTCCATTATTTTTGTTTTGCTCTTGTTAATATTCATTTTATACGCTCTCTTCAACACACTGTCCATTCCATTCAACTGCTCTTCCAGGTCCTTTACTGTGTCTGACAGAATTACAATGTCATCAGCAAAACGCAATGTTTTTATTTCTTCCCCCTGAACTTTAATCCCTATTCCAAATTTTTCCTTGCTTTTCTTCACCGCCTGCTCGATGTACAAATTGAATAACATCGGAGAAAGGCTACAAACCTGTCTTACTCCCTTCCCAACTGATGCTTCCCTTTCATGCCCTTCGAGTCTAATAACTGCGGTCTGGCTTTTTTACAAGTTGTAAATAACTCTCCTTTCCCTGTATGAAGTCATTTTCGTGTAATTGGCAGATGATAACATGAAATGGGATGGCATGCAACTTAATGCGAAACATTCTGTCGTGAATCTCATCGTGAAAGTGGATCTCCTTGCGCTTAGCAGCACAAAAAAATAAGCATCCTCAGTCTAGATTTGTCCATTAATATTCCAGAGGGTATGAATCGCGCCGCAGCGTCGGCCGAGCGCAATGATGCGCAATGTTACGATGCGTGAGGCCGTTCCCCTTCGGGGGTTCGAATCTCTCCTCGGGCATGGATGTTTGTGCCGTCCCTTAGTATAAGCTGGTTCGTAAGTAGTTTGTAAGTTTAGGGACTGATGACCCCGCAGTTATGTCCCATACGCTTTACAAACATTTGCACATTTTTTGAATCCGAATGTCACGCACTTTTCAAAAGCGATATTTTTTTCTAACAGAATATGATTTCATATGCAGACCAGGAAACCAGCAAAAGCAAGGTATTTCTACCAGCTATTGAACAAAAGCAATGCTCACAGCATAGTTGTAGATCTCGCACGTCCATTTTCCGCTCTTCCTTGCTGTGACGTAAATACTGAAGACGCACAAGAAAAGAATGGTAGGGGGGAGATGTTCAAATGTCTGAAAAACATACTGGACCAAACTGCTGGTCATCACTCCCTTACAAACTACTTAACCTAACTTATACTAAGAACAACAAACATAATCATGCCTGAGGGAGGACTCAAAACTCCGTCGGGAGTGACCGCCCAGTCCGTAGCACGACGCCTTAGACAAAGTGGACATTCCGGCGCAACTAGAGGCAAGAGCATCCCCAACTGCTCGCGGCACAATACACAAAATTCCAGCAAATTTACTATCCAGATTAGAGTCGACATAATTGTATACGAATTCGTACAACGCTCTTGGTTCCTTTAATTTCCAGGATTCCTTTCACATGCATTTCCTATCCAAACCGCAATTTGCCAGTGTTTAAAACTGATTCCTTCCTGGAAGATGCAATTATTTATATCGACTACAAATTTTTAGGCCTATTCCGCAGCTTCTTGTGCATCCTTAAGATACGCTTTGTTTCAAATTTCATTATCTTACGTCTTCCAATTCTGTAGGACTGTTTAAACTATATATCCATCCACTGCTCCCTGAAGTCACTGTGATCAACGCTTGGCCTGGAGCAGCACGTTACGGATCGCGCGGTCACTCGCGTCGAATGTTTGAGTCCTCTCTCGGGCATGGGCATGTGTGTTGTCCTTAGTTAAAATAGTTTGAGAGTCTACGGACTGATAACCACACAAGTTTTCTTCCTTAAAGATTACGAAAATTTGATTGGCATCTTCGACGACGCGCGGAATGGTCGCGTGGTCTAAGGCGCCATCCTACGGACTGGTGGTCGTTCCCGGCGGAGGTTAGTCCTCCCTCGGGCATTGGTGTGTGTGTGTGTGTGTGTGTGTGTGTGTGTGTGTGTGTGTGTGTGTTTTTGTCCTCAGTGTAAGGTGGTTTTAAGTATGAAACTTTCTGGCAGATTAAAATTGTGTGCTGCAACCGGGACTCGAACCCGCGACCGTTGCCTTTCGCGGGCAAGCGCTCTACCACTGAGCTATCCCGACACGACTCACGGTCCGTCCTCATAACTTTAGTTCTGCCAGTACCTCGCCTCCTACTTTCAAAACTTCACAGTTCTTCTGCGAACCTTGCAAGACTAGCACTCCTGGAAGAAAGGATATGGTAGAGATATGTCTGGCTAACCTAAAGTTGTGACCGAGCGAGGTGGGGAAGTAGTAACACACTGGACTCTCATTCGGAAGCAGGGTGGTTCAAATCCACTTCCGGCCATTCTGATTTAGGTTTTCCGTGATTTCCCTAAATCACTCCAGGCAAATGCCGGGATGGTTCCTTTGAAAGGGCACGGCCGATTTCCTTCCACATCCTTATCCAAACACTCCGGGCGTCAGCTCCGTCTCTAATGACCACGCTGTCGACGGGACGTTAAACTCAGTTTCCTTCCTTCATAAAGTTGTGAGGACGGACCGTGAGTCGTGTCGGGATAGCTTAGTCGTAGTGCGCTTGCCCGCGAAAGGCAAATGTCTCAGGTTCGAGTCCCGGTTCCGGCACACAATTTTAATCTTCCAGGAAGTTTCATATCAGCACATACTCTGCTGCAGAGTGAAAGTTTCATTTTGGTTTAAGTAGTTTGTAAATCTAGAAACTATTGACCATAGCAGTTTGATCCAATACGTTACAAACATTTTAATATTTGAATCTACGAGGGATGTTCAAATGAAAAGGTATGAAATGCTTTAACAACCAAATCGATTGAAATTTGAGTATTTCGCTTTGGGAAAACGTAGTAAGACATCTAGAGACGGGAAGCATGCGTCATCACCTCTCCCTAACAAATTCAAGGCTGTCCCCTCAAGTAGGCAAGGTGATGCTCACCGTCTTTTTCGACGTCCGAAGTCCAATACTCATTGAGTTCCTCGAGCATGGGAAAACCATTAACAGTGGCGTGTACTATGAGACACTCCGTAGCCTACGCAAGTTCATCATGATCAAACGGCCTGGGCTGCTCACGGAGGGAGTGATTCTGCTCCGTGATAACGCGCGTCCACACGCAATGCCACCTGGATACAAGGCCTGTGCGCTGCCTACCAAGAGTAGTCAAACTATTTGCCCTGTGTAGTGTTGCGCTGCATTTTGGAATACGCACACGTTGCACACTGTGTTTCAGAATGTTTCTCGTGTTATCTATGTGAGTCTACGGGTAGATTTGAGCTGGTATGAGACAAAATGTGCATAATCTTCGCCACAGCACTAAAGACAAGACAATTCACTGCTGAACCAAACTGCAAAATATCGTACTAGAAGCATGATGTTCATAAAAAACAATGCGACTTTAAGGACTGATACACAAAATACGGTATCAATCAGATTTCAAAACGTTGTTGTCAAGAAACAACCTTGGGAATGGAACGGTTAAGGCACTGTACTGCAGAATTGTAAAACAACGGTAATGGAATGCAATATCAGAAACTTAGGCGATGATGCAGGTAAAGAGACAATAAAAGTAGTACATGAGTTTTGTTATTTGGGTAGCAAAATAACTTCTTATGGCCGAAGTAAAGAAGATATAAAATGTAGAATGGCTATAGGAAGAAAAGCGTTTCTGAAGAAGCTAAATTTTTTGACATTCAATATTAATTTAAATGTTAGGAGAAGTCCTTTCTGACAGCATTTGTCTGGAGTGTAGCATTGTATGGGAGTGAAACGTGGACGATAAGGAGTTCAGACAAAAAGATGGTAAAAGCTTTTGAAATGTAGTGCTACAGACGAATAATGATAATGTGTATAGATCGCGTAACTAATGATGAGATGCATAACAGGATTAGGGAGAAAAGGAGTTTCTGGCATATCCTGACTAAGACACGGGACAGGTTGTTGGGAAAGATTCTGAGACATCAAGAAGACGTCAACTTAGCTTCAGAAGGAAGTATGTGTGTGGGAGAGGGGGGGGGGTAAAATCGTAGGGGGAGACAGAGAGACGAATACAGTAATCAGGTTCAAAAGGATGTTGGTAGTTCTTATTCAGAGATCAAGAGTCTTTCGCAAGACAGAACAACGTGGAGAGCTGCATCAAACCAGTTCAAATGTCTGTAAATCTATCGGACCAAACTGCGTGGTCATCAGTCCGTAGCTTACAAACTACTTGCCGGCCGCGGTGGCCGAGGGGACTGAGGCGCTTCAGTCACGGTCTGCACGGCCACTACGGTCGGGGGTTCGAATCCCCCCTCGGGCATGGATATTTGTGCCGTCCTTAGTTGTAGGTAGTTCATAAGTAGTTTGTAAGTTTAGGGACTGATGACCCCGTAGTTAAGTCCCATAAGTTAAAAAGTCAAAATGCCTAATATGAATCGTCCAATTCCAGTATCGGTAAGATATCTTACTAATAGTTCATAAATATCTTATACCTAAACAAATTTGTCTGTGAATCACATAAATAACATAAAGAACAGTCTGAAACACAGTGTGCAACATGTACGCACTCCCAAACTTGTGTTATGACTACTGTTGGCAGGCAGCGCACAGGCCTTGTATCTAGGTGGCGTTGCCACACGTCTGCTGGGTCACACAAAGTGTACTGGCCAAGTTCAAGTGGGAGCATCCGCCCTACAGTCCGGACCGTTCGCCCTGTGATTTCCACCTTTTTGGCACGCCAAAAAACATCTCAGAAGCAAGCGCTTCCACTCGATCGACGAACTAAAGGACACAGTAGAGGGACTGGCTCTTGTCTCAGCCACAGGAATTCTGGATACAGGGAATCAGTGGGGTAGTTGTGCCCAGGCTTCTGGTGAGTACTTTTGAATAAAGACTTCAATTATACACACATTGTCGTTTAGTACCTTTTCATTTGAATACCCCTCGTACGTCGCGCGCAGTTTGATGTCCGTGACATGGTAGGTTACTATCATTCACTGAATGAGTTGGTAGAGCTGCGAAAAGCTTGTTAGATAGCTTTTTTTTTATTGCAGGCCACACTTCATGTGCAGTGCGACTTCAGTGACGCGTTTCGGAATTACCGTAATTAGATTTGTATCTACAAAAATAAAAATATTTTACTTATGACAAATAACAGCAGTAGGTTACATATCATAAAATCAAAAAAGTAATGATTTACATTCTGTTATACTTCCTTTCTGACATAGCCACACTTACGGAAATACAGGGATGTAAAAAATCTGAAATACACACAGCGGCGGTGGAATAGCCGTGCGCACTGAGGCGCCATGCTGCGGTGCGCGCTGCCGTTCGCCGTCAGGGGTTCGAGTCCCCCCTCCGGCATTGGTGTATGTGTTGTTCTTAGGTTAGTTTAACTTAGTGTAAGTAGTTTGTAAACTAGGGACAGTAACCAAGCAGTTAAGTCTCATAGATTTAAAAACATCTTAACATTATTGAAATAGCCTACACACACATTTTCAGACTACAAACATGATTACAGTACACACAGACGAAGAAAACAATCACGTTTGTAGTCTGCAAATACGTGTGTATTTAACAACTTTTTTAAATCCATATTTTTTCATAAGTGTGGCTACGTCAGAAAGAAGGTATAATGTAAAATAAATTATCTCTTTTTTAAAAATATTATGATATGTTACTTACTACTGTCATTTGCCAAATATAGAATGTTTTTATTTTTGTAGATAAAAAAACTGATGATGGTAATTCCGAAATGTGTCACTGAAGTCGCACTGTACATGAAGTGTGGCCTGTAATAAAAAATTTTAAAAATGTACGACCTAACCAGCTTTTCGCAGCACTACCAATTCATTTCATCATGGTCGCCCGCCTCCTCGACGACTTTGTCGCATTTACAATTACTATCATGCACATCCTACAAATCGTATCAAACATTCCTGAAACGTGGAAATACCAGTTTTTGTAACAAAAGCGTCTGCTCCTATCTTACATATCTGTACCTTTTCTTATGAACTTCATAGACTTATTCGAAATCTGTTGATTGCTGTTCATTATTATGCTACGGATGATCTTACATGTAATTGCCGCCTGGGAGTAGCCAACGGGGCTGGAGCGCCACGTTACGGATCGCGAGGCCTCCCGCGTCGGAGGTTCGAATCCTCCCTCGGGCATGGATGTGCGTGTTGTTCTTAGGTTAGTTTACCTTACTTTAAGTAGTTTGTAAGTCTAGGGACTGATGACCAAAGTAGTTTGGTACCATAGTGTTACAAACATTTAAACATTTGAATTACGTAATTTTGTTTTGTAACCGGTCATTGGACAACGATTTTCCTTTGCTGCGTTTGATTTGAGACGATATTTAGGCTTCCTCTCCAACAAGGATGATAAACTACATGGTTAGAGGTCTATGTCAGTATCACCTTCCCTTGTTAAGCAGATATCGTCATTGTACTTCTTAAGTACATTATCCCCACAGTCGAGCGTATGCGATGCCCTACATCCCACTGACACAACTTGCAGTTGCATCTGCATTTTCTTTCTCAAAATGTTCAAATGTTTGTCAAGCTTAAGGGATTTAACTGCGGCGTCATCAGTCCCTAAACTTACAATCTAGTTATGAACTACCTTATGCTAAAGACTACACAGACACTATGCCTGAGGGGGGATTCGAACCCCCCGACGGGAAACGGTCTCGCGCATGGTAGCATAGCGCATCAATGCGCTCGGCCGCTCCGCCGCGGCTTTTCTTTCTCACACTATGAAATTCCTTGCGTACCTTGCTGAGCAAATCTCAACTTCGGATATTGTTGTAAATATCATGGAATGTTTTCTGCGTATATCGTTGCCATTGCTCTGCTTTGTGAACTATAGCACTGTTGTGAGTTGCTCATCGAGTGAGCAGTTCAACCACGCTTCACGCATCATGCCTTGCCCGCCACTGGATATCTCAAGTGACGTCCCCTGTTGCTTTTAGCAGCCAATATTGTGGTTGCACGGTAGACCAGATGTGATGCGTCGAATACCGTAAAAATCATTGGCCTTGTGCGACCTCACATTGAAGGTGTTTATTACGAGTGTGGTGCCACGCTGCAGTTGCTCGCATTGTTTAACGGTGTAACGCGTCTGCCGAAGACACTACAGAACTACTAATTCCTTAGTAATTCCGTAATGCTGAGATTTAAGCCTAAATTTCTGTTAAGGTGGACGGTGCGATGCATCATAACCTCTCATTTGCTGTTCGGTATTGATTATCGGGGAATGACCTAACGACGACGTTGCGTATAGTCTGAACAAAGAATCATAAATATAATGCTGTGGTTCCATCGAAGAATGCTCTGTTGTCTACTGTAAATAAATGTTAAGTGTACATATTCTACATGGCGGTTACCCACACGTAGCCTAGATCGCTCTGAATCTTTGTTGGCGGATAGAAGTACATCATGTGATGTTGAGAAGGTCGCTGAAATCCAAGTGCAGTTGCGAATCGGCATAGACTGAATGCTTACTGATTTACCGAATAGAAAACAAACCACGGACACTCAAAAATTTGTCAGTCGAAAAAAACACCGCAAGTATCGGAGAGTGAAAGTAAGCGCCAGACAACTAATACTGTAAACCGAGTAATTGTCATCTTGAAAGAGGATATTCTGATTATGGTGTGAGCTGACTTGCCGCGGTGGAGTAACCGAGCGGTCTAAAGTGTCTCGCTGCGGAGCGCGCGGTTGCTCGCCGTGGAGGTTCGAGTCCTCCCTGGGGCATGGGTGTGTGTGTGTTTGTCCTTAGGTTAGTTTACCTAGGTTTAAGTAGTTTGTAAGCTACGGACTGATGACCACGCAGTTTGGTCCGATAGATTTACAAATATTTGAACATTTGAAAGCAGTTCGTAAGCTACGGACTGATAGCCTCGCAGTTTGGTCCGTTAGATTTACAAACATTTGAACATTTGAGTTGAATTTTCCGGATATTCGTATTGTGCATTTATAATTTTTGGTCAAGAAATATGTTGTATGTTTCTATGGCCATTGTGCAAAGATTTACTTTACAAAAATTAGAAAAAAAACACGAACTAAACATTTAATTAATTTTGCAACTCTTGATAATGGGCAAGGAAAATGGAAGGCCTCAGCGGTGACCAATTAGTAGAAACCATTCCGACAGATGCCTGAAGATAATTGGGAAAACCATGAAAAAACAAATCGTGATTATTGAGTCATAGGTCTGAACTCTCCATTTAGATATGGTATTAGATGTCCTGATCATTCAGTAAGTCCTTACTGAGAATACTGTCGAGGAGGAGGAAAAATGTCGGAACAGGTTGATCAGAACACAAATTTTCCACGAGTATTAATATGCCTTGATTTAAATTTAATTTACATACCTTCAATGCAGTGGTGTTCACTGATGTGAAAGCTGTACTAAAGATGTTAAAATGTACGTAAGTCGAATATTACAAAGCATTCATAATTCGCAATGAATTAAATTGTGGGGCTGGAGTTGGCCGCCAACACACCTTTCATGATTCTCTTCATCCTGTAATTTATTAGTACGGTACCTAAACTTATCAGCGTTGCTGCCAATTTATTGAATATAGTGTTTACTGTCAGTGCCATCAATATTGTCTCGTTACACCGGTTATGGTATCAGAGCAAGACACTTGCTTTCTGTTAAAACTACGCTTTAACTGTGACTTTCGGTATTTTCCTGGCGTATTCTAATAATTTTCGGGTGTGCAAACGAATCATGACATTCTACCACGATATTTCGACGCACATGCGTCCGGCCATCTTCAGGTGAGTAGACAACTACTGAAGAGCCTGGGTACAATCGCGGTATTTATGCCAAATCTCGTGCATGCAAAATGTGCTGCCATCTTTCTGCACATGCGTGAGCTGATGACATGCTCGGGACAGCTGAGTTGTGTGTGCCGCCGTCGATGGTGGAAGTTAATAATCATTGGGTACATCTACAACCACATACATACTCCGCAATTCACCATAAGGTGCGTGGCGGAGGGTACACTGTACCACTACTAGGCATTTCCTTTCCTATTCCACTCCCAAATTGAACGAGGAAAAAAAGAATGCCTATATGCCTCCGTACGAGCCCTAATTTCTCTTATCTTGTCTTTGTGATCTTTACGCGAAATGTAAGTAGGCGGCAGCAAGATCGTACTGCACTCAGCTTCAAATTCCGGCCCTCTAAATTTACTTAACAGAAATTCACGAAAAGAACGTCGTCTTTCTTCAAGCGATCCCCAATTGAGTTGCCGGAGCATTTCCGTGACACTCGCGCATTGGTCGAACCTACCGGTAACAAATCTAGCTGCTCGCCTCTGAACCGCCACTGTGTCTTCCTTCAAACCGATCTGCTGCAGGTCCCAAATACTTGAGCAATACTCAAGACGTGGTCGTACAAGCGTTTTATACGCTGTCTCCTTTACAGGTGAAGTACATCTCCCAAAATTCTCCCAATAAACCGAAGTCGGCTGTCCACCTTACTCACAACTGTCCTTACATGCTCGTTCCATTTCATATCGCTCTGCAATGTTACGCCTAGATATTTGAACGACGCGACAGCATCAATAAGGTCACTACTAATGCTGTATTCGAACATTATAGGATTGTTTTTTCTACTCATGCGCATCACCTTACATTTTTCTACATTGAGAGCTAGCTGCCATTCTTCGCACCAACTAGAAATTTTGTCCAAGTCATCCTGTATGCTATTACAGTCAGTTACAGACGACACCCTCCCATACACCACAGCATCATCAGCAAACAGCCGCAAATTACAACTTACACTGTCCATCAGATCATTCATCATAATTCGGTACTCAATAATTAGCCTAGACGATCTTTCACTTCCGTTGTCGAGGGCAGCACAACATTTCGGCTGTCCCGCGCATGTCATCACACATGCGCAGAAAGATGCAAATACATCACGCATGCACAACTTCGGGAATAAATACCGTGATTCCACCTGGGCTCTTCAAATGCCCACCTCTGCCCCTTAACTGGATCCTGTCCTACAGACTGATTTTACTTGGAACTTTTCCATTGTGAGTTCCCCTTTAGCCCACGGAGACAGTGATGCTCGATGCTTATCCTAGTCGGTTTCTTAATCTGCTCCTCCGGAACTTCTACTGTGCTACTGTAATAAACTGGCGTTGAGAAACGCATTCGTGATGATACTTTGCATTCTTCAGCTCATTCGTTTAGGCGCTAAAGCTCAGCTCTCTCTCTCTCTCTCTCACGTGGAGTTAATTTTATACTATGCGACAAACAAGTCTATTTTAAAATTGTGGAGCAGCCGCATACCACTTTCCCTTATTGACATGTTTCACTCGACAGACTCGAGCATCTTCAGAAATTTAATAGCCAAGCGCCACACGTTAAATATATCTGGCTGTGAATAGCGCCGCTGTCACACACAAAAAACATTTTTATGTACGACGGCGACACTATACACAGCCAGATATATTTACATCGGATACTAAATTTCTGTAGATGCACGCGCCTGTCGAGTGAAATATGTCAATAAAGGAAAGTTGTATGCGACCTGTGGCTCTTCCACAATTCTAATTTTTTTCTTCTTCTAGGCGATGTCGACGCTGGCTTGATTCTATTTTCTCGGATGGCTGGAACGTACAACAACAGTTATTCTGAGAGAGGCTCTGTAGCCCTAATAAATAATTTTATAGCATCACCAAACTCAAGAAGCTTTTCTCCTTAAAGTGCACTTCTTTTGACAAATTACAGCTTCTTTTTTCAGTTTTCAGCTATCAATTTTCGATCTTTGGAAAGATACTAATAAATGGAGGTAAAGTGATCGAGGTAAACCTGATCTTGCTTCTCTTTGGTTTGTTGAGTAAATTGTGTTGCCATGTTAGGATCCTGGAGTTACGCATCGGGGTAATAACAGCTATTCGCCGTAAGAACTGTGTAATCAAGATACCGCAAATTGTACCTTTGAGGAAGGGGATAAAATGTAGAGATAGAATGAAACTTTCACTCTGCAGCGGAGTGTGCGCTGATATGAAACTTCCCGGCAGTTTAAAATTGTGTGCCGGAACCGGGACTCGAACCTGTGACCTTTGCCTTTCACGGGCAAACGTTCTACCGACTGAGCTATCCCGACACGACGACTCACGATGCCGCCTCACAACTTTACTTCCGGCAGTACCTCGCCTCCTACTTTCCAAACTAGAGCGCTTGCCCGCGAAAGGCAAAGGTCCCAGGTTCGAGTCCCGGTTTCGGCACACAATTTTAATCTGCCAGGAAGTTTCAAGTGTAGAGATTCTTGTGCGTTTCCGCGTTCGTTGTTAGGAGGGGGAAAAGGATTGTTCTCCCAGTGGAAATTTATTTTTCAGGTTATAATGCAATTTTAATTTTCACCTTTTATTAAGGTATCCTTCTGTTTGCTCTATTGACTTCTTCTAACGTTTTATAGTGAGTGAATCCCATCTACGAAGTACGATGACTACTAAATTGCCAACAAACGTTTGTTCTAAACTCTTCAATGGACCCTCAAAATTTTGTAGTGACTCACTTCTTTAGCTGTGGGATCAGGGGAAAACCACTTAGATTCTTGAGAGAGACAGAGAGAGAAAGAGAGAATACTTCGCACTTCCTTATCGCCGCGTGGGAATAGCAGTGCAGTCTAAGACGCCTTACCACGGACTGCGCGGCCGCTCCCCGTCGGAGATTAGCGTCCTCCCTCGAGTATGGGTGTATTTGTTGTTCTTAGCATAAGTTAGTTTACGTAGTTTGCAAGTCTATGGACTGTTTTACTTAGCAGTTTGGTCCCGAACATTTGATTTGAACTTCCTTATCGTCAGAAGTCAAACGTGGAATGAATTGTGCACAAAGCTTTCACAACTGTTGTTGTTGTTATGGTCTTCAGTCCGGAGACTGGTTTGATGCAGCTCTCCACCCTACTCTATCCTGAGCAAGCCTTTTCATCTCCTCATAAGAACGGCAACCCACATCCACTTGAATCTGCTTACTATACACGTCTCTTGGTCTCCCTCTGCGATTTTTACCCCACACACTTCCCTCCAATGTTAAATTTACGATTCCTCGATGTCTAAGAATGTGTCCTACCAAGCGATCCCTTCTTTTGGTCAGGGTATGCCAAATATTCCTTTTCTCACCAATTCTGTTCAGTACTTCTTCATTAGTTATGCGCTCTACCCACCTAATCTTCAGCATTCTTCTGTAGCACCACATTTCAAAAGCCTCTATTCTCTTCCTGTCCACACTGCTTATTGTCCATGTTTCACTCCCGTACAAGGCAACACTCCACACAAATGCCTTCAGAAAAGACTTCCTTACACTTAAATTGATATTCGATGTTAGCAAATTTCTCTTTTTCAAAAATGCTTTTCTTCCCATTGCCATTCTGCATTTTATATTCTCTGTACTGCGACCTTCACATGTTATTTTACTACCCAAGTAACAAAACTCATCTACCACCTTCATTGTTTCGTTACCTAATCTAAGTCCTTCAGCATCGCCCGATTTTCTAAGACCGCATTCCATTATTTTCGTTTTGCTCTTGTTAATGTTCATTTTATACGTTCTCTTCAACACACTGTCCATTCCATTCAACTGCTCTTCCAGGTCCTTTGCTGTCTCTGACAGAATTACAATGTCATCAGCAAAACGCAATGTTTCTATTTCTTCCCCCTGAACTTTAATCCCTATTCCAAATTTTTCCTTGCTTTCCTTCACCGCCTGCTCGATGTACAAATTGAATAACATCGGTGAAAGGCTACAACCCTGTCTTACTCCCTTCCCAACCGATGATTCCCTTTCATGCCCTTCGAGTCTAATAACTGCGGTCTGGCTTTTGTACAAGTTATAAATAACTTTCCTTTCCCTGTATTTTACCCCTGCTGACTTCAGAATTTGAAAGAGTGTATTCCAGTCAACATTGTCAAACGCTTTCTCCAAATCTACAAAAGCTAAAAATGTAGTTTTGCCTTTCCTTAATCTATCTTCTAAGATAAGACGTAAAGTGAGTATTGCCTCCCGGGTTCCTATGTTCCTCCTGAACCCAAACTGATCTTCCCCGAGGTCAGCTTCTACCAGCTTTTCCATTCTCCTGTAGATAATTCGTGTTAAAATTTTGCAACCATGACATATCAAACTGATGGTTCTGTAATTTTCACACCTGTCTGCACCTGATTTCTTTGGAATGGGGATTATTACATTTTTCTTAAAGTCTGAGGGTATTTCGCCTGTCTCATACATCCTACACACCAGTTCAAATAGTTTTGTCATGGCTGGCTCTCCCAGAGACTTTAGTAGCTCTGAGGGTATGTGATCTACTCCTGGGGCCTTGTTCTGACCTAGGTCTTTCAGGGCTCTGTCAAATTCATCTCTCAGTATAGAATCTCCTATTTCATCTTGATCTACTTCCTCTTTCCTTCCTACAACATCGTCTCTAAGTTCATTTCCTTTGTAGAGCTGCTCTATGTACTCTTTCCACCTTTCAGCTTTCCCTTCTTTACTGAGAACTGGTTTCCCATCTGAGTTCTTGATATTCGTGGAGTTTCTTTTCTTGTCTGCAAATGTCTCTCTTATTTTCCTGTAGGCGGTATCTACTTTTCCCCTTCTTATACATTCTTCTACAGATTTGCATTTGGCTTCTAGCCACTCCTGCTTAGCCATTTTGCACTTCCTGTCAATCTCATTTCTTAGTCGTCTGTACTCCATTCTGCCTGTTTCATTTACTGCATTTTTATATTTTCTCCTTTCATCAATTAAATTTAGTATTTCCTGTGATATCCAAGGATTTTTTGTAGGTCTTGCCTTTCTACCTATTTTGTCCTCTGCTGCCTTCACTATTTCATCTCTCAATGCTACCCATTCCTCTTCTACTGTTTTATTTCCCCCTGTGTCTGTCAATTGTTGCCTTAATCTCCCTCTGAAATTCTCCAGAACTTCACGTTCCTTCAATTTATCTAGGTCCCAACTACTTATTTTCCTACCTTTCTGCAGTTTCTTCAGTTTCAGCCTACAGTTCATGACTAACAAGTTATGGTCAGAGTCTATATCTGCCCCTGGGTATGTCTTACAGTTTATAACTTGGTTCCGGAATCTATGTTTTACCATTATAAAATCTATCTGATACCTTCCAGTGTCTCCTGGTCTCTTCCAAGTATACAAACTTCTTTTGTGATTCTTAAACCACGTGTTTGTTACGATTAAATCATGTTCCGTGCAAAATTCTATCAGGCGGCTTCCTCTTTCACTCCTTCTGCCCAGTCCATATTCACCTACTATTTTTCCTTCTCTGCCTTTTCCTACTACCGAATTCCAGTCTCCCATCACAATTAAGTTTTCCCCTCCCTTAACTGTCTGAATAATTTCCTTTAGCGCCTCATATATTTCTTCTATCTCCTCATCATCGGCAGAGCTAGTTGGCATATAAACCTGAACTACTGTTGTCGGTGTTGGCTTCGTATCAATCTTGACAATGATAATGCGATCACTGTGCTGCTCATAGTAGTTTACCCGCAGTCCTATTTTCTTATTCATTATCAGTCCTACTCCCGTGATACCCCCAAGTGATATTGTACTTATAATCCTGTACTCACCTGACCAGAAATCCTGTTCATCCTGCCACCGAACTTCACTAATCCCCACTATATCTAACTTCAACCTATCCATTTCCCTTTTTAAATTTTCTAATTTTCCTACCCGATTAAGGAATCTAACATTCCACGCTCCGACCCGTAGAATGCCAGTATTGTCTTTCCTGATAACATCCTCCTGAGTAGTCCCCGCCCGGAGATCCGAATGGGGGACTATTTTACCTCCGGAATATTTTACCCGAGAGGATGCCATCATCATATTTCCATACAGTAGAGCTGCATGTCCTCGGGAAAAGTAACGGCTGTAGTTTCCCCTTGCTTTCAGCCGTTCGCAGTAACTGTGTGGCAAAGCCACATTAGCTGATGTTACAAGGCCAGCTCAGTCAATCATTCAGACTGTTGCCCCTGTAACTACTGAAAAGGCTGCTGCCCCTCTTCAGGAACCACACGTTTGTCTGGCCTCTCCACAGATATCCCTCCGCTGTGGTTGCACCTACGGTACAGCTATCTGCATCGTTGAGGCACGCAAGCCACCCCACCTCGGCAATGTCTGTGGTTCATGGGGGTGGATAGTTAACTATTGGTGTAATATGTGGCGTATTCTGTCCTCTGACATGGTTGTCGCGCCAGTTATTTCATAAATGCTTAATCGCTAATGGTCCAATTAAATATTGAGAGCATTCTAAATGTTTCAGTTTTGGAATTTATACGCATCGATAATTTTCAACGTAACTTCTACCATACTTGAATGCAGTGAACTATTTATCAGTTACTGAACTCTGAAGAGCAGAAAGACAGTAATTCCCTCTGTTGGTATTGAATTAGATATCATTAAACATCACTTGCGTTACTAATGACCTGTCTCAAATGGGTGCAAGCTAGAAATTAGAAGTGATAAGAATTTTGTTGTGAGTGTACTAGTAATAACCACTATTATTGTAGTAACATTGTACTATGAAGTATAGAAAACTTCAAATATAATGAACAGATTTCATAGTTTCGTTATTGAAAAATTGTGCGTTGTAAATGCACAACACAAATAAACAGTCCGTAGTTCGAAATCGTTTTGGGCAAAGGAATTTGTTAAATTTATTGATCTAACGTAACGTAAGCTTCTTCACTACTGCAACAAAGTTTGCTTCCCCGGAGATTTTTACTAAAGGCACGTAAAGCTTGTTGAATGTTATTTCGTAAGTGCACGAGTGCTGTTTGCTAACAGTCGTAAGATGAAGATATCGATTAAATACGTGGAGGGTTTTCTGGTTATATCTGTAAATGCATCTAAATATAAATAACTTATTTCATTTTTCATTAATACCCCTATACAAATCCAGCGCAGTATTAACTAAACCAATCGGACAAATTGACCGACAGATGAAGTGAGTGAGGCCTTGTTCATAGGCTATGGCTTTAGGATCGATAGATCGCGATGTGGTTTCAAAGGCGAGGCGCTAGTACACTCAACTCGATCGTCTGCATAATAACAGACACTAATTTTGTGTCCCTGTAAAGTCACTATCTTGCAAACAATAAACACATGTATGACAATACAAGATTAAAGATTTTAGGGTAAACGTCCTCTTGTAAAATGCATTAATACAATTAGATTATTGCTTGTTCCACAGATCATGAATAAGACATTTCGTAATGATGTGAAATGTGTCAGTTTAACAAAAGGTATCTTTACATGATATTTGATCACATACATTCTTTTGTAATTATTATTTAATTTTTATTTATTTACTATTTTGTAAAATTACTTATTTATTTCTAAAAATTAATCTACTGAGTAGGAGCTGTCATGCAAAAAGCTTTTCTTTTTAAAATGTAGTGGGCTATCTGTCAGACTTTTGATGCTATTTGGAATTTGGACAGACTTTTGCGGAAGCATAATTCACCACGTGCTAAAGCTTTGTAGATTCTTCAGTCAATGTACTACATTTAATTTCACCCTTTGATAGAAATAAAGTTCAAAAATACGAGATGTCCACAAAGTAAGATCCGTTTGGTTATATAAAACAAAAGTGTACAGATACAGAAAATATATTTATTGTACAAAAATCTACAACTGTTAAACTACTTTTCTATAGGCATCTACCTTCCGAAATTTTGTAGACACTTGTCATAGCGTGACAAAAGTTTTTGTATGCCTTCTTCATAGGTTTCCGCCTGTGTATTCAACCATCTGGTAACATGTTCTTTCAGCTCATCATCGTTGAAGATTTGACCACCGAGGACAGATTTTAGGTGTAAGAAAAGATGAAAGTCGCTGGGAGTGAGGACCGGGCTGTACGCAGGATGATCAAACACGTCCCTGTGAAATTCCCGTAAGAGCTGTTTGGTCACATTAGCCGTGTGAGGTCTGGCATTATCGTGGAAAAAACATCTTTTGTTCGTAAACCTCGCAGATTTGCCGATGAATTTCCTTTGGTTTAACTTTCTTTGCATTTAGAAAACGAATCACAGATCACATTTCACACGCGGCGGCATTTTCAATTACGGCTGACATGATAAAGAAGCACTACGAAGCACACGTCGGCAGCAGCGATCTGAAAATGGCGTACACGTCTGCTCCTTGAGTCGGAGTAAGTGCAGCGCATGCTCGGAACTGCGATCGTAGCGCTGCTGCGGATAGAAATAGAAACGGAACTTACTTTGTGGACGACCCTCGTATTATTCTTCTGTCTGAAACACTTGCTACAGCTTTTCCGTGGAATCTATTAATTTGATCGTTAAATTCAACCGCAGAAAAAAATTCAGTTTTAAATTGCTGTTCTTAAGACTGACTGATGCTATGTGTTGTAATTTAAAATGTCCTTGTAAAATAACCTTTGTAGTGGCATCTACCATCTATAATATCAGCGCGAAAACTTCAGAGATCCCGCAGCAGAAAGTGATTCGACGTGGAGGCTGTGGTTTAGCCTCTCCTAGGCTTTGTCTGTGAAATATTAGTGGTTGAGACATAGCCTAAAAGAGGTTAGGTCCAAGCCTCCAGTCTCTGCACAGCTGACAGCAAGAACGATCGAAATCTTCATGCCTGAACAGGCATTTATTTCTGGTATATCAGAATAACTGGCGATGAAATAATTGGTCCGCAAGAAGGTGGACTATATCTGCGCGAGTGACAACGGCAAGATCATCTCAACCATTGCCAGAGCGAGAAAGACAGGAATGCGCCAGGAACTAGTTTGCTTCATCCGAATTCTCTCCCTCTTCTCAGGTAAGCATACTATCATTATTTTAGATTAGTATTGTTGTTTTTAGAAAAATATCAGAGATGTCACGCTTCCACAATGACCAATAAGGAACACCTTTTACCTCGAACTTTCCATGCAACACGCCGCATTTGTCTGCTAGCACCACTAGGTGGTCGCTTTGTGTAGCTGCACTAACGAGTGCTCCAGTAGCTGCAGTATGTATTTGTCTCTTGGAGTTTTCGCAAGCGAGTTATTGTGTAAACTCTGTACAGTGTGGTGATATTATGAACAGAATTAATCCTCCGCATGTGGTCCAAATATTAGGGCCCAAGTTGCGACGTGCTGAATATGGAAATCACATGGAAGCAAGGATATGGAATTCGGGTATATAGGCCGCGGTGGAGTGACCAAGCGCATTGAGGCGCTATGCTCCGATGCGTTAGGCCGTTCTCCGTCGGGGGTTCGAATCCCCCCTCGGGCATGGGTGTTTGTGTCGTCTTTAGTATAAGCTAGTTCATAAGTAGTTTGTAAGTTTAGGGACTGATGAGCCCGTAGTTAAGTCCCATAAGCTATACAAACATTTGAACATTTGAGCTGCCTGGGCTGTGAAGCCTCGCTGCTGAATGGGACGCCCAGGCGTGACGTGCTGCAGCAGAGCAGGGGAGGTGTAAACAGGCGTTGTTTCAAGCGACTACGCACGTCGTCGTTCTGGCTTAGCTATACAGTTACTCCAAATAGTATTCGTCTAATAGATGATTGTATGTTTAAGGGTATATAAAGAGTGGAAAACTGGCAGATTGAAATAAAGCAGGAACAAGGACGTCTTTATTGATCAGTGAAAATGAGAATACAATAAAGAAACACAGATTGCTATTTAAATAAACATGGTTAATTAGTTTGGAAAACATTGTTTCCTTTCTTGGAATGAACAGCGAACTTATTAATTAATAATAAAAATAAGTCTAGTTCGCAATGCAATTTATTAACACTGGCGACCGGTTTCGATCTAATACCTTTGGGGTATTTCCCCGCTATACGTGCTAACACCGATCCTCGCCGCTATCATGGCCTGTCTCCACGGTGACGGACGGCGTCTCCTGTCCGTTACATCTCTGACGCGCCGTCTGCTTTGCTGCTGTACGGGCTAACGCCGGTCGCCTCTGCCACCGCGGCCTGTTTCCATGGCGACCGACCGCGTCCCTGGCAGCTACATCTATGACTCGTCGTCTGCTGCGACTACCTATCGATGTCTCCACGACGCCGTATCCACGGCAACCATCTGCGTCGCTGTAATTTATCTTTGACCCACACTGTGTTCGATTTGAAAGTTATTATTATCAACTGCCAATAGACGGCAGATATTTCCTAGACAGAAAACTCCTTTTTATTGTTTAATGTTTTAATTATTTTTTTATTTTAGACATGCCAACTACATTTTATTGTTAACAAAATGCATTTTGTATCCATCATGGATTATCTATGTAGTATATATATATATATAATCATCTTATTTCTCACTGTATGACGTTCCTCATTGGTTTAAGAAGTATTGTTGCTTCAGGCGGTGGGCGGGGCTTTGCCTTTATAACGCACAGCAGTCTCTCGCTGGTTAGCAGTCGCCGCACGCTCACCGCCTGAACTTCCGTTGCGTGGTTTACTGTCTTAGGTAACTTTTTTAAAACTTGGTTGTAAATTTATTTTAGTAACTAATAGTGTACCTGTTTCCCTCTATCTCTTTTATTTTATGTTCATAGGTCTGAAGATGATCTAGCACTTAGATCGAAACCGGTCGCCAGTGTTAATAAATTGCATTGCGAACTAGACTGTTATTTTTATTATTAAACATGGTTAAGCATTCGGAAGTACATATAGGCAATGTAAAACACAAAATAAGAATTCGTCTACAGAACTGAAAATCACACTTTGAACATAGAATGTTACTGTTAGAACTTAGTAGGGTCTCCTTTCCTCTTTATAATCGCTTGCATTCTTCTTGGCATGGATTTCACCAGAGATTCTGTTGTTTGCACTGTAATTATTCGCCATTCCTCTTGTAGAGCGTTCTGTAGATCATTTCTACTGGATATCTGACGATTCCTGATGTTTTTGTCGAGTAAATGCCACAAATTCTCTATAGGATTAATGTCGGGGGATTGGGGTGGTGTCTGCATCCAGTGGGGCGTGTTATACAACAGCCACAGCTTTGTGTCTAGAGCAGAATCTTTTGGATCATTATCTTGTGTGAAAATATAATCCCCATTAAGACCCATATGATTAACACTACTGGATAGATGTGTTTTTAGTATATTTATGTACTACTTGTGTTCCATAATGCCATCAATAAAACACAAATCCCTCGCACCATTTGCACTCATGCAGCCCCACACAAGTACTGAACCTCCTCCATGTTTAACTGAAGCAGTCATATTTCTCTCTTCAAGTTCACAATTCTTTTTTCTCCACAGTGTTACTGGCCCATTAGACTTACAGCTCAAATCGACTCTCGTCCGTAAATACAACCTTCTTCCGGAAATCAAACCCATCTGATTTATGTTCTCTTGCAAATGCAAGTCGCTTTCTTCTGTTGACTTTACTGATGTATAGTTTTCTACGGGCTGTTCGGCCTCCATACCCAGTTTCATGAAGCGTATTTCTTACAGTCTGTGCTGAAACAGACCTTCCTGTACGCACATGAAAAGCAGCAGCAAGTTGTGGAGCGCTCAGTTTCGGATTTTTGATGACTTCTCGAAGAAGCTGTCGTTTCACCAGCTTGGACAGAACTGCAGGACGACCGCTTCGTGATTTGTTTTCGTACTTTTTGCTCTGATTAAACCTGTATATAATGCTCTTCATTGTACTGGTAGGTCTACCGACTGTTTCTCCGATTTCTTGAAAACATTTTCCTTGTCGAAACAACCTGACGCAGATTTCTCTCTCTTCCTTTGTAGTTTCGCAACGTTTTCTACCCATATTACGTAAATATCACTCAACGACTTTCAGGCCGGAGAGACAGCTATTCACTGTGCTGGATGGAACACAACTGCATAACGAACGCGAGAGGGGCGTGTATCAGAGCGGCCCAATACCGCAGATATTGCTTACTAGACGAATACTTGTTTGACGTCCATTGAGGCGTGATTTTAAATAGTGTGTATTTGTTAACACATTCAGCGACATATGAACCATAAATAGCGTTTTATTTCCAAGTGGAGAAATCAACCAATTTAAGGAAATAGTTATTATTCATTTCGCAGCTATGTTTGTATGACTGCGCGCATTATAGTCTATGCGCCACGGTCGAACGAATACTTTGTGGAGTCACTGTAGATGCGAGCGCGTATGCCCACCACGCAGTACGTAACATAAGGAGCACATCATCTCACATCGAAGATATTTAGTAGGATGGCTTCAAAGCGAAAAGCAGGCACATCAACGTCAATGTACAATGTACGTCAGTGCAAGAAGCGTATATGTTTCTTATATATACGATTGTCTGAAAATGTTTAGCATGCTTCAAAATTCTTAAAACAACGAAAAAATTTAATTTACAACGTCATTACAATACCTTCCATGAGACAGATTATGGGCACTAGCAAAATGATCAGAAAGAAGTGGTCCAAAGAGTAAAGGACATACTACTAACAAGGAGAGGATCTAACACGTGGGTCACCGATTTCGATCGAATTTTGCATGGACGTGGTATAATGAATACAAAAAGACACGTGTTTTAGCTTTTTGCTAGACAGAAGTTTTTGAAAAATGGAGGTAAAATTTGATGATTGAAAATCGCATTTTCAATGCTATACATCGAAATATCGTGTAAAGATGAACAGCCGGCCGCGGTGGCCGAGCGGATTGCGGCGCGCCAGTCACGTTCCGCACGGCCACTACGGTCGGGGGTTCGAATCCCCCCTCGGGCATGGATATTTGTGCCGTCCTTAGTCTTAGCTAGTTCGTAAGTAGTTTGTAAGTTTAGGGATTGATGACCCCGTAGTTAAGTCCCATAAGCTCTACAAACATTTGAACAATTTTTTAAAGATGAACAATTTTTTTTTTTGCTAATATATATGGGGCCAAAAGTTAATGACGTTAGAGTAATTAACGTTTTTTTGTGTTTTCATGCTGTAGTTTGTGTAGGCCTACTTGTAAACATAAACGTCTTTCTGAGCGCCAGCATGGAAATTTTTAGTTAGTATTTTTAGATGCATTTGATAATATTCTCATGTTGCAATACCTTTTCTTGCCTTATTTCGAAGCAGAGCATCGGGAAGAGTAACATTCAATTACGTGTACAAAAACAATAAAAATAAGAAATATATTGTATTCTCTCTCTCTCTCTTCTTTCATTCATCAGGAATCTCTTTCAGACATAAGAAATTGATTGTAATTTCTCTTACATATAGCATTTTCATACAATTAATTTGCCACAGAATAAATTATTCAACCACCGAGGACATATCAGTGGCCGAAGAATTAAACTGACAGTTCTCCGTCCCGAAGTTGCTTTGTGGGGATTTGTACCTCGCCTCGCTGCCCCCTCACGACTCGTTCTGTACAACAGAATGCCACGAGCCGGCCGACAGCTCACTGCTGTGGCGCGAGCGCGAGGCAGCTAGCTCGAGCAGATCGCTGGGCAGACCTATGTCATAATAATTCAGAAATTCAGTGGCGACGACATGGAAATACACGACGTTACGCTGGTTAGATATACGGAATTTGAAGGACAGGAGGAACCTGAAGGCGGCTCTTCAAGCAGTACACATTCATCCCCAAGAGCAACAGAAACAGTCAAGTCACAGGGAGTACGAACCCTCGCCACAAAAAAGAAAGACGAGGTCAAGTGCACTAAATGATAATGATGACAGCGCACTAGAGAATATTTATGAAGACTTACTTCATGGCTTCAATTCATACAGCAAACTAATGAAACGCGATAAGTGCATCAAAATTAAATCAAATTGCACATTAATTAAAAACTGTGTCTAGGAAACGGGAGCAGGTGTTTGTTTCAAAAGAAACACTGTCCCTGTTACAAACTATAAACGAGTATGTAATATCGCAATTTGACAGTTCGAGGAGGTTTGGAGCTACAGTTCACTATTGTCATCTACGGATATGGACACTAAAGAGGTTAAAATGGTTGGCTTGGTCAAATTTAAAGCGTCCATTTCCTTTATCAACCATCTCAATGATGAATATGCCATTTCATCCAGGCATATTACTATGGTATTGATGCTGATCACTTTGTTTCTCTCTGTTAAAATGTTACTTGAGGTACAATGCAATGTTTTGGCTGGATATGACGCACACCGATCTCTTGTTTACGAGTGCCTGTTATTCCAAGCAGTTCACAGCGTTAGAGGTCAAAAGAGTCCCTTGAGAGCAAAAGTAGTATTATAGATTACCTCTAAATTTACGTACAGAAACTGAAAGCTATTGTACCGTATAGGTCGCGGTTTGCGAGGGGAAGTAATTTATACAAGTAGTAGCCATACGTCATTTGTATATTCAGTTAAAAAGAAACATCCATCTGCATCTCACTCTACGCTCTGTCATCTCTCTCGTCTTAGTCTTCCAAGTTCGATATATACAATAAAGAAAGTAGAATTGTTGCCCACCCTACCTTGGATATCTCTCTTTTAGACAACAGGGATGTGTGCCGTCACTTTTCTATCAACGACTGTCATTTTTTTTTTCATTAGACATACTTGTTGAAAGCCCGCAAGTGTTTGTTACATTTTCTGCTGCCAGTCACTATTGTCCTTTATTTATTTTTTGCGCCTTGCTTTTCTGGAAATATTTAGCAGTATCAAGCGCGTTTCTTTTTATGTACTATGTCATTTTGTTGGTGATGGCGAAGTATGACCTGCTACAGCATACTGATACCTTTGTTGTGATACGGACAATCGCATTTGTGTCATTACAGAAGTTTTTCTCTCTGAAGGTAATTGTGAATTTGGATATAAGTTTTACTTGTGGATTTTTGTAGTTCTCTTATGCAGAGACTGTCACTTATTAAGCGAGCGGATTTCAGGAAGTAAATTACACATGCCGTCCCATGCCAAGACCATAGCACAACGAGAGTAGTGCTTTATCAGAACAGACCCATTTCTGAACTTCCTGCAGATAAAGTTCTGCTGTCATGCCGATGACGGGTGCAACACACATGTGAACTTACATTTTCCCCGAGCGGGAGTGGCCGAGTGTTCTGTCCCCTTGCTGAGGAGTGCGCGTCTGCTCCCCCGTCGGAGGTTCGTGTCTTCCCTCAGGATTGAGAGAGAGAGAGAGAGAGAGAGAGAGAGAGAGAGAGAGAGACTGTTGTCTTTAGCACAAGTTAGTCTATGAGTTTAGGGACTGATGATCACTGCAGTTTGGTCCCAAAGAGTTACAAACATTGGAACATTTTGTAGACTTTCCTAGCGATGAAAATCTCTAGGGTTTCCAGCCGGGAGGCAGTATCGACGTACCGTGATGTTTCGGAAATTATCATACTCTGTCTTCTTCGCCGGAGAGTGAGACATCATCCTAAACGTTGCGGTACATTAACACTGCCACGCAGCGGAAACCCAGGAGATTTTGCATTAGGTGCATCAAAGCGTGCGACTCAAACGAGCTCACGTGCAAAGGTCAGCACGATTCTTCTCGCTAAATCGACCAAATTGCACGCAAGTTCGCCATTAAATTCTGACGGCATAAGAACCAATTACAGAGTCGCGTCCAGCCGTTGTCAAATGGTGCCAACAATTTGAGCAAAGCCGCACAAGAGAGCGTCATGCCAACGGTGAAGTAATGCCATCGATATCGATTACGAAAGACAATGTCCAGGTAATCAAGGAACTGACTTACAGCAACTGCTGATTGTCAAATGATGGATACGTTCACAAAGCAGTTTTCAGGCGCCTCAAGTCGCCCCGCGAGCTAGGAATGAATTTGTGTCGTCGAGGAATTGAACGATTGGTAGAACAATCCGATCGTCGTTTACGAAAACTTAGTGACTGTGCTGAAAATGGTGTTTTTTATCTTTGTCACTTTGGGCTGTAGTGAAGCATTTAACAAACTTTAATTGTCCTGCCATAATAATGTGCAACTCAGTTTTCGTAGTCCCTCCGTATATAATGTACGCTACAAACAAAAACATGCAATAAAAAAAAACACCTTTGCAATCGTTTGTTAGCGTATGTTCCCATTCAGAATTGACAGGGTCGAATCCTCGTCCAGCCATCCTGCCTAAGTCTCCTTTAATTATTCCACGTGCCGGTCGGACATAATGCTCCTTTACAAAGCGAACAGAAAATCGTCTTCCTCTTAAATCTTCTGAAATTGAGCAAGACCTCCGTCTCTAACATTTTTGTGTTTTACAATTTTAGTAACGCGTGCAGACTTTGAAATTATTAATTCTGCGCCGGCCACGGTGGCCGAGGGGACTGAGGCGCTCCAGTCACGGTCTGCACGGCCACTACGGTCGGGGGTTCGAATCCCCCCTCGGGCATGGATATTTGTGCCGTCCTTAGTGTTAGCTAGTTCATAAATAGTTTGTAAGTTTAGTGATGACCCCGTAGTTAAGTCCCATAAGCTATACAAACATTTGAACATTTTATTAATTCTGCGCATGTTTGTATCTTCGAGGAATAGTATTGTGTATTCTAGTAACTCTAACGTGTAAATTTTCTTAGTCTTTAGTCTTTTGTTCGTTGTTTTGCACAGCAAGTTAATACTGACAATTCAGTCAGCTGTCAGCCGCCTTTAATGAAGCATTAGTGTAATGGTAAGTTGAATATCTTATCTATGTTTCACAGTTCAAGTGTTGCTGTTGGCAGAGATAAGATGGACAGGTGTGTGCATGCTGTGTGCGGACACTGGTGGAGTTGGGAGCCATTCGCGATCTGCTGGATGTGCTGTTGGCTGCGGTCAGCTGCCTTCAGGTTGCTGCCTCGGGGTGTGAGGCGCGGCGCATTGGACGCCTCAGGTGCCATGTTTCGCCTACTTCCCGCTACCGCGGCACCTTCGCGTGTGCCGGACGCGGTTGATCAGTTCTCAGTGGTTTGTGGCACGTTCGCGTCGCTCGAGGCGGAGGGCCAGTGCTGAGGCTTGTCACCTAACATCGCGAGAGCGATCTCCGACTGGACTTCCATCGGAAGATAATTGGCCTTTGGAATTCCGAGTGGACTAACTCGGGGCAATCAAACAAGCTCCGTGCCGTGAAGCATCTAAGGCAACATGGAGGTCCTCACTGCGGTCATCTCGTAGGGAATCGGTTGTTCTCTGTCGCCTACGAATCGGCCACACATGGCTGACACGTGGCCACCTTCTTCGGCGGGAGGACGCGCCACACCGTGACTGTGGCGCCCCCTTGACAGTGGTCCACATTCTGGTGGACTGCACACTTTTAGTTGCCTTGCGACAATCTTTTAATCTGCCAGATGCGCTTTCTTTTATTCTAGGAGACGATGCTGCTATGGTTGAACGTGTTACTGGTTTTTATCATGTGATTTAATGGTGGGTACCTAAGCCTGATGTTTCAGGCACCCACCATTCAAACGGCTTTAATCTGTTTTTACTTTCATCCCGTAAGTCCCATCTTTGACTGGCATTTCTAGTGTGTGCAGAATGGCTGGCTCATCCTATATCGCCGGCCGCGGTGGCCGAGGGGACTGAGGCGCTCCAGTCACGGTCTGCACGGCCACTACGGCCGGGGGTTCGAATCCACCCTCGGGCATGGATATTTGTGCTGTCCTTAGTCTTAGCTAGTTCATATGTAGTTTGTAAGCTTAGGGACTGATGACTCCGTAGTTAAGTCCCATAAGTTCTCCAAACATTTGAACTTTTTTTTTCATCCTATATTATCTTTGTGATTAGCCAGCCACATTCTTCTGCTGTGATATTTTAGTGTTGTTGTCTGTTTCGTCAACTACTTTGATGGTTTTCCTTTAAATGTTGTCGTCTTAACACGCATTACCACTTTGAACGTCTCGTGCATTAGACGTGGAATACTTTTTACACGCTCATTAACAGATGTTCTCTCTTGTTTAGGAACAGGGGACAGATAACCTAGTCGTTTAGCCCCCTTTAAAAAAACCAACAACAATCACCTAACATCGCAATTTCATCTTGGCAGTGGACAGGCCTCCACGTCTTCTGCAGGGTCCGAGCACGCACACGGGGGAAGGTTTGTTAGTTACTGAGACCTTAAATGTTAGGCGTGTTATGGAGCCCCATGGGCAAATAGCGCACTCGGTATGTCTGTCGGTTAAATTTAGCGTCTGTAGCAAGGGTTTCCTATACCTGAATGGATCGTTTAGGACGAAGAAGAATAAGAATGAAGATGCTGCAGAAGGGTCGAAGCTTACACGTAATGCTCTAGCATTCCTGTTTCAAGACATTCGGTATGAACTGAATGGGGTTGAGATCGATCGCAAACGTAGTGTAGGCATAGCATCGACTCTTGAAACCTAGGTATCCGCAGCCCCCTTGGATATTAATGCTCTAGAAAACGCATGCTGGTTCGTCGATGAGCCCACAGAGCGAACAACGGATGAATACAAACGGTTTACAGCATGTGTGCCTCTAAAAATGCTTATGGGATACTTTGAGGATATGCATCGAATTATGCCGGCCGCGGTGGCCGAGGAGACTGAGGCGCTTCAGTCACGGTCTGCACGGCCACTACGGTCGGGGGTTCGAATCCCCTCTCGGGCATGGATATTTGTGCCGTCCTAGTTCGTAAGTAGTTCATAAGTAGTTTGTAAGTTTAGGGACTGATGACCCCGTAGTTAAGTCCCATAGAGTTTACAAACATTTGAACATTTGAAAATAGGTAGCAGAAAGGCACTGCAACCATATTTCGTACCTATACGAACCATTTATGGGGGTGTCTTAGTGCAAAATGTAAATTTTTATACCACAGCACTGCAGGCACCTCCATAAATGCATCCACAATTACGAAGACGTTTCGAATGTTGAATACAGAAGATCATTATAGTATTTTGGTATGGTTGGAAGCATCTCTGGTAGTGTCTGCAGTGCTGTGGTATACAAATCTTACATTTTGCGCTAAGACACCCCCATAAATTGCTCATATAGGTAAGAAAGCTACCTTGCTACGCGTTCAGCTACCTAGTTTCAACCACTTTTCAAGGTCATCCAACTGGTCAGTTCCAACTATCGAAATACTTTCATGCAGACCGCTGTACATAGCAGAGTTTCTTCTCAAAGTAGTAGCATCTCTCCTTCCCTCCTGCAAATCTTCTAACCAACAGAATTCGGGATTTTAACTTTTATATTCTAAATAATACGACTATTAAGCCTATTCTACTACACACTAATGCGGAATTTCTATATAGAATTTTTTTTTAACGAGTGGTCATTCCACTATAAATATAGGCATATAGAGCACAGTATATGTGGGGTTTTTGGATTCTTTATAAGGTAGTAAATAAGTACACAAATATCAGAGTACATAAACTTTTATTACTTTTTATACATGTTTAAATACAGAAAACAAGTTTATACATATATACATCTAGACACAGAATACAATTCGTTCTTTATTCTTGTTTGGTGTAACTTTAATTTTGTCTAATTTAATTTGTAACTTGTACCTTAGATCCACATCAGCCTTTTCTATTTTCCTATCTAGCCAGAAATTCGACAGGTACAATGAAGGTATGTTCTCGTACTCCATTACGTGCCTACGCTTATTCCTGTAATCCAGTTCTTTTATAGCTTTAATAACATGTTCTGCACCATCTTGCAAAGCTTCTAGACAAGAACACTCGGGTATTTTAACTTTACCCATTATTTCCTGCATGGCATGCTGGTTATAGCACTCAACATCCCCCTGTGTGTACGCCGCCAATTCTTCTGATATGCAATCCTTGGGTAAATCCGTATGGAAGGCTAGGCTTACGACTTTTGCAAACGAATGCTTGTTAAATAATGTTATGCCATCGGTTTTTAACTCCGCAAATGGCTTCTCTGTAGCTAGATGGACTACATCCAGTCCTCCACATTTGGACACAATGTATCCGTTCTTTTATGCAAACCCAAACGAGAGTGCATCTTTATAAACACGTTTTTCGTGTGTTCTTTAATGTAGAATACATCCTGTGTTCCGCCAATTTCGGCCGGCACACAGATGCGTGACCAATCTCCTTGGCTGTTTACTGTAAACGCAAATATTTTATAAGTTCCAGTCGTAGCCAGATTTCTCCACACCCTCTGTTTACAACCACATGTAAAACCTGGCTTGGACATCTGCTATAGCTTCTTCTTTCTCCAGCAATAGTTTGTATTCGTCCTATATGGCAGTTGCTTTAGCCATATATTTGAGTTTCCGTTTCTTGGCTTCGATCTCCTCTAGTTCCAATTTTCTTTTTCTTGTACGTAAGACATTTACTGCACGTAGTGGTGTAATTTCTTTAATGGGGAATGGCTTACGTCTGCACGATACATTTACTCTTATTCGCTATACTTGTGGAATACCATTGTTTGTAGATACCAGACCTAATTTGGCGATATCTGCATCTGGAGGCATTGTGGAGAATAATGTTCTGGATTGGGAGAAATACATTTCTCCTGCTTTAAACGTAGCTCTTCTGTGTAATAGTTATATCGTCCTTGCTGGCGTCAGTATTACGAATCTTCGCGTAATTTACAGGTAGGCAGTTAAAACTAAAAGCTGATAGAACATAATGTATAAGCTTTTCTCGGTCTTTAGTGTCTGAGAGATTTACCTGTACTCCTGTCAATTTTCGTGTATTCTTATTACCCCAATAAACAAATTATAATACACTAGTAAACACAACATAGCAGCTGTTCTGTAGGGAATTCGTTAACTGCGTCCACATCGAGGAGATTGGTACGCTATACATGTGCGCACTTTGCAGATACCGTTTATTCTCGTTTAAAACACTTAAACAATCTAGCACAGGGTCAAAAACACTGTCCATCCGGTATTTGTATATTGTAGCCTCCAGCCTTATAATGCCATAATCTTGGCGCAACGAAGAAGTAAAAGTCTCTCACAGTCATCTGTCTGGACACTTTATAAAATCGATAATGTGATTACCGATAACTCTGTTGACACTAGGGCTTGTGATTTGACATACAAATTTATTATATATTTTTACTCGGCAATTCGATGTTAACCAAGTTGGGATAGATTGTTTAACTTGGTTAACAATAAATAATGAGTTGTATTCTGTGTCTAGATGTATATATATAAACGTGCTTTGTTTTCTATATGTAAACATGTATACAAAAGTAATAAAAGTTTTTATGATTACGTAGAGTTTCCCAGCGTATTAATTGTTGATATTCATGTCGGGTTTCCAGCCGGATCGTCGAGTCATCTTGACACAATATTTCTGCGGACCACCTGGCCGCCATCTTCAGGTGATATGGATGCTGCTGAATCTCGTAGGAAACTGAAGTCTTGCTTACTCGCTTACTTTCTTGACGGACCTCGACCTTGGTCCGATGGTTGTGCAGGCTAAGCATTTGCTGCTATTCCTGCTGTACCTGAAACATAGGGAAAAAGCATTAGTACCTGGCTGTATGTGTGGACTTAGACTGTCAGATTGCTGACGATGTATTATTATATTCTCTTCTTTTTCCTGGTTTGCTACGAGATTTTTGTTAATCTCGCAGCAGGTCAGGCCAGCGGGTTGTTGGCCTGAAGTGGTGTTGTGTCCCCAATTGCCGGATGAACCGGTTGTGGGACTGCTCTGTCTTCTGGTAGAAGGTCCTGGCGGTGACGCGGAATCTCTCTCGGAGCGGTAGAATGCCGGCTTCTTCGTAAAGCTGATTGGTTGGGTAGCGCGTTGGAAGATGCAGGGCAGTCTTCAGAGCGCGGTATTGGATGGTCTGCAGCAGCTGGATGTGGACGTCGGCGGCGTTTCCAAAGACTGGGGACGCGTACTCGAGCATAGGGCGGACCAGTGACAGGTACAGCGTAATGCCGTGTTCCGACGGTAGTGGCGACTGCGGGTTGAGCAGTGGGTAAACTGAAGTCTTGCCGTGATCGGCGGCCTTATATACACCGCGAAGTACTAACGGCGCGTGCGCCAGAGAGTCGTGGCTGCGTCCTCTGCCGCAAGCAGCCGGTGCAGCGCCTCAGTGGAGAAACCTGGCAGGAACGATGTATCGCTTACATGCGCTAGTTGTCACAGGTGGAGAAAAGAGTGCGCTGTTTTTTAAAAAAGTTTTTGTACTCTAATATTTGTGTGCTTATTTACTACCTTATAAAAAAATCCTAATAACCCCATATATACTGTGCCTATATTTATGGTGGAATGACCACTCGTTTTACAAAAAAATAATGTTAAAATTCTATATAGAAATCCCGCATTAATGTGGAGAAGAATAGGCTTAATAGTTGTATTATTTAGAACAAAAAAGGTAAAAATCCCGAATGCTGTTGGAGGATTTGCAGGAGGGAAAAGAGATGCTACTTTTTCGAGAAGAAACTCTGCTATGTACAACGGTCTGCATGCAAGTATTTCGATAGTTGGAACTGACGAGTTGGGTGATGTTGAAAAGTGGTTGAAACTAGGTAGTTGAACGCATAGCAAGGTAGCTTTCTTACTTATATGATATGCACATTTAATAAAATAATCGGGGGCAGGCAGGGGGGCGATGGTGGCCCAATGAGCATTTGTGGGGGCAGTGGTGGGGGGAGGGGGGGAGAAAGTAACGGTACTTCGGCGGTAGGGCAATTGGGCCGAGCGTGGTAACGGTACCTGGCGTCGATGACAAACAAAAGACGGGCGAATCTCACTGTGCCCGTACCACCGTTGTTATACTACTGGATGATCAACTACCCGAGTCCTGGCTTTGGAAGGAAATAAGAAATAGTCCAAAAATTTGGAACTATACGATGACTCCTGTCAAGAGAAGCAGCCTTATGTCAGGAGGAAGTAGAAGAGAATGCGATATATTTAATCAAATATTTGATGACATTTTTTGGAACAATATTGTAGCCGAAACGAAACGGTATGCAGATCAAATACCAGTGGATCCACATAGAAAACAAATTGACGACACTTGGTTTCCTGTAGATTCTACCGAAATTAAAAGATATTTCGCATTGACCATAATAATGGCACACGTAAAAACAAGAATACAAATGAATTGGTCCAAGAGGGCTGTTATCGAAACGCCGATATTTAGAAAATCAATGCCTTTTAAAAGATATCTGAAAATTACAAGGTGTTTGCATTTCTCAAACAATAATCTGGTTGCCAATACAGCAAGATGAAACCTGCGATCTATTTTTTGAACCCAAAATTTAAAGAAGTGTATATAGTGAAAGAAGACAATACTATTGGTGAATCGCTCATGAAATTCAAGGGTCGCCTCTCTTATAAGCAATTTAACTCTTCAAAAAGGGCACGGTTTGGCGTTAAATTTTATAAATTGAGTCCGACTCAGGCTATTGCTATCAATTTAAAATATATACAAGCCACGATAAAACAAACGGCGATGATGGTGCTTCGGAATGTGTTGTCAAACAGCTTTTTGGATCAGTGTTGCACAAGGGTCACACCTAATACTTGGACAACTGGTATTCTTCCCCAAAATTATTTATGACATCTAATATATAAAGCAGAGTGTCCTTATGTTTGTACGTGTTGCATACAAATCTACAGTTTTGTTTCAATCTTTATGAAATTTTGTACACGTAAGCTTTAATCCATTAGGACGGTCGCCGTAAGTGTCAGAATCACATTCGATATATAGTTCACGAGATATGACGCCAAAAACAATGAGATGCGCGAAAAACTGCTGCATTTTGCGACAATGCTGCTCATTTTCTCCTAAACCATTGCACCGATTTCAACCAAATTTGGTACACACATTCCTTACCGTGAGGTAACAATTGCTGCATGGTTAAGAATCACATATGGCACATGGTTCAAAAGATATAACGTCATAACCAATAGAAATCGCAAAAAAAAATCCATATAATGCGGCGAGACTTTCGAAATACACTATATGAGAATGACAGTACTTAGCGACTTGCAACAAACTTTAAACATAATTTCAACCTTTATTAAACTTTTTCTCGCTGGCAACCATAGTAAAATGATGAAAGGAAAAAAGTTTCTCGCTTACTACTTTTCCGCTGTTTATGGAGTAAAACTACGGCTCTCGGTATGACGTTACAATTTATAATTTGAACACTACAAATTGTAGCGACAGGAAATTTTACAGACAGTATACACACATATACTTGGATGTACCTTTTAAATTATATCACAGTACGACACGTAGTTCATGAGATATGAGCACATAAACACTAACGTTAATGGAAAACCGCCCTATCACGCACCAAGTTTTAGTCTATTACTTCTTTACAATTAATTGCATTCCCAAGAGATTTTACAGACAAACTGCCCTTATACAAATTAATATATACCTGAAAATGGCAGGAATAAATGGATAAATACCCGGGCAACGCCAGTTTTTCAAATCAAATGTTCATATGAAACTTCCTGGCAGATTAAAATTGTGTGCCGGAACCGGGACTCGAACCTGGGACCTTTGCCTTTCGCGGGCAAGCGCTCTACCGACTGAGCTACCCCGACACGACTCACGATGCCGCCTCACAACTTTACTTCCGCCAGTACCTCGCCTCCTACTTTCCAAACTTCACAGAAGCTCTCTTGCAAACACGCAAGACTAGCACTCCTGGAAGAAAGGATATGGTGGAGACATGGCTTAGCCACAGCCTAAGGGATGTTTCCAGAATGAAACTTTCACTCTGCAGCGGAGTGTGCGCTGATATGAAACTTCCTGGCAGATTAAAATTGTGTGCCGGAACCGGGACTCGAACCTGGGACCTTTGCCTTTCGCGGGCAAGCGCTCTACCGACTGAGCTACCCCGACACGACTCACGATGCCGCCTCACAACTTTACTTCCGCCAGTACCTCGCCTCCTACTTTCCAAACTTCACAGAAGCTCTCTTGTAAACACGCAAGACTAGCACTCCTGGAAGAAAGGATATGGTGGAGACATGGCTTAGCCACAGCCTAAGGGATGTTTCCAGAATGAAACTTTCACTCTGCAGCGGAGTGTGCGCTGATATGAAACTTCCTGGCAGATTAAAATTGTGTGCCGGAACCGGGACTCGAACCTGGGACCTTTGCCTTTCGCGGGCAAGCGCTCTACCGACTGAGCTACCCCGACACGACTCACGATGCCGCCTCACAACTCGGCATCGTGAGTCGTGTCGGGGTAGCTTAGTCGGTAGAGCGCTTGCCCGCGAAAGGCAAAGGTCCCAGGTTCGAGTCCCGGTTCCGGCACACAATTTTAATCTGCCAGGAAGTTTCATATCAGCGCACACTCCGCTGCAGAGTGAAAGTATCATTCTGGAAACATCCCTTAGGCTGTGGCTAAGCCATGTTTCCACCATATCCTTTCTTCCAGGAGTGCTAGTCTTGCGTGTTTGCAAGAGAGCTTCTGTGAAGTTTGGAAAGTAGGAGGCGAGGTACTGGCGGAAGTAAAGTTGTGAGGCGGCATCGTGAGTCGTGTCGGGGTAGCTCAGTCGGTAGAGCGCTTGCCCGCGAAAGGCAAAGGTCCCAGGTTCGAGTCCCGGTTCCGGCACACAATTTTAATCTGCCAGGAAGTTTCATATCAGCGCACACTCCGCTGCAGAGTGAAAGTTTCATTCTGGAAATGTTCAAATATTTGTATAGTCTACGGGACTTAACTACGGGGTCATCAGTCCCTAAACTGACAAACTACTTATGAACTACTTACGAACTAGGACGGCACAAATATCCATGCCCGAGGGGGGATTCGAACCCCCGACCGTAGTGGCCGTGCAGACCGTGACTGGAGTGCCTCAGTCTCCTCGGCCACCGCGGCTGGCGCGCCAGTTTTTCAGCTAGTATAAATATAAAACAAATGTAATTGGCACAGTACATGGGAATAGGAAGTATATGCCAAAAGATTTGTGCAGTGTAAAATTACGAAGGGGGAATACGCAATAAGAAGCTAAACCGAATACTCGCTATAAAATGGAAACACAAGCGATATGTTAACATGTCGACAAAACATGAAACAGTCGAAATGACTACATAAGCATCCAATCGTACTCCAAAATCAAACTGTATTACAAAATACAACAAGGGAATTAATGGAATTGATCTCCAAGACCAAATATTAGCATGTTTTCCAGTAATGTGGAAATACATGAAAGGATATAAAAAATGTTTTTTTTATCTGTTCGATAGTGGTCTTTTTAACTCTTACATTTATACCCGGGCCGCTGAAACATTGCACTTGACGTTTCGCGTTACGGCGAGTTAAGTTGGCTACACTGCTTTAGCGACGTTGCAACACTAGCCTCTATACACACAGCAGACAAAACGGTTTTCAGTTGCATCTCGTAAATGTAAGCTATTGAGTAATAAAAGTGCATACAATAATTCGTTCTTGAGCAGGAATTATCGGCATATTAATGGAGACCAGAGAACAATAACGCGCATGCTTTCAATAACGAAGCATATCAATATAGAAAATAAGCATTGGATCACGACAGATACGAAATAAACAATAACTTCTCTCTCTACGTTGTCGCTGCCAAAATCGTTTGCGCTGCCACAGTGGCAACAGCTTCATGCAACAGCTTTTCGACCTCTGTTATTGTGAAAGACTTATTGTTCCTTAAGTAATTCTTCACGTCACTCCACACCAATTTTATAGGGTTAAAACGGTAGTGAAAAGGGGGCAGATTTATTTCATTGTGACGCTGCTCCTTTGCGATTTCGTCTACTGCATATGTAGGTGTAATGGGCTTATTTTGCTTCACGAGCGAATATAAAAGAAGTTTTGACATTGCCATATCTGCAGCAATATTTCTTTCTTGTAACCACTGCACCGTAACTTCTTTCCGATCGTTTTGAGAATGAACTTCCTGCTCAGAGCATAAGCTTCGAAGTTTTTATTCAAACGAAACTGAGAGCTTACTCAGAAAACGTCACTAGAGAAACGTCTTTTCGGTGACATTATCCAATTACTTGAACTCAGAAAGTCAAGTTAAACCACTCGCAGTAAAACAAATCGCAGCGAAAAAAGCACACACAACGTAAACACGCGATAAACACGATACACAACTTTGTTTACGGTAACATTGAACAAAGCCGGCAACGCGGGAACGTTGACGTCACGGCACGCGATCACTAGAAGTGTTTATCGCGCTTTGATTGGATAGTTTCTAGCGACTAGCGCCTCGCGCTTCTTGCTCTTCACTTGTTATTTGTAAACGTAAAGTGCAAAGTTTCAGCGGCCCGGGTATAAGAGGAAGAAACAATGTTACGTCAACTATAGGATCAACATAACCAAATCTCTACTGCATATTCTGCAACCGAATTATAGAGAACGAGGCGAATTATCTTCGGAGATGCGCCAGAGAGGCAGCACGCGAAGCATTGACAGTGGCGGACTAAAGGTGCGATACCGAACCCGACCGCAAGCGGCAGTCGACACTGACCCGCGGCGGGTGGCACCACTGGTTCCCATTGTCTGCAATGCGAGCCAATTCGGAACGCGGGGATAGCGGCGCATGTCGCCGTATACCTGCTCTGGAGACAGGCGGCACATCCGGTCCCGAACCAGTGGTGTCGCTGTCGCCTACTCGACCCCCCACCAAAGACCGGTTTTCTTGTCAACACCCCAGGAAAATGAATTCTTCAGACTCCAAATCAAATGTTTGTAAATCTATCGGACCAAACTGCGTGGTCATCAGTCCATAGTTTACAAACTACTTAAACCTAGGTAAACTAACCTAAAGACAACACACACAAACCCATGCCCCAGGGAGGACTCGAACCTCCACGGCGAGCAACTGCGCGCTCCGCAGCGAGGCGCTTTAGACCGCTCGGCTACTCCACCGCGGCTCTTCAGACTCCGGACGAAGAGAAGTCCAAAAACACAGTAGCAACATATCCTGTAATATATGACGCAGGAAATGAAGACTACAGAAACGTTTTAGGAAAAGATACCTGGAAAGCTACAGCACAGTAGTTACAGGACTAGTAAGTGCACGAAGTTTGTTATTTATCAACGAATGGATTCATATGTACGTTGTTTATAACCACTGAAGCACTTGGGGATAGGACCTCAAGAAACTATAAAATCAGATTTTGTTGGTTTTAATTAATTGAGACATTGAAAGTAAGTAAAAGCAGAAGACATCACTGCCTTGTCCCTTCAACAGATCGGATTGAAACCTGGATTTGTTTGTTTGTAACAGGGAAGAAGAGTTCTCAAGTTCCACGAATAAATGTATAATAGGCCTGGAATTGTGCTTAATCAGTCGGGAATTTTTGTTGTAAGTTCTGATAAACTATTTAATTATGACTACGGATGTATGCATGTAAATTTTGGACGAGGCATATCAATGAAGTGAAAACTCAGAGGAAGCTACACTCATTAATATTTTGTAACACGATTTTCTACATTTTTGTAGCAACTTAGTGCAGTTTCCTCAATAAGAACTGCTGAAATGAAAACTAAACACAATCAGTTGTTTATGTTCAAAGGAATTAAGAAATTGTTAACTATCGGTAATTACATAAATGGTGTACTTAAAAATGATTATGTACAGTATAAAGCCTTTTGAGTAAAAGTACGGTCAGGACAGGTTTATTTACTTCATTTTACACGAGAGGTGACAATCGATTAATGTTATGTACCAGCACAGAAACGAAAATGGAATTAAACTAACGATGATACAATATTAAAAGTGTCAAGGCAAAGGGATGAAAAGAGGCAAATTTTACTAAAGGCCTTTATGGGACGCAAATATGATGATATTGAATTATTTTGTGGACATATCAGTGCAGTTTTACGGAGTTCATTTCCAATATATAAAGCAGAACCGAAAGAAAAAATAGTCGCAGTGTTTCTGATTATGAAATGATGGCTCCACAGTGCAACACAAATCAGCAGTAAAGAGATAATAACACTTCTTCAACATCCACATCGCTGAGACACTATTCTGTACCAGTTCTTGAGCAGAAAGTAAATAACGCATGATTTCTTGTATACTTCTCAGTGTAAAATGTAATTTTTCTTCTTCAATTACCGCATTTCTTAGACACTGTGGTTTTATGTCAACCGAAATACAACCTGCTGTATCTCACCTCAGGAGATAACTGAAAGACACTGTCTGCTACGGAAATTGTGTTTATTGCCAAGACAAAATAATCACCTTCTGGAAACAAAACAACTAACAAACTTCTGAAACTAAGACAAAAACAACAAACATCAACTAAGTTCCCTTCTTCACCAGTTAGGTACTAGCCAGGAAGATAACGACAGCCTAGAGAACAGCCAGGGAGACGGAACCGGACGACGTATTCCATTGCAGGAAGTCCTGGAGGCGCGGCGTCGCTGGCAGGGACTTTTTCCCGGAGACGTCGGTCGCGATCCCTCAGCTATGGTTCTCGTAGGCAGTCGGCGGAGAACTGCGGACGTAAATTGAGGGCCATTGTCGGTCACAATTGTCTCTGGTAGGCCTTCAGTGGCGAAGATGCTAGTGAGCGCCTGGATGACATGGGTGCATGACATGGGTTGATGATGTGGGCATCCGAGAGACGTAAGGAAACCCAGAGCCGGCGTCGACTGAAATAAACCACTAGGAGCCCAGAAAGGGACCTGCGAAGTCCAAATAGAGCCTGGACCAGGGTGTTGATGCCTCTGGCCATGGGAAATACCGACGTGCAGGAGCAGCTTGTTTGCTCTGGCAGGAAGGGCAGGCTACTACCATAGAGGCGATATCTGCGCCGATCCCCTTCCAGTAGACATGTAGACGTGCGTGACGTTTTGTGAGCACAACTCCCCAATGACCAAGATGAAGCAGGCTGAGGACCTTGTGTTGTAGGGAGGGAGGAATGACAACCTGTGGTCGGCCGTTTTCGTCCTGGATCAGAAGAACACCATCACAGACAGAGAATTCGTGCCGTCGATGCCAATAATTTTGAACACCTGGGGTAAACACATAACGTCAATCCAACGGCCAACCTTGCTGAACCAGCCAGATGATCTCGCGCAGGATTGGGTCCTCTGCAGACTGCTTGGCTACTAGTTTTGCGTCAATGGGAAGGGACGCGAGAGTGTGTTCTTCTTCTGCGTCTAAGTGGCAGCACACTTCTGGGTGAGCGTCAAATGAAAGATCCGGACCTAATGGGAACTAGGATAGCAGATCGACAATGGCACAGTTGGTCGTCGAGTGATACCTAATATCATAAGTGTAATTAGCCAGAAATAAGGCCCACCGTTGGAGGCGTCTAGCCGTTTTGGTACGGATGTTTGCATCACACTGAAAGAGAGGCAGGAGGGGTTTGTGGTCGGTCAAGATGATAAAATGACGACCATAAATATAGTCATGGAACTTTTTTACTATGGCCAAGGCCTCCTTTTCAAATTGTCCATAGTTGCACTGTTCCAGTGTCAATTTTTTGGAGATGAAGGCAACTGGTCGTTCCAGCCCATCGACCCTGTGCGAAAGAACCGCACTCACACCATAATCATAGGCATCTACTGCAACAATCACAGGGAGTGATGGATCGAAGGCCATAAGACATGTGGGCTGAAGCAAGGCCTGCTTGAGATTGTGGAAGGCAGTTTCACATGCCGTGTCCCAATTCCATGTCATATTCTTGTGTTAGAGGCGGTACAAGATGGCTGCGATGATTGAGGCATGTGGAATGAATTTCCTGTCATAATGCAAGTAGCGCAATACGGACTGCAGCTGCTTGACGTCCGAAGGGGACAGTAAATCCTGCATGGCCTGGACAACAGAAAAAGGATATCCAGGTTGTCCGCTAGGTGTTGAGCGGACTATCCGGCAACAATGTTGTCATCCAGATAGTTGGCAGTGCATGCACGTCCCTTGTAATAGTTTTGAGGAACCTCTGGAAAATTGCTGGGGTACTCGCGATCCCAAAGGGAAGCCTATTATAGTTGAAAAGACCAAAAGGAGTGTTGATTACAAGTAAATTGCAGGACACCTTGTCTAAAGGAAGCTGTAAATATGCTTCCTTGAGGTCGATTTTCACGAAGAGTTTGCCCCCAATGAGGAGTGTGAGGATACGACTGACCTTGCTTCTTGTGACAGCTAAAGAATTTGTGTCGAGCTGTCGTAACATACGCTTGTGGAGTCAAAGTACTCCTGCAAGCAAAACTTCAAATCGTCATAGGGTAGGGCATGTCGTTCGTGCTCCGGTTTTAATTGCTGAAGAAGACAGTAAACCTCAGGACCAACGTAGGCGAGGAAGAAAGCCCTACGTTGGGCATCATCAGAGATATCGTACGCCAGGAAATGTTGTTCAAGGCGAGCCATGTAGTTTGCCCAAGATTCCATCTGCCTATCAAATGCTGGGAAGGGCGGAGAGGCTCCCCAGAACCCTTTACTATCAGGAAGAGAACGCGGCGTTCGGTGGGCTCCGTCCATAGCTAAAGCGCTAACGGCCGCCATTGCCTGTACAAGTTCCTGCTGGACCAACTGCATGTTCCGTAAGAGGAGCAAAATTTGCTGTGACACGTCAGGTGTTGCTATGACTGGTTGACTGTCGATGGTAAACAACGAGCAAGACAACAAAGAAGACTACCCACGTGACCATAAAAACATCGTGCATAAAACATCGTGCGAAATCGTACTCAACGCATTCTCTGAGAATTACTTCGAAAAATTAGTTAATGAGCCAACTAGAATTGTAAATGGATGTGAAAACACACTTGATATCTTAGCAACAAATAATCCTGAGCTCATAACGAGCATCAAAACGGATACAGGTATTAGTGAACACAGAGCTGTGGTAGCAAGATTGAATATCTAAAGTCCCAAAGTTACCAAAAATAAACGAAAAGTATATTTGTTCAGGAAAGCAGATAGAAATAAAATACATTGCTTCTTGAAAGATAGCTTCCAGTCGTTTCTAACACTAAACGTAGGTGTAGACCAGATGTGGCTCAAATTCAAAGAAGTGGTATCGACAGCAATTGACAGTTTTGAACATTTGAGCTTAATACCAAATAAATAAATAAAAGGAGGAGGTGATCCCCCTTGGTTCAAAAAACAGGTCAGGACACTGATGCAAAAGCAACGGAGAAGGCATGCTAAATATAAACGAACACAAAATCCTCAGGATTGGCGATCCTACACAGAAGCTCGAAATTTAGCGAGGACTTCAATGCGAGATGCCTACAGTACTTATCACAACGAAACTTTCTCGAAATTTGTCTGAAAACCCAATGAGATTTTTGTCATATATTTTGTGTCTCGTTTCCGCCGTTTGTCCTGGGTGTCGGTGGCCGAGCAGAGAGAGACCGACACAGGGAAATAGGATGCACGCTTGTGCGGGTACAGAGTCTGAGGTGACCAGCCAGTGGAACAGCAGAAACTAGAAACACTGAGCTAGATTAGAACAAGTTGTATATTTCGTAGAAATAGGATATACTTAACTTTTACAAAGTTCATGATTGCCAACTAAGTGTACTGCTGAGGCATAGGTTAACTACGTAGAGGCCTGCCTACCGATAAGTCCGTTTCAGTGCCTGTCCTAATCCCAAGTCTTAACTGGTGTCTATCTGATTCCCATGTGAACGATGCAGTTGCGTGGTGGCCACGAACGGAGCTGCAGCCGAGGGCGCTCGTGGCTGACGTAAGAACGCCGCGCCGTGCGTGCATGGCGGCGCGCGGCGAAAGTATGTGGCGCACACTTCAGACTTGTGCGACACCACAATATGTTAAATATACTAGGGGCAAAACACAAACAATACCCTCACTACGTGATAGTAATGGCGATCCTGCCGATGACAGCACTACTAAAGCAGAGTTAATAAACATAACTTTTAGAAACTCATTCACCAAAAAAAGACGAAACCAATATTCCATTTTTCGAATTACGAACAGAGACTGTAATGAGTAACGTAGAAGCAGATATCATCGGAGTAGTGCAGCAACGAAAATCACTTAACAAGAACAAGTCTTCTGGTCCGGACTGTATACCCATTAGATTTCTATCTGATTATGCTGAAGTGATAGCTCCTTACTTAACAGGCATATACAACCGCTCTCTCAAAGAAGGATCTCTACCAAAAGATTGGAAAGTTGCACAGGTCACACCTATATTCAAGAAAGGCAGTAGGAGTAACCCACTAAACTACAAGCCTATTTTATTGACGTCAATTTGCAGCAGAGTTTTGGAACATATCCTGTATTCAAATATTATGAATTATCTCGAACAGAATGATCTATTAAACCAAGGTCAATACGGATTTAGAAAATATCGTTCATGCGTAACACAACTAGCTCTTTATTCACACGAAGTGATGGGTGCTATCGACAAGGGTTCGCAAATCGATCCAGTATTTCTTGATTTCCAGATGGCTTTTGACACCGTACCGCACAAACGGCTTTTAATCAAATTGCATTGTTATAGTTAGTATATCGCAGTGCGCCTCGGTTGCACAGTGGTAGAGTGCCAGACAACAAATCCAAAGGTCGCGGGTTCGATCCCCGCCAGGTCCTAGGATTTTTATCTGTCACTTTCCACTTCTTTCACCTCTGGCAGTAGTGCTCATGTGAAAAATACCGAGTAGCACCGTCGTTCGGAACCAACGTTAAACTGTAGGTCCCCCTATAACTGGCTGGGTAATTCAGTTAGAAGGTCGGAGGAAGGCAACGGCATACCACCTCCAAACAGGACCATGCCAAGTAAAGCGCTGTGGTGTTCAAGCCAATCTTCGGATTGTTGACTGCTTTACCTTTTTTATAGTATATCGCCTCAAATTTGCGACTGGATAGGGGATTTTTTGTCAGAGAGGACACAGTTCGTAGTAATCGATGGCAAGGCATCGACTAAAACAGAGGTGATATCAGGCGTTCCACAGGGTCGTGTTATTGGTCCTCTGCTGTTCCTTATTTACATAAACGATTTAGGGGAAATCTAAGTAGCTCTCTTAGATTGTTTGCAGATAACGCCGTCATTTACCGTCTAGTAAAATCATCTGAAGATCAAAACCAACTGCAGAACGATCTGAATAAGATATCAGTATGGTGTAAAAATTGGCAATTGACTCTAAATACTGATAAGTGTGAAGTCGTCCACATGAGTACGAAAAGAAATCCGTTAAACTTTGTTTACAAGATAAATCAATTAAAAGTGAAGGCCGTAAACTCCACAAAATACCTAGGAATTACTATCACTTCAGACTTAAACTGGAAATAATACGTAGATAATGTCGTGGGAAAGGCGAACCAGAGACCGTTTTATTGACAGAACCCAGAACTACAAAAGAAACTGCATACGCTACGCTTGTCCGTCCATTTTTGGAGTATTGCTGCCGAGTGTGGATCCTTATCAGGTGGTTTTGACGGAGGACATCGAAAGAGTCCAAAGGGCAGCTCGTTTTGTATTGTCACGATACAGGTAGACAGCGTTACGGAAATGCTACAGGATCTGGGATGGGAATCATTACAACAACGGCGCTTATCGCTGCGGCGTGGGCTACTTACGAATCACCAATCGCCAACATTCTCCTCCGAATGCGAAAATATATTGTTGACTCCCACTTACATTGGTGGAAATGATCATCAGAATAAAATACGAGAAATCAGAGCTGGAACGGAGAGATTCAGGTTATCTTTCTTCCTGCGCGCTATCGAGAATGGAATGGGAGATAAATAGTATAACGGTGGTTCTATGAACCCTCTGCCAGCACTTAAATGTGATTTGCAGAGTATCCCATGTAGATGTAGAATTTTTTCGAACATGGGTGGAAATTTCTGTTTCTGCCTCCAAAGAAGCAAAAAGGAAATTACCCTAATAGACTGTTTTGTTCCATCAGAAGCTTTCACAGATATGTCACACACTGAATCAGATGGAATACCACTGCTGCTGCTGCTAGCGATGGAAAATAAATCTTTACCTTCATTGTTACCGAGCCCCTCATTTTCCGTTTTAATGTTTCTTCTAAATCAATTTCATCATCAGCAAACACACGTTCTTCTGCTTCACTAAGATCTGCACATACTGGCAGATATATGTAATTTCTTCATTTTATTCAAATGTGTATATAGTTTATGGGACTTAACTACGGGGTCATCAGTCCCTAAACTTACAAACTACTTATCAACTAGCTTATCCTAAGGACGGCACAGATATCCATGCCCCAGGGGGGATTCGAACCCCCGACCGTAGTGGCCGTGCAGACCGTGACTGGAGCGCTTCAGTCCCGTCGGTCACCGTGGCCGGCTCATTTTATTCAAAAGTTTTATGTTGCCGACTGAAGAAGTGTGATAATCTAGGTCCTTTTTCTGTGTTATTGTGTGCACTTACAGCAAAAAAGGGGGGGGGGGGAGACGCAAAATTCATACAGAAAGCAAAACACAGGACATGATGATATCATGTATGCTTTTATTGTTTACCGTTAATGCAAATTATAAAACACGTGTACAAACGCTAAACAGAAACGGAAAAGAACCGTTCATTCAATCTATCGATCGACTAGTTTGTTTGCTTGCACAGATCAACCAATAGATCACTCTTAACTCCGTCATACAATCTGCTTCGAGTGTATTTGTTTCATTTTATGTTTTTAATATAGAATACAAAATCGTTCAACAACTTAGCAGAGTTGCTTCCATATGCCTACAACAGTATACAAGTTACTTAATTTAATAAAATATCGTTTACTTTTATTCCGAAATTTGTCCCTCATCTTTTGGTGGGCCAAGAAAACTTTGGGTGGGCCTGGCCACCTCTGGCGCCTCCAGGGCAATAGTGATTCTAACAGAACAATGCAGTGTCTGACGCGTGGGAAACATGTATAAGTGGCCTATCACCACGCATGAGGTTTCGTCTTTACTACCAACTTTATTCGACACATATTTTGCAGACAGTTTGCCCCCTTTATCATTGAATGCACCTTCGAAATTACATCGTAGTACGACATATAGCTCAGGAGATATGTCAAACTCAATGAAATTCGTTAAAATCCGCCTCATCACGCATGAGATTGTATTTTATTTCGCCTTTACTACCAATTCCATTCGCAACTAATTTCGCAGACAGTTTCCTAATATTCCACTCTACAAACCTAGAAAATCATATTGTCGTGGGACACACAGTTCAGCAGATATGTCATAAAGTTTGAGCTGCATGAAAACGAAACTTGTATGGGTGGAGAGTGGGATAGGCGACGATGGAGAAAGGGGAAGGACAAGGACTAACGTATTAAGGAAGGCGTAAATACACACCCGGGAAATGCCGGGAGTTAAAAGCTAGTTCTGAAATGAAGTAAAAAAAAAATGTAGTCAAATGTGATTTTTCGTTAATTACGGCACTACACATACAAATACAAAAATCTCACTTATAAAGTCATATGCATGTTTAATCAAAAATAAAGATCGCCGACTTATCTTACTATTATGATACAGTTGGTTTTGAGGGCCATACAATCACCATTCCTCACTATAAGCCTGAATTAACACACTTAATGCTTGTTTGATCCATTTCATTTCAAGACTACGAAACAATAAGTACAAAGGATGTTTTCGGCATCAGATTGGATAAAAGAAAGTCCGCTGGCAATAAAATATTGCTTCCGTTCGAGTTTCGCGTCGTATTATCACCTTGTGCGCATTCAGAGATTACCGAAAGGACTGACTCGTGTGCATCGTAGGCAATGTGAAACACCATATAATTCCAAACATGTATGTTTGGGGCGCTGCTCCATAGGTGAATGGTTTACGTGTATCGCGTGTATCGTGTAATAGGGGCTTTAAGTGGCCAGATGATATGATCGCACAATGGCAACAAATATAAGGGAACCCTCCACTTGATTGACTTCTAAAACGTTATTTATGGTTTTGAAAGGAATGTCGATGCCTGACACGCCTCCTGCAGCTTCCAACATTAAGGCTGCCGCCGGGAAGGAGCGGTAAGGGGAAAGCAGCATCGGCTGATTGTTGCAGTGCTGGAACCGTTACCCTAACAACGTGTACAGCAATACTTCGCGTCAGGGAGCATTGTAACGTTGGCAGCGCTTATAAATAAATATCTTTCAATTAGTGCCGATTTTCTCCACTTACGGCCGCACCAGTAATATCGTCAATTATCGTGGCTAAATAGTTCCCCAGTCAGGGTTGAAGACGACAATGTCTTGCTTGTCATTGTCGTCGTAATACTCTCCTAATATTAAGGATGACAGACTGGCTGGCCAGCAGCTCGACAAACAACTTTGTCCTCATAATGCAAAATGCTGTATAAACATCAATTTACATGACTATACTATACTTGTGCAACCAAGTGCCATAATATAAAACGAAAAATGGAGTCCGCAATTCAGTAAAGTAATACTGTAGCATGATTCAGTTACAGCTGCACAAGAGCCAGAACTTACTTTAGTGACATGATAATTAAAAAAAACTAATTAATAAATACGACCCTTAAGTTCTCAGAAATTTTAATTTAAATTAAAACTTTACAAGCAATCAGGAAGTTTTGTTTATTGTGCTGCAGCTATCCTTAGGCAAAAATCGGGAAGCGGGAAAAAAAGCTGAAAATCTGGAGTCTCCCGCTTAAATCAGGAGAGTTGGCAGGACTGTAACTATCAGAACAACAGCTGTTATCAATACAGTGTTGCCAACTTGGGGGTTTTCCCCCTAAATTTAGGGGGACTCTACTGTCTTGGGGGAATTTGGAGGGATTTGTACTTCAGGGGGAAATTTAGGGGGAAGTGTGCTTTGAGGGGAATTATTAGGGGCTTCTCAGACCTCAGTAACGCATACCTATGAAAATTTGTTTAGCCCTACCTTACAATGAAATACTTCATCGTTGTGTTTTCGTTGGCACTGCCCTTCTTTAAAGGCGCTTCTGCAACGTCTACTGTACCGTACTGTTGTTGTATCGGCGATTGTGAACTGAAGTTGAATACGCTGGAAGTGTATATGTGTGTGTATTCAAGTGCCTATTCCCAGAGATACACAAAGGCGTGGGAATCAGATCCCTTGTTGAAAGGTTCATTTATTCCCAGTTTGTTAGATTTTATTAGCATAGCTCAACAGGGACGTTTATATAGCCCAACTTCTCCCTGCAGCCCATATACTACGGCTTACATCTTAGAATGTCATACAGAAACTACTGCTTTTTCTTTTAGTGATCACTAAAGAGTAGAATATTAGTAATTAGGTTTTCGTTAAGTGACATTTAGAACGAATGCATTAATACGTCATGCAGAGCTTTATTGGAATGTTTTACCAACGAAAATGAATAGTCTAGGAAAGACCTTTTTATACAGGGTGTCCCAGCTATCTTGTCCACCCAAAATATCTCTGGAACAATAACAGCTATTGGAAAACGACTTTCACGGGTATCAATGCACGGCTGGGGCCCATAAAAGTACATATTTGGAAACATTCTAAAATGAAAGCAAATGTGTTTTTAACACAAACTCATGTTTTTTTTTAATGGGCACCCTATATTTTTCCTTCAGCAATCCATAGCATGACAAATCACATAAACAATGGCGTTGGTTGCATCGCAATATTCCGATTACATCCCGAGATATTGCGACGCGAAGTTGACGCTTGAAAAACCCGAAATACGCTGCCAGCGCACGTCCTGAGGCGATTACGGGCAGCATGGGGTTCACGCCAGAGCCTCAGGACGTGCGCTAGCAGCGTATTTCGGGTTATTCAAGCGTCAACTTCGCGTCGCAATGTCTCGAGATGTAATTGGAATATTGCGATGCAATCAACGCCATTGTTTATGAGATTTGTCATGCTATGGATTGCTGAAGAAAAACTATAGGTTGTCCATTAAAAAAAAAAAAAAAAAAAAAAAAAAAAAAAAAAAAAAAAACAGAAGTTTGTGTTAAAAAAATACATTTGCTTTCGGTTTAGAATGTTTCCAAATATGTACATTCATGGGCCCCAGCCGTACATTGATACCGGTGAAAGTCGTTTTCCAATAGCTGTTATTATTCCAAGAGATATTTTGGGTGGACAATATTGCTGGGACACCCTGCATATATTGCACCACAGCTGCTCTTTTTATTGAAATGCTGACTAGTTTCGGGCTTTGCCCATTATCTTAAGCCACATTATTTTATGTTTGGACACTGTGTAGGTCACGTTGTTTATTTCAAATAGGTATTTGAAATAAACAGCGTGACCTACACAGTGTCCAAACATAAAATATGCATGTTACTAAAGGGATTACTGTAAATTTTAACTGTTCCCCTACGGCTCGTTGATTTTCAGATTGGTTGGCCCCTGACCCGTCAGGTCAAGAATGCAGAGCATTTTGCAAATATTGCCATTCTACGCTTAATGCTCATAAAAAGTTTCTGCTACATCATGCAAAAACAAAAAAGCACGAAGAAAAATGTAAAATGGGAAAAATAGCAAAATCATGTCAAAAAATAAAGCATTCACAAATCAACAACGATATTAAAAGGGCAGAACTAAATGTTGCTGTTTATGTTGCACAACACTCCTCCATTAATAGCGTAAATCACCTAGGAGAGTTTCTGCCAAAGTAGGACCCTTCAGCTTCTTTGCAGGGTCTAAAAATACATCGCACGAAATGTACCATCTCATCAAAAATGTAATCAGTGCTAGTCTGCAAACTGATTTAATTCTAGAAATATGAAATTCTCCGTATTCATTAGTTATTGATGAAAGTACAGACGTAACGAATCAGAAGCAGCTTTGCATTATGATTAGGTATCTATCTGTTTTGAAAAAATACGTTATAACTACATTTTACTGCATTCTGTTACTGAATGCCTGTGATGCACACACCATTTAGTGTCGTCCGTTCAAAATTGGAAAGCGACGGTTTTAAACTGGAAAATTTGACCGGAATTGGTGTCGATGGTGCAAGTGTAATGGTAGGAGTCCACAGCTCTGTAACTGCTCTTCTGAAAGAAATAATTCCCGACGTAATTATAGTCAAATGTGTTTGTCACTCTCTTCATCTTTGTGCGGAAAAAGCTGCTGCAGTCTTCCCATGGCAATTGCAATTCTTTATTAGAGAAACACAGAACTGGTTTTCGTACAGTCCTAAGAGACCGGACCAGTACAAACAGCTGTATAAAATTATGAATGATAATTGTAATCCTAAAAAAATTCAAGGACACGCTGGTACACGTTGGCTAGCTAGGTATTCAGCTATTGATACTATTTTGAAACAATGGGAAGAACTGAAGTTGTTATTTTCTCTCGCTAAAAGTGACGACAAATGCTATATGGCTGAACAACTTTACAATATAATGGATTGTCCAGCATACAGAATTCTATTGATGTTTCTGAGAAATGAATTACAATCCATATGCAAAGTTAACTTGCTTTTTCAAAGTGAGGATATTGAGGTTGAGAAAGTTTTGGAAGATTTCTTTCTGTTCTTCAGATCTTTACTCAGAAAGATTATTGTTCCCACTCAATTAGAAAAAGTACAGGATGACGAACTTGCAAATTATAATTTAAAAAAATCACATAATGCATTCTTCATCATTGTACTTGGGTTACGAATTTCTGTCTATGGCACAAGTTCTTAAGCCAGGCGAACGTTCTCATGTGCAGGAGAGATGCAAGAAGTTTCTCGTAGAATTTTGCAGGGAATTTCAAAAGCGATTGCCAGAAAATATAGCAGTTCTGCAAAGGATGACTATACTTCACCCTTCCACTGCTACTTCTCATCAGAGACCAGACATTCTTCCACTTGTCTTCAGCTTTCGAAGTACAGAGAGAACTGCTAAATAGTGGGTTTTCCTGTGGTGTCCCGGATGCAATTTAATGGTACAGTATTGTGGGTGGCATCATTTTGTTCCTTATGAGGTAGGGATTGAGAAAAGTGATGGTGGCCATCTCAGACCCGCGACTGGGAAGAGGGAGGGGGTGGGGAAGGATGGTTAGTCATCGCGCGCTTAATCCCTTGTAACTTCGCACCTAATCATTCCATTTTAATTTTCTTTTTTTCTTTTTAAAGAAAGGTCTGACTGTATACTACACATGATGTTATTAGCAATTTTTACGTAAATGTAGCGGTTTTGGTTAAAATTTCAAAAAAAGGAGTCTCCCAAAGAAACAAATGTTACATTTGACAAAATAATCATTTTATGTTGATTGTTTATACCAGATAGGTAAATTAAAATATAAAAGGAGCATGAAGTAAGAAAAGTTATGTTTTAAAAATAGTTTTTGTGTAACATTTAAGGGAAGAAACAGTAAACAAAATATAAAATTGCATTCAAGAGAAACAATCAGTATTATTTCTGTAGATGTTCATTATTATTTTAGAAATATACTTTAACTATCACGGAATACTTAAACCAGTCTTGTATTTCATTATTACATACACTTGCTGAAAAATAAAATATACTCTTCTCCTGGAGTGAATCCACAAATTAGGCTCCATGACGCTTCCACAATCCGAGTTCTCCGTCTTACTTTATTCTTCATATTTCATGAACATAACTGAAGTTCATCACCATCATCATTAAGATCAGAATCATCACAGAAGTCTGTTCCATTTGATAGTTCATAATCATCTTCTTCTTCGCTCACATTACAGCATTTTTTGTGGATTAGCAGAACAGGAACACATGTCTATGCAAGGACGTTATTTAGTGCACATTTGCACGGCAGAGCACGTTATGATGGACCACATGAACATTTGACGATTGAGAGAAGTTCTTCAGGTCCACAAGGAATATCACACATAACTGGCTCGTATTGTAATATATTGATTTTACTGTAGGAATTGTTGAGAGACTGTGTGAGCCACAGTGACGCACTCCAGGCTGAGTAATAGAGACCATTCCAGATAACAGGCTAAAAAAGACACGTATATCGTACGGGATGTAGGCACTAAAGAAATCTCCTAGGGAACTGCTGATGCCCTCAGCCACCGTCCCAGGGTGGAGGTTACCTTTCGGAGAAGATGGGCGTAACTTCATATAGCGTCTAGACGCTGTTGTAAGATGTTACATTAGTACTTTGTGGCCAACAGGCACGTTTTAATGTACGTAGCAAAGTTGATACCAGTCACTCGGGAACAGCAATGTCAGTGGTTTCACGAGGCTAGAGTGAGAGGGTAAAGAAGAGAAACTGCAAGTTAGCAGCTCCCCTGAGGCGTGGCCTAAGGCGGAGCCTAAGGCGTGGCCAACTGACGTAAAACATTGTTGTTGATGCCCATATTGGGTAGCGTCGTGACGTTTTACTTTCAGCTGAACAATGTTGCTACCAAGTATGGATTTTGTTAGTGCATAAACAATCCACCTCCCCACCCGGGGAATAGCAGAAGGGACAGGGCTGAAACGTGGTTCGCTAGAGGACTCAGAGAGAGGGCAAGCCACAATTTAGATTGGTTGAACCAAGCAGCGGCCAATAGGAAATTGTTAACTGTCGGAAAGTGGGGAAAAGAGGTGCGCCCACACCGGCCGTTAAAACCCCCGGTTTTTGGAGCAAGAAGGGGAGTTCTCAGTCAGACGAGTCGGGCGCCAGCCCGTGACTATCGCCGTCGGCCTCGGGGTGCTCCATGACAGTCTGTTTCTCGCGGGGAGTGCGTCTGTCTAGGGGATGCTGCTAGGGAACGTAATTACTGGCTTCTGTTGTGGCAAACGATTTATACTTCTTGTTTGTTTTTTTTTTTTTTAATAACTAACCCCAGTGTAGTAGACTTAGTATGGGATGCAATAAATTCAATGCAAGGTATCTAGGAGTTCCATAAAGTTTCCTAAACAAGTATCCTCTCGAGTCCCAAAATCCGCATCTCTAGTAGATGCCTGTACTGTCTCTCTGCAATCACTCCTTTCCGCTCGGGATATGCAGACTGACCTTGCTACCTCTTCCCTCTTTCCTATGTAGGACACGACAGTATTTCCCTTTCTCATTGCCGGCCGCGGTGGCCGCGGGGACTGAGGCGCTCCAGTCACGGTCTGCACGGCCACTACGGTCGGGGGTTCGAATCCCCCCTCGGCCATGGATATTTATGATGTCCTTAGTATAACGTAGTTCGTAAGTAGTTTGTAAGTTTAGGGACTGATGACCCCGTAGTTAAGTCCCATAAGCTTAACAAACATTTGAACATTTGAACCCTTTCTCATTAACAGTCCAACCCCACTCAATAACTGCAGATACTTCAGGATTGTCAATATGTGATTTCCGCCATATTAGGGCTTGAAGATGTGCTCTTTTTATCGCCGGACGCAGAGTGTCTTGAGTTGGAGGCATGCATTATCCATCAACTTGGTTTTTGGTAGAAAACCACCATCGCAGTTCTTTCAGGGATGTCATCTAAGAGTTCCTTAAGAATACAGACCATTTAAAACTTCCAGAATTCGGATTATTTCTTCATTAAAATCTTTTTTTCCTATTGATGACAAAGCGTCAAGAACTGCCTCTTCAGCTTCGATAAATGTATTAAAGAAACTTGTTTTCGTTTTACCATAAAATGATCCAGAGGTATCAGTCCCTGAGAGAGAGTGCAATCCAATCAAAGAATCAGCTCGCTTGTGACCTAACGCTTGATACACCATACGAACAGAAATGTCATGTCTTAGCTCCTGAGACAACAAACCACGTATCCTTTGGGAGTTGAGGGTAGAAATACGTCACTAGCACTAGGATATTAGTATCAGAAGAAAATGTATTTAGAGTTTCTGCTCCATTCACACTTTCGAAGAATACATGTAGTATTATTTTTGTATCGGCCTCTTCTTGTGTTGTTAATTGAGCTTCGACACATCGATTGGTAGCAAGAGCCTGATTGCAATAGGATACTACAATGTTTTCCCAGTATTCATGCTGCTTTCCACTACAGCAGTACTGAAAACATCCGTTAATCTATCCTTGTGTTTAGCATGAGAAAGAAGTTTCTTCAAAGGAATATTTTTAATATTTGTGTTGGATTCTACCTTGTACAAGACAGGAACACTACCTTGTTATCGTCGATCTCTTATTGCATATTTCAGAGAACTGTCTAGACATGTGTCAAAGACAACATACCTTCAAAAATAGTTTTGCAGAACTGATCTGTTAAATCAAAAATTTTACTAAAGAAATTCCAATTTGCTGCGAAGTTTATATATTTTATTAATTCACAACAGACTGTTTCGGCGTATTAATGCCATTTTCAAGTGACCTGCAGATATAGGTAATAATTTTTACATAGTTTTCGTAGATGTAATTATAAATCTTATTCATAAAGTAATAACAAAGGTTTTTTACTTACGTCTAGATGGAATGACGTGCATATATCATCGAATCTGACTGTCTTCTGGTGTTATGAAGTTTTTAAAATATTTTAAATTACGTTTGATAGTTCGATAATATATGTTTACATATTATCTTTTGATGGTGACAAAGATGATTTTTTATCGCTATCAGTTGTAGTTGCGATCTCTGGTTGTTGCATTACGTTTAAGTGCACAGATTTTGCAATTAATATATCGTATATAAACGTCGTAAAATCGATGAAAAGTAGATGATGTTGCTGTTGTGTAATGCTATGTGCAAACTTTTATCGTATTTCTAAAACTTTTTGGTGCTATAATTTCGTATTTTTCGCTTGTTGATATAGCAGTGTTATTATTTGTCTAAGTTGCTGTTTTTATTTAATGACTTAGAGATTTTTATATGGGCGATCTCTGGTTGATTAATGGCTTCGTAATTTTAGCCATTTTCTTTTATGAGAATTTCAATAAAGTTTTTAATGTATTGTTGGTGTTTAAGCTCTGTTTGTTCATTCAGAATTTCTTGGGGTTGGTTTTTCATATGTATATAAATTTCAAGCTCCTCAAGAATGGTCATAATAGGACCTTTTGGATTTTTATGTAGGACTTGTAATGCATTCTCAATTTCGCTTACAGTATGATGGTGATTTTTTAGGTGGAGGAAGAAACTTGACTGGTTATTTTCACTATCTCTTATGTGTTCCTTAAATCTTACGTTAAAATTTCTTCCAGTTTGGCCTATGTAAAAACAGTTACAATCTTGGCATGTGATCTTGTATATACCTGGGTTAGTGTATATTGATGTATTCGTGTTATCTGATCTGAGTTTCAACCTAAGGCTGTTGGTGGTACGGAATGCTAATTGTATGTTGGTGGCTTTAAAAAGTGCATTAATTTTGTTGGAGATTCGTCCTAAATAGGCGGTGGGTATGTACTTAGTTTTCTGTTTAGTTAGTGTTTCTCTTGTTAATCGTATTTCATTGTGTATTGTGTTGTATTTGGGTGTTTTGTGCTTATTGTATAATTTTGTCACAGTGTTAGGGTCGAAATTATTTCTGTGGGCTATGTATTGAGGTGTATGTAGTTCTTTCTGTATATTGCACGTTTTTATAGTGGGAGGTTATGCAATCTGTTGATCATGGAGTGAAAGTATGCCATTTTTTGAGACTTGGGGTGGCATGAGTTAGCATTAATTATGTTGTCTGATGTTGTAGGTTTTCGATAGATGTCAAATATAAGTTGATTATTATTTTTTGTAATGGTTAAGTCCAAATAGTTTATACTATTGTTTGTTTCCATTTCCATGGTGAATTGAATTTTAGGGTGTAAATTGTTTAGAGCCTGGTGAATGTTATTAGTAACTGTGTGATCACCATCAATTAACATAAGGGTATCATCTACATAACGACAATGATATATAATCTTATCCAGTATCTGTTCTTTTGAGGTGAAGAATTTTTCTTCCAAGCTGTTGAGGAAGATGTCTGCAATTGTACTTGCCATGCTATTTCCCATAGCTATACCGTCTGTCTGCGTGTATATTCTGTTGTTAAATTCAAAGTAATTTTGAGAAAGTGCCGCTTCTAAGAGAAGTATAATTTCATGTGCTGTAGTAATTGATGTCTTTCTGAACTGTAGTAAATTTTGTTTGATAAGTTTTATTGTTTCTTGTACTGGTATATTGGTGTATAAATTGGTGATATCAAATGAGACAAATTTAACATTTTAACAGAAGACAGTCAGATTCGATGATATATGCACGTCATTCCATCTAGACGTAAGTAAAAAACCTTTGTTATTACTTTATGAATAAGATTTATAATTACATCTACGAAAACTATGTAAAAATTATTACCTATATCTGCAGGTCACTTGAAAATGGCATTAATACGCCGAAACAGTCTGTTGTGAATTAATAAAATATATAAACTTTGCAGCAAATTGGAATTTCTTTAGTAAAATGTCATTATATGACCTTTATTATGCTGCAGGCCCCAAAGAGCAAAAACTTTTGACAACTTCGTCATATGACATTAAGGGGCAAATCCTGCATTTTCTACGTTTAAAAATAGAGCTAACTAAAGTAATTGAAGGCATAAAATATAATAAGAGATGCCTTCGACATAAAATCATTCCTACATATGCCTACATCAAGATAACAGCAAAATCCAGTCTCGTATCACGCATCAAGAACTATGCAGCAAGACTATGGATCAAACAAGAGATTCAAGAGCAGCTACGACGAAAAGAACTTATCAACCAAGAACTGTATGTAGAGCATTTACGTTTAAGCTACCATGTAACACCACTAATTTTCCATTATATTAACGATTTTATTGATAGATATGTATACCACATAAACATGCAAGTGCGATATACACACAACAAAAAATTTGATAATCTTATGTACATCCAACATAACCACAATCACCAAATAGCAGAATATCATACAGATTTCCAGTTTTATCCAAGAGTGAAAAACCTTACAAATATAGCATTTACAGAGACAGAATCCAATTTACTTGATAATGGATTAAAATACAATGTAACACCAAAATTGCAAAATTCATGTATAAAAGAAATAATATCAACTGCTAAGGTAGCACTTGACATGTCACATCTCTCATTCAAGAAACAAAATTAAATTACTGTAAAAATATCAAATATTATCGATGATGAGTTGCATAAAACGCACAAAAGTCAATCAACCTTAGAACATCAGACACTTAGAAATATAAACAAAAAACTATTAGCAAATGATGCTATAGCCTTAAAAGCTGATAAAGGAAATAGCATCGTCATACTAAATCACACTGATTATGTACACAAAGTCTTAGCCTTTTTTGATGACAACAAAATTACTGAAATAACATACAATCCAACCAACAGATTCACAGCAAAGACCAAAAAAAGCTATCAAAACTTGTGATGCTTTATTTAATGACTATGAGAAAAGATCATGCATTGTCATGAATCCATGTACCCCTAAATTACGTGCACAACCAAAGACCCACAAGCCTTTAATTCCTATTCGACCAATAGTTAATTCAATAAACAACCCTACATATCTTTTAAATAAAAAAAACTTGATAAGCTACTTAAAAAATTTTACACATACAGTAAAACATACACAATCAAAAACTCAAGAACCCTAGCAAAAGATATTAAAGAGAAGCAAATCCCATCTAATGTTAAATTTGTCTCATTTGATATCACCAATTTATACACCAATATACCAGTACAAGAAACAATAAAACTTATCAAACAAAATTTACTACAGTTCAGAAAGACATCAATTACTACAGCACATGAAATTATACTTCTCTTAGAAGCGGCACTTTCTCAAAATTACTTTGAATTTAACAACAGAATATACACGCAGACAGACGGTATAGCTATGGGAAATAGCATGGCAAGTACAATTGCAGACATCTTCCTCAACAGCTTGGAAGAAAAATTCTTCACCTCAAAAGAACAGATACTGGATAAGATTATATATTATTGTCGATATGTAGATGATACCCTTATGTTAATTGATGGTGATCACACAGTTATTAATAACATTCACCAGGCTCTAAACAATTTACACCCTAAAATTCAATTCACCATGGAAATGGAAACAAACAATAGTATAAACTATTTGGACTTAACCATTACAAAAAAAATAATAATCAACTTATATTTGACATCTATCGAAAACCTACAACATCAGACAACATAATTAATGCTAACTCATGCCACCCCAAGTCTCAAAAAATGGCATACTTTCACTCCATGATCAACAGATTGCATAACCTCCCACTATAAAAACATGCAATATACAGAAAGAACTACATACACCTCAATACATAGCCCACAGAAATAATTTCGACCCTAACACTATGACAAAATTATACAATAAGCACAAAACACCCAAATACAACACAATACACAATGAAATACGATTAACAAGAGAAACACTAACTAAACAGAAAACTAAGTACATACCCACCGCCTATTTAGGACGAATCTCCAACAAAATTAATGCACTTTTTAAAGCCACCAACATACAATTAGCATTCTGTACCACCAACAGCCTTAGGTTGAAACTCAAATCAGATAACACGAATACATCAATATACACTAACCCAGGTATATACAAGATCACATGCCAAGATTGTAACTGTTTTTACATAGGCCAAACTGGAAGAAATTTTAACGTAAGATTTAAGGAACACATAAGAGATAGTGAAAATAACCAGTCAAGTTTCTTCCTCCACCTAAAAAATCACCATCATACTGTAAGCGAAATTGAGAATGCATTACAAGTCCTACATAAAATTCCAAAAGGTCCTATTATGACCATTCTTGAGGAGCTTGAAATTTATATACATATGAAAAACCAACCCCAAGAAATTCTGAATGAACAAACAGATCTTAAACACCAACAATACATTAAAAGCTTTATTGAAATTCTCATAAAAGAAAATGGCTAAAATTACGAAGCCATTAATCAACCAGAGATCGCCAATATAAAAATCTCTAAGTCATTAAATAAAAACAGCAACTTAGACAAATAATAACACTGCTATATCAACAAGCGAAAAATACGAAATTATAGCACCAAAAAGTTTTAGTAATACGATAAAAGTTTGCACATAGCATTACACAACAGCAACATCATCTACTTTTCATCGATTTTACGACGTTTATATACGATATATTAATTGCAAAATCTGTGCACTTAAACGTAATGCAACAACCAGAGATCGCAACTACAACTGATAGCGATAAAAAATCATCTTTGTCACCATCAAAAGATAATATGTAAACATATATTATCGAACTATCAAACGTAATTTAAAATATTTTAAAAACTTCATAACACCAGAAGACAGTCAGATTCGATGATATATGCACGTCATTCCATCTAGACGTAAGTAAAAAACCTTTGTTATTACTTTATGAATAAGATTTATAATTACATCTACGAAAACTATGTAAAAATTATTACCTATATCTGCAGGTCACTTGAAAATGGCATTAATACGCCGAAACAGTCTGTTGTGAATTAATAAAATATATAAACTTCGCAGCAAATTGGAATTTCTTTAGTAAAATGTCATTATATGACCTTTATTATGCTGCAGGCCCCAAAGAGCAAAAAAATCAAAAATTGTTTTCGTCTCCTTTCCTACTTTCAAATTGTGTACCTCTGCCATTCCATCAACTACTGACTGAATATTTCTTTCCTTCAACCTGAGTTGAACTAGCCACAGTTATAATTTCTTCTGACTCTGATACAGAATCTGTTTTTTTATATGCAAGGTTTGCTAAATGGTGCGTTAGCTTACTTTTAACTTGTATGTAGTACATTGTTCCATCAGCTTCGAATACACAAAGTGGGACGTGATTGACACAAAACTATGAGGCAGTTGAAGGGTATTTTGTCTTCTTTAAGTTCTACTACGCCAAGTTCAGTTTCAGTTTTATTTTATTGCCCACTGTTCCGTAAAGATTCAATTTGTTTTGTGGAAGAGGTTCCCAAATATTAACAGTACCATTAACAATTCTTTCACGTAGGAAGTGCTATGTTTCTCCAGACCTAATACTGGCGTTATTCAAATGTCACGTTGTACTTCAGAGGGAGCAATAGTCATTGTCACAATATTAAATGTTCAAATGTTTGTAAAGTCTATGGGACTTAACTACGGGGTCATCAGTCCCTAAACTTACAAACTACCTATGAACTAGCTAATCCTAAGGACGGCACAAATATCCATGCCCGAGGGGGGATTCGAACCCCCGACCGTAGTGACCGTGCAGACCGTGACTGGAGCGTCTCAATCCCCTCGGCCACCGCGGCCGGCTCACAATATTAAACGAGTCATTACTTGTGCAGTCAAATGGATTGATGAAATTTTTGAATCAGTTGACGACAGCCAGAACATACTTTTTATAACAATTTGCTGATGGATTTAAACGTTCACTGGTTGTTTACTACGACAACAAATCTTCGACAGCTCAGGAACTGTCAATAAGAATTTATTTGGAGGGTGTGCATTTTGTGTGATCCCTATGATACCCCCCCCCCCCCCCCCAAATTTTCGTTTTTCTGTTTTCCTGCTCAAGTACTTCATCTTCTCGTAAGGAACAGAATGGGACATCACTTTCTTTCGGAGCCCAGCCATTTTTCAATTGTAACCACGTTTCATTATCAGTTTCACGCAATCTTTCCATTTCGGCTATGTGCCTTGCACACAGTACACTGTTGTTGCGAAGGTCCATTGTAAAAACATACTTAGTGAACTCATTCAGTGCACCCAGCCTTAGTTCCAAGTTGTCACTACGTACTCCTCTAATAAACGAAAGAAGACTAAATACCATCTCCATGTAATTCAGAATCATCTTCAGGGTAGGATTGTCTTTGCTCTTGCCATAGCAAAAATCTTAATTGTATCTACAGTTAAAGTTCTTTCATATCTTCTACTATATCGTGATTTGTTATTCGAATGACTTCTGAGTTTATAGTTCTCCACGCATCTACCATCTTCCCTTGAATTACTTGAATATTTTCTTGAAATGTAGGATTTCTCTCTTCGAACTCATTTAAAAGAGGAATGAACAGAGCATGAAGTGTAGTGACATTGGTCTGAAGGATCGGCGAACAGGTTTTCCCTCTAATAAGTGGCGTACTGTACATTAGCCAAAAATACCACTTTCAGTCCAGATGCCAGATGATTCAATATACTTTCCAACGAAAATACCATGTGATAAGACTATATAACGTAAAATGTAATCAAACCTGGATTATAATTTAATAAATCTACAAATGTATTGACAGCGACACAGACTGACAGGGGTTTTCTGAAAGTTTAACCAAAACGGCTACATTTACGTAAAAATTGCTAATAACATAATGTGTAGCATACAGTCAGACATTTCTTTAAAAAAAAACTAAATCTAAAATCGAATGTTGAGGATCAACAAGGGTTTAAGCGCGCGCTGAGTCCCCATCCTTCCCCACCCTCTCCCCCCTCCCAGTCGCGAGTCTGAGATGGCCACCATCACTTTTCTCAATCCCTACCTTATAAGGAACAAACTGATACCACCCACAATACTGTACCATTAAATTCCACACGGGATGAAAAAAAGTGACCATAAGAAAACTGACTAAAAACAGATGAAATCGTTTCTGAATGGGACGCCCTGCCAAATAAACATCGGAAAAACATTTCAGACACCGTAAGTTTCTGGACAGAAGTTTTGCAGGAAACAGATGCAGCTGTTAATGCCCGATTTGGGGCTGTTGGCAATTTTGGGTTACTAACATTGCCCACATCAAATGCTACAGTTGAATGTGCATTTTCAGTATTTTCTTGCATAAAAAATAAACTCAGGAATAGGCTCTCTATAGACAGGGCCGGATCTAGGGGGGAGGGGGGGGGGCAAAGGGGGCAGTTACCCCGGGCGGCAGAATTTAGAGGGCGGCAAATTTTGACCGACTCTCTTTTTTCTTTACAGAATGTATCTTTCTGGTATAATTTAATAAAATTAACTGACACAGAATTATTAAAAGTAAGATGACTGCAAGAAATACCGAAATCTTTTAATAAAACTGAAATTTCTGGTTGCTGACTACAGTGTTGCCCTGTCACAGGTACTGCAGTCAATCAAACTTTAAAAATCTACTATATATTAGCCAGAATGAGGAAGATGTTTGCGTTATTGCATAATTAAATGCACAATGTTTATTAATTTGCATAGATTTCCTTTTTCAGATAAATGAATATTCATATTTCATTTCAAGGTAATATTTGTAGAACAGGTGAATTTGAATAACGTTCCAGTCATAAAAAAAATAATAATAAAAAAAATATTTCAGGTGCGCACACTTCTCATTGAAAGTCAAAAGCATTAAGGATCTAGAGTCCTCCCTCGGTAGCGGTGGAATTGATAGACGTCTACACAGGATACTCTGTAAATCACATTTAACTGCTTGACAGAGGATTCATCGGACCACTTTTATACTATTTATGTCCCATTCCATTCTCAAATAGCACGCGGGAAGAAAGAACATCTGAATCTCTCTGTTCGAGCTCTGATTTTACGTATTTATTCAGATGATCTCTTCTACTTATGTAAGTGGGAGGCAACAATATATTTTCGCATTCGGAGGAGAATGTTGACGATTCTAGTTTCGTAAGTAGCCCGCGTCGCAGCGATAAACACCTTTGTTCTAATGATTCCCATCCCAGATCCTGTATCATTTCCGTGACGCTGTCTCCCCTGTATCACGACAATACAAAACAAGCTGCCCTTCTTTGGACTCTTTCGATGTCCTCCGACAAATCACCTGATAAGTATCACACACTGGCAGCAAGACCAGATAAAGCAGGAGGAATCTCACTGTATTATTGATGCTGTCCTTTTTATACCTAAGCAAGGAAGTCCTTTTAGAGAAACAAAAGAAGATGGTGATTTTGGTGATCCACATAGCGGCAAATTTCTAAATACAATTGATCTCATATCATACTATAGTGCCCCCCTTCGTCTGCGTATTGAACGCCACAAGAAAGGACAGATTAGCTATTTTTACAAAAATATACAAGATGAGTTCCGTGACTTGATTGCTGACAAAATAAAACAAGATGTCATTAAAGATATTTATGTTTGACTGCACTCCAGATATCAGCCACAATGCGCAGATGACACAAGTAATTCGATATGTCAAGTCGAACGACTCAGAGGTTGTGGAAGGTTTTGTTGACTTTTTTACAGTTTCAGGCAAAACAGGAGACGACCTTAGTCAAGAGATACTGCAAAAATTGGAACAAGATGGGTTGAACATTAAGTACTGCAAGGGGCAGGCTTATCACAATGGGGCAAACAGGGCTGGAAAGTACAAAGGGGTCCAGTCAAGAATACTTCAGAAGAATGAACTGGCCTATTTCGTACCATGTGCTGCTCACTCTTTAAATTTAGTAGGAGCAAATTCAGCAGACATTCAGCAAGACTAGGTGATCTGCAAGAGTAGATGCGGTTGAAGCTGTTTACAAGCATTTTCATAAAGTTTTGAAGGCCCTGGAAGAAACTGAAATTTATAAATTCTCAACACCAGAAACAAAATCAGAGACAAGATCAATTTTAAAAATATGAGAAAACTCAAATTCATTACTTTAACTTGTTTCTGGTATGCAATATTAAAATAAATGGCTTATGTTAATCAGTTTCCGCGAAGTTAATACTTTACAATTGATAAAGCTGTTCGAAACATTCAAGGACTTTTGGGCTTTCTCAAAACTTCCCGGGATTCTTGTACCTCTGAAGCTCTTTCTGAAGCCAAAGTGCTAGCAGAAGATAATGAGGTATCAACGGTATTCTCCGAAAAGGAAATGGCCGATGAGCTTTGTGAGGATGAAGTATCCAACATTCACAGAAGAAATAAGGAATAATTGACAGAGCTTACTTAGTACAAGGTTTACCGCACTTGAGAAAATTTGTGAAAAAAATAGTTTTCTGTGTGGTGTGCAAATTCGAGAAATGGAAGTGGAGGACTTGAAGGCCAAAGCAGCGGAACTGGCAGAAGATCTTAGCGAGGAAGAACTTGAAGTTGAAAGTTTCAGACAACATACACTGGTAGTAGACAGAGCCTTGCAATATTCCACTGTATCATCAACATTAAGTTTAATTTATAAAAATAAATTGGTAGAGGGGTATCCCAACCTTACTACAGCGTTAAAATATATCTTACCATTCTACTTCCTGTTTCGTCTGGAGAAAGAAGTTTCAGCAAGCTGAAACTAATTAAATACACTTGAGGAGCACGACTGCTTAACAAATCTGAGTATAATATCCATAGAGCACAAACGAGCTGCTTCTCTAAACTATGATGATATCAAAAACAGTTTTGCAATAAAAAAAGCTCGAAGAACGAAATTTTGAACTGATTTTTATACGATGAGTAATCTTGTAATATTTTTGTATGTATTGAAATTGTTCTGTGTTCCTTCGATCTCAATTCAGTCAAAAAACTAAGTTTATGTTGTGAGATTGTGACATTTATTTAGAAATATGTAACACAATTAGCGTCAAAAAGTCGATTCTTACAGAGGGGGTGAAAGAAGGGGCGGCAAATTTAAGCTTGCCCCCCTTGACAAATGTCCTAGATCCGGCCCTGTCTATAGAGTTAGTAAATGCTTTGCTAACCACCAGGTATTATTTAAAAAGGGAAAAGATATGCTGTACTCGTTTTGAACCATCATCCAAAAAGCTGAAGAAGTTCAACATATCTATGTACGACAAACAAACAGAATTAAGCATAGAAGAAGTAGAAGTTCTGGATGACCTTGAGGACTTCTAGAGGTTGCCAGCATCGTTTGTGAGCTACGGTAAAAGAAAATACCGTGTAAGTAATTTGGAATGTTATTAAAATCGTTGTTACATGAATATTGCATGATCAGAATTTGGTGCGTGCTTTGGAATAATAAGGAAATTTACGTATATGTATTATATATCTTGGGTATTATCACAGGTATTATTCCATTTCGTCGGAACGAGCATATGCCTACTTAAAAGCGTTAAATTCCGAAGTTCCAGCAGAAACATCAATTTGATTGAATACTTTATTTGAAGCTTCAAAATTTGCGAGAGAAATCTTTTATATGGAAGATGCTAAATTCAGTAAAATGACTTGCATGTCCTTCATTTAACTGGAAGTTAATTGTAATTATTTAAACACTCAGATGAATAAATAAATAAACTGTTACAATTCCTAAATATAAAATATGCTTTGAAATTTATTTAAATGGTTCCGAGCACCCTCCCGCCCTCTCTTCCTAATTGAATTCTGTAACAGTCTGGAAACATCGTTACTGTAGGCCTAGTGGTTTACTGAGGTTCGTTGCCAAAAGTGCAGAGTAGGCAACTGTTGCACTCTCGATTCAAAAAAGAACACGCAAATGATGACAGGCAAAAGTTAGTAGAGATTCGTGCGTCTATAAAAAGATCGATGCGTGAAGCATACAATAATTATCACAGCCATACCTTAGCAAAAGATCTTTCCGAGAACCCGAAAAAATTCTGGTCCTATGTAAAATCCATAAGCGGGTCAAAGCCCACTGTCCAGTCACTAGTTGATCATTCCGGGGCAGTAATAGAAGAAAGCAAACGGAAAGCTGAAGTTCTAAATTTAACCTTTAAGAAATCTTTCACGCAGGAGAACCGCAAAAATATACCATCATTTGATCAACGTACTAATTCCGAAATGGGGGACATAGCAGTAGGTATTTCCGGGGTAGAGAAGCAGCTGAGAGAGCTAAATACGAAAAAGTCTGCTGGTCCGGATGGAATACCAGTTCGGTTTTACAAAGACTATTCTGCGGCATTGGCCCCCTACTTATCTTGCATTTATAGCGAATCTTTAATTCAGCGCAAAGTTCCTAGTGATTGGAAAAAAGCGCAGGTGACTCCCGTTTATAAGAAAGGAAAGAGAACTGGCCCATACAATTACAGGCCAATATCGTTGACATCGGTTTCATTTAGAATTTTGGAGCATATTCTCAGTTCGAATATAGTAAATTTCCTTGAAACGGAAAAGCTTCCTACCATGAATCAGCACGGGTTTAGGAAACATCGTTCATGTGAAACTCAGCTTGCCCTTTTCTCGCATGTCATCTTGCGAGCCATGGACGAAGGGCAACAGGCGGGTTGTGTTTTTCTCGACTTCAAAAAGGCGTTCGACGCGGTGCCACACTGCAGACTGCTAACGAAGATACGAGCTTATGGAATAGGTTCACAGATTTGTGACTGGCTGGAGGACTTCCTAAGTCATAGAACGCAGTACGTTGTTCTCGATGGCGAGTGTTCATCAGAGACGAGTGTATCGTCAGGCGTGCCCCAGGGGAGTGTGATAGGACCGCTATTATTTTCTATCTATATAAATGATCTGATGGACAGAGTAAGTTTTAATTTGCGGCTGTTTGCTGATGATGCTGTGGTGTATGGGAGGGTGTCGTCGGTAACTGACTGTAATAGCATACATATTGACTTAGACAAAATTTCTAGTTGGTGTGAAGAATGGCAGCTAGCTGTCAATGTAGAAAAATGTACGGTGATGCGCATGAGTAGAAAAAACAATCCCATAATATTCGAATACAGCATTAGTAGTGAGCTTCTTGATGCTGTCGCGTCGTTCAAATATCTAGGCGTAACGTTGCAGAGCGATATGAAATGGAACGAGCATGTAAGGACAGTTGTGAGTAAGGCAGACAGGCGACTTCGGTTTATTGGGAGAATTTTGGTAAGATGTACTTCACCTGTAAAGGAGACCGCGTATAAAACGCTTGTACGCCCATGTCTTGAGTATTGCTCAAGTTTTTGGGACCCGTAGCAGATCGGTTCGAAGGAAGACATAGAGGCGGTAAAGAGGCGAGCAGCTATATTTGTTACCGGTAGGTTCGACCAATGCGCGAGTGTCACGGAAATGCTCCGGCAACTCAATTGGGGATCGCTGGAAGAAAGACGACGTTCTTTTCGTGAATTTATGTTGAGTAAATTTAGAGGGCCGGATTGAAGCTGAGTGTAGTACGATGTTGCTGCCGCCTACTTACATTTCGCGTAAAGATCACAAAGACAAGATAAGAGAAATTAGGGCTCGTACGGAGGCATATAGGCATTCTTTTTTTTCCTCGTTCTATTTGGGAGTGGAATAGGAAAGGAAATGCCTAGTAGTGGTACAGTGTACCCTCCGCCACGCACCTTACGGTGAATTGCGGAGTATGTATATAGATGTAGATGTATTCATTGGTGTTGACTGCATTGTTGTCTGCTTTGCTGTCTGCTGTATCACTCATCTGTGCTATAGTTATTTACCTCCGATGTGGTATTGAACTGACAGATAAGACCGTCGAGTCGGGAGGGGGGGGGACACCCAGTAAGTGGTGGATTTTTTTGTAGTTGCGGTATGAGCACCATTTGGGTTTTTTTAAAGGGAGAATTCACATACGATTTAGGTGAAAATTGAGCTTCAGGGTTGGCAACACTGTATCAATAGATGGGTAAGAACACACTCACGATGAAGAAGGGATTAAATGAATCAACACCATCTAAAGAGGAAGCAAGAAAAACAGAAACATCAGGAAATCTGGCGAGGCGTTCGTCTTCACGGAAAAACGAGTGGCAAGTTTCCATAATGAACGCCAAACCTTGACATTAGAAAAGGATAGGTTACATCTAGCTGCGCAAATGTCGAAAATGCAGAAATTTGTTGGCCACTTTTGAGCGCCACTCTGTTGGCAAGGTATACCAGCTTGCCCGACATTTTCGTTCTCCTCGCTTATGTTTCAATTGCATAATGCATCACCAAAATGGGAGGATGTAGTCATTTAAAATAAAATGTCATTAAGGTCAGTAAGTGATGTGCACTCTCTTAAGAGTCTAAATACTTAACAGTCGTAGCATTCACTTACTAAGGACTGACGAAAAAGACGAATGTCCGTTGTCTTCTTGATCGCTTCGATTCCCTTGGAGAGCTTAGCTCCTTCCACATGGCTGATTACGGCCATCTTCCCCATGCTACTGAGAGTGAAAGACGTTGCATACTGTGCAATACGCATGGAATTCAGACATCTTGTTGGCCTTGATACCCTCAAACCTCCTGCCATTCAGCCATTCAGGATTGAATTTCACCTTTTTTGCTTTCACCATGATAATAAACTACTGTACGCGGTACGCGCACTTCTACAATAGACCCTGTGACATTGGCTGGAGCCGGCTTACTTCGTGCGACTCCCGAATGAAGCTCTCACTGTGCTCCGTAACAATAGCGGAAACTGCCCTGAAACGGCGACAGCGCTCTCGAGCACCTCCTAGCGGCATGAGTTGTAAACTAAAACTGGGAATAAACAGCCGATTTATATTATTAGCCTGAGACCACTTACCTGATACGTCGGCTTACGTTATTTCGAATTATGAACAGATGCCGTAATGAGTAACGGAGAAGTAGATATCATCGGAGTAGTGCAGCAACTAAAATCACTTAACAAGAACAAGTCTTCTGGTCCGGATTGTATACCCATTACATTTCTAACTGATTATGCTGAAGCGATAGCTCCTTACTTAACAGTCATATACAACCGCTCTCTCATAGAAGGATCTGTACCAAAAGATTGGAAAGTTGCACAGGTCACACCTATATTCAAGAAAGGCAGTAGGAGTAACCCACTAAACTACAGGCCTATTTCATTGAAGTCAATTTGCAGCAGGGTTTTGCAACATATCCTGTATTCAAATATTATGAATTATTTCGAACAGAACAATCTATTGACCCAAGGTCAACACGGATTTAGAAAATATCGTTCATGCGAAACACAACTAGCTCTTTATTCACACGAAGTGATGGGTGCTATCGACAAAGGTTCGCAAATCGATTCCGTATTTCTTGATTTCCAGAAAGCTTTTGACGCCGTACCTCACAAACGGCTTTTAATCAAATTGCGTGGTTATGGTATATCGCCCCAAATTTGCGACTGGATAGGGGATTTCTTGTCAGAGAGGACACAGTTCGTAGTAATCGATGGTAAGGCATCGACTAAAACAGAGGTGATATCGGGCGTTCCACAGGGTAGTGTTATTGGTCCTCTGCTATTCCTTATTTACATAAACGATTTAGGGGAAAATCTAAGTAGCTCTCTTAGGTTGTTTGCAGATGACGCCGTCATTTACCGTCTAGTAAAATCATCTGAGGATCAAAACGAACTGCAGAACGATCTGAATAAGATATCAGTATGGTGTAAAAATTGGCAATTGGCTCTAAATAATGAGAAGTGTGAAGTCGTCCACATGAGTACGAAAAGAAATCCGTTAAACTTTGTTTACAACATAAATCAATCAAACGTGAAGGCCGCAAACTCCACAAAACACCTAGGAATTACTATTACTTCAGACCTAAACTGCAAAGAACACGTAGATAATATCGTGGGAAAGGCGAACCAGAGACTACGTTTTATTGGCAGAACCCTTAAAAGATGCAACAGAACTACTAAAGAAACTGCATACACTGCGCTTGTCCGTCCATTTTTGGAGTATTGCAGCCCAGTGTGGGATCCTTATCAGGTGGGTTTGACGGAGGACATCGAAAGAGTCCAAAGAAGGGCAGCTCGTTTCGTATTGTCACGATATAGGGGAGACAGCGTTACGGAAATGATACAGGATCTGGGATGGGAATCACTACAACAACGGCGCTTATCGCTGCGGCGTGGACTACTTGCGAAACTCCAATCACCAACATTCTCCTCCGAATGCGAAAATATATTGTTGACTCCCACTTACATAGGTAGAAATGATCATCAGAATAAAATACGAGAAATCAGAGCTCGAACAGAGAGATTCAGGTGTTCTTTCTTCCCGCGCGCTATTCGAGAGTGGAATGGGAGATAAATAGTATAATTGTGGTTCGATGAACCCTCTGCCAGGCACTTAAATGTGATTTGCAGAGCATCCCATGTTGATGTAGATGTAGATGAGCTAGGAAATGATTGGAAGAGGGTCCTATATACGGCTCTAATAGCTACAAACAGCAAAGCACTCTGAAATCTTTGTTCAGGGATGGAACGGTCGTCTGCTAATATCGGAAGTTAACCTTAAAAGTGAGGTCGAATATTTTAAAGCGAAAAATGGTTTGTTTTGTACTATCGGAACAGAAAAGGCTGAAGCAAACTGTTTATTTGAATATGATTGTAATTTGAAGACGCAATTTTCAGTAAATAACACTTTGAATGAAAACGTCAGCGCTAATGAAGGACATAAATTCAATTGTTTATGACCTTATTAACAATGTCAGGCGGGAAATCAAAATGAATAAAGTCGTTCCTATGCGGATCCAGGACTTGATTTGGGAGGGGTTTGACCCAGTTGAGCTAAAAGCAAGGTACTTTTGGAGGGGGCTAGATCCAGTCGAGGATGGGAATTATGACAAGTGCAGCGCTGAGAGGGTTACTGACAGCATGTGTTTGATGATTGTCATTTGCTAATCATTTCAAAAAATCACCTTCTGACCTAAATGGGCTTCTTCGGCTGCTATTAATAGACAATTGCTCATGTTCTGCTGTGACCTACTGCCTCTCTGGCAGTGCCGTATTCAGCCGCACTCGTCGTGAGGGACGTGGCGCCTCAATTTATCGTTGTCTCCGGCACCACCGCTACGGCTGCAGCATCTGCAACCATATAATGTTGCAACATTTCATCTCTTCAGCGGTGATTCTTAATTTGTTGCATTCCGATGATGGTGTATTAATTCCAATTGTATTTTGCGCATTAGTACTGAAGATGACAAAAATTATTTTAAGATGTCTAGGGCGAGCCATCAACACTGTCTTCTGTAATTTATTACTCAATTATTATTATTATTATTATTATTAACTTTGTATGTTTGTTTTGGCCTTTACGCTCTGATACTAGGAAAGGTAATGTTGGCTTCGGCCTACCTTACCTCACTACTTCCAATTTTTCTTGCAGAGTTCTCATCGAATAGGGTTTTTCAAGCAAGTTATTTACTGATGCATTTACTTCCATTGTAAGTTTTTAACTGGAAGAAACGCTGTTAAATACTAAAACACTTTCTGAACAAAACATACACTGTATTTTAAATGATAACTAACTTTTACAATTTGGACAAAAGCGGAAAACATCTTGGTAAACGTGTCTAGAATGCGCAACACCTATGAGCGGAAGCCTTTCCAGCAATTTCGTTACTAACCAGTCGTGCGATGCGTTCAACGTACGCCTAGAGTGACGCCTTCCGAGAACTGCGTTCGAGTGCACTCCCCCACCGTGCCCATGGTTTCTCAGCCTTGCCACAGAACGCTTCCCCCTCCACAAGGCCCACTACCGAGGTGTGCGCTGGTTTGGCCGCACGCCTACAGTGACGTCAGACAGCAGCCCCCTCCCAAAAACTGCGTGCGCGCGCACCATCCCACCTCAGCCTCCATAGCCACATTTCCTCAGTGCTGTGTACAGCAGCGTGCGTGCTTCAACGACCATCGTTCGGCGCGACGGTGGAACGTTGTACGTTTCAGAGCCTGGGGATCTTGGCTTAATCGCCCGGGTCGCGAGGACGGTACAGACCTCTATATATATATATATATATATATATATATATATATATATATATATATATATAAATAAAAAAAAACCTCAATCTCAAGGTGTGCTACGTGCCGAGGAGATGCATGGCTGTTGAGGTTGAACAGTCGCTAGCGAGCAACCTGTGAGGAACCTGCCGCACCTCAGTTGTATAAGGCTTACCCAGGCAAGTGGGGCTCTGCCTGGGTGGACCTTTAGATCCCTAGCTGCTCGTGGGAACAAAATGAAACGAGCAAAAGATAACGTTGGTGGACGTATAACCGCCGTCTCTAAGCGTGCGAAGTTTAATGCCACTTCTTATGACCCTAAATCGTTCCCTTCCTTAGCCACACCCTGGGAGGAACGCAGGGCTGCCACCAGAAATGAACTGTATTCACCCAGATATTTGGTATGTACAAGGACTGATGGGGAATCATTTACGGCAGTGAAGCCTCAGTTCTTCGTGGACCATCTGGAGGAGAAGTTTGGAGACGTGGAGTCCCTCTCCAAAATGCGTAATGGTTCTGTGTTGATCCACACTGCATCCCCTGCCCAGTTGCGTGCGTTGCTTGTTTGCGATAAGCTGCACGATGTCGCGGTAAACATATCGCCACACAAGTCACTAAATTTGGTCCAGGGCATTATATTTCATAGGAATCTGCTCTTACAGTCTGATGAGGAGCTTCGCGCCAACCTTGAGCGGCGAGGTGTTCACTTCGTCCGGCGCATCCAACGTGGGTCTAAAGACAATAGGGTTGCCACTGGTGCCTTCATCGTAGCCTTTGAAGGTAATACTCTGCTGGAGAAGGTGAAGGTGACGTGCTACCACTGTGATGTGAAACCTTACATCCCTCCTTTGAGATGCTTCCACTGCTGGAAGTTTTGGACATATGTCGTCCCGTTGTCCTTCCAGCGCCACTTGCCGGGATTGTGGAGGTCCAGCCCACCCGGACGCCCCGTGTACTCTGCCGCCCATCTGCGTGAACTGTGGCCAGGAGCATCCTCCCTGTTCGTCACAATACCCTATTCTCCACAAGGAACGGAAAATTATTGAATATAAGACCATGGACCGGTTGACCTATACTGAGGCTAAAAAGAAACATGAGCGCTTACATCCAGTTACTATGCCCACCTCTTTTGCGACAGTCACATTGTCGCCGTCGTTTTTGGCGACACCTGTTTTTCCCTCTACCTCCTTTTCTGTGGGCCCTCGGGGCCGTAAACCGACACCTACCCCCAAGGTGGTTGGGGGCTCCCTTCCTTCTTCTGCTCCCAAGGTAATTTCCTCGAGAGCAACCTCCACCCTTCTGCCAGAGAAACAACCTTCTCCGGCACCCCCTCATTCGGAATGGGCCCTTGGGACATCCCCTTCCGAGGATTCCGCCAGTGTTGCTGCCGACACACGACAGCAGCAGGCTGGAAGCAGGGCCTCACACTCCTCCTCAGTCCCTGCGGCTGAGTCTGAGAAACCTGCCCTGCCGGCAAAGCCCCCAAGGGACAAGAAGGATCGGAGGAAAAAACCAGAACATGAAGAGTTGAATGATACCATGGTGGCTCCCGTGCCACCACCCCACTCCACCTTGACCTCTGGGGACGAGGTGGAGATTCTACCGTCCCCGGAGGACCTCGCTATTGGGGAAATCACAGAAACAATGGATGCTGAGCCAGACAACCGTCAGTCAGCGGATTTGAGTGACGCTGAATTGTAATTTTCCCTCATTTACCATTCATGTCTGTGGTTCAGAACCCACGTTAAACTGTAGGTCCTCCTATAACTGGCTGGGTAAGTCAGTTCGAAGATCGGAGGAAGACAACAGCATACCACCTCCAAACAGGACCATGCCTAGTAAAGCACTGTGGTGTTCAAACCAATCTTCGGATTGTTGACTGTTTTACCTTTACCATTCATGTCTTCCCAGTTACTGGACACCATCATTCTTCAGTGGAACTGCGGCAGTTTCTTCCCCCACCTGGCTGAGCTACGACAACTTCTAAGCATAACACCTGCTTTCTGCGTTGCCTTACAGGAAACTTGGTTTCCAGCAATGCGGACCCCAGCCCTTCGTGGCTACAGGGGATATTACTGTAACCATAGCTCATATAACAGAGTCTCAGGTGGTGTGTGCATGTATGTCCTTACTTCTGTTCATAGTGAACCTGTGCCCCTTCATACACCATTAGAAGCAGTGGCTGTCAGGGTAAGGACTACACAAGAGTTTACCGTCTGCAGCCTTTATCTCCCTCCGGATGGTGATGTCTCTTTGATTGTTTTGGCTGCACTTATATCGCAACACCCCCGCCTTTCTTCTTATTGAGCGACTTCAACGCCTGTAACCCATTGTGGGGTGGTACTACACTTTCTAGCTGGGGCGGGGTCGTCAAGTCTTTACTCTCTCAACTCGACCTTTGCCTCTTAAATACTGGTGCCCCCACATACACTTTAGTGTGACACATGGCACGTTATCGGTCATTGACTTATCGATCTGCAGCCACAGCCTTCCACCATCTGTCCACTGGAGAGCCCACGACGACCTGTGCGGCAGTGACCATTTTCCCTTTTTCTGTCACTCCCACAGCGTCAGTCCCGAGTACGCTCCCCCCCCCTCCCAGGTGGGCTTTAAGCAGGGCTAACTGGGAAGATTACACGTCCTCTGCTATTGTTAGACCTCCCCACACGACACCATCGATGTAGTGGTCGAGGGCGTCACTCACACCATTGTTTCTGCTGCAAAAGCTTCAATTCCATGCCCCACAGGTTGCTAGGCGGGCTTTACAGCGCTACAAGCGTCACATCTCTCAGGAGCTCCTCATCACATTCAAACGACTTCGCGCTCGTGCTCGCCAGCTAATCAGAAGACGGAAACAGGAGTGCTGGAAGAGGTATGTCTCCACTATTGGGACGGGTACCTCTGCCTCACAGGTCTGGGGTAGAATCAGGCGATTAAAGGGATTACAGTCACCAGCGGGAATACCTGGAATCTCCACAAATGAAGTTCTATGTACGAACCCGGCCACACTTGCAGAGATCTTTGCCGAGCATTATGCTCGCGCCTTTGCCTCTGCAAATTATCCACTGGCCTTCCGTACATTGAAGGAGCGGGTAGAACGCCAGCATCTCTCCTTTACTACCCGCCGGTCTGAATCCTACAACGCTCCTTTCACTGAGTGGGAGCTCCTCAGTGCTCTTACCTTATGTCCTGACATGGCGCCTGGGCCTGATAGCATCCATAGCCAAATGCTGAAGCACCTCTCCGCAGACAGCCGGCGTAATCTTCTTGCGATCTATTACCACATTTGGTGTGATGGTGTTTTCCCGTCACAGTGGCGGGAGAGTATCATCATCCCAGTGCTTAAACCCCACAAACATCCTCTTTGCTTGGATAGCTATCGGCCCATTAACCTGACTAACGTTCCATGCAAACTGTTGGAGTGGATGGGCAGTCGGCGGATGGTTGATTCTGGAGACTCGAGGCTTACTGGCTCCATGCCAGGGTGGTTTTCGCCATGATCGATCTACCACCGACAATCTGGTGTATCTCGAGTCTACAATACGCACTGCCTTTTCCAGGCGCCATCACCTTGTTTTCGTCTTCTTTGACATGCACAAAGCATACGATACCACCTGGCGACGACACATCCTCAACACTTTACATGACTGAGGCCTCTGGGGCTCCCTACCGATTTTTATCCAGAATTTTTTAGCTGTCCGTACCTTTCGTGTTCAAATTGGTGCTTCTTTGAGCACCTCTCATATGCAGGAAAACGGAGTTCCTCAGGGTTCTGTTTTAAGCGTTCCATTATTTTTAATTGCCATCAACGGTGTAGCGACAGCGGTTGGATCGTTGGTATCCCATTCGCTTTATGCTGACGACTTTTGTCTCTCGTTTAGTTCCTGCAGCACCCAAGTTGCCGAGCGCAGGTTGCAAGGTGGTATTCGGAAGGCGCAGACCTGGGTGCTTACCCACGGCTTTCAGTTTTCTGCCACCAAGACCAGAGTGATGCACTTCTGTCGGCGTTGGACTGTCCACCCTCACCCTGAACTTTATCTTAATGACGAACTACTTACCGTAGTAGAAACCCATCGGTTTTAAGGACTGGTCTTTAACGCCCAGATGACGTGGCTCTCCCACATTTGTCAGCTGAAACAGAAGTGCTGCGCCATCTCAACCTTCTTCAACACGTGGGTCATACAACCTGGGGTGCTGACCACTCGACGCTATTGTGGCTTTACACATCACTGGTGCAGTCCCGTCTCGATTTTGGGTGCATTGCCTATGGGTCTGCGGCACCTTCGGCACTGCACCTAATGGACCCCATTCATTTGCATCCAGATGGGTGCCTTCCGCACCAGCCCAGTGAACAGCTTACTAGTGGAGGCTGGGGTCCCACCTTTGGGGGTCCGCCGCCAACACCTGCTCGCGGCTTACGCAGCCCATGTATATTGCTCCCCAGGCCACCCGAACTGTCGCCTCCTCTTTTCTGATGTGGTCGTCCGTTTCCATCAGCGACGCCCCAGATCAGGTCATATGAATGCCTTTAGAGCTCAGTCCCTCCTGCAGGAGCTTGAGTCTTCTCCCCTTCCATCTCCCTATTGGGTCCATGCACGTACACCACCATGGTGCTTGCCAAGGCCGTCTACAAGGCTGGATTTGGCCCATGGGCCCAAAGACTCGGTTCCCCTGGAGGCGCTCCGCCGCCATTTCTCGGCTGTCGTAGCAGAGTTCCCTGGTTATGACCTAATCTACACCGATGGTTCTCTGGTTGATGGCCGTGTGCGATTTGCTTATCTTCATGGTGACCGTGTGGAACAGCACTCTCTGCCAAATGGCTGCAGTGTTTACACTGCAGAGCTGGTGGCCATTCACAGAGCTCTTGTGCATATCTGGTCCTGTTCAGGTGAGTCTTTTATTATTTGCTGCGACTCCCTGAGAAGCCTTAGAGCGCTAGACCAGTGTTACCCGCGGTCTCCCCTGGTGTTGGCCTTACAGGAGACGCTTTGTGCCGTTGAACTGTCTGGGCGATCAGTGACGTTTATCTGGTCTCTGGGTCATGTGGGTATCCCGGGCAATGAACGTGTTGGCCGGCTTGCCAAGCAGTCTGTCGGTGCGTCCATACTCGAGATCGGCCTCCCGGCCTCAGATCTCCATTCATTGTTGCTCCAACAGATACATCGGCTTTGGGATGCTGAGTGGCGTAGCCTGAGCACCCCCAATAAACTGCGGATAGTCAAGGACACCACGGGAGTGATGTTTCTCTATGCGGACCTCTCACAGGGATTCAGTGGTGCTTTGTCGTCTCCACATTGGGCATACGTGGCTCACCCACGGACATCTCCTTCGTGGTGAGGACCCGCCCCAATGTCAGTGTGGCTCACGTCTGACAATAGTCCACAACTTGTTGGATTGCCCCGTTTTAACTACCTTGCGGCGGAATTTTAACCTCCCTGACGTTTTATCAGATGTTTTAGGTGACGATGCTACAATAGCAGATTCCGTTTTATGTTTTATTCGGGCAGGGGGTATTTATCATTCTCTCTAACTGGAGATTTTTTTTGTGCTGCCGAGTGGTTGACTTTTCCTTATTATTCTTATGGTCGGTCAACCACAGACATCGGCTTCTTTGTTGTAAGGTGTCTTTGTGTGATCGTCTCTTTTCGTTTTGTGTCTTGTCGTTTTTGATGATGTTTTATGGACTCAGTAGGACTCCCTCCCACTTTGCAACCTTAAACTCTGGGCGCATTTCTTTCACGTCCACGGTTTTACTTTTGACGCTTAGAGATGGAATGGGGGACTGATGACCATTGTAGTTTTGTCCCCCTTAAACAACCAAACAACAATAACTACTACTACTACTACATGAGTGACTACCTAACTGTCCCCTCTCAACCTAACCTAGACTTCAGCTATGCTACAGAACAGTGTGTAAAATTAATTATCCTCACGAAGACCAAGGTTCTACAAATAAGAAAGTCCCAGGTCGTATCACTATAAACACGAAAAAAAATAGCAGTTAATGAGTTTTGAACCTACCTCCTTAGACAAAATAGATCAGTACTATATCCACTAATCTACCACATTAATGTCATTGACTTACCACTTATATATGTGATGAGTATATTCTGGAAAGCTTATAATGTTGATACATAATTAATTGACATTTATTTATAAGAATGAGGTATTTTGAAATATTTTTCATAATGCACTGTTGCGTTGAAACTGCTTACTGGAAGTTTTATTTAGAGAAAGCTGAAACTACAAATTTCAATATGTCATATGTCACATCGACGGTCAAAGATTACCACATTTAGGCGAAGGATGTCACGTGACCGATATCTGATTTCATTCGAACGGAGCCAAACACAAAATGTAAGCTATCATACCAAATAGATGATAATTCCAATGTATAGTCACTCTTATTCAGTGCTGTTATGGGGAAAGAGGAAGAAAACGTTGCTACATCATTTTAAAAAGTCTCTTAAAAGAGTAACAAACATTAAAATTGTGTTAAATTTCGTGTCCCTTCCACGGCAGATTAACAGATTACATATTCGTTTCTTTTATAAGCTGCCTGCACTGGGAGAGGTGTGCGAGCCGAAAGTAAGCTTCCTCTCCCAGCATTCTCCTCTCAGGGGCCAAGTAAAAGTGTGAGTTCAGTACTAGAACACTGCGAGAGTTGCCACATGAATGAGGACTAGTACTTCCAGGTGTTCCAATTTTCGCGGGACATCCTGATTTTCAGTAGTCTTTTGATACGTCCCGATTCTCCCTGGACCCAGAATTTCTTGATTTTGCGGCAATCGAAAAATCATGAATATTGCAAAGCTAAAACAGTGGCGATAAACAGACATCCCATTTCTCACGCCGCTATGCCCAATGTTGTTATTTGGTAATAGTCTTAAAAAACTTACTATTGACACACACGTTCGAATGGACAATCATTATGATGAAGTTTGATGCCCACGGCCTCTGGCTTGCCGCAAGGAGCATCGCAGGTCAGGGTCCATGGATAAACCACAAAAATCCGCCACATTACACAGCACACAAACAGACCCAGTCTGCGGGCAGATCGGCGAGACTAAATCCAACAGGCAGAGCCTGCACATTGGTGGGAAACGAAGGACTTCAGATCGGCAGGTCCAATCTGTTAGAGCTACCTGCAGAAATGGCCTGCGATTTTGGCCCATTGCAGAAATCCACTCATGTTGTCAGCTATTCATGAATAACAGACCGCATATTGATGTAATGGGGACTCTGATCAATGCATGCTACAGATAACTTGTGCGAATACCCTGAGAATCAATAATAATGAGGAAAGGTGGCAACTTACCGTAAAGAGGATTAGTGAGCCACAGACAGGCATGTAAAAAAGACAATTACACTCTCATAACTTAAATTTCGTCCATAGCCTTTGTCTGAAAAAAAGACTACACACACATATTCACACAGTCACTCAGACAAACTCGTGCACACATGACCACGTTCTCCGGTCGCCGCGTCTACAATCTCTGAGAATCTGACACAAATTCAGCTCGCAGAGCCTGTCATTCAAATTCAAATGTCTGTAAACATATTGGAATAAACTACTATGGTCATCAGTCCCTAGAGTTACAAACTAATTAAACTAACATACACTAAGGACAACAGACACTCATGCCAGAGGGAGGGCTTCAACCTCTGGCGGGAGCAACCGCCCAATCCCTTAGACCACGCAGCTACTCCCGACATATCTTGTATGGTATAAATTTTGGCGTCCTCCGACAACTATGTCTTCTTCGTCTACTTATTTATTTGAGTCGCCTACTATTAATGCAGCGCCTCATATCATTAATTCTTCCTCTTGACCTCTCATAGCGTGGCTCTCGATGTGAATAAAGGGTCTGAAATGTTTGCTCATTGCTGTCATTTCAGCGTGACAGACGGTGCGATTATATAACAAAGTCGGCAGTTTTCACGGAGACGAAAACAACGAACAACATGAAATGTAACTTTCATGAGATCGAACGTTTGAAAAACAATTTATGTTGAAAATGAACAAACATTGAAATTGAGATGCACTGAGATAGAAGATATGGTGGAAAATTTATTTAATAATGCATTAATTATTTATTATTAATTATGAATGTATTTAATTAGTAATTGAGATTAAAACTTGTTTCCTTTCTACATGAGTAACGATCATTACGGGTTTACAAATGAGGTACATTTACAATGATTAAAAGTAACTGTAAAAATAACTGTAAAGATACTTGTAACTGATACAGTTACTTTCAATGTGTAGTAACTATAACTGTAACTAAGTAACCTTTCAGGAAAGTAACTTTAACTTAGTTACTTTAAAAAAGTATTTTTCCCAACCGTGTGTAAAATGCATAGAACAGTAAGTTGCCTGCTATCGAACTTTTTCAATACACGATTTGTAAATCAAATGCACATACTTAACAAATAGCGTCATTTGAAAACGAGTGTTACGGATTACGAAAATGTGAATGTTCTATTCGAAAGCTGTTTTACTACAATGTGTCCAAAAATCAGGTTTTTTAACTGCATACATTAATCAAAATCGAGTGTGGAGCGTTACGGACTAAAAACTCGCGCGGAATGAAAAGTAAACTTTTTTACAGACAAGGCAAAGTTTGTACGGAAATAATAACTTCATAAAACGATTTAGCGTGATCTTGTATACCGTCAACAATTTTCTCAACGTGAAAATCGAAAAAGTGGATTTCTCCCCTTTTTTCGTCTCGGCCCGGCAGCTTAGCCAACACCGTCTAGAAGACAAGTCCGACAACTGGCCATGCCTACGTCACGCCAAGAGGCGACGGCTGCCATCTGACTGGCTGCCCGGTGGGGCACGTCCACCACCTCGTAGCAGCCGGCCGGTAAGCTTGCGTCCGCCGCCTCTCATTGTGACGTAGACACGGCCAGTTGTCAGGCCTTGTCTTCTAGGCAGTGTTGGTTAAGTTCGGTCCATCCGACGCGACGTGATCGCTGGAGTATTGCGACTCGCCCAACACCATCTACTCTAGAAAGTGTTAACCCGTACCGACGGGTCTTGCTCTTGGCCGAGGCCAACGGGAAAGACAGGCCCCAGTACAGACGTCATGCCATGTAAGCAAGGTAGTTCCGAGCTGGCGCGATCGCTAGCTCAGTGGCTGCCCGCTATGAGGCTGGCCCATCGGCAAACGATCGCGCTGGCTCAGAACTACCTTGCTTATGTGGCATGAGGTCTGCACTGGGGCCTGTCTTTCTCGTTTGCCTCACTCTCGGCCGTGGCCGGCGAGAAAGACAGCCCCATCACGCACATCATGCGACGTAAGCAAGGTAGTTCCGACCCGGCGCGATCGCTAGCTGATTGGCTGGCTGCTGGGGCACAGCCCACTGCGTCATAGCGTGCAGCCACTGAGCTAGCGATCGCGCCGGCTCGGAACTACCTTGCTTAGGTCGCATGATGTGCGCGCTGAGGCCTGTATTTCCCGTTGGCCGTGCTCTCAGCAGTGTGATGTCACCGCTTTCCCTCTATGCGCCGGCTGCCGGCAGGTGCGAGCCGCGAGCTCGGCGGGAAGCGCGCGGGACTGGCGGCCGTTTTGACCGGCTCTAATTTTTATGTTCAGTCCTTTATCATCCACCACCACCACCACCACCACCACCACCACCAGACAGATGTGTTAAAAAAATGTTGGCTCTGCCTCGCCCACCATTTGTTTCTACCATAGTTGTTCACATCCACCACAATTTACTTCCTACGATGAATCTGCCGAGAAGCAGCTCTGACAACATTTCAAAGTGTTCCAATTGTAACAGCCACCTAAGATCTACAAGGACCTTGTATGTCACTTGCTGTGTCATGCAGCTCCACTGCAAGAACCGCCAGCATTTCTTTTCGACTATATGTGTAGCTTGCTGTCCTCCTATCATGTTAAGTTCTCAAATGTGAGTGAGCCATTGCTAGCTTACAATATTGACAGGTGGCATATGACACAATACAGACCAAAGTATCGCTTCATTAACTTTTCCGGCAGCCCAACTTTCCGTACATGGGTAAAAATCCATACCAGATCTCCTGGGCTGTACAAAACAGGTCGGTGCTTGTCGTTATACCGATGATGGTCCTTCTCCTGTGTGTCCGGTATCCGTATGTGAGCCAGCTGTCTTGCTTCTTTGACCTTGGTGATGAGACGTTTCACATAGTCATCCTGAGTGTCTTCTGGCTGGAACGGGAACAGCGTATCCGTTGTTGTCTGAGCTTCATGGCCATGGAGCAGGAAAAATGGCATGAAACCTGTGGTGTGTTGTCTTGTGATGTTATAAGCAAATGTCATGACTGGCAGAATTGTATCCCAATCCTTCTGCTCAACATAGACGTAAATCGACAGCATATCTGCTAACGTCTTGTTACAACGTTCTGTAAGGTTCGATACTCCTACCAGGTTTGGTGACAGCATAGCATGTGAGTTAGTCAGTGCAGACTATTATTCATAGGTTACCGGGTGTCAACTTCAGAAACCTCCCAAAAGGTCGATTCCAATTCGGTGTAATGAAGCTGCTGCAGGTGGAATTGGTACGAGATGCCCTGGAGGTAATTGCGTCACATGCTTCCATCGCTGGCACTCTCTACAGTGACTCACATAGTGCATGACAGATCAGTAGAGACCTTTCCAGTTATACCTGCGTCTGATTCTGTCTAGAGTCTTCACGAATCCCAGATGACCAGATATTAGAGCATCATGGAAATACTTGAGAATAGCTGGATGGAGATGAAATCGAAAGACCAGTAGCCATTTGGGGCCCAGTGGATCGTAGTTGCTCATATACAATGTCCCGTTTATAAGTTGGAACTCTCCATTGGTCGGTTCTCCTTTCTCCAAGGCCTCTATGGTTTTTAATAGTGCTGGATCTTCCCGCTGTTCAGCAGTAATGTCACCTAATTCAGTGAGGGCTGTTGTGTTCCACTAATGGATTCTTCGAAAGGCAGTCTGTATCCTTGTGTTTTCGCCCGTTCTTGAATGCCACTGTGACTTCGTACTCTTGGAGTCTTAGTGCCCATCCTGCTACTCAGCCAACACAAAGAATGGTGGTCTGTCACAATGGTGAATGGTTTACAGAATAAATATGGCCAGACGTTGTTGATAGCCCAGATACCTGCGATACTTTCTTTCTCAGTTGTAGAGTAGTTTATCTCGTACTTTGAGAGTACTCTGTATGCATAGGCGATCACCTTTTCAGCAGCTTCCTGAATTTGCACAAGCACTGCACTAATCCCATACCCGCTAGCATCAGTGTAAAGTTCGGTTTCCGCATTCTCATTATATAAGGTTAGAAGTGATGCAGAAGTTAGAGCCTCCTTAAGGGCCTGGAAAGCTCTTGTTGTCTCATCCCAGTAAAACTTGGCGTCTCCCTGCAGAAGTTTTTGCAATGGACATGCCTTGTTACAAAATCGTTTTGTGAAATGTTGGTAGTATGAGCACAGCCCGAGAAAACTTTTCACATCACGAATGTGCCGAGGAGTTGAAAATTCTGTGACTGTCCTTACTTTATCTGGATCAGGACGGGCACTATCTCTGTTGACTAGGTGCCCCAGGATTTTTATCTCTTTAGCGACGAAGAGGCACTTCTTTGGAATGAGACAGAGTCCTGAAGTCTGCACACACTTCAACACAGTTGACAGGCAACTCAGACGTTCTTCAGATGTTTTCAAGGAAATCTCAATGTCATCTAAACAGCAAAGACACGTCGTCCACTTAAGGTGCTGAAGCAAAGAGTCCATCATGCGTTCGAATGTGGCTGGAGCATTACATAATCCAAATGGCATTACTTTGAATTCATAGAGGCCATCAGGTGTAATAAAAGCTGTCTTCTTCCTGTCAGCTCCATCAACCTCTATTTGCCAGTAACCTGTCTGCATGTCCGTAGTTGAGAAGTATGTAGCTCCTTTCAAGCAGTCTAAGGTGTCATTAATGCACAGCAATGGGTAGACATCTTTCTTTGTGATTTTGTTCAGCTGCCGATAGTCGACACAGAATCGCCACGTGCCATCCTCCTCCTTTATGAGGACCACTGGAGACGACCAAGGACTCTCCGAAGGTTGAATAATGTCACTGTGCAAAATCTTCTCCACTTCCTCCCAAATTATCCATCTTTCAGCTGGTGACACACTATACGAATGCTGGCTAATTGGTAGATGATCCCCAGTATTGATACAGTACCTTATCATGGTCCGTTTCGTCTGACTTTTCTCCTGCGGGCTTGTGAATGCACCTGCAAATTGGTGTAGTATAGTTAACACTCACTGGCGTTGTTCCCTATGATGTCTTCTCACAGGACGTGGAAAGGCACATGGAGGACGTGGTGCCATTGCAGTGTGGAATTCCACGTTCCACTGCCCTGTGAAGTGTGGAATGAAGGATCCAGCATGTTAGATTTTTGCTTCGTGGAGTGAAACGTGGCCAATGAAAAGCGACCTGGTTTACATGTGACAAGTAGATATTTTGATCCACCATATTGCAAACAGAACTCCATATTTCATGCCTTCTTTTGTTTTAGCGTATGATGCATAAATACAATCTTTTTAAATCGCCAGAAACTTGAAGAACTTCTGAAAACACATCATTATACGTATGATTTGTTACAATAAAATACCGGAATCTATATATTCATAGCTTTAAAGGATATCGTATTTAATGTTAGTCAGTGTTATAATTTGTATACCTTGAAAGAATATCGTTCCTATGCTACGGTTCAACGCCATTGTATCAAAGGAGCGTCTTTATGATACTTTGTCATAGATAAAGAAGATATTACAACATGTTTATTGCAAACTAAAACATACATGCAGCACTGACTGCATCTCGAGCAGAGTGCTCTGCTATTTATACACAGAGAGAATGTACCAGAAATTAGAAGAATAGTTAACATAAGAAACTACAAGTGAACATAAGAAACATGTAGAACATTCAGGAAATGATAAATATGAAGAAATAAAGTTTTGTCGGTGGACAGGATTGAACCAGCAACCTTCAGCACTGCAATTGGTGACGCTATCCATTGCGCCACACCGGCAGTCGGATAACTTAGGGTCTTGTGGCAATATTATGTTGGTCATCAGATGATAGTCAAAGCCCAAAACATGTTGTGCAATTAAAATAAATAATCTACTTTCAGCAACTAAGAGATTATGCCAGCAACCTAAAAGCAATTTTAGAATCATTTTTAAATATAAGAACTGTTAAGAAGTTATATAAAGCTTGGCACAAAGGACTTGGGAGGTCAATCTTTTTGTGTCCCAGCCTCGTCGCCGCTTTTGTGTCTCGTTTCCGTCGTAGGTGTCGGTGGTCGAGTGGAATGAGACCGACACGTGAATAAAGATAGCACGCTGGTGCAGGTACGGAGGGGAGCAGCCAGAAGCTAGAAACACTAGAGTAAATTAGAATGAGATATATATAGCACAGAATTTATACAATACTCAACTTTTAGATAGTTCAATATGGCAGAATGCTGATACATAGTTGAGGCCTGCCTAGTGCCTATACGATAGCCAAGTCTTCACTGGTGCCTATCGGATTCCGAAGTCTTTACTGGTTCCTAACTCAGTCCCAAGTGAACGATGTCGTTCAGTGGTGGCCACGAGCGGCGTTGCAGCAGAGGGCGCTCGTGGCTGTCGTCTTAAGAACGCCGCGCCGTGCGTGCATGGCGGCGCGCGGCGAAAGTAGGTGGCGCGCACTTTGTACTTGTGTGACACCACACCCCTCCCTCCCAAACCGCCGCGCCGTCGTGGCGTAGGGCTGAGGGCCACGGCGACGGCACTGGGAGGAGGGCCTGGGCGGGGGCGTTACTGGTGGGACGGGCGTCGTAGCTGAGGCTGGGATCGAGACGCCGTCCGCGCCCCAGCATCCGCCTTGCGATCCTCCAGGAAACCCAGCGAAACCTGAGGAAGGGCGCACACCCCGCCCAGAGGGAGCAGGTCATCCTCTGAGGTGCGTGGCCCAAGCTGGGGGGGCCCGCACGGTCCCGGAGTCCCTCTCGGTGACGCTGTCATCTGTGGCGGCGACGGAGGCGGAGGGGCCGACTGCGTAGGAGGCGCGTCGACATCCATCGGGAGCTCGTAGCCCGGGGAAGCTGGGCCCGGCGGCGAGCGATGTGGCTGTGCTCCCTGGCAGTGAACTGGGTCTGGAATCAAGAAACCGGAGACAGGTTCGCGCGGCCTGTGCAAGCGCAATTGGTTTGCGTGGCGCCGCAGCTCCGACCCTGTGGAAGAACGTACAACATACATATTGCGACCGAGCACGCGCTGAATGGTGCATGGCAACCATGTCTTCTTCATACCAGCAAACACCCTGTACAGCACCGGCGTCGAAACCTGAAAACGCGTAGCGCCATACGAACCGACTCGGTGTGTGGGAGGCTGCAGCAGGTGAAGGAGAGTGCGGTGACGGCGGCCGTGTAGCAGCTCGGCAGGAGACGGGCCATCACGTGGCATGCACCGATACGTAGACAGGAAAATTTGAAGAGCTTGCTGCCTGGAGTGCTGACCTTTCATCTTCTCCATGTGAGACTTGAATGTTCGAACGAAGCGTTCTGCTTCACCATTGGACTGAGGGTGAAAAGGTGCGGTGGTGATATGCTGAATGCCATTCACACGACAAAACTGTTGAAATTCCGCACTAACAAACTGAGGTCCATTGTCACTGACGATAGTTTCAGGCAAACCTTCGATGCAAAACACTGATGTAAGGGCACTAATTGTACTAGACGCTGTCGTTGAGTTCATGGCAATCACAAAAGGAAACTTGCTGAAAGCGTCTACAACGATTAACCAGCACGTATTCCAGAAAGGTCCGGCAAAGTCAATGTGTAAACGTTGCCATGGTCCCTTGGGGCGTGGCCAGTCTGAGAAGCGTTGCGGAGGAGCCGCCTGATGCTCCGAACAAACAGTACACTGTGACGTCATGCTCTCTATCTGAGCGTCCATACCAACCCAGGTACAATGACGTCTGGCCAATTGCTTTGTCCTAACAATACCCCAATGTCCTTGATGCAGGAGGCGTAACATTTCTCGTTGCAGGGAACGAGGAACAATCACTCTTGTCTGGTCGTTGTCCGTATGTAACAACAGTACACCCTGACTTAAAGATAATGCATGACGTTGTGCAAAATAACGTCGAACCAGAGGCCGTTCAATGTCTTTGGCTCTGGCAGGCCACCCTGAGCGAACAAAACGTGCTACCACACTTAGGTCTGCATCCGCAGCTGTTTCCTGTGCAACCCGACGAGAGTTCAAAGGGAAATCTGCGACAGCGGTAGCATCTGGAGTCTATCTGACAACATGCCATTTCCGAAGAATCAAACGACACATCCTGGCCAACCGGAAGTCGGGAAAGTGTGTCCGCGTTGGCGTGTTTAGAGGTAGGTCGGTACAAAATCTCATACTGATAATTTGACAATATCAAAGACCATCTCTGAAGCTTTTGTGCCGTTCGTGGCGGAATTGGCTTTGTGGGTGAGAACAACGACGTGAGAGGCTTGTGGTCCGTCAACAAATAGAATTTTCTGCCATAGAGATAATGATGAAACTTTGTGACGCCGTAAATGATTGCTAAGGCCTCCTTTTCTATCTGACTGTAATTCTGTTGCGTCGGCGTCAGTAGCTTGGATGCAAAGGCAATAGGACGATCGTGACATCCAATACGATGTGACAAAACTGCACTCACACCGTACGACGAGGCATCAACTGCTAGCACTACAGGCTTCTGTGGGTCAAAGGGAATCAAACATGCATTACTGATTAGTGCAGACTTTAAGTTGTCAAAGGCAACCTGGCAATCTTTGGACCATACAAAAGGAACATTCTTCCTACGTAAGTGATGCAGTGGAGCTGCAATCTGAGAGGCATTGGGAATAAACCTGAAATAATAGTTCAGCTTTCCCATTACTGCTTGCAATTCGTGCACATTCGTAGGAGGAGGCAAGTCTTTGATTGCTCGAAGATGTGACTGTAAGGGATGTATTCCTTGGGCATTAATCACATGGCCTAGGTACTCTATTTCAGTTTGAAAAAACGAACACTTTGCTTTATTGCAACGTAGACCTGCTGCAGTCAAAACTTTGAAAAGGCACTCCAGGTTTGCTAAATGTTCTTCAACTGTACGTCCGGATACCACAATATCATCTAAATAGTTCGAATAACACGGTACATAAACTGTCAGCTGTTCCAAAAAACGCTGAAAAATAGCGGGGGCGGAAGAACTGCCAAAGGGTAGGCGTTGAAATTGAAAAAGGCCCATGTGAGTATTAATGACGAAAAACTTTTTTGACTCGTCATCAAGTGGAATCTGTAAGTATGCCTCTGCTAAATCAATCTTAGAAAAGAAACGAGACTGTCCTAATTTGTCCATTAGTTCGTCAGGTCTGGGCAGGGGATAAGTGTCTACAATTGTTTGACTGTTCACTGTTGATTTGAAGTCCGCATAGAGACGAAGTTTTCCTGACAGCTTGGGTATAATTACTATAGGCGAGGCCCACTGACTCGCAGAAACAAGAGAACTCACCCCACTATCTTGCCAACGTTTAAGTTCTTCGGCAACTGTATCACGCAAGGCGATAGGCACTGGTCTAGCTTTACGAAATTTTGGAACTGCAGATTCTTTTAAAGTTACATGTGCCACGAAGTCTTTTGCACAACCTAGTTCCGGCGAAAACAAGTCATTATATTTGTCACACAATGCATTGATTTTATCCTGAGGCACTATTGACGAAATTTGAAGCACATCTCCAAACAAGTCAAAAGCATCTAGTCCAAAAATGTTCTGTGTCGATTTGGCCTGACGAACTACAAAAGCAACTGTTTTTGTTACACCTTGAAAAGAGGCGGGCAGGCTACACGTTCCTAGCACGGGAATATTTTGACCTGTATAAGCTGTTAACACTTGCTGTGACGGCGACAATTTTGGCGAACCCAGAAGTTCATAAGTATCTTTATTTATTAATGTGACAGCGGAACCAGTATCAAGCTGAAATTGCAGTCTTATTTTCTATGGAGAGATTTACAAAAAGTTTGTGCTTCTGGCGCACGACAGGTGTGCGAATGTGGGCAACGTCTGCTACGGTTTGTTTGGTGCGTATGCCCGGGCTGCGTAGTGAAGGAAGCGGCGCAGACTCGGCACATAGATTAATATCACTGTCACTAAATGGCATTACCGCCGGATCGGCGTCCGCGCAATGCGAGGCTACTGCACTAAAATTACTTTGAGTAGCTACACCAATTCTACTGTCACTAGCCACACAGTACTGGGCACTATTACAATTAGAAGTTGCAGAAGGCACTAGTTTCACTACAGGATTGCACTGTACATTGTCATTTTGCTTGTCCCGAACCCTTTTCCGTTGCACTGTTTTACGCGCTCGTCGGCGCTTGCTACGTGGTGCAATATATAGTTTTGCCATAGGCGCAGAACTACTTTCGGTGCCGTGTGTAGACGTGGAGCAGCTGGCACACGGAGCAGACGTGTTGCGCGCGGCGCTCGTGTCTCTCGCTGCGGAAAGGAGCAAGATTGTCGCGCAAAACCTGACGTATGTGCGTATAGCGACGCCAGCGTTACCGTTCGCCGGTCTACTGGCGAGCGCGGAGGCTGCGGCCGTTATTCGCGCAAACGAGGAGCTAGCTTGGCGCCATACCTGCCGCGCCGTTTTACTCCCTTGCCGCCGCGAGGCATCCTCCTCGCTCCACCAGTAGGGTAGGGAATTAGCAGGCCAGGGCCCGTTGCACTGCACGGATACCCGCGTCTGCAGAGGCCAGTAACTGGCTCTAATGTGGTATCCCGCCCTCTACACGTAGAGGTGGGACCCCCACGTTATCCAGTGTCCCAAGGTGGCACCACAAAGCATAGTCTTAGTCTGACTTCAGTTATGGCTTCGACAGTTAGTTCGAGGGAATCCTCATCATCAGACCGCGGCGGAAATCGAAAGATAACCCGCAGCCAAAGTAGGGCCACACAAACAAAAGACATAGATGAAACAGGTAGGTATGTACCTTTGTTACTTCCGACAGTGCCGGAGGAGGATGACGCTATAAGCGTCGCTAGTTCAGGTGCGAGTAGCCTCGTCATTGACGAAGGCCGATCAGGGGAAGATAGTGCGGAGCAGATAGATATGAATAAAGGTGCCAGCAGATACACGTACAGAGCCGGAATACGAGGTTGCAGTACCAACTGCAAACTCGTTTTCCGCTTTGGAAAACATAGGGGAAGATGAGGATGGGTTCCAAACGGTAACCAGAAAAAAGGAGCGGGTACCGCCGATAATTGCCTACGTTGCTGACGGTAGTTCAGCACTTCTTAAAGAAATAAAGGGTGGGATTACAGGTAAATTCACTGCAGTATACCGCCCGAAGACAACGAAGATTCAGGCGGAAGCTGTGGCTGACTATCAGCGAATCAAACAACTTCTGAAACAGAAAAACGTGGAATACCACACATATTCTGTAAACGCAAAACAGGCACTAAGGGTGGTTTTCAAACACCTCCCAATAGATGCCGAAGTGGAAGACGTGAAAGAGGAACTAGTAAGGGAGGGTTTCTCTGTCACGTCTGTTCACCAGTTCTCCCGACCGGCACCAAAAGACGCCGATGACTATAGTAGAAGAAGGGAACCAAGCTTTCTGGCGGTTCTCGAAAACAATGAGGAAGCATAACGAGTGTTTAAAATCAGATACATGCTGAACTACCGAGTAACGGTGGAGCGGTACAACAGGCCGGAAGGTCCTGGGCAATGTCACCGATGCCAAAAGTTCGGACACACGAGCGCGAACTGCAACTTACAGGCGCGCTGCGTCAAGTGTGCAGGACCCCACTTGACCAAGCTATGTACAGAAGGCAGGCTAAAAAATCCTATCTGTGCAAACTGCAAGGGGTCGCACCCGGCGAACTACCGCGGCTGCGAGCAATACCAGAAGTTATTGCAGAACGGAGGCAGAGAAGTACCGCAGTAGTGGCAACTACTGCCGCCGGCCAACAAACCCAGCAACAACAGGCGGGTTTCAACCTGCAGCCCGGCCAGTTCCCAGTCATGCGGCACAGACGGCCAGCATGGGCACCCCTCCCAACAACAGCGCCCCCCACCACCACCACCCCCGCCGCCGCCACGGCGGCCGAGGCGAGCGAGGTGGTCGCGCCGGCAGTTGCAGTGCAAACTTCAGCTGTGCGGGCGGTCGCGGAGACCGCCGAGGCTGCTCGGGAAAAACGGACTCACCGCCCGAAACCAATCTCACCTCCCCCCCCTCACATGTTATGGCATCGCAGGAGAGCGACATAACCACTGGGCAAAACACAGAGGTAGCGCCTCCAACCGCCCAGAGAAACGGAGCCGATCTGATGGGCCTGCTCAGAGATTTAAAAGAACTAAAAAATCTCTTTGTAGGATTTGACCTAGCAGCGCTTATCAGAGAGGCGAAAGAAACAATAGCGGCCGTACGCGCCGAAACCGATAGATGCGCCCAAGGGCTGATTATAGCGGAAGCAGTTATGTCGTTCTTCTTTGATGGCCCATAATCAGAGAAGGAATTTTAAGATTTTAACATGGAATGCCGATGGCATAAACTATGAAAAAACATTAGAACTCCAGTCACTTCTAGACCGGCATGCTATAGATATCGCCTGTTTACAGGAGACACATCTAAAACCGGCCGATCGACTGAAGGTACGCAATTACAACGTCCACAGGGTCGACAGACAAGACCGTGAAGGCGGCGGCGTCGCCGTCCTTGTGAGACGAGGTATTTGCCACCGGATAGTCGACATACCAAATTTGGTTGCGGTCGAGGCTGCCGGAATAGAATTAAAATTAGGCAACCAGACCTATATTATCATTTCGGCCTATAACCCCCGCGACAGAACTACGGTGCACAGGACCTTCCAACGATGCTAGGGGTTGGTGAGAGAGTTATAGTAGCAGGGGACTTGAATTCCAAGTGCGAGGACTGGGGGTGTAACACCACCAATGGCGGAGGTTGGAGATTGAGGGGGTTTCTCGAGAGAGAAGATTCCGTGGGAATACTCGCTCCCGATGAGCCAACTCATATCCCCTATAACCCAGCACACAGACCTGACATCCTCGATGTCTTCCTGTGCAAGGGCATGCCATGGGAGGCTGTACCCTCAGTCCACCACGAGCTGGACTCAAACCACAGCCCAGTTGTCCTGGAATGTGCCAATGTCGAAGACGTAATCCGGAGTATGGCAAAAACCACGTACTTAACAAATTGGGAACAATACAACGCCCTGGTAGGACAACACCTGGAGGACATCCCGCAAATGCGGACGGAAGAAGAGGTAGACTCAGCAGTCGACCACTTCACAAAAGTCCTCCAGACCTGTGCTCGCGAGACAAGCACCAAGGTGACGATCGAACCTGGTGCCAGGGACCTGCCCCCTGACATCTGGGACCTGATAGTCACTAAGCGACGCGTGAGACGGGAGTGGCAACGTTACCGCGACCCCGCCGATCGTCGTCTGCTTAGGAGACTTGAAGCCCAGGTGAAGGAGAGACTGCAAGAGCACAGAGGCCTTTGCTGGGAAGAAAGATTACAAAGCGTTGAAGAAAACCCAAACAACGTTTGGAAAATTACAAAATCGTTAAAGGCTACTACCAGGGCAGACAGGCCACTCCGAGGTCCAAACGGGCTAGTATACTACGATCAGGAAAAGGCAGAAGTAATGGCAACAGCGCTAGAGTCACAATTCCGAACTCACGTCATCGAAGATGACGAGAGTGAAAGGCAGGAAGAAATAGTAATCGGACGAGTGACTCAACTGAGGCAACAGAGGCCAGAAACAGAGTTCACACCAGTGTCAGATCAACTTGTGTGTACTTACATCAGGCGCCTAGGGAACAATAAATGCCCCGGTCCTGACAAGGTCCGAGTCCCACACCTAAAACACCTACCTCCTACAGCAATTACCTACCTCACTACTATCTACAACCAATGTCTATCCCTAACCTACTTTCCGAAAACCTGGAAAACTGCTCAGGTCATCACTATTCCAAAACCAAACAAAAACCTAATCCTTCCGCAAAACCATAGGCCCATTTCACTCCTGTGCTTTCTAGGAAAAGTACTGGAGTGCCTCATCCATAGAGTCCTCACCAACTTCCTCCAAACCCACAACATTCTCACTCCTGAGCAGTTTGGCTTCCGGCCTGAGCACAGCACCATACACCAATCCCTGCGCCTGGTGGAACACATAATCAGGGAGAGAGACAGCAGGAAGAGAAGTACAGGAGCGGTCTTTCTCGACATCGAGAAAGCGTTCGATAAAGTCTAGCATGATGGCTTAATATATAAACTCTCACAGTTAGACATTCCAGGACACATAATAAACATGATTGACTCATTCCTGGCAGAGAGGAAATACTCTGTCAGGTGTGGAAATCATGTTAGCACAATCAAAGAAGCTGTGGCGGGAGTCCCGCAGGGGTCTGTTCTTGGCCCCATACTATACTCTCTGTACACCAACGATGTGCCAAAATTGGCAGGAAATGAGATCGCCCTGTATGCCGACGATACGGCGGTGTTTAAAAGCAGCACAAACCTCAACTTCATAACAAGAAAACTCCAGACACACCTGGACGATATATCATTGTGGTGCAACCGCTGGAAAATAAAGATAAATCCGGACAAAACAGTAGCGGTTATGTTCACCACAAAATTAAAAGAACCCGACAGAAAAATATCAGTTGCAGGCAGGGAGATCAACTGGAGTGATTCGGCAATATACCTTGGCCTGCAGCTGGATAAAAGGCTGACTTTCGGGAAACAACTAGCTAGATCTAGGGGGAAGGGTTGTGCTGCTTTTAACCAACTCTATCCGCTCCTTAAAGGAAGGGGGCTCCCAATAAAAAAGAAGCTCCAAACTTATAAAGCCTGCATACTTCCGAGCATGCTATATGGCTCGGAAATATGGTCAATGGCAGCAGACACGCACCTGAACAAGCTACAAACGCTTCAGAACAAAATCCTCCGAGTCATAGCGGACGCTGACAGGTACATACCAAACAGACAAATAAAAGAATATTTAGATGAACCCCCAATCTCAACTTACATTAAAAGAAAATCAGAAGCTCTCTATGAGAAAGCTTCATCTTCGACCCACCACCTAATCCAACACTTAGGTACACCATACCCCAACGCCTCGATTAAACGACCTTTCTCCACAATCAACCGCCAATTTAGGGATTAACAGATTACAGACAAACAGTCATACATACAAACAACTTAGATAAACCATCACGCTATTTTCTGCACATCATCAGCTATATTTTAGAAGTCAGACGGGCAAAGCCCAGTGGTGCTTCAGTGGAACAGAAAGTATAGATACCTCACGCCGGGAACTACTTTCTTGCAATTGAGATCCAAGGAAAGCACTGTTCAATTCCACAGCCCGTATAACATTTACAGAATGAACTGTTCTCGCACTCTGCGAAGCACTGTTTCTAACGGTACCGTTCTTTGAGTTTTTAATTTGCATACACACAGACTGTACATGTCCTGGTTTGCCACATTGATAACAGGTTGCGTTGCGACTAGGGCAATGAGCACGCTTGTGGCGAGACACACACTGGGGGCGAGATTTACGTACATTTTTCTGAAATGAGCGTTGGCGCCCGTTATTCAAATCACTGTTTCTAACACGACGGGGCGACCTTTGTGTCGCACTTTTACACTGGCTACTGTTTACTGTCTGTTCAGCACGGCCTGTACTATTGTAAGAATCACTAGTGCTACACTGAGAACTACGGCTAGGAAAGCGACTGTTGCGGCGCACTGAATTAACACTGTGGCTTTGCATTTCTACATCTGCTAAGTCAAAAGTATCATGCGCATCTATAAGCTGCAGTACACTGTCTAATGAGGGGTCAGACTGTTTCAGAATTGCTGCTCTAATTCTGGGGTCCTGAATATTCTGCGTAATCGCATCCCTCAACATCACGTCACTATACGAAAGTCCACAAGAGCAAGTAAATTTACATTTGCGGGTTAAGCCCTTCAATTCCGTAATCCACTCTTGGTGTGACTGCTGCGGTAATTTTTTAAGTCTGAAAAATCGGTACCGTGCCGCAGCTACGAGAACTTTTCTCTCATAATGAGCATTTAGTGCCTCTACTATTTGTTCAAAGTCTACATCAAGAGGAGATACGTCGGGGAAAAGTTTCTGCAGTAACACGAAGCTGTTGGTGCCCACCACAGATAATAGCAGATGCTTCACTTTCTGACCTGTAATTTGATGAGCCGCGACGAGTTCTTGAAACTGTGCGAAAGTAGTCGCTCCATTCTTCCTCACGTTCGTTGTACTGGCGAAACGTAGGAAGCGTTGCGGCGGCAGGTGTGGGCTGCTGAAGCGGCGGCTGTTGTTGTTGGTTAGCTGCTTGCGCTGTGAGCTGGGCCACAGCCTGCAGGAGTTGTGTTATTTGCGCCGTCTGTAACTGAATAATTTCCATTAAGTTTGGGTTCGGGATAGTGGCCATGCTGACCGATTAGGCGCCGCACATACAAGTAAATTATAACAAAACACAAATGCAATATGAAAGAGGACGCGCTGCAAAAAAAAAAGTCCACAAAACACGTAACAAAATATCTTCCCCCAAAATTCTTATAATAAGGGTGGGTGGGCGGGAGCAATTTCTGTGTGCTCCGACTACTACTGCTGTCTGGCTGCTGCAAGCGGGCTGGTCCACGGATCGTCTATCACTCCTCGTCGCCACTTTTGTGTCTCGTTTCCGTCGTAGGTGTCGGTGGCCGAGTGGAATGAGACCGACACATGAATAAAGATAGCACGCTGGTGCAGGTACGGAGGGGAGCAGCCAGAAACTAGAAACACTAGAGTAAATTAGAATGAGATATATATTGCACAGAATTTATACAATACTCAACATTTAGATAGTTCAATATGGCAGAATGCTGATACATAGTTGAGGCCTGCCTAGTGCCTATACGATAGCCAAGTCTTCACTGGTGCCTATCGGATTCCGAAGTCTTTACTGGTTCCTAACTCAGTCCCAAGTGAACGATGTCGTTCAGTGGTGGCCACGAGCGGCGTTGCAGCAGAGGGCGCTCGTGGCTGTCGTCGTAAGAACGTCGCACCGTGCGTGCATGGCGGCGCGCGGCGAAAGTAGGTGGCGCGCACTTTGTACTTGTGCGACACCACAAATCTGATGCACTCAGGAGATGTCAGTCAGAAGAGTAACAGTTGCAGGTTGATACTGTTGATAGAAGCAGTTAGTACAGTTGGCAAGAGGGATCTATGTAAAGAGCTTTGTCCCAGTTTGATCTTGAGAAGTTGGTGCTGTGAAAAAATAAATGATGTACTTTGAATCTGAAGCAACGTGTATTTTCTTCTCATTAAAATGGCTGAATAATGCTCAATACTTGCTGCTGCAGAATATTGTAAACCACCCCATCATGACAAGCCAAGTATTGCAACAGGGAAATGAGCAACATTTATACTAGGCATCTAGATATATACCACATGGTCAGATTAAGCTGCAACCACCGAGACTTTGGGTTATGCTATGGTACCAGCCACACAGTTCCTGTATGTTTACAGAAATTGGGCCACACCAAGTCTATTAATATTACTGGCAATGAAGTGGTTGTATATGTACTGAGGTGCTTTCTGTGCAGTTCTATGGTAGTCCTGTTCCCAGTGTTTGTTCTCTGAGCTGCTCGGTTACACACACACACACACACACACACACACACACACACACTATGAATACTGTTACACTATTTGATCTCCTGATATGTTTATCCCAGCTTGTGTCACATCTATTATTGAGAATTTTGTCTGAATTGCCTTGTCCCGACACCTCTTCCTGTGGAAGTAAATATTCTGTGAAACTCTTGTCATTCAGCTTGTGGATGGCCCTGCCTTGGACACCCTCTCACCTGTAGCTCCACCATTGTCACACCACTGCCACTGCCTCCTGCTCATCCTACGGCATTTCCCACTTTTCTGTGCTGGCACATCACCATTGTCAGGCTGATGCCAGGTCCCTGTCACCACAGTCTTTTCTCCTCATGAATTAGGCCCATGCAGTAATCATAGTGTTCAAAAACATTTAAATGATGCACCTACAATTTCACTGGGCAGTTTCCAGGACATGATCTATCTTCACCAGGACCTCTATGTGCACAAAACTACTAGAGTGACATATGATGTGGATAATGCCGTTATAATGGCATGTATGGGCCCTGGGCCCTCAGTTGTTAAACTGTTGTCAAACAGATAGCTATATAGATCACCTACAAGTATCACATAGACAACAATAAGTCTGTTAAGACTCAGTGGCGGCGCTACACAAAACTGGGCATCGGCAAACTCATCTTTGTGAGGCCCCTTTCATATTTTCAGTAAGGAAGAAGTATTATTTCAATAAACAAACAGCAATTAAAATAGAGAAACTTTTTGGCCTTTCACCTCACTGAATTTTTTGAACATCATATCAAAATTAATAATAGCCACTATTTCAGATTCAATTGAGAGTACTGACAATGCAGATAGTGTTTCTTGGCTCATTGTGCTTCTCAAGTAAGTCTTAACTGATTTTAACTTTCAGAAGCTTCTCTCAGCTGCAGCTAAACTGAATGGAACTGTGAGCATGATTCTAATTGTTGTAAACATTTGGATACTTTTGTTTCAAATTGTTTTCTAAAATGTACTGAAGAAGTTATTTTGCGTCTTTGATCGAGTCTAGTGGTTTGGATTTTAAAAGCTGGAGTTCCTCATAAAGTTATAAAGGCTGTACGTCACTATTTTCGCCTTCTCAGAGTATCATACTTAAATCATTACAATGCTTAAGAAGGTCCTCCTTGGATAGAGATTTCGAATAATTGGTATCATAAATAAAACCAAATCACTCAAAATATTCTTAGAGCACTTTGAATCGATCACTGTTGACTGTTACAGCATCTATCATTGTATTAAAAAAATTGACTCTGTACTGCATTTCAGCAGATTGTATTGGTTCATCAATTTGTTCGTAAACAAAGATATGTTTTTTTTTCTGTGCTATTCTTTTCTCTTTAAAATGATACTCTATTTCGTTACTACTTTTTTCTACAATCGTGCTTCTGCAACGCATGTTTCAAATCCTGTAATATGGAATTCTCGAATCCACTCATGAAATGAACATAAAGAATCAACAGCTACTTGAACCAACTGCCATTGTTTATTTATATTGTTCACATGAAGTAAAAGCTCATACCACACATGTATTGCAAAAAAATTCAAAAGTTAAAATTTCGTTCAAGAATGCTTCAGTCAGTAAGAGTTTCAGAATCATTAGTTTTACTTTTCAGATCATTCACGCTTTCGATGACATTATCAAATTGGAATAATATAGCTTTTAGGGCTCTGATTCTGCTTTTCCATTTTGTTTCAGATAGAGGTTTCATTGTCAATTTTAATTTAGCTTTTATAAATTCCCAGCGCTTGCCAGACCTTGTAAAGAGCACATAAATTTTATTCGTGAAGCCAAAAAATGTTGTAGCTGTTGTAGACGTGTTCACTGCATCTATGAGAAGCAAATTCCAAGAATGGTATCCGCATTGCATGAAGAATGCTCCTGGATTAATATTGAGTATTCTTGTTCTAACACCTTTATTAATGCCAACCATATTGGTGCTGTTATCATATCCCGGTCTTCAACAATTTTTTATATCTAGAACATTATTGTATAGTTATTTTAAAACTGCATTTGTTAAATACTCTCCCATTGTTTCTGCAACGGCAATAAACCCCACAAAGTACTCCTCTATCTCTCCAGTTGAGGAACTGCAAAATCTTAACAGTATTGATATTTGTTCAACACGGCTCACATTCCTGGTACAATCAAGAATGAAGGCATAATATTTTGCTTGTTTGAATCGTTTTACAATTTCATTAATGGCAGATTTTAGCATTAATGACATTAATTCATTTTGGATCTTGTTGCTCAGATAATACTGAGAAAGTTGCTTTTCATTAATATGTTGCAAGAGCTCTTTTAGTGTTAGATCATATTTGGATAACAGTTTAAATAGGTCTATGAAATCTCCACTGTTTCCAGTATCATTCAGGTTAAGGGATTCTTGATGACCTCTAAATGCCAAATTGTGTGATGCTAAGTAGTTGATAATATCATTCAATCTTTCAAACAAGTTATACCAATACTTTTGTGTTTCCTAATCAGTCTCTCGTTTTCCCATATTTGATTCTTTTATAAAATTCCATCCATTTAATCAACCACTCCATGTGTCCTTGACTTTGTGTCTTTTCTGATTCTACTCTGATCTTACCAGTTGCAGCAGCCTTCTTTTACCATCCGTGTCTGCAAATGTGGAAAAAGTCTGCATGGAAAGCAATAAACTTTATCTTGAGATGTGGAATAAACCAACCACCTGCGATGTTGCTCTTCACCGTTACTCAGTTTTCTAGTAAAATTGTATCTTTGGGATAACGCTCATCGGATTTTGAGGTTTTGTTGGGGACCATTCTGAATTAAGTCATGATGCTGTGAATCTGTTACTGGAAAAACCCAATAAACAATAAACCAGTTTTTCACTCAGTAAAGAAAAGAAACATAGACGGAGGTTTTCTATGTTCTCGTCTCTTGACACACTAAGTTTTTTGCATCATTTCATCACTGATGTTTAGTGCGCTTGCACATCTTCATGACAGGTGGTGTATGGGAATGCTCTTAACTGATCAGTAACAGTCGGCTGCACTCTTGAGATTTCAAGCCGTGCTGGGTTGATGATACTCATTGTCAACTGCACAGCGTGTGCTAACAGCCTGGTGTCACTGCATTGTTGTCTACCTTGTTGTCTTATTTGTAACTGAGCTGGGCTGTCATTATCATGTTTTGTTGCATTATTTTCATTGTTTAATGTGTCAAACAGTAAACTCTGTTTCGATAATACAAAGTATTTAACTGAAAATTTCATCACTGCTGCAATCGTACAGAAATAAATACGGACAACTAAATAGCAGACGGCTGGGAATGGCCGAGCGCACTAAGGCGTCATACCACAGTGCGTGAGGTCACTCCCGCCGGGGGTCGAATCCCACCCTTGGGTACGGATGTTGTTTCGTCCTTGGGTTAAGCTAGTTAACTTAAATGTAGGTCATTGCTACATAACCTAGTAGTTGAAAAGCATCATTGAACATCAAATGAAAAAAGTAAAAATAAAATTTTAAAAATCTAAAATTCTAACAATGTTTTGTGCGGCCCCTGTAGGCGCAAGGCCGTCGGCGGTCACCGATGCCGCCACTATTAAGACTGCAACACCATAAAGAAATGTAGTCAGACTGTTACATATTGACAGTTTTAGAAAGACAAATCACCAAAAAGAACTTTTGCTGTCATCAAGTATGAATTAACAGCCAGTTTGCATATCTTACATTTTCAGACTCTTCTAGTCTTAAGAGTATCGCCAAATAGATTGTAAATGGCAGATAGATGTGAGTATGTACTGAGCTGTCTTCTGAACTATTAGGTTCATTTGGCAACTTGGATGCCTAGTATCTGTTACTGCATCTTCTTACATTCATCTTTTGTCTCATTTATCATGTTCTCTTTAAGTAAAAGGGGGCGAGTTAATAGAGGATGAGGATGAGGAGGAGGAGGAGGAGGAGGAGGAAGTAATTTGTGGAATTTAATATGCAGTCCTAAAGAGATTGTTCTACTCAACAAGCTTTACAACAAGGAAACATAAATAAGGTATTATGTACAGTTTACAATATAAGATTTTTATTTTTATTTTTAATATATCATAAATTTATTACATTCAAGAAGCAACAATTTGTGATCACATAAACTTTGGTATTTGTTGATTTTAGCATATGAAATTATGAATTATTACAGATGAGCAGATGTTCATAAACATAAAACTTTAACTCACACGTCAACAAGCAGATTCCAATATTAATAACCTTTAATAAAATCTACAATATTTAGTAGTGGCTTGTTATTTTTATACTTGTCATAATTTTCAACAAATCGTCTGACAACATCTTTGGCACGGGTAACCCCAGCTATATGTGGTGTAACAGTGACCTGTAAGAAACACCACTCTCATTAGGGTAATTTTCAGAGTTTTGTGTATATTACAGTTGCAACATGTGTACAATAAAATATAACAAGTTGTTTTAAATATATATAGTTAATTAGTTCAATATTCCACAGATCATTGGTACTATTCTTTCATTGAAATTGTATGGAATGAGTTTCAGAATTTTAATGTGTTCAGATCTATTAAATGACTCTTTACAAGTAGCTGGATGCTAACAAAAGACACAATGTTATTACATTCTGTAATACCAGTTCTCAAAGTAACCATCATAAGGTTTCATATATTGTTTACGAAAAGAAATTTCCTATTTCTGTGTGCTACATAAATTTTTGATATGTTACTTTTGATAATTGGCCCTGGCCAAATGGAAACTGATTAGGTGTCTCACCAACTCCTCAGAAAACAGTATTTGCTTAGAGTACTTTTCTCTGATATGTTCAGTGAGCGTAATTAAGTAAAACTTTTCAATGTATCCCTCACAATATGATTCATGTAACTGATTTTACAGTAAATCAGTCAGTCTGATAACAGCAACAACATGGTTCAAAATGTGGCGTAAGCTCTAATGAATGAATACTATGAAATTCTTGAGTCTGTAAGTAAGATACTGTCTTTTACATAAAAATGAAAATGTACACATCTTAGAGGCATTTTCCTTCAGGTCAATGAACTTCTTCCAACATTTAATGATTAGGTGATTGGGAGAATGGCCTTACCAATTCAGTATATAGTAACTATATCATAATTATTTTCTTGTTTCCTATACAGTCAAACTGACAAGTTTCTCGAAGTTAAATATCTTGGAAATTCCCAGACTTCCACACAGTTTTAAAATTTATCTGAAGATAAGTAAGCAGTGTATGATAGCCATTGGCATTCAGTATTTCCTGCCTCAACCATGGGTATGAAGATGACCTTGCAAAGATCATCCCAGTCACCAATGAATATTAACTTTAAAATTTTCCTGGTGGGTAGAACGTTGACAGAAGGTTGGGGTATGCAGCTGGTCATTGTCTGATACATCACATGATATTTCAGCCAGACACTTGCTAGCCATCTTCAGGCGAGTCATGCAAGACTAATGAGAGCGATTACAGAGCAAGCATCAGAACATTATAAGCAGATGGATCACACTGCCGGACGGCAGTGCCCTCACTGGTGGAGCCGCAGAATTCAGCTGTCCCCTGCATTGCCCCCTCACAGTCGACATCAGCACTCTGTCGTCTTCGATATGAGAAAATTATAGAGATAAAGGGATTCCACACTTTATCAAGCTTTCTTCTGTTTGTGGGTAACATTTCTTTTAAAGCAAGAATTTTCCATAATTTTCAGGTGAAAGTGATAGTCCGCCCACCACCTAAAATTTCAGACTTGCTTGGTTCGGTTAAGGACGAGTTGTTGTTACGAAAGGCTGGCATTATCAAAATTCCCTGCCAATGTGGTATGGCTTATATAAGCCAGACTATGCGCACTGTTGCAGTAAACACAAATACAAACACATGCATTTTAAAGCCAAGAAAAAGTTGAAGGATGCACTGGTGAAAAACACATTTCTGAGAGTAATTGATGCTCTAAGGTGGATGTTGCTGACTCCACAATATATATATATGGTACACAAACAAAATGCTTTGAATCTATGATACAAAAGGTGTTGGGGGAAATGCATCTCATGAAGCAGATGTGACATCTGGAAATATCTATCTTAAGAGATCACTGGAGTTTACTGTTAAAACCATATGAAATTTGTGAAAGTTAGTTCATTGGCTCAGTGATAAAGTGTCACATTACAAGCTCAAAGGTCAGTCCAAGAATTTTTATTGTTGACTTATCAATTCTTTCATTACTGTCCATGTTTGTTGATGAGAAAAATGCTGAGCTACACAATGGTTCATAATCCACATTATATATTGTAGGACCCCCCCCCCCTCACTGTTTAAGTTCCACGACTGGAGGAAGACAATGGCATACCCATTCCAACATGGCCATGGCAAGTAAAGCACTGTCGTGTTCAAAACAAACTTCAGGTAGATGACTGTTTCACTTACTTTTTCCATTTGTGTTACAGAATGGTTATTTTGGGTGGATATTGTACTAGCCTAAAACATATTCTAGATCTTTAAACTATTATCAAACCCTTGAAATAATACTTTGCAGTGGTCCAACACTAATGTGAGTGCTGCCTGTGTCTGCTTCAAGACAGTTGAATACTCTGCTATGAAAGAAAAAAAAAAGACCTAAAAAGTGTGATATTGTGTTCAACTCTGGAAGGAAAGACCCATTACATATGTTACATCATGAGAAAACGTGTGCGTCACATATTAATTGATAGTGAACTGGTTTTGCAGGTATGATCATGGACTTGACTGTGAATGGGTGAATAAAGCAGAATAGGAGAACACAGCACGTACAAAAAGATAATTTGCTTAGAAGAAGAGGGGTAAAAGATATGCAAAAAGTGAATGTGTGTCCCAGCTTATCTACTTATACTCTACCATTTCTGAAAAAATATTGATCATATTTTTAATGTACTAGATGTGGCTTGAAGTGTCTTATCACTTGACAATATATATACACACAATTTTTTTTGACAAGTGATAAGACACTTCAAACCACCTGGAGTACATTAGAAATGTGATCAATATTTTTTCATTCCTATGTAACTTTGCAGTCAACACAGGATTCAGAAAGTATAACTCTTGTGTAACACAGCTAGCTCTATACTGGCAAGAAGTAATGAGTGCTATATCGACAAGGGATTTCAAATTGATTGTGTATTGTTACATTTCCAGAAGGCTTTTGGCATTGCATCAGAGTCTAACATATGAGTCAAGAAACTCCATGTGTTTTTCTGCAACTTTGGTACTGCAGTGCCAGCAAGTGGCTGGGTCGTAAAGACTTGGCAAGAAGCAATTGTGCATTATATGTGTGTGTGTAGTGTGAAAAGCCAGTTTATAATGCAGTTGCATTTCGGTGCTTATTGTGACTCTATGAATTGTAGGAGCACTAAAAATTTAATCCAGAAATATCTCTGTCCCAATTTCAAGCTGAGTGTTAAGTGAATAATTTTACAAATAACTTGTGGACATTTTGGATGGCTAGTTGCATGGTCAGTCACAGGAGAAATCCTTAATATCTCTATTTGCTTGCAGTATCTTCAGAATTTCGCCTCAATGCAAAACATGAAATCTTAACCACTACTTCATTCTATCAATTCCGTATAACGATAAAGTCTGAACACTTCCTGACTGCAGTCGACAGCTGATATCCCCGTCTACAATTATGCCGATAATAAGCCTATTCTATAGAACCCACTTAGTTTGTTACTTAATTTTAACAGCGAATGAAATGAGAGAGATCTGTATATTGATGTATTTTCTCCTTTCATCGATTAAATTTAGTATCTCCTGTGATATCCATGGATTTTTTGTAGGTCTTGCCTTCCTACCTATTTTGTCCTCTGCTGCCTTCACTATTTCATCTCTCAATGCTACCCATTCCTCCTCTACTGTTTTATTTTCCCCCATTTCTGTCAATTGTCGCCTAAAGCTCCCTCTGAATTTCTTAAGAACTTCAGGATTCTTCAATTTATCCGGGTCCCATCTCCTTATTTTCCTACCTTTTTGTAGTTTCTTCAGTTTCAACCTACAGTTCGTAACCAACAAGTTATGGTCAGAGTCTATATCTGCCCCTGGGTATGTCTTACAGGCTTGCAACATACAGCAGGTTAATGGGTGAGCTAAACTTCCATCATGATTACAGTCCCGACCCCCAAAACACCCCCCCCTAAAAAAAGACTAAAACAATTAATTTGTTATATTGTGACAATTATTTTATATATATATATATATATATATATATATATATATATATATATATATATATATATTGTCACAATTTAATTTTTTTTTTTTTGGGGGGGGGGGGGGGGTGAAACTAATACCTCAGTCTTTGACCTGCCGTATGTTGCAAGCACAACATCAGTATTTTTAACTTCTCTAGTCATTTGCTGAAATTATATCATAATGCTGTAGAGCTTCAAAAATTTGAACACTGCTTTCGGCCTCATTGGACGAAATAAATATTGGCATCCCAAGTGTGACAATGGAAACTATCAAGAGATAGCGCCGCATATTAACTGAAGTCTGCGACTCCCCTCTAGAGACGAGTGCGATTTCTCGTCACTTATCACTACACAGGTCTTCCTAGTACAGCTAAGAACTGGCAATTTGCAGGAAGAAACTATTTCCGGAATCAGAAGAAAAGCTTTATACAATAATTCCTTCAGAAAGGTCGACTCCAAATTATGGAAATGGTATTAAACGTCTTCTTTGCTTCACCATACAAACGCCTTTAAAGAAATTCATATTGACCTCCATCAATACGAATTTTTACTTCCCCTTTTAGGATCCAAATTTCGCCTCAATGCAAAACATGAAAGCTTAACCACTACTTCATTCTATCAATTCTGTATAAAGATAAAGTCTGAACACTTCCTGACTGCAGTCGACAACTGATATCCCCGTCTACAATTATGCCGATAACATGCCTATTCTATAGAACCCACTTAGTTTGTTACTTAATTTTAACAGCGAATGAAATGAGAGAGATCTGCATATTGATGTATTTTTACTGTTATCAAATAGTTTGATAAAACACTTAGTTGCTAGTAATTAAAATGACTGTGTAAAACTGTCAAGAAACTCTTAATATTGGACAGGTCATTGGGCTCATGGAAACAAGGAAACATTCCAGATTTCATTAACCTACACTGCTTGTGTATGAATGGATAGATTATTATAATATTTTACCAATTCCAATAAATGTTTGGTGGTTCTATATGCATTTTTTTATCCATAGAGTATCTGTTATTTTTCCCTACCCAGGAGCAAGAAGTGGCTTATAAATACCAGAAGGGCTGACGATATGAAGAGGGATACACAGTATCTCTACGAACATATTAGGGTTTGTGCTCTCCACTTTGAAGAATCTCAGTTTATGAATACAGAGATAAGAAATTAGTGTGAAACACAGTGCCAACATTGTCTGATGTTCCCAACCAACCTCCAGCTATTTCAATTAAACAGAAACTGCCAAACAGATCCACTGTACCAGTGCAGGAAAAGCAAAAAGCTTCCTGCTCTGTGGATGCCACTGTGGGAGATGAACTGAGTGCATCAGTGGGTGTCCTAAATACAGACTGCAATACAGAGGCTTCAGTAGTTGATCCTTGTGTGCCACTAAGTTCATGTGGAGAAGAAGTATTAAAATTAAAAGAAACAATTTAACAGTTCAAGAAACAGTTAAAAATATAAACATGCAGAGAGAGTTTGTTTGCATCATAGATGTAAGCAGTTCAAAAGGTATACATACAATCCACACAAAAAATGCAAGAAGAAGAGCATAATTCAGAAAATGTGGCTAAAGATATGGGAATAACTAAGACCATATGCTCTCAGTCGCTCGCAAGGAAAGCTTTAAATCTTGTTTTGAGCCGAGTTAGAATACCTGTTAAGGGGAAACATGGGCTTAGATTTAATGATAAAATAAAGGTGTTCACACTCAATCTGTTATACTGCAGTACCACTGCATATAAATATTTATTTAAATATTTTAATCTGCTGTCAGTTAGAACCCTGCAGAAATATGTAGAAAGTATAAAACAGAAGTGTTGAATAAATGAAAACATTTTCAGTTTGTTAAAAGAGAAAGTAAAGCACTTTTCTCAAAATGAAAAGCTCGTAAATTTGTGTATGGATGAAATGTCATTAATGTCTAATTTATCCTACAATGTTTCAGCAGACAGTGTCAGTGGAGAAAATGTCTCGTTGTACATAGTCAGACCCCTTACGTCATGTGACTTATCTCCTATGTAGTCAGACCCCTTATGTGACTCATAAGAAGGAAAAGATTTATTTCTTCTATTACACTCCTCATCTATTGCAGAGTGTCATAAATAATTTGTTTAAATACGACATCTTTCATGAAATGGAAAATGGTGGTTGTGCAACAGCTTCCTGAAAAGACATTGTCTTGCTGTCCGAGAGTGACAGTAAGCACAATTTCTGTTTTGCTCCAAAGCTGACCCAAAAAGCTGTCGAGTTGTCACCATTTTCAAGGATGAAAGTTAGTATTGCTGTATGTGTGGTCAGTCATACAGTAGCAGCTGCTATTGAGGTACTTTATTCTTGCAGCCTTACGCCAGTAACTACTTGTGGAACTGGCTGTATTTGTGAAAATAAATAAAAATAAAAAGAATTAATTCTTTATTTGACATTTTTAATTGTCGCAATTTCAGAGGACCTGTAATGCTGAAAAAAGGGATCTTGAATCAATCTGAGCATTTGAGTGTTTTGTTACAAATGAAATCGTGGATTGAGTCATGGAAATTTGCAGATGGCAGTGGCAAAGAATACACTGGCAGAATGAAATGCAAGAAATGTTTGCAAATAAACATCTGTTCCCTGCAAATGATGGTGAATGATGTTATAGTATGATCTGAGATGTATATGATGATGATAAAAGTAAACCAAGATGGTTTGTAGAATTTCTTTGCTACCACCAGGCATAAAGGAAGATTCTGTAGCAACCCCTACCCAAAGTAGTTCACTGCTGCATTTAATAATGCTACACTGGGTAAACTAATGATGTCTCCAGCAACCAACAACAATTGTGTAGGTGTAGACTGGAGGGAAAGCAATTGTGGATGTAAAGGCAATGTATTGTGCTAAATCTACTATATGCTACAATTTTGTCAAACCAAGCATCCCAGTGATTCCTTTTGTAGGCAAACCAGTAGACTTGGGAAAGGCAAATAGTTTGAGGTATGTCTGTGGCTATGTTGTAAAGAAGGAAAAAAAAAAAAAGGAAAGAAAAAGGTATTGTCGTGCCACAAATGTGAAACAGGTCCTAGAGTTCTAACTGATGGCAACAATGGCTTAGATAACAAATAAACTGTGTACACATTTCAAAAGTTAAAAACATGACACTACTCTTGATGATGAGCTATGAAGAGTTGTTTGTTTTTGGTGAAATGTGAAAGTGTATAACCTAGCAACTTTATTAAATATGCTCATGAACATCAGTGTGGCAGAATGATCTTAAGCAACTTAATGGACGTTGGAGGTTTCCCCTCAAGATTACTGTGAGGAAACTAAGTTGCTCACTGTAAAATACTCCATTTCATTCCGAAATTCAGCAATAAGGAACTAACGCAAACTAAGAGGAAAAACTTAAAATATTTGCTGTTTAGGCATTTAAGATGTTGACTGACTTATGTTTTTTTGTGTGTGTGGGGGGGGGGTATAATTACTAATTATTAAGCCTATTTATTTATTTATTTCTAAATTTTTCAAACTTTAATCTTTGCAGAATTGTGGCCAGTATATCTGCTAATTGTTCATCTGGATTACAACTTTATCTCAAACAACCATTATCTGCATTCTTCACAAACATAGTGAATAATCACACCTATGTGTTTGCTTCATCTTACTACCTCTTCTGATTTGGTCATTCTGACAGCATGATTATGCTGTACATTCCATGGTTTATATCCTTATTGGGGATCCTCATCGTAAAAAAAAAAAATGAGTAACGTATTATGCCTGGTACCTCTGTGGGTAATGTGTAGGGTTCCCATTCATTTCGATTTTTCTGGGACAGTCCCGGATTTTAGCATAATGTCCTGATGTCCCGGATTTTTGTCATATATCGCGTGGTCTTTTTTTTTTTTTTTTTTTTGGTACTAAAATAAAAGTGTGCCATAATACATCGCTTTGTTGACCTTAAGTTTTGGTATGCTGGTACAATGTTACATTCACACGAAAAATCATATCGTTATCGCTCTTCAAGTTCAATATATTGTACCATCATAGATGTTTCCTGCGGCTGTAAAAAAGTTTATGAGTTGATAGGTGCAAGAAAAATGTTCGGCTGACACCGAGCTCATTGGATGACACAAGGAGGAACCTCCTTGGCTGACACAAGACAAAGAACTTCAGCCGGAAACAGTGTCACATACTTGTTTACTAAGTACGAGTTGTTCATCACATTATCACAGTTTGGTATTTTGAGTGCTTGTAGCAGTAGCAGTAGTTAATTATATTTTAGTTTTAATCGAATGTCGATTACGCAGCTATTCATGTGCGGGATGTGTAAATATGGGTATTTGCTAATGTATCATAATGTACAAATACATTTTCTTACTACAAATCTACCTATAGTAAAAGTTACTTTACTCATGAGATGTGTAAATAGGGTTACTTACTAATGTATCATAACCTACAATACTTTCGTATTACTAGAAATACACTGGTAACAAAGAAGTTACTTCACTTGCGAGATAAGTAAATTCAGATATTTACTAATGTATTATAACATACAAATACATTTTATTACTGGAAATCTATTCATAAAAAAGGAGTTACTTTATTAATGATCGAAGTATTCTACCAGTTGCATGTGCACTTTCTTAATTAGAAGACACTAATAAAATACGTTCTCCAAACTAAAGTAGCGTGCCAATACTGACGTAATCGACATTTGATATATATCCATTTCGGCCGCACATGTTAGAGTGTAAGCTTTCTTGAAAATTACCGAGTGTTTTCAATAATAAATCCTATGTAGACAGATGAAAGAAATAAATTAAAGTTAGAAACAGAGAAAGCACTATCAATGATAAAAACAACTTTTGCTAACCTCCATTGTATGGGATTCTACAGTTTGATACCTAAGGAAGATAAACTACTAAAACAGTTGCACAGCACTATTAAGTGCCACTTAAATCCATTTGAGCCTGTTCTGTCAACTTCAACAGAAAATGTTAAAACTTGTTTTTATATTAAATTTGTAATTGGTATCATGCATTTGACCTGCTTAAATAGTATGGTATATTGTGTGGGACTACATCACCGCTTTTCTAATGTCAATGTTATATCTTGTTGTAATCTGGAATACTTAAAAAAAAAATTAGAGTCCTAAAAAAATTATATACTACTTAAAAAGTACTACTCATTTACCTCTGAACCTCTATAATCAACTTTAAAGAAATGTGTGAAATTTGTGTGTATATTTGATGTTGTTGTTATTCGGATGTTTAAGGGGGGCAAAACTACAATGGTCATCAGTCCCCCATGTATATTTGAATTTAGGTTATGTATGATCTATTAATAACCTGCTATCAGTAGTACAGAACATTATGTGAAAATAAAAACTTTTATTATGTTCACTTGTATTGTTTCTACAATTTTCTACACTGCTCAGTGAAAAGTACTAAAGCAAACGAACTTCAACTTCCATGAAAAATGTATGAAATTTGTCATAATATCCACATAAAATTATATACTCTATGACCTGCAACCATGGTAAATTACATTGAAATATATAATTATTAAGTAAAAAGTAACAAAAATCCTATAGTGTCCTGAATTTTATTCATTTGTCCTAAATTTTTTGGGAATTATTTTGAAAATGTCCTGAATTTTATTAAAAACAATATGGGAACCCTAGTGATGTGGAAACCTGTGCTTTTTTTTTTCTTTATTGTTACAAACTTGGTAAACCATGTCATTAAGTTAAGTTTCTGGAGAAATTAGGCATTTACACTGTGTGACTGGCATCAACATAATGCACATATGTCTTCCAAATCACAGGGAGTTTCCAAATGAAAATGTAAATGTTTCCATAACATTATTTTTCCACTTCCGAAGCACTCTTAAAGTAACAAACTTATTAGGTCCATTGAATAAATTTGTATGTTTGGACTGGACATTTCAGAGTGCATAATGGTAATCAGATTTTATTTGAGATTATAAAACAGAATGTCATTTGGATTTCAGCAAAAGCATTGCATCAAATAATCAGAACTTTCGATTCTCAAATTGGAGGGTGACAACAATAATATAAAATGTATAAGCAATTATGGATGTAGTAGGGGGAGGAGGCATTCCTGAAACACTTTTTCTACACTGTGAAGTTACAGACGAAAACTAAGGAAATGTACACGCTTTGACATAAAAACCTGGCCATCCGCCGCTGAGCCAAAGTTCGAAACGATTGCGACATGGGACAATAAACGTGGCCGTGCTGATTTGCTCTAAGTCCGGCTATCTGCACAATCTGGCAACACTGTAGACTGCGGCAGTTCATACAGTACTTCTTGTGTGCAGTTAGAAGCCGTGTAGGTCAGCTACATCTGTGGTCTTGCTTGACTTGCATGTGAAAGTCTTAGCAATCGAAACTGACTATTGACAAAAATTTTAATTTTGTGTCCCTCGTGCATGTTGCTGCCACATGTATAAGGGGAGGATATGCATAACATATTTCATTTTTGATACACTGGTAATAACATTTCGGCCCAATAACACTGCTGCCTCTGGCCGCAGCACATGGCAGAGCTCTCCGCAGCCCATAGACCTCGCCGGCAACAGCGGTGGTGGCGCTATGCTGCCTTGCCCTCAGCCCACAGTGCCTGCTGCTGATCACAACCCTGCATATGTAAAATGCTGTAGTGTTGCTGAGTGGATATCCACAAAAAAAGGTTGCGATGAGTATTTCAGACACGATATCAATGGAGCAGACCACCCATTTTGAATAATGAGCATGTTATTACACTAAAACATAATACATTAGTGCGGTAAAAAATTGTCATAGCCGTTGATCCAATCAAATGGCACTCTACGATGGTTAACACTTATTTGTTGTTTAAATCTCTATCCTTTTTCTTTCAGAAAAGCCTTTCATGTAATTTGTTATTGCCATCAGTCAGATGTTTTCATCAAGAGACAGTGCGTAACTGCAATATACTATTTTAGTGTCTTATTTGATTCCATATGGTAAATGTTGGAGCTAAATTATGTGAATACATTTCAGCACACATTCTAAAGCAACACAGGCACACTGCAAGGTTCGTGTCTTCATGTCTCATTTCTACACCAGATATTTCGCATGAAGGAACTATATTAATCATCATGTTCACTTCCTCTATAAGTATCCCCTAGCATGTGGATCCTAAAAGGGGAAGTAAAAATTCGTATCGATGAAGGTCAATATGAATTTCTTCAAATGCGTTTGTATGGTGAAGCAAAGAAGACATTTAATACCATTTCCATAATTTGGAGTCGACCTTTCTGAAGAAATTATTGTATAAAGCTTTTCTTCTGATTCCGGAAATAGTTTCTTCCTGCAAATTGCCAGTTCTTAGCTGTACTAGGAAGACCTGTGTAGCGATAAGCGATGAGAATTCGCACGCGTCTCATACGGGCTTCTAGAGGCAAGTCATGGATTTTGCTTTATACACAGCGCTATCTCCTGATAGTTTGCAACATGACATTTAGGATGCAGATATTTAATTCATCCAATGAGGCCAAAACCAGCGTTCAAATTTTTTGAAGAATTACAGCATTATGGTATAATTTCAGCAAATGACTAGAGAAGTTAGAAATACTGATATTGTGCTTGCAACATGTTGTTGTTGTTGTTGTGGTCCTCAGTCCGGAGACTGGTTTGATGCAACTCTCCACAATACCCTATCCTGAGCAAGCCTCTTCATCTCCACATAAGAACGGCAACCTACATCTGTCTGAATGTGCTTGCTGTATCCATCTCTTGGTCTTCCTCTGCAGTTTTTACCCCACACACTTCTCTCCAATGCTAAATTCACAATTCCTTGATGTCTAAGAATGTGTCCTATCAATCTATCCCTTCTTTTAGTCAAGGTATGCCAGAAATTTCTTTTCTCCCCGATTCTGTTCAGTACCTCCTCATTCGTTACACGATCCACCCACCTAATCTTCAGCATTCTTCTGTAGCACCACATTTCAAAAGCCTCAATCCTCTTCCTGTCCGCACTGTTTATCGTCCATGTCTCACTCCCATACAAGACAACACTCCATACAAATGCCTTCAGAAACGACTTCCTTAGGCTTAAATCAATATTCGATGTTAACAAATTTCTCTTTTTCAAGAACGCTTTTCTACCCATTGCCATTCTGCATTTTATATCCTCTATACTGCGACCATCATTTGTTATTTTACTGCCCAAGTAACAAAACTCATCTACCTCCTTTATTGCTTCGTTACCTAATCTAATTCCTTCAGCATCACCTGATTTTCTTACGCTGCACTCCATTACCTTAGTTTTGCTCTTGTTCATCTTATATGCACCTTTCAGCACACTGTCCATTCCGTTCAATTGCTCCTCCAGGTCCTTTGCTGTATCTGACAGAATTACTATGTCTTCAGCAAAACACAATGTTTTTAATTCTTCACCCTGAACTTTAATTCCTTCTCCAAATTTCTCTTTGCTTTCCTTTATAGCTTGTTCAATGTACAAATTGAATAACATTGGAGAAAGGCTACAACCCTGTCTCACTCCCTTCCCAACCACTACATCCCTTTCATGCCCTTCAACTCTGACAACCAGTGTCTGGTTTTTGTACAAGTTGTAAATAACCTTACGCTCCCTATATTTTACTCCTGCTTGCTTCAGAACTTGAAAGAGTTTATTCCAGTCAACATTGTCAAAAGCCTTCTCCAAATCTACAAAAGCTAGAAATTTAGGTTTGCCTTTTCTTAATCTATCTTCTAGGATAAGCCGTAAAGTGAGTATTGCCTCCTGTGTTCCTACATTTCTCCTGAACCCAAACTGATCTTCCCTGAGGTCAGCTTCTACCAGCTTTTCCATTCTCATGTAGATAATTTGTGTTAAAATTTTGCAACCATGACTTATCAAACTGATGGTTCTGTTGTTTTCACACCTGAAACAGGCAAAATGGAGTACAGACGACTAAAAAATGAGATTGACAGAAAGTGCAAAATGGCTAAGCAGGAGTGGCTAGAAGCCAAATGCAAATCTGTAGAAGAATGTATAAATAGGGGAAAAATAGATACAGCCTACAGGAAAATAAAAGAAACATTTGGAGATAAGAAAAACAGCTCTATGAATATCAAGGACACTGATGGAAAACCAGTTCTCAGCAAAGAAGGGAAAGCTGAAAGGTGGAAAGTGTATATAGAGAGGCTCTATGAAGGAAATGATCTTAGCGTCAGTATTGTAGAAAGGGGAGATGAAGTAGATGAGGATGAAATAGGAGATACTATACTGAGAGATGAATTTGACGGAGCACTGAAAGACCTAAGTTGAAACAAGGCCCCTGGAGTAGATGATATTCCCTCAGAGCTACTGAAGTCTCTGGGAGAACCAGCCATGACAAAATTGTTTCACCTGGTGTGAAATAGGGAATGGGGATTCTTGGAATGGGGATTATAACATTTTTCTTAAAGTCTGAGGGTACTTCACCTGTCTCATACATCTTACACAACACAAATATGAAAAGCTCTTACAATGTACAATCAAATAAAATGTGTTAAATTTTAAGGGTGTATGGTAACAGAGAGAGAGAGAGAGAGAGAGAGAGAGAGAGAGAGAGAGAGAGAGAGAGAGAGAGAGAGAGAGAGAGAGAGAGAGAGGTGCGGGGGTGGGGTAACTGACTCACACTTTTTTCTTTCTTCAAAGTTATTTTTAATAGTCTACTGACAGGTTTGTAGGAGTCAAAACAATTTATTGCACACAGTATACTACTGTTGATGCAGCAATGGTAGTCAAAAGTTAACAGGGATTTGTTTGTGCTAAAGGCAAAATAAAACATAACTGTAGTTTAACATGTACACACAAATAAAAAGAAAGTGCAACAGACATATTGGAAAACTGAGATTATAGCTAGAAAAGATTATTAATGATTTACAGTACATTTAGATTCCTGGGGAGTAGGTAAGATAAAAATATGAGAGGTATGGCACACGAAGGTATTTGAGCAAGAATAAAGCAAAAAGGGATTTTATAAGATGTAGCACTTAGTCTCTAAGAATGTAAAAATCATGTCTAGTACCAGTATCAACCATATTAAGATGTTCAAAATCCGCAGAAGAAAAACAGTTGGAATGTGAAGCTACATCCCAGTAAAATACTTAAATCAGTTGCTTTTGAACTTAAACACACCAGGTTACAACTCGCTTCTGATCTTAAAATGTTTTTGATCGTTATGATTAAGACTGCACTAGTGTGAGCAATATGTATGCACTGGCATTTTATTATTACAAACTGAGATGAACAGGAAATGTGATTTTAGTTTAGTAATATTTTCATGTTTGTGTCAGGAAACACACTTCCACTTTTAATGCCTAGGAAATGTACACACAACAGCAATAATACTATTTTCTACTATTGAGCTTGCTATCCAGCTGCTTGGAGTGCTAATATCTCTTCATCTATCATATGTTTGCACTTTTTTCTCTATAGAGTTTCGTGACTGTTTGTTTTATACTGTGACTGAGTGCTTATGGAATATTTGATAATAGGGTGACTGGGTTTGATCTACTGTGAGATCATCATAAGACCGATTAGTCATTGATGCTGAGACGCTGAGCGTGCAGCAACTGTTCTAAGCAGTTGGCGCACACTCATCACCTTGGGATCAACGACTTATCGGTCTGATGACAATCTCACAGTAGATCGAAACTGGTCACCCTATTATCAAATAATCTGTAAAAACCTTTTGTGAATGTGACTTATTTTCATTTCTGAACCATATACCAGTTCGCTGACTTTCAAATAGGAAACTATGTTTTCCAAACTCATTAAGGAATATCACTAGAGCTGTGCATTTGAATTCACAATTTATTGTCAGAAAGGACACAGTTCATAGTATCTGAAGGAAGGTAATTGAGTGCAACAAAAGTGATATCTGTCTTTCCCCAAGGAAGTGCTACAGGGCCCCTACTGTTCATTGTCTTCATGAATGATTTAGGTGACAATCTGAGAAGCTCTCTTACACTGTTAGTGGATGATGCTGTCATTTATCGGTTAGTAAAATCAGAAGATCAAAAGCAACTGCAAAATAAATTAGATATCTATATGGTGCAAAAATTGTCAATTGATCCTAAATAATGAAAACTGAAGTCATCCATATGAGCAGTAAAAGAAATCTTTTAAACTTCATTTACACAAAAAAGCAGTCAAATCTACAGGTTGTAAATTCAACTAAACATATAGAGAATTATAGTTACAAACAATTTTAATAGAAAAGAACACACAGAAAATAACACCGACAAGGAGAACCAGGGCTTGGGGATAATGTCCTGCTGACTGTGTGGTCATTAGAGACAGAGATCACACAGACTTTTGGGTAAGGAAATTGGCTGTTCCCTTTCAAAGGAACCATTCTGCATTCATCTGGAGTGATTTCGGGAAATCGCGGAAAACCTAACTAAATCTGGATGGCTGATAGTGGATTTGAACCATTGTCCTCCCAAATGTGAGTCCAGTGTGTTAACTCTGCACCACCTTGCTCAATATGCAGAACACTTAGTAGATGCAACAGTTCTACTAAAGAAACTGCCTATAATACTCTTGTCTGTTCTATTTTCAAGTACTGCTATGCATTGTGGAATTGCCACAACATGAGACTGACTGAGGATATATAGAAAGTTCAGAGAAGGGCAATTAATTTTGTATTATGATGATACAAGGGACAGAGTATCACAGAAATGATGCTCGAGTTTGTGTGGAAATTATTCATTACAGCACGATTTGCAAAATTTCTTTCACAAACTTTCTCCTCCAAATGTGAACATATTTAGTTAGCACCCAGCTACATAGGGAAACATGATCATCATCATCATAATAAAGAAATCAGATCGAAGACGGAAAGATTTAGCTGTTTCTTTTTCCCTATGGGCTATTAGGGAACGGAACAGAAGAGAAATATAATTAAAATGGTTCGATAAACCCTCTAGTAGGTACTTAAATGAGATTTGTAGTGGAAAGATGTAGATAAATAATAGTTTTAAAGATACATTATACAAGTTGTTGTTATAAAATACTTTGTATGTAAACTGTTGGAAACTGCTTTTACCCAAGTTGTATTGATTGAACTGTAGTTGATATTAGACTATCATGAGTTTTTCATCTTTTTTTGTAAAAAGGGGTTACATAAGCTGTGGAATGGGCATTGGGGCCAGGTGGAGGCCTTTCGTTTTTGCTCTATTAATAACACTTCACAATATGTTTATTAATTTCTGTACTCAAATATTTACTGATAATATAAGTAAAGTGTTTAAAATCTTTGTTAAATTTCTTACTCTTACTTTATGAGGTAAACACAGCAGGTGTGATAACCATATTCTCCAGAAACCACTTAATGTAGGAGTGGATCAAGGTAGGTGAATGAGTGTCCTAGGTTAATCGCAGTTATTTGACCATTTGTCAAAAAATGGTGGTCAAAGTTTTTGACATACTTAGTGTCTCAATGTGTTGCAGATTCATCCAACACAGTAGTACAGCTGGTACTAGTGTCACACCTTTATGATTTAGTGACCCATGTTTGGTACCCTACTATTGGTTGTTGTAATTTGTTTGTCATTTATCATTTATTTACTTACGTGCATAATTATTATGTACTGTGTGTGGGGGGGAGGGTATAATCAGGGATTACAATCTTTTTAAATTATCATATTGTTATATTTCATTCTTATGTAAATTCCTAGTCAAAATTCTTATATTAATTATAATTCTTACATTATATTTTATTCCTGTATTAACTTTTTATTCTCATGATTATTATTCAGGAAGATTTGATGTATTGTTTGGTAAGTTACCAATCACATAAGTATTCAAAATCTTTGAAATTATGAGCACCATGCACACTGCATGAATGATAGTTTGTCACAGTCACTAATTTTGCTCATAATTTCAAGGCTTTGAATGTTTCTGTGATTGCTAACATTCCAGACAATACACAAATCTTTCTGAAGAATAAAAATATAAATTAATACAGGAATAAAATAGAAAAATGACTGAAAGATTTAAAATTAATATAAGAATTTTGACTACAAATTTAAATACAAATGAAACAAAGAAATATGAGCCGCTTTACTACTCCAAGGGTATCCACTTTTAAATTACATATGGTGGCAACTGCTTGATTCGAATTCTGGATTATTTGATTTGTTTTCTTTAGGGAAGGAATTTTGGAAAGCTGTGCTTTGCAGTTCTGCTTTAGCAGGATTGTCATCAGTAGCATGACCATTGCTATCGTGTAATGTAGGTATCAATTGTGGTTTGCCACTAGTATATTTTACATACAACCAGAATTTCTTTGCATTTTCTATCAAATTACATGACAGTGTTTCGTTGTGGAAAATATTATTAAGCTTCTTGCATTGATGTTCATGCTAAATTTCGTTTCTGTTTTGTGTACCATGGGGGAGGGGGCATCCCCATCTTTTGTTAATTAATTTGGAATAAGTATCTCAATTGCTATCAATATCAGTGTTTTGAAGATAAGCCACACCTGATCTACACTCACAATGTCTGTTTTAAAAGACTGGAGACTCTCAATCAGGGAATTTTTACGCCAATTTTTATCTGCTGTTTTTGAATACATAAAACTTTTCATTGAATATTCTTTGGATCTGGGATTTTTAATATTCAATCTTGCTATAACAACTCTGTGTTCACTAATCACTTTGTCTGTTTTGATGTTCTTTATTCAAATCAAATGTTTGTTAAGCTGATGGGACTTAACTGGGTGGGAGGGGGCGGGCTCTTATGGGGGTGATTCGAACCCCCGACAGGGAATGGCCTTACGCATTGGAGCATAGCGCCTCAATGTACTTCGCCACTCCACTGCGGCTGTTCTTTAGACTGCGTTCATTACAATTTTGGATGATGTTTTATGCTTTCCTCTGGTTTTGAATATGTATTTTTGACAACATATTGAGGCTAAGTTGAAGTCACCTCCAATTACAATTCTATGATTTAGGTACATATTTGAAATTTGATTCAAGTTTTCTTTGAACATTTCTGAAATAACCAATTATTAACTTCTACCCATACCAACTCACATGAATTATTTACTTCAATTTCACTACAGGATAAATCATTTGTGACAGCAATAAATGCGCCTCCACCTGTTTTATTCAATCTATCCTTTACGAACACAATTTGTCATTTTGTATAAAATTCAGCTAAACTAATTTGTGCTTCAGTACTTCGTATTATCGCTTAGAGCTCTGCTACTTTCCCCATACAGTTATGACAATTTACAACTGTTAGGTCAATGGTTCTTAGATCTTTCTTTGTCCTATGCGTGACTTGCACCCTTTCAGATGAAAGACTTTAATATCTTCCAACAAACATAAATGTCGAGCAACTTATCAGCTAAATAAATACAGTAGAACCCCGTTTTCACACTATTCAGAGGACTTCAGTGAATAGTGTAAAATGCAGGAAATAATGTTTTAAATGGTACAATATGCTTACTGAATCACCCTTGTAATTTCGTAGTTTATTTGTGGTTTATGTAGATAATAGGCATCAAAATACTCGACAGGAAGTTTATTATATGATAAAGATTATCCAAATTTTGACCATTCTAAGTGCCAGGCAGAAAGTAGAAGTTTTTGACATAATTTCATTCATCATAATTGATTACTCAGCAAGGCTTTAACTGGCATTAATTATTTACATAGTAAAACTGCACCTCTTGTATTCTTTGATGTTTTGCACGACGATATTCAAAAATTTATTCGCGTTCTCGAGTGCAAATACATACACAAGTATTTTTGTGACATTTGCATAGGGCTGCATTTGCATAGGGCTCACACTATTATAGCTTTTATGAGGTTATAATGTACTGTGCCCCATTCAATGGGCAAAAAAAAAAAAAAAAAAAAAGCCACAAGCAAACCACCAGTCTCACCATTTACAAAAGTCACAAAAATACTTAGATAAATACTTGCATTTCACAACAAGAATAAATTCTCAAAATGCGTCATTCAAGCATGAAAAACTACTAGTCCCGTAAACAAAGCCAAGCTGACAATCGGCGTGGTGGCTGATTGGATACTATACTCTCATCAGCCACTGTGTTGCAAGTCAATCAGGTGTGTACTGCAAACAACAAAATACAAAATATATGTTTGAATAGATGCAAAGTGTCAAGAAACTTGACTGCGTAACGTTTATAAACACTATACTTAATGCAAAAGCCATGCCAGCATCGATTTATCTCCATTACGTCATTTTTTTCTTTGCAAACATAGTTTCAAAAAGTCTAAAATGCAGGAAAAGTGTAAATATGTTAACACAAAAATGGGGGCGAATTAACATTGTGAACATAAGAAATTTGATGAGATCAATAAAAAATGTGTAAATGGCAGGAAAATTTAAAAATGGGGTTTTACTGTACATGCTACAGTGCACAACTTTCTGGTAAAAATATAAATAACCAGGTTATACCTGTGGCATTTTCCAAAGAGGATTATCTGGTGGCAAAGGCTCTTGCTCAAAGACATCAAGGATGGCTGCCGACAGCCACTTATTTTCTAATGCCTTTATCAGGTCCCCTTCTTTCACCACTGATGCTCTTCCAATATTGATAAAAACAGTTTCCTTTGAAGCACAGTTCTTCAATACATCACCGTTAAGAAGTCCTGTAGTCTGAGGTGTGGAAGGTAATACATTTATGAAATAGTCACATTTTTGTAAGAACTCTGGTAAATCTTCCACTTTTCTGAAAATTACAATTTTTATGATTAAATTGTAGCACTGTAACTTTAAAACTGTTTTAAAACAAAACAAGAAAACAATAATTATCTAAATATAACACAGAAAAGTTGCTATGCCAGGCGACCCCAAATATATCCAGACAAGGAAATATATCAAGGTGTACATTTTAAGTAATTATTTTTTGACAAAGATAAGTAATTTTCAATGTGTATATCTGTGATATATTATACCACAAGTTCTTTTTACTGTGGAGTTAGAAAGAACCTTCAAACAGAATCTCAGCGATGTTCCATATTTACCCAACCCTGAAAGTAGCACGGCCCCCTATTTTTGGAAATGGTCATTGATTGTTTTAATACATTCTGAATAACCAAAATTCCATGCAGGTTTTTCAGAACAAAAATCTCCCCTAAAAGTTAACATTATACCTATTCAACAGAAAAATTATTTTTTCATCTTTAACTTCATCCATTTGCTGTATACCTTATTACACATTTTGACCATCAGGAAATTGTTATTGCGCATAGACAGTCTAAGTACAAAAGATTAAAAATAGTGTATGACATAGCTATTGTAATATTCACTGTTCTATTTTGAAATGATATAACAACCACCACACAGTTGTTTCAATTATAAGCCAATGACAATCACATCATCTTATATCCAATGGCACCAAGAAGTGGCAATTAATTACTTTTTAAAATACACATTCGAGAGTGAGGTCAACTGTTATGGCCTAGCGGGCCATTCAGATCGCGCGCGCCGGTATCGTGTTCCGTGGCTGGCGCGGGCCCGGCCGAGATAGTTCCCAGCCTAGCCACAGGAGGGCACAGTCATCAAAACAGCTGACGCGAGCTGCGCGCCATCTGCTGGTGGGCACTGTCAAATGGCCGGGACTGCCTGCCGGGCCATTCGACGAGTGTATGCGGAACGTGCGTTATTGTACTTACGAAAACAGTGTTCTCTTCATCAACCTCCATAAAATGCATTACTGCTGCACAGAAAACACACACTGGATTTGTTAAGTAGCTCACTATTGTCAACGGTCAGTTAATGTTTAGTGTGGAATAATTGGCGATAAGTTAATCGGAACATATTTTACTGATGGTAATCTGAATGGTGACAGATACCTTGAAATACTTGATGGCAAACTGCCTCAAATGTTTGAACACCTGAATCTGTAAGTGTGACAGACCATGTGGTTTCAACATCATTAGTTAGTAGCACACGAGATATTACATCGGGGTTACAACCATTGCTGGATTGGTAGAGGAGGACCTGCACACTGTCCAGCTAAGTCGCCAGGCACAACTTCTAGATTTTTTCTTGTGGGGTTACTTAAATCATTTACAAAGAAATACCTACAACTCGAGAAAACATGATGCAAAGGATAAGGAATGCTTGCACCTCAATTACATCAGACATGCTTTACAGGTGTGTGCAGGCATTTGAAATACGAATACAAAAGTGCATTCAGGGACACATGCATCAATTTGAGAACTTTGTTATTTGGTACAAGTCAAGGAGATGCACCTAAAAGAAGCACCCTGAAGAGAAAAGAGGAGTACTATGTGTACATTGTTATTAGTAGAATATACAAATACTCCCCTGGTGTAGGTGGGGCCTTCACTGTTTTTTTTTTTTTTTGGAGGGGGGGGGGCGCAAATACAGCACCATCCTAACCAAGAGGGGGGTTAGGATTTATTTCATGTCAGGTACATGATCCCATGGTAGTTATTCATTTTGTGTTTGGGCTATTTTTGTGTATGATGCATATTTTTTCAAATTATTTCAATTTTTCGGGTTAAATGGAAAACCCGGTATATTCAATAAATGCAATACCTATCTCGCCAGAAAGAATCTGAAGCCCGACACTTTACTGCAGGAAACTGCTACACAACCAAGCCACCTCATTTTTTACCAATTCTGATGTAACTGCTCAACTTGGATTAGGCCACGAAAGTTTAGTCCTCCACAATGTTCTGTATAGTGGATTTAAAGCATTCCCTTGTTATCTCAGGGTTTGGTGTAACTTCTGATAACACAACATTTCGAATCACAATAATGCAGCAACCTCTGGATCAAGTCGAATATGATCAGATTGACACAATTAAGGCGTATGCTATTGATTTGAAATTAGGTAGGGCCACACCAGATAAGTTTGAATGAGTGGTTTAATACAGCATTTTGAAGTCAATGTGCTCATGGGCATAGTGACTGCACTGAAATCTTAACAACTGCACTCGTATGACCTCTGCAGGCCGCCTTTATATAAAATTCTCAACAGTGTCTTGAATTATTAGAGTTGTTAAAAAATTGAAAATATTAAATTTGCAATCAGTTTTCTCAATATTAATAACATTTGATATTCTATAAAACAAGCTTTAATAAAACTTCATTTTTGAACAACATTCAAACCTTAGTAAATGTTTCTATTTACCGAAAATTAATAGGAAATCATTCATAGCACTTGTGTAGCTATGATTCATGAGCATTTTCAATTCTGTGATGAGAATGATTAGAAAGAATAAACAGTTATCTACACAGTGATTTGGCATTAATGGCTTAATTTATTATGGTGTCAAAATTTAGTCTAAAATGATTATTACTAAAAACTTAGATGCTCACATATGATAGTATTTGTAATACCTTACTTTAATTTGGTATTTGAGTGAAATTAATGACATTGTTTGGTCAGATAAGTGCTCTTGTACATTTGCAGACTTACTTTAAACTATTTCACAATATGTTTCTACCAATTGATAAGCTATTTCATACTATTTATTTTCTTTTGATACTAGCTAGACAATCCACTGTGTACCCAGATATGTCTTATGGACCTTTATTAATGTTTCAACTGGTGTATCTAAACATTTCAGTTCAGTATGTTTAGCACAGAAAATGGGACGGTAACTGTGTTTAGATATAGCTGTAGGTCTTGTCTGTTACATATCATAAGCGAAGAGCAATAGTCCTTATATGTCCTCATATTTTATGACATACAAACTGCAATACACAAGGAACCTTTGTCATTGTTGGTTCATGATCTAATTTTTTTTCCTACTCTTTCTCTTTATGTGCTATTTTAGGTACCTTATGTACTGTCAAATAGTACATTCTGTGCTTTCCACTAATTTGATTTGTTGTTGCAGTTTACAAATGTTCTTGAACAGAAGACAGCTATGTTTCAATCAGCTGCCCATTTCTTAGTTACTGAGAATGAGGGAGCAGACTCCATATAAAACTTCACCAATATTGGACAAATTCACTGGAAATAAACTGTTTGAAATAAGTAATAATATGATGGCACAACATTTTAGTTCATTTGTTTGAACAAAACACTACTAATTTGAAAATAATATTCAACACTATTCTGAAAATCCAGTTACAATGACTTCCTTGAATGCTATTTTTGTGTGGAACCATAAATTCTTGCACAAAGTGTGGTGGTGTATAGATGATCATCCACCACACTGACTGTGTGTTGGTAAACCATAGAAATGAGCCCATGTCAGCACTGACAGTGTATGGTCAGAGTGTAACCAGTGATCAACAGAGGACACTATCAGTGGCTCTTGAACCTACACATAAAACCAGGCATGCACAGAAGAAGGCAATACTAACTGCAACCAAGTGGCAGCCAATGTGTCTTTACTGAATCCTAGATAACTCTGTGTCATTTTACAATGTAAGGGATGCCCCAGGCAGTGGACAGGGAGAAAACAGATGACCTGCACTGGAGCCGACCCGGAAGGACCATTGCAGCCATGCCACTCCGCCACCTCAACCACTGACACCGCCAGGGTCTCCGCTACCATCTTCATCTCCGATTCTACACTCTGGGGACTGTTGAACCTGACTTAGTTTTTTCAGTAAAGTATAATCAGGATATTTCCAGAAGATGGAGTATACTTTAATTCCCACAACTGTGCATTTACATGGAGGTTAAGTTTTTTGTTTTATGACTAACTTTGTGTTCTGTTCAACCTTTAAGTTCCAAACTAATTCTTAAGAAAATTTATTGTTTTGTATTTCTCAAGTTTGAATGAAATCTCAAGAAGAATTTGGACTTTGATCATGGAAAGTCCACTAATTTGTGAAGATTGCTTATTTTATTGATTCCAGACAAAAATGTTTACTAGTGTCCCCCCCCCCCTTTTTTGTTTTGGTATTCAATAAATTTGTGAAGTGACTATTTTGTTTTTGCATGTGTGTTAGGACACAACAAAATATTGAGGAAAAAAGAAACACGATGGCAGAAAATGAATGGGGCAGACATCACATGTGCCATCGTGGCGCTCCTACAAGAAATGCACCAACTGGCTAATGAGCACATATGGAGCAACTGACAGCAATATCTTTCCCTAAACCTCAGGTATTGGGACAATTATCACCGTTGCAAACCCCCATCTGTGGCATCAACAGGCCTGGCCTTCCATTCTCAGCATTTGACTGCAAGGTGGAGCCATTGGACTGCTGCATTGCCTGCATAGAACAGCATTTTTGCATTTATGAGATATCAGGGGAGGTGTGGAGCCGTGACACACATGGGTCTTTCTGTATTTCAATTCCTGAAATGCCTCCACCCAGAAGCTGACCCCCAAGCCCTTAAGGGATTCCCTGACTGACGCCGATTGCTTTATCAACTGAACATCACAGACTTCAGTATTTTATTTGGTCATTAGTAATGGAAACATTCCAAATTCCTTTCACACTTACTTCTGTAATATTTAGTGACCTACCTCCTCTGTCATCTCATCCACTCAAACACATAATTAATAACAACAGAAACAGTCAACACAAGAATTAAGTTTTATCAAGTAGTATGTTTTTGTAGCCTTCTCAGTAAGTGCACTGCTGTATTAATTTAAAACTGCAACTCCAGCTTTACACTCTAGGTACTTTAAATGCTTTTTTATGTTTAAACTCACCGATAATGATCAACAAATGGTAGTTTCTCGTTATCCTCTGGAATTGTTCTAACAAGCACCCAGATCTCTGCTTTCAGTGTCTTCAAAGTTTTTGCAACTGCAACACAAGAATACATCAATATTTTCATAAATAAACAGCTTTTAGATAAATACGAATAATATTGCTTATATCTTTCAATAATCACTTGCAAATCACACTACACAACATATGATACCATAGTTTCCAGCAGATTAAAGATGCTATTTTTTAAAAATTAGTGTCTCCATCATGATGTTTTGCATCACCTACATGATACATCAGATCAAAAGATAGCATTTCTATGTAATACACTTCTTATGTTCCATTTATGCCTAACTTTATTTCTAAATGGAAGTCATGGCTTCAGAAATATATAATTTGCAGGTATTATTTAATAACAGCATCTCCAGCAGAGGTGTTTCTTTGAACTCCTTGAAAGAAAATAAATAAATAACAATAAATTGCTACACTATGGAGTGTAATCCAAGACCAATAGTTGCCATGAGGAACAAGTTTAGTTAATGATATGCAAGACTATGGCAGCTTAGATCAGCCAAAATCAGTCAAAAAATTACGTTATTTTAAAGAAATCTTGTCTTTGCATTTTTAGTAATGTTATATTAACAAATATACATAAAACTGTGGGTAAATCACAAACACGTCACTTCAGACTGTTTCTAATAACATAATGAAGTAGTCTGATGCAGTATATGCTACTACAATACACCTCCAATTCCTTAATGGATTAGTGACTGCATGATATAATGGGCTTGTTTATGAAATAACTTTGCTGCTATCAGTCATGATTTTTTTTCTTTGTTTATACTTTGTAAAACACTTTTGGGGAAATGATTCTCATTTTAAAGTGTATTTTACATGTGCTATGCCATGGTTTTTTCTTAAATTGATTTTATCTTTTATGAGTGAGGTGCTGTAGTGTCCACAAGTGCATAAACACACACATATTAAACATCCCACCCAACTTTCTGTGCATAAATAAGCAACTGTTCTTCTTAAAGTACCATGAAAAGCTTATAACATAAAATGAAGCAGCTTTAATTATTTAATTTATTTATTTTTCCAGACATTCCAGGTGGTACTATAAGCTCCAGAGGTACCAAAGAATTCACATGTGGTGCCCCAGTGCCACCACAGCCCAAGGCAGCAGCCTGAAGCCTCTCAGCCATGGCTAACAAGGGTTCCAGCTATTTACTTTTTAAAATAAACAAATGACTGTCTATAATGCTACAGACTACCTGAACTTACATTATCACTCACAAAACTATAGGTATTAAAAACAAAAATAAGCATGAAATTGAAGAAATCAATACCAAGAAAACTGCAGAAATGTTAAATAAGTAACTTTGTTGTCTGCAGGTCCGACACATGTGGCAGCTGACACTGTAGTGTTAAAGAGGATGTTGTGATGACCACAGAACTGTTTCAGATTAACACGTTCAGGACAACTGACTGGTGATTTATTTTCACTTGGGCCTGACTTCTTTTGTGACATAGATTGAACCCTGTTTCCAACTACCCTGTCCCTTCCACCTCCTATTACTTCCTGAAAGGCCTCCCAGTGCTATACCTAACAACCTTATTGTGTACTTCTAGTCCTTACATGCTTTGCTAGGCAATGTTGTCTTGCTCCCCTCACTTGTACTCTGCTATACACCCTCTTACCCCCTCCCCCTCACCGTGGTGAGGCACCAGTTGCAGAGCGTGCCCCTGCTCGCCATTGGAGGTTTGAGTTCTTCCTTGGGCATGAATGTATTTGTTGTCCTTAGCATAAGTTAGTTTAAGTAGTTTGTAAGCCTAGGGACTAATGGCCAGAGTAGTTAAGTCCCATAGATTTACAAACATTTTATCTTTCCCCCTCCCCAATCCACTTCAGCTTGCTCTCTGTTTGATGGAACACCCAAAGTTTGCAGTCATGTGTACATGAATTGTGTGTGTATGATTGTATTTATGTTTGTGTATGTTTTCCCTCCTTTTCTGATGGAAGGCTTTGGCTAAATGCTCATTCTTTATGGTGAATAGCGATCAGTCTTTTTCATAATACTGTTGATATCACAATCAGAAATTTCCTTTGTTTAAATCTTAAGGAAAAAGTTGACTAATAAATTGGAACCTTGCAATTGATGGAACAACTCCATGATGAAATGAATATATTATTGTGTTGTAGATTATAATGTAGTCCAAGGAAACAACAGGCAATGCTTAAGGAATTAGATTAGGTAAGAAAGAATAAAGGTGGTAGAAGAGTTCTGTTGCTTGGGCAGGAAAATAACTTAGCATGGATGCAGTACAGATGATACAAAGTGTAGAATGGCAATGGGAAAAAGAGTGTTCCTGAAAGAGAAATTTGTTGGTGTTGAATTTTAATTTAAGTGTTAGCAGGTGTTGTTCTGGAGTCATTTGTGTTGGGTGTTGCCTTGCATGGGAGTAAAACATGGATGAGAAATAGTTCAAACAAGAAGAGGATAAAGGCTTTTGAAATTTAGTGCAACAGATGAATGCTAAAGATTAGTTGGGTAGATTGCATAACTAAGGAGTAGGTACTGAACAAAATTGGGGAGATAAGACATTTCTGGCATATTTTGACCAAAACAAGGGATTGATTGGAGGGACACATTCTTAGACATCAAGGAATCATCAGTTTGGCATTGGAGGGAAGAGAGTGGGGTAAAAATCACAGAGGAAGACCAAGTAGGCATGTTCAAGCGGATGTGGGTTGCAACAACACAACACTTTCAATATGTTGATTGAAAAACCTTTAACATGAAGAACTGTTTAACATGTTCGTGACGGCTCACGGGGCTGGGGCGTGAGGGCTGCCTTGCCTCCTGAACATCACATGCCTGCATGACGTCACCGAACTCTCATGTGAACAAGGCTCATAGGCTCGGTCCAGCTTGCAGATTAAAGAGAACACTCTGACCATGCCCTCAGTAGACAGTTTGCTGTCATTGAGGCTGGTTTGTCTGTGCATTTAAGTGAGTTTTATCCGGGTAGGGGAAAAGACAGGTGTGTCGCCAGAAAATTTTGGAGAAGAGGGGACACAAAGGGCAGGCTCTATTGGATGGGTGGTGTGGCAACAATAGATGACTGGAGATGGATGCCCAGATCAAATGGTTATGTGACAAGTGGCTTGCTGAGTGCCCTGGGACTACCAATGTACATCATATTTGTCCTCTACTGCTTGGGTTAGAGCAACACTGGCTGTGAATAGAGCTACATCTTCATGTGTTTATAATTGTGTTGGGAGTTCTCAATTTTTTTTTCTTTTTAATGGGATGGAAGCTTTGGTTCAGGTTTTGGTACAGCAACAGAAGTTGTGCATGCCCCCCTACTGGCACTACTCTCCAAAAATTAATCGCCGGTTCCATTTCCTGTTAACTTTCCCCCTTATGATGAGGCTGTGGAAGATTGGGAAACATACAAGCAATGCCTTTGATAAGATTTTAAAGCCTTTCATGTTGTGGATGCAGAGGTATGTAGTGCACTTATCTGTCATTATGAATTTCCCCTACTCAATATAGAATTGTGTCAGTTAGCTCACTTGCAGAAAACCTTATGTTTTGACACCTTATGTTTATTATCAGTTGTCATGGTAACTAGAGCTGAATTTTACCAATGCAGGAAACAACTCCATCAGTCTTATCAAAGCTGGAAAGCAACTCTGCATGGCCTTATTTGCAAGTGGCATTTTGTCACAGAGTTATCAAAAAAAGAGCATATTATGATTCATAATATCATCTGTTCAGCCCAATAGGGAAGCCAGGTAGAGAGCCCTCCAGTTGGAAGACCCAGCCCTTGAAGAGGTTCCATCAATTCAACAACCATACAAAGTCTCACATGCCATGGACCAGCAACTTGAAGCACGGTGCAATGTTGTGGCAGTACAGGGTAGTGCGGCCACATCCACTGGGTCTGACGGAGGGCAACATTGCAAGCTAGCTATTACAGCTGCTGCCACATGGCATGTGTACTGTGTTCCACCCACTGGCACCTGTCAGTCGTGTGCATTGTGTTATACCCCACATGACAGGCCAGTGTGTCCCCAACATTAGACACTTGATTGCAAACGTTTAAAAAAATGCAACATGGCCATTTTCAGTTCAATGGCACAGGATCAGCTTCACAGACAATGGATGTAAATATTAAGGAAGTGTCATCGTCAGTCCCTGCTCCCAAAAATGCTGGTTATCAAGGTAGATATGGGAACTGTAGTTCCTTTGCTTAATGGACCCACTCGGTTATCAGTGTGGTCTAAATCACCACTTTCCGAGATGGGGAGGCGTATCAGCCTCGGTTCGAATCTGCCTGGCGGATTAACGAAGGGGGTCAGAGTGCTCGCCAGCCTGAATGTGGCTTTTAGGCATTTTTCCACATCCCTCTAGGTGAATTCCAGGCTGGTACCCAAGTCCCACCTCAGTTACACGATTCACAAACATTTCAAAACACTTTACAGTTTCACACATACAGACATTTGCAGTACACATTTCCTCCCAGAGGGGGGGGGGGGGATGGGGTGGCTGCAGGAAGGGCATCCAGCCACCCCGTAAATATTAATACGCCAAATACAGATTTAACAAGGACGACCCTGCATGTGCAGAAATGTGGCCAAAGAGAAAAACAGTTCCTTTGCTTAAGTCATAAACATACTCAACCCTAAGATCTCCATTTGCTACACCAGTAAAGAGGTGCCTCTGGGGATATGGTAAACAGAACACACCTCTGATAGGCCAATTTGTGATTAAAGTCACCTATAAATGAGTAACTTGATCTATTACCTTTATTGTCAACGAAGATGCTAGTTCAGCAAAAACAAATTTTGGGTTTGATGTCTTTCATGTCATTGGCGTTTCTACCACAGACGCTCTACAGTTGATCTATGCAGAAGTTCCTTCCCAGTCATTCAAATATCTGTAGTCTGAAATCCAGGAAATCTTTGAGGAATGTTTATTGTGTGTTGCAGGCTTTAAGACTCGCATAACAATAAAGCCATTGGCCCACCTGTATTTTTTTCTCTATTAAGCATACTCCCCTCATTCTTCGCCCCCAAGGCAAGGTGGAGTTGGACTGACTCGCAGATTTCAGAGTGGAGGTCCCCATTTCTTTTAGTAAATGGGCCACACCCCTTGCAATTGCAATGAAACCATCAGGTAAATTTTGCCTTTGTGGCAACTTTAAGGTCCGCAGTAAGTCACAATTATGGTGGACAGGAACCCACAGCCATGTCTTGATGAACTGTTCAAGCAATTATTAGGAGGCCAAGTTTTCTCTAAACTCAATCTGTCTCAGGATTATCACTAGATACCTCTGGATGACGACACTAAACGTCTCATGGTCATCAACATGCCAATGTCAGCAGCTAGCATTTGGGATAGGTAGTACTCCCTGAATTTTCAACATTATTTATTCAGGTCACGTCTAAAATCCCGCACTGCTTCAGCTATCTAGACAATATATTATTGTTACAGGATGCACCATGAGAGGGTTCCTGCACACCCTCGTGGTTCTCTTCTAAGATTTCAGGGTCTTTGTTTGTGTTGCAATCTGCATTAATCCAAATTATTCCTACTATCTCTTGAGTGTCTTACCTACGTCTTCTTAAGGCAAAGTGTGCAACCTATGGAGATCCTGGTAAGACCACTACACTTGTGCAGCCTAGTTTGGAGTACTGCTGTGGCACTGTGGTACCCTAACCAGCTGGGACTCACGGAAGATATAGAGTGTTCAGAGAAGGGCAGCTTATTTTGTATTTTCGTGATATAGGGCAGATATTGTCATGGTAATAAAGCACAAGTTAGGGTGGAAATCACTAAAAGAAAGGCATTATTTGTTGCAGCGAGATTATTTCTTTCACCAACTTTCTCATCAAATGTGAACATATCTTGTTACCACCCATTTATATAGGGAGACATGTTCATCAAGATAATATCAGAGGAATCAGATTGAAAATGGAAATATTTAGGTGTTCCTTTTCCCCGATGCACTATTACAGAATGGAACAGCAGAGAAATATAAAAGTGGTTTTATGAAGTCTCTGACATGCACTGAAATGTGATTTGCAGAGTATTTATGTAGATGTAGCCATCAGCATCAGGGATATGCCACATTCCTCTTTGTTACATAAATTGGAAACTCTTTTAGGTAAAATTGGCTGTTATCACCAGTTCATTACTGGGACATCCCCCTCTGCAAATATCCTGTGCCTTCTTCTGCACAAAGCTGTGTTCCTTGTTTGTTCCTCAGCTTGTGAGCATGCCTTCATCACACTGAAGGACCACCTTTGGCCAGCATACTGTTTACCTACTTTTGATCCCCAAAAACCATTCTCTTTGGCTACAGTTGCTTCACAGTATGGCGTGAGGCTGCTCTGTGCCCACTAAAACACAGAGTGCTTGGACAAGCCACTGGATTTTGCATCTAAATTGCTCAATCTAATACAAGTCAGTTACTCACATGTCAACAAGAAGTTCCAGTCATTGTCTATGCAGTCATAAAATTTCACGCCTTCTTGTGTGATATTAAATTTCAATTAATTATAGACCATAAGCCTTTAATCTCATTATTTAATCTGTCCTCCTGGGTGCATAATAATGTAGTCTACAGAATATAGTGAGGGCCTTGTTCTTATCAAATTACCATTATGACATTTTATTTTCCCCCAACAGGGCACCATGCCAATGCGGACATCTTATCACATCTTCCCTTAGGCCATGTTCCCGCACATGCAGGGTTGGCTTTGATAATTCAGATTTGGCGTGTTAATATTTATGGGGTGGCTGGATGCCCATCCTGCAGCCACCCTATCCCCCCCCCCCCCTACCCAGAAGGAAATGTGGGAGAAAATGTGTATCTCAAATGTCTGCATATAGTGTTATATGTATGCAACTGTAAAGTGTTATGCAATGTTTGTGAATTGTGTACCTGAGATGGGACTTGGGTACCAGCCCAGTATTCACCTAGGAGGATGTGGAAAACCATCTAAAAACCACATCAAGGCTGATCAGCACTTCGACCCCCTTCGTTAATCTGCTGGGCGGGATTCCAATTGGGGCCAGTACGTGCCCCAGGCCCGAGTTCAGTCAGGAGGAGCTCATGTGTTTTCACTTGGATGTCACTACCTATAAAGTGGTTGTCGGATTCCTGATCACTAGTGCCTGAGTTGCCAAGGCAACATCAGATGTCCCCATTCTCCAGTCAGTGATCTGCCTGGTCCTACAGGGCTGGTCACTGCAGCCGTGGGGCCATGCCTCCCACTCCATTTCATTCTGCACCACCATCATCTCTCTATACTAGACACAGTTCCCCATATGGTCATTCCCACAAGTTCACAGGTTTTCAAGCTACTACATGAGGGACACTGGGGGTGCTTCCTGCACCAAAACTTTGGCTCACAGACATGTATACTGGCCCAGCACTAACTGCGAGATAGAGCACTTAGTGGCTACCTAACTCCAATATGTGACTCAACAGGTGTTGCCCAGGGCAGCATTCTCTCCATTGCCTACCACAAATCAGCTCTGGAAACACATACATGCTGATTTTGCAGGTCCGTTTATAAATGGGTTCAGGCTCATTGCCACTGGTGCACATGCATATAAGGTGCTCCTCAGCAACTAATGACATCACCATTAAAGTCCTCTCAAAAATATTTTCTACAGGAGACTTGCTGATAACCCTTGTGTTTCACAGTGGACCTCGGTTCCTTTCTCAGGCATTCCATGATTTCTGTGTGTAATCCAGCATTTGACATATGCATTCTTACCCCCTCCTCCACCTCCCCCCCCCAATCACACTCAATCAAAAGGGGAAGAAGAATGCATGGTGTGCACCTTTAAGGTATAGATGATAAAATATCTGTAAGAATTCCCCATTGAAGAGACATTAACATTTCTTCTGATTGAAGAATGGTTTCTCCACAGGTGCCACCCACAAATTCTGCTACATCTCCTGTAGCCTAGACCTCACCCACCGCTGAGTCTGAGAGTATTGGGGTTTCCACTGGGAATGGCAGGCTGGGCACATTGATTTGGTCGGTACACTTGCTAGATACTGTCAGTCATCATGCACCACAACAGCCACCACATCTACATGGATGGATGGTCTAAAACCATCAAAATCAGCTCCGCATCCAAAGACTGGGCACCCACCTCCTCTTCCTAGCCACAGACCACCTTCACCAGTACCCTGTATGTCAAGTACTGCTTACCCAAAGGGTTCCAATGTCCTCCTTCCACTTCTCAAGCATGGAAACACCACACTTTGAAGAGTTTATACCTACACATCCTGCAGCAGCAGCTATAGAGGTGCCACAGCCAGAGTTGGTCATCCTGGTCAGTTCAGTGCTACAACATGAGCCTTTCCCTTTGGCAGTGTCATCAGTACCCTCCATACCGCCACATCCTATGCTGCTGCTGGATGTTGCCACAGATTCTGACTTGTAAATCCTGTCTCTGGTCCTGTCTCATGCTCCAAAAGTGGGAAGTTGTGGTCCTCCTCGCCTCAGCCACTTACACACTTGCCTCTAGGGATGGACATTGGTCCACCCACTAAAGGATGAGGGTGTAGTAGCCCACAGAGAGATGCATCTGACATTGTGTGGCACCCACTCATATGGCATGCCACATCCAGGCTGCCCAGCACTCCGACCCCCTTCATTAATCTGCTGGGTAGATTTGAACTGGGTCCAGTACGCCTCCCCATCTCAAAAAGCAATGCTTTAGACTGCATGGCTAACTGAGTGGATGAGACATTACATCAATATATCTTAGAAATCCACACCTGCTGGATTTCACCCCTTCTGTCCATTTTTTGGATGGACTCAGCCTGTTTCTTCCATCTTTACCATATTTTAATCTGGCTATAACTCTGTGACTAAACCCATTATGATGAAATTCGTAATGACACCAGTAACTCATGTTCATGAAATTTGTACTTAACCCCCTTTTCCCCATGTAGTCTTCATATAGAATAAGTACAAAACATGTGAGTGGTTTAAAGACTACTTAAGTAATAGAATTCAGTACATTGTCCTTGATGGTGAGTGTTTATAAAGAGACTAAGGTATCATCAGGAGCGCCCCAAGGTTGTGCGATAGGACTGTTATTATTTTCTATCTATATAAATGATCTGATGGACAAAGTGAGTTGCAATCTGCTGCTGTTGTTGACAATGGTGTGGTGTACAGACAGGTATCATCATTGAATGACTGTAGTAGGTGGTGTATTTCATATTTAGAGCTAGCTCTAAATAAATAAAAATGTAAGGTAATGCAGATGAGTAGGAGAAACAATCCTGTAATGTTTGAATACACCATTACTAATGTGCTGCTTGACAGAGTAACATCAATTAAATATCTAGGCGTAATGCTGCACAGTGGTATGAAATGGAATGAAAATATAAGGACAGTTGTGGTGAAGGCAGATGGTTGACTTTGGTTTATTGAGAGAATTACGGGAAATGTAATTAATCTGTATAGGAGACCACATATAGAACAGTTGTGCGAACGCGTCTTGTGTATTGGTCAAGTGTTTGGGAACCCTACCAGATCAGTTTAAAGGAAGACATAGAAACACTTTGGAGGTGGGCAGTTAGGTTTGTTACTGGTAGGTTTGATCAATGCGTGAGCGTTACCGAGATGCTTTGGGAACTCAGATGCGAGTTGCTGGATGGAAAGTGATGTTCTTTTCGAGAAACATTGTTGAAGAGAATTTGAAGCAGACTGCAGATAGATACACCTGACGTCCACTTACATTTTGTGTAAAGGCCACAAAGATAACATCAGAGACATTAGGGCTCGTACAGAGGCATACAAGCATTCATTTTTACCTCGTTTTATATAGGAGTGGAACAGGAAAGCAATTAACTAATAGTGGTGCTAGGTTCCCTCTGCCAAGCACATTTGAGTGGACTGTGGAGTATGTATGTAGATGTAGAAATCAACAAACTGGTACACATATATGGAAAAATTGACACAAACAATTGGAAACTAAAATACACATTGTTACAGTGAACACAGAAGAGGCTTTAAAATAAAGTGGGAGAGGGGGTTGACATGCTGACATGTACATGAATAATAAAAAAAAAAAAAAACCACACCTTTTCAGTGACACCCTTGGTGTCACTCATGGGTTTTGTTCAGCACTAAAATTGTTCCTGTACATACAGAATCCTTGATACATTTTTAGGCTCCTAATGGTATGTAACCCCGTAACATGTTGATTGGCGTGATGACACCAGAGCCGCCTGCTGTGGCCACCGCAAGTCGCACGGCAGCCAACGTTTTAGATAATCTTCAGCTGAGTGGTGTTACCCTGCTACCCCAATAGCTGTCTATGGGAATACAGAATCACTTAGGCTACTTTTTACTCAGTCAAGTGCTGATACCTCTGTCCCTTATAAGTATACAGCATCTCCATGACCCTCACACTGATGACTCAACATCTCGCACTGCCCATGCCCTAGTATTCTCCTCAGTTCCACGGTATCATATATGACACTTCACTTTCAGAATTTTTAATGCAGCCTACAATGCATAATTGGCTCTGCAACAAACAATGTCACAAGGAGTACTTCATGCTGAATGTGGCTGGTAATTTTTGCAAGTGTTACCTCTTTCACAGTAGATGCCATGTCAGTGTAAAATGGAGCGTCCGACCTGTTCCCACGCTGCTAGGAGAAACGAAGGTAAATCAAATATTATTTCTTCAGTTCATAGGTAGAAACCATAAAGTATCACATCTGATAATTTGGTTCTTTAATGTGACTAAGTAGAAAGTGCCCACAACAGAGACTGGTGTTTTGCGTTCACTTACAGGACTCTGAGATGAAATTCGGCACTAATAAAACAGATAGACCCAGATCTTTCTGATTTTGAGTTTGAAGATAGCAAAGACGAATTTGAACCAATGTTGGACCAATAGAGGAAGCAAGTAACTCCTCTTGAGAAACTTCAGACAAGGAACCTCTTAGTAATATGCAGTGACATGTTAGGATAGTAGGGAGAGATGAACATGATTCTTACAGGCACAAAGACATGTAAGTTTTAGATTAGATTAGATGTACTTTTCATTCCAGTAGATACAAATTGAGGAAATCCTCTTGGATGTAGAACATTTCAAAACAAAATACACAATATATACCTACAAAAAGAGAGCATATGTGTTAATGTACCTTCCACAGATCCCAAATGTAATTGCCCTTGTGGATGTGGAATTGGCCAGGAAAAACAATTATCTTAAGAATATTTACATTTTAAAGGACATAAAACTTATTATTACATACTAATAGACCAAGTGCATATTACAATTCTTAGCATTTTTAACACTCATTTACAATGATCACATTACTGCACAAAACTTGTACTGAAGTCAAACTGAACACAGTATTCATATTTGTGAATATTATATACGATAACTTTCATCAATCACCTTTGGTAAGAAATTTATCAATGGAGTAGAAGTTGGCCACCAAAAAATACTTCAAACTCTTTCCAAACTGTTACTTTATTGTGACTTAAATTTTTTATGGCTGCTGGAATGCTATTTAAAATGTGTACTGCAGAATATTGGACACCTTTCTGAGCCAAAGTGACTAACTTTAAATCTTTACGCAAGTTATTCTTATTTCTAGTATTGATCCCATGGACTGAGCTATTAGTTTGAAAACAATATACAGGGTGTCCCAGCTATCTTGTCCACCCAAAATATCTCTGGAACAATAACAGCTATTGGAAAACGACTTTCACCAGTATCAATGTACGGCTGGGGCCCATGAATGTACATATTTGGAAACATTCTAAAACGAAAGCAAATGTGTTTTTTAACACAAACTTCTGTTTTTTTTAAATGGACACCCTATATTTTTTCTTCAGCAATCCATAGCATGACAAATCACATAAACAATGGCATTGATTGCATCACAATATTCCAATTACATCCAGAGATATTGCGACGAGAAGTTGACGCTTGAAAAACCCGAAATACGCTGCTAGCGCACGTCCTGAGGCTCAGATGTGAACCTCATGCTGCCCGTAATCACGATGTGATTGACATGCGTAATCGCACTTCCATACTTATCAAGAGGTCCGAAACGAATAATATGGTCTACTTCCATCAACTCTCATAAGCACATAATGGTTTCCCTCTTGCATGTTTTATGTGTCTACGTACACAATATGAACCTGTACCGATCGGTATACACAAGTCAGGTTATCTTATTTATCCTGCACACCCAAAATAAGGTTTATCGAATGCGTTAAATGACCCATTGTGCCTTTCGCGCACTTGTTCATCCAGGGCCTAGCTCTACCTAGACACGTGTGCAACGTAGTTCCCACTAAAGCCACAGATACCACTTCACCTTGTTTGTGATTTGCGACTCATGCAAACTCCTGTACTCCACCACCCTCTGAGCATCCCATTTGTTGTTGCTTTGGCGTGCAGTACACCGCTTGCCAGTGTAGTCGTGCATCAGAGTGATCTAGTGATGGCACGGAGGTAGTACACATTGTGAATAAATGTGTTGTGGAACTTATACTGTATTATGTACACACATGAAAATATGGTAGAAATGCTGCTGATCTATGGAGAATGTATGTTGACAGGAAATAAATTATTAGATTGCTTGTTTGTTTATAGTACTGTTAGAGAACATTATGATTATTATGTTAATATGTCTGTTTTCTACCCTACTCTACTCTACATAACTGTACTGTACCCTGTTGTAGGCGGGCGAAAATCTGTTCAGGCAGTACGACTGTTCAGAAGACGATTCCCTGACAAGCCATCGCCTTTGCCCCGGATATTTGGTCATCTCACATCTCGTCTACGTCAAATGGGCAGCTTAAATCCAAGACCTAGACATCGTCCTAGAACACGCACAGATGAACTTGCTGAAGTTGCTGTGCTCACTACCATAGCTGTGAATCCTCACATCAGCACACGTCAAATTGAATGTGAAGTTGGTGTCGAAATCAAGTGCACTGCGTATTCTTCAACGTCATAAATTTCATCCTTACCATGTCCATTTACACAAGGATCTTCTCGGAAATGACTTCAGCAACAAGGTAACATTTTGTCGGGCTCAGCAAAAGCTTCTGACTAATCCAAAGTTTTTCACAGATGTTCTCTTTACCGACGAGGCATCATTCTCCAACAAAGGAATTGTCAATATGAGGAATATGCATTATTGGTCTGCAGACAATCCAAAATGGCTCTGTCAGGTAGAGCATCAATGTCTGTGGAAAGTGAATGTTTGGTGTAAATGGCATCCAAAATGGCAGACAGTATGCCAGATTTATACGACACAATCTTCCTGTTCTCTTGGACACCGTACCTCTGAACAGGAGAATGGTCATGTGGTATCAGCATGACAGATGCCCTGCACACAACGACTTCTGAACCGTAAGTTCCCTGGTAGGTGGATTGGACGTGGTGGCCCAGTTAGGTGGCCTGCCCGATCTCCGGTCCTTACACCGCTGGATTTTTTTCTTTGGGGAGCAGTGAAGGATGCTGTTTACCAACATGAACCAACAACACCAGAGGACATGAAGCAACGCATTATTGATGCTTGTACAGCCATCAAAGAGGAAACAGTAGCACGAAGTAGGGCATCCTTCATCCGCGGAGTGACCCTATGTATGCAAGCCAATGGTTATCACTTTGAGCATGATATGTGAACGCTATCTTTAGTATTTAGTGCTGGTATCACAGTGCAAGTTTCTACAAAGGGCCATTTTACCCAGTGATGTTCAGAAACATTTGTTTGAAACAATTTGTCATGTAACACATTAGATAAACATAACATTGATAATTATGTGATAATAAAACTAATTGGTAAACATGTTTACATTTATCTTCTATGTCTTACCTGAACTTCCCAAATCAAAACAGTTTTACCTAAACAATGGTAAAACCTTAAGTCCACATGCTCATTTCACTAAAACCATCAACACGAAATCTACTATTATGAGTGAAAGATTCACTGTCACTTGCGCTAGATCTAAACTAAAGTAAAGTTTTAGCATTGAACAGCATTACCTGTTTAGAAATGGAGTAACGATAAGTGAAGTTAACTTTGTGACTGACGTTGCGGTACACAGATATGTTACAGAACCGCATCACCCCTACCCTTGGGATAAATATCTGCTGGAATGTACGAGTTTAATGCAGGATGGCAGCAGACCGTATTATTTGTTACGGACCTCTTGATAAGTATGGAAGTGCAATTACACATGTCAATCACATCGTGATTACGGGCAGCATGGAGTTCACGCCTGAGCCTCAGGACATGCGCTAGCAGCACATTTCGGGATTTTCAAGTGTCAACTTCGTGTCGCAATATCTCGGAATGTTATTGGAATATTGCGATGCAATCAACACCATTGTTTATGTGATTTGTCATGCTATGGATTGCTGAAGAAAAAATATAGGGTGTCCATTAAAAAAAACATAAGTTTGTGTTAAAAAACACATTTGTTTTCATTATAGAATGTTTCCAAATATGTACATTCATGGGCCCCAGCAGTACATTGATACCAGTGAAAGTCTTTTTCCAATAGCTGTTATTGTTCCAGTGACATTTCGGGTGGACAAGATAGCTGGGACACCCTGTATATTTTAACGACAAATTTCATTAGAGAACAACTGTATTGGGAAGCAGTAGTAAGTATCCCCCGTTCCTTAAATAGCCCTCTACAAGATGTTCATGATGAGTTGCCCCAGAAAATAATCCCGTATGACATTATGGAGTGAAAGTATGCATAATATGCTAGATTTTTTATTTTTATATCTCCTATATCTGACAACATTCGCATAGCAAACAGGGACTTGTTTAGGCGGTTCAACAGTTCTGTGGTATGCCCCTCCCAGTTAAATTTATTATCCACCTGTAATCCTAAGAATTTGGAACTTTCAACTTCTATTTCCTTGTTGTCATACTCTAGACATATACTGGCAGGAAACCTTTTTACAAGTCCTAAACTGCATATAGTGTGTTTTTCAAGATTTAGCAACAGAGAATTGGCTAAGAACCATTTATTAATGTCCATGAAAATTTCATTAGTCAATCTTTCTAAGGCTATATTTGATTTACTATTTATTGCAATATTTTTGTCATCTGCAAATACAACAAATTTGGCATCAAATAATGTTGTTGATGAAAGGTCATTGATATATACAAGAAAAAGCAGGGGGCCTAAGATAGAGCCTTGGGGGACCCCATATGTTCATATGTTATTAGTTCCCAATTTGATGAGGCCTGATAGTTCAGTACACCTCTTTTTCCTATTGACACCCTTTGTTTCCTATTAGAGATATACGATTCGAACCATTCTGCAGCACTTCCTGTTACACCTTAATATTCTAATTTGCTCAATATATTGTGATTTACACAGTCAAATGCCTTTAACAGGTCACAAAATATACCAGTGGCATGTAATTTATTGTCTATGAATTAAGTACATTCTCACTGTATGTGTAGATAGCCTTCTCAATATCAGAACCCTTTAGAAACCCAAATTCTGACATGTGACACGAGTTCCTTTAACTCAATTCAATTCATTTATTTGTCTGTAGACAACATTGCTATTGTTTTTTACTAATGAGGCATTAAATTGTTTAGATAATGAATTGCAGAATTTACTGATAGTTTTCCCTTATCTTTCAAACAGATTTTCACCAACCCTAATTGTTGCATCACAGCCAGTGTCAAATTACAATCTGTGGAAGCCATTTGAATATTTTGAAGATTGACTAAATGATAATTTAAATAATTAAAAAATCTCCAACCTTAACATTAAACATCATGTCTAAAACCTAGACCTGGAGCATTTTCCTACCTAAACTTTCAGATGTTTCCCCCTTTATAAGCATTTGGTCTAATCCATAACTTAAACCTTGTGCTGTGTTGGTTGACCTATTGTGGTGTTGCGGCCATGTCTATGTTTCGTGACTGCTGCATTGTGGCTACTGTCCTGTATTCTTTTATAACTGACTGACTTTTTATACAGATATTTGTATTTTTGACTGTTGCATTGTGGCTACTGTCATGTATTCTTTTATAATTGACTGTATTTTTATACAGATATTTGTATTTTATGTACTATCCAATATTTTATGACTGATGCATTGTAGACATTGTTGTATATTCTTTTTCACTTGACTGTGGTTTTATACAAGTGTTTTGTGATATGCATTAACCAATATTGCATCACCGCTGCCTTGTGGCCACTGTTGTATACTTTTTAATCTACAGTCGTTTTATATAGATAATCCTATGGTATGCACAAAGCAATATTGTATGACCGATACATTTTAACTGTGTTAGTTTTTCGTTTATAAATGACTGTCAGTTTATACAGATATTTTTGTGGTATGCACAAACTTAATTACGCCATCAATGTAGATATTAGTCTATTTTTCAAATGACTTCTAATTATTTTTATAATCTGTACAACACGTTTCTAACCTCATTGTGTTTTAACATTACACTGGTGTGTGCTGCCATCTGGTATCATATTTTTTTATCCTTGACTTGTATCATGTATCAGTTTGCTTTTGTCACTCACTGTGATAATTATGTTTTATTATAATGACATAGTGCACTTATGCACTGTAAATTGTTATATAACAACTGTTTGACATTACAAGGTATGTCTCATCTGTAAATATGCCCGATCTTGCTCTTATGGATTTAATTGACGTATTTTCTCATTTTATTATAATGACATGCATGTTTTAAATTTACGTTTTTCCTTTTTAACAGATTATGGCCTTGTAAAATATTTTATTTGACCTGATGATGCTGACATAGTTCAGCGAAACCGGTCGTCGTTAATAAAAATTGATGATAAGCGATCTTGGCTATTTTATATCTTTTTACGATAATTTCTTTGCCATAGTATCTCAGTTTACTAATTTAAGGGGCATAGAAGATTCAGGAAAATCATATGATACCAGTTTAGATGAAGGGAAAACATGTTTTGCATGTTCCATTTACACAAAACTAATTGGTTATCCATATTTGAAAATGTTTTGGGCTCAAGGAACAAGAGTTCCTGTGGTTGTAGACAACATTTTCAGGAACAGATTCTTCCTTCTTCAGGTCAACCAGAAAGTCTTTGACGGCAATAGTGTGCCTCAACAGGATAGTCAGTCAGATCGCTTCTGGAAAGTGAGGCCTACACTAAATATAGTTCGTGCTAAATATAGTTTGAGACTCTTGTTTGAAGAGCACACGACATACAAACATTTTCACTGATGAACAAATGATCCATTTTCATGGGCATGTTGCTACAAGACAGTATATCAGAGACAAACGTAATCCTGTTGGAATAAAGGTATTTGTATTGGCATGTCTGAATGCATTACCTTTAGATTTTAGTATGTTTCAAGAGAAAGGAATATCTTTTGAATGCACAGTTAATTCTATTTGCCAAATTATAGACCTTGGAGGGAAGGCAGTGCTAAAGCTATGTGACACAGTTCCTACAGGCTCATGCATCTTTGACAGATATTTCACTTCAATCTCATTACTTAATGAATTATTGCAGAGACATATTACAGCAACAGGTACTATTATTTACAGTCGAATACCAAAATCAATATTGTTTTCAACAGATTCTGCTATGAAGAGGGCTGGAAGAGGCACCCACGACCAGGTGGTTCGGAAGGATGAAAAACTTGCCTTAGTTAGGTGGTTTGATAGTAGAGAGATATATCTGACTTAAACTTAGTTTGATGTAGAGCCTACAGATAAATGGTGCAAAAAAAGAGAAGTAGTTTGTGGAAACAGACCACCCATCAATTGTATGTGAATACAATGTTAACATGGGAGGTCTCAGTATGTTGGATCGGGTAATAAGTAAATAAGCAATAAGAACAAGAAATTTTCATTTCTTTGATTTCTGTCTGGCTGCTTTCTGGCTGCAGTACTGATCTGATGCCTTACAAGTCAACAACGGCCTTGGGGAGAAAGATGTTCTGGACAACTGCCACTTCAGAATGGAAGTGGCAGACCATCTTCTTACACACAAAAATTGCTCCCACAGTTCAGAGTGGTTTAGATGAAGAGACTGCTGAAACAGAAGCTGCAGAAGCACGAAAACGGAGGAAATGGGAGCCAATACCACATTTAGCTGCAATAAAAGACTGTGTAAGACATTTACCTGAAAATATGTCAAAAATGCAGAAAAACCTATCAAAGTACCATATCTCAGGATGCAACTCATTGACATTTGTTAGATATACGTCATGTAAAGTGTTTCTTTGTTTCAATAATAACAGAAATTGCTCCAGTAAATTTCACACAAATTGTATTTGATATACATATGTATGTAAATTGTATAGCTTAAGACCTGAAGTATCATATATGATACTTCCTGTTATGGCCTGCTAACAACATCTTTTTTTTTTTTTTTAGTGTTGTGTGTCATTTCTTCTACCTCTAAGGCAATAAAAAATTATGTTTCGATTTCTTCTCATTGTTCAAATTGCTATGGGTATGAAGAAGGTATACCATAAATTCATGGTAATAACACTACATGCAACCAACACTAATGTAGTATTGTGGTCATTCGACTTGTCAGAGAGAACTTCAACTCTGAATCATTTACATACCTATAATTGTGTATACCTGTAGAACTTGCCCTGACATCTGACCATGTCTTCTGAGTGTTTCAATTTTTATTTTACTTTTCCAGGCAGTATAGCCTATGCACAAACTGAAAACTCTCATTTTATAAATATTTAATAACATCAAGGATTTTATTGAACATGTTATAAGAAAGTAAGGGTGAAAACGGCATGAATTTTTATAAGAGAGTCCCCTGCAAGGATTTACTATCTAAAACCCCGATCAATTTGAGGGATGCCACTTATACCTGTAATTTATAATACCTTCACTGTCAGTACATAGTCTTTCATCTCCTACCACTATATTTAAGACACATCTGACGAAATGCCAATATTGTTAGTTCCGTCCACTTCCCTGTGGCATAAAGATATCAGAAGAACAAATACTCACCCCTTTGCTAGATATATGCAATTTTGCATTGTCAAGTGGTATCTTCCCACAGCAGTTAAAATCAGCAAAAGTTGTGCCCCTACACAAAAAGGGTGACCGGCAGCAGATGGTCAGCTATAGGCCCGTTTCACTCTTGCCAGGCTTTTCAAAAATTATTGAAAAATTAATTCTGTTACAACTGACTGACTTTTTTAACAAAAATAATATTATCACAGGATGCCAGCATGGCTTCAGGCCTCAGTGCAGTACCGAAACAGCCACTTTTAACCTCATAGATTTGATGAAAGACATGACGTCATAAAACAAAACGATCTCACTTTTAATGTATTTATATGAAACCACTGTAAAAATTAAGCAGTTGCGTGGCTATTGTGAAAACAATGTACTGTATTTACCTGAATCTAAGCCAAACATTTTCCTGGTTTTTGGAGTCAAAAAAACCGACTGCTGTTTAAATCGAGTACAAAGGGAATGAAGTTCTGTAAAATAGTGCCAAGAGCCGCCACAAATAACTTTTCCCATCTAATATATATGTACACCGACTGCCGGCGTGGCGCAGGTGATAGCGTCATGGACTGCGGTGCTGAAGGTCGCCGGTTCAATCCCGCCCACCGGGCCGTCGATTATGACGTTGATGAGATTCCCCGACTTCTTAGCAACTGTCGTCCATGGAGGATTTTCATCCCAATGCTGCGAGAGACCACGTACACCGACTGCCGGCATTGCTCCCTGCGCCACACCGGCAGTCGGCGTACGTGGTCTCTCGCGGCATTGCTCCTGGAGAAGGACCGTCAGCGGTATGATGACAAGCACTGACCTGTTGTGTACAGCCCAGGAGATCTGGTATGGATTTTTACCCCTGTATGGAAGGTTGGACTGTCAGAAAAGTTATTGAAGCGATACTTTGGTCCGTATAGTGTCATACGCCGCCTATCAGACGTCACATACGAAGTTGAGGATTATGAGCCGTCGTCGAAACGACAAAAACGCAGAGACATTGTTCACGTCCTGTGCATGAAGCCTTAATACAATCCTGAAGAGCAGGTAGACGACCATGGCTTCAAGGACTCTAAGGATGTTAATGTTCCTGATGAAGCCACGACAGGAACGTCTGTCGTCGATAATCTTGGGGAAGGGAAGGATTCCCTTGAACTACCATACAGAGGACCCATGACAAGGTCAAGATCCAGGACATTGCAGCTGGCTCCACAGGGAACATAACATCGGGTCGCTGTTTTTCCAGGAGAGTGAGTAATGCCGCGAGAGACCATGTACACCGGCTGCCGGCGTGGCGCAGGGGATAGCGTCACACCGGCGGTGCTGAAGGTCGCTGGTTCAATCCCACCCACCGGCAAAAATTTATTTCTTTGTAATTAACAATTTCAGAATGTTCTACATCTTTCTTATGTTCACTTGTAAATTCCACTTGTTTCTTATGTTAACTGTTCTAATTTCTGGTAAATTCTGTCTGTGTATAAATAGCAGAGCACTCTGCCTGAGAGGCAGTTAGTGCTGCGTGTATGTTGAGTTCATAATAAACCAGCTTTCAGTATAAGTGCTGTGTTTATATATATATATATATATATATATATATATATATATATATATATATATATATATATATAAACGATTTATTGAAACAGACGTCAAGTGGTTGCTGAATAGACATCATTCCGCCTGGATGGCTCATGATTAGAATTTTTTTCTACATAATAAATATTTTTCTTCTTGAAATCCTAGTGCTTCATTACGGTTCACATACCCCAGCACTTCATAAAATTTGATGAAACAATACGTGAAATCAGAATGAGGCAACTCCTGCAAGAATCCTAAAGTGTTATGTATTGGTGGTGTTTACATTAAAGAAATTTATTTTTGTTGCTACTAATATTTGAAAGGCTGCTACATTTGAAGTTCAGCATTACTAAAGTTTTATTTTTTTCATTGGGTGGTGTATTAAAATTCAAAAGTCGAAAATAAATATAAATAAATATATATATATATCTTTTTATTTTCGACTATTGAATTTTAATACACCACCCAACGAAAGAAATAAAACATTAGTAATGCTGAACTTCAAATGTAGCAGCCTTTCAAATATTAGTAGCAACAAAAATAAATTTCTTTAACGTAAACACCACCAATACATAACACTATAGGATTCTTGCACGAGTTGCCTCATTCTGATTTCACATATTGTTTCATCGAATTTTATGAAGTGCTGGGGTATGTGAACCGTAATGCAGCACTAGGATTTCAAGAAGAAAGATATTTGTTATGTGGAAAAAAAAAATTCTAATCATGAGCCATCCAGGCGGAATGAAGTCAGAATATAAATTCTGTGCAGACAATTTATATGATCTTAAATATTTAAAAGAATAAATAAATCCACAAAATACCCTTCCTTAACCCTCCACACGGCGCAATCTGCGCGTCAAGTACTTTTCACAGTTCTATAATGTCTTTGTGGCAATAAAAAGTACACAAATGTTGAATAAACTCTGATTTCTCTCTGTCTGAATGTCCTTTTGGTCACTCATGGAATTTTTTCCAACTTCCAAAAGATCTACTCATCTTTTCAGGTTTTATTTATTTCTCATCTTTCCCTTTGAAAAAAGAAAAAAAAAATGTAATCTTTCCGTTCTGTGACTTCATTATGCAATTATTTTTTATTTCATCAAACTGAAACAGTTTGTAAATAGAGTGTAGGAAGTTAATTATCTTTTAGAGCATCTAAGCGACATATTTCTTTTAAGGGGAGGGGGTATTAAACAATTCTTAAGATTTAAAATAAAAATCTAAATAAAATTTTTAATTTCTTAAATTTTACTGTAATATTGTCATTTGGGATCCATCCCAGAAGGCTTTATCTTCATCAGTGGCTGTGATAGAGATGTAATTCTTTTTAAATACATGTACTTGAGTTGACATATTATTTGGGTTTGAGATTCGGAAGATTCGATTCAGGTTCGGAATTTGGCTTATGTTTTATTTAAGGTTCGGTATTCAGATTCGATTTGGTGAAATTGGGGTTTGACCCATCCGTAATTGAACCCAACCAAACATTCTTAGTCAAAAGGCATAACAGTGGAGGTACTTCAAGTGGTGTTACTGCCAACACATATCAGGAATATTTCTGGTAGAGCTACTCAGATTGAACTTGCTGTGAATGCTGTTCATTAACAACAGCTTTGACACATTAAGTGGGGACAGTTGACATAACATTGTGTGAGTGGCCTGGCATCAGTAACTGTCAAATCAGCATGAGATGACAAATGCCCAAGCTAGCTGATATTCCCACAGTCACATCACATAGCAGATGTCTTCAGTTGTTGCACTAGACTTCAGCTATTCAAGGCATTTAATTGATGGCGAGCAGAAATGAAGCCACATCTATACATGGACATTCTGCAATGCCAGGAATCACAAAAACTGTTTACAATAAACCAGCTGGTGGAACATACATTCTAAAAGCACGTAAGCTTTAGAAGTAAATAAACATCTCCCATATGTGTACAACGTATCAATACAGCATGGTGGGGACACTTCGATGTAATATTTTTAAGGGATGAAATTCCTGCTACATATAAATCTAGCCTAACAGTTCATAAATTGGTAGGGTTTGTGAAGAAGTATAACTTTGTTGTTTAAGTAGAGAAAACATAATATCAGGGTTAATGAAAGTACATCTACATCTACTGTACATCCGTACTCCGCAATTCACCGTAAGGTGTGTGGCGGAGGGTACACTGTACCACTACTAGGCATTTCCTTTCCTATTCCACTCCCAAATAGAATGAGGAAAAAAAGAATGCCTATATGCCTCCATACGAGCCCTAATTTCTCTTATCTTGTCTTTGTGATCTTTACGCGAAATGTAAGTAGGCGGCAGCAAGATCGTACTACACTCAGCTTCAAATTCCGGCCCTCTAAATTTACTCAACATAAATTCACGAAAAGAACGTCGTCTTTCCTCCAGCGATCCACAATTGAGTTGCCGGAGCGTTTCCGTGACACTCGCGCATTGGTCGAACCTACCAGTAACAAATCTAACTGCTCGCCTCTGAACTGCCTCTATCTCTTCCTTTAAACTGATCTTCTGCGGGTCCCAAACACTTGAGCAATACTCAAGACGTGGTCGTACAAGCATTTTATACGCGGTCTCCTTTACAGGTGAAGTACATCTTCCCAAAATTCTCTCAATAAACCGAAGTCTGCTGTCCGCCTTACTCACAACTGTCCTTACATGCTCGTTCCATTTCATATCGCTCTGCAATGTTACACCTAGATATTTGAACGACGCGACAGCATTAAGAAGCTCACTACTAATGCTGTATTCGAACATTATAGGATTGTTTTTCCTACCCATGTGCATCACCTTACATTTTTCTACATTGAGAGCTAGTTGCCATTCTTCGCACCAACTAGAAATTTTGTCTAAGTCATCCTGTATGCTATTACAGTCAGTTAAAGATGACACCCTCCCATACACCACAGCATCATCAGCAAACAGCCGCAAATTACAACTTACTCTGTCCATCAGATCATTTATATAGATAGAAAAATAATAGTGGTCCTATCACACTCCCCTGGGGCACACCTGACAATACACTCGTCTCTGATGAACACTCACCGTCAAGAAGAACATACTGCATTCTATTACTTAGAAAGTCTTCCAGCCAGTCACAAATCTGTGAACCTATTCCATAAGCTCGTATCTTCGTTAGCAGTCTGCAGTGTGGCACCGTGTCAAATGCCTTTTTGAAGTCGAGAAAAACACAATCCGCCTGTTGCCCTTCATCCATGGCTCGTAAGATGTCGTGTGAGAAAAGGGCAAGCTGAGTTTCACATGAACAATGTTTCCTAAACCCGTGCAGATTCATAGAAAGAAGCTTTTCTGTTTCAAGGAAATTTACTATATTCGAACTGAGAATATGCTCTAAAATTCTACATGAAACTGATTTCAACGATATTGGCCTGTAATTGTGTGTGTCAGTTCTCTTTCCTTTCTTATAAACGGGAGTCACCTGCGCTTTTTTCCAATCACTAGGAACTTTGCGCTGAATTAAAGATTCGTAGATGGAACAGTGTGTATTTAATACTGGAGTAATTTCATAGGCAAAAAGACCAAACAGAGATTGTTCCACATGGATCCCACAAATGTAAGCTGATAAAGTCTTATGACAATGATGTGAAATTTCAAGAGTTTTTCCAAGGAGGAAGGTGCAAATCAGGCAATAGCACCAGTTGTAGTGGCATAGATTCTCAAATTGTTGGAGTATTTCTGAACTGGAATCAACAATGTGGATTTGAGGAGAGGTTTGATTAGTTTTCGTTCCGTAGAGCCATGTTGAGGAGATCCTCGTGGATGTGGAACATGTCAAGAAACAAAATTTACAAGCTGAATAATAGATGAATAATAGATAATACTAATAATATAAATACAGATACATACTTTTTTTTTTCAAGGGAAAGGCAGCACTGGTTTTGAAAGAGAAAGTTTTAAATGAGTGATGTTCCTGCATCCATCTTTCAAGGAATTACTTGAATGGCCTGAAGAGGAAAGATAAATATATTACCAAGGTGTTTCAAAAATGTAAAATGAGTTGGCCAGAATTTTTTCATAGTAAAAGAAAATTCTGGTTCACTTCTTAAATTCAGTTAATTCGCCAAAGAGGTTTTTTGTATAGCTACAAGTAATGCTTCAACCAAAAGGGATTTTAGCAAGGCAGGGATGGTAGCATCTCAGAATAGAAGCTGATTAGATTCTGATAATGTAGATGATATTTTGATTGTCCACAACAACAGGCTCTAAAAGTGAACCTAATTTCCTGAAGAAGTGAAAGCAAATGACAAGTGTCAAGAGCTGTGTACATGAGAATTAATCCAATACCTTGCTAAAAAAATACAAAGGCATGCTTACAGACTACTTTAAAAATCCCATTTGTAAAGCACATTAAATAAAAAAGTAATATTAATTTAAATGTTATCTATCCGCCATTATTGACATTCCAATCAGATTCGCCACTGTTTAAATTGATATTTGTAATAAATGTTTCATAATATTTTTACATTTTTGCTGTTAACTGGGTAACATTATATTTAAATCACAGTAATTTAATTTTGTTCACTAATATATTTTATTTTTTTCTAACCTCCTGAAGACTGAGGTTTATGCTAATCTTAAAATGATAATTCATTTCATGTTAACAAACTTCCAAGTGACAATAAAAATAACACTGAATTTTTTTCAGATTAAAACAAATAAACTGTGCTTTTTCTACTGCTTTTTATTCTTTTCGAACTAGTTTTTCTATTAGGAAACTAGCTTTGACAAGAAATGCTAGTTCTTTCATTTTCAAATGTTCCTCACATATGTACATAAACACAAGGTCTGAAGCTATGGGATTTGTTGAGGAGTATTTACTTTCTTCTCATGTTACAGATATTGCTCAATAATTTTACTTGTGCTACTTAAAATATGTGCTATTATTTTAGTCAGTGGTACACATGTTTGTGGGGTCGTTACCTGAGTTTTTAATCGTCAGAATGAAAACTTGTTACATTTATTGTGCATCAGACATTACAGCATACATATTGTGCTACATCTGAATATGGTATACTTAATTACACTACATTATAGCAAAAAGAAAAAGCAACTCAACATATCTGGTTCAATACACAGTGCCAGAAACTAAATATTATACTGAAATATGTCTGCATCAGGTCAATAAGGAAATATGTCTACATCCGGCCAATAAGGGTGTCAGCTGCAGCAAGGAAGGCAATTAAGGTAGTGAAGTGTAAGTGGCTAAAGGAAGAAATAAAACAGTGCTACATCAGAGCAATGTGAGTACAGACATAAAAGTGATACACGTGGATCACAAGTACACTACACCCACAGGAGTTCAATGTTTTTAAACAGTGAAATGTGTGAACAAGTGAGTAACGTAATTGATGTTTTTACATCAAAAACGGAAAATAACTAACCTCTATGATTGCAGTGTAACCACAACCATAAAACCAAAACAAAACTTTTCTGAATGAGTAGTGAATCTATCATAAATCTATCTGAAACAGTTGTCTCTAAGGAAATGGAAGTGCTAGGAAGAGGTTTCAAATATGAACAACCCCATAAACCAACCAAAAAAGAAATAAAAGTTGATGTAGAATACAGTGTAAATAATGAATTTACAATAAAACACATAGTAAGTCATGAAATACACAACTATCTCAAATAGTACACCCCTTCACCACAACCCATGGACCTGTATATTCAGAAAAACTTGCAGAAAAAAATTACCCAAAACAACAGCATTCTTAAAAAGTAGATAAAAGTAATACTTAAGTTACCATGACCAAAAACAATTGTGTTGAGAAAGTGAAACAACTCATCTCTCCCAAATCCTTCCACATACTCACCAAAGATCCAACGAAAACATGTAACAAACAAAATAAAAAAACTTAACAAGAACATATGGAAGCATAATACCACAATATGAAGCAAAGTATTGGTTCAACATGAACCCAGCAGCTCCTAAACTTTGTGAACTCCCTAAGCTACACAAGGGAAAACTGTCTTGAGCAGTTAAACCGGCAACCCACACGCAATGGAAATATTCTAGACCTTATAGCCACAAACAGGCCTGACCTTATTAACAATGTCTGTGTAGAGACAGGAATTAGTGATCATGATATCGTCATAGGGTCGATTGTGACCAAAGTTCATAAACCAATCAAGAAGGCTAGGAGCGTGTTTCTGTTGGGAAGAGCCGATAAGCAAATGTTACGATTGCACTTAGAAAATGAATGGGCATCGTTTAATTCCGGGACTATGGATGTAGAGGAATTGTGGACTAAATTTAAGTGCATTGTTAATAAAGGGTTAGATAAATATGTGCCAGTAAAGACGATTAAGGACGGAAAAGATCCACCATGGTATAATAATAATGTTAGAAAGCTGCTGAGAAAGCAAAGGCTGTTGCACTCTTGATTCAAAAAAGAACACGCAAATGATGACAGGCAAAAGTTAGTAGCGATTCGTGCGTTTATAAAAAGATCGATGCGCGAAGCATACAATAATTATCACAGCCATACCGTAGCAAAAGATCTTTCCGAGAATCCGAAAAAATTCTGGTCTTATGTAAAATTGATAAGTTGGTCAAAGCCCACTGTCCAGTCACTCGTTGATCATTCCGGGGCAGTAATAGAAGAAAGCAAACGGAATGCTGAAGTTCTACATTTAACCTTTAAGAAATCTTTCACTCAGGAGGACCGCACAAATGTACCATCATTTGATCAACGTACTAATTCCGAAATGGGGGACATAGCAATAGGTATTTTCGGTGTAGAGAAGCAGCTGAGAGAGCTAAATACGAAAAAGTCTGCTGGTCCGGATGGAATACCAGTTCGGTTTTACAAAGACTATTCTGCGGCGATGGTCCCCTACTTAGCTTGCATTTATAGCGAATCTTTAATTCAGCGCAAAGTTCCTAGTGATTGGAAAAAAGTGCAGGTGACTCCCGTGTATAAGAAAGGAAAGAGAACTGACCCATGCAATTACAGGCCAATATCGTTGGCATCAGTTTCATGTAGAATTTTGGAGCATATTCTCAATTCGTATATAGTAAATTTCCTTGAAACAGAAAAGCTTCTTTCCATGAATCAGCACGGGTTTAGGAAACATCGTTCATGTGAAACTCAGCTTGCCCTTTTCTCACATGACATCTTGCGAGCCATGGACGAAGGGCAACAGGCGGGTTGTGTTTTTCTCGATTTCAAAAAGGCGTTCGACGGGGTGCCACACTGCAGACTGCTAACGAAGATACGAGCTTATGGAATAGGTTCACAGATTTGTGACTGGCTGGAGGACTTCCTAAGTAATAGAACGCAGTACGTTGTTCTCGATGGCGAGTGTTCATCAGAGACGAGTGTATCGTCAGGCGTGCCCCAGGGGAGTGTGATAGGACCGCTATTATTTTCTATCTATATAAATGATATGATGGACAGAGTAAGTTGTAATTTGCGGCTGTTTGCTGATGATGCTGTGGTGTATGGGAGGGTGTCATCTTTAACTGACTGTAATAGCATGCATGATGACAGAAAAAATTTCTAGTTGGTGCGAAGATTGGCAGCTAGCTTTCAATATAGAAAAATGTAAGGTGATGCGCATGAGTAGAAAACACAATCCCATAACATTCGAATACAGCATTAGTAGTGAGCTTCTTGATGCTGTCGCGTCGTTCAAATATCTAGGCATAACATTGCAGAGCGATATGAAATGGAACGAGCATTTAAGGACAGTTGTGAGTAAGGCGGACAGCCGACTTCGGTTTATTGGGAGAATTTTGGGAAGATGTACTTCACCTGTAAAGGAGACCGCGTATAAAACGCTTGTACGACCATGTCTTGAGTATTGCTCAAGTGTTTGGGACCCGCAGCAGATCAGTTTAAAGGATGACATAGAGGCGGTTCAGAGACGAGCAGCTAGATTTGCTACCGGTAGGTTCGACCAGTGCACGAGTGTCACGGAAATGCTCCGGCAACTCAATTGGGGATCGCTGGAAGAAAGACAACGTTCTTTTCATGAATTTCTGTTAAGTAAATTTAGAGGGCCGGAATTTGAAGCTGAGTGTAGTACGATCTTGCTGCCGCCTACTTACATTTCGCGTAAAGATCACAAAGAAAAGATAAGAGAAATTAGGGTTCATATGGAGGCATATAGGCATTTTTTTTCCTCGTTCAATTAGGGGGTGGAATAGGAAAGGAAATGCCTAGTAGTGGTACAGTGTACCCTCCGCCACGCACCTTACGGTGAATTGCGGAGTATGTATGTAGATGTAGATGACATTCTTTATGACCCATTGTGCCAGCATACACTGCATGAAACTACAAAATAGCTAAAGAAAGACATCAAAACCAAAACACAATTTAAACCTAAATTTTGAATAATAAATTCAGTGGATTTGGTTAACAAAATTAAAGACCTTCCCATCCCACACAGTGCAAAATGTTTATCATCTGATGTTAAAAGCGTGTTTACAAACATACCAGTCAAAGAATGTCTTGATATTATGAAAGAATTATTATACAGAACAGGTGTCAACCATGTACAAATAGAAAACATAAACCTGACTGCTCACACATGCCTACAACAAAATTATTTCCCATTTCAAGGTATGGTGTATAAAAAGGTAGATGGATTGGCAATGGGACCTCCACTCAGCCCCCTGTTAGCAGAAATTTTCATGGACAATTTTGAAAAACTATTTTTATATAATGAACCCCTCATTTCTAATATCAAATTTTGGTACAGATATGTAGACAATGTACTGTGTATGTGGACTGGCATCAACAGACAACTAAAAAACATTCCCAGAATATCTGAACTCACAACATAAAATCGTACAGTTCGCCATGGAGCTTACGTAGACCTGAACATAGACAACACAAAAAATACACAGTTTCAAAATTTACAAAAAATCTTACAAAAACAGACACAGTAATACCATCCAGTTCACAACACCCAGTCTCTGTTTCTTGTCTGTCTACCCCCCCCCCCCCCCCTCTATCCAACTACCAATCCCCCAGCCTTGTCATTACCTCCCCAGTTCTCTGTCAATCTCCTGTCCTCACTCTCTGTTCATCTTCACCCTGTACTCTACATAAAAAATTAAATTATGTAGGGCTTATATCTGCCAAATTTCATAGTGGTTGGTCAAATGGTGCTGAAGTCTAAAGTACGGTACCCTCCACCAGGCCCCATTTGAAATCTTACAAAGACAATGACCTTTCTCTTATTTTGTATATGAAGTGGGCAAAATTTCATCAAGATCAGAATAAAATTGCAGATTGGAATAGGGCTCTCTTTTAAAGTACCTGTACCAAGCACCACATGAATTATTATGTAGACACTGCTGTTCCTCTTTTTTCCAAGTTCAAGTGTGTAAAATTTTATTGCAATCAAATCATGGTATGTTAGTGCATAAATACAAATGCTCATACAAAATTTGCAATTTAGAGTTTTTGATTTTTCAGCTGTTCCTTTGGTTTACAATACATCATACCAACAAGTGTAAGAATGTACAGCATTGTGAGTGTGCACAGGATAATAAGGTCATGAAAGCATTAGACTGTTTAAAAGTCAGGTTGCTGTTCATAGCCTAACTGTACAACTGTGTTGTGCCTGGTTTAGACATTTGCTTCCAGTGCAAAATAGGTTGATCTGGAATAAGTAACAGTTGTGTTTTGTACTAAAGGATAACAGACACTCATGGCATTCAGGATGCTTCTTCTGCCCCTGGGTTGTTTTCTAAGTTTGCTTCTTCAGCAATACAGGTTTTATCAAATGACAGTTATAGAAAAATAAATCACAGAAAACAATATATTGTGATTCTTCTCCTGTTTATACATGCATTTGTTTGTGGACAGTGATATTTACTTCCTGGTCTAAATACATACACTAGGTAAGACTGTTCTGCAAATAAAGCCTCTCTGATGGGTATCTGACAGAATAATCTTGATACTGCATATCATGATAAAGAAATTCATCAGACACCTTGTTTCTACCAGTTTATTGTAACTACACTACAGATTTCCTGGCCTTAAAGTGACTTCACCAGGTGCTCTATATTACAAAAAACTGTTCTCCTAACTGAATCTAATTTTCTTGATCAAAAGACATAAAAAGGCATCCAACCTGTAAATCGAATGTGGAACCTGCAAAACATAATTGAGTCAACAGGTCTATGGAATCTTAGATGGGAACGTTTGTGAATAATCACACCACATCAAAGCTGACCATGGTATCCTCCTCTACCTGGCAACCCACCCACACAGACCTGTATCTGCACACTATGAGCCACTACCATCCATCGCAAAAATGATCTGCTCTAAGTACTCTGGTGCACAGAGCAGTAGTCTCGGACAATGAACATCTGCAGAAGAAACTGAGCCACTTATGGAAAGTGTTTAAGAAAAATGGCTACAGCAACTGCCAGATAACAGAAGCCCTTCATGCAAAGAAAATCAAGCAGGAGACAAAGAAGCTTGCATTTTTGCCATTTTGTGGCTCGGTAATGGGAAAGATTAGCCGGCTTCTTAAGAGATACGAGAGCGACATGGTCTTCAAGCCTCCTACAAAATTGTGACAGATGATGAGACCTGTGAAAGACGATCTAGGCCTTAGAACACCAGGTGTATACAAGATACCGTGTGTGTGTGGACTGTTCTATATCGGACAGACAGTGCACAATATTGAACAGCACTATGTTGAACATGAAAGATGTTTCCGCCTACGTTATCCCAAGAAATCATCAATTGCGGAGCACACACTAGAAAACAAACATTGCATTGCGTTCAAGGATACATCAGTCATTACCAGAACAAATACTTTCTGGAATAGCGTAATAAAATATCTGAAAAATCTCTTAATAAAGATGGTGACTTGCAACTGAGCACAGCTTGGGACTCGGCCATCGGATGGTTGAAGCGGGCGCAGCAGGCACATGGCCAAAACATTGCCATATATGGTGAAGCAGCTAAGCACCAGGGGCGTCAGAGGGGGCCACGCAGGTATATAAGGATGGTGGCAGCAATGATAAGACAGTCACCACTTGACAATGGCCGAGGAGATTTCACCCGAAAGCTCGTGGATATAAAACGATTTGACGCGGTTGGAAGCCCGAGAGAATTTTATCAAGGTGGTAGAAATTTTACACCAGAGTGAATTACTGTCTTCATTGCATGAAGTACACAAAGAAGAAAGAGACTTGCAAATTCTATTTTCAGTTTGATCAACAAACTAGAAAATGCCACTTTCACCAACAACCTGGAGGATGGACACTGTTGCAAATGCCTTCCTAGGCCATTACTGATCTTAAAGCAATTTATCAACCTTTTACTGATGATTTAGACAATGACTGTGTTCCTTTTGAGCATGTCAAGAAGGCAATAGAAGCAAAACAAACAGGCTGGTTGTTGAAAACAACTATGCAAGGACAGGAACTACCTATCTCAGAGATATAATGAAAAATAAAGAACCAAACTTGAGAAACAAAATATCATATCTAAGTATTTTAGTCTACTTTCCAAGGGGCTAATCTCATGGTTGTGTCTGATGCTGATGTAAGGCAGTGGGCATGCATGAATGCTAGAGTGCTTGGACTGACTGACCTCAAAGCTGGATCCACCTGGATGTAGAAGTTTAAGACAATTCACGAGATTGTGAGTCACAAAATTATTCAGTTTGTAATGTACACACATGCTCAAGTGCTAAAAGAGATAGGCGATTCTTCAGTGGCATTTGGTATTGAATTCACTGACGCTACAGTCCCTAATTATTCAGCAGCTGAAATTCTTAATACCAATCAATCTGCATTTAGTTATGACATTCACAGAGACTGTACACTACCTAGTATGGGTGAAAGAGATACAATTGTTGGAGTGAAATCTGCATCTGGTATATCACATTTGTATACAATTCAGCCAATTATTTCCATGAAAGGTAGACTTCTTTCTCCATTACTCATTGTCTTACATAAACCAAAGAGTTCATTTCGTCAACTGGTGCAAGAGAATATGCACTGTCCAAAAACATACACAATGGCTTCAAAATCAGGTAAAGTGGACAGGTTATACTTTAACAATGGAAAATAACTGTCTCTCTCCCAATGTTGGAACAAAATATTGTGGTTCTGAATCCATTTTCACTTCATCAACTGGATCTGTTCACAAAACCAGATATATACATAACAGTAACAACCATTCCACCTGGTGCAATGTTCCTTGTTCAACTTATGGAACAAGTTATCGAAGGCTGTGGTGGACCCTGTGCCTACTAGGCAACAGGACACATGCTGAATTGAGGTGACTGAACTGGATTTCTTTAGAACAAACTAATTAACATGTCCTGTGAATATTAACTTCATATCTGTAATCTTTCAAGGCTGATGGAAACTCGCTACCGAGGACAACATACTGGATTCTGGGTTCTATTACTAAAGAAGTCTTTCAAACACTCACATTTCTGGAAAACCTATTCCATATGCATGTACCTTTGTTATCAATCTGCAATGAGGCACTTTGTCAAGTGACTTTTGAAACTTAAGGAATATCCAGTCTACCTGTGACCCTTCATCCATGTCTTGCAAGATATCATGTGAGAAAGGGGCAAGGCATTTTCCATTTCAAGGAAATTAGTTCTTGTCTATGAAAGGTTTATTGCACCCACTGAGAATTTGATTTTGTTTCTAAGGAATTACTTCACCTTCATTTAATGATTGCTTCTAAAATTTCAGAATTTTCTTGAGATTGGCTGAATGGTGCTTCTTTGTCAAGGTCTGATTGGAAACTTCAATCTGTAGTTGCTCGGTATTTGGAAAAGTTTGAATGGTTCTGCAGCCGGAGTCTAATTCTATAACTTGATGTTCTGTGATCAATCTCAGGAGGAAACTTTTGACTGTGCTGGTGAAGAATTTGAACTTTGTACTGATGACTACCCATTTACCTGTTCAAACAACTTACAGGTATGCTGCCGGGTGACTTCGTCGACAACTGCCAATATTTTGGCAGGAGGACACCCTGCCATTCTCAAGGCACACTGCAATGTGCAAGGGTTTTTAATACCTCAGTTTGCAAAGTGCAGTTGTGCCTTGAGAATGGCAGGGTGTCCTCCTACCGAAATATCAGCGGTTGTCGACGACGTCACCTGGCAGCATACCCGTAAGTTGTTTGACCATTCATTATGCCGGGAAAAGTTAAGGTTTTACACCCATTTAGCTGATGTTGATTTTATTAGTTCTTTTGAACAGGCAGTTTTAAATTATCTCCTGATGCTGCATAAGCTTGTAATGTGTCATCTACGACAAATTCAGCTGCTGAGGTGGCTCCTTTATATTCACTCACAGTGGATCTTGCTATTGTTATTTTACTTGAGGACAAGGGAACTACTACAGTTGTTGACAAACATGATTTTGCTTAAAAGATGCAGTATTTACTTTCTGACTCAGAAAGGATCAGTGCAGACCCTACAAAAAGTGTTGAGAGAAAGACTAATAATCTGAAGAAAAGTTCTTTGTTTTAATTTTTATTGTGCTGCACCTCTTAGATAACATGATCTTTGTAAAACCCGCATGGAAAGTGTACCTCTGAGGTTTATTGTGTGCAATAGTGGGGCTGCAGCATATCGTGTAGCCAAACATCTTGCTTGGTTTATTGAGCCCAAGAGTAGGTCACTGTGAACACCATATTAAGAACTTGGGGAAGTTCTAACTTTGCTCAGTAAAGACGTTCAATGAAGGAGAAAAGCATAAGAAGAACCCAAGCCAATAATGATCCTGGAAAAACCAAGTCAGGAGTTGATACAATAGAAAAGTTTCAAGCATGGGGTGACAGCAATTGACACTGTAATGCATCTGCATGGGAGCACACAAAAACTGGATCTAAAAGATATCAGCAAGCAAGGATGCACATCACACATTTGAAAGACCTCCAACCCCCTTTTAAGAGATCTTTCAAAGATGGGTATTAAACATTTGGTTTCAATAAAAAATTATCCCAATTCCACTGTAATAGCCTAGAACATTTTAATTAATGTGAGATGAAGTATACTGAATAAATGGGAGCACTGAACTTTTAGCACAGAGGAAAACACACTTTTTATATCATTAACCAAAGGTAATTCACAGTTGAGATTACCAAGTCACACAAACATTATTTTTTTCATAGGAATTTCTGAATGTTAATTTTTGGAAAATTAAAGAATTATAAAAATTTGCTCTGATACTCACTGTCTTTTCCAATAGCACCAAAACCCATAATACCAATACTGAGATCCATCATACTTCTCATTTCAGGAAAAAGACGTTCTTTTCCCCATTTTGCTATTTTCTGATAGTCATAGTATGCAAACAGTCTCCGTTCTCTGTTGGCAATTTCAGAAACAACATATTCAGCCATTTGCACACCAAACAAGTCACCAGTGAGCCGGGTCATTACAAAAGGAAGTGGAAGCTGAAACAAATGATACATCATGCACAATTTCAACAGAGGGTTAAAGTGACAGAAAAGTCAGTAGTAAGTGAGAAATGAAACAACATATCAAATACTAACATACACAAAACATGAACAAAAATGTATATATTTCATGCAAATATGACACAAATTGTATAGTTTATATTGGGTCTTCCACATGAGTATCAGTAATGGTTAATGCAAAGTATTGTTGTTCACAAAATTGTATTGTATTGTGTAGTACAATACAATACAAAACAAATGAGAAACTGTAGGAAATGAAACTTTCTTTGATGTGTGTCATTGAATTACTCACAGAAGTGCAGGGCTGCATGAAGGAATGCAAATATTCAAAACAGAAGGTGTGATACAGTGTAAACACATATTGTAAGAAGACAATAAAGCACAATAATGGGGAATCACTCTTTACAGGAAGAACAGCCTAGACAAGAAAGGCATTTAATGGCAAATAGACATAGCTTCACTTAATACTTTCACAAGAATGCCTTCCATTTGCATAAAGAAGCCTCTTGAAGACCTTAAGACAAACAAAATGCCAGCTGGGGGCACTGACACATGCAGTCAACCTCAACTGTAAGGAGGAGGGGAGGAAGATAGCGTTGGTGAGAGCCATATACACTCACAGTCCCACCCATTCACTTTTAAGAGCTTGGTGGTATCATCTGTATCTATGATATCAATGGAAGACCAGCACTTTTAAGTTATAGAATGTCATCAAAAGTACTACTAGTTACCAAAGAGAAGACTACAATACCTGAACCATAGCCTAGTGGTTGTGGGAGTGCAACTCCAGAAGCCACACAACATCTGAACATTGTCACAGATGGGATCCGGACAGATCTTCCACAAGTGAAGATCTGACCAATCTGTCTGCACACAGCACAACTACAGAGCTGTAAACCTGTCACCATCTATGAGCTGGTGTCCATACGACTGTTACTAACTAAATGCTGGGACCACTTCAGAGCTGTCATTTGTGAAGCAAAATTTCTGCATGGCCTCACACCTTCCGTCATCTGTCATCAGAAGTAAGACATATCTCTTACTTCTATCTATCACCCTTCACTCCAGCCTTACCTCACAGCCTCAGTTGTGAGCAACCTTTCCCTTCTATCCCACTTTCTCCTTCCTCTTCTCTCCTATCTGGTAAAGGAAATATAATTTCTGAAAATTTGTGTTCCAACATTTATTACAAACTATTAGAAACAAAGTTCCCGAATTTTCAGCGCTGCATGGAAGTTATTGCGCTCAGATAGTTTTAGGCACCGAAAGCTGGCTAACTGATGATGTGGCAAGTTCAGAAATATTTAGCGAAGCGTGGAATGTATATCGGAAAGATAGATCTGATACAACTGGAGGAGGAGTGTTCATCACTGTGGACAAAGATATTGTTTCTACTGAGATCGAGGTTGAAAGTAACTGTGAAGTTATCTGGGCACGCATAACAGGTCTAAAAGAAGTAAAGTTAATAGTTGGGTGTTTTTACCGGCCCCCCAGTGCTGCTGTAGCAGTTTTAGAATCATTCAAGGACAGTCTACACCAGGTAGTGCATAGGTATCCGGGCCATGCAATATTAGTCGGAGGTGACTTCAACCTTAAGAGTATAGATTGGGACCTCGCTAGTTACATTTCAGGCGGTACAGACAAGCAGTCTTGCGAGCTACTTTTGGACACATTCTCCGAAAACTGTCTTGAGCAGTTAAACCGGCAACCCACGCGCAATGGAAATATTCTAGACCTTATAGCCACAAACAGGCCTGACCTTATTAACGATGTCTGTGTAGAGACAGGAATTAGTGATCATGACATCGTCATAGCGTCGATGGTGACCAAAGTTCATAAACCAGTCAAGAAGGCTAGGAGCGTGTTTTTGTTGGGAAAAGCCGACAAGCAAATGTTACGATCGCACTTAGAAAATGAATGGGCATCGTTTAATTCTGGGACTATGGATGTAGAGGACTTGTGGACTAAATTTAAATGCATTGTTAATGAAGGGTTAGAGAAATATGTGCCAGTAAAGACGATTAAGGATGGAAAAGATCCACCGTGGTATTATAATAATGTTAGAAAGCTGCTGAGAAAGCAAAGGCTGTTGCATTCTCGATTCAAAAAAGAACACGCAAATGGTGACAGGCAAAAGTTAGTAGAGATTCGTGCGTCTATAAAAAGATCGATGCGTGAAGCATACAATAATTATCACAGCCATACCTTAGCAAAAGATCTTTCCGAGAACCCGAAAAAATTCTGGTCCTATGTAAAATCGATAAGCGGGTCAAAGCCCACTGTCCAGTCACTAGTTGATCATTCCGGGGCAGTAATAGAAGAAAGCAAACGGAAAGCTGAAGTTCTAAATTTAACCTTTAAGAAATCTTTCACGCAGGAGGACCGCACAAATATACCATCATTTGATCAACGTACTAATTCCGAAATGGGGGACATAGCAATAGGTATTTCCGGTGTAGAGAAGCAGCTGAGAGAGCTAAATACGAAAAAGTCTGCTGGTCCGGATGGAATACCAGTTCGGTTTTACAAAGACTATTCTGCGACATTGGCCCCCTACTTAGCTTGCATTTACAGCGAATCTTTAACTCAGCGCAAAGTTCCTAGTGATTGGAAAAAAGCGCAGGTGACTCCCGTGTATAAGAAAGGAAAGAGAACTGACCCATACAATTACAGGCCAATATCGTTGACATCGGTTTCATGTAGAATTTTGGAGCATATTCTCAGTTTGAATATAGTAAATTTCCTTGAAACGGAAAAGCTTCTTTCCATGAATCAGCACGGGTTTAGGAAACATCGTTCATGTGAAACTCAGCTTGCCCTTTTCTCACATGACATCTTGCGAGCCATGGACGAAGGGCAACAGGCGGATTGTGTTTTTCTCGACTTCAAAAAGGCGTTCGACACGGTGCCACACTGCAGACTCCTAACGAAAATGCGAGCTTATGGAATAGGTTCTCAGATTTGTGACTGGCTGGAAGACTTCCTAAGTAATAGAACGCAGTACGTTGTTCTCGACGGCGAGTGTTCATCAGAGACGAGTGTATCGTCAGGCGTGCCCCAGGGGAGTGTGATAGGACCGCTATTATTTTCTATCTATATAAATGATCTGATGGACAGAGTAAGTTGTAATTTGCGGCTGTCTGCTGATGATGCTGTGGTGTATGGGAGGGTGTCGTCTGTAACTGACTGTAATAGCATACAGGTTGACTTAGACAAAATCTCTAGTTGGTGCGAAGAATGGCAGCTAGCTCTCAATGTAGAAAAATGTAAGGTGATGCGCATGAGTAGAAAAAACAATCCTATAATTTTCGAATACAGCATCAGTAGTGAGCTTCTTGGTGCGGTCGCGTCGTTCAAATATCTAGGCGTAACATTGCAGAGCGATATGAAATGGAACGAGCATGTAAGGACAGTTGTGAGTAAGGCAGACAGCCGACTTCGGTTTATTGGGAGAATTTTGGGAAGATGTACTTCACCTGTAAAAGAGACCGCGTATAAAACGCTTGTTCGACCACGTCTTGAGTATTGCTCAAGTATTTGGGACCCGCAGCAGATCGGTTTGAAAGAAGACATAGAGGCGGTTCAGAGGCGAGCAGCTAGATTTGTTACCGGTAGGTTCGACCAATGCGCGAGTGTCACGGAAATGCTCCGGCAACTCAATTGTGGATCGCTGGAGGAAAGACGACGTTCTTTTCGTGAATTTATGTTGAGTAAATTTAGAGGGCCGGAATTTGAAGCTGAGTGTAGTACGATCTTGCTGCCGCCTACTTACATTTCGCGTAAAGATCACAAAGACAAGATAAGAGAAATTAGGGCTCGTACGGAGGCATATAGGCATTCTTTTTTTCCTCGTTCAATTTGGGAGTGGAATAGGAAAGGAAATGCCTAGTAGTGGTACAGTGTACCCTCCGCCACGCACCTTACGGTGAATTGCGGAGTATGTATGTAGATGTAGATGTAGATTTTCGTCTTTTTGGTGTGACTATTGGTGGTACTAAGCTAAGTACTAGCCAGCCACTATCTCTTTTGAATGTTGTTGTTGTGTTTGTTTTTATCTCAATGGAGAATTTCTGTCAGATTAAAAGAACCTAGAATCATTTTGTCTCTCCGTTGTGGTCGACAAAAATCTTAATGTTCTCTACTACTTGGCATTTCATGCCTAACGAAAGGAAGAAAGTATCCAACTTCAGTTGTATAATTTTTAAATTAGATCACACATGGCCAGATTTGGGCAGTTTAAAGCCCATCAACTGGTGTATAACAGTAAATCTTACATCATGAGGCCTCCACAATCTGCCAGCACAAGGCGATGGATGCTATTTGGGGACAGTCCACGAGTATCATCTATCACATTGTACGGCAGTCTCACAGCATATAATTTATAGTTACACTGCAGATAATGGGTTTTAAATAAGATCTAAAAAAACTGTACACTGAAGTGGACACTTTCTTTGTCTACTATGCTCACTTGTGGATGTTCTGCAAACTGTATGCTATATATTAATGAGATCATTTTCTGTCATTACATGTGTGTGTGTGTGTGTGTGTGTGTGTGTGTGTGTGTGTGTAAGGGGGGATACACTGTACACTCTTACACCATCAACAAACCTTATGAAGTTAGTTAAAATGGCAAGTGAATGGCACAGTAACATAGCTGTTATTTGGCATTTTTAGAAAAAATAAATAAATTAATTAAATTAAATAAAAAATAATATTAAAATAAATGTTATTAGGCTTCAACCAAGTTTAACATCTCATCATCAACCACATTTGCTTCCATTCCATGTAGAAATGATCAGAATGAAATTTGGGATCAGTAAGATAATGGGAATGGATGCCCTTGGACCTTCAAAATTAAAAATAAATCCATAAAAATAGAACCATCAACTTCACAAAATGTAACGTCTGCATAGAAAAATAACTTTCTGTAACATATATTGGTATGGTGAAGTGACAGCTCAGTGATCAGCATGGTCCTAGCAGTTCCTGTTTCCAGCCAAACCCTGATGATTAAAATAATGTTTCACCTTTGAGGGAACGCATAAAGCTTGACAAGTACAAAATCTTTCTTTTCATTTTGTCTACTGAAGAACATTGGGTATTACTTTAATGAAGGAACAGAAAGCAACATCCCACCTCTGAAACAACAGTGTCCAGTGAATAATTAAAATTACCAAAGCAATTTTTGTATAGGTAATCCATTTTTTTCTAATTTCATGACACAATCTGCACATTTCATTAATATTTAGCAAGGTGGCTATTCTCCAAGTTAAAAGTGGAAAAAAATTAAACTGTGAAGTATGCTCATGTGATTGTGTCAATGCTCTCTTTTCTAAGGAAGGCTAATGGCCAATAGCTTTAGGGTTGTATATGTGTGTCTTTGTTATATGACTGTCACAGCTCATTGTATAAGCAGGGAGTTGTAAACTTTTTTACTATATTGTTGAAAAATTAAAATGAACATTATTTGTACAGATAAACTAACAAACTAATTAAGTGTCAGAAGTAATAAGAACCAAAATAACTGGAAAGCTTGTAGGAGATTACATTATTAAAAACTGTTCTCATTAGAAACAATCAGACACTGTGAGCAGCATGAAAACAATTGTTTGTTGTGTTCTTCAGTCCAAAGATTGATCTGATGCAGCCCCCCATGCTACTGTATCTTATGCATGCCTCTTCATCTTTGACTAAGAACGGCAACCTGCAGCCTGAATCTACTTACTATATCCATCTATCAGACTCCCTCTGTGATGTTTAAACACATTTTCACTTCAATGCTAAACTGACAATTCCATTATGTCCCAGCAATTGATCCCTTCTTTAAGTCAAGATATGTAAGAAGTTTCTCTTCTTCTCGATTCTCTTCTGTACCTCCTCATTATTTATGTTATCTACCTATCTAATCTTCATTATTTGTCTGTTGCACCACATTTCAAAAGCTTCTATCCTCTTCTTGTCTGAACTATTTATGGTCCTTGTTTCACTCACATACAAGACAATACTCCAGAAAACCACTTCTGAAAAAAATTTCTAAATTTCTCCTTGCTATGCCTCACAGCTTGTTCAGTGTACAGACTGAATAACATTGAGGAGAGGCTACAAACCTGTATCACTCTCTTCCCCACCACTGAGTCCCTTTCATGCCCTTCTAGTCATAATTGATGTCTGGTTTTTGTACAAGCTGAGGATTACTTTTCATTCCCTCCATTTCACTGCCGCTACCTTCAGAATTTGAAAGAGTGTATTCCAGTTAACAATGTGAAAAGCTGTATACAAATCTACAAAATCTTCTAAGTCATAATATATTGCCTCATGTTCTTACATTTCACCGAAATCCAAAATGATCTTTGTTGAGGTCAAATTCTTCAAGTTTTCCCATTCATCTGTAATAATTCTTTTTAGAATTTTGCAACAGTGACTTATTAAACTGATGGTTCAGCACTTTTCACACATGTCTGCACTAGTTTCATAAGGAAATGTGTGTGAACAGCAAGTAAAGGCATAAGCAGGTAGTGATGAAACACCAGTGTGAAAACACTCAGCACATTTTACTATGTTTATTTTTTGTTATTATTTTTAATTTTATTCTCGACTTTTTTTATTTTTCTTTTACTGATCTTACTATGTGTTGTGGCAGCAGCCTACAGCTCTGGCAGCACCTGCCAGTGCCACAACCACACCAACACCAGAGCTAATTAGTATACGGTTGCCTAAGCCAAGGCGCATCTTCCAAAGATGGCATGTAAACCAGAGAGGTATGGCACCTATCGATATCTACGCTGAGCTACTTCTTGCAGGGGGCGTCATACTTCTGAATATCCTTACACTGTGTAATGATTGGCCATTGTGGTGCAAGCACACAGCCGCAATACAAAAGAAAAGCCGATGCAGCGACCATCACCGCTGAGTTGTTCACCGCCTTGGACAGTGTTCGGACCAACGGATACCAGAATGTTACCTACAGACCTTCATCGGGAATCCATGCTACGGACTAGTAATTTGGACTCTTCCATAAATTCTATATTTAACTGTGAATTGTGCACTTAGACTTTTGTAGTGCAGAGCCTCGGCTCAATCACTGTGATGCTCTGTAAATAAACTAGTGTTTCTGATACATACATGGTCAGTCACTACACAATGTTTATTTTGGAAGTTTGTATTAACTGCTTCATAACAGTTAAAGATGCAATACATCTTGCCTGCACTATGAAAAGTCTCAAGTGCTATGAGAGAGGCTTCAGATCAATTTTCACCAAAATGCAGTTATTAGAGAAACCTCTGTCAAGGCCTACATTTCCAATGAAGAGACTGTAAGCAAGCTTGATAAATATCTTCTAATTCCCAGTTCCACACCTAAGAGCTGTATCCAAAAATTACCTCAAGCATTAAATAGAGAGCCAACTCATAGAAATAATGTGTCAGAGCTGCTGATGACAAATACACCCAAACTTTCTGATTCAATTAGTGTGATTGGGGATTCAGAGATTATAAGGTCATTACGGCAGCAATGAATACAGCTGTAAACAGAAACATAAAGAAAGGTAGGAAGATCTTTTTTAACAAAATCGAAGTGGGACAGATTTCAGGGTACTTGACTGCTCAAGACGATAATGTTGAGCAACTTACAATATGCTTTAGATAAGTATGTACCGAGTAAAATTGTATGAAATGGGAAAGATACACCGTGGTTCAACAATCAAATTATGGAACTGTTACAAAGGCAAAGAGACCTTCACTGCAAAACTGAATGTATCCAAAGTCTAGTGCGACAAGCAAAAGTTAAATGATGCCCAAATTAGTGTAAGGGCTGCTATGCGAGAGGCATTCGATGAACAATGTTTTGTGTACTGAATTGACAGAAAATCCTAAGAAATTTTGGCCCTATGTCAAATTGGTAAATGGGTTGAAACAATATATCCAGATGCTCTGTTACCGTAATGGTGTTGAAACAGAGGACGACACACAAAAGCCAAAATATTACATGTCTTTTTCCAAAGAGTATCACTGAAGAAGATTGCTCAGCAGTTACTCCTCTAAACCATCGCACAAACAACAAAATGGCAGATATACAAATAAGGGGCAGAGGGATAGAAAAGAAATTGCTCAACAGAGGAAAGACCGCTGGACCTCATGGGATACCAATTCAATTGTACATAGAGTATGCAAAGGAATTCTGCCCCCCAGCCCCCCTTTTAGCAGCAGTGTACCAAAGGTCTCTACAGGAGAGAAGTGTTCCCAGGAATTGGAAAAAAATCCCACATTATTCCTGTATACAAGGATGGTTGTCAATCAGATGCACAAAACTATAGGCGTGTACCTGTGACATCAGTCAATTGCAAAAATTTGGAACACATTTTATGTTCTAATTATGTCATTTCTGGAGACCAGAAATCTCCTTTGAAGAAATCGGCATGGTTTCTGAAAGCAATGATCATGTGAAACATTAACTCAAGCCAATTCCTTAATGTTCCTGGTAAATAACAACTTTGAAAAACATACAGGTATGCAGCCAGGTATCAAAATCGATGACGGCCAATATTTTGGCAGGGTGGTCTCCTGCAAATAATGGCCATTGTCGATTTTGATACATCTATACTCCGCAGGCCACCCGACTATGTGTGGCAGAGGGTACCTTGAGTACCACTATCGGTTCTCCTTCCTATTCCAGTCACTTATTGTTTGTGGAAAGAAAGATTGTCAGTATGCATCTGTGTGGGCTCTAATCTCTCTGATTTTATCTTCATGAGATATATTTAGGAGCAAGCAATATATTGTTAGACTTCTTGGTAAAGGTATGTTCTCGAAACTTCAACAAAAGCCCGTACCGAGTGACAGAGCGTCTCTCCTTCAGAGTCTTCCACTGAAGTTTATCGATCATCTCCGTAAGGCTTTCACGATTACCAAATGATCCTGTAATGAAGCGCGCTGCTCTCCGTTGGCTCTTCTCTAATTCCTCTATCAACCCCACCTGGTACAGATCCCACACTGGTAAGCAGTATTCAAGCTGTGGGCGAACAAGTGTACTGTAACCTACTTCCTTTGTTTTCGGACTGCATTTTCTTAGGATTCTTCCAATGAATCTAAGTCTGGCATCTGCTTTACCGACAACTGATTTTATATGGTCATTCCATTTTAAATCCCTCCTAATGCCTACTAACTTCCAACTGCTGACCTGCTATAGTGTAGCTAAATGATACAGGATCTTTCTTTCTATGTATTCACAGCACATTACACTTGTCTGCATTGAGATTCCACCCCCATGAACTACAGACATTGCCAAGGTGGGGTGGCTTGCATGCCTCAACAATGCAGATAGCCGTACCATAGGTGCAACCACAGTGGAGGGGTATCTGTGGAGAGGCCAGACAAACGTGTGGTTCCTGAAGAGGGGCAGCAGCCTTTTCAGTAGTTACCGGAGCAACAGTCTGGATGATTGACTGAGCTGGCCTTGTAACATCAGATAAAATGGCTTTGCCATGCACTTACTGCGAACAGCTGAAACTAAGGGAAACTACAGTCGTTACTTCTCCCAAGGACATGCAGCTCTACTGTATGACTACACGATGATGGCATCTCCTTGGGTAAAATATTCTGGAGGTAAAATAGTCCCCCATTCGTATCTCTGGGTGGGGACTACTCAGGAGGATGTCATCATCAAGAGAAACAAAACGGGCATTCTACGGGTCAGAGCGTGGAATGTTCTAACCCTTAATCATGCACGTAAGCTAGAAAATTTGAAAAGAGAAATGGATAGGTTAAAGTTAGATATGGTAGGGATTAGTGAAGTTCGGTGGCAGGATGAACAGGATTTATGGTCACATGAGTACTGGGTTATCAATACAAAATCAGTTGGTGATAACGCAGGAGTAGGTCTGATAATGAATAAGAAAATAGGAATACGGGTAAGCTACTATGATCAGCATAGTGAATGCATTATCGTAGTAAAGATAGACACAAAGCCAACACCGACCACAGTAATGCTAGTTTATATGCCAACTAGCACCGCCAATGATGAGGATATTGAAAAAATGTATGAGGAGATAAAAGAAATCATTCAGAAAGTTAAGGGAGATGAAAACTTAATTGTGACAGGGGACTGAAACTCGGTAGTAGGAAAGGGAAGAGAAGGAAATGTAGTAGGTGAATATGGACTGGGAAAAAGGAATGAAAGAGGAGATCGCTTGGTAGAATTTTGCGCAGAGCACAATTTAATGATCACCAACACTTGGTTTAATCATCATGAAAGAAGGCTGTAAACATGGAAGAGACCAGGAGAAACTGGAAGGTACCAGATTGACTTCATAATGATAAGGAATAGATTTAGAAACCAGATTCTAAACTGTAAGACATATCCCGGGACAGATATAGACTGACCATAACTTATTGGTTATGAACTGCAGATTAAAACTTAAGAGACTGCAGAAAAGTAGAAAGGTTAGGAGATGGAACCTGGACAAATTGAAGGAACCAGAGGTGTTTTAGAGTTTCAGAGGGAGCAGTAGGCAAGGATTGGCTGAAACGGGGGAAAGTAATACAGTAGAAGAAGAATGGGTAGCTCTGAGAGATAGGGTAGTGAAGGCCACAGAGGATTATATAGGCAGAAGGGCAAGGCCTAATAGAAATCCTTGGATAACACAGGATATACTGAACTTAATTTATGAGAGGAGAAAATATAAAACTTCAGCAAGTGAGGCAGAAAAAAGGGAGTACAGTCATCTGAAAAATGAGTGACAAGAATTGCAGACTGGCTAAGCAGGAGTGGCTAGAGGACAAATGCATAACCGTAGATGATTGCATAACTAGGTAAAACATAGAAACTGCCTACAGGAAAATAAGAGAGATGTTTGGAGACAAGTAAACCAGCTCTATGAATATCAAGAATTCAGACGGAAAACCAGTACTAAGCAAAGAGGGGAAAGCTGAACTTTGGAAGGAATATATAGAGGGCCTATACAAAGGAAATAAAACTTGAAGGTAGTATTCTAGAAATGGAAGACGAAGTGGAGGAAGATGAGATAGGAGATATGATACTGCGAGAAGAATTTGACAGAGCGCCGAAGGACTTGAGTCGAAACGAGGCCCCTGGAGTAGGTGATTTTCCGTCTGAACTGCTGATGTCGTTAGGAGAGCCAGTCATGAAAAAATTGTATCACCTGGTATGCAAGATGTATGAGACAGGGAAAATACCCTCGGACTTCAAGAAGAATATCTTAATTATAATTCCAAAGAAAGCAAGTGCAGACAAGCATGAAAATTACAGAACTATCAGTTTAATTAGTCACGGTTGCAAAACACTAACACGAATTATTTACAGACAAATGGAAAAACTTGTGGAATCCGACCTCAGGGAAGATCAGTTTGGATTTAGGAGAAATGTAGGAACACGGGAGGCAATACTCACATTACGACTTATCTTAGAAGATATGCTAAGGAAAGGGAAACCTACGTTTTTAGCGTTTGTCGATTTGAAGAAAGCTTTTGACAATGACGACTGGAATACACTCTTCCAAATTCTGAAGGTATCAGGGGTAAATTATAGGGAGCGAAAAGTTATATTCAACATACACAAAAACCAGACAGCGGTTATTAGAGTCGAAGGGCAGGAAAGGGACAGAGAGGTTGGGAATGGAGTAAGACAGGGTTGTAGCCTTTCCCCAATGTTGTTCAATCTGTACATTGAGCAGGCAGTGAAGGAATGGAAGAAGAAATTTGGAGAGGGCATTAAAGGGCAGGGAGAAGAAATAAAAACGTTGCAGTTTGCCGATGGCATGGTAATTCCGTCAGAGACCGCAAAAGATCTGGAAGAGCAATTGAATGGGATGGACAGTGTCTTGAAAGGAAGATATAAGATGAACATTAACAAGAGTAAAACTAAGGTAATTGAATGCAATGTCAGAAAATCAGGCGATGCTGAAGGAATTAGATTAGGTAATGAGACAATAAAAGTAGTAGATGAATTTTGTTATTTGAATAGCAAGATAACTTCTGATGGCCGAAGTAAAGAAGATATAAAATGCAGAATGGCTATGGGAAGAAAAGCATTTCTAAAGAAGCGAAACTTGTTAACATTCAATATTAATTTAAATGTTAGGAAGACCTTTCTGAAAGCATTTGTCTGGAGTGTAGCATTGTATGACAGTGAAACATGGACGATAAGGAGTTCAGATAAAAAGATGATAGAAGGTTTTGGAATGTGGTGCTACAGGCGAATGATGAAAATTAGATGGGTAGATCACATAACTAACGAGGAGGTGCTTAACCGAATCGGGGAGAAAAGGAGTTTCTGGCATATCCTGACTAAGAGAAAGGATAGATTGGTTGGACACATTCTGAGACATCAAGGAATTGTCAACTTAGCATTAGAAGGAAGCGTGTGGGGTAAAAATCGTAGAGGGAGACCGAGGGACGAATATAGTAAGCAGATTCAAAAGGATGTAGGTTGCCAAACATATTCTCAAATGAAGAGACTTGCACAGAACAGGGTAGCATGGAGAGCTACATCAAACCAGTCTGCGGACTGAAGACCACAACAACTACTACATTGAGATTCAATTGCCATTCCCTGCACCATGCATCAGCTCGTTGCAGATCCTCCTGCATTTCAATACAATTTTCCATTGTTACAATCTCTCTATATACCACGACATCGTCCGCAAAAAGCTTCTGTGAACTTACGATGTTATCCGCAAAGTCATTTATATATATCGTGAACAGCAACGGACCCACGACACTCCCCTGTGGCACCTCTGACATCACTCTTACTTTGGAAGACTTCTCTCCATTGAGAATGACATGCTGCATTCTGTTATCTAGGAATGCCTCAATCCAATCACACAACTGGTCTGCTAGACCATATGGTCTTACTTTGTTCAATAAACGTCTATGGGGAACTGTATCAAACACCTTGCGGAAGTCAATAAACACAGCATCTACCTGAGAATCTGTGTCTATGGCCCTCTGAGTCTCGTGGATGAATAGCGTGAACTGGGTTTCACACGAACGCCTTTTTCGAAACCCATGCTGACTCCTACACAGCAGATTTCTAGTCTCTATAAATGTCATTATACTCTAACATAATACATGTTCCAAAATTCTACAACTGACCGACGTTAGAGATATAGGCCTATAGTTCTGCACATCTCTTTGACGTCCCTTCTTAAAAATGAGGATGACCTGCACCATTTTCCAATCTTTCGGAACACTACGCTCTTCTAGAGACCTACAGTACACTACTGCAAGAAGGGGGGCAAGTTCCTTCGCATACTCTGTGTAAAAACGAACTGGTATCCCATCTGGTCCTGGGGCATTTCCTATTTTGACTGATTTTAATTGTTTTTTAATCCCTCAGTCAATTATTTCGATATCTGCCATTTTGCAATTTGTGCAGCAATCTAGAGAAAGAACTACAGTGCAATCTTCCTCTGTGAAACAGCTTTGGAAAAAGTCATTTAGTAATTCATACTTCAGAGTATCATCCTCTGTTTCAATGCCATTCTCATCACAGAGTGTCTGGAGATTTTGTTTTAATCCACCTACCGCTTTGACATAAGACCAAAATTTCTTAGGATTTTCAGCAAAGTCCATACATAGAACTTTACGTTTGAACTCATTGAATGCTTCTCGCATAGCCCTCCTCATGCTACATTTCGCTTTCTTTAATTTTTGTTTATCTACAAGGCTTCGGCTATTTTTATGTTTGCAGTGAAGTTTCCTTTGCATCCGTAGCAGTTTTCTAATTCCGTTGTTGTACCATGGTGGCTCCTTTCCATCTCTTACGATCTTGCTTGGTATGCATAATGTACGATGGCTTTGAACTTTGATCACTGTTCCTCAACACTATCTGTACTTGAGATAAAACTTCTGTGTTGAGCCGTCAAGTATTCTGAAATTTGCTTTTTGTCACTTTTTCTGAACACAAAAATCTTCCTACATTTTTTAATATTTCTATTTAAGGCTGAAATTATCGATGCTGTAACTGCTTTATGATCGCTGATTCTCTGTTCTGTGTTAACTGTTTCGAATAGTTCGGGTCTGTTTGTCGCCACAAGATCTAATATGTTGTCACCTCAAGTCGGTTCTCTATTTAACTGCTCAAGGTAATTTTCAGATAATGCACTCAAAACACTTTCACTGGATTCTTTGTCCCTGCCACCGGTCAGAAATGTTTGGGTCTCCCAGTCTATATCAGGTAAATGAAAATCTCCTCCCAAAACTATAACATGATCAGGAAATCTACTCAAAATATTTTCCAAATTTTCCTTGAAGTATTCTGCCACAACAGCTGCTGAGCCAGGAGGCCTATAGAAACATCCAATTACCATGTTCGAGCCTACTTTAACCTTGACCTTCACCCAAATTACTTCACACTTCGGATCTCCGTCTATTTCCTTCGATACTAGTGCACTTTTTATCGCTATAAACACGCCACCCCCTTCACTGTGCAGCCTATCTCTGAGGTATACATTCCAGTCTGAGTTTAGAATGTCATTACTGTTTACATCTGGTTTCAGCCGACTTTCCGTCCCTAGTACTATGTGGGAATTGTGACCGTTTATTAATGAAAGCAGTTCTGGGACCTTTCTATAGGTGCTCCTCTAGTTAACTACTACTGCATTTATCTTTTCATTCCCTGTTGTGTTCTGCCTACTGCTACCTTGTTGCAACTCAGGAGGCATCTTGTTGGGCCTAGGGAGGGAATTCTCTAACCTAAAAAAACTATCTGCACTGCACATGTATTCTGCTACCTTTGTAGCCACTTCCAGCATGTAGTGAGTGCACACCTGACCTATTCAGGGGAACCCTACATTTCTCCACTCGATAGCGGAGGTCGAGAAATTTGCAACCTAGATCTCTGCAGAATCGTCTGAGTCTCTGGTTTAAGCCTTCCACTTGGCTCCAAACCAGAGGACAGCGATCAGTTCTGGAAACGACACTAAAAATAGTTAGCTCTGATTCCACCCTGTGAGCGAGGCTTTCAGCCTTCACCAACTCTGCCAACCACCTGTATGAACTGAGGATGACCACTGCACCCAGCCGACAGGAGTCATTGGTGCCGACATGAGCAACAATTTGCAGTTGGGTGCACCCAGTGCTCTCTATCGCTGCTAGAAGGGCCTCCTCCACATCTCGGATGAGATCCCCCGGCAAGCAAACAGAGTGCACACTTCTATATTTGCATTTATCGCAAAATTTGAACTTTTCAAGTCCCTACTAATTGGTACACATTCTGGACCAGAAGACTTACTTTTGTTATGTGATTTAAGTTACTTCACTACTTCATGGATATCTACTTTATAAATTATGCATGCTGGCAGTTGTCCATTTGAATTCTGGAATATTTGCTTCATTTTCTTTAGTGAAGGAACTTTGGAAAGCTGTGTTTAGCAATTCTGCTTTAGCAGCACCATCCACACTGCACACCAAACCTATTCAATGGAACCCAGAACCTAACCAACCTATGGTGCATGTCGAGGACTCTGCAGCCTACATGCTCACAGAACTGTCTGAAACACTAATTCAGACCCTCCACTCATCTCTATACCAAAGGAATGTGGTCGGTTCTACAGGTGGTGAGCTCTGCCTTCATCTTGAAAGCAAGGCTGGCAGTATTTATCACTTCAGATAGCTGCCAAAAACCAGAGAGGATCTCTTCTGATCCAAAGTGACAGCATCATTGGTACCGACATGAGCCCCACCTGCAAATGGTTGCACCCTTTACTCTTCATGAGATATGGAAGGACCTCTTCTACATCTGGAATGACTCCCAGCCAGCATGCACATTGGATTTTTATATGAAAATTGATTATAAAATTCAGCCAGTGTAATAGGCTCATTATAGAAAGACAACATATTTTAGAAAGTCCAAATGGGCAGCATCATACAATTTTTGCAGAAATTATATATTATAGAGGAGAAATTCCTAGCAGGAAAAATATATATAAAAAAATAGATGAAGATTACTTACCAGGCGAAGGAGCACAGGAAGCGATAGTAGCACAAATAAATTAATAAATTTACACACACACACACACACACACACACACACACACACACACACACACACACAAACGATAGCTTTCGCAGCCTAGCTGCTTCTTCAGGCAGAAGGGAAGGAGAGGGAAAAGGAAATGATGAGGGTTTTAAGGGAGTGGGTACGGAGTCATTCCAATCCCGGGACAGGAAAGACTTACCTTGTGGGAAAAAAGGAGGGCAAACAAATACACACACACCCACACATATACACAAACACAAGCACACTTAGGCAGACATACTGTAGAAAGCAAAGAAAATGCTAGCAGCTAGAAAAAACATCACAGTTTGAATCTGCCAGCTCCGAATTGAGCATCACAGTATTAGCATTAATTTACCTTTGCCACTGATGCAGATTCCCTGAAGAATTTTTATTCTTATTTATTACAGTACCAAGTGTGTGTCCAATTTTAAACTATATATTTAACTACTACAATTATTGCACCTGTTATAAAATTCAGATACTTGTGCACTAGTCTGTGTGGTAAATAATCAGTTCAGATAAATACAGTGTTTTAATTATAATTATATACTGTTAGTTTGTAATATTCTGGTAAGACCAGCATAGGGTAGTGTTTCACAATTCAAGGGAATATTTATATGCTATTTACACAATGCACAACAAGTAATCCTCCATAGCTTAGTTGTCAGCTTGTTTGACCTTTATCATGAGGACTTTCGTACAGTTCCTGGCCCTGTCAGATTTTTAGTAGGTGAGAGGGTGGGAACATGATGCATCAAGCCTCATGGGGTCAGTAAAGCTTCTTAAACGAGGAATAGAAGCTCAAAGATCAAGAAAATTGACAACACCTCTTAGAGCAGTGTGCTAACAACAAGCCCTTCTATACCATGATACTATAGGCAGAGAATGACAGTGTTGCCATTTGGCATCAACTCATAGGGCATGATTGTAGTGTTTAATGTTTTGTTTGTTTAAAACATTACTATGGCTCATTAGGGTGGATCTTAATTTTCAAGTTTTATGTTTTGTTCCCCCTATAACTGGCTGGGTAAGTCAGTTCGAAGGTCGGAGGAAGGCAATGGCATACCACCTCCAAACAGGACCATGCCTAGTAAAGCACTGTAGTGTTCAAACCAATCTTCGGATTGTTGACTGCTTTACCTTTTTTTATGTTTTGTTTTTACTGTCCCCAGTTTTGTTCCCTTGTGTGAAAACATGAGTTACATGTAATTTGAGCTCTATAGCAAAAGGGGAACCATACCCATAAGGTAAGCCTTTCCATCTGAAAGTGGTTTAAATGACATAAAGTCTAATTTATATTCTATCTCAAACAATATTACCCTGAAGCAGATGATTAACTAATTACTTTTAACTAAATTAATAAATAATTGATGTTATAGGTAATAATTCAACGTACAACATGTACTATGTAAAATTTTTGCAAGGAAAGTACGATAATTTCACTTTTACATACAGTAGAACCTCGTTTTTATGCTTTTCAAGGGATTTCAGTAAAATGCAGGAAAACGTAAAATGCAGGAAATAATGTATTAAATGGTAAAATATGCTTACTGGATCAGTCTTGCATTTTCGTAGTTTATTTGTGATATATGTACATAATAGGCAACTAAATACTCCCAAGGAATTTTATTGTACAATAAAGGTTATCCTAATTTTTACTATTTTAAGGGCTGGGCAGAACTGGTAATTTTATGGGAAGTAGAAATTTTTGACGTAATTTCATTCATTATGATCGAGGACGCCACTGCCAGGCTATGTAACACATCTTCACAATTATGCCTTTTACCGGCATTAATTATTTACGTGGTAAAACTCCTAAAGTTCCGTTCTTTTTCTATTTTTCGATGTTTCACACGACAACATTAGAGAATTTATTCGCATTCTCAAGTGCAAACATATGCATAAGTATTTTTGTGACGTTTGCATAGGATTGGCATCTCACAATATTATCGCTTTTTTGAGGTTGTGGCTATTATGATACCCAACTTTGACAAATAACGTTCTTTGTTAATCAGAAATATGTATCACAAAAACAATGCAACTTTTTATTCAGACATCAACAAAGCAACTGGTTCTGATTGTTTGAGTACAGGCCAGTTGCTCTGGCAAGAAGCTAGCAGAAAGAGGAACTACACCACCACAAATCGACATTATTCTCACGTCAACAAACCATTCTGTATATATGAGTACACACCAGGTGCTCGAGCAAAGAAGCTGGTGGAAAGAGGAACTACATCGCCACAAATCGATGCGTCGTAAGTCAACTAGCCGCGTACTGCCAACAAAAATACGCGAAATATATGTTTGAATAAATGCAAAGTGTCAAGAAACTCAACTGCAAATAATTTGTAAACGCTATACTTTAAGGGGAAAGACATGCTAGCATCAATTTATGTATATTACGTCATTTCTTCAACACGGGCATGCTTTCAATAAGTGTAAAATGCGGGAACAGTGTAAATTTGTTAACGCAAAAACGAGGGCGAATTAACATTGTGAACATAGGAAATTTGACGGGACCGACAAAAAATGGTGTAAATGGCGGGAAAACATAAAAACCGGGAATGTAAAAACAAGGTTTTACTGTATATCTATTCATATTCACATGACATTAACTGCGAATGGATGAAGTTGAAAATGTGTACCCAGCCAGGATTCAGACCTGGGTCTCCTGCTTTCTAGGCACTTGCACTGACCCCTACACCTGCACATACTACTCATGCAGGCCTCCCATCAGACACAAATTCTAAGCTTTACTTCACCCACTATTACTCAAACTTGTAGTTATGTAAACTGATTACGGTAAGAGTAAGGTCTTAGGAGTGCCTCTGCACTGAAGAAAGGATTATTGCCTGCTATCGGCATATTGCACAAGTTATATATATGTGTCGTCCGAAAGAACAGACACCACATATTTATAACTTATATATATATTTATTCTTTGGTGAAGTACCATTTCCTAAAAACTTGTCTCTGCAGTATGTGCTGCTTCTGTTTCCCCCCCCCCCTTTTTTTGTAAATAATTTATTGTAGTCCGTTATTAACTTGTCACCTCAGATTATTTACAACTTCCAATTTACTGACCATGCATGGAACATTGATGAATTTTATTATGCTGCTGTGAAAGATCTGTCATATCTTATATCTCGAGTAAGATATGGTAGAAAAGCAAAGTGTTCAGTCTTTTTAAGGAAGTATTTTGGGATTTGTTTGTTTGTTTTCCTCTGAGGGTTTCACTTTATGATCAAATTTATTATCTCTTTTTATTTTTTAACTAGAAGACATGTCAGAACCAAAGAATGCAAAGGTGACTGATTCAAAAAATCTGGAGACAGGTATAAGAATAAATATCATAGTACATATTTATAAAATTTTGAAATAATGCTGAAATCCTTATTAAACTGTGTGAAGTCCAGGTTTGAATGTCAATACTATTTTGAAAAGGTTAGTTTTGCAACTCGCCAAAATGATGACACACTAAGCTGCAGAGAGACAATCACACAACTTATGGATTTCAGCCGAAGCCCTTGTCAGCAAAAGCACACATGCACAAATAATATAGGCACCACTCACACACACATGCCAACTGTATTCTTCCCAGTCTCTGCTGCTCAGAATATTGCCTTAATGGTGAGTTGTAATCTATCCCTTAACATAGACAGTTTGACCATGGGTAATTTCTGGCAACCCCTCACATTGTTGAAAGGTAAAGGCTAAGTTACAACTCAAAGCAAAAAAATTGGTGATTCTAGAGAATTTTGTACCTGTGAGCTCAGAAACTGAGCACTTTTCCACTGTCCCAGACTTAGAGTTGAATTACACCACCAACTATAAAATACTTACCCAACCTAGATATAAACATTTAATATGCAATAAAAATAATACCGAGTTCTCTTACTGTAAATGGAAACAAGAAGCACTACAATTTGCTTTTTCCATTTACAGTAAATAAACTGTTATGGTTGTTGCTTTTAAGACAAATCGTTTAAAATCATAATAATATTGAGGTTATTAATTGAGATAAATCTATTCTATCTTTTAAGTTGGAACAAATCACATACACTGTGCAAAATTTCATTCAGTTCAATATTTTCAGAAATCATAGTGGACAAACTTTGTGACACAGTATATTTATAAAAATGATGGAGACATATTTTAAATTCTCCAGAAAGCTTATCAAAATCAGATGTGACAATATTTGTGGATTAAGTTACCCATCAGTAAATCAACCATATAACCTACCTTTGTTTTATCAACAGCAGCAACAATGTTTTCTACACCAGCATAGGTGCACTGTATCCACTTTGCATTTGGTAGCTGATGAATAAAGGGAGATATCAGAAAACCATCTGCAATAATTATCTCAGCCTTCTGGAGAGCAGCCAAGGCATCAGAGCAGCCTAAACCATAATGAAGAAAAAAAAGCATGCACAGTTTTTATTTGCAAAATAAAAATGCAGGGATAAAATATGCAGCACTGTGAAATTAAATTGTCTCTACATTAACACAGAAGGAACTGATTGTTATAGCTTTATTTAATTTATTATATTAACTTGCAATATACAGGGAGACACTTTTCATCAAGCAAGAGACTATGTGTACGACATTGGCTTTGTATACATGCAGGGTAGTATCCAAACTTCCATTAAGTTAATATAAGGCTCCATGCCACTACATGCTTATAACAGTAGAGTCTCTATAGACTCAGCTGAAACGGCTGGAGCCACCTCGAACTATCAAAATTTATGTGGGAATAAGAAGTGATACAATGCTGAATCTAACAGAGGTGTCAAATTATGAATTTCACTAAACCAAAGTGTGGCTAAATTCTAAAATCCAGGTACGGGGAATGTCTGGGTAATGAAGGCCATGAGATGGAAGTATATGAATCCCTATTTTGGAAAAAAAGTATGGGAGAGGCAATAACAAAAGTTGAAGGTGGGTCTTTGAGTGATCGAAATGGGCATTTAAAAGTGTGTGTGTTTTTTTTTTTTTTTTTTTTTTTTCTCCGAAGTTTTACCTCAGCATTCAAAGCTTGTTCTTTTAAAGCTGATTAAAAATAACATTTTGCTAGGTGCAACAATAATATCATACTGTTTTAGGTAATATAAATATTTGAAACATGAAGGTTTTAGGCACCTTACAGTCAACCACAAAATTACTTTTAAGGACCCAGAGGCTGGTGTCCATACCAATTCAGTAGAGGGGGCACGGGCTGCAATCAATCAGTCATTGCGTGGCACTTGGCAGTGTGAACAATGGTCTGATGCCCACCTCTTCGAGCAGCAAAACAATTACACTGATTTTTTTCTCATTTTTCTTAAAAGCTGCAGCAATGATTTATGACCCCGACAAGTAAATATTCAACATTTACTTTACAGACCGTGCAAGGGCACACTGAGATCCTGTTAGCCACAGAGCAGGAACAGCATTAATTATTTAATTAAACTCATCCGTTTATGTAGCTGTCCTAGCAAACCATATGCTTTAAGTTAAAGACACTGATTATTTGAAAAAATCTGTCATTTGCAGTGGAAAATATTGTTTGGTAAAAAAATTATTATTGTTACATTATTAGTTGGAAAACACATAATCTAGCCATTTCGTCCCAGCATACACCATGATGACTGCTGCCGACATTGATGCACCAAGTCATGTAAGGACTGTGTCCAGATACCAGGACTTGGAAATTTTACTGTATAGCCCAAAATCTAGGTTAGGTTGGGAGGCAACAGTTTGGTTGCGAGTAGGCGAAGCCAATTAATGTGAAAATACAAAAGTGGTTGTGAGGATGAAAAATGTCTTATAATGGAACATTTGAAACAAATGAAGTCTTTGATACTATTCTTTGTTTTTTGAATGGGGGAGGCGGGTTGAATTGGTATTTTGTTTTGATTATTTGTGCATTTTCTTTTAAATTATATATCGTGTTTTGGGTTGGCTTTGTGTTGTTTTCCCTCTTAGAATGTGTCCCCACCCAAAAACCCCTAATTCCCGCAGCTGTACTGCTGGTTGTGTATTATTTTTCTGGACATTCTCACATGTTGATATGTGTGTGTGTCAATGTTTTTCATAGTTGTTTTGGTTGCCATATGGGCTACAAGTAATATACATCATTTTTGTCATCTTGATGACATCATGGGTCAATGATGAGTGATGTCAACATTGGCACGCGAAGTCATGTAAGTACCTTGCTCCAGTACTGGAACTTTATAATTTTACCCAAAACGACACTTGGTTCAGATTCCACGTTAAGCTGAAGGTCCCCTGTTCTCTGTTGGATAGCTGGGGTAAGCTAGGGACACGCAAGTCACCGAAGTGGCGTCCAGTTGAAAGGCCTCTAAGCCACATGATATTATTATTATCATTATTATTATTATTATATAGACATTTACATCAGCATAATAGTGGTTTTAAAATATGTCTGGTAACAATTTACGAGGGGGAGTTGGTAAATAAATTTCTCTGTTGACTGTGGTCAGAGTTGCATAGGAAGGGAAAGAAATAAAATGAGACATTAAAGATAAGACGTACCTTTATTTTTCTTCATAATTTCCAAGTACATTGTGACATTTGTTGTACCATTTTATAAGTCTCCAAAAGCCTTCCAGGAAAAAAATCAGGGCATTGCATACAGAAAAAGCATTGAACAGCTTCTTTACATCAGCATTTCTTCCAAAGTGACTTCAACCAAGAGTCTTCTTCAAAGTTGGAAACAGATGGAAGTCACTTGGTGCGAGATCAAGACTGAATGGTGGATGGTGTAGGCACTCCCAACCAAGAGTTGCAATATGGTTTTGCATTGCTGTCATTGAGTGTGGTCTCGCATTGTCATCCAACAGCAGAATGCCAGATCTAAGAAGGCCAGGCTGCTTTTTCCAAATCACATGTTTCAATTTCGACAGAGTGGCACAGTACAGTCCAGCAACAAAACTCTTTTGGTGTCCCAGAAAAGATGAGTAGCACATTACCTGCAAACCGAGTGCTTTTGAACTTGTTTTGGACAGGTGATGACGGATGTTTCCACTTCATGGATGTGACCTTCCATTTGGGCATGTAATGGTTGACCGAAGTTATATCCCCCATCACAATCTAAAACATAAAGTCAACAAGCTGTTCCAGGCTGAACGCCATGCATTTTTCCATGTGTGTCGGAGTCAGTTGGCGGGGCACCCATCACGCCGACACCTTCCTGTGCCAAAGAATGTCGTGGAAGATTTTGTGAGCTCGCTCATGTCAGATTCCAAGTTCTTCCGCTACTACACTGATGGTGATATGCTGGTTCGCTTTATTCATGTCATTGACTTTCCTGACATTTGCATCTGTAGTGGACTTTTCATCTTTCCATATCTTGGTATGTCCTGCATTTGCTGATGTCCATCTCTGAATTTACGGCACCTTCTCTGCACCATTTGCCTCGACATCACACCTGGTCCATACATCTCAATAAGGTGGTTATGAATTTCTACGCATGATACTCCACGTGGCCATTCATAGCAGATAACAGCTCTCACTTCCACCTTTGACCATGACTCCAAAATGCACCTTCTCTCCATAGCTCCGGGAAAAGACTGGGATGAGAGGCTGGTCTCCGCTTTGAGCAGTCACTGCAACAGCTCCTTAGCCGTTCAACACTTCTTCCGTATGCGATGCCCTGATTTTTTTTCTGGATGGCTGTTTAAAGCTTATAAAGCGGTATGACCGATGTCTCGATTGTATTCGGAAATTGTGTAGAAAAATAAAGATATGTCTTATCTTCAATGTCACTTTCTGTTTATTTCCTTCCATCCACAACACTGCCCACAGTCGACAGGGTAAACTTATTTCACAACTCCCCTTGTATTTCATGATATAATGGAATGTGGAGTTGAAGAGGCTTACTCAGGATAGGATATTGTGGAGAGCTGCATGAAACCAGTCTCTGGACTGAAGACAACAACAACAACGAAATGTCTTGTTTGGCGGATCTACAACATTTCCAGGCTAAACTGCAGAGTCTGTTGCCCACCCGCTGCAAATGTTGGCAACACCACAGCAGTCAACCATAGAGCAGGTATATGTTTTATTTATTTTGTGATCTGTATGAAACAGTAATCATTTTAAGTGAAAGTTTGGTTAGGGATAGGGTAAACAAGAAGTCTTTTTTTAGTATATGAGGGCGCGTAGCGCCCGAATCTCCGGTTCAAAAATGATCTATTTACAGTTGCCAACATATGCTTCCATGCTAAAAACACAGGCAACAGACTCTGCAGTTTTACCCATTTCCACGCAGCAATATCATCCCTCCTTGTGAAGTGCAGGATATTGGTAGGTGTGGCCTTGGGTCATTGTTCCACACACTGCACAGTGGCCCCAAATGCAGTGTAACCATCAACACAGCATTACCACTGAGGAACAAAAACTGTACCACAGGACAGGTCTGATCAGACAAAATAGTCACAATCTTTGGGAGTAATGAAACCTTGCCCAATAACCATGGGCTCAATGGAATACCACAATATGGATGCTCTGACATATTTCACTCTTGGGATGTAAACTTGTCAGAAGAGTAAAACAAGACATACCCCACTAAATGAAGTACATCCATTGCTCCAAAGTACAGTTTTATTTCTTTGGCACTACATTTTTCCTGTTACTGAAATTTGTACTAATTCTGGAATTCCCTACTTATAGATCCCCAGATCCCCCCATTTGCTGACAGGGTTCAAAATTGCAACATTCAGGTCTGTAATTATGTTATTGTAGGCTAGCTGTTGCACTCTTTATTGTTTGACACAAAGCCCTTCAAGGATTTTCTGTCAAGATCTCTCAACATATATTTTTTTCTGCATTAGTACTTAGAGAAGACTGGTTGTGGGATAAAGTTTAAATATGGTGTCATTTTAACACAAAATCTGATTATTGAAGCACCCACAATATGAGCACCAGCAATTTCAGTACTTTCATATTTGCTTACCTACAAAATAATGCCTTCATAACTACAATGGACACTCGTCTTTCCTCAGTATTGTGCGCATTTAGTAACTACCAATAAATGTTATATATAAAATAATGCAGAACAAAAATTACCAAGTTCTGTTCATAAGAACAATAGTACAAACACAAATTGTTTCCAGCAATCGGTTTCAAGTTCACAAATTCAACAAAAAGAGACACATATCGGAAAAAGGAAATCAGTATGACTTACAATCCTTCATTGATTTTGCATTGGTAAAATAACTAAGGACAAGGGCATTTTCATGAAGGGGGGGGGGCACAGGGGCACGTGCCCCCCCCCCCCTCCAGTCGGCCCAACGAAAAATGAGAGAGAGAGAGAGAGAGAGAGAGAGAGAGAGAGAGAGAGAGAGAGAGAGGGTGAGGAAGGAAGGGAGGGAAAGAATATTAGAATTAGAATAATTACCTCTTACTTCCACCCCCATGAACCACAGACATTGCCGAGGTGGGGTGGCTTGCGTGCCTCAACGATGCAGATAGCCATACCGTAGCTGCAACCACAGCGGAGGGGTATCCGTGGAGACGCCAGACAAACGTGTGCCTCCTGAAGAGGGGCAGAAGCCTGTTCAGTAGTTACAGGGGGGCAACAGTCTGGATGATTGACTGAGCTGGCCTTGTAATATCAGCTAATGTCGCTTTGCCACACAGTTACTGCGAACGGCTGAAAGCAAGGGGAAACTACAGCCGTTACTTTTCCCGAGGACATGCAGCTCTACTGTATGGAAATATGATGATGGCATCCTCTCGGGTAAAATATTCCGGAGGTAAAATAGTCCCCCATTCGGATCTCCAGGCGGAGACTACTCAGGAGGATGTTGTCATCAGGAAAGATAATACTGGCATTCTACGGATCGGAGCGTGGAATGTTAGATCCCTTAATCGGGTAGGAAAATTAGAAAATTTAAAAAGGGAAATGGATAGGTTAAAGTTAGATATAGTGGGGATTAGTGAAGTTTGGTGGCAGGATGAACAGGATTTCTGGTCAGGCGAGTACAGGATTATAAATACAAAATCAGTTGCGGGAATCACAGGAGTAGGACTGATAATGAATAAGAAAATAGGAATGCAGGTAAACTACTATGAGCAGCACAGTGATCGCATTATCATTGTCAAGATAGATACGAAGCCAACACCGACCACAGTAGTACAAGTTTATATGCCAAATAGCTCTGCCGATGATGAGGAGATCGAAGAAATATATGAGGAGCTAAAGGACATTATTCAGACAGTTAAGGGGGAGGAAAACTTAATGGTGATGGGAGACTGGAATTCAGTAGTAGGAAAAGGAAGAGAAGGAAAAATAGTAGGTGAATATGGACTGGGCAGAAGGAATGAAAGAGGAAGTCGCCTGGTAGAATTTTGCACGGAACATGATTTAATCGTAACAAACACGTGGTTTAAGAATCACAAAAGAAAGTTGTATACGTGGAAGAGACCAGGAGACACCGGAAAGTATCAGATAGATTTTATAATGGTAAGACATAGATTCTGGAACCAGGTTAGAAACTGTAAGACATATCCAGGGGCAGATATAGACTCTGACCATAACTTGTTGGTCATGAACTGTAGGCTGAAACTGAAAGAACTGCAGAAAGGTAGGAAAATAAGGAGATGGGACTTAGATAAATTGAAGGAGCGTGAAGTTCTGCAGAATTTCAGAGGGAGATTTAGGCAACAATTAACAGAAACAGGGGGAAATAAAACAGTAGAAGAGGAATGGGTAGCATTAAGAGATGAAATAGTGAAGGCAGCGGAGGACAAAATAGGTAGAAAGGCAAGACCTACAAAAAATCCTTGGATATCACAGGAAATACTAAATTTAACTGATGAAAGGAGAAAATATAAAAATGCAATAAATGAAGCAGGCAAATTGGAGTACAGACGACTAAGATATGAGATTGACAGGAAGTGCAAAATGGCTAAGCAGGCGTGGCTAGAAGCCAAATGCAAATCTGTAGAAGAATGTATAAGAAAAGGAAAAGTAGATACCGCCTACAGGAAAATAAAAAGAGACATTTGGGGACAAGAAAAGCAACTCTAGGAATATCATGAACTCAGATGGGAAACCAGTTCTCAGCAAAGAAGGGAAAGGTGGAAAGAGTACATAGAGCAGGTCTACAAAGGAAATGAACTTACAGACGATGTTGTAGGAAGAGAAGAGGAAATAGAGCAAGATGAAATAGGAGATACTATACTGAGAAATGAATTTGACAGAGCCCTGAAAGTCCTAGGTCGGAACAAGGCCCCAGGAGTAGATGACATACCCTCAGAGCTACTAAAGTCTCTGGGAGAGCAAGCCATGAAAAAACTATTTGAACAGGTGTGCAGGATGTACGAGAGAAGCGAAATACCCTCACACTTTAAGAAAAATGTAATAATCACCATTCCAAAGATATCAGGTGCAGAAAAGGGTGAAAATTACAGAACCATCAGTTTGATAAGTCATGGTTGCAAAATTTGAACACGAATTATCTACAGGAGAATGGAAAAGCTGGTAGAAGCTGACCTGGGGGAAGATCAGTTTGGATTCAGCAGGAACGCAGGAACCCGGGAGGCAATACTCACTTTACGTCTTATCTTAGATGATAGATTAAGGAAAGGCAAACCTACATTTTTAGCTTTTGTAGATTTGGAGAAAGCGTTTGACAATGTTGACTGTAATACACTCTTTCAAATTCTGATGTCAGCAGGGGTAAAATACAGGGAAAGGAGAGTTATTTACAACTTGTACAAAAGCCAGACCGCTGTCATTAGACTCGAAGGGCATGAAAGGGAAGCATCAGTTGGGAAGGGAGTAAGACAGGGTTGTAGCCTTTCTCCGATGTTATTCAATTTGTACATCGAGCAGGCGGTGAAGGAAAGCAAGGAAAAATTTGGAATAGGGATTATAGTTCAGGGGGAAGACATAAAAACATTGCGTTTTGCTGATGACATTGTAATTCTGTCAGAGACAGCAAAGGACCTGGAAGAGCAGTTGAATGGAATGGACAGTGTGTTGAAGAGAGCATATAAAATGAACATTAACAAGAGCAAAACAAAAATAATGGAATGCGGTCTTACAAAATCAGGCGATGCTGAAGGAATTAGATTAGTTAACGAAACAATGAAGGTGGTAGATAAGTTTTGTTACTTGGGTAGTAAAATAACAAGCGATGGTCGCAGTGCAGATGATGTAAAATGTAGAATGGTAATGGGAAGAAAAGCATTTTTGAAAAAGAGAAATTTGCTAACATCGAATATTAATTTAAGTGTAAGGAAGTCTTTTCTGAAGGCATTTGTGTGGAGTGTTGCCTTGTACAGGAGTGAAACATGGACGATAAGCAGTGCAGACAGGAAGAGAATAGAGGCTTTTGAAATGTGGTGCTACAAAAGAATGCTGAAGATTAGGTGGGTAGATCGCATAACTAATGAAGAGGTACTGAACAGAATTGGTGAGAAAAGGAGTTTTTGGCATACCCTGACTAGAAGAAGGGATCACTTTGTAGGACACATTCTTAGACCTCAAGGAATCGTAAATTTAGCATTGGAGGGAAGTGTGTGGGGTAAAAATCGCAGAGGGAGACCAAGAGACGCGTATAGCAAGCTGATTCAAGCGGATGTGGGTTGCCGTTCTTATGAGATGAAAAGGCTTGCTCAGGATAGAGTAGGGTGGAGAGCTGCATCAAACCAGTCTCCGCACTGAAGACCATAACAACAACACAACCTCTTACTTATGGGCAGCATGTAATTGTGAGTTTAAAAATGCAAAATCCATCTAATTAAAATAATGTAATTTGACTTTTTGTGTTGTTTCCATTTAATTGCTGCTGGCTCTTTTTTATCAGTAATTTATGATAAAAATAAATAAAAGATGTTTAGTTTTTCGTGATTGCTGTAAATAATTTATCTGATTCTTTTCCTAGGCACTAAGAAATGATACCCCCACCCATTGTAAATAGTTCTATTTGAAGCTACAGGTTTCGATTTTCCAGTTATTGGAGAAAATTAGAAATTTCAATGGCATTTTTCCACACATCAGATACAAAGGATTTTCATGGCAGTAGAAATTCTTCTTGAAACACGGTCAAATTTAATTTACAGAATCAAATTTTCACACTGCATGGAGTGTGCACTGATATGTAACTTCCTGGCAGATTAAAATTGCGTGCTGTATCCAAGATTCGAAACTGCGACCTTTAAATTTTGCAGCAAGCGCTATACCATCTGAACTATTCCGACATGCTTCACAGTGTGTCATCACAACTTTACTACTGCCTATTCCTGACTTCCTACCTTCCAAACTTCATGGAAGTCCTCCTGTGAACCTTGCAGGACTAACACTCCTGGAAGAAAGGATGTGGTGGAGCCACGGCTTAGCCACAGCCTAAGTTATTTTTCCAGAATGAGGACTGCTAGTCTTGGAAGGTTAACAGGAGAACTTCTGTGAAGTTTTGAAAGTAGGAGTTGAGGTACTGGCAGAAGTAAAGTCTTGTTGTCGAACCGTGAAGCATGCCAGGATACCTCAGACGGTAGAGCACCTGCCAGCAAAAGGCAAAGGTCCCAGGTTCGAATCCTGTTTCTAGTCCACAGTTTTAATTTACCAGGAGGTTTCAACTGTAATTTTGATGATTGCAAAAGCTTTCTTGAAAACCTATCTCACTTTGCACAGAAATTTTACAAAGAACGAAGAAATTGATTCAGTACAACGCAGACACAAAAAAATCTGATTTTAGTTTTGAGGGAATATCAAACTTAGCGGAACATTCCTGCATTTACTGACTGTTTTTTTCTTATCTGTGACTGGACGATCTTTTAAGATACATTGTTTTTCCAATTTTTGCATTGTTTGGTAATGACACAGCTACTCCAGTTACTGTACCGTTAATCCATGGGAAGTTGACGATTCGTGCACTAGCTGTTGGCAGAAGCAGGAGCGTGTACCAGGGCTGCCGGGACATTGAGTGGAAGGCAGCATTGCAGTGTTGGAAATGTGACCCGTAACAATGTGTGCAGCAATATTTCGTGTCTATGGGCAGCGTAACGTTGACAGAAATCCGAAATAAATGGATGTCCTGCAAACTAGTGCAGATGTTTGGTGCTGTTAGCCGAACCAGGTAAAATCGTGTTCACTTGTCAAATTAAGATACTTCCATCTAATTACCAATGCACTACTAGTTTTGACACACTATGGCGTCAGTCTCAAGTTCCTATATATATATATATATATATGCTGCTCACATGGTTTGATAAATTGTTAAACTTTTCACTGTTTAACGTGGTTGGATCATTGATCCAACCACGTTAAACAGTGAAAAGTTTAACAATTTATCAAACCATGTGAGCAGCATGGGAATGGCTGTGTGATCTGGGGTGCAAGGTCGTGGAGTACGTGGCCACTCCCACCAGAGGTTCCAGTTCTGTCTCGGGCCTCGGGCATTGGTGTGTGTGTTGTCCTTAGAATAAGTTAAAATAGAGTGTAAGATTAGGGCCCCGATGACCTTAGCAGTTTGGTCCCTTCGGATTACAAATATTTGAAATTTTTTTCAAACCGTATGTCCTTCGTTTCTGTACAGTCACCATTTAGTCATTTGGCTCATTTAATATGTACAAAACATTTTTCGACCATATTGTACAATTGTTTGAATTTTCAAGTGGTCAGTCTTATAGTCCAATTATTCCAAAGTTGTAAATATGTAGAGAAACCTATGCCAATTTCGCATGGCTTCCTCTGTATAGGGATGCACATATACCCAACTGGCAAAGCTCAGAATCAGTTACATATTGAATTAAATTCAGAGTCTGAATGTCCAGTGTTCAGCTGTTGGCTATATGCTGGCTTATTATGATGAAGGGTGAAACAAGTGTGCCCACAGCCAAACACAGGGCATTCACACTCCAAATTCTCTGTTGTTTTTTGTTTTATTTTGTGGTAAATTTAGAAAATTTACATGGTTTAATGTGACTGAATCATTGTAATATTTTTGTGATCATATGCATTTAAAAATAATGCCATAGTGCGCAGAAACTAATAGTTCATTGGTAGTTAGACGGAAGTAAATTAAAAAGTTTTTTTTTTTTTTTTCCTAAGAAGCGACTGTGGCTTTGGAACATATTGTGTTTTTCGTATAGCAGTTATATGCGGCAATAAATGTATTAAAATTTATTTCATATGTGTGTGTGTTTCAAAATTAGTCTCACAAAGGCCTTAAGGACATGTTCATCCTCCTCAGCCCTGTGCCCTCCCCCTCCCGGAAAAAAATTCTGTATCTGCCACTGACTAAGGGCTTCAAAAGAAACAGGACTGCTGATGGAGTGGCAGAACATATATTAAAGAATTTCATTTCAACAATAACACAAAAATTCAACACACACTTTTTTTTAATTATTAGTGGTGCTCTGTTGGTGATTTTATGGGAGATACAGAAATCACTGTTGTTTAAACATATTTAATTTTATGTTAATGAAACTTTTTTAGTTTTTAAAACACAGTGACTACAGTGTGACTGACACTGGGTTGATGGTTTGTTGCATTACCATAATGAAATAAAAGATTTTCTGTGGTCACAGATAAAAAGTCACAGAAATCACTTGCAATAATTTGTTCACGAGTAGGGATCGAGGTTTCAAGCACAGTCCATCTGCACGCAAATTAACAGGTTACTATAGGCTCTATAAATATATTATTCCAAATCTGGTCTTATTCATTTTAAATTAAATTACCTGTAGTATTCCAGGAGGTAAAATTTTAATTATGACACAGGCAGCATAGTATACTGATGTTTGCGACAAAAATTGAATGCTCTTTGAAAAGGCAATCACAGAGAGTAATGGGGATTATCTTTTGTGTTTACCATGAAATAAGTAATTAAAGCTTTTCATACTCTATGCTTGACAGGTTTTTCTGTGTATCCGTCTCTTGTCATTAAATTAATAATCATTGTTAAGCAAACATTTTGTTATACCAACAGTAGAACACTACACTGCCACTGGTAAGTAAAATTAATTTTCCAGATAACATTTATTTTATTTTTTTATTTTTCAAGCAATTGATGGTCACCATGATATGCCAGAATGGGATACACTAATAAATTATATGACTGTACACCCTACAGCATTTGAGGCCTATGGTGTTTATGTTGTTTACTGGATCATACTTGTACTGATAATGGGCGGGGGGATACAAATACATGGGAAAAGATTCTTTGCTGTGTGTCTCCAGGATTTAATAAGATTAACAAAATAAAGCAGATACTCATTTCTAAGACTCAAACTGCAGCAATTACTCATATGAATCAAGTTGAATCATAGTCATTCTATAACATAGGGAGAGGGTTTAAAGTTTCCTTTCTAAAACATTAACAATGGTCTGTCAATTTAGAAGGTCAACAAAAACTATAATACAGTACACTTCCAATTCACATTCAACATACCGGTACATCCATATGTTACTGTAATACAGACAGTCAATGTCAACGAGTAAATTTACTGCCATGATGTCAACTTACCTTGTTCCACGACATGAAACTGTAATTGTGGAAGCGCTGTCTTTAAAAGTGAAGGTAATTTATGGAGCAAGCTATAAATAGCAATTTGTGGGGGCATTATGAAGGCTTTTGTATGCTGGTTCTCCACAGGTGTCACCTGAAATAGATTTATCATATATATTTCGTAAAGTTTAATAAAACCCTCACTGTTATATAAAAAGATACTGCTCAACAATCTGTACTCACAAAAATATTTCATAAAAATAAAGGCTTTGTTTAACCATATGTGAACGTTCAAAACTGTAACGGAAGGCTAACAAAGAATTTAGTAGTACCGTAACGCAGTTTAATTATTTACATACAACACAGTTCCCACGCCACGATTCACTGACAACGATGTCTTTAAACGCAAGCTAAAGGCGGAATTTGCAGTACTACTGGCAGGCAAAAATATGCCGCATCACTTTCATACCTTCTGAAGAGCATTCTACGAGGCAAAGCACGTTTTAGTATTCATTCCCCCCCCCCCCCCCCCCACGCACTCAAGACGATTGATATAAAACGATGATTAATGATTAAGAAGTTGACACTTCGCAATTTGTCCATCACCTGTTTATCATGTATTACTAACCTCATACCAAACGCCGGCTACAGTTCGTGCGGCGTCGTGTGGAGACTACACAAGCAATCTTTGCTTGATTACGTCGGGAGGCTGGCTGCAAAACGCAGATAAGGATGCTGCGAATCTCAAGCTTCAATAATGATTCTTACGTCATATGCTTGCCACTAAATCTGAGACGCGTTTTTGTACCATGCCGGCATACTACTATCTTCTTCCTTTTGCCATAATTTTGAAACATGTCTCACATTCCGTCAGATGAGAGGAAAAGAACACAGAAAACAAGATAACACGGTTGGTATTCCACATAATGATATTTAAACATGAACGAATTAGCAACACAAGGAAAATGATATCATAACGTAATTTGAACATAGCGCTTTACGCGTAACCAAAGAGTCTTCGCTACATCTGTACAAAAGAAGAAGAAACTTCCCGATTGTAAATGTACACGCCACTTTTTATTAGGAAACATGAAACTGAAGTAATTCATCAATACATCTAAATTGCCATCTGTGCATTGTATTCAGCAGTAAACACTTCGGTATATAATTGTACTACAACTTGTTTATTGTTACAATGCCTCTCGAGCAAACTACAATCATCGGCGCCTGTGGGATATTTCCTTAGCGCATTTTTCTTCACGTGGCCGTCATTTTTCTTTGCGTAATTTGTTCATTATCTGTCACTGACATGAGGAATTTATTGGAAGGATAATCAAATACAAGCAGGTAAAATTTTGTACTAGTAACATTCAACACTGGGTACTGGGCTAAGCTGTCGACGGGACGTTAAACACCAAGCTTCCTTCCTATTGGACTAAGCGAACTGACGTAAATTTGCAGTGACATGACGGACAGTGTGAATTGGCCTTAATTCTCATCGTAGCGGCTTAGCCTTTAACAGTTTGAGATGAGAAGTGTAGTAATCGTAAGGAGTAAAGTGCTTTGGGTAGCTCTTGGCCTAGCAGTCATTTGTGTACCTACGTGAAGAATGACCTTACTGTACTGTAGCTATCCTACAGTACCGGTACAGAATTAAAACATTGTACACACACTGCAGGCCAGGCAAATTGAGCAAATTGTTCGCTTTTTGTACAGTAGGTGATTAGGTGTTGTCTACAGAGGGCTGTACACAGCTTGGAAAAGCATCTTTTGTAGGTCGCATTGTGAGAAAGGGGAAGGCCCCTTCTATAATTTCTATACATTGCAAGTAGGGCCTAGTTGAAATTTTTTATCACATGTTCTTAAGACAATATTCTCAATAGACTTTTAATTTTTTGTCGATTATGTATCCATTAATAATTTCCATTGTTTTACCGGTACCATACTTTTGTATAAAATCGCAAAAATCGGGTTTAGCCGTTTTTACACCACATGGCACCAAATATCCAACAATAGCATATGGCTCTATTTTTAACTGTGTATGCTTTAGACATTCAAGGCCAATAAACACTGTCCATTACGCCAAGGTCATGGCACTGCACAGCATCGTCACACAGTTTATTTTTATTTATTCGTGTTCCGTTGACCCATAATGCAAGAGAATTGCATGGCTATGGAACGAGTCAACGTTTTACAAAGAAATGGTACAATAGTTGAATTTCCATATATGTACAGAAACAGCATATGCTAATAATTACAAGTTTGTATACATATACATACAATGACATGTTTATAGATATTACATAGAAGGACACAAAGGTATTAAAATAAATTACAATATTTCACATTAAAAGACATAATTTTACTGGTATTAAGTTACAAAATTATTCATAGCAAATTAACTTGGCTGGAATAGGTTATTGTCTTAAGTTGCTGAGTCCTTATGTTAAATCTTACAGATTTTTATCATAACGGTTACAATATAGAGGCATGTTCCATTATAGAATTCATCAAGTGAATAGAAACAGTTATTCAGCAGATATTATTTCAACTTACATTTGAACTGTGGTGTTACACTAGTGAGATTTTTTTGTCTTATGGTAGAGCATTAAATATCTTCGTACTTGAGTAGAGAACACCCTTTTGCACAAGACTCAAGTTTTTCCTGTCAACATGCAAGTTATGTTTTGATCTTGTGTTGTGATCATGATGAATACTATTAGTATTGTACAAAGGGAGGTTCTTAATTAAAAAGCACATAAGGGATAATATATATTGTGATGTCAATGTTAAAATCTAAAGTTTTTTTTTTTTTTTTTTTTTTTTTTTTTTTTTTTTTTTTTTTTTTTTTTTTTTAAACACTTCTGCAGGAATGTTTTCTGTTAACCCCACTGATAATACGTATTGCTCTTTTCTGAATGACAAACACTTTTTTTTTTTTGCCATTGCTTGGTTACCCCAGAATATTATTTCATACGACAATAATGAATGAAAATAACCAAAATAAGCAGCCGTAATAGCTTCGGTATTAGCAGTTGCTGCTCTAATATGAAGGGTATAGGATGCAGAGATGAGTCTTTTTCTTAAATCCAGAATATGGAAAGACCAGTTTAGTTTATTGTCAATATGGAGGCTCAAAAACTTAGAAGAATAAACTTGATGTATGGTATGTCTTCATCTGTACAGCTTAGCCTTAATACCTCCTGAGCTTTCTGAGACCCATGGAAATGAATGTAATGGTTTTTTTTTTTTTTTTTTTTTTTTTTTTTAATTTAAAGTCAGGCCATTGCAGCTGAACCACTTCTGAAGATCATCAAGCACAATATTGATGGATGTTGTGAGGTCATTGATAGGTGGTTTTTCAACTAAAAGAGAAGAATCATCGGCAAAGAGAGTAAATTTGGAAGCAGCTTTGTACAATGTGGAAGGTCATTAATAAAAATTATAAAGAGCAAGGGTCCTAGTACCGAACCTTGCGGCACTCCTGTTCTTACTGTTCCCCAGTAAGATGAGGCTGTTGCTCCATCTTCCTGCTTCAGAGACAGCCTCTGCTTTCTATCAGTTAGGTATGATCTAAGCCACATTCCCACATTGCCACCTAAACCAAAATAGACTGCTTTTGACAGGAGTATGCCATGGTTCACACAGTCGAAGACCTTGGGCAAGTCACAAAAAATACCAACTGAATATAGCCTATTGTTTGATGATTCTAAAACATTATTAGTAAAGGAAAATATGGCATAATCAGTTGATAGGCCTGCTTGGAATCTAAACTGAAATGAGCTAAGAGCCTTGTAGGTGTTTAGGTGTTCCACAATTCTTCTATTCATAGGTTTTTCTAGAACTTTATAGAAATATGTTAACAGGGAGATAGGGTGGTAGTTTGAGGGATCAGTCCTTTCCCCCTTCTTAAATAGTGGTTGAACCTCGGCATACTTCATCCTGTCTGGGACAATACCTTGTTTAAAGGACTCATTAAATATGAGGCATAATATTACACAAATGGCATTGTAACAGTATTTGAGTACTTTAGTGGAAATATCATCAAAACCAGATGAGTTATTATTTGGCAATTCACTGATGATCTTTTTGACCTCACTGACCATAACAGGGGATATGGGCATTTGTTTTATGTTGTATAACACACTTCCTTTCAGGAGGTCCATAGCCTCTTTTACTGAGTCAGTGCATCCAATTTTCTCAGAGGCTGTTATAAAATGCTCATTAAAGACACTAGCAACTGCAGTAGTATCTTCAATCAAACTAACTTCAATAGTTGGTATAGTGTCATCTTTTTTTCCCCAGCTCTCTTTTAATGATACTCCAAATAGTTTTTATTTTATTGTTTGAGTTATCTATTTTAGACTTGATATGCAAGGTTTTGGAGGACATTATGACTCTTTTTAAGATTTTACAGTATGATGTATAGTGTATTCAGGGTCTTGACAATATTTGCTTAGTCCAATACTCAATGTTGCAAGTGAGGTTTTGAGTTCTCGACTATTGTGTAAAAACTTATAGTTTAGTACAGGGATTGAGGAAACAATGACTTTAAATCTCATTGACGGCCAAAGTAAAATTTATAATGTACATTTTCGATCAACTTATTGTGGTAAGGTGCTGGGAAGTAAAGCAAAATTTCAAAACTTTGACATCTCTTTTCAAGCGAAAATATAAACATACGAATTTATAAGAGAATAAATAGAGCCCATTTACTTTATCCTTCACGATCATACCCCTTAAACTGTTAATAAAGTTATAAACAACTAGGTTTCTTTCCTTCATCAGCGCTGACTTTTTCATTTAAAATGTTGTTTAACCCTTAACGTTCCAGGCGCGGTCTCACAGACTGCAAGGGCGTATTGTTGATCAATTCTTAATGAACAGGTATGGGGAATGATAATACAGCGTTGTATAATCGTTGCTTCCAACGCCTGCGCTCTTTTACGTAGTCAGTAGCCATGTTAACGCAAGTCAGAGCAATACTATTACATCTTATTTTGTGCTAGCGGTCTCAGACACCGTACCTGGGCCTTTGCGTTATGGATTCAGCACTCTACTGTGCGTGATACAGACCCCTCATTTTAAGGATACTGTCTTGAAATTGTTTGAAGACCCTTTAGGAAGTGATGTGGGATCAGACAGTAAATATGAGATTGAAAGTGAGCATAATTCAGACTCAGAATAGTGTGAAAGTGAAGAAGAAATTGTATTGGCTCCTGTGAAACATAGAACATGCTCCATCTGTGACCCAAAGAAGAAGAGAAAGGCGCGTTATGTTTGCTATTGTTGCGAGAAACCCACCTGCCTTGAGTGTTCTACCAAATGAAAAGAGAAAATGTTACCACCAAAGCAGTAATGAAATTTTTATTTTTGTGATTTTTTTTTTCGAGAATTTATGTTTTTATCATTAAATGCATCCTGTCCGGGGGACACCACCTTGACGAAGCACTGTCCGCGCGGGTAGAGAGGCATGCGTATCCGCATGAAGCAGAGGGCTATACCGAAGGTAGAGAACCTACTGCCGGAAAGGCCTCAGCTGATGGATCAGACTAAGAGTGTCCCACAACGTCCCGTCTTCCTTATCCTCTCCCAGTCCTTTCACAACCCAAGGTGTGATGCGATCCGTGCCGAGGGGTGCATGGCACATGGGTGGATGTGTCTCGAACGGAGCCTCAGGGATACCGGGCGACCTCCCTGAGTAAGTAGCCTTGCACCGCGTGGGGTTATCGTGGTGTGGACCATATAAATCCCCAAATCTCGTGGGACTAAGATGTACACGGAGAAAGAAAGTATTTTAAAAGAATCTGAGGGGCAATCTGAGACCTCAGATACTCAGACATCGGGATCAGGACCGATGGAGTGCACTCCTACTTCTGAATCAGGGTCTAGACCTGAGCAAGAAGTGGGAACCGTAACAGAGAAGTTGGACCAGATTAGGATTAAGGCCTTGTCTGGGGCTCAGAGGAGGAAACTTCTCAAGGAACAGAAGCAAAAGGAAGGAAAAGAATGGCTTCCTAAACATAAGTGGAGGGAATCAAAAGGGCTTGAGCCCAAGACCCCCAAAAAGAAACTGCCTCAGGTTGAAGGGGATACACAGACCCCCTCGACGTCAAAGACAGGTGGCAAGAGGGTTAGGGAAGAATCTAAGACTCCCTCCTCTCTGTACAAACGTGATCCTAAAAGGCTGAGGCAGGAAATAGGGAAACAGACCTATAGTACTGCAGTCTCGGTCTTTAGAATGCCGGTTGTCCAAGAAGGATACCCACTGGTGAGAATCACCTCGCAGCAGGAGCAGCTCGTGCAGATGGCCCTCTTTGAAGAGATTGGGGGAGACGCTGGTCCAGGACCCAAATTCAAGAGGGTCTATCTACATCGCGGTGTCCTCATTTTTGTCTGCGAGGGGGAGCACTCAGCAGAATGGCTTAAGGAAAAGGTGCCCATGATATCCCCGTGGGAGGACACGAAGCTGCTGGTCAAGACAGCAACCGAACTCCTGAAGACCGCAAAGGTATCAATATTGGTACCAAAGATCCTTAAGGATGTCCCTCCAAAGACTCTGTTCGAGAAAATAAGGGTCCAGAACCCAAAAGTCTCGACAAATGATTGGAGGATAATTAACCAAAAGGTCGTTCCCAAAGGACGAACCCTGGTGGTGGAGGTCGGAGAGAAGTCCCTGAAGGCAATGCGAGAGCAGGGCCTGAAACTGTTTTTAGGGTTTTCGCAGGTCGCCGTCAGGGTAATCAAAGACCTTAAAGGAAATAATGGCAGCAAGATGGGAACTGGAAGTGCTGCAGATAAACCTGCAGCACAGTAAAGGGGCCACTGCTGCCCTGAGCCGTCGCCTGGGGAGACAGGAAGTGGACGTGGCCCTGATACAAGAACCCTATTTATACAAAGGGGGTGTATCAGGCCTCGGTGGTACTGGAGGTAAGCTGATTTATGCTAGAAATCTAAAAAAACTCCAGAACATACACTTATGTTAGAAATGGAATACCTTTCATACCAATGATGGATTTTTGTTCCAGGGACTTGGTGACCATCAGGATGCAGCAACGTGAGGAAGGCATCAAGAGGGAAATTGTTTTGGCCTCAGCATACCTTCCTTATGAAGACAGCTCTCCTCCTTCTTTGGAAGTGAGGAGACTGACGGAAGCCTGCCACCGGCCAGGTGAGGAACTGTTGGTGGGATGTGATGCCAATGCCCACAATCTATCGTGGGGCAGCAAGGACACCAACAGTAGAGGTGAGCACCTTCTTGAATTTCTCCTATCTAACAACTTGGAGATCCTGAATAGGGGTGACGAACCTACATTCAGGAATAGTAGAACGGAAGAAGTAATTGACATAACTTTTGGTTTCATGATGATGGGAAGTTACGTCAAACAGTGGCATGTGGTCCTGGAGCCATCCTCATCAGATCACATGTATATTAAATTCAAGGTTGAAATGGGAACCAGACAGACTATGGCCTATAGGAATCCCAGGAAAACGGACTGGGAGACATATACGAGAGACCTTGACTTCAGCCTATCGGAAATTAAAACTTCGATAAGGAATCCAGCAGAGTTTGAGGAAGTAGCAGAGGTCGTAACCTCTGCTATAGTGACCTCATACCAGGACAACTGCTCAATCACTAAGAAGTGCACAAATAGGAGAGTGCCTTGGTGGAATAATAACCTGGAAATGCAAAGGAAACAGGTACGAAGACTGTTTAACCTTGCGAGGCGCAAAGGACATTGGGCAAAGTATTGTGAGGCCCTTGTCAATTACAACCTTGCCATCAGACGGGCAAAGGAGGCATCCTGGAAGGTATTCTGTGAGGAAGTGGAGGGCACGGCTGCTCAAGCGAGACTTCATAAAATCCTCACTAGAGTACCAACTAATACAGGAGGAACATTGAGGAAGGAGGATGGGGAGTATACAAAGACAGCACATGAAACGCTGGAACTGCTCCTCAAGACTCACTTTCCTCAATATACTCTGGGGAATAACTCAGACCAGAATGTGATTCCTGAGAGACAACGGTTCTCAGGTATTCGCAAAGAGGACTGGGATCTGGCCAAGGAGTGTGTCGATTTCAGTAAGGTCCGATGGGCGGTGGGAACATTTCAATCGTTCAAGTCACCTGGCCCTGATGGAATCTTTCCAGCTCTCCTGCAACAAGCGGGAGAAAATCTTATTAGATTCCTATGCAGGTTATTCAGGGTTAGCCTAGCAGCAGGAATCATTCCCAATGCCTGGAGGGCAGTGAAGGTTGTCTTCATTCCAAAGCCAGGGAGAATTGATCATACCAAGGCCAAGGATATGAGACCAATCAGCCTGTCCTCCTTCATTCTTAAGACATTGGAAAAGCTGGTTAATGTGCATGTTGGAGAAAGGAGGTTAAGTAGGGTTCCTCTACATTCAAACCAACATGCATATCAACCAGGTAAATCATGTGAGACAGCTCTCCACCAACTTATTGGGAAGGTGGAGAAAGCACTACACTTTCAAGAAATAGCCCTCTGTATCTTCCTGGACATTGAGGTGGCCTTTAGAAACAGGACCTTCGATTCCATGGTTAGGGCAGCAGAGGTGCATGACCTAGGGACCACTATATGTAGGTGGACTAGGGCCATGCTCAGTGGAAGAAAGGTAGAGGCTTCCATGATGAATGAAAAATGGTAATCAATGGACTGGATAAAGAGGCCAACAAAGGAAGAGCCAGAAAACTAGACCTCGCCTATAACCTAATCCAGAACAAATATAAACAGTCCTACAAGGCCAAAATCAGACATTACAAATTTACAACTCAGTCGTCAAACATGAAGTGTTGTATGCCTCAAAGTACCTTATTTTAAATACGAAAGGGGAGCTTGAAGACCTTGAAAAGAAGGAAAGGAAGATTCTGAGGAAAATAATCGGACCTCAAAAGACTACCGATGAGACTTGGAAGAAGAGGAAAAATGAATAACTCTACAATCACACTCAAAAAAAAAAAAAAAAAAAAAAAAAAAAAAAAAAAAAAAAAAAAAAAATGTTCAAATGTTTTTAGAGTCTATGGGACTTAACTACGGGGTCATCAGTCCCTAAACTTACAAACTACTTATGAACTACTTACAACTAAGGACGGCACAAATATCCATGCCCGAGGGGGGATTCGAACCCCCGACCGCAGTGGCCGTGCAGACCGTGACTGGAGCGCCTCAATCCCCTCGGCCACCGCGGCCAGTACAAGCACACTGAAAAGATTACGGACACAATGAGGAAGAGGAGGTTAACGTTCTATGGACATCTGTTAAGGCTGGATGAATGCAGACTGTCCAAAATGATCTTCAATTACATCACAGCGTTAAAGGCTGGGGTAAGGTCTGCCGAATCGTGTAGGGAGATAAATCGGGTCAATTTTAGAAATTCACGCGCAATCACCATATACGAAGTAGTATGGAAGTGCTGCCATGTAGCGGTGACTGTTGGAACTTTGTGTATGAGTTGGCAAGTGATAGATATTGTCAGGGGTCTTCGTTGTTGTGTAAAAAATTGTGGAAGATTGCGCTGTTTGCGGTAAGTTATTAAAATTTTCTCCTTTGTAAAACAGCTTTGGATTCAAATAATTCGTTTAGTAATTTGTTAAGTAAAAGTTTAGAAGTAAGTTTATATAATGTAGAAAAGGCTATAGTGTTACCCAAAAGTGTTACAGGCGCCTAGATTTGCTTGTGCAGGACTGCCAATGTAGGAAAAAAAATAATTTGCATATCCGCCGAATCGGGTCAATGCAATCCGGATGAAAAGGGTGAAGCTTTTATTTCGATTCATTGCAGTTATTATATTGTTTCGTTTTTTTTATTATTTAGTTTTCGGTTTTTTATTACAGATGGGGAAATATAAAAGAAAAACCGTTACTTTGTGGAGTGACGATGACATGCAAAATGCAATTTAAGCTTACCGGGAGGGTAGAAGTCAGCGCCATGCAGCGGAATTGTTTGGGTTACCGCATTCCTGTCTACAACGGCGACTGCAAAATGGAAAGGATTATCCAGTACATGTAAGTATGATATGCTTACCAAGTCACACAACACACCGCCTGCAGCCACTAGACAGGTCATTTTTTAAACCACTAAAATCATATTACGACAATGAATGTATGAACTTTATTTGTAGCACAAAAGGAACAAAGAAGATCAACAATGTCACATTTCGAAACATTTTCAAGGTTGAATGGATGAGAGCGACAACACCAGCGATTGCAGAAACTGGATTTCGGTCAACTGGCGTTTTTCCATCGAATGAACACACAGTGGCTGAACACGAATTCTTACCGGCTAGTATATCGTCCATCCAAGAAAACACAGCTAAGGAAACTGAATTTGAGTCGTTTTCTGCTCCTGCTAGCCCTAGTCCAGGTCATAGCAGGCCAAACAGTCACACACCAAAGTATTCTGCTTCATTCCACGGCTTGTTGCCGTCTTCAAAGAAGACTACAGGAAAATATTCTGCCAGGAAACAGAAAGCACTACTTCTTACACCCCTGGAAAATATAAATGCAACAAGAAATAGACTGTAAAAGAAAAGAAATTGTTATCCCAGCCCAAAAGTTCGAAGAAACGCCAGGTTAAGAACAGACAAGACCTTCAGCATGAATCATCAGTGTCAAGTTCATCAGAATCCTCCGAAGAAACAGATGATGATGACACATCTTGTGAACTCTGAAACATTAAATACAGCGATTCAATATCGGCGAAACTCAGTGATTGGATTCAATCTCAAGGAAATGGCAGGGAATGGTACCATGAGAATTGTGTTGGTGCATAGGGAAGAATAGATTTATTTGAGGAAAATGTGTTGCTATTTTAAAGTTATGCATACATTTTTGTACTGATCCTATTCGCCGAATTGATGACCCAATTCCCCTTACTTGAAGAAAGCGAATAGGGTCTTGCAACTCAACTTTCAGATTTATTTTGTGAAACTATGAACAACATTTACGAAGTGTTATAATTTGTAGACAAGAGAACATAGTTTTTATGGATATACAATGAAAATTTTTGTGTGTGTTAATTTGTCTTTTATTTCGATTTTAACAAATTTTGACCTGATTCAGCCGACCTTACCCCCACATCTAAATGGGTAGTTGAAGTGAAGAAGGATGCAGCAGAAGCTGGAATTACACCACAGATGGTCCACAACAGAGGAGAGTTCAGAAGCAGAGTTGACTGCAGCAAATCATTTCGAGAGAAACCACTAATCACAAGACCCAAACGGATAATCTCTGAGGAGGAGAGAAAAAATAGAAGTGAACGAATGAATAGATTCTGGGAGGAAAAGAGAAGAAAAGCCAAAAAGTCTTAAGTTTCTTGCGATTCATAGTTGGCCAAGTTCAAATCCAAATAATAATAATAACAATGGAATCAGTCTGAAGTGTTCATTATGTAACCTCCATTTATGTAACATCATTTAAACACATTCTAAAGGTACTAAATATGCTAATTATGCAGTAATTAATATAATCCACGAAACACTGTAGCTAATAAAAATTATACGAATGTGCAATAAACATTTTTATTTTAATACTATTATTTTGTGGGGGGGGGGGGGGGCTATGTGTGTGTAATATTGCAGTTGGTCTGGTCCACCAGCTCCGCTGGGTGTTTGCATTTATGCTGTGGTGAAACAATTTATTGAAGAATTTGGGGGGCTTGGAGGTGTTTGGATTCGAACTGAAGTTCACCAGCTCTTTTCATACTGAAGTTCGTACTTATTGTAGTTGTGCTTCTGTGTACTGATTGTGATGTCAAAATTAAAATGGACTGTGGGAGGACGTATGTGACTTCTTCCACATTGGGAATGCACCAGAGACAACAGGGACCCTTCTGTCTTTTGCCTTACGGCCAAAGTAAAAACTCTTGGAAAAACCTTCGCTTGGATCAGTTTCATGTGTATTTTACCTAACTAGCACGTTAACTAACGAGGTCCGTGTTCTGACAGGTTATTTATACAGTAAATGTTCATGTCTGTTCTTCTGACTGGCAAACTTGTCAATTACTCTGTCGTTGAAGTTTGGAGTATCACTGATTTTCTCCTCGTGAATGGAACAAACATCCAGTGAGTTCAGCCGTTCCTGGCTCATACTGTTCCTGAGGAAGCTTTTAACTGCGCTCTGCTTCTCCTGTTGAAATTGGTTTAATCAGCGCAATTTTTAATGTTTTGTGCACTTTGTGAACGATTCTTCAAAGGAATGTTCCACAAAGAAAGTAAACAGTTTACAAACCGATGTAATGCCTCTAAATGTATCATTGTGATAAATAACTGACAGTTCATTTATCAGTTTATCGTGGCAAAAAAAGGACTGTAGTTTAATGAAAAAGTATTGACCAAAGTGGCTGGGAAATGTTCTCTAAAAGAAGCAAACTTTTTTGGATCAATGACTTCAAAGCTGCTAAATACATGAGATTTTTGAAATCTTCCTTCAAGTTGGTTGGTCATAATGTTACACTTTTTTAGCATCTGCTGTCAGATTAACTTCACTGTTACATTTGGAACGTTTTCTTGGAGGAACAATACAGTCGTAGCAGAAACTCAAAACCGTTGAATGTTCTCTCGTATTTCAGATACAGAACACTCAAAATGATGTAATGTGTTGGATATGGTAACACCATTTCCACTCTGCATCTGAACTGTGTTATAGAAAATATCAACGTCTTTCATGGTATCTTTGAAAATATTTAGGAGGAACAAAAAGTGTAGATTGTGAAGTAAATTTCTTAAGGCAAATACTTATCTTATTGTAACATTATCTCAGGAACTCTCTTCCTCAATCTTTTCAAAACATTCCAATAAGTGCAATTTGTTTCCTTTGACAGTATTATAATGCAGGACTGGAAGTACCATCTGGTTGCAGAGACTGAAGGAATTTTCCTGTTGCAGACTGTCTGTAACAAATCACTTCGCTTTGTAGATGAAGAAAAGAAAACGTTGTAGAACTAGCAATATTTGCAAAGAACAACCATTCATGCTTTTACTTCAAGCTTTCTGAAGACCCAAATTCATTTGGTGCGCATAGCAGTGATCGGATTGTGGGGAAAGTGCTCTGAAATCAGTGTCTGCACACCACTGTGATTGCCCCTCATTACTGTGGAGCCATCGTATGCCTGAGCAGTGAGTTTTTCTTGAACATTGAAAGGTTCCACGCTTCTTTTTAAAACCTCACTAAGTCCATATGTTGTCCTATCATTAACGTTTTCAAAGGAAAGAAATCTTTGACCAGGTTTCTTTCCCTTCATATACTACAGTATAGTGACAAATTGACTTCTGCACATAATATCTGTTGTTTTGTCAGCCTGCACAGAAACGAAAGTGGCATCGTTAATCTCCTTAATCAGTTCTTAGATGTAAACTTGTTACATACAATCCAGAAGCTCATTGTATATTATGTGTGACGTATATTTACACACGGAATTATTAGAGCTGTTTAAGTGATCATCTAATACATTGTCAAGATTTCACAAAAGAGATAAGAAGTCTAAGAAATTGGCACGGTTTGCTGACTCTTATTTTTTAATTGTGAGCTCTTAGTGCTAACTAATGAGTTCCACAAAACATTAAGGACTTTACTATTCTGTTTAATATGTGTCTGTTCTTTGTAACCAATTCATTATGTTTCTGAATTGACATTTTATACGCCAAATCAATCTGAGCAGCAATGTTAATTGTGCCAAACATTTTATATTTACAAACATTTTCTATATGAAGTCCACTTTCCTCGTGTTTCTTAATTCCTTCACTTAAATGCTTTAAGATCGTTGCAGCTGACTGTTGTCCACAATCCTTTCACCACCAAACAAGACACAGCAGAAACAAAACTATTTTTGTTTCTCTTCACTCATAGTTAGCCAAGACGTTTTCTTCTTGCCGTCGAGTTGAGACATCAGGAAATCTTTTGGTTGATGTGCACATAACTGCTTGATTTCTAGCTTCCATTCTGTTGTGGCGTAAAGTCAGCGCCACGCACCAGACGCTCAAGAACGATCATGCAGAATGCAGCAGACGACCAGCAGCCAATCACACGCCGGCGCTGTGCATCCTGGAGGGAGTATTGTTGTTGTTGTTGTTGTTGTTTAGAGGGGACTAGACTGCGCGGTCATCAGTCCCATCCCCTGGAGGGAGTAACCTAGAAGCGCGCCCTCTACAAGCGGCTACATCTAGGCCGACATGCGTCTGGACGACCTCATCTGAACTCGGCTCCGAAACTAGGAAAAATGTTCAAATGTTTGTAGAACTTATGGGACTTAGATACGGGGTCATCAGTCCCTAAGCTTACAAACTTCTTATGAACTAGCTAAGGCTAAGGACGGCACAAATATCCATGCCCGAGGGGGGATTCGAACCCCCGACCGTAGTGGCCGTGCAGACGTGACTGGAGCGCCTCAGCCCCTCGGCCACCGCGGCCGGCCAGGAAACTAAGACTCAGCACAGCTAGCATCGTGCAAGACGCCGCCACCGCGAGAAGAGAAGAGACAGACCTATGTATAAAAGTTGAGTATTGTTTATTTCTGTAAATAAAACTGCTATTCTAATCTGTAAAGCTGTTATAGATGTCCACACATTCTGATTGAACCTTTCCTGAATGACAGGTCTGGAAGAAATAAACAGAGGCTGACTAGGATGACAAAACAAATGACGATGAGTTGTTAAACTACAGAGGATGAACCACACTGGATGCAGAAATTCCTGACAGCTACACTGTAAAATTAATTTGCTTTCTTCCAGGGCTTTGCAGTATAAAATAATCTTTTGATTCTCTTGCAGGGATACGAGTTCATTTCTATATTTTTGCCTTGTTTCTTCTTGTTGTTTTTGCAAAATGTCAAATCCCATTAACAGTGCCCATGCCACTTTGCTGCAGCTTCCTGCTCGATGCACAGCAATTGATGCAGATGTATCAGTTTCAGAGTCAATAAATCGCATCTCTGCTGTCAACTGTGCAACAACGTCTGGGCCGCGGTGGAGTAGCCGAGCGGTCTAAAGCGTCTCGCTGCGGAGCGCGCGGTTGCTCGCCGTGGAGGTTCGAGTCCTCCCTGGGGCATGGGTGTGTGTGTGTTGTCCTTATGTTAGTTTATGTAGGTGTAAGTAGTTTGTAAGCTACGGACTGATGACCACGCAGTTTGGTCCGATAGATTTACAAACATTTGAACATTTGAAAAACTTCTGGCCGCACCTGTGTCGCAAAATACGCAAGTACCAGTGCAGCAGCACCACCTCCAGTAATTCCGTCGTTTCGCCAATATGACGACGCACAATAGGAATGGACAGAATGGTTGCAACAATTTGAATCCTACGCCACTGTTCACAGGATACAAGGTACTTTCAAACTCCACTTCTTTTTATCATGTGTAGGCCCACCAACATCCCGTCTTGTCAAGAAACCGTTTCCCACTGCGGAGCCTTCTGAACTTTCTTATGATTCATTGATAGGAGCCCTCACGTCATATTATGACCAGCAAATCAATGTAGTGGCTGCTAGGTATCAGTTCTTTCAGTGTTGTTGTTGTTATGGTCTTCAGTCCGGAGACTGGTTTGATGCAGCTCTCCACCCTACTCTATCCTGAGCAAGCCTTTTCATTTCCTCATAAGAACGGCAACCCACATCCACTTGAATCTGCTTACTATACGCGTCTCTTGGTCTCCCTCTGCGATTTTTACCCCACATACTTCCCTCCAATGCTAAATTTACGATTCCCCCAAGTCTAAGAGTGTGTCCTACCAAGCGATCCCTTCTTTTAGCCAGGGTATGCCAAAAATTCCTTTTCTCACCAATTCTGTTCAGTACTTCTTCATTGGTTATGCGATCTGCCCACCTAATCTTCAGCATTCTTCTGTAACACCACATTTCAAAAGCCTCTATTCTCTTCCTGTCCGCACTGTTTATCGTCCATGTTTCACTCCCGTACAAGGCAACACTCCACACAAATGCCTTCAGAAAAGACTTCCTTACACTTAAATTAATAATCGATGTTAGCAAATTTCTCTTTTTCAAAAATGCTTTTCTGCCCATTGCCTTTCTGCATTTTATATCCTCTGTACTGCGACCATCACATGTTATTTTACTGCCCAAGTAACAAAACTCATCTACCACATTCATTGTTTCGTTACCTAATCTAATTCCTTCAGCATCGCCTGATTTTCAGTGTAGGAAACGTGAAAACCAAACATACCGGCAGTGGATAACAGATCTTCAAGGTCTCACTACAAAGTATAAGTTTAAGTGTGTGTTTGGAGCTTTGTATTGAGATGTGATGTTACGTGACGCTATTGTCTATAATGTAACTGATGTCAGACTTAGGGAGCAGATTCTAAAAATGTGAGATCCATCTTTCCATCAAGTAGAACAGATTTTGGAACGGAAAACGTTGATTCTATTCCACTATGTACCATAGTGACGTCATGCGCTGGCGAGCGCGAGGTTGAACGATGACATATTCCGGCTGCCCGCATTAAGCGTAAACAAGTTGATAGACCCAGAGCCTCGCCAAATAAGGAATTTCAGCATAGCCTGCAATGTTTCTTGCGGCAAAAAAGGCACAACTGCCCGTCCCGGTCAAGGAAATGCTACGCATGCGGCAAAAAAAGTCATATACAAATAGTCTGCTTACAGCAAAAGAAACGGAATTTGCCTTCCCAGCCCAAACGGCGACAACACAATACTTAATCAATAAATGTAGTATTTTCAAAACCCATGGCTGCCCCTCGTAACACCAACGACACAGAAGTAGCACAAATTGTACGCCAGGCAAGAAAAATGTATATCAATTTGCTTGTGAATAATGTTTCTGCAAAATTTCAACTAGACGTAGGTGCATCAGTCACATTGCTGTCACAAAACTTATGAACAGTTAGGATCGCCGCGCCTTTCTCACGCCAAAACAAGGTTAACAGCATACTATGGCAATGATATTCCTGTACTAGGGCAGTGTTCACTACCTGCAGAATACCGTTCACAAATGCACAGTGACATTTCGAGTGCTTCGGTCTTATGAAGGAGAGAATATTTTTGGTTTGGATTCTTTTGATTTTTTGGTTTTACTGTGCAGGACAATGTGTTAGTTGTGAACACTTTTGATGATAAAAACAGTGTAGACAAGTTGCTGAAAAACTTTCCGGATTTATTTTATGCAGGACTAGGAAAAGCTAAGGATTTTGCTGCATACGTTACTCTAAAGGAAAACGCCAAACCAAAGTTTCGCAAAGATAGGAAAGTACCGCTCGCTTTACACGACAAAGTAGTACAATAACTTCGCACATTGCAAGAACATGGTGCAATTGAACCAATACAAGATAGCCAGTAGGCGAGTGCGCTTGTTATTTTGCTGAAGCCATCAGGTAGCATTCGCATTTGTGTTGATTTCAAGACAACAGTAATTTCACAAACAGTTGTAGACAGTTACCCTTTGTCGAGACCAGAAGATTTAATGGACGGATTAGGTGCAGGAAAATATTTCTCAAAAATAGATTTGCGCAATGCCTACCTTCAACTGCCACTCGACGAACAATCACAAAAAATTTGTGTTGTCAATACTCGTCTGGGCTTGTTTAAATATTTGCGTCTACCGTTTGGCAGTGCGCCCGCACCCGCAATTTTTCAAAGATATTTGGAACAGCTTACAGCACGGGTGCCTTGTTGTTCCAACTACTTGGACGACATAGTTGTGGCAGGCCGTACCTCAGAAGAACCCATTGCAAATTTGAGACAATTATTTCAAGTTTTATCAGAGGCAAAGTGTCGCTTAGATAAGTGTAACTTTTTCAAACCGGAACTGCAGTATCTAGAACACATGATAAACAGTCAAGTTGAGCACCTTATGCAATCACATTAGCTTGCCATTTGCGACCTGCCAGCTCCAAAAGATGTGAAAGAATTACAGTCCGTCTTGGGAAAATTAACTTACTATATTAGGTTTATTCCCAACGCAGCACAAATTGCAGCCCCTTTTCATCAGCTACACCGTAAAAATGTTTATTTTGTTTGGACAGAAGAATGCCAACGTGCATTTCAACAGTTAAAAGATGCATTGCTCAGTGGTCAATGTTTGGTGCACTTCGATCCAGAAAAACCAGTTCTTTTGCAAGTTGACTCGTCATCGTATGGTCTAGGTGCAGTGCTGTCACATATACATGGGGATACAAACCGTCCGATAGCGTTTGCGTCAAAACTTTTGACAGACACACAGTGCCGTCATTCTCAAATTGAGTAGTAAGCTTTAGCAGTAGTGTATGGTGTCACGAAATTCCACCACTTTTTGCATGGAAGCTTCCGCGAAGTCTTGTTGTGAGGTAGATGCACAGGAAGATAGTTTGCTGCAATCCTTCCCATTGGACTATAGACAAGTTGCTTGGGCCATGGAAACAGACCCCGATTTACGAATTTTGCTCTCCTACATTCGCACAGGATGGCCTCGCTCGCAACGTGGCAATCAAAATCCGGTGGTGCGTCGCTATTTTGCTAGAAGAAATGAACTTTCGGTCCATAGAGGTGTCATTCTAGTTTCAAGTGACAGTGGACAATCACATGTTTTAATACCGTGACGTTTCCAGAAGGAAGTATTGAACTTACTTCACCAAGAACATTGAGGAATGGTTTGCACTAAGCAATTGGCAGGGAATGGACGCCCAAATAGAACAGATGATCTCACAGTGTTCAGAAATTTTTTGTGTGGCCCAAAGCAGATTCACCATGGCAACGAGTGCATATTGACTATGCTGACGGCCGCAGTGCTGTTCCTCTCGTGTTTTTCCACTCGGTCTGTTGTCACAGACACAAAGTTTCTCGCCAAGGCCCTCCCCTGACTGCCCATGGTAGAAACCACACAAAGATTTCGTTGGAACTTTTCTAGAAACAGTGTGGTTGCTGCTGATTGACACCCTCTTCAACTTCCCATTTGTCCAGTGATAGGTTACCTGTGCATTTGGTATCGATAATAGACTCCAATTTTCGTCCATCCTGTTCCAGGCCTGCTGTCACAACAGCATTGTCCACTTTACTAATCCCCTTTTTGCCACATCTCCAATGTGTAAGCACTTTTAAAACACAAATGTGGAAGATCTTTCTGTCATTGCCAATGGAGGATGTTTAGAATTGTTTCTTCGCAACATATTGGACTACATTCATCGGTGGGGTACTGCATGGGTCTCAGCATCATATCCTGTTAGACCTTCTTTGTCCTGTACTGTGTGACCTCCTGTCCTATAGGTCCACCTTCATGTGGAGCAAACTGTGTCTGAGCTTGCACTTTCAGTCAGCATCCATGGTGCATCAAAGGAGTTGTCTTAGCCCACAGAAGCCATCACTTGTTTTACATCGTTGGCAGGGTTATGTGTCTGACCTGCCACGAAAATCAGCTTTGTTGGCACTATAATTCACTCTCGGCCCCACTGCCCTTGCCACTGCCTCCAGCCATGGGGCCAGATTCCACAGTCTGAGGCAGACTTGTGTATCGTCCACTCTCCTCTTCTCCTAGGTCTCAGTACCACTTTCGCTCCTGCACCATTGCTCGCCTGCACGCTGGAATCATGGCTTGGCACATGAAACCACTGCCGCCACCTCAGCAGTCCCTAACCCCAGTGGCGTTGGCCCAACCCTCTGTCACAGGCGTCCTTCCGCATCTGCGACTTATGTGATTCTCCCCCAGTTTTTTGGTTATGAATAGTCTTGAAGCGATGGTCCTCGATCCACTGGTGAATAACCATTCACCAGTGGATCGAGGACCATCGCCTCAATTCCTTAGTCAGCACCGCCATTGCCCTTAATTTTTTAGGTCCTATATTCTCATTTTAAGGAGAGAGGAAGGTTCAAATATCTCTGCCAGTCAAGGTGGTCGACCACGGAGCAGATGTCATTACAGATAGAAATCGCTGGAGGCTGCCACTAGTCTGTCTGTCTGGTTGTGTGGGCGCACTCGATAGCTGGAGAGGTTCAAAATGTTCAAATGTTTGTAAATCCATCAGACCAAACTGCGTGGTCATCTGTCCGTAGCCTACAAACTACTTAAACTAAGGTAAACTAATCTAAGGACAACACACACATCCATGCCCCAGGAAGGACTCGAACCTCCGACGGCGAGCAACCGCGGGCTCCGCAGCGAGGCGCCTTAGACCGCTCGGTTACTCCTGTGGTGTCGCACAAGTCTATAGTGCGCGCCACCTACATTCGCTGCACGCCGCCATGCACGCACGGCGCGGCGTTCTTACGATGTCAGCCACGAGCGCCCTCTGCTGCGATCCCGCTCGTGGCCACCACTGAACGACATCGTTCACTTAGGACTGAGATAGGAACCAGTTAACACTTCGGGATCAGATAGGCACCAGTGAAGACTTGGCTATCGGACAGCCACTAGGCTGGCCTCTAGCTCAACTATGTATCAGCATTCTGCAGTACTGAGCTATGTAAAAGTTAAGTATTGTATAAATTCTGTGCAATATATATCTCGTTCTAATTTACTCTAGTGTTTCTAGTTTCTGCTGTCCCACTGGCTGCTCTCCTTCGTACCTGCACAAGCGTGCATCCTTATTCCTGTGTCGGTCTTTCTACTCGGCCACCGACACCTACGATGGAAACGAGATACAAAAGCGGCGACAAGGCTGGGACACAAAAGTGGCGACGAGGAGTGATAGACAAACCGTGGACCAGCCTGCTTGCAGCAGCCAGACAGCAGCAGTCGGAGCACGCAGAAATTGCTCCCGCCCACTCACCCTTATTATAAGAATTTTGGGGGAAGATATTTTGTTCCGTGTTTTGTGGACTTTTTTTGTTGCAGAGTGTCCTCTTTCACATTGCATTTGTGTTTTGTTATAATTTACTTGTATGCACGGCTCCTAATCGGTCAGCATGGCCACTACCCCGAACCCAAACTTAATGGATATTATTCAGTTACAGACGGCGCAAATCACGCAAATCCTACAAGCTGTGTCCCAGTTAACAGCGCAAGCAGCTAACCACCAACAGCCGTCACTTCAGCAGCCCACACCTGCCGCCACACGGTTTCCTACATTTCGCCAGTACGACGAACGTGAGGAGTAATGGAACGATTATTTCGAGCAATTTCAAGAACTCGTCGCGGCTCATCAACTTACAGGTCAGAGAGTGAAGCACCTTTTCTTATCGGTTGTTGGGACCAAGACCTTCGTATTACTGCAGAAACTTTTCCCCCACGCATATCCTTGTGATCTAGAATTTGAACAAATATTAGATGCACTGAATGCTCATTATGAGAGAAAAGTTCTCGTAGCTGCTGCGCGGTACCGATTTTTCAGACTTAAAAAATTACCTGAGCAGTCACACCAGGAATGGATCACTGAGTTGAAGGGCTTAACCCGCAAATGTAAATTTACTTGCTCTTGTGGACTTTCTTATAGTGACGTGATGTTGAGAGATGCGATCACACAGAACATTCAGGACCCCAGAATTAGGGCAGCTATTCTAAAACAATCTGACCCTTCATTAGACAGTGTACTGCAGCTTATAGAAGCGCATGATACTTTTGACTTAGCAGATGTAGAAATGCAAAGCCACAGTGTTAATTCAGTGAGCCGTAACGGACGCTTTCCTAGCCATAGTTTGTTGACAGACCACAAGCCTCTCACGTCGTTGTTCTCATCCACAAAGCCAATTCCGCCACGAACGGCACAAAAGCTTCAGAGATGGTCCTTGATATTGTCTAATTATCAGTATGAGATTTTGTACCGACCTACCACTCAACATGCCAACGCAGACACACTTTCCCGACTTCCGGTTGGCCAGGATGTGTCATTTGATTCTTCGGAAATGGCATGTTGTCAGATAGACTCCAGAGATTCTTCCGCTATCGCAGACTTCCCTTCGAACTCTCGTCGGGTTGCACAGGAAACAGCGGCGGATGCAGACCTAAGTGTGGTAGCACGTTTTGTTCGCTTTGGTTGGCCTGCCAGAGCCAAAGACATTCAACGGCCACTGGTTCGACGTTATTTTGCACAACGTCATGCATTAGCTTTAAGTCAGGGTGTTCTGTTGTTACATACGGACAACGACCAAACAAGAGTGATTGTTCCTCGTTCCCTGCAACGTGAAGTCTTACATCTCCTGCATCAAGGACATTGGGGTATTGTTAGGACAAAGCAACTGGCCAGACGTCATTGTGCCTGGGTTGGTATGGACGCCTAGATAGAGAGCATGACGTCACAGTTTACTGTTTGTGCGGAGCATCAGGCGACTCCTCCGCAACGTTTCTCAGACTGGACACGCCGCAAGGGACCATGGCAACGTTTACACATTGACTTTGCCGGACCTTTCTGTAATACGCGCTGGTTAATTGCTGTAGACGCTTTCAGCAAGTTTCCGTTTGTGATTGCCATGAACTCAACGACGGCGTCTAGTACAATCAGTGCCTTAGCATCAGTGTTTTGCATCGAAGGTTTGCCTGAAACTATCGTCAGTGACAATGGATCTCAGTTTGTTAGTGCGGAATTTCAACAGTTCTGTTGTGTGAATGGCATTCAGCATGTCACCACCGCACCTTTTCACCCTCAGTCCAATGGTGAAGCAGAACGTTTCGTTCGAACATTCAAGTCACACATGGAAAAGATGAAAGGTCAGCACTCCAGGCAGGAAGCTCTTCAAATTTTCCTGTCTACGTATCGGTGCATGCCACGTGACGGCCCGTCTCCTGTCGAGCTGCTACACGGCCGCCGTCACCGCACTCTCCTTCACCTGCTGCAGCCTCCCACACACCGAGTCGGTTCGTATGGCGCTACGCGTTTTCAGGTTTCCACGCCGGTGCTGTACAGGATGTTTGCTGGCTACAAGAAGACATGGTTGCCAGGCATCATTCAGCGCGTGCTCGGTCGCAATATGTATGTCGTACGTTCTTCCACAGGGTCGGAGCTGCGGCGCCATGCAAACCAATTGCGCCTGCACAGGCCGCGCGATCCTGTCTCCGGTTTCTTGATTCCAGACCCAGTTCACCGCCAGGGAGCACAGCCACATCGTTCGCCGACGGGTCCAGCGTCCCGGGACTACGAGATCGTCCCGATGGACATCGACGCGACTCCGCCGCTGTCGCCGCCGCAGATGACAGCGTCACCAAAAGGAACTCCGGGACCGTGCGTGCCCCCGCCGCCTGGGCCACGCACCTCAGAAGAAGATGACCTGCTCCCTCTGGGCGGAGGCGTGCGCCCTTCCCCTGGTTTTGATGGGTTTCCCGGGGGATCACAAGGTGTATACCGGGGCGCGGATGGCGTCTCGATCCCAGCCTCAGCTATGACGCCCGTCCCACCAGTAACGCCCCCGCCCAGGCCCTCCTCCCAGTGCCGTCGCCGTGGCCCTCAGCCCTACGCCACGACGATGCGGCGGTTTGGGGGGAGGGGTGTGGTGTCGCACAAGTCTAAAGTGCGCGCCACCTACTTTCGCCGCGCGCCGCCATGCACGCACGGCGCTGCGTTCTTACGACGTCAGCCACGAGCGCCCTTTGCTGCGATCCCGCTCGTGGCCACCACTGAACATCGTTCACTTAGGACTGAGATAGGAACCAGTTAATACTTCGGAATCAGATACGCACCAGTGAAGACTTGGCTATCGGACAGCCACTAGGCTGGCCTCTAGCTCAACTATGTATCAGCATTCTGCAGTACTGGGCTATGTAAAAGTTAAGTATTGTATAAATTCTGTGCAATATTTATCTCGTTCTAATTTACTCTAGTGTTTCTAGTTTCTGCTGTCCCACTGGCTGCTCTCCTTCGTACCTGCACAAGCGTCCATCCTTATTCCTGTGTCGGTCTTTCTACTCGGCCACCGACACCTACGACGGAAACGAGACACAAAAGCGGCGACGAGGCTGGGACACAAAAATTCCACTGCGGCACTTGGAGAGGAAGTGAGCGAACATGTGGCTGTGTCTGGCACAAAAATTCTCATGCTTAAAGTCAGATCCCATTCCACTGCTATATTGTTCTCGACGCTATTTGTCTCCGACTTTTTGGCTTTGCATTCTTGGTTTTCATATGGTATTCCACTCATGGCGACCTTGTTTTGATTGCCATATCGCACATTTATATCAGGTGAGGATGTATTACAATTGATGCAATCCAGTACTCTTGACAACGTATCACTAATAGGATGATTCAAGTGTACCTGTCTCTGTCGTTTTATGCTATAGTGCTATTCACAACATTGCACTGTTGGTGTTATGCTTGTATTACGACTAGATTAGACCACATAACCCATCAGTGATTAATAAATTATTTGCGTTACCATGATTTGTACAAATTGTAGTGTCCTTAGTAAGGGCAGACCGAGCGTTGCCAGACAAGTCTTGCCATTGAGGTGAGACTCTCAATCCAAAGGCGAGTTATTCCATTTATAATTTATGTTTGTAGCGCCCTTAACGTACGTGAAATATCCTTTTCTTATGTCATCTGCATGTGGATGAAATTGTTTGTGACCCTACAAAGGTCCACTTTTTCAGCAGGCCAAACAAACACACAAGAAAAATAAAGGGAACAAATATGCACTGTCCTGTAAGTTCATATTACAAACGATTCTGAACACACTTGGCAAGTTGGCTCTAAAATTCATACCTTAAGAGCTATAAGCACTTGTCCATCTTTGATACTGTGAGACAGTTCTCTTCTACTGCAAGCTCTTTTTTTCCAATTGGGAAGGAGGTAGTATGGACTGAAAGAAAAGTTCAGTAAAATTGTTCAGTAGAAGAAATGTGAAGAAATGTGTTTCACATTATCAAAGATGAACAATTGCTCAAAGCTCTTAAGTTATGCATTTTAGAGCTCATGTTTACTGGTCTTTCTTTCCTTGTTTCGGTGCATACTACCTTCTCCCAAAATATGGGATGATGAAAGCTTGCAGTAGAAGAGATGTTGGGAGGTAGCAGTCTTGCCCTCTCTCTACCTTTCCAATTTATTGAGAAGATATAATTGAGATATAGTTCAGAGGAGAGGGGAACATGTAAACTGAGGCGCTCCAGTCACGGTCTGCACGACCACTACGGTCGGGGGTTCGAATCCGCCCTCGGGCATGGATATTTGTGCCGTCCTTAGTCTTAAGTAGTTCATAAGTAGTTTGTAAGCTTAGGGACTGGTGACCCCGTAGTTAAGTCCCATAAGTTCTACAAACATTTGAACATTATTTTTGAACATGTAAACTGGTAACTGGTCTTGTTTATTACGGAAACTTCGATGTCAACTGTATGGCACGATTTGCAGTGTACAGTACATACGGTTATGACAGTACCAAGATGTAATTAGTAATTATCCATGTGCAAAATATTGTGAGCTTGCCATCAGAACACCTGGTCAGCTGAAGCAAATGAGCTGGGAACCATAACGAATCTGTGCCAGTTCACCTTCCTGGAAGGGACAGTTAATAGGTCTGTCATCACGTGCCGCTGTGTAAGGGCACAGACAAAATGTGGTGCGGGCCAGGAGGCAATGTATTGAATTTCTTAGGCACCAGACGAGGTTCAGAATCCTACAGAGAAGGGACGGATGTGAAATGAGAAGTGGTTTTGGACGGCAGAAAGCAATGTGTCTTGCTAAGATATGTGTTTAGGCACCTCGGGGCTAGCTGACGCCAGGCATCAGATATGAACCTGCGAGTTCACTGCCCTGCGAAGTTGGCGTCCGTTTGTTCCGAAAAGCCTCTAAGTATCAGGGATGCCTATTGGCTAGAGGTCAGCTCATGTGGGGGCTGTTTGGTGCCATATGTAAGAGGCGGTGTGATTGGCTCTTGGGCGTAGACGGTTTGATGGGACATCTGAGTAACACAAAATAGCGTACATGATTGGTGTTGCTTTTGCAACGACAAAACGCATTGTCAGGCTTGATTCCATGGTGGAATTTGTGCTCCACGATTGTAGTTGACTTGTGGAAATTTTTGCAGCAAACAGTCGTAAAAATATTTGAAACTTCCTGGCAGATTAAAATTGTGTGCCGGAACCGGGACTCGAACCTGGGACCTTTGCCTTTCGCGGGCAATCGCACTACCGACTGTGCTATCCCGACACGACTCACGATGCCGCCTCACAACTTTACTTCCACCAGTACCTCGCCTCCTACTTTCCAAACTTCACAGAAGCTCTCCTGCGAACCATGCAAGACTAGCACTCCTGGAAGAAAGGATATGGTGGAGACATGGCTTAGCCACAGCCTAAGGGATGTTTCCAGAATGAAACTTTCACTCTGCAGCGGAGTGTGCGCTGATATGAAACTTCCTGGCAGATTAAAATTGTGTGCCGGAACCGGGACTCGAACCTGGGACCTTTGCCTTTCGCGGGTACTGGCGAGGTACTGGCAGAAGTAAAGTTGTGAGGCGGCATCGTGAGTCGTGTGGGGATAGCACAGTCGGTAGTGCGCTTGCCCGCGAAAGGCAAAGGTCCCAGGTTCGAGTCCCGGTTCCGGCACGCAATTTTAATCTGCCAGGAAGTTTCATATCAGCGCACACTCCGCTGCAGAGTGAAAGTTTCAGTCTGTAAAAATATTTATTTATTTGCAGATCTAGATTTCGACCACCGTGTGGTCATTATCAGTGCTTAAAAACAATTAAAATACTTAAAACATCTCGACCTCCATGTTGGTACGAACGCAATCTCCCACATGGAGGTCGAGATGTTTTAAGTATTTTAATTGTTTTTAAGCACTGATAAGGACCACACAGTGCTCGAAATCTAGATCTGCAAATAAATAAATATTTTTACGACTGATTGCTGAAAAAATTTCCACAGAACATATTGGCCGTTTGTTATTTTTGCGCGCGCTCTACGTGAATGTTGTTAAGAACGAGAAAAGCGGTTGAAGCGAGGGGAACTGTGGGTGCATTGGCCAAGGGTGCTGCTCGCGTCTCTTCTCTTGGGCGACGCGCCATCCTGAGCGCAACTCAGACGCCGCTCTGCCGTTGGCGACTTGTACACTTGTCGCTAACAACTGTGAATTAGTACAATTTCTTACTTTGGTGCCTACTGGTGCTCTACATCAGCATCAAAAAGGTACTCGCGACTACAATCAGGGTCTAAATAAATTCATTTTGACAGGTTAATTGATAACAGCCGGCCGCGGTGGCCGAGGTGACTGAGGCGCTTCAGTCACGGTCAGCACGGCCACTACGGTCGGGGGTTCGAATTCCCCCTCGGGCATGGATGTTTGTGCCGTCTTTAGTCTTAGCTAGTTCATAAGTAGTTTGTAAGCTTAGGGACTGATGACTCCGTAGTTAAGTCCCATAAGTTAAAAAAATAAAAAATAAAAAAAAATGATAACACGACAGGATCAGTTACGTTATTGTTTGAGCTTCACAATCTCACGCAGTAAAAGTAGATAGATCGGCAGTCTCACAATCGTGTGTATCAATTGCAATTGAGTTTCGGTAGTGAATTGAGAAGGGGGAAAATGCTACGGAATTTAACTTTCAGTCCCATCCTTTATTATCTTTGCCATACTCTAGTTGACTACTGTAAATAACAGACAACTGGTGATTTAATGTTTTTAACTTTTTCCCGTCTTTAGTAAATAAATAATATTGTCAAACTCTAAGGATTGTTCTGATTCAAGTAGAACTCCTTTTGCTGACCTTATTTTGGAATATTCATGTGGGGATAACTGTATAAATTTCAATTACAACATTTATATAAAAAACTGTACATCGACCCAGGGCCATTTATCATTATGTTAGGCGTTAATAGATGCCTTCTGCACTGCCTAGAGTCGATGTACAGCGTGTGTAGTTCTTGTGTCGTGGCTTAGTCACAGGCAGGTATTAAGTAATTAGCATCCCCCTAATTTACAAGTGCGACTACTTCGAAAGTATTTCACGGTATCGTTGTTGAAAAAGATGGGTCTTATGGTATGTATTTTAGAGCGCAGGCATACTATTATTGTTTTTTTTCTTGTTTTGGTATTAGTAACCCCTGTTCCCGCCGGCCACGGTGGCCGAGGAGACTGAGGCGCTCCAAACACGGTCTGCACGGCCACTACGGTCGGGGGTTCGAATCCCCCCTCGGGCATGGATATTTGTGCCGTCCTAGTTCGTCAGTAGTTCATAAGTAGTTTGTAAGTTTAGGGACTGATAACCCCGTAGTTAAGTCCCATAGACTATCCAAACATTTGAACATTTGAAACCCTGTTCCCATAGTGTGTTTAGGATATCATGTGTAAACACAAGGTGTTCAGAAAGTGTCTAATAGTTTGAGAGGAGGTAGTAGGTTATTCACCGAAGCACGAAAAATGATTCCAGTGAAAACGGGTCTGGAAACGCATGTTTTACTAGAAAAACACGTGTTTACAGGTGTTCCAAGTGGCGTTCATTCATGGCATATTATCCCTATGCCCTTCAAAAATGTTCAAATGTTTGTATAGCTTATGAGACTTAGCTACGGGGTCATCAGTCCCTCAACTTACAAACTACTTATCAACTAGCTAACACTAAGGACGGCACAAATATCCACGCCCGAGGGGGGACTCGAACCCCCGACCACAGTGGCCGTGCAGACCGTGACTGACGCGCCTCAGTCCCCTCGGTTACCGCGGCCGGCCTATGCCCTTCGGCCTGATATATGACTTATTTATTAACTATACCCAGTTATTGTAGTACTTGGTGGCACGCATTGAAGACATGACCCTATAGCGCCTGCACATTGTTGATTGGAGTTGCGTAGACCACTTCCTTCATGTGTCCCCGTAACCAAAAGTCTAAGGGACTGAGGTCTGAGCCGGCCACGGTGGCCGAGGGGACTGAGGCGCTCCAGTCACGGTCTGCACGGCCACTACGGTCGGGGGTTCGAATCCCCCCTCGGGCATGGATATTTGTGCCGTCGTTAGTCTTAGCTAGTTCATAAGTAGTTTGTAAGTTTAGGGACTGATGACCCCGTAGTTAAGTCCCATAAGCTATACAAACATTTGTATTTGTACTGAGGTCTGAAAGACGAGCAGTCCCAGATGTGAGTCATCCGTAATCAATTCACTTGTGACGAAACTGTGTTGGTGCGCCATCATACATGCACCTCCTCTGTTATCGTTGCTGAATGGCACACCCTCCAACAAGATAGGCAATAAATGAATTCGAAATTCCAAATAATCCACCCCGTTTAGCGTTCGTGGTAGCATGTATGACACTTCCAATCTATAACCAAGTATGTTAATATCCGCAGCCAATCGTCCGTCCTCCACGCAGCCCTTCCTTTAAACGCGGGTTTATATCTGAAAGTATGCGTTCCTGGGCCCATGTTTATTGCACATATTTTTCTAGTTACAATGAGAACTACCACCTCCTAAAGTATTCGACACGTTTTTGAACACCCTGTATAAAAATTTGCAAGTAGTGATACAGTAAGAAGTTTCTTATTGTCATTAACAGTCATCACCTGCTTTTAACCATGAACTGTACAATCCACTTTACTAAAACAAGTGTGTTCAAATGTTTGTTAAGCTTAAGGGACTTAACTGCGGGGTCATCAGTCCCTAAACTTACAAACTACTTATGAACTAGCTTATACTGAAAACGGCACAAACATCCATGCCCATGAGGGGATTCGAACCACCGACGGGGACGGCCTAGTGCACCGTAGCATAGCGCCTCAATGCGCTCAGCCGTTCCACCGTGGCTAAAACAAGTGTCAATATGGATAGGTACTGAGCACTGACGTTCATACAGGTTATAGTGACCATAAAGAACGACTACTTCAGTGCTTCTCAGTTGCCTTTTGTCTCGGGATGAAGTTATAGTATACAAACGTTCAAAGGTTTTTAAACCTATTGGATCAGACTGCTATACTGCTACGATCATCAGTCCCTATACTTGCAAACTTCTTAACCTAACTTACACACACCCATGCTCAAGGGAAGACTCGAACGTCTGGCTTGAGTGGCTGCCCAGTTCGCAGAATGATGCCTTAGATCACGTGGCTGCTCCCGCGCGGATTGGAAGTTGAAGATAGCACTCCGCATAAAAGTAGCATCACCTGAGAATGGTATAGAGGACACAATTCCGGTATCGTGATTGCTTGGTGAATGAAATAGTGACAAAGCTGCTCCGAAAGTGGAAAGTCTGTCTCCAGGAATCTCTGCATACGCTGTAAGTGATCAGAGTAGTAACAACTGTCTTAGAGAATGTTCCACTGACTTCTCTTGGCTTTCCCTGTACTGGCGCAACTTCCTAGCACTGACACGGTGGTAGCCTTACAGAGGGTTAATCACATTTTCCTTTAAGTCTAGTATCCGAATGTTTCGGGTTCGTCCTTCATGATTTCCTGCTTCCTTAAACGACCCTGTTCAAATGTTTGTGAAGCTTATGGGACGAAATTGCGGTGTCATCAGTTCCTAAACTTACAAACTACTTATTAACTATCTTATACTAAAGACAGCACAAACATCCATGCCCGAGGGGGGATTAGAGCGCCCGACTGGGAACGGCCTCGCGCATCGCAGAACAGTGCCTCAATGCGGTCGGCCACTGCGCCGCGGCAAAGGACCCTGTGTCAACGGACGAGAGACTGTTGCAAACATTGAATACTGTGGCTGTTGTCGGCGGAAACCATTTTAGGAAAAAAAAAATAGGTAGTGGCGTGTTTCGAGCCACCGACTTTTCGCGACACAGGGCAGCACCTTGCCCACTACGCCACGGCTATAAATCGAAACAGGAGCTCTTTAATCTCATACTATTGATGGGCGTTGTTAACTGATGTTAATATGGCATTTGTAGACATTAGATTATCATTTATCGTTCGAAGAACGATGTGTGTGTGTTAATTCCTCAGTGTGCCGTTGCTTTGAAATGACAACGTTTAAGTTACAATAAGAAAAACATCAAATACGCGAGGAATGTCACGTGACATCTCCGAACGGCTGGTTTTCGTTAATTCAATGAAGGGTGTCAAATCTCCGTTATTTTTTGCAAATATGTCTCAAATGATACGAGATACGAAAAAAAAAAACGTAAGGGAGCTAAGTTGTAGAGAATTTTCTCCTCTACCAATTAGGTTATTCAATTTTCGTGTCAGGTGAACGGTTCGTTTACAATTACAATTATATTACAAACGGCTTTTTTTGGTTTTACTACCTTATTTTTTGCCCGAAAAATTTGAAAAAGGGAGGTTCTGGTCTCTGGTGACCTACAATCTTGTCTCTAAAATTTGGTGCTGATCGGTTGAGCGGTTCGTCTTAAAAACAAGGAACACGTTACGGACAGACAGCAGACGGACAGTCAGACATACATACATCCAAAAATCGCCGTTATTTTTGCAAATATCTTTGGAACGCTACGAGATATGAAAAAAACATAAAAGAGCAAAGTTGTAGAGAATTTTCTCCTCTGAAAATTCGGTTATTCAATTTCCGTGTCAGATGAATAGTTAAGCCGTTATTTTCATTTAAATTTCGAGCTGTCAAAAGACGATCCCAAAGGCCCACTTTTAGTTTTACTACCGTAACCTAAAGTGGGCCAAAATGTTATTTAAAAATGTTTGTTAAGCTTAAGGGACTTAACTGCGGGATCATCAGTCCCTAAAGTAACAAAATACTTAAGGCCACGCAAATCGCAGCATAGCGCCTCAATGCGCTTGGCTACTCCGCCGCGGCGACATTTTGGACAGCAATTGTGAAACTCACTGCAAAGAAAGAAACTCATAACGCATTGCTCTGTTCCACGCCCTTGTTACTGAAACAAAGTTGGTTGAAGACCTGTTCCATTTGTAGTTTGCCACAATTACAAGGATTCAGTGACTAAAAAGTTTGAACAATTAAATGCGAAAGACACCCAGGAACTTTCATATCTTGAATTCGCCGCGGTGGAGTAGCCGAGCGATCTAAAGCGTCTCGCTGAAGAGCGCGCGGTTGCTCGCCGTGGAGGTTCGAGTCCTCCCTGGGGCATGGGTGTGTGTATTTGTCGTTAGGTTAGTTTACCTAGGTTTAAGTAGTTTGTAAGCTACGGACTGATGACCACGCAGTTTCGTCCGATAGATTTACAAACATTTGAACATTTTGAATTCAACATAATGTATTTTTCTGGCCTGTTAATCAAGAAGAACTACTAAAAAGCATACGCTCATTAAAAATGATTGTTCAGAAGTTGTTCATGAGTTCTCATGGTCACACGATAAAAATACCCATAATTTAATTCTCATACACTTATTAGCACTCTGAATGCCGGTCATTCAACTCTACTTACCATACTGCCAGCCTGTTATCTTTATCTGCTTCAATCATGCATTTTCACTATAATTTTACTCGCAGTTATAAGCTAAAGAGACAATGTGGAACCTATTTTTACATTCAGATAAAGAATATTAATTGATTTACAAGTAACTGTTGGTTGGGTTTATCAAATGAGAGTGTGAAAAAGAATGCCTTTAAAGCTTCGAAAATATTTAATATTTTGTTTACAATTTAGGAGTAAAAAGTATGACTTCGAATTTTTATGGGGGGTGGGGGTCATTAATCATGCGATTTGTTCGATGTGCTTTGCCACGGTTTCCTCTCGTGTACGAACATCTTCATTTCACAGCACCAGCATCCCAGTTTCTCAATTTATTTTTTGAATATATTCCAATGTTTGCCTTCCCCTGCAGTTTTTACCCTCTATAGCTCCCTTTAGTACCATGAAGGTTGATGTAACATATGCTTGCAGAAATAAACCATTGTGCACCATCTTAGAGTTTTCCAATGTACTCAAACTGGCATCCATTCGATCATCATAGAGAAGATACATTTCTCCATGCTTGCTCGTCCTGATCAAGTAGTTCTGTATAAGAGTTGTGGGTTGACGAGTCGTACGTGTCAGTTGTCGTCCCATTATTTTCCACAATGCTCGATTGGAGACAAGACAGGGAAGTTGCTGCACGTCTTGAAAAATACTCTGAGTTTCACACGCTGGTTAGCGTTCTCTCTACAAACACCAAGTCTGGACGAGAGTTGTAGCTTATCGCTCCCAAGACCATGAGGCCTTTGCGGGGCCAGTCTGTCTTGCACTCTTCGTAACAGCACACTTTCCAGGTCTACGTCGTACGCGCAAACGACCATTACTTGCAGGCAAGCAGAATCTGCTTTCGTCGCTGAAGAACAAGGCTCGCCATTCCATATTCCAAGTGCTCCTCTGACGGGACTAGTCCAGGCGTCATGTCAACACTGTGACGTCAGTGGAAGACGGGCTAGAATGTGCGTGTCTGTAGTTCTTCTGCTAGTAACCCGTTGGCAACAGTTGGTGTTGACACTCCTGGGCTCACAAACCCTCTTACCTGTGCTGTACAATCTGCCACTGCTGCCCTTACAATACGACCATCTTAGCGGATGTTTCTGCTGTATGCGGACGTCAAGAACCTCGTCTACGAGTGCAAGAATGTTCACGTGGTAATTGCAACCAGGATCGTTGCACAACTGACGCAGCACATCTAACTTTTGTGGTAATTCTCCGAAAGGATCATCCCGAGATTAGAAGGTCGCAATTTGGCCCCTTTCAAACTCGCTTAGTTGCCTGCAGGAATCATGAATGCGTCTCCGTGGCATGGCGCGTGTTTGCTTCACATGTTGATATCACACTCAGCCTTATGGCTGTAAACATTCCTTATCAAAGGGTACATACAAATGGTGCTCTGACAGCTAGGTCGTTACGCTATTTCTTGACAGATGACGTGAAACCATTATTAGTACATTTACTATTCCCGAGGTGGCATCTTCCGTTATCGTATGAAAATCAAAGTCGTCTGTCCAGGTGCATTGTGTGTATTCTTTTTTTTTTTTTTTTTTTTTTTTTCTCGCAATGTATGTCCTACCGTCATGTCCTTCTCCTTTGCAATTTTTTCCATACGTTTATTTCCTCAACACTTCTACGGAGAAATTCCTTATTCATTACCTTTTCAGTCAACTTAATTTTCAATATTCGTTTGCAGCACCATTCTCAAATGCTTTTCCGGTTTTCTCATCGTCCTTGTTTTACTTACATACGAAGTCTCTATACATGATTACAAGGAGAAATGCGTAGGGGGTCACAACTACCTGTAAGCAAATCACTTAGGCCAAGTGACAAGGCTAGATTTCCTCCAAGCTATGCTACTTCTGTAGAGCCCCTGTATCGGCGTCCAATGTGTCTTGGCGAAGATAATACAAATCTCTACATGTTTTATTACAAACCATTTCATAAATGTGGAGAAATCCTTGTCCAAGCAATGAGTGAAGAGCGACAAAGGAAGCCGCGCAGAATGGCCACGTGGTCTAAGGCGTCATGCTAACGAATGAGCAGCCGTTCCCGCCGGAGTTTCGTGTCCTCCATCGGGCATATGTGTGTGAAGTCCTTAGTGTAATTTAGTTTAAGTAGTTTGTAAATATAGGGACTGATGATCATAGCAGTTTGGTACAATAAGTTTACAAACATTTGAAATTTGGAGACAAAGGAAAGCCGGCCGCGGTGGCCGAGGAGACTGAGGCGCTCCAGTCTCGGTCTGCACGGCCACTACGGTCGGGGGTTCGAATCCCCCCTCGGGCATGGATATTTGTGCCGTCCTTAGTCTTAGTTCATACGTAGTTTGTAAGTTTAGGGACTGATGACCCTGTAGTTAAGTCCCATAAGCTCTACAAACTTTTGAACAGGGTTTTTGAACAGCCAAAGGAAATAGTTTATGAAACATGAGAAAATGGATATTAGACATAGTAGCAAATGTGCAAGGGGAAAGGAAACGTGATACTTTTAATAGTGAAATAACTGCCAATGTTCTTGTTGTAGTTCTTGTTGTAGTTCTTCCTAAGACAACAGTAAGTCGCCAAGTCCTAAGATAGCAACAACACCTTAAACTGACAGACATATTCCATGAACCATTTTCTCTGAAAGTACTTGACACCGGTCTAAGAAACCTGTAAAGAATGGATACGCTATGGGTATATTTATCAAATGTACTGAAAACATTAAGCATTTTAGTTCTTCAATAAAATGGATATTAGATCTGCCGAATAAATGTCTTCGTACATTTATTACGCCAAAAATAAGAAAAAAGTCTAACGTGCTTGCACTTTTGAAATCATGGAAGGATCCAGAAGCAACTGAAGTTCACAGTTCAAAGTTTATGTGACTGAGGGAGCAAGTTGTTCAGGTCATCGGTCCCTAGACACACACACTACTTAAACTAACAAACGCTAAGGACTAAAAACACACACACACACACACACACACACACACACACACACACACACACATGCCCGAGGGAGGACTCGAACCTCGGGCGGGAGCGGCCACGCAATCCATGACATGGCGCCTCAAACCGCATGGCCATTCCCGCGCGGCCAAAACATTTAACAGCTACAGGCCCATATCTCCATTATGCCATCTATGGAAATAATGTTATAGGTTTACTTATATATTCGTTTTTTTAATCTATCGGACCAAACTGCGTGGTCATCAGTAGGTAGCGTAAAAACTACTTTAACTAAACTAACCTAAGGACAACACACACACCCATGCCCCAGGGAGGACTCGAACCTCCACGGCGAGCAACCGCGCGCTCCGCAGCGAGGCGCTTTAGACCGCTCGGCTACTCCACCGCGGCTATATTCGTTTGTCATTTTCTTTAAGTCTGCTATTCAACTACAACAACAGACCAAATGTTGCACATGAATTGGTATACAGGAACATAACACATTACACATTAATTTAAAGAATATACTTATAGGTAAGTATTATGGTATTTAACAGACAGAATTACATAAAATGTCTATTTAAAAAATCTGGATACTGCCCTTTCGCCAGCTCGTGCACGGATGTATCATCATCTGTTATCCTGAAGGAACAAGCCACTGGTCTATTTACTAGACTCCACTGCTACATCACTATTTTTGTCGTTTACAGTTTTAGACTACGTTATAATTACTGTACAACACTACACTACGCACAATTACCCTACACTACACTGATGTACTTGACAGAATACTCCTAGAAAGGCTGAAACCACAGAAACAAGACTAATACCTCAAGAGTCAGATTTCAAACCTGGAAAGACGACACAACCCAAGTGCTAATTCTTACAGGATACACTAATGTATAAGACAATTTTACTGGACAAAGTTACTGTCTGGTATAAATACTTTGTCAGAACATTTTATGTGTGTTTAGATAAAGAGAAAACGCAAGTGTAGAAATTAACATACTGGTATGCCTTAGGTAAATGTATTAGAGCTAAATATTTTGAAAATAGAACAAGGATTTTTTCAGAACCTGTGGAATATGCTGCAGCTATTAATAGTGAAATTAGAGCCTATAGGGATCGGACGAAGTCTTGAAAATCTAAATTATATTTTGTACGAAAAAGGACGAGCACGTGGAATGATCTGAGAAGTACTAATGCCAAGTAACGCTTACATTTCTAGAAAGGAGAGCAAGTCGCATGCGTCAACTCGTGTACGCACAGTGTGCTCGAGGTTAGCCTACTGATAAACACGCTGACCTTGTCACCGGAATTAAGGTTGCTGTCCTGACATCTAACAGCACAAGGAGGCGCTGTTCTAGTTATGCAAGTCACGCACATCCAGCATAGAAACAGAGAACAAGATAAAATTCCAAAAAGAAGCAAATCACAGGAAAATCTTGCACGCCTCTCGACAGACGAAAATTCTCAACTTACCCACACACCTCAACGTAGTGCCCCCGCCAAAAAAAAAAAAAAAAAAAAAAAAAAAAAAAAAAGAATAATCAAATGTTTATAAATCGTAAATCTAAGGGACTTAACTACTGTGGTGTCGCACAAGTACAAAGTGCGCGCCACCTACTTTCGCCGCGCGCCGCCAGGCACGCACGGCGCGGCGTTCTCACGACAGCCACGAGCGCCCTCTGCTGCAACCCCGCTCGTGGCCACCACGGAAAGACCGGGCACTTGGGACTGAGATAGCAACCAGTTAGGACCTTCGTAATCAGATAGGCACCAGTGAAGACTTTGCTATCGTACAGGCACTAGGCAGGCCTCTAACAACTATGTATCAACATTCTGCAGTACTATGTAAAAGTTAAGTATTGTTACATTCTGTGCAATATATATCTCTTTCTAATTTACTCTAGTGTTTATAGTTTCTGGCTGCTCCCCTCCGTACCTGCACCAGCGTGCTATTTTTGTTCCTGTGTCGGTCTTATTCCACTCGGCCACCGACACCTACGACGAGGCTGGGACACAAAAGCGGCGACGAAGTTGGGACACAAAAACTACTGGGGTTATCGGTCCCTAGGATTACAACTACTTAAAATAACTTTTGCTAAGGACAACACACACACCAATGCCCGACGAGGGAGGACTCAAACCCCCGACAGCGAGCAACCGCGCGCTCCGCAGCAAGGCGTCTTAGAGCGTTCGGCCACTCCACCGCGGCTTTGACCACGTCCTTTATCACTCAGTACTCGCGGCATTTAGCCGACTCCCCTAAGAAATATTCAAATGTTTGTAAACATACTGGACGAAACTGTTGCCGCGGTGGAGTGGCAGAGCGCTCTAAGGCGCCTTGCTGCGGAGCGCGTCGTTGCTCTCTGTCGGAGGTTCGAGTCCTCTCTTGGGCATGGGCGTCTCTGTTGTCCTTAAGATAGTTTAACTTAGTTTAAGTAGTGTGTAAGCCTAGGTACTAATAACCAAAGAAGTGAACTCCCATAGATTTACAAACATTTAAACATTTTGAACAAAAAAAAAAAAAACTACAAAAAGCTTCATAACTTATCTTTGAATACGCTAGACATTACCATCTTTCAATCCAGGAATGTAGGAATTTAAGATTATTTTTATGAGACTGAGTTCTAGGAAACTTTTGTGATATAGCTAGTACGCAGAATTCTTTCAGTAAGTGGGACTTGTCTAGATCATTGCACTTTACTGGTGTAGGAGATTCGGAGATATTCTTTGCAGTTGTTCCTATCTACGTTTTCTTGAGGGAAACAATGTAATTCGTTTTGTGACTCTAGACGGAGGAAACCTCCTTGGTTGCTACTCCACAGTGCAAGTGTTTAAAAGAAGCGGAGTTTGAAAGCTGGTGCTTCACACCCTTATTAGAACTCTGAAACAAAAATTATGTGTCTTCTGAGTTAAAAGTATAACGAATTTCGGAATTACAAAATTATAAAACCACTTCTATTTAAGTTCATCTATTCGTATGAAAAAAACTGAACTAGATTAAAAATAAAAGCTCCTACTGTAATAGCCCAATTCTCTCTCTGCTTAAATAAAAACAGCCGCATCCAAGACGAGTCGAACATTTCTTTGAAGATTTCCGGCACTAATGTTGTTGTTGTGGTCTTCAGTCCGGAGACTGGTTTGATGCAGCTCTCCACAATACACTATCCTGAGCAAGCCTCCTCATATCCTCATAAGAACGGCAACGTACATCCATTTCAATCTGCTTACTGTATTCATCTCTTGGTCTCCCTCTGCGGTTTATACCCCACAAACATCCCTCCAACGCTAAATTCACGATTCCTTGATGTCTAAGAATGTGTCCTACCAATCGATCCCTTCCTTTAGTCAAGGTGTGCCAAAAATTCCTTTTCTCACCGATTCTGTTCAGTACCTCTTCATTAGTTACGCGATCTACCCACCTAATCTTCAGCATTCTTCTGTATCACCACAAATCAAAAACCTTTATCCTCGTCCTGTCTAAACTATTTATCGTCCAAGTTTCACTCCAGTATAAGGTAACACTCCACACAAATGCCTTCAGAAAAGACTTCCTTGTGCTTAAATCAATATTCGATGTTAACAAATTTCTCGTTTTCAGAAACGCTTTTCTTCCCATTGCCATTCTGCATTTTATATCCTCTGTACCTCGACCATTATATGTTATTTCACTGTTCAGGTAACAAAATTCATCTACCACCTTTCTTGTTTCGTTACCTAATCTGATTCTTCCAGCATCCCCTGATTTTCTTACACTGTAGTCTATTACCCTTGTTTTTCTCTTGTTAATGTTCATCTTATACGCTCATTTCAACACACTGTCCTTTCCGTTCAATTGCTCTTCCAGTTCCTTTGCTGTCTCTGACAGAATTACAGTCTCATCGACAAAGTGCAATGTTTTTATTTCTTCATCCTGAACTTTAATTCCTTTTCAAAATTTCTCCTTGTTTTCCTTTATAACTTGCTCAATGTACAAATTGAGTAACATTGGAGAAAGGCTACAAGCCTGTCAAACTCCCTTCCCCAGCACTGCAACCCTTTCATGTCCTTAAACTCTGATAACTGCTGTCTGGTTTTTGTACAAGTTGTAAATAACCTTCTGTTCCCTATATTTTACTCCTGCTTGCTTCAGAATTTTAAAGAGTGTATTCCATTCAATATTGTCAAAAGCTTTCTCCAAATCTATCTTCTAAGTTGTGAAGTGAGTATTGCCTCCCGTATTCCTCCGTTTCTCCTGAGTCCAAATTGATCTTTGCCGAGGTCTGCTTCTACCAGCTTTTCCATTCATCTGTAAATAATTAATGTTAAAATTTTCCAATCATTACTTGTTAAACTGATGATTCTGTAATTTTCACATTTATCTGCCCTTGCTTTCTGTGGAATGCGCATTGTTACATTTTTCTTAAATTCTGAAGGTGAAATAGTTTTGTCATGGCTGGCTCTCCCAGAGACTTCAATAGTTCTGAGGGAATCTCGTCTACTCCAGGGTCCTTGTTTCGACTTAGGTCCTTCAGTGCTTTGTCAAATTCTTCTCTCAGTATAGTATCTATTATTTCATCTTCATATACTTCCTCTTCCCTTCCTACAATATTGTCTCTAAGTTCATTTCCTTTGTAGAGCCCCTCTATATACTCTTCCCTCCGTTCACCTTCCCTTCATTGCTGAGAACAGGTTTTCCATCTGAGTTCTTTATATTCATACAGCTGCATTTCTTGTCTCCAAATGTCTTTTATTTTCCTATAGGAGGTACCTATTTTTCTCCTATTTATACATTTATCTACTGACGTGCATTTGCCTTCTAGCCACTCCTGCTTAGCTATTTTGCACTTCCTATCAACTCATTTCTTAGGCGTCTGTACTCCATGTTCCTGTTTCATTTATTGCATTTTTATATTTTCTCATTTCAGCAATTACATTTAGTTTTTGACATTACCTGACATCGAAGGTTTTGGAGGCGATCTGATATTCTAATATTCTTCAAAAGTGAAACGCCAAGATCGAGAATTATTTATTTATTTAATGACAACCGGTTTCGGAGGACTGTACCACTATCATCTGGCCATATCACATTTTATAAGTTGGTTATCATATTTAAGATTGGAGATAAAATAATAAGTGCAACATAGCACGTAGTCTACATATAAAAATACATAAATTAAAAAATCACTGCTTGCAAGATACCGAATTTACATTACGCGTGTGTCAGCATGAATACCTTGCATACTGATTAATGAAGCGTAAGTCTATAATCGGTTAGTGTTCATTTATTTTATTTTCATGATTATTGGTTCCTTTATTCTTGCTGGCATTGTAACGCATCTAACCATTTGATAAAATATTACTCTCAAACATAACTTTAAAAGGTATTACCCAAACTGAGTGTGGTGCCTTATGAAATACTGAAATATTGCCTCTATAAACTGTACCAGTCACCAAATAACAACGCCAGAGCTAACATTATACTGCTATAAAGAGATTAATAGGCCCATTATAGTAGTGTATATGTACTTGCCACAACGCTAGTGGACGAATGCAAACCGGTTTTCCTCTTCTTTCTTGTTGGAAACTTATCCAACAAGAAACAGATCAAAATTAATAAACGGTAACAGTTACATTACATTCCACTGTACAATGTCTCCAGTAAGATTTTTCTTAAATTCCCCATAAAAAACAAAAAAAATCCCAAAAATGACATTATTTCGGCAACTTTTCCGCAAATACACTGGTCAAAACTATTAGGAGATCCGTTGAGATATGTAGGTTCTGAAGTATTTTTTATCGACAGAATGAACTAAAATTGTTCGACGTCTTTTTGTCGCTTCTTCGGAGTGTAGACAAAAACATTACTGCAACCGAGATAGTGGTAATAACAGAATATTGCTGCAGAGGGGTTCGGTGTTAACTTGTGTTTACTAAAAGAATTACACTAGCAGTTGGAAAAAATGTTCAAATATTTGTAAATCTATCGGACCAAACTGCGTGGTCATCAGTCCGTAGCTTCCAAACTACTTAAACCTAAGTAAACTAACCTAAGGACAAACACACACACCCATGCCCCAGGGAGGACTCGAACCTCCACGGCGAGCAACCGCGCGCTCCGCAGCGAAGTGCTTTAGACCTCTCGGCTACTCCACCGCGGCAAGCAGTTGGATTCAGATAGCGTACTAAACAGGTAGTTCAATGCAACATCAAAGTGACTTACCCGAAGCTATGGCATAGGGAGGCATAGGAAGGTTGGAAGCGGGTCAGACACAGAGGGAGTTGGCTGCAGCTATTGGAGTGCCCCAAAGTGTAATTTCCAGGACTTGGATGTGATTTCAGACAACAGGAACCATTAAAAGAAGGCAAGGCCAAGGTCGTCCACGGGTAACATCAACAAGGGGTGACCTTTAACTCCGGTTAACAGACCGTCGAGACAGGAGGCTGAATGCTACTCAGCTGAAACGCACCCTCCAGGCAGAAAGAGGACCAGCAATATCAAAACAAACAGTCCGAAATTGGTTTTGGAAACGTGGCCTCTATACACGGAGGCCTGTGGTGTGTGTCCCATTGAAATCGTGACACCGTTTAGTTCGCAGAAACTGGGCAGAGGAACATTAGGATTGGAGTCGTAACGAACGGCGACGGGTTCTGTTCACAGATGAGTCAAGATTTTGTGTTCATCCGGATAATCGTCGGTCCCTCATCTGGAGGGAACGTGGAACTTGGAACAATCCTGCTTATGTGCAGGAAACATCACCATATCATTGTGGCCGACGAATGGTGGGGGCAGGTGTCAGTATTGTCGTTAAGAATAGCGTTTTGACTGTTCAGAGCTATAGACACAAGATACTTCGACGTTTTGTTGTGCTCTACGCAAGTCCAATAGGAGATGGATTCCTTACGGTGGACGATAACGCTCGTCCCCATAGAGCTGCACTGGTGGGCAACTGAGGGAACTGAATGAATGGAGTGGCCAGCTTTTTCAACGGGCTTAAACCCGAACGAGCACGTCTGTGGGATGCACATGGGCAGAGGCATTCCAGCCAAACTAGCACCCCCCCCCCCTATCGCTTGCAGAGTTGAATGTTGCACTCATGGAGGAATGGCCAAATAGCCATCAAGAGCTGAATGATAACCTCATGCTGTCCATGTGTGCGACTGCGCTGGCCGTCCGAGGTAATTACACACCACCACATTTCAAATAGGTATCCGAAGCATACTGTTATAATCTGTGGCGACTTTAATTTACCCTCGATATCTTGGCAAAATTACGTATTCAAAAACCGACGGCAAATATAAAACATCGTCCGAACTAGTTCTGAATGCTTTTTCCAAAAATTACTTCGAACAGTTAGTTCATGAAACCACTAGAATAGTAAGAGGTTGCGAAAATACCCTTGATCTCTTAGCAACAAATAATCCTGAGCTAGTAAAGAGCATCAAAACAGATACAGGGATTAGCGAACATCGAGTTGTAGTAGCGAGACTGAATGTCGAAATTCCAAAATGTACCAAATATAAACGAAAAATATATCTATTCAATAAACAAGATAAAAATTCGCTTCACGCTTTCCTGAGTGATAGTCTCCAGTCTTTCAAAACTAAAAATGCGAGTGTAGATTAGTTGTGGCTTCCTTTCAAAGACATAATATCAGTAGCAATCGAGAGATGTACACCAAATAAATTGATAAAAGAAGGGGCTGACCCCCCGTGGTACACAAAACAGGTCAGATCACTGTTGCAGAAACAAAGAAAAACCCATGCAAAATTTAAAAAGACACAGAATCGACAAGACTGGCAATCTTTTACTGAAACTCGCAACCTAGCGCGGACTTCAATGAGAGAAGCCTATAGTAGTTACCACAACGAAATCCTGTCTCGTAATCTTGCAGAAAATCCAAAGAAATTCTGGTCATATGTGAAGTTCACTAGCGGCAAAACACAAACAATACTTTCACTATGCGATAACAATGGTAATACTACCGATGACAGTACTGCTAAGGCAGAATTACTAAACACAGCTTTCCGAAATTCGTTCACCAAAGCAGACGAAGTGAACACTCCAGTATTCAATCCAAGAACAGCTGCCAGCATGCGAAACTTAGAAGTAGATGTTCCTGGAGTAGTAAAACAACTTAAGTCACTAAACAAAAACAAATCTTCCGGGCCAGATTGTTCAAATGTTCAAATGTTTGTAAAGTCTATGGGACTTAACTACGGGGTCATCAGTCCCGAAACTTACAAACTACTTATCAACTACCTTATACTAAGGACGGCACAAATATCCATGCCAGAGGGAGGGATTCGAACCCCCGACCGTAGTGCGGGCCAGATTGTAAACCAACTAGATTCCTCTTAGAGTATGCTGCTGCAATAGCCCCATACTTAGCTAAAATTTACAACCGATCACTCAGCGAAAGATCCGTACCCAAAGACTGGAAAGTTGCCCAAGTTACTCCAATATCCAAGAAAGGCAATAGGAGTGATCACCAAGATTACCGGCCAGTCTCATTGACGTCGATTTGCAGTAGGATTTTGGAACATATACTTTGTTCGAATATTATGAACTACCTCGAAGAGAACGACCTATTAACCAATAATCAACACGGATTCAGAAAGTATCGCTCTTGCGAAACACAGTTGCTTATGGATTATCTCCCAAATTGTGCGATTGGATTCACGATTTCCTATCAGAAAGGACACAGTTCGTTGTAATTGACGGTAAGTTATCGAGTAAAACAGAAGTGATATCTGGCGTTCCACAGGGACGCGTTGTAGGTCCCCTACTCTTCCTCGTGTCTATAAACGATTTAGGAGACAATCTAAATAGCTTCCTTAGGCTGTTCGCGGATGATGCTATCGTTTATCGGTTAGTGAAGTCAACAGAGGATCAAAAGCAACTGCAAAGCGATTTAGACAAAATTTCTACATGGTGCGAAAATTGGCAATTGACACTAAATAAAGAAAAGTGTGAAGTAATACACATGACCACTAAAAGAAATCCGCTGAACTTCAACTACGCGATAAATTAGTCAAACCTTAAGGTCGTAAATTCTACCAAATACCAAGGAGTTACAATTACGAACAAGTTTGACTGGAGAGAACACATAGAAAATATTGTGGGGAAGGCGAACCAAAGGTTAGGTTTCATTGGCAGAACTCTTCGAAGATGCACCAGCTCCACCAAAGAGACTGCCTACATCACACTTGTGCGTCCTCTCCTGGAGTACTGTTGCCCCTCCTGGGACCCTCACCAGGTGGGACTGACGGAAGACATTGAGAAGGTTCAGAGAAGGGCAGCTCGTTTTGTTTTATCACGTTACGGGGGGTAAAGCGTCACGGAAATGTTGCACGAATTGGGGTGGAAATCATTAAAAGAAAGACGTTATTCATTGTGGCGTGATCTGTTTGCGAAGTTTCAATCACCGACTTTTACTTATGAATGTGAAAATATTTTGCTAGCACCCACCTACTTAGGGAGACATGATCATCCCAATAAAATAAGAGAAATCGCATCGAAAACGGAACGATTTAGGTGTTATTTCTTCCCGAGAATGGAAAGGGAGAGAAAGTTTATGAAAGTGGTTAATGAACCCTCTGCTAGGCACTTAAATGTGATTTGCAGAGTATCTATGTAGATGTAGATTAGAAGCGAGCGAGAATGACGTTTTCGCTATTATGGTAGCCACATGGTGCCCCGCTCTAAATAAACGCCATGTAAACCTCAAGTAAAGAGATGAGACAACAAAATATCATACTGTATCACACACAAAGTACAATTTTAACCAATATCTGACTAAAATTCTATGCAATGTATATATTGTGTATGATATCTCACCTGATCCCCTAATTGTTTTGAGCAGTGTATGAGCCATTTTCATACACGGGAGTAGTAGAAGAGACGGCTAACTGTGTGTGAAGGGGAGTTTTGAAATAAAACAAAATCAGTGTTTGCTATTTATAGACATATACCCATGGTGAAAGCAGACAGTCAATACCAGTCGAATTACCTTTTTAGTCGAGCAGCAACGAAATCTGTAAGAGCTTCCTCGATGAAAGGAAGCAGTTTCCGTCGGCCTTAATTACAGAGGTATTCGTGGGAATTAGTCTGCTTTTCTTCACATGTAGGTGAAACCGCGCGGGAATGGCCGCTTGGTGTAAGGCACCATGTCACAGATTAAGCAGCCGCTCCCGTCGGGCGTCTGAGTCCTTCCTCGGGCGTGGTTGTGTGTGTTGGCCTTAGCATAAGTTAGTTTTAGTAGTTCGTAAGTTTTGGGGCTAATGACCTCAGCATGTTTGTTTGTTTGTTTGTAAGTCTTATAGGACTTAACTACGGGGTCATCAGTCCCTAAGCTTACAAACTACTTATGAACTACTTACGAACTAGGACGGCACAAATACCCATGCCCGAAGGGGGATTCGAACCCCCGGCCGTAGTGGCCGTGCAGACCGTGACTGAAGCGCCTCAGTCCCCTCGGCCACCGCGGCCGGCAGCAGTTTGTTCCCTTAGGTTAACGAACATCTGGACATTTTTATTTTTTGTTTTGCAGCTGTAAGCATCCTTCCTGGTAATGATTTGGGCTAACAAGGTAGCTGTAGATGTGGGGAAAACAGAATGTGATCTAGTGCGGAGAGACTTCAGAAACTAAGTTACACATGTGGCGCCACATTTAGAGCACAACGCAACAAGAGCGGCGAATTGTCAAAAGATTGTACGTACATGTTCTGGGTTTCCCATAGATAAAATTTTGGTGCGATATGTTTAACAGGCACACCACACTGTATGAGTGTAATAGAGTAGCAGTGGAGGCCATACTCCATAGTTTAAGTATAAGGGACAACACGATTACTGTGGGCAAATGTTCAAATGTTTGTAAACGTATTGGACAATACTGTTAAGATCATCAGTCCCTAAACTTACAAACTACTTAAACTAAGGAGAACACAAACACCCCTACCACAATAATGTGTAACATACTTTCTGGAATCCCCTCGTAAACACGCTAAAGTCTTAACTGGCATATACGGCTGTTGAAGTTCCAGAAGCGGCTGTTAGTAACAGACAATGTAGTTGTCAGCCTTACCGCATGTGAGAAAAATACAGGAACTGAATTAGATGGACAAGGAAGTTATAGATGGTGTAGCGCAGTTCTTTCGGACACATCCGAGAGAACAGACACCACATGTTCCTTGCTGTCTGCGTTAGACTCTTGTGAATATTTACGTATTTCTAATCGTAGACCGCATGTGGTTCATTTCTTCACCGCAGATGCGGTAATATCGGACGACCTCGTGTGGGAATTCGACTGACGAGCATATGAGGACATGTAAGATAGGGGCGCTACTTTCGTAGTGTCCGACTTGTGGGAAATTTCGACAAATGGAAAATGTGTCCGGATATGGCTATGGAGTCCGCTGACCCGAAGCTGGAAATATGGGTTCGAGTCCCTATTGCAAACAAATTTTCACTTGTCGTCATTGAATTGCTTTGGTGCCCTTGTTCAGTGGAGTAATTCCTTTCTTTCCTCTTCGGTTTTTATTTCTCTCATTTAAAAGAACGGGGAAAAACTATGGCCGGCCGCGGTGGCCGAGAGGACTAAGGCGCTCCAGTCACGGTCTGCACGGCCACTACGGTCGGGGGTTCGAATCCCCCCTCGGGCATGGATATTTGTGCCGTCCTAGTTCGTAAGTAGTTCATAAGTAGTTTGTAAGTTTAGGGACTGATGACCCCGTAGTTAAGTCCCATAGACTATACAAACATTTGCACATTTTTTAGAAAAACTATGGGAAACGAATGAGTATTGTTTACCATATCACTGCTATATTGTATCAGTAAAATCGCACTGTATATACCATAATAATTAAGACAAATTGATATTAGTCATATCCATTTTAATCCCTTCTACATTGAAAACATTAAACGAAGAAAAAAAAAAAAACAACCGTAAGCTGCTCCACCAACAGAATATGTAGCAGAGTACATTTTGAGTCGCACGCTTCCTAGGAATATAATTGTCAAACCATAAAAGCTTCGTAAATCTAAATAGCTTTTTGCCCTAGCGATTATCTTCACTAACGAAAGTTTCATGGTTGGTTGGTTGTTTGAGATAGGGGGGCCAAACTGCTAAGGTTATCGGTCCCCCCGTGGGGAGGGGAAGGAGTGAGGCTAGGAAACGAGGGGAAGGGAAAGGAAATGCAGTCCAGGAATGAAAGAAAGAAGAAAGACTGCATTAGCTCGGGGCCCCGTGCTCGCCACGCAGGTACTCACGAAAAAACCGTGAGCCCCCTGGGGGGGGGGAAGTTTCATGTTATGGATACCTACGCTACTGTAAACAATAATTCTAGGACAAACAAACTAAAAAATTATATTCTACATAGAGTAAAACGTTAGGAGCCTTATGAAGAGATTTAAACAGAATACCGTGGCGGCGCCTCCTATGTGTTCACTAGTTAAGTGAACCCCCGGAAAAAAACTCGTCGTGAAAAAAAAAAAAGTATATAAATAAAATAAAAAGTGTTTTTAAACTGTCATTCTTCGTTTCGTTGTTCTATCAGATCATTTTATATGCACATCCAAAGTGTTATCATCACATGAGAAACGTTTTACGTCGCGGAGACAGCGTGTATACGAGTCGTAGCGCGGTCGTTTAATATAGGCGGCAGTGGCTGCAGCATTGCAATACGCATGCGCGACCGAGGTTCAGATTCTCTTATGAACCCCATGGAGGCAGCACATGTGCGCTCCCACGGCAGGAAGGGGCGAGGAGAAACGTCGCTTTTAACATTGCCATTGGAGCTGGTTGAGAGACCAGCTCCTGGCTACACAAGCTCTGACGATTATGTACGAATGGTCCCAAAGCTAAGACAATGGAGCTAATGCGCACGTCAACTTGCGCATCGGCAGATCCTCCATTAAGGTAACATCCACCCTTCATATTTGATTTTGGTGCATTGAAGATTCATCAAAAACATGTCATATTTGGTAAAATATATTATAACTATAAATGAAAGACGCATCAACTGTAAAAGCCTTCAGAAGATTTGACTAAATAATAATGAAGTCACAACTCTCCAATTAGCAAGAATAGCCGTGTGGCTAGCGGCATCACGTTGAGCCGTCAAAGGTAGTGGGTTCGAGATCGACTACAAGCAATTTTTTGAAAACCTAATCTTCTTATCAATAGATAGGGGAACAACAATAACTTTTGTATTGTTACTTGCAACATATATTTTGACGTTTTAGTAAATGTGTCGCGATTTTCAGCGTAAATGACAATTATACCATTCATTGTAACAGATTTTTAACTGTTTGAAAAGGTGTGGGGGAGAGCAGCCTTTGCGCATGCGTAATATTAGGAGGGGGTGCTGCTTACAGTGTCATGTGACTCAAAGGTAGCTTTTCTCTTCATCGTAACAGAGTCATGTTGTTACAGTCACTTAAAATTGTAATCAGTTACTTGCTGTGTTTTAGTGTTATGTGTATATTCACATGTTCTTGGAGTTAATTATCAAAGAAAAAATAACAACTTTCAGTATCTTCTAGAAACAAATTACTCAGCTTTAAGCTTGGAACAAAAGCGTGAAATAAAGAAGCTTGGTAGGCCGACGCCTCAGCTCGAGTCGAAGCAAGTGCAAACAAGCTGAGGTAAGACATTCTGCAGATCGTTTCACGAAAATATATCTAAAGGGGGGCAGGCGCTTTCTCCGGCGCCACTCATAGAGTGACAGCTAATTTTCTATTTGGACGTTTGGATGCCGAGCGGTGAAAGGGGGGGGGGGGGAGCGGCGCCGAAACATCTACTTCACTATCAAGATCCGGCACTCAGAGAAGTGAACCCCCAGTCATCTGAAGCACCAGCCGCCACTGCTTATTAATAAGGTTGAGGCTACAGATATGAAAGTAGTAAGGATGATAACAGGTACTAATAGGTGTGAACAATTCCAAGAGGGTGTTCATAATGAGGGAATCAAAGGAAAAACTAGGAATGAACACCTTAGATGAATCAGTTAGAGCGAACAGGCTGAGATGGTGGGGACATGTTACACGCATGGGAGGAGCAAGGTTACCTTTAGGTTCGGTCAAGAATGATTTTGAAGTAAAGGGTGTTACATCAGGCGAGGCATTTAACAGGTGAACATGGAAGAATTTGATTACGGGGACAATGCTCCAAACTGAACGCTGAAAGGCATAATCGGTCTCTAATGATGCTTTCCATCTGACAGGCAGAGAAGATGGTCATGATTCATTCGACAGTAGGGAAATTTTTCAGCCAGATTCTATGTGAGCTTGTAGTTGGATCGAGGGAGCATGGAATGGGAAATATTTTTTATGTAACTCTCGGAGAACATCTGCTATACAAAATATTGAAAGCTTACTGTATTTGTTAATATGTGTTCAGGGTTAAGTCGATGACTTGCGCGCCATGGTAGTGTAACTCAATGGCTACCGTGTAGTGTATTTGCTACCCTCGTCCTTATATAGCTTTGACGTCACTGGTGGTCAGTCTATCGCCGTATAAAGCAGTCTTTCCGACTGCAGTGGTCGCTTTAACATTGCGATGGTGGGATCCATGCTGAGCTCAGCAAAAAACACCGTTTTTATTAATAGTGCTATTAAACATTGAAATCTCTATCGTTTGTTTTATGTCGGTTATGAGATAATTTTACTAAAGAATCTATAGAGAATTTCCGAGTATACTATACTTGAATTTGGCGGGCGAACTTGCTGTCGGATCTGGTGTGTGTGTGGGGCAACTCACGGCATTTGGATTTTCGCTACCACATGGTTCGTGAGGGAGTCGACTTTGTATACAGAAATGAATTATCTGTACAGTGTGGGAGTTCGAGGGATAGTGTAGATGGCTGCTTCCAATATAGTACTCAATAGTATTCCTTTATTACAATTTTGAAGTCAGAAGCCCGGGGGAGGAATGGCTGAGCGTTCTAAGGCGCCTTGCTGCAGAGCGCTTGGTTGCTCGATGTCGGAGGTTCGAGCCCTCCCTGTGGGCATGGGCGTGTGTGTTATCCTTAGGTTAGTTAAAGCTTTTTAAGTAGTTTGTAAGCATAGAGAATGATGCCCAAAGACGTAAAGTCCCACAGATTTACAAACATTTTAATTGCTCCAGAACCCACAAGTCAAGTAGTCAGACAGTGAATGATCTACGTCAATGAGAACTCAATACAATGAGGTGAAAAAAGTTATGGGATAGCAATATGCACAGACACAGATTGCGATAAGGTTCCCGGCGTGATTATGACCACACAATAGGACGTAAAAGACTTTAAAAGCAGAATGTTAGAGGTGATAGGTACATACATGGAATATTTCATGTTAGCGAATTCAATATTGCGAGAACCAAAATGTAGTTTCCCCAGAATACCACGTTTCAGGCATGCAGCGGCGTCTGTCTAGAGTTGTCAGTTCTAATAGACAACCAGCACTGCGTTAAACAACTGCAGAAATCAATGCGGGACGTATGACGATAGTATGCGTTAGGACAGCGCGGCAGAATGTGGCGTTGATGGGCTATGGCAGTAGTTGAATGATCTAAAGCCTTTGCTAGCAGCACATCACCCACAGCACCACTCCTGGGCTAGTGACCGTATTGGTTGGAAGCTAGCTGACTAGAAACCCGTGACTCGGTCACATAAGTCACGACTTTAGCTGGTAACAGCTGATGGCAGCATTCAGTGGCGGTGCGTCCTATGTTTTCAATGGTTCAGTGAACCCACGAAGAAAAGCTCGCCGTGAAAACAAAATATATAAATAAATAAAATAAAATGTGTTTTTAAACTATCATTCTTCGTTTCGTTGTTCTATCAGATCATTTTATATGCACATCCAAAGTATTATAATCACACGAGAAACGTTTTACGTCGCGGAGACTGTATGTATACGAATCGTAGCGCGGTCGCTTAATATAGGCGGCAGTGGCTGCAACGTTGCACTGCTCCTGCGCGACCGAGGTTAAATTTCTCTTCTGAACCCTCTGGAGGCAGCATATGGGTAGTCCCGCGGCAAGGAGGGGCGAGCGGAAACGCCGCTAATAACATAGGCGTTGGAGCTGGTAGACACACCAGCTCCTGGCTACTCGAGCTCTGACGGTTACACATGAATGGTCCCGAAACTAAGATAATGGATCTACTGCGCACCTAGCCTTGCGCATCGTCTAATCCTCCATTAAGGCAACATCCGCCGTTCAAATCTGGTTTTGGCACATTGCAGATTCACCAAAAACACGTCATATTGGTTAAAATATACAGTAGAACTTCTCAAACTCGACACAATGTGGACTTAAGGGTTGTCGAGTTTTGAGGTTGTCGAGTTTTAGGGAACTTAAATAAAAATAACTAGGAGTTGAATAAAAACGCTTATTTAGAGTATTAAAATTGTACATTTATTGATTTATTATATACAATTATATATTTATATCAACATTTATAACTTATAAAAAAATTGAGACAAAAGGCCTAGTAGAATCTGAAAATACAGTGTTCATTATAATTACTACTGAAGTTGTTTATACTGCTTATAAAAGGCCCATCACAGTTAGTTATGGGAAGTTTTCTGAACACTAGAAGAAAACTGTAAAAGAAAACTTACTGAAATCGTTTGAAAAACCCTGTGATTGAAAACTGCTTTTCTGTCTCCACACGGCATCTTGCAGCTGGTTCACGGAGTCGCCTGAGGAACAGAATCTCCATTCCACTCGCATTTTGCTGCTCTAAGTACTGCAATGTCCCTTCAACAAATTTCACAGCCTCACTGTGGCTAACTTTTCTTTCTTGTCGATGGTCCTCTTCCTCTTCTTCTTCCGAATCGTCTCCTTCTACGTCACGCCCTTTGATAGCTGCGATGATTTCATCTTCTCCCAGTGGTTCTGATGCTCTGTCGAGATCCATCCATTCATTGACATCATTGCTTGAAGACTCTTCACACCCAGGAATTTTTTTCATGAGTTCAATCAAGTCGCTATTTTCAGAATTGATTCCATCGTCACGCGACAAATCATTGCCAGCGTGATCTATAAGTTTCCTCCAAGAACGAATGAGGGTTATGGTCTCAAGCTCGCGGCCTCACGATAAGGAAAGTGGCCACAGAAATCCCGGAACGTGTGCAAACAATAGCCCGCCCCAGCTGGGCAGGTAAAGGGTGCGTTGAAGGACATTGGAAAACCCATTAACCTAGTCTGAGTCTCTAGCGCTCTTGGGCGGCCTACGTACTGATGGAAAGCTTTACGTTATGGGCGGTGTAAAAAAAAAAAATATTAATTCACCAGCCCTGTCGAGTTTTACGGAATGTCGAGTTTTCGGGAATCGAGTTTGAGAGATTCTACTCTATTATAATTGAGGACCCCAGAGGTCAAGGGGTCCTAGTGACAATTTTGGACGCCGAGCGAGGGCGAGGGGGAGGGGAAGCGCCGAGCTGGGGTGGGCGGGGGGGGGGGGGGACAGGGGGGCGGCGCCACTATCAGGATCCGGCATTCAATGAAATGAACCCCCAGTCATCCCAAGCACCGGCCGCCATTTGTAGGATTCGAGTGTGCGCACTCTCCACGAGATCAAGTTCTCAACAAGACACTGTGCAAATTGGTGATGTCTCCGGAATGGTGGGGGGTTGATTTTACATGGAATCTACATCTACATAAATACTCTAAAAATCAAACTGAAGTGCATAGTAGAGGGTTCATCGAACCGCTTTTACGATATTTCTCTACCGTTTCTTTCTCTAATAGCGCTCTGGAAAAGAAACACCTAAATCTTTCCGTTTTCGATCTCATTTTTCTTATTTTATTATGATGACCATGCCTCCCTATGTAGTTGGGTGCTAACAAAATATATTCGCATTGGGAAGACAAAGTTGGTTAAAGAAATTTCACAAACAGATCTCGCAGCAACGAATAACTCCTTTCTTTTAATGACTTCCATGGTACTCTCTCTCCTCTATATCGTGATAATACAAAACTAGCTGCCCTTCTCTGAACTTTCTCTATGTCCTCCGCCAGTTTCACTTGATGGTGATCTCACAATGTACAGCAATACTCCAAAATTGTAGTGTATGCAGTTTAATTACTACATGTTCCAAGTGTTCTGCAAGTAGCCTTTGGTTCGACCTTTGCACAATATTTTCCATGTATTCTTTCCAATTTAAATTGTTCCTAATTGTTATTCCTTGATATTTAGTTGATTTTACGACCTGCAGATTTGGCTGATTTATAGTGTAAATGAAGTTTCACGGATTTCTTTTACTGCTCATATGAATAATTTCACACTTAGCCGGCTGCGGTGGCCGAGGGGACTGAGGCGCTACAGTCACGGTCTGCACGGCCACTACGGTCAGGGGTTCGAATCCCTCCTCGGGCATGGATATTTGTGCCGTACTTAGTAGTAGTTAATTCATAAGTAGTTTGTAAGTTTACGAATTTATGACCCCGTAGTTAAGTCCCATAAGCTCTACAAACATTTGAACATTTGACTTATCGTTATTTAGGGTAAATTGCTAATTTCTTTACCATGCAGACATCTTATCTAAATCATTTTGCAGTTGCTGTTGACTTTCTGTAGACTTTAATAACTGATAAATGGCAGAATCGTCCGTAAAAAGTCTAAGAGAGCTGCTCAGATTGTCTCCTAAATTATTTATTAAGAACAATGGGGGCACTTTAACACTTCCCTGGGGAAGGCCACATATCGGTTCTGTATTATTTGTTGGCTTTCCGTCAGTTAAACGTACTGTGTCATTTCAGAGTGGAAATTTCGAATCCAGTCGCACAATTGTGGAGATATTCCATAAGCATGTGATTTGATTAAAAGCCGCTTGTGAGGTACAGTATCAAAATCTTGAAAATGTTGCCCTGCCGTAATGAACTGCTCATAGTGTGAAATAGACGCATTATTTAAAATTATTGCAGTTGTTTTTGATCTTCTGGCGACTTTACTTAACGATAAATGACAGCATCAACCGCGAACAGTCCTAAAGAGCTGTTCACATTGTCTCCTAAATCGTTTATTAAGATAAGGAACGGTGAGGGTATTACAACACTTTCCTAGGGAACGCCAGATATCACTTCTGTTTTCTCGACGACTTTCCGTCAATTAAAACACACCGTGTCCTTTCTGGAAGGAAATCGCGAATCCAGTCGCACAACTGTGACGATATGCCACAAGCACGCAATTGGATTAAAAGCCGCTTCTGAGGTGCAGTGTCAAAAGCCTTCCGCAATGAGTCCTCTGGCCCAACGGAACTGATAATTCACTGAAAATGGATGCCTTTAGAGGAAGCATAGCTGAATGTCCCTGCAGCGGACTCGCGAAGACTTGTTATATCGATGCCACGTCGAGGTGTTGCACTTGGCACAAGTAAAGGAGGTCCGACATGGTATTAGGAGCTCACTCATGACTTTTATCAGCTCAATAGCATTCATTTATTTTATTCCCTTGCTGCAGAATCGACTGGTCCAGTAGTTATCCGCCTATTCATAGAGATCCTCTGTGCAATATCTGTGAAGGACAGCGAGAACTGAATGGGATGGTAAATGTGAAGAAATCTTCTTGGTTTTCTACCGATGTGAATGCGTTCAAAATATCGTGGGACTGCAGTGCAGCCTTCCAGATAAAGGTCCAAGAAGACTTCATCGGCGCTCCAGTCACGTTCTGCACGGCCACTACGGTCGGGGGTTCGAATCCCCCCTCGGGCATGGATATTTGTACCGTCCTTAGTATAAGGTAGTAGTTTGTAAGTTTAGGGAATGATGACCCGGTAGTTAAGTCCCATAAGCTTAACAAACATTTGAACATTTTTTTGAAGACTTCATCAGCTTACTTTGGGAAAGTCTAAATTCAAGTGTAGTGTGGTACGAATCGCTACGGTCAGATTTCTAAAAGCGCAGGAAGGAAGGAATGAAGTAAGATTAGGGTTTAATGTCCCGTCGATGTTGTGACCATTAGAGGCGGACCAGCTGAGGACAGGTCAGTACATGTCCAAACAGTGGCTCCCAGTGCGACGAATTAAGTTTGCGGTCAGATCAGCACGGTCTTTAAAACACTGGTGGGTAGATTTACAAAAAAAAAAAAAAAAAAAAAAAAAAAAAAAAAAAAAAAATGCGTAGATAGCTTACAGTAGAAAGAGCTCTGAGCTCTGTTCTCTGTTTGCGTTTGTCTGGTTGACATTTCTGTGGATGTTCATAGATTCTCTGTAGTGCCAGCTATTAAATTATTATTTTATTTATAAAAAAAAAATCGGGAAAGGCTAGGCAGTACTGCGCTGCAGAGTAAAACTAATGTAAAAGCTACCATTCAAGGAAACGGATCTAACAACTGGAGAAATGCTTCCCAATAAAATTTGAATATCAGCTATGTTATTAAATGTAAAATTACAATGACAGCCGCGGTTGAGTGGCCGAGCGCTCTAAGGCGCCTTTCTGCGGCGTGCGTGGTTGCTCGCCGTCGGAGGTTCGAGCCCTTCCTCGGGCATGAGTGTGTGTGTCGTCCTTAGTGTAAATTAGTTTAAGTAGTTGCTGTATGTTGGTATTAGAAATTTACCTGAGTGGAGTGCCTCCATGGTTTATGAGATCGCTCTTCGTCTCACACTGCTTCCACAGTCACCACTTTTGCTACCCTTTACGCTTAATGAGACAGATTTTGATAGCGAGTGGCCGCACTGGCGAAAGTGCGCACTGGTGCGTCATTCCTTCCGTTTAGTGAAAGCAAACGCAGTCGCTTGCCATGTGTGAAGTCACTGCGTGTCAAGCGACACTTTCTAATGATATCTGTGGCGTTCTGTTTGTACTTATAGGTAGTTCCGCTATACCAATGATTGCCTGCGTGAAAGCAAATTCATATATCATAGAGTATCGAACGCATATACAGGGGATGAACAAAATAATATGAACATGTAACATTTATTTAGTATGGAGTTGCTCTAACATTGGCTTTGAGAAAAGCTGCAGCTCTTCAAGAAAAAGAGTCGTCAAGAGTCTCTATAGATACCAAAATAATGTTAGCCATTCTTGTACCAAAACAACCGCCAATTACTTGGAGCTGTAAATGTGATACTTACTCTTTGCTCTAAAACTCCAAATATTCAGTTACGTTAAAAATTGTGACTTTACTGTGTCTGATCATTTTTTGATGCTATAAAAACGTGACTAAACCTATTTGGCTGTGTGTGTGGCCGCATTATCATTTTGAAATATGACAGTGTTTGTTACCAATACGGTAGTCATAGTAAGCAGCTTGCTGTCGAGGATGATATTGAATCAGTTTTCCGACCAGCAAAGATAATGATAGAAACAGTTGAATACCCAAATCACGTCGGAACCTCCCACAAGCTGGACTGTAGGAAGCAGGCATGCCGTATCCTAACCTTATTTTAGGGTTTTCGATACATAAACCCGGTTATTTGTAACAAGCGATGTAAAAGACCATACCAAAGTTTCCATGTTGTGTTATCGTGGCACCGCTTCCTTCGCAAATTTTTCCTTGGTTTTTATTATTAAAGAGTCTAACAACTGCAATCCTTCCATGAATGTTAAGCTCCACCTATTATGTTTTATCGAAACAGTATTACTCTAGTGAGTGTAGAGTTTTGCAGTTGATTATGCCGTGTTAGTTTTATGTTTTCTGGCCAGTTTCGTTCCTAATGATCGTCAGTGGCGCGAGACCGCTCCCCGTCAGGGGTTCGAATTCCCCCTCGAGCATGAATGTTTGTGCTGTCTTTAGCATAAGTTAGTTCATAAGTAGTTTGTAGTCCCATAAGCTTAACAAACATTTGAACATTTGAATTTTTTGCTTGTCGGTGTTTTCCACTTGACTGTGGGTTTTGTCCACTATTCCCCTTCGTCAATGATGTTTAATCTTGTTTTGTTACGTTGTCTTTGCCGAGGATGCTGTCGCTAGTAATACTTTAAACAGTGCCACCGTTTTCGTCACACCATTGAGTCGGCATCTTTGGGAAGTCTGAGAAATCACGCATTTCATCTACTGAATGTCCAAGAATAATATGTAATATACTGCAAGGTAAAGTACAAGACTCTGTACGTCAATTTTGCACTGTGGTCGCATCTCAGTGTTAACGCGCAGTGGTGCCAACTTGCAGCAATATGTTGTTTACTGCATGGTGTTCATATTATTTTGTCCGCCCACTGTTTATGTAGTTACTGGAGCTAGAGAATTTTCTAAATTACGATGAAATCTAAAAAATTCTGAGTATCGCATTTGTAAAAATCGTACTTTGATTGGAATCTGATAAATTGACTGATAAAAGTATCGTGTTGTGGATGGATTAAGGACTAAGTGACACCGATAATCTCGAAATTTGAGCGTCCTACACCCACACAACAATAGTAGGAACTATGTCTTAAGCATGCAAACGTTGAACCGATAGAAGTTTTACATTATTTGATCAAAACTAGCCGGACACTCATATGGATTGAGAAATTGGCCACTCGATACCCTGCTGGTAGAATCACTAATATAAACGGTCAGGACACTTCAGTAACTTCTAACGTGAGATATCCATTATATATCACCTGAGTGACAAATACCCGGCCGCAAATAGAAATTAGTAAACCCTCTTAGAGTTTCCCAATTCACTCAAGATTTATTGCTGAAACAGTGCATATGTAGTACATGAAATGATCGTTGTATATAAAACGAATGTCCGTGTGTTTTTGTGTACGTACTGCATACAAATCTACAGTTTTGTTCCAGTCTCTATGAACGTTTGCACACATAAGCTTCAATCCATGAGTACGGTCACCGTAAGTGTAAGTATCACGTACAACAGATAGTTCACGAGATATGACGTCATAAACAATGAGATGCAAGAAAAACTGCTGCATTTCGCGATAATGTTGTACATTTCCTCCTAAAACACAGGACAGATTTCAACCAAATTTGATAAACATATTCCATTCCATGAGGTACCAATTCTGCAATGGTAAGACCCACATATGACACATGGTTCAGATGATATAACGTCATAAGCAATACAATATATGAGAACGAGATTACTTATCGACTTGCAACAAACGTTAAACATAATTTCAAACCTTTATTGAACTTTTTCTCTCTGACTACTATAGCAAAATTATGAAAGAAAAAATGTTCCTCGCTTACTATTTTTCCGCTGTTCATGAACTAAAACTACGGCATTCGGTATAACGATACAATTTATAATTTTTACACTACAAATTGTAGCCGCAGGAAATTTTACAGACAGTATACACACATATAGCTGAATGTACCTTCGAAATAGTATCACAGCACGACACGTTGTTCATGAGATATGAGCACATAAACAGAAACGTTCATGGAAAACCATCCCATCACGCACCAAGTTTTAATCTATTACTAATTTACTACTGATTGTATTCGCAACAGATTTTACAGACATACAGCAGTAATACAAATGAATATATACCTGAAAAATTATACAATTGCACAACATATAACTCAATAAATATGAGATCGTACGAATTTTATATGTCATTTGTATTTTGATTACCGTCTTTCTTTGTTTTGATACTGCACTTATAATTTTGTACATTATGCAAGACAGTCTTATGTCTTATATATTCTCCGATAAATATAACATGGTTTTAGAAAATGTTTGTTTGTAATTCTTATGGGACCACACTACGTTGGTCATCAGTCCCTAGACTTACAAACTACTTAAACTACGTTAAACTAACCTAAGGACGACACAAACATCCATGCCCGAGGGGGGATTCGAACCCCAGACGCGGGAGGCCGCGCGGCCCGTATCGTGTCGCTCCAAACCGCTCGGCTGATTGATTGATCTTCTCAGGGAAGCCAAAACAGTCTTGGTCCAACCCGCCACTGCCCGCACCGAAACTAAGTTTATTGTACGGTATCGCTCCCTGTATATCTATTAAAGCCAACCAATGCCCTTGAACAGTGCAAGGAGTCCCTTTACCAATTCTTTATTAGACACAACTTCTTCGGGTCTGGTTGTCACAAATGTTCTGTGCCTTTTACTCTCCAATGCAATGCATTCGAAGATTAGATGTGATGCAGTTTCATCACCGTCATCACAGATCCTACATTTAGGGTCCTCTTCTGTTATTCCCATTGTATGTAGGTGTTTTTTGAAATACCCATGGCCTGTCAGCAATCCAACCATGAGTCTAATCTCTCTCCTGTTCAGGCGCAGGATTGCAGAGCTTCTTTTTTTTTTTTTTTTTTTTTTTTTTTTTTTTTTTTTTTTTTTTTTTTCTATGGGACTTAACTACGGGGTCATCAGTCCCTAAACTTACAAACTACTTATGAACTACTTACGAACTAGGACGGCACAAATATCCATGCCCGAGGGGGGATTCGAACCCCCGACCGTAGTGGCCGTGAAGACCGTGACTGGAGCGCCTTAGTCCCCTCGGCCACCGCGGCCGGCAGAGCTTCTTTTAAAACATGGTTTTGGCATCATTACCTTGCCATGTTTTTGTTGATAGACTTTGGTCCAATATTCTACGTGCTGTCTTCTGAGCCAGTTATGTAGCTCCAATTTGATCATTGCCTTGGTGATTGTCAGGACAGGTTCCGGTCCAATAAATGGAGTCTCTGCCCCCATCCTGGCCATTCTGTCGGTATGTTAGTTGTCACTGATCCCCGAGTGGCCAGGGACCCACAATAGGTTTACCCTATTGCTTTCCCCTAGCTCCACCAGAACCCTGTGACATTCTGCAACAATTTTAGATCTTGTTGCAAGAGCTGCCAGTGATCTCAGGGCTGCCTGACTGTCTGAGTATATATAGATGCTACGGTCTTTATAGCACCTACGCAAATTCTCCTCCACACACTCGGCTACTCCCGCACTGATGTTTTTAGAAAACAGGAGATGGACAGAGAGAGATGAGATAAGTAATAACTCAAGGCAGGAATAAACAAATAAATACCCAGATAACGAAGGGTTTTCACTAATCACTTATACGTATCGATAGCTCAAGCGGTATAGAGGTACCAGGTGTTGATCCACACTGAAACATCCATAATAATATGTGGGTAGCCTCCACGAGGGGCAATGCAGGCGCTGATTCTGGGATCATTCGATCGTACAGATGGGGAATACTGTCTTGGGACACATTATTCCACACCTGCTCGACTTGATCACATAGTTGTGTAAGAGTTGCACGTGTCAGTTATTGTTCCATCATATCCCACACGTGCTCAGTTAGAGACAATTCCGGCAGTGGCGTAGCTATCATAGGGCTAGGCGGAGCAGTGCCCCGGGGCCCCTGAGCTCCAGGGGCCCCTCAGCCTCCATGAGCAAAGTTCGGAAAAAGTTACAATAGTGCGTCGTTTTTATTTATTTATTTATTTTGTACCTTCCCACCCTACCGTCCATCAATTCCCCTTCCCGTCCATCTAAGCTGCCCACAGTAGTCGCACTGGGCCACAAGGTGAGGGAACATTGCTTCTAGTGGGGCCTGCTGACAGTCGCTGAATACAACAATCGGCACACTCCAGTCGGCAGAAGTTGCTGCAGCATCAGAGCTGCTCACAGCAACAGCTGCGCCTTCCAAGTGTTGCGGCGTGCAATGTGAAAGATCGCGCGACTCCAAATACTGTATAAATACATTCACTGTACAGTACTTTTATTGGCAAGTAGAAGTGTACAGTTCGATTATACGAATAATCGGTTATCCGAACATCCATGTCCCCCAATTACACTTCGGATAATCGACTTTCTACTGTACATAATATTTTAGCTGAATGAAGGATTTTCGACTTTTAACTTTTTGAATACTGCCAACAAACTTCAAACATACGAAGTGAAATCCAAAAATTATTCCCATCTGAGAATATAAACATAAAAAGCTATTGCTTGTCCGCTAAGACGTGCACCCTGCCACCTGCTGAATTACTAGCAGTGTGTGACAATACTGTTCATGGTTTGATTCGCGGCAGTGTGCCATATTTTCGTGGTTGAGTAAAACTTCATTGTTTATTTTTACTAGCTTCTGCCTGCGACTTCATTCACCGAGTATGGAGCAACTTCGAAAACTGTTCCATGGTAGTTTTATCTGTATGTCCTACCCAGGTCCAACTCTATCCCTCTCCAAAATTTCATCCAAATCCACCCAGTAGTTTCTGCTTGAAAGCATAATTAACTTTCACAGTTATGATTATATTAGAGACTACGATTAAAAATTATCTGCTGCGTGACACACAGTAATTTACTTAAGAGTAGGATTCCCTTATTATGTCTTCCATTAAGCGGTAAGGACCTGATGAAGTAATATTGCATCTGTATAGTTCATAGGCGCCGAATACGGGTATGCTCGGCCTCTCAAGCATACCCCAAAATTTGAGTGTGTATGCTCGGCATACCCCACTGAAAATTTTGGTATTAATTTTTTCTTTACGTTATATTTTTTGATTGTAATTAAATTCGACTCTCTCATTCCATTGATGGGCGGCTGGCTTTTGTAATACACCGCTGTAAAAAGAGTACCTAAAACAAACAGGTAATTGAATTGGTAGGCATTGAAATTCATGTTGACATGTGAGTGAAGTGATCATTTTCTAAATAGTCCGAATGTTAATGGAATGTTGTTTGTAAGTTCAATTTCGTAAACTGAAAGCGGTAACCTTTAATAGTTGTATTAAATAACTAGAAATGAAGTGGGTTTGGTACGATACGATGAAAATGTGTATACTACTAATTTAACGTTTATGTATTCTCTTAGAAGTCAATTGTCTTCAAGGAATCGTGTTACTGTTAGGTCGTGAGATTTTTCATCCTGTTTACTGATTTGGTGTGTGATATAACAATGAATTGTGAACCTATTAGTATCGACAGACATGGTATGACAGCAGAAGTGGTTATGGACTATTTCCGTCATACTGTATAGAAAATAAATTTTCAGAAGAAGGAAGGCAGGAAGACCATTCGATGTTAGTTTTTGAGATAATGAACACAGTATTCACAATACAAGCACATCATTATTTGATATGCATATCTAAGAAGGCAAAAACTCTGAAAATGATTTCTGTACTTACCACAGCGGGAAAACAGGTTCGCAAAACCAACAGGGTCGCAAAAACCGCCCAGTAGTTCTGAAACGTGAAACTGAAATTAATGGCTGTTAATTTCTTTACTGTGTGTTAACGCCACTGAGCACACCCCGAGATTTTCAAAAGTCGGCGCCTGTAGCATAGTTTTAGTTTAGACAGTGCCCCATTGTCATTTTGCCCCGGGGCCCTTGCTGTAGTGGCGTAGATCGTTCTGGCCAAAGAAGAAGTTTCTACACGTCTTCCAGAACCTGTTGAGTTTCGTGTGCAGTATGTGGCCGAGCGTTATCCTGTTGGGACAACAGATCACCTTCGTGTTGCAAGGATGGCAAAATAACGGGACTTACAACATTCTGCAGGTACTAAGCTTTGGTCAGCGTTCCCTGTATGAACACGAAAGGTTAATGGGAGTTGTAGCTTAATGCACCCCAGATCATAAGGCCTGGGGTGGGCCATTGTGTCTTGGACGAACGCACAATACGATACAGTGCTCTATATTTCTATGTTGTACGCGCAAACGACCATCACTTGCGTTGGGTTGGGTTGGGTTGTTTGGTTGTGCTAGGGGGACTAAACTACTGAGGTTATCAGTCCCCTGTGGGAAGGGTAAGGAGTGAGGAGGGGAGGGGAAAAGGAAATGCAGTCCGGGAAGTAAAGAAGGAAGGAAGACTGCATTAGCTCGGGGCCTCGTGCTCGCCACGCACGTACCCACAAAAGAACCGCGAGCCACCGCTGGGGGAATCACATGCGTCCAATCAGAATGTACTTCCAATGCTGAAGACCACGACCTGTTATTCCGTCTTCCAAGTGATCCTCTGATGGCACCAGTGGAACCGATCACGTCGATGCTGTAGCATGAGTGGAAGACGGACTAAAGGCGTGCGTGCCCTTGTTCCTCTGCTAGCAACCGGTTGAAAACAGTTCTTGTTGACACAAACCGTGTTATCTGTGTTGTGGTATACGCTCGATCTGCCACTTCTCCTCTTAGAATACGAACATCTTGGCAGACGTCTGTGCTGCGTGGACGTCCAGAACCTCGTCTACGACAGCGAGAACCACCAAGAACGTCGAATCGGTGGTCAGCTGTTTGTTATGAAAATGAGCAGCTTAAAAATAAGTGCCTCACACGTATTCCTCATTCCAGACCTCGTACGGTCTGAAATGTTCATAGCCGACCACTGGTTTCTCATCCAATAATAGCTTAGGAACCTCCATCATCATCATCATCATCATCATCATCATCATCATTAGAAACTGATTATGCCTTTCAGCGTTCAGTCTGGAGCAAATTCCTCCATGATCCCCTATTCAATGCTAACATTGACGCCTCGTCTGATGTTATGCCTTTTACTTCAAAATCATTCTGCACCGAAACTAAGTACTTTCTTCTTGATCTACCTCGACTGCTCTTACCCTCCGCTGCCGAGCTCATGAGTCCCTTAGGTAACCTTGCTTCTCCCATATCGTGTAACATGACCCTACCATCTCAGTCTGTTCGCTCTAACTGCTTCATCTATGGTGTTCATTCCCAGTTTTTCTTTGATTTCCTCATTATGGACACCCTCCTGCCATTGTTCTCATCTATTAGTACCTGCAATCATTCTGGCTACTTTCATATCTGTAACCTCTACCTTATGAATAAGGTAACCTGTATCCACCCAACTGTCACTCCCATACAACAAAGTTGGTCGGAAGATAGAGCGGTGCACCGCTAACTTAGCCTTGGTACTTACTTCCTTCTTGCAGAAGAGAGTAGATCTTAGCTGAGCACTCACTGCATTAGCTTTGCTGCACCTCGATTCCAGTTCTTTCACTATGTTGCCATCCTGTGAGAAAATACATCCCAGGTACTTGAAACTGTCTACCTGTTCTAACTTTGTTCCTCCTATTTGGCACTCAATCTGTTTAAATCTCTTTCCCCAAGACATTACTTTTGTTTTGGAGATGCTGATCTTCATATCATAATCCTTGCACCTCTGATCGGGCTCTGAAATATTAGTTTGCAACCTTTCAATCAAATCGGCCATTACAACTAAGTCATCCGCATATGCGAGTCTGATTATTTTGTTTTCACCTATTTTAATCCCGACCTCCATCGTATGCATAATTTTCTTTCGAAAGGTTTATCATCTAGAAACGTGTTTGGCGATGTAGGTGCTGTTTTTGTAAATCATGACATTTTTACAGCTCCACTATGTGAAGTGTGTACATGGGAATGAGTACAACACTGTGCCAGATTCATGCTTTGCATGATGAAGTATACAATACATTACTTACGAAGAGCAAATGAAGTATGGATACAAAGTACCGTATATTTCAGAGTCTACTGTCAATACCTGCAGAGAAAGAATGTAAAAGAATAATGTAAGGTACCTTGGGAATACTGCATCTTCAGTAGTTGTAGAGTCTTCTGTAGTCGCTTTAAATACACATTTCTATTGGGCGAGCTGTACGATCGATCGTATCTGGTAAATATGTGGATTTAGATAAAAATTATTATGTCATTACTAAGATGATGTACACCATTTTTAGGCGTAGGATGCATCGATATCAATAAAAAAGATCGACTGAGAGACAAAACGTAAAGAGTATCAAACGTTCTTACTGAGTATGCATAAATTTGTATGGTTTGTCCACCAAAAACACCAATAAATAGGACGATTCTACAGACACTGTTGCAGTGGGTGATAACCAGTCGTGACTGACACGCAAAATTCAGCAGGCTGATCGCGAAGAGCTTAGAGTTTGTGAGAATTAAATGACTATCGCCAAACAGAGTAGGGGATTGATAGCAACGACCATTACTAGTGATTAATCGACTGTTACTTCACAAGGGAAACTCGTTCAGTAAAAATCCGGTACGGGTATGTGAGAGACTCTGCAATGTCGTCGCTGACCTTAGCGTTGTTTGTATATATCGCATTCAAACAACTCTCCTCTCATCGCCCCATCGCCCCCTCCCCCCCATTTTTATTTTGAGTCAAGAGCTGTTGTTACAAGATACAAGTCTTCCAGCAACGAGGAGAAGGAACAAGGATCCATTTTCGAACAAGATCTGCTCTCATTTCACTGGAAGCTTTGTCGTGCATCGGTCCGATCATAGAATACCCTTTCCCTATCGATACCTCCCTACATGATTTCTTCTCGTGGGCTTCTTCAAAGACAAATATTACATCCTAAAACCATTAATGTCAAACAAAACTATAGTCGGCTCATTACCACAGCCATCGAGAATGCCATGCCAGATATTTTTCGCAAGGCTTGGCATGACTGTTGTAGAATTCATTTAGTCCTTGTGTGCAACAGCACGAATATACAACCGTCGCACAGTGCTATGAGCAAATCTACTCTTATCCAAATTAATCATTATTAGAATAAAACGCTGCCTACGAAAATTAAAGAAAGTTCAGGTAAAGTACCGAGTTTTCATAAGCATTGAATATTCTATAAAAAGGAGTATTCCAAAAATGCGCAGTCTGCAATCGGAAAATGTGATCCGGCATCAATGTGAAAGATCAATGATCGCTGTGACATGTCAATGGCATTCGTAGCTCGGCAACACATGTCGGCTGAGGCAGTGACGGCCACTACGGTCGGGGGTTCGAATCCCCCCTCGGGCATGGATATTTGTGCCGTCCTAGTTCGTAAGTAGTTCATAAGTAGTTTAGGGATTGATGACCTCGTAGTTAAGTCCCATAGACTATACAAACATTTTTGAGGCAGTGAAGCGGTCTGAAATGCGAGCAACAGAGGGTCAGCTGATAAGCTCAAGCTACTCGCCTGGTCACGGTCGTGCCTGCTATGGCCGATGACAGCAGGCTCGAACCCAAATTATGGATATCACACTATAATGTAAAGGAAGCTGCGTGTCTCAAGGATTGTATTTCAAGCAAAAGGAAGGTCTGTGATAAATAAGTATCTCTCTCTTACATTTTGCTATACGTCCGGAAGGCGTCTTATGCTATATGCGCATCTATTTTGTTGATGTCCCGTATTGACCGCGTTACGGCATCGATAATATTTCTGGTGTTGTACAGGCTTCCTCACAGTGGGTCTTTCATTTTGGCAAAGAGATCGTAATGGCAAGGACTGATGGATGCTTTAGAATCTCCGATCGCCAGCATCGCGATAAGGGACCGGTAATACATGTAGGATAAAGTAGATTGTCTGTGGCATAGGGAAGTTTGTGTTGGTCCGGGAGGTGTGGAGGGATAACCTAATGGCGAGGGCGACTACTTGCGTAAAGTTGGAAATCAGGGTTCGTGTCCCGGTACGGCATAAATATTGCACTGCCACCAACAAATTGCACAGCTTACTTTTAGTCATGTTCGTATATACAACATTTAGAGTTTTATTGACAGTTATAGTCACCGCAATGTCCAGTTCCTTCAGACACGCATGTCTAACGTTGTATTGGTTAAATCGTTAAACATGGACGTTGCATATTGTACTCATCAGTAATTTAATATCATGCGGTTTCTACGCAAGTCCACGAGTATCAACAATGAGTGCTAAAGGTACGTGACTAACATATTGGCCGACGGTCCATACCCCAGTAAAATTCAATATGCAACATTTTAGGTGAAGTGCAGGCCAGTAAAAAAGACGCTTCCGTCGTTATTCCAAGAGTTTTATATGAGTCATATAAGACACTGGATTGTCCATATGAAGTTGGATACCTTTAATTGTCTAAAGAATAAATTGTTGCTCTGGAATGGAGTACGGATCGAATACCATACCCAACAGCGATCAAAAGCACCACCCTTGACGTTTGATTGCAGTTCTGTTCACACACACAGATTGTCAATTGCACTTGTGAATTTAACCTCTATCACATTTGCGACCATCACTATGTTGTTGTCGATGTCTTCAGTCCGGAGACTGGTTTGATGCAGCTTTCCACCCTACTTAACAAGTCTCTTCATCTCTTCATAAGAACGGCAACCTTCGTCTATTTGAACCTGCTTACTGTATTCGTCTCTTGGACTCCGTCTGCGATTTTTACTCTCAATGCTAAATTCACGATTCCTAGATATCTCAGAATGTGTCCTACTAATCGATCCCTTCTTTTAGTCAAGGTATGCCAGACATTCCTTTTCTCCCAAATTCTATTCACTATTCTACCCATTAGTTACACGATCTAGCCACTTCAGTTTCAGCATTCGTCTGTGACACCATATTTCACAAGCTTAACCGTCTTCTGATTGGAAGTATTTATCGTCCATGCTTCACTACCATATGAGGCAACACTCCACAGAAATGCTTTCAGGAAAGAGTTCCTAATACTTAAATTAATGTTCGGTCTTAACAAATTTCTCTTTCTCAGAAAAGCTTTTTTTTCTATTGCCATTCTGCATTGCCGGCCGCGTTGGCCGAGGGGACTGAGGCGCTCAAGTCACGGTCTGCACGGCCACTACGGTCGGGGGTTCGAATCCCCCCTCGGGCATAGATATTTGTCCCGTCCTTAGTATCAGTTAGTTCATAAGTAGTTTCTAAGTTTAGGGACTGGTGACCCCGTAGTTAAGTCCCATAAGCTATAGAAACATTTGAACATTCTGCATTTTTTACCATCTGGGCTGCGACCATCATATGTTATTTTAGTGTCCAAATAACAAAAGTCATCTTCCACCTTTATTGTTTCGTTACCTACTCCAGCTCCTTCAGCATCACCTGATTTTCTTCGACTACATTCCATTACACTTTTTTCGGTTGTTAATTTTCATCTTATACGCTCCTACGCTCCTTTCACGACAATGTCCATTCCATTCAGTTGCTCTTTCAGGTGCTTTGCCGCCTCTGACAGAATTACAATGTCATCGAGAAACCACGGTGCTTTTATTTCTTCACCCTGAAGTTTAATCCTTTCTCCAAATTTCGCCTTGCTTTCCTTTACAGCTTGCTCAACGTTCAGATAGAATAAAATCATAAAGCGATACTCTTACAAAAATTGTATAATCTCCTATTCATTTCATCAGCGATGTGTCCATTGTTCGTTTCTGGGTGATCGTGAAACTCATGTACCAGTTTAGACCGCAACAGTTGGCACCGACCCCTTGAGGCTGACAGCTCGACGCGGCTGTAATGATCCACCATCAGACTAAATGCTCTCAATCGAACTCTGCGGTCCACTCGGACAAATTTCAGATCGTTTGTAGCTCTTGTGACTTTCATTATTCCTCAAAGTACGAAATGGTTAGTATTAACAAACCTACCTAGCTTCTGCTCCCCAGTTAACAGGCAGACTTACCTGATAATCTTGCCTTCTATGGCCGTTGTCAGCATCTGTTTGTTATTTAATGGATAAAAATGATAGCAATAGAGGAAGACTACAGACCAGAAGTCGGACAGTTCAGCTAAAATAAATGACCAATATATTCTGCAATGGACATATTGAATCGTGAGGTAGCCTTTTACACTTGATAATGCAGTCAAACACAAGATATAAAACACAACCTGACACTAAAACCGTCTTGGTGCAGGACAAGGTAAAAGTGAAAACACATATTTAAGTAAATGATGGTTATATTGACTCGTCCAGCCACTAATGGGATTGTACTTAGAGAAAACACTGAAGATATATTTTAGCCAAGAGAATGAACAACTGAGTCCAGGCAGGGGCAGCACTAGTGATACAGCGTGAGTACGGTTAAACTGATCGCGCTTACCAGTCTATTTGCAAACCTGTGCATCTCTATAAATTGGATGGTGATCACGAACACGTATCAGCTGAGATCAGGTAATTCAAGGCTGCTGCTATAAGTCAGCACCATTATCTACTAGAATGACGGCAAACGATATCTTTCAGACTAGCAAGCAACTGAGGGCGAGAGGGCTTCTCTCGTCGTTTTGTTACCTCGTACGTCAAACTGCAGTATTGGTCCACAGGCAAAATTAGGATCTTGTAGGCAACCACTCCAGAGTAACCGCTAACATTGGTTCCACCAGGATAATCTGGTTTCACGCTTCTTAGGTTGCTGTCTTGCAGAGGAGGGAAATGGATGAAGTACGGGCGGTCAAGTGGTGTAATAGTAATTAACTTAAGATCTGTAAAAATACTCCGCCTCCACGAGACAACGGTCCTCTGGTTAGGCAAGCGTCATGTGTCATTAGATTACTGGGGAAAATTAGTTTTATAAGGTTTAATTGCAGATTAATTTTTTCGACTTTCATAATTTTAATTGTGACATATCAATTGAGTCGTAATTTTGCTTACTGTTTGAATCCATAATCATAAAGTTAATAACTATGTAATTAACACACTGGTCAAGGTGGTACACTGGGACCTTTGTGTTTGTCTGGGAAAAGTCTTGCCGCGGTGGAGTAGCCGAGCGGTCTAAAGCGTCTCGCTGCGGAGCACGCGATTGCTCGCCGTGGAGGTTCGAATCCTCCCTGGAGCATGGGTGTGCGTGTTGTCCTTAGGTTAGTTTAACTAGGTTTAAGTAGTTTGTAAGCTACGGACTGATGACCACGCAGTTTGGTCCGATAGATTTACAAACATTTGAACATTTTTGAACATTTGGAAAAGTCTTAGCCCTACATGTTCTTCAATTGAGTAGCATTGCACGGTCTAGTACCCGCGTGTCACTACCGTCGACCTTCTTCTTCCCTCTGCCTCAATACAGAGAAATCAATATACTAGGAGTAGGACCTGCACAAGATTAATTGCCACGGTATGACGAAACCATTTTTTCAGAAACCAACAACTCTGAGATTTTTTTATCTCATTCCTACACTAAAATAGTACCCCTAAACATCAACTAGGTGTTCTGAAACTAGCTTTCATGTTTTCATTTCGTTTAGAAGCCTTTCGTGAAATGAGACTAGCATGTCTTGTCATTTGTGGAAATGTAAGAGAGAAGAAAGGAAGATAAGACGGAGCAAACGCAGGGATGGGAAGGAAATCAATGCTGCCCTTTAAAGGACATCCCGGCATTTGCTCTAAATGATTTAGGACAATCACGGAAAACCGGAATCAGTATGCAAGACAGAGAACAATTGGCCGTTTTCGCCATTGTTTGTGTGATTTGTCATGCTATGGATTGCTGAAGAAAAAATATAAGGTGTCCATTAAAAAAAAAAAAAAAAAAAAAAAAAAAAAAAAAAAAAAAAAAAAAAATAAGTTTCTGTTAAAAAAAAAACAACACACATTTGCTTTCGGTTTAGAATGTTTCCAAATATGTAAATTCATGAGCCCCAGCCGTACATTGATACCGGTGAAAGTCGTTTTCCAATAGCTGTTTTTGTTCCAGAAATATTTTGGGTGGACAAGATAGCTGGGACACCCTGTATATATAGAAGTAAACTAATCATATTTAGAAATATTTCATTATGTTTTCATGAAAGACAATCGTTTAAATATTGTTTAGTAAATTGGTGGCGAGCTTCCCTCCCTGTCCCCTGCATGCGATCAGTTAGCTGTGTCGCTAATTTCACCTTACGTAGAAGCTTCAAAGTTTATCAACCTCAGAGAGAAACTTTAAAAAATTTAATTGTATGATATCACATTCACGTGTCAGTCCAGATGAAATATTTTACAGCTACAAAATTATTTATTGCCGATGCTATAGTCAACCGATGTAGACTATTTTAGTCTCCTTGTAATTCATTTTCCTGTATCATCAATCTTAAATTTGTCTTAAGGTCGGCAATACTCGCTCCCAATCATGAGTACAGCTTTCCCTAAAGCAGTAAAAAATGTTGTCATGTTAATGACCGCTTAATACGGACAATGTTAACTTTGATAAAGTGGGGAGTACATACGAGCAAGACGGCATTATTTCCCTGTTTATGCTATAGTTAATAGCACAAATACAAGGTAACCAAGTGCGATAAATTTGACTGTATGCGACCGTGCGGAATGGCCGCATGGTCTTAGGCGTTATGCTACGGACTGGCGGCCGTTTCCTCCGGAGGTTCTTGTCCTTCCACGGATATGGCTGTTTGTTGTCCTTATTGCAAGTTACTTTAATTAGTTTCTAAGTCTAGTGACTGATGACCGTACCAGTGTGGTCCAATAGGTTTACATAACATTTGAACATTTTTGTCTGAACGTATGTAATACAAAGGTCTCCAGGATTTGTTAAATGTTTCAATGCAGTGTACGATTCCCGCCGCATATGAGATACAACTTGTTACAGAGAGCACAAAGGCTCTTTTGCAGCACTTTCAGTTAATTTTTCTATCTGAAGGGGCAAGTTGACCTCTCATTTACCTCTAAGCATCGATACAAAATGTTCAAATGTTTGTAATTCTATAGGACCAAACTACTTAAACTAAGTTAAACAAACCTAAGGACAACACACACATTCATGCCTGAGGGAGGATTCGAACCTCCGACGCGGGAGGCAACGCACTCTGTAACGTGGCGCTCCAGACCGCTCGGAAACTGCTGTACGGCAAGCATCGATACGCGTCACAGAAAATTTTTATTCAAATTGTTCGAAAAGTCCCATTACAAACTTGGAGACCTTGTAGAGAGGAGTGAGTACGTAATACGTATTGTGATGAGGAACATATCTCCGGTTACGTCATCCAATGACGCTACGAAAGCCGCGGTGGAGTAGCCGAGCGGTCTAAGGCGTCCGCTGCGGAGCGCGCGGTTTCTCGCCGTCGGAGGTTCGAGTCCTCCCTGGGGAATGTGTGTGTGTGTGTGTGTGTGTGTGTGTGTGTGTGTGTGTGTGTGTGTGTTGTACTTAGGTTAATTTACCTTAGTTTAAGTAGCTTGTAAGCTACGGACTGATGACCACGCAGTTTAGTCCGATAGATTTACAAACATTTGATTTTCGCTACGAAAACATAGTTATCTTTGACACCGAAATAAATCTCTTCCATTGAAAGCCCTTTGCTTTCCATATTTTGAAAGGATGTAGTATGGACTAAAGCAAGGAAAAACGGCCAATAAACATAGACTCTAAAACGCATACGTTAAATCTATGAACACTTGGCAAGTGGGAGAATCGTGTTCGCAGTATAGAAGACTTCTGTTTTTGTTTTGGTTTATACTACTTCCTACCAAAATAAGGACAGTAAAGAGCTTGGAGTATAAGACATTTGTTTCAAAACGTTCAACTGTTTGTAAACCAGTTGGGCCAAACTCATGTGGTCATCAGTCCCTGGACTTACAAACTGCTTAAACTAACCCATGGACAACACACAGCCGCGGCGGAGCGGCCGAGCGCATTGAGGCACTATGCTCCGATGCTTAAGTCCGCTCCCCGTCAGGGGTTCGAATCCTCCCTCGGGTATGGATGATTGTGTAGTTTTTAGTATAAAGTAGTTTATAAGTAGTTTGTAAGTTTAGGGACTGAAGACGCTGCAGTTAAATAACCATGAGGTTAAAAAACATTTGAATATTTTTGTACAACACACACACTCATGCCTCAGTGAGGACACCAACCTCCGACGGCGAACAACAGCGCGCTCCGCAGCAAGGCGCCTTAGAACTCTCGGGCACTCCTGTCGCGTTCCGGCACAGTCTCACTATCCCGGACTGGAGTAAGTCCGTTCTGCGTTGCGCAATCGGGACGTTAACGACAATGGCTTACTATTAACTTGCTACTAACCTTGATATCGGAGATGAGAGGGAGAGAATCTCCTGGGGTTGAAGCAGTTATTTTCTGATAATAGGTCACTGAATTAGAATGGCAGAGAGTTTTAGTTAATAAATAATGTTTATTTTAACACAATTGCTTATGAGGTGTTGGATCATAAACCCCTTATGACTATGCACATATACAATGATCCTGCGTTTAAATGATTACTTCACCACTAAAGGTTTGCACCCTCAAGAGACAAGTATCAGACAGTCACTTGCTCTTGTTAAGTTCTGAGATTCCTCAACTACTAGAGACAGGGACTGACAGCCTCTGTTCAATTCTGTTCCACTGAAACTTGACAATTCCTACTTGATTGGTAGTAGTAACTGTGTGTCTATCACCATCTTCTCGCAGTTGAAGTATTTAGCTGCTGCGGACCTCAGCGGCCCCGCTGTCGTCTCGTCGTTTAAACTTCTGACTCGATCTGCCAGCTGAACTCAACTCTGTTCGGCGGACTAGCCTTTTATTTCATTTTGTGCTTACTGAGTTTCACACGACCCTGTTAAACCTGAGTGGTCTGCTTGCACACGAGAGCTGTTGGTTCCACACGACACTTTCATTTCTAATTTGTTTCGCAAGAACACATATGATTCCACACGACACTATTTACTATCAGTTATTATGGAGCCTCCTGTTTGCTTCTTGAATGACGCAAGTTCGACTCATGCGGCTTCTTCTGGCCGACAGTCAAATCTAACTTATTTGATTAACAATTCATGTTCAAAATGTTCAAATATTTGTAGACCTTATGGGACTTAACTACAGTGTCATCAGTCCCTAAACTTACAAACTACTTATGAACTAGCTAATACTAAGGATGGCACAAATATCCGTGCCCGAGGGGGGATTTGAACCCCCGACCGTAGTGGCCGTGCAGACCGTTACTGACGCGTCTCAGTCCCCTCGGCCACCGCGGCCGGCTAACAATTCATGCTTGGCAGCCTCAGCTACCTTATCTTGTTTCTACTTCCTGGTGGAACTTTTGTAGCCGGCCGCGGTGGCCGAGGGGACTGAGGCGCTTCAGTCACGGTCTGCACGGCCACTACGGTTGGGGGTTCGAATCCCCCCTCGGGCATGGATATTTGTTCCGTCCTAGTTCGTAAGTAGTTCATAAGTATTTTGTAAGTTTAGGGACTGATGACCCCGTAGTTAAGTCCCATAAACTATACAAACATTTGAACATTTAATTTGAACTTTTGTATGTTGACTGGCTATCGAGCTTAGCCCTGTTCTCTGGTCATTACTTGAAATTAAAATTTAAAACTTCAATGTTTTCTTAAGATCACAACACCCCACCGCGGCAATTTGTTTAACTGTGTCAAAGAGACAAGTGCTCATAGCGGCACCGAAATGACAGTTCCGGATATGGATTCCTTGTCAAAATATGACGTACTCACTCCGCTGTCCAAATCATAGAAGTTCATAACAGGACTTTTTGAACACCCTGAATTAAATAGCAGGAAAACACAAACTGTGAATCACGCTCTTGTGTAATAATAACGAAGTAATGTGATTAAAACGCTTTATTCATATTGAAATTCTCGCCCGAGGGAGGACTCGAACCTCCGACGGCGCCCAGCCATACTTGCCGCATAAGGCGCCTTAGTACGCACGGCTATTTCGCTGCGGCTTCAGCTTAAGACCCATAATCCAGCAAGGACTATTTTAGAATCACTATAACAGTATCACTTGGTACTTGTTTCGCTAATTTTCGACTGCCCCCAATCCCCCACTCCTCCCTGCAATAAACTAAATCTCTTTTCTTAGTGCCCCTTCTGTAGATGTTGTTCGCCGGCCGCGGTGGCCGAGGGGACTGAGGCGCTCCATTCACGGTCTGCACGGCCACTACGGTCGGGGGTTCGAATCCCCCCACGGGCATGGATATTTGTGCCGTTCTTAGTATTAGTTAGTTCATAAGTAGTTGGTAAGTTTAGGGACTGATGACCCCATAGTTAAGTCCCTTAAGCTTAACAAACATTTGAACATTTTGTAGATGCTGTTCGTACTAGTGAAAACTGCTTTGATCTGACAAGGAGGTCGCGCTAGTTTGACTTAGAAGTGCTGCGCTAGAGAGACATAGACCTGCGAGCGGCTTTGTCCTTTGAATAGGCTATTCAGCTTCATACAAGAGTTTTTAATGCTGCACAACAAACAACTGCGTGAGACAAGAGAGCGACACTTTCTTCTTATTTGGATGGGCCGGTAGACAATGGGCCAGCCGTTGGCCGAGGCTGTTGACACTCGACGGCGTGCTAAGGGTCTGTTCTGGCACCGGCGCGGGACGAAGGAAACCGAACCGCCCCGCCGGCGAAGTCAAGAGCGCTCTGCAGACGTGCAGGTGACTATGAAAAGGGCGTTTCAAATGTTCAAATGTTTGTTAAGCATATGGGACTTAACTACGGGGTCATCAGTCCCTAAACTTACAAACTACTTATCAACTACTTACGAACTAGGACGGCACAAATATCCATGCCTGAGGGGGAATTCGAACCCCCGACCGTAGTGGCCGTGCTGACCGTGACTGGAGCGCCTCAGTCACCTCGGCCACCGCGGCCGGCAAAAGAGCGTTTCTTCAAAAACGAGTGAAGCGCTCACGAGAACGCGCTTTATAGATTTACTGGAGACTACAGTTACAATTATTCAATGAAATACTGTCGTATATAATTTAGTTTTAAAAATCAAATGTTTGTAAATCTAAGGGACATAACTGCTGCGGTTAGTAGTCCCTAGGCCGCGGCGGAGTGGCCAAACGCATTGAGGCGCTATGCTATGATGCGTGAGGCCGTTCCCCGTCGGGGGTTCGAATCCCCCTCGGCCATGGATATTTTTGTCGTCTTTAGTATAAGGTAGTTTGTAAGTTTAGGGACTCATGACCCCACAGTTAAGTCCCTTGAAATTAACAAATATTTGAACCATTTTTTTTTTGTACTCCCTAGGCTCACAAATTTATGACAATAAAAATCAATGTTTGTAAATCTATCGGACCAAACTGCGTGGTCATCAGTCCGTAGCTTACAAACTACTTAAACCTAGTTAAACTAAACTAAGGACAAACACACACACACACACCCATGCCCCAGGAAGGACTCGAACCTCCACGGCGAGCAACCGCGCGCTCCGCAGTGAGACGCTTTAGACCGCTCGGCTACTCCACCGCGGCTTATGACAACACCCCCTCCCCATGCTCAAAGGAGGACTCGAACCTCCGACGGAGAGTAACCGCGAGCTCCGCAGAAAGGCGCCTTATAGCGCTTGGCCACTCCACCGAGGCATAATTTAGTTTAACAGAAAAGATACGGAATACTACAAAATGAATCTTTATACGACATTTATCCACACTGGATCTGGTCAATTGCGCTGCCGTTTATGAATGTTGGTGAATAGCACAACCAGCTATAAATTATTTTACAAGATTTTTATTTTAAAGCCGTAACCGGTTTCTAGCAATCATGCCCATTTTGTGGTGCCTAACGTTTTCAGTTTACAAACATGTCTTCGTCAGCTGGTCTGCAGATCCTGCGCTGCAAAAAAATATTTGAATACTAAGTGATACTTTTAGGACATTTCAATGGTAAAGGTAGACTATTATTCCTGCATTTATTTAGATGTATGGTAAAATACTAGTATACACTTACATAATATTTCCTGTAGATCACGTTCCGTTTTGACATGGTCGTTATACAGGGTGTTACAAAATGGTACGGCCAAACTTTCAGGAAACATTCCTCACACACAAAGAAAGAAAATATGTTATGCGGACATGTGTCCGGAAACGGTTAATTTCCATGTTAGAGATCATTTTATTACTTCTCTTCAAATCAAATAAATCATGGAATGGAAGCACACAGCAACAGAACGTACCAGCGTGACTTCAAACAATTTGTTACAGGAAATGTTCAAAATGTCCTCCGTTAGCGAGAATAAATGCATCCACCCTCCGTCGCATGGAATCCCTGATGCGCTGATGCAGCCCTGGTTGGTTGGTTTGATTTTTAAAGGGACTAAACGGCTACGGTTATCAGTCCCTTATTCCAACCGTAGACAGGAGAATAAAAAGCACTACTATGTAGTAGAGAACGATGTGTTAAAACTCACCAAACAAAGGGTGTAACACGTCAAGAAGTGAAAGAACGAAAGTAAAAAAACGGATAAAAGAAGAGAAAGGTGGAAAGACGATACCGGAGCGTCCTGGCCAGGTGACCACAGACAAGGCAGTAGGGAATCTGGCCGCTTTTGCACATTAGAACCACCTGCCTAAAACGGTAGGCGAGCGGAGAACAAATACTTAATGAAGAGAGTACTAAAAATCAAATGGATCGATACAACCCACTCACACGAATAAAATTTAAAACTGCGTCAGCCATAGAGGCATTGTCAGCTAAAACAACTTTCAAATCGTTAGGGAGATTAAAATTCCTTCTCTGCGCTGCTAAGTCCGGGCATTCCAAGACGATGTAGGCGACTGTCAGACGCGCACCACATCGACACTCGGGAGGATCCTCGCGACGGAGAAGGTGGCCGTGCGTAAGCCAAGTATGGCCGGCAGAGAACAACAGAGTCCCTGCGGGGGGTCCGTATAGAGGACCTCCACACGTGCGTGGTCTCCTTAATCGCCCGCAACTTGTTGGGTGTTTGGAGGGAGCGCCATTCTGCGTTCAAGTCCAAGAACTCGGCTGTGCAACTGCGAACGGAGGTCATGAACTGTGATACCTATAGCCAAGGTAGGTTTATGGAGAGCCTCCTTGGCTAACCTGTCAGCTAGCTCGTTCCCGTCGATCCCAACATGTCCTGGAGTCCAGATAAAGACCACTGACCGCCCACGTCGGTCGATGGCATGCAAGGACTCTTGGATGGCCTGAAGCAAGGTATGGCGAGGGAAGCACTGGTCGAGTGCCTGTAGGCCGCTCAGGGAGTCACTGCAAATGAGGAACGACTCCCCAGGGCAGGTAGAAATATGCTCGAGTGCACGAAGTATGGCCACCAGCTCTGCTGTGAACACACTGCAGCCCTTCGGTAAGGAGTGCTGTCGTTATATCCGGCATGTACATAGGCGAAGCCAACAAGACCTTCTACCATCGAACCGTCCGTGTAGACGACCGTGGAGCCCCGGTGCCCGTCAAGAATCGACAGGAATCGGCGGTGAAGCATCTCAGGGTGGACAGAGTGTTTGGAGCTCTGCGACAAATCCAGTCGAATAACAGGTCGAGGAATACACCATGGTGGCGTACGCGGCTGGAATTTGATCAGAGAAGGCAGAGGAAGAGATCCCAGGTCACTTAGGAGAGATTGAACACGGGCACTAACTGTCAAACCCGACCTCGGCCGCCGTTGTGGGATACGGAACAAGGCGTTAGAAAAAAGTAGGCGGTGGTTGGGATGACTGGGGATACGAAACATGCGGGCTGCATAATTCGCCAGCAGGTGCTGCCGCCTGATTCTCAATGGAGGCACCCCAGCCTCCACAAGGAGACTGTCCACAGGGCTGGTTCGGAAGGCCCCTGTCGCGAGCATAACTCCACAGTGGTGGATAGGATCCAACAACAGCAGCGCCGATGGCGATGCGGAACCATATACTATGCTCCCGTAGTCCAAACGCGACAGAATAAGGGCTTTATAGCAGCGCAACAGGGTACTGCGATCTGCACCCCAAGTAGTACTGCTAAGGCACCGGAGGGCGTTGAGGTGCCGCCAGCACTTCTTTTTCAGCTGGCGAATATGTGGTTGCCATGTGAGCCGGTCGTCGAAGACCATTCCAAGAAATCGATGCGTGGCAACTACATTGAGTAGTTGGGCATCGAGATACAACTCTGGGTGTGGGTGAATTGGCCGTCGACGACAGAAGTGCATAACGCACGTTTTGGCAGCAGAAAATTGGAACCCATGAGGGAGCCCATGTCTGCGCCTTACGTATGGCTCCCTGCAGCTGTCGTTCTGCAACACACATGCTAGACGAGCTAAAATAGATGCAGAAGTCGTCAGCATACAATGAAGGGCATACTGACGACCCAACTGCTGCCGCTAAGCCGTTGATTGCCACTAAAAACAACGGAACGCTTAAAACAGAGCCCTGAGGCACCCCATTCTCCTGCACATGCAGGCTGCTAGAGGACACACCAACTTGAACATGAAAGGTACGGACAGCTAAAAAGTTTTGGATAAAAATAGGGAGTGAGCCCCAGAGACCCCACCCATGTAATGTGGTTAAAATGTGGTGTCGCCAGGTCGTATCATACGCCTTCGACAAGTCAAAAAATACGGCCACCAGATGGTGACGTCGAGAGAACACTGTCCGAATGGCAGACTCAAGATGGACTAAGATGTCCAAAGTCGAGCGCACTCTGCGAAAACCCCCTTGGCACGGAGCTAGCAGGCCCCAAGATTCAAGGAGCCAATACAACCGCTGGCTGACCATGCGTTCTAGCAGTTTGCATAGAACGTTTGTAAGACTGATGGGCCGATAACTGTCTACATCTAGCGGGTCTGTACCCGGCTTGAGCACTGGTACGATGGTATGGTGCTTGTATTCCACTGTGATGGGAAGACACCGTCGCTCCAGATGCGGTTAAATACTGCAAGAATTTGGCGCTTGAAATCATCAGATAGATGTTTTAACATCTGATTATGCAGACTGTCCGGCCCAGGGGCGGTGTCAGGGCGGTGGGCAAGGGCACTGAGGAGCTCCCATTCGCTAAACGGAGCGTTATATACCTCAGGGTGGCGTGAGGTGAATGAGGCTTTTGCGTTCCATTCGCTGTTTTAATGCGCGGAAGGCATGTGGATAATTTCTGGATGCAGTGGCGCGAGCGTAGTGCTCGGCAAAAGCCTCGGCGACAGCGCCTGGAGCCGTACATACAGACCCTTGGATAGAGATCCCAGGAATTGCTGCCTGGGACTGGTAGCCAAAAAGGCGTCGGATCTTCGTCCAGACTTGAGAAGGAGAGGTTCTTGAGCCGATGGTGGACACATAACGTTCCCAGCATTTCTGTTTTGACCTCCGTATTATCTGCCGAGCACGAGCACGGAGTTTTTTAAAAGCGATAAAAGTCTCAAGCGACGGATGTCGCTTATAGCGCTGAAGAGCACGCCGACGGTCCCGAATGGCGTCTGCGACTTCCGACGACCACCAAGGCACTGACTTTCGCCGGGAGCATCCCGTGGAAATGGGGATTGCGTGCTCTGCAGCAGATAAAATATTTTGAGTGACAGTCGCAACCACCAAGTCAATAGAATCATCCGGGAGAGGTCCAGGAGTGGCAGCAGAAACGAATAGATCCCAATTTGCTCTGTTTAAAGCCCATCTAGGAAGCCGGCCAGGTCAACGACGATGGGGTAGTGATAGGAAGATAAGAAAGTGATCACTACAACACAGATCGTCATGTGTCCTCCAGTGGACAGATGGCAAGAGGCTAGGGCTGCAGACTGACAGGTCAATAGCCGAGAAAGAGCCATGTGCCATACTGAAATGCGTGGGCGCTCCGGTGTTTAAAAGACAGAGGTCGAGCTGGGATATCAAGTTCTGGAACTCTCTGCCGCGACCACTGACTACTGCATCACCCCACAAGATGTTGTGGACATTAAAATCACCCAGAAGTAGAAAAGGCGGCGGGAGCTGCGAGATCAGCGTAGCCAGTGTGTGTGGTAGTACAGCGCCATCGGGCGGAAGATACAGGCTGCAGATGGTTATGACTTGTGGTATCCTTACCCTGACAGCCACAGCTTCTAATGATGTCTGAAGGGGCACATGTTCACTATACACAGAGTTAAGGATATACACACAGACGCCACCTGAGATTCTGTGATACACACGCCGATTACAATAATATCCCCTGTATCCACGAAGGGCAGGGGTCCGCATTGCTGGAAACCAGGTCTCCTGGAGAGCAATGCAGAGAGCAGGTGTTATGCTCAAAAGGTGACGCAACTCAGCCAGGTGAGAGAAAAAGCCGCCGCAGTTCCACTGGAGAATTACAGTGTCTTTGAGCTAATGGGTCATGATAAAGAGGTAGAGGAGGTTATTCCATGGGAACATCTGCTGTCAACCGGTCTGCCTCTGCTGAATCCAGAATCATAGATTCCAGTGCATCAGTCATGCGAGATCCTCAGGTGATGTGAGGATCTCTAACTCATCTTCTGAAGTACAAGATGAGGGATGTTGTGGCTGTGCAGCCACCACGGATTCCTTCTTTCTACGGGTCTTTGGCTTCTTACCCTCTCGCTGCTCTGTCGGTTGGATGGGCTGTGAGGGCTTCTCGGTGGCGTCAGGAGTGGACGAAGTGCAGGAAGCCCTTCGACCAGCAGTTTGGGGATCCTTGAGCCTCCGGCCAGGATCCTCTGAAGCACTGCGAGAAGTCTCTGAAGGGGCTGTCCTGAGGGACCCCTTCCGAGCGAGAGGTGCCGAAGTAGGCTGTTCCTTCTCCAGCTGGGAGGTGGGGACTGGTGTCCCCGATGGTTGTGGGGGGGGGGGGGGTTGCCCCCAAAGCAGGTGTTACAGGAACGGATGGAGGAGCGCCCCCACCCATAGATGGAACAGCAGCAGAGTGGTGGCCCCTAGGGCCCGTAGAGGGAGGCGGCACTTTAGGAGCTATACTCTGAGGAGGTGTTGAAGATACAACGGCAGCGAAAGATGTAGTTAGGCGCACTGGATGGAGTCGTTCATATTTTCTGCTCGCCTCAGAATATGGAAGACGGTCCAGAGTTTTGATCTCCATGATCTTCCGTTCCTTGTGCAGGAGAGTACAGTCAGGCGAGCAAGGCGGATGTAATTGCCCACAGTTCACGCATACGGAAGGTGGGGTGCACGGAGCGTCTGGATGTGACGGACGCCCACATTCTCTGCACGTAGGGCTGGAAGTACATCGGGACGACATATGCCCGAACTTCCAGCACCTGAAGCACATCATAGGGGGCGGGACGTACGGCTTGACGTCGCACCGATAGACCATCACCTTGACCTTCTCGGGCAGTGTATCGCCTTCGAAGGCCAGGATGAACGCACCGGTGGCGACCCTACGATCTTGTGGTCCCCTATAAACGCGCCTAACAAAGTGAACACCTCTCCGTTCCAAGTTTGTGCGCAGCTCATCATCTGACTGTGACAGGAGATCCCGGTGATAAATGAGACCCTGGACCATGTTGAGCGTCTTGTGGGGTGTGACAGAGACGGGAATATCTCCCAGCTTGTCACAGGCAAGTAATGCCTTAGACTGGGCTGGGGATGCCGTCTGTATCAAGACTGCCCCACTCCTCATTTTGGAGAAAGACTCCACCTCACCATACTTGTCTTCGAGCTGGTCGACGAAGAACTGTGGTTTGGTGGACGAGAAAGATTCACCATCAGTACGGGAGCAAACTAAATATCGCGGCGAGTATGGGTCTGATCCTTTTAAGGCCCTGCGTTCCTCCCATGGCGTGGCCAAGGAAGGGAATGAACGGGGGTTATAACCAGCAGCATTGAAATCTCCTTTATTACGCTTACAGACGCCGTTTTCGCAACCGGCCACGCTTTTATTCGCTCGTTTCATTTCCGTCCCACGAGCAGCTAGGGAAAAGAGGTCCACCCAGGCAGAGCCCCGCTTGCCTGGGTAAGCCTTGTACAACTGAGGTGCGGCAGGTTCCTCAGAGGTTGCTCGCTAGTGGCTGTTCAACCTCAACAGCCATGCATCTCCTCGGCACGTAGCACACCTTGAGATTGAGGTTGGTTTTTTTTTTTAGAGAGGTTTGTACCGTCCTCGCGACCCGGGCGATTAAGCCAAGATCCCCGGGCTCTGAAACGTACAACGTTCCACCGTTGCGCCGAACGATGGTCGTTGAGGCACGCACAGAGCTTACAATGTAGAGGACTGTTGGCGCGACACAGCCCACAGCTCAGGACCCCGGGTTCGCCAAGCCCGTACTCAGCAAATTAGTGCTGAGCCACTGAGGGGGATGCAGCTCTGGAGAAGGGCGTATTGTATCACAGTCGTCCACAATACGAGCACGAAGAGTTTCTACATTTGGTACCGGGGTTGCGTAGACATGAGCTTTCAAATGCCCCCTTAAAGGAAAGTCAAGAGGGTTGAGGCCATGGAATTGGTCCGCCTCTACAATCCATCAGTCACAGAATCTGTTGTTGCGAAGCGTACGAACACGTCGACTGAAATGTGCAGAAGCTCCATCGTGCATGAACCACATGTTGTGTCGTATGTGTAAAGGCACATGTTCTAGCAGCACAGGTAGAGTATCCCGTATAAAATCATGATAACGTGCTCCAGTGACCGTAGGTGGAAGAACATGAGGCCCAATCAATACATCACCACCAATTCCTGTCCAAACGTTCACAGAAAATCTGTGATGATGACGTGATTGCACAATTGCGTGCGGACTCTCGTCAGCCCACACATGTTGATTGTGAAAATTTACAATTTGATCACGTTGGAATAAAGCCTCATCCGTAAATACTAAAATGAGCTCTAACATGGAAATTAAGCGTTTCCGGACACATGTCCACATAACATATTTTCTTGCTTTGTGTGTGAGGAATGTTTCCTGAAAGTTTGGCCGTACCTTTTTGTAACACCCTGTATACTTCACAGGCAATGTACAAGTCGTTGTGCTCCAAACACCAAACACGTTTTTGAAAAAATCGATATGGCACGCAAAACACACCTCAAAATGTCCGTCATTTCAGTCTAATTATTTCAAAGAACATCCACGCAGCAAAGGTATATACAAAACAAAGATATAAACTAAGCAAAGAGAAGAATTTGTCGGTGGAACGTGTTTAAATTAGCGAAGCTTGTACGCAAACAACAAACTTAATGAGGACTATTATGTGAGGACTCTAGGACTTGAACACTAGGATACTTATTTTTTTAAATGGTAGTAAAATTTTACAGAAACATTATATACTCTTCAGACTATAATTTATACATGCGTGCCATATACATACGTATATAATCTTACGCCGTCTTTGGTGACAATTAAAGTTTACAAGTTTATTAAAGGTAATGCAATTCAGAAAGATAGAGTGTTGGATGAGATCAACCTGGGCTACATTGCAACAGGATGCAGAGTGAAAATTTCAATCAGGAAGCAAAATTAAGGGGTGAAGAAAGATTGGGGTTTAACTTATCGTCATCATAGTGATCATTGAAGATGGAGAACATGCTGGATAGTTTTTATCAGGAATGGTGAAGGAAATCGTCTGTGCCATTTGAAAGCAACGATCCTGGCATTTGCCGGAAGTGATTTAGGGAAATCACGGCACACCTAAATCAGGATGGCCTGAGGCAGGTTTGCACAGTCGTCGTGCCCAATGCGAGTCCATTGTGTTAACACTTCAGGAAGCAACCCCTCGGCTGTGACTACACCAGTCCTCCGACAAATCCTTTCTCCTCCCGCAAGATATAATAGAGAACTTCTGTGATATCTGGAAGGTAGGAGAGAGGAAAATGTTCAAATGTTTGTTTAGCTTAAGGGACTTAGCTACGGGGTCATCAGTCCCTAAACTTACAAACTACTTATGAACTAGCTAATCCTAAGGACGGCACAAATATCCATGCCCGAGGGGGGATTCGAACCCACGACCGTAGTGGCCGTGCAGATCGTGACTGAAGCGCCTCAGTCCCCTCGGCCACCGCGGCCGGCAGGAGAGAGGACTGCCAGAAGAGAAGCAGTCACGGTGGCTAGCGAGTCGTGCCTGGATAGCTCAACTGATAAGAACGTTGCCAATTACAGAAAAAAGGGAGATTCCGGGTTCTGGTCCAATACGTATTTCTAAGCAGTCAGGATATTTAGTTCAAATGCTTATAAATCAGACGGACTTAACTACTTTATTCAACAGTCCCTAAACTTACAAAGTACTTAATCTAACTTATACTAAGGACAACATACACCCCATGCTCGAGGGTAGACTGGAACCTCCGACGGCGAGCAGCGGCGCGCTCCGCAACAAGACGCCTTAGCGCCTTAGATCGCTCGACCACTCCACCGCAGACGACGATATTTTAGTACGGAATTACTCTTGAATATGAGTGTACATTGCTCATATAATAAAGTTGTATATGCTTGACATTTTCTACTTTATTTGTTGAGTATTATATATGCCAAAATCGCTTGTTGAGTCTTTTATTGCAGACAACCGTTTTCGACAAACTTAGTTACGGGTGCTTGATGACTATGTTATAAAAGTGACTTTTATAACACAGATATTAAGAACCATATTATAGGAGGTGCTACTTTTTTAAATGTGGAAACCTGAAGATGACAACTAAGTTTGTCGAAAACGGTTATCTGAAATAAAAGATTCAACACGCGATGTTATATACAGGGTGTCCCAGCTATCTTGTCCATCCAAAATATCTCTGGATCAATAACAGCTATTGGCAAACGACTTTCACCGGTATCAATGTACGGCTGGGGCCCAGGAATGTACATATTTGGAAACATTCTAAACCGAAAGCAAATGTGTTTTTTTAAAACAAACTTAGGTTTTTTTTTAAATGGACACCCTATTTTTTTCTTCAGCAATCCATAGCATGACAAATCACACAAACAATGGCGTTGATTGCATCGCAATATTTCTATTACATCCCGAGATATTGCGACGCGAAGTTGACGCATGAAAAACCCGAAATGCGCTGCTAGTGCACGTCCTGAGGCTCAGGCGTGAACCCCATGCTGCCCGTAATCGCGATGTGATTGATATGTGTAATCGCACTTCCATACTTATCAAGAGGTCCTAAACGAATAATACGGTCTGCTGCCATCTTGCATTAAAGTCGTACATTCCAGTAGGTATTTATCCCATAGGCTAGGGGTGATGCGGTTCTGTAACATATCTGTGTACCGCAACGTTAGTCACAAAGGTAACTTCGCTTATCGTTAATCCGTTACTAAAAAGGAAATGCCGTTCAACGTTAAAACTTTACTTTACTGTAGATCTAGCGCAAGTGACAGTGAATCATTCACTCATAATAATAAAATTCATGTTGATGGTTTCAGTGAAACGAGCAAGTGGACTAAAGGTTTTACCGTTGTTTAGGTAAAAATGTTTTGATTTGGGAAGTTCAGGTAAGATATAGAAGATGAATGTAAACATGTTTAACCAATTAGTTTATTATCATATAATTATCAATGTTATGTTTATCTAGTGCGTTACATGACAAATTGTTTCAAACAAATGTTTCTGAACATCACTGGGTAAAATGGCCCTTTGTAGAAACTTGCACTGTGATACCAGCACTACATACTAAAGATAGCGTTCACATATCATGCTCAAAGTGATAACAATTGGATTGCATACATAGGATCACTCTGCGGATGAAGGATGCCCTACTTCGTGCTACTGTTTCCTCTTTGATGGCTGTACAAGCATTAATAATGCGTTGCTTCATGTCCTCCGATGTTGTTGGTTCATGTTGGTAAACAGCATCCTTCATTGCTCCCCAAAGAAAAAAAATCCAGCGTTGTAAGGTCCGGAGATCGGGCAGGCCACCCAACTGGGCCACCACGTCCAAACCACCTACCAGGGAACTTACAGTTCAGAAGTCGTCGTGCTCTAAGTCGTTATGTGCAGGGCATCCGTCATGCTGATACCACATGACCATTCTCCTGTTCAGAGGTACGGTGTCCAAGAGAACAGGAAGATTGTGTCGTATAAATCTGGAGTACTGTCTGCCAATTTGGACGCCATTTACAAAGAAAGGTCCGAAATGGTATCTCCAATAATCCCACACCAAACATTCACTTTCCACGGACGTTGATGCTCTACCTGACGGAGCCATTTTGGATTGTCTGCGGACCAATAATGCATATTCCTCATATTGACAATTCCTTTGTTGGAGAATGGTACCTCGTCGGTAAATAGAACATCTGCGAAAAAATTTGGATTAGTCAGAAGTTTTTGCTGATCCCACAGACAAAATGTTACCCTGTAGCTGAAATCATTTCCATGAAGATCCTGGTGTAAATGAACGTGGTAAGGATGAAATTTATGACTTTGAAGAGTACGATGTGCACTTGATTTCGACACACCAACTTCACGTTCAATTTAACGTGTGCTGATGTGAGGAATCACAGCTATGGTAGCGAGCACAGCAACTTCAGCACGTTTATCTGTGCGTGTTCTAGGACGATGTCTAGGTCTTGAATTTAAGCTTCCCGTTTCACGTAGACGAGATGTGAGACGACCAAACATCCGGCGCGAAGGCGATGGCTTGTCAGGGAATCGTCTTCTGTACAGTCGTTCTGCCTGACCAGAATTTCGCCCGCCTACAACAGGGTACAGTACAGGTATGTAGAGTAGGGTAGAAAACAGACAAATTAACGTAATAATCATAATGTTCTCTAACAGTACTATAAACAAACAAGCAATCTAATAACGTATTTCCCGTCAGCGTACATTCTCCATAGATCAGCCCCATTTTTACCATATCTTCATGTGTGTACATAATACAGTATAAGTTCCACAACATAACGTTTATTCACAATGTGTAGTACCTCCGTGCCGCCGCTAGATTACTCTGATGCACGACTTCACTGGCAAGCGGTGTACTGCACGCCAAACCAACAACAAATGGGATGCTCGGAGGGTGGTGGAGTACAGGAGTTTGCATGGGACGCAAATCACAAACAAGGCGAAGAGGTAACTGTGGCTGTAGTGGGAACTACGTTGAACACGTGTCTAGCTAGAGCTAGGCCCTGGATGAACGAGTGCGCGAAAGGCACAATGGGTCATTTAACACATACGATAAACCTTATTTTGTGTGTGCAGGATAAATAAGACAGCCTGACCGGTGTATACCGATCGGTACTGGTTCATATTGTGTGCGTAGACACATAAAACGTGCAAGAGGGAAACAATTATGTGCTTATGAGAGTTGATGGAAGTAGACCATATTATTCGTTTCGGACCTCTTCAAATGTTCAAATGTTTGTATAGTCTATGGGACTCAACTACGGGGTTATCAGTTCCTAAACTTACAAACTACTTATGAAGTACTTACAAACTAAGACGGCACAAATATCCATGCCCGAGGGGGGATTCGAACCCCCGACCGTAGTGGCTGTGCAGACCGTGGCTGGAGCGCCTTAGTCTCCTCGGCCACCGCGGCCGGCCGGACCTCTTGATAAGTATGGAAGTGCGATTACGCATGTCAATCACATCGCGATTACGGGCAGCATGGGGTTCACGCCTGAGCCTCAGGACGTGCGCTAGCAGTGTATTTCGGGTTTTCAAGAGTCAAATTCTCGTCGCAATATCTCGGGATGTAATTGGAATATTGCGATGCAATCAACACCATTGTTTGTGTGATTTGTCATGCTATGGATTGCTGAAGAAAAAATATAGAGTGTCCATTTAAAAAAAACATAAGTTTTTGTTAAAAAACACATTTGCTTTCGTTTTAGAATGTTTCCAAATGTATACATTCATGGGCCCCAGCCGTACATTGATACCGGTGAAAGTCGTTTTCCACCGAGCGAGGTGGCGCAGTGGTAACGCACTGGACTCGCATTTGGAAGGATGGTGGTTCAAATCCACCTCCGGCCATCCAGATTTAGGTTTTCCATGATTTCCCTAAATCACTCCAGGCATATGCCGGGATGGTTCCTTTCAAAGGGCACGGCCGATTTCCTTCCTCATCCTAACCCAAAAACTCCGAGCGTTAGCTCCGTCTCTAATGGCCAAGCTGTCGGCGGGACGTTAAACCCAAAGCATCCATCCATCCAAAGTCGTTTTCCAATAGCTGCTATTGTTCCAGAGATATTTTGGGTGGACAAAATACCTGGGACACCCAGTATATAAATGAATGTTTGTCTGTATGTCCTCTATGTGTTCATAAACCATCTTGGTGATCTGTTAACCATACGCTCACGAAGGTTCCTGACCCCAAAACAAAAGAGCACGACACATAGCTCAGGAGGTATGATGTCATAAATAATGAGAGGCCACCGCGTGAGAATACCCAGATTTTTTGCTTTGATTATTGGAAAATGCGAGTAGTTAAGGACCTGTAACAAAGTTTTCATGTAATTTCGGACGATTATATAGTGCTTTGTAACTGACCCTAACCCCCTCCCCCCCACAAAATGATGAAACGAAAAGAAGTCTACCGCTCACAACAGTTTCGCTGTGGATGCCGTAGAACTGTCGCATCAGGTATGACCTTGTATCAAATAAAGTTAGCATTACAAATTTACTATTTATTTTTGTCTGCAAGTACCCCCTAATTCTGTTGCATCCAAAATTAAGCAATCTGTTTTCTTAATCACTATGTATATAAAAGCGAAAGAAGACTCACTCACCGACTAAACACGAGATCTCGAAAACTGCTTCACCTATGAAGCTGAAATTTGTCAGGAATGTAATTTATAGGTAGAAAGCGTCATCTAAGAAAGTATTTTGTGACAGGTGCATGGCGCAGCACACTTCTCCTACAGACTCACGAAATCTACAGTTTCATTCCGATCTTCACGAAATTTCTCACGCTTGACCTTCAAAACAAGAAAAGGTCACCATGTACCTTAAGTTCCATACGGTGTATGGGGGAGTGTACTTTGCATCATAAACATGAATTCCTAAATACCTTGGTCGCGCCCTAACTTGAGAATGGCTCGACCGACTTCACAGAGCCTTTTTTGTTGTCTTTGTTATTCTTAGTACAAGGGTTGTATGAAATTAAATTGGAATATTTGAGAACAACAAAGTGCGTTTTTCATTCTGACCTTGCGTTTCTATTGTATAGAAATCTATAGTTTTGTTCCGATATTGATGAAAGAATTTTCACACTCTACCTTAAAAAACAAGAGGAATGTCATTGTCTGTATAAACCTTCGTTCGGTGCATAGTGGAGGGTACTTACGGAATTTTACATAATGCATAGTTTTGCTCAATCTTTATGAATTTTTGCACATATGACCTTTAGACCAAGAGGAAGATCGCTGGGTACATAAATGTATGTATGGTACATGACAGAGGGTACCTAGAAGAAAGCTTTGCCGAGAGAGGGAAAGGTGGTAACGAACAGAGAGATAGGAAAGAAAGAAGTGGATGCAGAGAGAGTGGGGAAGGGGATGTAGACTACGAGAGTGTAGGATAAATAAACACCCGGGCAACGCCGGGTTTACAGATAGTATGAAATAAAATCTCCACTAACTATTGAAAGTGACGGATTAAATTACAGGTAATTTTTATTGTACAATGTAGCAAACTGGAGAACTTCCCTCCCAGGGGGGGGGGGGGAGGGGGGAATTTCGCCTGAAAACAAATTGTTCTTTTCTCTTAATTCTGCTGTTTACAAAAGACACTTGGAAATTCTACAGGACAAACAAATACAATTTTAGATATTTTTTGTGACATTTCTGTCTATTTTTAACAGTACCAGAGTGCAAGTCATTACACACAGTACACAAGCCACACCTCTTCACCGACTAATTGTAACAGTCTTCGTGAAACCAGTTTTGGCAATTTACGCATTGGTAGCACTCCACTTTTCTTGCTTTTGGATGGTAATAATCTTCTCCGCAGTCTTTGCAAATACAAAAGTTGTCACATTTACGTTTCTTACAATTTACTGTTACTCCACGGCGACATTCCCTCCAGAAGCACTCTTTCTTTTACAATAATATATCACAGCATTCCTTAGTAATTTCAGATTAATTCTTTGTCGTTTCACTCACGGCACACAACAACACACTATAGCTGTCAAAATAATCCTTTTTTTATACCCATTGTAAAGAAAACAGATCTCAAATCGTGGAGTTGAAAAAAATGTCCACTGTCTCAGTGCCCGTCTTCTCACAAAATGTGTTCTGTTACTGCTTCTGAGAGCGTACGTAATTTTTCTGTGCTACTACCAGATGGCAGCATAGAAAGAACATGCTTTACAGTAGGTTTTCTCATGATGGCAGTGAGTGCTAACAAATGTGTTGCAATAGAAAGGCAGAGAGACGAACTTCGTTCCCTCCTTATCATCTCAGTAAGATAGTCGATCCTAGTAGTGTAAAAAGAGCATGAAAATAAAGGGTTGAAAGAAAGATTTGTCATTGAGGATTCTGTTTGGCTGCCATCGGAGTGCTATAGAGTTACTCGGTAACATACATTTATAATTCGGATTCTGGCTTCGTGGTCACACAACTGTCTCATCGAAGCTATTTATTTTAAGCCTGTCTTTGTAGTCGAACAAACATTGATTTATCTGTATAGGTTTTAATTTTTTTTATTTATTTTTTATTTTGTGTGTGTGTGTGTGTAAATGTATGTGAAAATTGCAGTTCCGAGAAAGAATAGCCCGGTGAATCCGATCTCTGAGTATGTGTGTAGGGGTGTACCCTTGATGCATACTGCAGAGAGATGGCGTATATGCAGACAGCCCTCTCCTGTAAAAGAAGGAAGAAAGATTAGAGTTTAAGATCCCATCGACGTCGTGGTCATTAGAGGCGGAGTACTCGCTCACATAGTTTTCGTTAAGGATGGGGATGAAGTCGGTCGTGCCCTTTGAAAGGAACCATCCCGGCATTTGGCTGGAGTGATTTAGGGAAATACCTGGAAACCTAAATCAGGATAGCCGGAGACAAGTTTGAACCCCCGTCCTCCTGAATACGAGTCCAGTTTGTTGCCACTGCGCCACCTCGCTCGGCCCTCTCTTGTAGTATTGGAAAATTCAGTTTTGCCCCGAACTCAAGACAATCAGGTGAAACGGAAAAACGTAGCGTGTCCAGTAGTCCCAAAGGCACTAATACCAGCCTGAGACCGTGTGGCACGTGCGTGAAACCAGCGGACAGAAAGCGCTCATACGCATCGATGAGCGGGCAGTGGGCCACACACTGTAACCAGGACATGGGATGGTCGCCGTCTTGTCCACATGACCGGAACGAACCATGGAGCTCCGTGCCAAACGCTCACTCAGCGCTGAAGCACTACAGAGGCAAAATGTTCAAATCTTTGTAGAGCTTATGGGACTTAACTACGGGGTCATCAGTCCCTAAACTTACAAACTACTTATGAACTAGCTACTACTAAGGACGGCACAAATATCCATGCCCGAGGGGGGATTCGAACCCCCGACCGTAGTGGCCGTGCAGACTGTGACTGACGCGCCGCAGTACGCTCGGCCACCGCGGCCGGCTACAGAGGTACCCTATTGGCTACCACCCCGCAGAGACTCCCATTCTCAACTCACAGTTACTGCCTCTCTGAACACTATCGATATACACTACGAAGATATTCAAATGCTCCCTTAAACTAATCTTTGCTACTGAATTTATTCCTAAATATTACTGTTAGTGGTCTACGAAACCACCGGTTAACTTATGCATGCAACTCACTCTCACAGGAGGGGATCGGAGGACATGAGCAAAGCATGACACAATGTAAATACTTTAAATAAATAAATAAACACATTTCCCTTTTGCATCCTTGGGTAAAATTAAATATAAATTAAAAGAAAGAAGTATCGAACGACCTGACATGTATTCAGAATTCAAGGAAAATTTACTCGAGCAAGATAAACTAGCTAAAAGTGACAATAAAACCGAGAATTGAGAAAATGAAATCGTGAAGCGAAACATTGGTTTCACTTCAGTATACACAATGTTTTTTTACCTCTCCAGTTTTTTTAAATGTATTGCAACCCCTTGCATAATTTGATGTTGTACAGTGAGTAAAATTAAATCAATTGTTCAATTCGTCATCGAGCAAAACTATGAAAGTGTAAGAAGTAAAAAGAAAAACGTTTTTTCGCGGCATAGATTTGTGGTAACTTTCAGAAAAGCCGGAACGTCGAATCTCATTACAATTGGATCTCTGAGTAACCCAACACCGTGGTTTCTCTAAACATAAATAAATGTATAAAGTATATACAGTTAAAATCTTAGTCATTTTCTATGCTTAGTTATTTGGATATTTTTGTCCCATTGTGTAAAAATGGCTAAAATCTGTTTTTGTAATTTTGTGCCCATTTTAAACCTCTAGATGTCGGTAACAGATAAAGATACAGAAAAAAATCGAAAAAAATAGTTCGAGAATATCGTACTAAGAACCTATGTTGAAAATTTCGACTGTATAAAATGATTAGGAAGAATAGAAGTGGCGATCCTATAATTCGTAGTTTTGTTACCCAAAAATCATGGTTTTCGTGGTTTTTCTCAGGAATTACCCCTAAACGCTTGGTGCTCTTACAATCTGTATAAAGGCCATCATAGACTACAAGTTATGTACAAAAACCAACCGATTTTCTCAATTCACCTGGGCTCTAGGCAGTGTGTAATGGTTATATTTTGTTCCTGTGCTGTAGGATAGTGACAGTATGCCGATTCTTCTGATATGTATACAAATGATCACTACTCGAAGTGCCGGCCGCGGTGGCCGAGCGTACTGCGGCGCCTCAGTCACAGTCTGCACGGCCACTACGGTCGGGGGTTCGAATCCCCCCTCGGTCATGGATATTTGTGCCGTCTTTAGTATAAGGTAGTTCATAAGTAGTTTGTAAGTTTAGGGACTGATGACCCCGTAGTTAAGTCCCATAAGCTTAACAAACATTTTAAAAAAACTACGCGAAGTGCTATCGAAAATACTTTAGCCCTTATCTCTGGGATCAATATGAGCTCCAAAAGAATAGCATTTTTGGAAGTGTCTTTTTAAACGTCGCTCGAGCTGTAGCGTGTGGCCTAATATCTTCGCAATGCGGTTGAATGCTTCTTGTTCCTCCGAAGTGAAATCTTCTCCTGAACTGTGAAATGGCCATCAGGCTGATATTAGGATCCGTTTCACTCGTACTGTCTGGAATTTAATGCCTCAATGACTCAGTCGTGCGTAATTCATCCTCATGTGTCCACGTTACCACATTCCTTCGCTACAAAATTGAAATATTTGTGAATCTATGGGACTAACTACTGTGGTTATCAGTCCCTAGGCTTAAAAACTACTTATAGGAACCTAAGGAAACACACACAAACACACACACACACACACACACACACACACACACACACACACACACACACACACACACACACACACACATGCCCGAGGGAGCAAGACGCCTTAGAGGTAAGGCCATTCCACCGCGGTCTTTCTCTACAGCTCAATTACAGTGTACCAATGCCGCGGCAGAATAGCCGTGCACTGATGCGCTGCTGAGGAGCACGCGGCCGTTCGCCGTTGGGGGTTCGATTCCTTCCTCGGGCATGAGTTTTTTGTTGTCCTTAGCATAAGTTACTTTAAGTTAGTGTAAGTAGTTTGTAAGCCTAGGAACTGATGACCAACGTAGTTAAGTCCCTTAGATTTACAAACATTTGAACATTTTGTGTATCAGTCGCTATAACCAACATTCAGCATCACAACTTCTCTGTTCACAGGCAGTGGTAAGGACACACTAACAAGGGTCACCTTTAATCTCGGACGCTAGAAACCTCATGCTTAGGATAACAAGCAATCATAGAAAAATAGTGGTGTGCGTCATGCCCATGCAGAACGCTGCACTTGTCTGTTAGCGCCACTAGCTGGTGATATAGTATGTATACCACCCAGTGGTCCAGTTGCGTGAGTGGTATAGCTGCAGTACGTAATTTGTCTCTTGGAGTGTTCGCAAGCGAGTTACTGTGTACAGTGCAGTGATATCACGAAGAGAATTAACCCTAAGCATGTGGTCTAAATACTAGGGACCAAATTGCGACGTGATGAATATGGAAATGACGCGCCCGAGGATATAGAGATCGCAGATAAATTATATAACATAATAATTCAGAAACATAATGGCGACGACACTAAAATACACGACATTATGCTGGATAAATAAACGGAATTTGAAGGACAGGAGGAAGCTAAAGGTGGCTCTTCAAGCAGTACATCATTTGAAAATGTATTAGTGCGGTTTTTGATTTTGGACTGTGTGAATGCGAAAGTGATTTGGAGTGTGATAACGTGAGGTGTGCGCATTGTTTTCTCCCACTCTGTTTTACCTACTTCATCGAAATCCCAAATCTGCTATTTGAGGACTAATATAAGCACTTTCAGGTGTATGGTAAGGGAGACCAGGGCATGTTGGCTATATTTTTTTTTATTTTTGTTAATATCAATTGAAAGTTGACAGTTGCAGATGTAATGTGATATTTTATGCTATTTTTAGCTGAGTATATTCACTGTAGTTGTCTGCTTACTAGAATAAACTGATCTTGGTAAATAATCAAAAATGCACTGCTTAAATAGTGTAATCAAATCTGCCATCTATTAATTTAATGAAAAACTCACAGTTACAAAATTAGTTCAAAAAATTTTTGTAAAGCTTATGGGACTTAACTACGAGGTCATCAGTCCCTAAACTTACAAACTACTTATGAACTACTTACGAACTAGGACGGCACAAATATCCATGCCCGAGGGGGGATTCGAACCCCCGACCATAGTGGCCATGCAGACCGTGACTGAAGCGCCTCAGTCCCCTCGGCCACCGCGGCCGGCTATAAAATTAGTAAGTAGAGTCTTGACGAGAGGAGCCAAAACCAAGATCAACATTAATTTAATGAAATGGTTCTAGTAGCAGAAAACACAGAAAGATTACTTTTAAAAATTATAGTTCTGGGTGTACAAGCCAGTTAAAAGATTCATGTAAACTACTTGATGTGCTGCTGAAACTTGTTCCCTGGACCAAATTGAGAACTAGTTTGACCTTAAATTACTCTCACAGCCGCAAGTTAGAAAAGCAGCGGTCATATGAATTGTAGCTCACAGGAATCAGACTTACTATGAAACGAGCCACCACAAATAAATTACTTTATGAAAGTGGCGGACGAAACAAGAGGTGCAACGGAAATATTAACAATAATCAGCATCTGAAACTGTTCTCAGCACATGTGAAACAATATTTATAAAGAAAGGGGTAGGTATTCTCAAACTACTGTATTCAAAATAGGATAAGATTTTACTGAACAAAATGCTTTTATTCAGTGTAAGCACAAGCACGTGGGGGGAACCAATTTAGTTACACAATAAAAACGCATCCCATTGAAACTAGCTCACAAGCACTATCATATCTTATGCTAAAAATGCCCATAATAGAAATTTAAATTTATCTACACTGAATTGAATTTTAGTTGGGGGAGGATTTACAAATAACAAGCATTCATCCACACACACATGCAATGCACGCGAAACTTGCTAAAATCAGCGCGCTGAACAAGGCAGAAACGGCCGTCGATCTCGTAGGGGAAGTGTCAGCGAGCCAAGGCGAAGGACACAACACAATAAAAATAACTTTCGTACGTGGCTCGTTATATTCTTTCGTAACTGGAGATGGCGCGTACAGCAACAAAATCTGTTTGCATTTGAAGCTAAACCAAGCGCTGGCAAACTGAGGCGCGCACCACGTGGTTCCGAAATCCAGTAAAATGAAGAAAATCAGTTACTAAAATATTAGGAAAAATTATCTATAGCATGCAACCCATAGAAATGCGTAGAATATTACAAGGAAACGAAAGAAACACTGTTCCACACGATAGGAGAACTTTCAAGAGATGGATGAGGTCCGCTCTCAGAAATCATCAAAGTTTAATAAATTCAGATTCGCTGTAAAACAAATACAAAATACCGCATGCAACGCATCGAAATACGTAGAATGTTGTAAGGAAACGAATGAAACACAGATATACGCGATAGCACGAACTTTACAGAGAAGGGTGAAATCCTATCTCAAAAATCATCAAAGTTTAATGAATTCGGAATGCAACCTATAGAAATGTGCAACATTTCATAAGCAAGCAAATGAGAAAGGTTGTACAGGGTTAGTAAAGAATTTACAAACTGCAGTTGGGAACAGATTACAAGTTCGAGAATAAAATAGCAATTTACAACAGGCGGAAGAGGGAAGATCGCGTAGTACTACCAGAAAATTGAAAGATTCATGCAGTTATTCTAGCCTGAAGGGCATAGAACAAGCACAGGTTCCGCTGAAGGCTTTGTTCTGAGAACACACCATGTGGAGTACATGTTACTTGCGGACAGAGAAAACGAACCGTAAAATTGCACACGAGTTACAAGAAGCAAAAATCCTGCTTAGTAGTCGCGCATCTTTCGATGCATGCTCGGAGAAACTTACTCCGTAAATGAATGCAAGTTCTAAAACCTAAGTTGAACTAACTGAACAACGAATTGCTGCCATCTCCAGGCTGAAAGAGCAGAGCTAACTCACCATTCCGACGGCCAGCCACCAAACGAGTGAGACTTCGGCGGGCCATGTGGGCCTCCGCTCGGAAATCGGTGGTGGGGGAAACGCAGGGATTTGCACAAGGGCGCGGTAGGCTCACACTAGCCTCTTGCCAACCTAACTTGCAAGGAAAGAGTGTGGAAAACTCTCATACTTCCCAGACACACTAACACGCCAAAAAATACTCACACATGCAGAGACAAAACATTTTACCCCACAGTCATGGCTGCAGATTTCTGGATCTGCGTTATCGGGTGGGGAATTGTAGGGTGCCCTTAGATAGATCAGGGGTGCACTACACTAAGGAAGCGGCTACTCGGGTAGCAGAGTACTTGTGGAGTGCACATGGGTTTTTTTTAGGCTAGGCGCTAACTCTGATGAGCACTCGCCTGTCAGCATTCAAACAGCGATTTCAGACCACGTTCGGAACAAAAATTCGAACATAAAAATATTAGCCGCGAACTTACAGAGTGTTAGAAACAAAGTTACCGAATTTGCAGCGCTGCATGGAAGTTATTGCGCTCAGATAGTTTTAGGCACCGAAAGCTGACTAAATGATGATGTGGCAAGTTCAGAAATATTTAGCGAAGCGTGGAATGTATATCGGAAAGATAGATTTGATACAACTGGAGGAGGAGTGTTCATCGCTGTGGATAAAGATATTGTTTCTACTGAGATCGAGGTTGAAAGTAACTGTGAAGTTATCTGGGCACGTATAACAGGTCTAAAAGAAGTAAAGTTAATAGTTGGGTGTTTTTACCGCCCCCCCCCCCCCCCCCAGTGCTGCTGTAGCAGTTTTAGAATCATTCAAGGAAAGTCTACACCAGGTAGTGCATAGGTATCCGGGCCATGTAATATTAGTCGGAGGTGACTTCAACCTTAAGAGTATAGATTGGGACCTCGCTAGTTACATTTCAGGCGGTACAGACAAGCAGTCTTGCGAGCTACTTTTGGACACATTCTCCGAAAACTGTCTTGAGCAGTTAAACCGGCAACCCACGCACAATGGAAATATTCTAGACCTTATAGCCACAAACAGGCCTGACCTTATTAACGATGTCTGTGTAGAGACAGGAATTAGTGATCGTGATATCGCAATAGCGTCGATGGTGACCAAAGCTCATAAACCAGTCAAGGAGCGTGTTTTTGTTGGGAAGAGCCGATAAGCAAATGTTACGATCGCACTTAGAAAATGAATGGGCATCGTTTAATTCTGGGACTATGGATGTAGAGGAATTGTGGACGAAATTTAAGTGCATTGTTAATAAAGGGTTAGAGAAATATGTGCCAGTAAAGACGATTAAGGATGGAAAAGATCCACCGTGGTATAATAATAATGTTAGAAAGCTGCTGAGAAAGCAAAGGCTGTTGCACTCTCGATTCAAAAAAGAACACGCAAATGATGACAGGCAAAAGTTAGTAGAGATTCGTGCGTCTATAAAAAGATCGATGCGTGAAGCATACAATAATTATCACAGCCATACCTTAGCAAAAGATCTTTCCGAGAACCCGAAAAAATTCTGGTCCTATGTAAAATCGATAAGCGGGTCAAAGCCCACTGTCCAGTCACTAGTTGATCATTCCGGGGCAGTAATAGAAGAAAGCAAACGAAAAGCTGAAGTTCTACATTTAACCTTTAAGAAATCTTTCACGCCGGAGGACCGCACAACGTACTAATTCCGAAATGGGGGACATAGTAATAGGTTTTTCCGGTGTAGAGAAGCAGTTGAGAGAGCTAAATACGAAAAAGTCTGCTGGTCCGGATGGAATACCAGTTCGGTTTTACAAAGACTATTCTGCGGCATTGCCACCTACTTAGCTTGCATTTATAGCGAATCTTTAATTCAGCGCAAAGTTCCTAGTGATTGGAAAAAGGCGTAGGTGACTCCCGTGTATAAGAAAGGAAAGAGAACTGACCCATACAATTACAAGCCAATATCGTTGACATCGGTTTCATGTAGAATTTTGGAGCATATTCTCAGTTCGATTATAGTAAATTTCCTTGAAACAGAAAAGCTTCTTTCCATGAATCAGCACGGGTTTAGGAAACATCGTTCATGTGAAACTCAGCTTGCCCTTTTCTCACATGACATCTTGCGAGCCATGGACGAAGGGCAACAGGCGGATTGTGTTTTTCTCGACTTCAAAAAGGCGTTCGACGCGGTGCCACACTGCAGACTGCTAACGAAGATACGAGCATATGGAATAGGTTCACAGATTTGTGACTGGCTGGAAGACTTCCTAAGTAATAGAACGCAGTACGTTGTTCTCGACGGCGAGTGTTCATCAGAGACGAGTGTATCGTCAGGCGTTCCCCAGGGGAGTGTGATAGGACCGCCATTATTTTCTATCTATATAAATGATCTGTTGGACAGAGTAACTTGTAATTTGCGGCTGTTTGCTGATGATGCTGTGGTGTACGGGAGGGTGTCGTCTGTAACTGACTGTAATAGCATACAGGTTGACTTAGACAAAATTTCTAGTTGGTGCGAAGAATGGCAGCTAGCTCTCAATGTAGAAAAATGTAAGGTGATGCGCATGAGTAGAAAAAGCAATCCTATAATGTTCGAATACAGCATTAGTAGTGAGCTTCTCGATGCTGTCGCGTCGTTCAAATATCTAGGCGTAACATTGCAGAGCGATATGAAATGGAACGAACATGTAAGGACAGTTGTGAGTAAGGCGGACAGCCGACTTCGGTTTATTGGGAGAATTTTGGGAAGATGTACTTCACCTGTAAAGGAGACCGCGTATAAAACGCTTGTACGACCACGTCTTGAGTATTGCTCAAGCGTTTGGGACCCGCAGCAGATGAGTTTAAAGGAAGACATAGAGGCGGTTCAGAGGCGAGCAGCTAGATTTGTTACCGGTAGGTTCGACCAATGCGCGAGTGTCACGGAAATGCTCCGGCAACTCAATTGGGTATCGCTGGAAGAAAGACGACGTTCTTTTCGTGAATTTATGTTAAGTAAATTTAGAGGGCCGGAATTTGAAGCTGAGTGTAGTACGATCTTGCTGCCGCCTACATACATTTCGCGTAAAGATCACAAAGACAAGATAAGAGAAATTAGGGCTCGTACGGAGGCATATAGGCATTCTTTCTTTCTTCGTTCAATTTGGGAGTGGAATAGGAAAGGAAATGCCTAGTAGTGGTACAGTGTACCCTCCGCCACGCACCTTACGGTGAATTGCGGAGTATGTATGTAGATGTAGATGGGCACGGTGGCGAGACCGAGAAACCGTTCATGTTGCCACATTGATTGGCACACTAATAAATTAATGACGTAAATCTAACACAAATGAAGTTAAATACGATTACTAATAATGACATTTAAAAACAAGAACTGAAAGGCTACGTTACTCCTCATGCCTCAGAAAACGAATAGAGTGTCGTTAAGCGACTTTAAATAAATTACAAGATTAAAATTTAGGGAAGGCGGCAGACAGCCGTCTTTCACAATTTATTTGATATATTTAAATTTATGAAATTATTGTTAAATATTGGATAGTTCTTTACTGACTCTGGATGGCAGTTCTTAAGCTTGAAATTATTAGTTAAAAGTATTAGAAAAAAATTAATTACTGGAAATATGTCACGTGGGCCAATCTGCCCTGATCTCAGGGTAAGTTGGAACTAGGAAATAAAAATAAAACTAACAGTTATCAAGAAATATACTTCAATGTACATAATATGAAGTTTAACATTGAGTTAAATGCTTAACATTGAGGAGTATGACAACAGGACTGATTAAACTTATTTCGATTTATAGTGTCTTAATACAAACCAGTCAATTTCAAACAATGTCCAGCTCCAAAGGATCAGCACAGTTTTAACGCTCATAAAATAGTCCACGGATTTCATTTTTCACGAATCTCTGATGAGCCCAACGCTTGCAGTTTGTGAAATGAATTTCTCGTTCTCCAGTTGAATGTTTCAAAGAGGCACTGTGACTCTTCCTCATCGTCATCATTATCATCATCTTTTTTATTTTTGAAAAAGGGCTTTTCTAGCCTGTGGTTTGCTGAGTTTCAATTACCTGTGCAAACTAACATGAGGTCTGTCTGTACTTAGCACAGTACCTCCAGTACGATTTTCTTGGAATCCCAAAGTCTTCGCTAACAGTCGTCAGAGATCTTTCCTTTTCTTTTATTTCTAAAACTGCCCTTAGCATTGTATCTTCAGAAATCATTTCCCTTTCATTCTTTTATAATCTCGGATCATCTTTATCATACTACAAAAACGAATGTTTAAACCAGAGACGTAAATCAAGTTTTGAAAACAAGAAAGTGAGCGGGATTCTGACTTATCAGATCACTGTTTAAGATTAAAATAAAATTTACTGGTTGGCGTTTTTTGAACGCTTTTTATCTCGTGAATATGGCGATCTTTTGACCTCTGAAACGTATCAAAATATATTTAACTTCGACAATTATGTTAATGATTGAATAAACTCGAAGAATTATAAACGTTATTATCATTAAAAGTAAGAAACCTTTCATCGAGTTTAAAGAAGTACAGCTCCTTTAGAATGTGACAGTTTGTCTCGGCTGGCCATCGTGCCCCGTCCTCTTTGGGCCAACCTGCTCCATCGCCATCTTTACAATAAATTCTGTTCTTTAGAAAACTCACTGAAGCAATTAAGTCTGTATATAATACAGAAATAATCCTTAAAATACCACCTTTTATTATAGCATTCACCCCATTGTGCCTAAAGCAAGCAAAAGTTTAATAACACATATTAACCGACAAGTAGAATTTTACTGAAACACGCACAAAAACAATTAAGGACAGCAGCTTGTCCAAAACTTCGCCGCCTTCGATATTGGCCCTGTATAAGGAGAGGGACAGTGCTACCTACTTCCTGATTGATTCCTAAGACGATATAGCATCTACTGTATGTACTAATTCGACTGGGCCATCCTGCCCCTATGCTATGGCCAATGTGCCCCAGTCTACCCTACTGCTGTATATGTGTGTGTTTCTCGCTATTATAAGTACTTTAAGCAGAGAGTTTTGGTCGCTGCTGATTGAATATGTAACGATAAAATAAAAACTAAACTCCATCCCAAACAGGCCTCGAGACCCCAACTGGTACCGACTGGCCGCCGTGTCATCCTGCGCGCTAAGGCGTCACCGGATATGGTATGGATGGGGACGTGGTCAGTGCCCCACACTCCCATCCGAGTTTGTGACAGTTGCCCGGAGTGACACTTGACGGGAGAAGAAATTTGTTGACAGTTGCCCGGAGCCCCGGACACTGCAGGTATTGGACAGTCTGTCCCACAAGTAGGGTATACCGAACTGTCCGCTGCAGGTAGCTTCGGACTCGTTTCGCCATCTGCTCTGTGAGAGATCACGGTAGCCACGGTGAAGTGGCAGAGCGCATTGAGGCACTATGATACTAACCGCGAGGCCGTTCCCCGTCGGGGTTCGAATCCCCCCTCAGGCATGCATCTTTGTGCCATCTTTAGAATAAGCTAGTTTATAAGTAGTTTATAGGTTTAGGGACTGATGACCCCGCAGTTAAGTCCCATAAGCTTTACAAACATTTGAACACTTTTTTGAATAGCTCACGGTAAAATGGAACGGTCCGACGTCGTTACGTGGCACAGCACGGCCGAGTGCAAGCGCAGGAAAAGTGTAAACAATGTCCCGTCCTCAGGCCATTGATCATAATTAGATTCGTCATAGACGTATATTCTCTATATACAGTGAAAAGTTTAAAGGGAGACCCCACCCAAAAATTTAACTCTTCTTCTACTTTGCCAATAGCAACGAAATTTTGAAATGGTATCTTTTATGTAAATATGTAGCAATAAGCAAGTTTCTAAGAACATAACGTCACTGTTTTTCGAGCTACGAATTTCCAGCAAACTAACTTTTGGTTCTCACACCACAGTTTGTACAGGGAAAATTTTGTAGGTATATTCACAAGACAATTCAATGGTTCTGTGCTTTCATCTTATGAGAAATATTAATCACTTGCTTTCTGTGTTTATTTCAAATGTCAACCTTAAATTTTCTTTAATTATTGGTACTTAAATGTGACGATAAAATAAACAAATTACATAATATATAGGGTGAATCACCTATAGTTGCACCGCAAATATTGCGGAAACGGAAAGTGCGATTGATGTGCGGTTTTCACAGAATGCATTGGTAATCAATTTAAAAGTTTGGGGATGGAGGCTACGACAGCGTAGTTAACTGGCTGGTGGTAACGAAACAGTGGGCCGTGCCCCAGCGGCTAGCCACTCGGCCAGTCAGCGACGCTATCGCAGCCTCCTCCCCCGAAATTTTTGAACGGTTGTAGCTGCCAAACGAAACGTGATAAAAAATGTCATTTAAAATTCTTTGTACACAGTTGACGTCAAAAATTCCAGTGCATGATAGAAACAACCATTGTTTCATTTAAAAAACTGTATGACTGCATGAAAATCTACTTACTAAGTAATATTACAATCTGTTTGTGGGCTAAAAATACGAAACCCTGACTACGAATCCATTCTGTGAAAACCGCACATCAACCGCACTTTCCGTTTCCGCAACATTTGCGGTGCAAGTGTTAGGTGATTCACCCTGTATGCTTGCACGGTAAACAGGCAAAGTAATTGATATCCAATGATTGGCTGCCAATTGTTTTGTCAGTTTTCCTGGAAATCATGCTACTTGTTTCTCCGTGTTAGAGTTTATGCCAAGTTTGGAGTAAAAACGGCTCTGTTTGGTGTTTACAGAAGTCAGCAAATATCTTTGACGTTTTTCAGTGTGCCACACTACCTTACACATTCAGTATTTCAAATATTTCTTAGACAGATTTGTAGCTAGCTGAAAACCTGGAGTTACCCGGATTTTTATTTATTTATTAAAGCCTTAAGTCAGTCTGATTGATTGATTTAAAAAAAAAAAATCAAATGTTTGTAAAGCTATGTGACCAAACTGAAGTACTCATCAGTCCCTAGACTGACAAACTACTTACACTGACTTATGCTAAGGGCAACACCCAGCCGCGGCGGAGTGGCCGAGGCCATTGAGCCGCTATGCTCCGATGCCCGCGGCCGTTCCCTGTCGGAGGTTCGAATCCTCCGTCGGGTATGGATGTTTGTGTTGCCCTTAGTATAAGTTAGTTTATAAGTAGTTTGTAAGTTTAGCGACTGATGACCCCGCAGTTAAACGAAATACACAGCCCTGCCGAGCCTTGAGTTAGTACTTTTCTCATCCCTTCTATCTTTGTCCATCCCCCTTTTTTCTAAAAAACATGTTATATTTATGACAGAATGTATAAGAAATAAGGTTGCCCTGCATAATGTACAAAATTATAAGCAAAGGAAGGTAGTAATCGAAGTACAACGATATGTAACATTTATACATTCATGTAGTTCAAAATTTGACTCTAAACAATATTTCTTGTTACTTGTCCAGGACCTGTCATGAATAAATTCTTTGATGAGCCCACCTCTGAGCAAGCGACATAAAATTGTCCGTGTGAGGAGATATCAAATCCACTCCGCAGCATTTAATAGAGTGCCCTGTGATTTATTAATCATAATAGAAAGTGCAAGTTTCACTGGAAACTGCAGTCTCTTGAAGTTAAAAGGTAGGTTTGCCGGAAATATTGGCTACTCGTTGGATGTACTCTGTTTCATTCTCTTCCTTTCCTTGTAGCTCTATAGAAGCCCATTGCTTTCGCCTGTAGCCACGTGCGCTTGTCAACAGCACAGTCAACTTTCAAGCATTTTCTTAGTTTGACAGGAAAAAAAAGTGTCTTAGTACTAAATAAGAAATGGATTAAATCGTGATGCATGATGAGACATATTTATTGAATTACGTGTTGTACAACTCTATAATTGACCATGTAGATATTCATTTGTAAAAGCGCTATACGTTTGTAAAATCTGTTACGAGTATGGTTAGTAGTTAAGAAGTAATATATTGAAACCTGATGCGTGATAGGGTGGTTTTCCATGAACGTTACTGTTTATGTCTTCATATCTCATGAACTATGTGTGGTACTGTGATACAATTTTGAAGGTACAATCAGTTGCATGTGTGTATAGTGTCTGTAAAATTTCCTCCAAGTACGATATGTATTGTAGAAATTATAAAATGTAGTTTTACTCCATGAATAGCGGAAAAGTTGTAAGCGAAAAAAGGTTTAATAAAAGCTTAAAATTATGTTTAAAGTTCGTTACAAGTCGCTGATACTCTCATTCTCATATAGTGTATTTTGAAAGCCTCGTCGCATTATGTCGCAGTTTCTTGGAAATTCTATTGCCTATGACGTTATATCTCCTCAATCAAGTGTCGTATGTGGTTCTTACCCATACAGCACTTGTTACCTCACGGTAAGGAATATGAGTACCAAATTTGGTTGGAATCGGTCTAGTGGTTTAGGAAGAAATGTGCAAGCATTGTTGCGTGATGGCCACGGTGGAGTAACCGAGCGGTCTAAAGCGCCTCGCTGCGGAGCGCGCGGTTGCTCGCCGTCGGAGGTTCGAATCCTCCCTGGGACATGGGTGCGTGTGTTGTCTTTAGGTTAGTTTACCTTAGTTTAAGTAGTTTGTAATACGGACTGATGACCACGCAGTTTGGTCCGATAGATTTACAAACATTTGAACATTTTTTGTTGTTGTTGCATGATGCAGCAGTTTTCGCGGATGTCATTGTTTATGACGTCATATCTGCTGAACTGTGTGTTGTACGTGATTCTTACACTTACGGCGACCGTCATCTGGGTCTGAAGGTCATGTGTGAAAAATTTCATTCAGATTGGAACAAAACTCTAGTTTTGTATGCAATACGTACACAAAAACAAACACACGGACACACTGCCTTATGTATGTTACAGGCCAAACCGGATTTTAGGATGAACTAGTTTCGCCTAGGCCAAACCCGTTCTCCCTACATGCGATAGGACAAACCAGTTTAGCATAGGCCAAACTAGTTCATCCTGTTAACGATAGGAGAAATCAGTTCAGCCTAGGTCGAATCGGTTTATCCTAGTTAGAATTTACAAGCTTTCGGACAAACAGGTACGTCCTAGTCTGAACTAATTTAGCCTACTTTGTATCTTCTATAAGCTTTTCAAAGCAAGCTGAATAAAGGAATAGAAATAGAATAGCCAATGTGATTTACAAAAGTTATTTATTAACGAATCAGTAATTTCACATCTGTATCAAATTACAATATATTCATCCATAGATATCACTTTATCTGAAATTTGCTTATTTACTTATTTCTGCAAGGTTTACTCTGGTGGCACTTAGACTTGCACAGTACTTTGTTTTTCTTACAAATGCATTTGATTGTTGTACAGTCTTTCATGCAGCTGCATTTCATGAAGCCTTGCTCTGATACAACAGAATGTTTTGTGGCTGCAGTCTATCTTTAAAGATATATCAATATCCTGGTTAATATCTCCCACATCTAAGACCTTCTTAATGCAGACGTCGAACTCAGTCCTTAAAAAAATAAAAAAGTTAAAACAAATGTTTTAATATATTTTTTCTACTGACAAGTATGGGAAATCGTAATAAAATTATACCTGCAATAATGTTTTTCAAGTACGCCATGTTTGGTACAAACTTTGTAAAGACCCTCATCGGTCTTTTGAAGTATTACTCCAATCACGTTTCGAAGGTCAGCTCTGCCTTTATCTACATCTGGAATACATATGGTTACGTTGTCTCCAATGCGAGCTGGTGGATGGGATTTGTCAGTTGAAGCTTCCATTCTTTTTGTTGGTTTCTGTAAATTTTCTGTCGACTTTCTTCTAGCATTTTCAATGTCGTTTGTGTCAATTTTTACAATGTCAACATCGTCACTGTAGAAGTATTGATCAGTATTGCTGCCATCTTCGATTGTCTTCTTTAGGTCATCTTCATACTGAATATCATTAATGATTTCTTGAGGCAACGAGGAAGTGGAAAGTCCTACTCTAGGTTCGATTTCGAACATTGCTTTGATATTTCTATCAACAACCAGTTCGAAGGAACGGCACTTTGGCTTTTATACTACCAAGCACCTGTTAGTATTAGACTTCAGAAAAGTCCGAAAAGGTTCTTGGTTCTTCAACATGCATGAAAGGTATATGGAAATACTGCAACATCTTGTTGACACAGATTATTTCAAAATATATGGGACGGTTAATAAAATACGGGACAATCTGCATCCCGTATTTATTTTGTCGGGACAAGAGGACACTTAAGCTAAATAAGGAACGATCCCGTAAAATATGGGACATCTGGTCACTCTAGACTAGGACGTACGAGTTTGTCCGAAAGCATGTAAATTCTAACTAGGATAAACCGATTCGACCTAGGCTAAACTGGTTTCTCCTATCGTTAACAGAATGAAAGAGTTTGGCCTAGGAATTGAAGCTTTAGGGTGGAATCTTCCATTAAAATGAAAATTAGCTGTTTTAAAGAGTGGAAAGTAGCATGATGATTGTGTAACTACCAAGTGGTCGGACACGTTAACATTTCTGTTCCGTATGCCTAATATATTTATTCTGTGCAAATGAGTCTTCATATGCTTAGTGTTACAAATAAAATGCTTTTAAGAGGTATGACGGAAGAAAGTCATTATATGATAGCAGTGAAATAAACGTCTCAGTAATTTTCCAGACATTTTCACTTTGAAAATCTTTGTTTTCAGGAGGAACGCTCATCGAACTATTCTGTAGTAAGATCAAGTTACTATATTTCTCTTCAGCTTCCACAAGGCTGTGATTTTCGCTAATTTTTGCGTTATGTTAACAGTGTGGAAACTTGGCTACACCTAGAAGTTACACACACACAGCGTGAAGTTGGCGCAATTAGTTTCTTTGCAGACTTAAGTTTTACTATGTAAAGTTGCATCTACGATTATGTCGATGTTTACATTTGAATTTACATACTTTTTTTTACACAAAGTACTAAATTCACATATAGAAGCTCAATGGCAGATTTCAGCTTAACAGCTTGTCTTCGAATTAGTCCTTTAGTGAAAAGGAAAACAATATGAATTGATATTCTGTGTTTTTAAATTTAAATAAAATTACAATGAAATATAAATTTGGCAATTTAAATTTCGTACTAAAACGGCAATTTTCCTAAGGCTGTAACAGACGTAAGAAATACGATGTTACGTACTTGGCTGCTGCCCTGTCTGTGCATGAACAAAATTACTACAACGGTCTTAAAAATAAATTTACCACGAAACGCGTTAGTGAGCCACCTCAAAGCGATATACGGTTGCTCAACTGGAGCGGTGTGAGCGCCAGCCAGCACGCCGGAGCGGCTGTGCTGAACTGCTGGACTTGTTAGTGCGCCTGTACCTGTGGAAAGTCGGTTAGCCCGGCAGAAGGCCCGGTCCACTACTCTGTGCCCGGTCTCTGAGCAAGAGTCACTCTGGGCAACTGTTCCGACCCCCTCCCGGCCGATGTGTCGGTTTTCCAGACCGGAGGCGCTACTTCTCAATCAAGTAGCTCCTCAGTTGGCCTCACAAGGGCTGAGTGCATCCCACTTGCCAACAGCGCTCGGCAGCACCGGACGGTTACCCATCCAGGTGCTAGCCAAAGACAGTGCTTAACATCGGTGATATAAATGTTCAAATGTTTGTAAAGCTTCTGGGACTTAAATGCGGGGTCATCAGTCCCTAAAGTTACAAACTACTTATGAACTAACTTATACTAAAGACGGCACAAACATCCATGCCCGAGGGGTGATTCTAAACCCCGATGGGGAACGGCCTCGCGCATCGTAGCATAGCGCCTCAATACTCTCGGCCACTCCGCCGCGGCTTCGGTGATTTAATGGAACCGGTGTAATAATACGCTGACGTTTTTAAATCACATATTATTTCCTACCTAAGGTACTTATATCTTGTTACTTTGTTTCTCTCTGTTAAAATGTTACTTGAAGTAGAAAGCAACGTTTTGCATGGAAATGACGCACGCCACCGTCGTGTTTATGATTGCCTGTTTTTCCACGCTTGATTTCGTGCTGTTTCAAGCGTTCGAGGTAAAAGGTGCCCCTTGTAAGTAGTGATATAATGGTGTGCGTTGTATGCTAAGTGTTTTATTATTGTCCTGCTACAGTTAACACCAAATAGTGTCACCAGACGCCATTGTCTTTTCATTGCATCTACATAGATCCTCTGCAAATCACATTTAAGTGCCTGGCAGAGGGATCATTAACCACGTTCATAACTTTTCTCTACCGTTCCATTCTCTAATAGCGCGCGGGAAGAAAGAATACCTAAATCGTTCCGTTGTCGACCTGATTTCTCTTATTTTATTGGGATGGTCATGCCTCCCTATGGAGGTGGATGCTAGCAAAATATTTTCACATTCAGAAGTAAAAGTCGGTGACTGACGTTTCGCAAACAGAGTTCGCCGCAACGAATAACGTTGTTCTTTTAATGATTTCCACCTCAAATCGTGCAACATTTCCGTGTCGCTTTCCTCATTGTAACGTGATAAAACGAGCTGCCCTTCTCTGAACCTTCTCAATGTCTTCCGTCAGTTCCACCTGGTTAGGGTCCCACAATGGGCAACAGTACTCCAGGAGAGGACGCACAAATGTGATGTAGGCAGTCTCTTTGGTGGAGCTGTTGCATCTTCGAAGCGTTCTGCCAATGAAACGTAACCTTTGGTTCTCCTTTCCCACAATATTTTATATCTGTTCTCTCCAGTCAAAGTTGTTCGTAATTGTAACTCCTAGGTATTTGGTCGAATTTACGACCGTAAGGTTTGACTGATTTATTGTATAATTGAAATTCAGCGGATTTTATTTTAGTGGTCATGTGTATTACTTCACACTTTTCATTATTTAGAATTAACTGCCAATTTTCGCACCATGTAAAAATTTTGTCTAAATCGCTTTGCAGTTGCTTTTGATCATCTGTTGACTTCACTAACCGATAAAAGACAGCATCATCCGCGAACAGTATAAGGGAGCTATTCAGATTGTCTCCTAAATCGTTTATAAACATAAGGAAGAGTAGGGACCTATAACGCTTCCCTGAGGAACGCTAGGTAACACTTTTGTTTTATGACTTACCGTCAATTACTACGAACTGTGTTCTTTCTGATTAGAAATCGTGAATCCAATCGCACAATTGGGGCGATTTCCCATAAGCACACAATTTCATTAGAAGCCGCTTGTGAGGTATAGTTTCAAAAGCCTTCCGGAAATCCAAAAATATGGAATCGATTTGAGATCCCTTGTCGATGGCACTTATCACTTGATGTGAATAAAGGACAAGCTGTGTTTTGCAAGAGCGATACTTTCTGAATCCGTGTGTACTATTGGTTAATAGGTCGTTCTCTTAGAGGTAGTTCATAATGTGGTGTCGCACAAGTACAAAGTGCGCGCCACTTACTTTCGCCGCGCGCCGCCATGCACGCACGGCGCGGCGTTCTCACGACGACAGCCACGAGCGCCCTCTGGGACAACGCCGCTCGTGGCCACCACTGAAGGACATCGGCCACTTCGGACTGAGATAGCAACGAGTTAGGACCTTCGTAATCAGATAGGCACCATTGAAGACTTTGCTATCGTACAGGCACTAGGCAGGCCTCTAACAACTATGTATCAACATTCTGCAGTACTATGTAAAAGTTAAGTATTGTTACATTCTGTGCAATATATATCTCTTTCTAATTTACTCGAGTGTTTATAGTTTCTGGCTGCTCCCCTCCGTACCTGCACCAGCGTGCTATTTTTGTTCCTGTGTCGGGCTCATTCCACTCGGCCACCGACACCTACGACGAGGCTGAGACACAAAAGCGGCGACGAAGTTGGGACACAAAAGTGGCGACGAGGATGGGATAGAACCTTGGACCAGCCCGCTTACAGCAGCCAGACAGCAGCAGCCGGAGCACGCAGAAATTGCTCCCGCCCACCCACCCTTATTATAAGAATTTTGGGGGAAGATATTTTGTTACGTGTTTTGTGGACTTTTTTGTTGCAGAGCGTCCTCTTTCATATTGCATTTGTGTTTTGTTATAAGTTACTTGTATACGCGGCGCCTAATCGGTCAGCATGGCCACTACCCCGAACCCAAACTTAATGGAAATTATTCAGTTACAGACGGCGCAAATAACGCAACTCCTACAGGCTGTGTCCCAGCTCACAGCGCAAGCAGCCAACCAACAACAACAACAGCCGCCGCTTCAGCAGCCCACACCTGCCGCCGTAACGCTTCCTACGTTCCGCCAGTACAACGAACGTGAGGAAGAATGGAGCGACTATTTCGCACAGTTTCAAGAACTCGTCGCGGCTCATCAAATTACAGGTCAGACTGTTAAGCATCTTTTATTGTCCGTGGTGGGCCCCAAAACCTTCGTATTACTGCAGAAACTATTCCCGCAAGCATCTCCTCGTGATGTAGACTTTGAACAAATTGTAGATGCACTGAATGCTCATTATGAGAGAAAAGTTCTTGTAGCCGCTGCACGATACCGATTTTTCAGACTTAAAAAATTACCGCAGCAATCACACCAAGAGTGTATTACGGAATTGAAGGGCTTAACCCGCCAATGTAAATTTACTTGCTCTTGTGGACTTTCTTATAGTGACGTTATGTTAAGAGATGCGATTACGCAGAACATTCAGGACCCCAGAATTAGAGCAGCAATTCTGAAACAGTCTGACCCCTCCTTAGACAGTGTACTGCAGCTTATAGAAGCGCATGATACTTTTGACTTAGCTGATGTAGAAATGCAAAGCCATAGTGTAAATTCAGTGCGCCGCCACGGACGCTTTCCTAGCCGTAGTTCTCAGTATAGCACTAGTGATTCTTATTTTTCTACCGGCCGTGCTGAACAGACAGTGAACAGTAGCCAGTGTAAAAGTGCGACGCAAAGGTCGCCCCGTCGTGTTAGAAACAGTAATTTGAATAACGGGCGCCAACGCTCATTTCAGAAAAATGTACGTAAATCTTGCCCCCAGTGTGTGTCTCGCCACAAGCGTGCTCATTGCCCTAGTCGCAACGCAACCTGTTACCAATGTGGCAAATCGGGACATGTGCAGTCTGTGTGTATGCAACTTAAAAACTCAAAGAACAGTAACGTTAGAAACGGTGCTTCGCAAAGTGCGAGAACAGTTCATTCTGTAAATGTTATACGCGCTGTGGAGTTTAACAGTGCTTTAGTTGGTTCTCAATTGCAAGAAAGTAGTTCTGCGCCTATGGCAAAACTATATAGTGCACCACGTAGCAAGCGCCGACGAGCGCGTAAAACAGTGCAACGGAAAAGGGTTCGGGACAAGCAAAATGACTATGAACAGTGCATTCCTGTAGTGAAAATAGTGCCTTCTGCAACTGCTCCTTGTAATAGTGCCCAGTACTGTGTAGATAGTGCCAGTAGACTTGTTGTAGATACTGAAAGTAATTTTAGTGACTCTGTAGTAGCCTCGCATTGCGCGGACGCCGATCCGGCGGTAGTGTCATCTAGTGACAGTGTTGTTAATCCGCTGCGTGCCGAGTCTGCGCCGCTTCCTTCACTATGCGGCCCGCGCAAGCGCAGTAAACAAACCGTAGCAGACGTTGCCCACATTCGCGTACCTGTCGTGCGCCAGAAGCAAAAACTGTTTGTCACACTCTCCATGGAAAATAAGACTGTGCAATTTCAGCTGGATACTGGTTCCGCTGTTACATTAATTAATAAAGATACTTATGAACTTCTGGGTTCGCCAAAATTGTCGCCGTCACAGCAAGTGTTAACAGCTTATACAGGTCAAAATATTCCCGTGCTAGGAACGTGTAGCCTGCCCGCCTCTTTTCAAGGTGTAACAAAAACAGTTGCTTTTGTAGTTCTTCAGGCCAAATCGACACAGAACATTTTTGGACTAGATGCTTTTGACTTGTTTGGTTTCACAATTCAAAGAGATGTGCTTCAAATTTCGTCAATAGTGCCTCAGGATAAAATCAATGCATTGTGTGACAAATATAGTGACCTGTTTTCGCCGGAACTAGGTTGTGCAAAAGACTTCGTGGCACATGTAACTTTAAAAGAATCTGCAGTTCCAAAATTTCGTAAAGCTAGACCAGTGCCTATCGCCTTGCGTGATACAGTTGCCGAAGAACTTAAACGTTGGCAAGATAGTGGGGTGATTTCTCCTGTTTCTGCGAGTCAGTGGGCCTCGCCTATAGTAATTATACCCAAGCCGTCAGGAAAACTTCGTCTCTGTGCGGACTTCAAATCAACAGTGAACAGTCAAACAATTGTGGACACTTACCCCCTGCCCAGACCTGAGGAACTGATGGACAAATTAGGACAGTCTCGCGTCTTTTCTAAGATTGATTTAGCAGAGGCATACTTACAGATTCCACTTGATGACGAGTCGAAAAAGTTTTTCGTCATTAATACTCACATGGGCCTTTTTCAATTTCAACGCCTACCCTTTGGAAGTTCTTCCGCTCCCGCTATTTTTCAGCGCTTTTTGGAACAGCTGACAGTTTCTGTACCGTGTTGTTCGAACTATTTAGATGATATTGTGGTATCCGGACGTACAGTTGAAGAACATTTAGCAAACCTGGAGTACCTTTTCAAAGTGTTGACTGCAGCAGGTCTACGTTGTAATAAAGCAAAGTGTTCGTTTTTTCAAACTGAAATAGAGTACCTGGGCCATGTGATTAATGCCCAAGGAATTCATCCCTTACAGTCACATCTTAGAGCAATCAAAGACTTGCCTCCTCCTAAGAATGTGCAGGAATTGCAAGCAGTGATGGGAAAGCTTAACTATTATTTCAGGTTTATTCCCAATGCCTCTCAGATTGCAGCTCCACTGCATCACTTACGTAGGAAGAATGTTCCTTTTGTATGGTCTAAAGATTGTCAGGTTGCCTTTGACAAACTAAAGTCTGCACTACTCAGTGATGCATGTTTGATTCCCTTTGACCCACAGAAGCCTGTAGTGCTAGCAGTTGACGCCTCGTCGTACGGTGTGGGTGTAGTTCTGTCGCATCGTATTGGATGTCATGATCGTCCTATTGCCTTTGCATCCAAGCTACTGACGCCGACGCAACAGAATTACAGTCAGATAGAAAAGGAGGCCTTAGCAATCATTTACGGCGTCACAAAGTTTCATCATTATCTCTATGGCAGAAAATTCTATTTGTTGACAGACCACAAGCCTCTCACGTCGTTGTTCTCACCCACAAAGCCGATTCCGCCACGTACGGCACAAAAGCTTCAGAGATGGTCCTTGATATTGTCAAATTATCAGTATGAGATTTTGTACCGACCTACCACTAAACATGCCAACGCGGACACACTTTCCCGACTTCCGGTTGGCCAGGATGTATCATTTGATTCTTCAGAAATGGCATGTTGTCAGATAGACTCCAGAGATGCTTCCGCTGTCGCAGACTTTACTTTGAACTCTCGTCGGGTTGCACAGGAAACAGCTGCGGATGCAGACCTAAGTGTGGTAGCACGTTTTGTTCGCTCAGGGTGGCCTGCCAGAGCCAAAGACATTGATCGGCCTCTGGTTCGACGTTATTTTGCACAACGTCATGCATTATCTTTAAGTCAGGGTGTACTGTTGTTGCATACCGACAACGACCAAGCAAGAGTGATTGTTCCTCGTTCCCTGCAACGAGAAGTGTTACGCCTCCTGCATCAAGGACATTGGGGCATTGTTAGGACAAAGCAATTGGCCAGACGTCATTGTACCTGGGTTGGTATGGACGCTCAGATAGAGAGCATGACATCACAGTGTACAGTTTGTGCGGAGCATCAGGCGGCTCCTCCACAGCGTTTCTCAGACTGGCCACGCCCCAAGGGACCATGGCAACGTTTACATATTGACTTTGCCGGACCATTCTGGAATACGCGCTGGTTAATTGTTGTAGACGCTTTCAGCAAGTTTCCTTTTGTGATTGCCATGAACTCAACGACGGCTTCTAGTACAATCAGTGCCTTAACATCAGTGTTTTGCATCGAAGGCTTGCCTGAAACTATCGTCAGTGACAATGGACCTCAGTTTGTTAGTGCGGAATTTCAACAATTTTGTCGTGTGAATGGTATTCAGCATATTACCACTGCACCTTTTCACCCTCAGTCCAATGGTGAAGCAGAACGTTTCGTTCGAACATTCAAGTCTCACATGTAAAAGATGAAAGGTCAGCACTCCAGGCAGCAAGCTCTTCAAATTTTCCTGTCTACGTATCGGTGCATGCCACGTGACGGCCCGTCTCCTGCCGAGCTGCTACACGGCCGCCGTCACCGCACTCTCCTTCACCTGCTGCAGCCTCCCACGCACCGAGTCGGTTCGTATGGCGCTACGCGTTTTCAGGTTTCTACGCCGGTGCTGTACAGGGTGTTTGCTGGAAACAAGAAGACATGGTTGCCGGGCACCGTTCAGCGCGTGCTCGGTAGCAATATGTATGTTGTACGTTCTTCCACAGGGTCGGAGCTGCGGCGCCACGCAAACCAATTGCGTCTGCATAGGCCGCGCGATCCTGTCTCCGGTTTCTTGATTCCAGACCCAGTTCACCGCCCAGGCCCTCCTCCCAGTGCCGTCGCCGTGGCCCTCAGCCCTACGCCACGACGGCGCGGCGGTTTGGGGGGGAGGGGTGTGGTGTCGCACAAGTACAAAGTGCGCGCCACTTACTTTCGCCGCGCGCCGCCATGCACGCACGGCGCGGCGTTCTCACGACGACAGCCACGAGCGCCCTCTGGGACAACGCCGCTCGTGGCCACCACTGAAGGACATCGGCCACTTCGGACTGAGATAGCAACGAGTTAGGACCTTCGTAATCAGATAGGCACCATTGAAGACTTTGCTATCGTACAGGCACTAGGCAGGCCTCTAACAACTATGTATCAACATTCTGCAGTACTATGTAAAAGTTAAGTATTGTTACATTCTGTGCAATATATATCTCTTTCTAATTTACTCGAGTGTTTATAGTTTCTGGCTGCTCCCCTCCGTACCTGCACCAGCGTGCTATTTTTGTTCCTGTGTCGGGCTCATTCCACTCGGCCACCGACACCTACGACGAGGCTGAGACACAAAAGCGGCGACGAAGTTGGGACACAAAACATAATGGGCGAACAAAGTATATGTTCCAAAATCCTACTGCATATCGACGTCAATGAGATGAGCCTGTAATTTTGGGGATCACTCCAATTGCCTTTCTTGAATATTGGAGTGACCTGGGCAACTTTTCAGTCTTTGGGTACGGATCTTTCGCTGAGTGATCGGTTGTATATGATAGCTAAGTAAGGGGCTATTGCATCAGCATACTCTGGGAGGAATCTAGTTGGTATACAGTCTGCCCCGGAAGATTCGTTTTTGTTTAGTGACTTAAGTTCTTTTACTACTCCAGGAACATCTGCTTCTAAATTTCGCATGCTGGCAGCTGTTCTTGGTTCAAATTCTGGAGTGTTCACTTCGTCTTTTTTGGTGAAAGAATTTCGGAAAGCTGTGTTTAGCAATTCTGTTTTAGCAGTACTGTCAGCACTAGTATTACCATTGCTATCGCGTAGTGAGGGTATTGTTTGTATTTTTACGCTAGTGTACTTCACATATGACCAGAATTTGTTTGGATTTTCTGCCGGATTACGAGACAGGAAGTATTATATGCTACTCGCATTGAAGTCCGTGTTAGATTGCGAGTTTCAGTAAAAGATTGACAGTCTTTGGGATTCTGTGTCTGTTTAAATTTTGCATTCGTTTTTCTTTTCTTCTGCAACAGTGATTTGACCTGTTTTGTGTACCACGGGGAGTCAGCCCCTTGATCTCGAAGAGTACTGCGGTTATGGAGATGAGTGTATTTACCGAATTAGTTATGATTCATATTGTACAGGAAATCATTTGTGGCCCTGATGTTGTTTCCATGTTTTCGTTCTGCGTCTACATTACATACATTTACAAATCGCGTCACTTACATTAAGCTACAGGGTTCCTCCTCCATCATCACTTCCCTACTTTCCTGTTACCGTTTCTGTCTTTCGGTAAGATTTCGTATGAGCTATATTTCTTTTTTAGTGTTCCAGCAACGTAATTTCGCGTGGTGCCTGAGTGAGGAAATAATGTTATCTTTTCCCATTTAGTACAGACGCTCACAGGACTTTTAACAGACAAAAAACTCCGTAATGCCCAACGCTTCTCTTGAGTGTGATAAGCCTTTTCATAGCACTCAGACGCTCACTGAACGAACTTATGAGGAAATGCCGGATTTTTCGTTAGATTTTCTTAATCTGATATAACAGTTCTAAGTGATAAAGGCCAGAAATTAACCAGCTATAGCTAAGATTCCAGTTTTCGTAAGCCAGCTCTTTCACGGATAAAGTTTCTTGGTTCAAAATGTTTGTTAATTTAAGGGACCTAACTGCTACGGTTATCAGTCCCTAGGCTTACAAACTACTTAAACTAACTTAAAGGGCAACACACACATCCATGCCCGGGGGAGAACTCGAACCTCCGACGGCAAGCAACAACGCGCTCCTCCGCAGCCTGGCGGCTTAGACCACTCGACCACTTCACTGCGGCAAAGTTCCTTGAAATTTTTCCAATGAATCTCTTGTTAACATTGTTATGTAATCCATACGACAGACTACTGCCCTTTACTTTTGTTGTAGGTTAACTCGTTCACCTGCGTTACTTTATGTGAGCATTGTACCATCTACAAATTGTAGGTTGTACTAATTCTTGCCTATAGTTCAACCACCAATAACGTAACTATGTGTTCTGCTTACTGGAAGAAGGTCAGTGGGTATGGAATGGTGACATAGTGTAATAGTTAAGGTACATTCCAAAAATGCAGTGGGTATGGAATGACGACATAGTGTAATAGTTAAGGTACATTCCAAAATGCAGGAGATATTCGGTTCGAACCTCAACAGGCATTTCGAAATTCATTATTTTTTAATCTATAGCGAAATGAATTCTGACATTCTTTTTATTGAATTCATTAATAATAATAATAATGTTTGTTAAGCTTATGGGACTTAACTACGGGGTCATCAGTCCCTAAACTTACAAACTACTTATGAACTACTTACGAACTAGAACGGCACAAATATCCATGCCCGTGGGGGGATTCGAACCCCCGACCGTAGTGGCCGTGCTGACCGTGACTGGAGCGCCTCAGTCACCTCGGCCACCGCGGCCGGCTTGAATTCATTGATATAAATGAATTTTTTTTATTTTTGATCCTTTGCCATGTCATTTAATCATTCTCGTCTTTACACTGGACAACCTATTTTGAGTTCACGAAGCATCTCTGTAATATTCGTGTATTGATCGAACCTTATGGTAACAAATCTACACTGCTTAAAGCAATTAAGGTATCAGTTGAGATATACACAATATGCATATGGTATCGGATTTTATTCACGTGTTGGTTACAACTGTAATTTGTGTCTGATACAGTACGATATCTTGCTGATTTTTAACGTGACGTTTACATGCGTTTACATAGAGCGAGGCACCATGGGGCTACCATAATAGTGAAAAAGTCATTCTCATTGCCCTTTAATATGGTGTGTGATCACCTCAGATGGCCCATACAGTTGCACACCGGAGTGGCATGGACAGTAAGCTGTTATCAATCAGCTCTCGAGTGATATTTGGCCATACTTACATGAGTACAATATCCAGTTCTGCAACAGTAGTGAGAGGTGCTGGTCTGGCTGTAACGCGTCCGCCAAGTGCATCCCAGACATGCTCAATCGTGTTTAACTCCGCTGAACAATCTGGGCACGCCATTCGTTCATTTCCCTCAGCTTAAATAATGTTGTCCACGAGGGCAGGCTGCGGTGGAGTGGCCGAGCGCATTGAGGCGCTATGCTCCGATGAGCGAGGCCGTTCCCCGTCGGGGGTTCGAATCTTCCCTCGGGCATAGATACTTGTGTTGTCTTTAGTATAAGTTAGTTTATAAGTAGTTTGTAAGTTTAGGGACTGATGACCCCACAGTTAAGTCCCATAAGCTTAACAAACATTTGAACACGAAGGCAGCTCTGCGGGGACGAGCGTTATTGTCCACCAGAAAGAACCAATTTCCTATAGCACCAGCGTAGGGCAAAACTAAAGGTCGAAGATCTCGTCTCTATACCTCTGAGCAGTCAAACCGCCATTCTGAACGACATAGAGGCCCATACGTCCGCCAATACTAAATCCTGCACACACCATTCGTCCACCACCATGATAAGCAGGATTGTTCGGAGTTCCACGTTCTCTCCAGATGAGGGAACGACGATTGTTCGGTTGAACACAAAATCTTGCCCTATCTGTGCACAGAACTCAGTGCCATTCGTTACGAATCCAATCCTGATGTTCCTCCGCCGAGTTTCTAAGGGCTAAACGGTGTAGTGGTTTTAATGGGACACACACCATATGCCTCCGCGCGTAGAGGCCACTTTCCTGAAGGTGATTTATGACTGTCTTGATATTGCGCGTCCTGTTACTGCCTGGAGGGTATGTTGCAGCCGAGTTGCATTCTGCCCCCCTGTCTCGACAGCTTGTTAACTGGAGGTAACGGTTGTCGCTTGCTGATGTTACTCGTGGACGATCTTGGCTTTGCCTTCTTTTAACGGTTCCTGTTGTCTGATATTGTGTCCATGTACCAGAAATTACACTTTGGGTCACTCCACTAGCTGCAGCCACATCCCTAAGTGTTTGTCCCACTTACAACCTTCCTATGGGTCTCCTTGCTATAGCTTTGGGTAAATAACGTTGTTTTTACATTGAATTACCTGCTCACTACAGTACCTGAACCCAACTGCTTGTGTAATTCATTTGGTAGAGTAAACATAAATCAACACCAACACCTCTACAGCTACTTTTTGTTATTACCATTATTTCGGTTGCGGTAATGTCGCCGGCAAAAAGATGTCGAACTATTTCAGTTCATTCTGCTAATGTTAATACTTCAGAGCCTAGATATCTCAACTGATCCCTTATTGTTTTGACCAGTGTATTACCACGCCTATGAATTACTGCGACATTTTCTTTCAATACGACTTATTTGTGATGTCAAACACCCCATCAGAACTAAAGAATGGATCGCAATATTCTGTACATGTTACGCTTTTCTCACACGAAACCGAAAATTACCATTCAACCTCCTTACGAATGTCATTACGTGCTCGTTTATTTTCTTCTCTCTTTTTGACATAAAGCCTAGAAATGTAAATGATGAATAAAACAACACGCTACTAATGCTGTATTCGGACATAATTGGACTGTTTTTTTCTACTCATTTGCGTTACCATATCGTACTACAGTCACACTAGAATAACGTCGTCAAATAGCTGCAGGTTGTTACTCACCCTGTGCGTCAATTCATGTATGTATGTAGAGAATGAGATCGGTGGTCTCACATTCCACCGAGCGAGGTGGCGCAGTGATAACACACTGGACTCGCATTCGGGAGGACGGTGGTTCAAATCTACCTCCGGCCATCCTGATTTAGGTTTTCCGTGATTTCCCTAAATCACACCAGGCAAATGCCGGGATGGCTCCTTTTAAAAAGGGCACGACTGTTTTCCTTCCCTATCCTTACCCAAATTCCGAGCGTTAGCTGCGTCTCTAATGACCAAGCTGTCGACAGGTCGTTAAACACTGAGCTTCCTTCCTCCTTCCTTCTCACATTCCCGGAGATATTCATGACGATACCATTGTCTCCGATGAACTCTCGGTGCTGAATCCTAAAACTTGAGCATTCTTCGAGCCACTCACATATCTGGGAACCTGTTCTGTATGCTCGGACCTTCCTTAACATACAGAAATGGGGAATTGTGTCAGACGTTTTACGAAAACCTAGGAATATGTAATCCGCCTACTGAGCGCGAACGGCCACGTGGTCTAAGGCACAATGATACTGTTTGAGCGGCTGCTCCCCGTTGGAGGTTGGATTCCTCCAGCGGACATGGCTGTGTGCGTTCTTCTTAGTATGACTTCGTTTAAGTAGTTTGAAAGTCTATGGAGCGTTGACCTCAGCAGTGTGGTCCCTTAGGTTTACAAATATGTGAACATTTTTGAATATTCCTGTTGCCCTTCATCCATGATATGTCATTGTCCTCTACTCGTCGCTGATTACATTTGTCCAAAACATCATTTCTGTCCATCAAATGTCTGTAAACCTAAGAAACAAAATTGCTAAGGTCATAGGTCCCTAGACTTATAAGCTGATTTTCTTCCCCATCCTTACCCAAAACTCCGAGCGTTAGCTCCGTCTCTAATGACCAAGCTGTTGACGGGACGTTAAACCCTAAGGTAAGAAGAACACAAAAATGTAGAAATGTTGTAAAGCTGTGGGGCCAAACTGGATTGGTCATTTGTCTCTAAACTTACAAATAACTTAAACTAACTTATACATGGACAACACACACATCCATGTGCGAAGGAGGACTCGAAACTCGGACGTGGGTGGCCGTGTAATTAGTGACATGGCGCCTCAGACCGCGCGGCCATTCCGTCTATACATCCTCCATCCATGGTCCCTTTCTTTTATTCCTATAGCAGTCAAAAATCGTATGCATGTATATCTGCTATGCCAGTTTTTTGCTGATTATCCTTCTTCAGAATCATGGATCCTACATCTTCCTCAGCTCATCCCCAGTTTGTGGCTTCGCTGCTTTGCGCTGCACATGCAGGTCGTGAAAGCTCTTCTCTACGCGCTGATACGCAGACATTGGCGATATGCAAATTTACTTCGTGTGGAATGAGAGCTGGCACTCCGGTGCTGATGGAGGCCTTAACGGTTTATTGCTACACACATGGCTGTGCCAGTTTTACTTACTGAACCTGCTCTGCACTTTAATACTCTTACTCGAGCACATAAACTGATTTTTTATTTTGCTCTGTTTCTGTACCCGACAAGTAGAAGTTATTTCAGTTGCTGGCACGTTCCTTTACTCATATTTTTTTCTCGGTGTAACAAACACACGATGCATACCCGCAGTGAAAATATGGCTAAATATTGGCCGTTTATACGACTGTCTTTTACGTTAATCTTAATCCAAATGTGGATTTAGTAATAAGGTCCATCGGGTATTTATCTATGGAGTAGAGGGAAGTGTCAAAACATCACTATGGCTACATAATTTGCACTCTAGTGTGAAAATGTAAAGTTAAATTGGGAATGAGGCAGACCATTTTGGATGGAAGTGTTATACTCATGGATGTTACTATTATTTTTTTAAAAATCTGACAGGTTTTTAGTAACAAACTTCTTAAGATTTGTGAGCCTGTTAATTTTCAGCAATTTTTTTAGACAGCTACCTATACAAGACTAACGCTTTAAGTCGGGTTATAGATTTACATAATATTTCTCTACAATAACTTCTTCGTTATTAAGCTCGGGATCCCTCGAGTGTGTTACTCTATGTGACATAAATGAATCGAAGTGATCAATGTATGGTAAATACTTGCCATTTTTATGATAAGAGTTAACTTAACTATCACTTGCAGTGCAGGTGGAGCTAGATTAAACGTTTGAGGAGATCGGTAATAGGTGTGCTCTGTTTCAAGACTATCAGTAATAAAACCCATTTTTGGATATTTAGTTTTACATATTTACTTTCCCTCATACTGAAGTGATATTATGCCCTACATTGTTCAATATTACCAACGAAAAGTTGGATCAGGGTGAACCATGCTTGATTATAGAAAGTACTGACGGGACAGTAAAATCGTTCCCTTTCGCATTGGGATCAAACTTTCCATCTTCCTATACTGATTTTACGTACTTTCTATAATCAAGCGTGGTTCACCCTGATCCAAATTTTCGGCGGTAGTATTGAACAATGCAGGGCATAATATCACTTCAGTATGAGGGAAAGTAAATATGTAAAACTAAATATCCACAAATGGGTTTGAACTTATTAGAGATTCGGCACAAACGCAATTGGCACAGGAAACTGCAATAAAATAGTCTCATACATTTTAGGAAATCTTCCCAGTATTTGACTAAAGTGATGTAGGGGAAACGGTCTCGAATACAAACTCAGTATCTTGCAAGCTGCTTTATGACATACTGCACGATTATTTGTAAACTGTAACCATGAAACATTTGCCTAGTATTGAAACAAACTATTTTTTGTTAATCAGGTCAGAAGCTGAAACTACTGTCTACTGAATAAATTCATAATTCTTTGTCCATTGTGTTGGTATGCAATCAATTCCAATACTGTTAAGTAGACAGTAGCCTTAGAAATATAATCATTAAGCATTCAGTCTTTTCTCTTAGTAAAAGTCTGTTAAAAATCTGTAGTTTTATTTCCTTTATCGAACCAGTACGTATTTTCAAGTGTTCAAAAAGTTTATTTCAAGTTCCCCATCATAACTAAGTGAAGAACCAGTTATTATATGTATTGTATCAGTAAGTGTATGAATAAGAGCAAGTAATGTGCTATTTGGATCAAATCCGTACGTCAAGAGCTTAAGAGTATTTTCTAATGCTATTTTCTGAAGCATGTGCCTTAGTATATGTATGGCGCAATACTCTAGTTGTACATATTTTGTAATTTGACGTTTTCAGAAAAAAATAAAAGATCTGAGATTACATTCATTTGCTCTGATGTATTTGACAGCATTTGTGAGTGAAGCGTAAAACAGTTTGTATACTTACTATATGCTACAGTTTGGCACTATTAAAACATTATATTTGTTGTAAAACGCACTGAATTTTAATGGTAGTTTAGAAAAAGAAGCATTATGGTGTCAACAACTGTACAACGTATTGTTTTTTCTCTGCCAATCTCCGTACGGACTACCATCAACAGGAGATTATTCAGTGTACATTAATTGGATCAAAAATACAGTCTCGCCAAATGCCACCTCATCAAGTATAAAACGCAGACAGACATTTGGTCGATACTCTGGAAATCTGTCTGGCATAAAATATTAAGTTAACAATCTCCAAGTAATAGAGTACAGTTATGGGCCAGGACATCGATCTATTCCACATATGCACAGCTCTGTTTGCATTTTATACCGGATAAGGGCGCATTTTGGACCAATTAATGTACAGTGTATAATCTCCTGTTGATGGTAGTCAGTACCGAAACCTGTCGAAAACGAATAATACGTTTTTCTGATGAGTTTTCGTCTTCTCTAACTCCAAGGCGACAACTCGCCGAAGTTCTTCACACAGCAATCTGGGTGGAAAGTCCAGGGGTCGACGATGGCATCGCGGACGCTTCTGAGCTCACAAAACGACCGAATCCGTAGTTGTACAGTTGTTGGGAAAAGAATGCTTTTTAAAAAAAATACTTAACGGCTGTGGATTTCCACTTAAAGTAATCTTTTATTCAATGACAGTACTGTCTGCGATGTAGTGTTAGAATCTGTAATTGCAAATAATATTCAAGAAGCGACAGGTAAAATGCACGAAATATGATCACCTCACACTTCTACAAGTTTATTAGTAGTGGCTTACTTCATCGAACACCTTTTGAGGGGTAAAGATGATCATGCACAATGTTCTACAATAGTGAAATGTAATTGGCGTTATTGACTGACTAGCACAGCTTTTTATTATGTTGTTGTTGTGGTCTTCATCTCCTCATAAGAACGACAACCCACATCCATTTAAATCTAATTACTGTATTCGACTCTAAGTCTCCTTCTGTGATTTTTACCCCACAAACTTCCCTCCAATGCCAAATTCACGTTTCCTTGATCTTTTTATTATACTGCAGAACAAAATTAGAGGATCACTTTATCGAAATCCCGTATTTGGCTGCTGTTAGGACACAGAAGTTCTAAATTTAGCTCAAAGGTGCCTACTACTTTACTCTGTAGCGTGAAACAGCGTGGAACCTTGCGACCTTTCAAAAAGCAAGGCAAAAGCCAAAATATACAGAGCTCTGAATATCCCGTGAAGATAAAGGTGGCGAAATAGCGCTCCATTGGCATCATATGTCAGTAAAATTTTACCAAAGGCCACTGTGGACCTATCACACGATGGGAAGATCGTTCCACGCCCTCTTACACGCGTTGCAACCATTCCTTTCACGCATCTGCAATCACTGTCAAACGGCAATGCCCAGCCTTGAAATCACGAGATTTTCTTATGGGTGGCTGAGGAAATCGTTTCAGACAGACTGCTATTCAGAATCGACATGAAAAGGCTTTACATTGTGGTATAAAGGACGTCAATCAAACCACCACTTATATTGGTGTCTTGATTCCTATACCTTTCTCAGTCCGCGTTGCACTGAGAAACAGGACGACGTTCTTGACAATGTTCAAGATTGCTCACACATCCTGGTCGATTCATCCCTTCCTTAAGGACGTAGTTGTGTAGTAAAAGTTTGTCATATTTGGGGGGGCATCCTTTCAATCGGTTTATTAAGGACAACAGCAAAGATCTCTTAACACTTTTATTTCGATTACCGGTTTCGGCAAATTAAACTGTCATCTTTGGATCTTTCTTTTCTTTCATCACATTGCAAACAAAAAAATTTAAAAACAAACTTATTTAAATGTTCAAATGTTTGTTAACCTATTGGACCAAACTGCTATGGTCATCAGTCTCTAGACTTACATAAAACTTAAACTAAATTCAACTAAGCTAAGGACAACATATACACACCCACGTGCCAGGGAGAACTCGAACCTGTGACGGTAAGCAACTGTGCGCTCCGCAGCAAGGCACCTTAGACCGCTCGGCCACTCCAACGCGGCCGCACTTATCCACCAACGTTATTGTTGGCTTGTCATCATACAAATAAAATGTCAAAAGCCTCATGCTGTAATAAGAGTTGCTCACACTAAGTCCATAGAGCCATCTGTTACCACAGTGTGGGTGCGGTGTCTGCGGTGTGTCTGCGGTGTGATTTAGTCAGTTTTGCTTTAACTCATTGTGACCACATTACAGTATGAGGCTTTCTGACATTTTATTTGTATGATGACAAGCGAACAATAATGTTGGTGAGTAAGTGTGTTTTTAAAAGTTTTATTTGTGACGTGATGAACGAAATGAAAGATCCGAAGTGGCAGTTCAATCTGCCGAACCGGTAATCGAAATAAAACTTATGAGCGATCTTGGCTGTGGTCCTTAATAAATAGTTGGGTGGCTACCACAATGATGGTTATTTGACGCTTTTGGAGTGTATAACATGCATGGTGTTTGATCTGGAAAACAGGAAGAGACAGGGACCGCTGAAAGCACTTTGATGGGATTTTAGCGTGATCCTAAGTAGAAAAGCTTGTTTAGGCTCTTTCAGCCCTCCTGCGGTGTGATCACGAGGCGGTGAAGAAGGGGGAGGATCGCGGAGGGGGCGAGACTCAAACTACTCAAACAATTAAGGCTCCTTTTAGGCCCCCTCCCTTAGTTTGGTAGCACGCTCGGTGCTACTCATGCACCTCCGTTGAGCACTGACAGCATGCTCCTGTTGGGTCACTTAGACAACCATTCACCTGAGATGCACACGTTTGGTGCTCTACTGCTTGAAGGACTGGCAACTCTTTCGACATGCCTGAGAGTTCGCTTGCCCACGAGCAGGTTCAAGACTAGGAATTGTGTACCACTCATGTTAATGGTTGTCGAACAGACACCGTAGGTACTATCATGCCTCCACCCACAAAAAAAAATATAAAAAAAAAATAAAAAAAAATAACGACTTCAATGGCGTTCCACCTGATATGCATTCATCCAAAGTAACGTGTCACACGGGTCCTATACAAAATGGATACCACAAGAGTGAATAAAAGAACACTGCTCCTTATGGCAATAATTTAGATTTAAATAAACACCACAATACAGCAAATACGCGGAAACAATTAAAGATGAGGAAATTTTTAACGTTTGTCAAAACAAATTTATTACATTACGTGACATGAATTGCTACACACATTAGAGTCTGAGACAAGTAACTCTGCCACATAAATCATTCAGTAATCCTTACGTAAAATTAAATATTTTTATGATTAATAGATTTTACAACAATATTGGAACTCTTAAAATCACTATTTGAATTATTTTTTCTCTTTGAATGGTTATCTCAAAGACCTGTAAAATGTAGGTTTATTGAAGAGTAGTTTTGCATAAACCGGTTGTCGAATTAACCAGTTAAAACGACTGTCATGACAAACTATTTTGTTCTGGATCTCGATTGAAACTTAGCACCTACAGCCATTAGTATCTAAGCAAATATTTTGTGCTTTACAGAGACTCAGTCACAGCTGAGACTGTCATAGCTGAGGTGTGAAGTATCGAAGGAAGGAAGGAAGGAATCTTAGGGTTTAACGTCCCGTCGACAGCGTGGTCATTAGAGACGGAGCTTACGCTCGGATATATTTGGGTAAGGATGGGGGAAGGAAATCGGCCGTGCCCTTTCAAAGAAACCATCCCGGCTTTTGCCTGGAGTGATTTAGGGAAATCAGGGAAAACCTCAATCTGGATGGCCGGAGGTGAATTTGAACCACCATCCTTCCGAATACGAGTCCAGTGTGTTACCACTGCGCCACCTCGCTCGGTTGTGAAGTATCGAAGTTTTCACAAATATCTATTCAAGATCAGAGGTTGAAAATTGCTGACAAAAGTTTTTGTGCTGAACCGGGAATTCTATCCCTTTTGTCCCTGATATCAAACCACGGAAGACATTTAATATACGTTCATTCAAAAGTAAAAAGAAGTGCCATGCTTTAATGTTAGGTGATGCTGATACGAACCCAACATATTATTGGATTGTTAACTAACTAAAATTGAATGTTGGCTAATTATTTTTTCCACTAGCAGCGAGATGTTTGAATATGAAAGAAGGATACAAATTTTTGGGTTGCACCAGGAGTCGAACCCTGTACCTTCCAACGTTCTTTTTTATCAACCAATAGACGTTAAGTAACAACTGTTTACTTACCAGTTATGTGTGTCTGTTTCAGCGGGAATAACGGTACTTTTCATTATTTTTGACAACACATGAAGAGACGTTAAACATTTTTCACTAGTAGTTGGGTGTCACTTACTAGGGCTTGAAATGAAATTATGAATTTTTTGTGCTGGGCAAGGATTCTGACCCACATATGTGCCTTCCCTGCAGATCTAGATGAGTTTTTCTGTCTTGTTAAAACCGACGCACTGCTCGAACTAAATTGTTCCATAGACTTTAATTAGAAGAAGGAGAACTGAATTCGGATCCTATTTCAGCACCAAAAGTTTCAACGTCTCAAGTGCAAATATAATAAGAGCCTTCTAACTCAAATGACCACTGCTTCATTAAATTAAATTCTGAAGTTTAAGAAAAAGCTCTATGGCGACCGAGTTTGTGATTGGTAAGTATTCTGTCCTGTACTTCTCAGTGTAGACTAGCCCTGTTCCAGCTGGTAGTGCATTCATATGTGTTTAATGAGGATATAGAACTACAGTACAACTTAACATTCTTCACTTAGCGTTACCAGAGCTGAAATAGACATGTTAGTTCATGTTAGAAATATACGTTTGAAGGTGGAAAAGAATCCACACATTGCATCAAACTAGCGTTGATCCACTAGTCCACTACAGCCGCACTACCCAGGAATTCGTTTGTGTTGCAAGTGTAACTGTGCGTAGTGTACACATTACTGGCGGTGAAAACAATGCGGCTCTCTATAAAATGGTAATTATAACCGCGATTGTGACACGCAAATTACGCTAGTCTCATGTGAGCGGGATTAGAAGACGCTTCTTACTATCATAAAGCAGTTGTCAAAAATTATAATGATGATGATAATCGCATGGCATTTATTGGTCAGGAAATACATAACTGGGGTGCGAGCCTTCTGAGTTGTCACTACTTCGGCGACTTGCGTGTCGATGACGATGAATGATGCGGACAGCACACAACACCCAGACCCCTGCGTGGTAGTCAGCGACGCTGTAGACTGAGCTACGGGATCGAAGAAAGCAGATAATCACTTAGTTCTTTCACGTCTAGAGGATACAGTTCTTTTGATATCAGACTTTCCCAATTATTCGCTAATTTGTTTAGATTTAATTAACTGCTGAATACGTTACTTGATATCGGATATCTCGTTGCATTACTCCATTTAATTGCGCTTAGAAAGGGCGGTCATAAAATGCAAATACTGGGGAATAATGGCAAGGGATCTTACTGTGTTCCGATAAATATGACAGACATTCATTCCAGATGACTAGGTCTTGGAGAAGAAAAACTCAAATTGTAGCATTGTAAGTAGTAAAGTTTAAATTTTCAAGTAATTAGTTTAACTTTCGTATCCACTCCAATAACGTATAAAATCATTTCCCAGTTGCAGTACTGTCGCGCGAGAGTGGCTGAGCGCTCTAAGGCGCCTTTCTGCTGAGTGCGTGGGTGTTCCCCGTCGGAGGTTCAATTCCTCCCTCGCACATTGTATGTGTGTGAGTGTGTGTCTTCATTAAGATGTGTGCTTCGATTTTTGTTTTTCTTTATAAGTAATTAAAAATATATATTTCAAAAGCACTGCTGAAAGATTTAAAATTAGCCGAGGGGACTGAGGCGCTCCAGTCACGGTCTGAACGGCCACTACGGTCGGGGGTTCGAATCCCCCCTCGGGCATGGATATTTGTGCCGTCCTTAGTCTTAGCTAGTTCCTAAGTAGTTTGTAAGCTGAGGGACTGATGACCCCGTAGTTAAGTCCCATAAGTCCTACAAACATTTAAACATTTATTTAAAATTATATGTTGGCACTGATATATGGACGACATAATTAGTCTGATAGACTAGTCAAATGAAAAAAAAATAGATAAACTTCACTCATAAATAAACAAAGCACATCAATACATCAAATTCACAGTTGAAAAAGATATTAAAAACCGTTTAAATGTCCTTGAAGTAACAATAATATAGGCTGGCAAATATTCCTTCAACGTTTATAAAATAACCAACAGCCTCAGTCACAATAATACATGCCACATCCAGTCATCAGCATAGCTAGAAACTAGCAGCAATAAGACATATGTTAGACAGAATAAACAGGATCCCACTGAATAAAAGAAACTGTGGAAAAGAAAAAATTTTAAAAGTGAGTGGACCACAATAGATTACACCACCACTACACCGCCCTTCCACTCAAGTCCCTTTCTGTTACCGACTGTTATGGCGTAATACGTGAGATAACACATTTTACTAAAACTAGACGGTAACTAGAGCACCGTGATCTGAATCACTACGTGAAAATAAATTTCACGTTTAGTATGTGCAAACTCAGATATTTGTAAAGCTTATGGGACTTAACTGCGGGATCATCAAGCTCTAAAATTACAAACTACTTATATTAAATACGGCACAAACATCCATGCCCGAGAGAGGATTCGAACTTCGGACGCGGGAGGCTATGCGATCGGTAAAGTGGTGCTCCACACAGTTTTTTGTGTGATCTTCGGGTAGAGCTATGCTTAGCGGTCGTTGGTTCAGTTCGTTCTTGTTTGTTCATTGAATATTTGGCTCAGCTTTTTTCTTATTACAGAGAGCGTTTAGCTCCCGCGCTGAGCCACGGCGCCCACGCGGCTCTCAGCAAACTCTATCATTATTACTACGTATGAAGTTTAGAGATAAAATACATTTCCACGATGTTCTAAATAATGGTTACTTGGAACGTGTGTGAAACTTCCTTCAAGGCTAAGTAAGGAATGTGACTTCTGCACTACGTGAAAATTGCACAACTCGACGGCTCGCACCGTTAAGTCCTCGTTACAAGTGTGTCTTGCTTCTGGTGTTTTTGCCATCAACTGAGACATCGCCGGCCGCGGTGGCCGAGGGGACTGCAGCGCACCAGCACTGTCTGCACGGCCACTACGGTCGGGGGTTTGAATCCCCTCTCGCACATGGATATTTGTGCCGTCCTTAGTGGTAGCTAGTTCGTAAGTAGTTTGTAAGTTTAGGGACTGACGACCCCGTAGTTAAGTCCCATAAGCTATACAAACATTTGAACATTTTTTTGAACTGAGACATCGTTCGTTCGCACTACGGGAAAAATGACATAAAAATCTGCATCACATGTTGCTACTACACGAAACGCTTTCTACTGATTTCACAAAAAAACATCCAAGACTCTGTAACGAAAATCTGTCTCCCTAACCTTTATTTTTCAGATCATTTGCCCTCAAATGTTACCTTTCCCGCTCCTAATCAGTCCTCAAGAAAGTTTCTTTCCAGACGATAATGCACTTCATAAATGGTTTGAGGGCATATTTTATTGAAAACTAGCTGGTAACCTGCGCGTTGCTGCCGCAGAAGAAATGATTGTACAATTGTACAAATAACGTTTGTAATTTGAAAGTGATCGCTTGTTTAATTACGAATGATATACACATAATATGAGGTTTCCAATCTTCCATTAGTCGTCTCCTCCTTTAGGTTCTCTCTGTTCACTTGCCCCCCCCCCCGTCTCCTCTTGTCCCTTTCTCTGTCCAGTTCCTCCGCGCCCTCTCTCTGACTTTTCTGCCACCACCTCTCCTCTATCATTCTCCTCCTCTCCCCTCACTCTATCCGTCTTCTCCGTCCCCTTTCTGTCCGTCTCCTCCACTACCTACTCCTCTCCCTCCGATGTATGGAAACATACATATGCGCCACGATTTGTGATGATAGGTCAAACGGTGTTAAAGTCGCAAGGTACCATACGCAATGTTAAATTCACTGGCTTGCAGATTATAAAAATCTCCTTCATGAAAACATACATTTATATGCTGACTTTCATGACCAGTCGAACAATTTGGATGTTTGTTGTAACGCCGGCCGCGGTGGCCGAGGTGACTGAGGCGCTCCAGTCACGGTCAGCACGGCCACTACGGTCGGGGGTTCGAATCCCCCTTCGGGCATGGATATTTGTGCCGTCCTAGTTCGTAAGTAGTTCATAAGTAGTTTGTAAGTTTAGGGACTGATGACCCCGTAGTTAAGTCCCATAAGCTTAACAAACATTTGAACATTTTTTGTTGTAACGTATCCCTCCGTTATGGACCTACTAGGCTTACAAAAAGTAGCCCATGTATTAATTCGGCGTATAAGCTACCTCTGTTCCAAATTTAATTCATATCCGTCCAGCCATTTCAGCTTGAAGGCATAAGAAACGAATTAGCTAATTGTAAAGCACTCTCCGCCATGCACCATACGAATTTAATTTTAGTATGCGTATAACCTTCGTGCTAGTGAAAGAAATGAGTTAACAAAGTTTTACCGCAATCGGATGTACGGCATGACCGTGAATAAAATACGAAAAAAAAGACATTAATTTTTATGTATTAGATATTGCCTGAAGTATGTGTCGTACAGTGATAGAAATTTGATAGCACAGTTAGTGATTCATATCCATACTATATGCGAAATATTTTGCGAAGATAGTCAGCAGTAATCAAGTAAAATATCACAAGGTCATGCCTGATGCGACAGTTTTAAGGCACTTCAGCGGAACTGTTGTGAGCTGTAGACTTCGTTTCGTTTCATCATTTGTGTGTGTGTGGGGGGGGGGGGCGGTTATAAAACGCTTCATGAATGTCCGAAATTACATGTAAATTTTGTTGCAGGTCCCTAACTACCCCCATTTTCCAATAATTGGCGCTTAAGTCTGGGTATTTTCACGCTTTGGCCTCTCATTATTTATGACGTCATATGTCCTGAGATATGTGTCGTGCTCTTTTGTTTTTAGGTCAGGAACATCGGGGATGCATATACCTAAGTTTTGACTGTGTTGGGTCTTAGTTAATTATCGCAATAATATAAGTCAAGCTCCAATAGTGCCTCATTCAGCCTCTGCTACACATCCTCAAATGACTGTACCTGGGCAGCAAGTATGTAACTGTTGGCGTTGACAGCAAAATGAGAAGTAGATGACGAGGTGGCGTTTGGTCAGCTGTTGGTACAGAGGTGGACAAAAATATGGTAACACAGTCACAAATATATGCTGGCACTTCAATGCAGATGTTCAACTGTTTGTTAATCTTATGGGACTTAACTACGGGGTCATCAGTTCCTAAACTTACAAACTACTTACGAACTACCTTACACTAAGGACGGCACAAATATCCATGTCCGAGGGGGGATTCGAACCCCCGACCGTAGTGGCCGTGCAGACCGTGACTGGAGCGCCTCAGTCCCCGCGGCCACCGCGGCCGGCTCAATGCAGATGCTAACTAAGCCTAGAGGGTACTACGTTGTAATCGATCACGAACAGCATCTACCTAACGTTCTCAATACGTTGGAAGTGTACGATGTAGTTGTACCTGATTTATGTCGGAACACACAAGGAGACTTACCGATCACAGAAATTCAGTTTGGGATCGCATGTTAGTAGTATCTCTCAAGGGTGTCCACTCATGTTGTTGTTGTTATTGTTGTTTTGGTCTTCAGTCCGCAGACTGGTTTGATGAAGCTCTCCACGCTATCCTGTCCTGTGCAAGTCTCTTCATCTGAGAATAAGTTCGGCAACCTACATCCTTTTGAATCTGCTTACAGTATTCGTCCCTCGGCCTCCCTCTACGATTTTTAGCCCACACACAGGATATATATATATATATATTGCGCTTAAAAGTTTGGAGCACATTTTCTCGGAATTTTCTGGCCAGAGCGCTTTAAAACTTGTATGAGTCATGGTTACAAAATACTAACACGAATTATTTACAGACGAATGAGAAACTTGTATCCAACCATAGGGAAGATTAGTTTGGATTTAGGAGAGACGTAGGAACACGGGAGCGAAGAGTTATATTCAACTTATACAAAAACCAGACGTCTGGCGCAACAAAATGGTAAACAGATGATCAGGCTTCGATCCTGCTTGCGGTAGACTTTTATTTTTATCATTTGTTTTAAAAATTGCCACAATTTTTAAATATAATGCATTAAAATTAAATGACCACCACAGTTGCATTTATTATATTTTTTATTCATTGCGCTACCGGTTTCAAGCTTTGCTTATTTTCAAGAGGTACCTATAACCAAGCTGTTATCACTGCATAAATATATATAAATGTTATATTATGCTTTATTATAGTTTTTACTTACGCAAAAGGATGGCAAATTTTATTTATTAATTTCGAAATGTATCTGTAGCATAGCATCTTTATAGCAGTAACTTCTTTGCATTGTTTATATTTTCGTTCTGAAGCTGGGTCACGTTTTGTATGTGTTCATTGCTTGAGCTGCCTCCAGAGAATGGTGCTACATTACGCGAATAACACAAAATTTGACAGCGCCCACGCAAGACATGTGCGGAAAAAGACAGTTTCGGAAAAAAAACCTGATGAAAACAGAAGACGAAGTTGTCATAAGAAGACACGTAAGTTTTTGTCACACCTCATGGAACATTAAGTTAAAAATCCATTAACAAAAGTGTAGATATCAACTAAAATAAATAACCCATGGTACAAACACATCAAATAGCGTATAAAACAATTTTTTGTCTATCTTAGGGCAGCACATCGTTAACATAAAAACGAGGCCACAGCTTGTAAGCAGTTTAACATCTGATGATGGATTTGTGAAAAAATTCTAAACCGATCATGGTTAAAATAAATCAATATTTTATATTCATACTTGTGATTATAAAACATTTTTATATATTATTAGTTGCATCACAAAGAACTTTATTTTATTTATGAAGTGACGGTTGGAGATATTATATTACAGAATCTTCTTTTTAAAAATGGAATAATTCCATATGCATTTCACTATTAATGGAGGTAAATGAAAGCATTAAATACTATTTTATTAGAAAATTAGACAAAATTGTAAGCTGTGGAAAATTTATAAATATTCGTTGTAAATTCTAGGAACCGATTTCTTCATGGAAAGGCAGAGTATAACTGTTGCATTACTGTGTGAATACAAATAGGCAGACGGTCACGAAGTTTTAAAACAAATGATAAAAATAAGATGTTCACCGTAGGTAGGATCGAGCTCTGACCATCCGCGTGACAGAAAGAACACCACTGCCTGAACTATTTCCACAATGGTTTAGGTTCTGAATTGACTAGTATGTAACTCATATACGTGCTACGCTTTAAATTTGAGGTCCGTTTTCCTCGAAATATTCTGGATCGTACGTTTTAAAACTTCTATGAGTGGACACCATTGACGTAGGCTATACTAATAACACGCGAAGTCTCATCCTAAACTGAATTTACGAAGTGGAATACAACATAGGCTTATTTTTTGTAGTCGTATGATGGGTGTTTCACTAAACAAGGTAGCTGAAATGTTTGGTATTTGTGGCGTCGTAAGCATAAGACATGCCACTAGGCGGCAACATCGGCAAAGGATCTATACGCAGCGGAAGAGACATTGCAGCATAATAAGAGTAGCGAGAAATCGCAGCGGCGGCGACGCCGTTATTAACATCTGCATTGATCCGCCACCGGGAAGTTCAGTTTGTATTTGGAGCCAGTTTGCGTTTGGGTTTCAGTCTGTGATTAGCCTCAGCACTGCACCCGATATCGTCCACGAATCGTCAACTGGGTTTCATCGTTGCTACGAAGTGATAGCTTTCCACCAGTACTAGCTTACAGACTCACCGTGAACTGCTTTTGCAGGACAGAGACTTAAGCCGCAGTTTTCAGTGCCACATATAGGCACCAGACGCAGTCAGTATCTACATCTACATAGATACTCTGCAAATCACATTAAGTGCCTGGCAGAGGGTTCATTAACCACTTTCATGACTTTTCTCTACCATTCCATTCTCTAATAGCGCGCTGGAAGAAAGAACACCTAAATCGTTCCGTTTTCGATCTGATTTCTCTTATTTTATTGGGATGGTCGTGTCTCCCTAAGTAGGTGGGTGCTAGCAAAATATTTTCACATTCGTAAGTAAAAGTCGGTGATTGAAACTTCGCAAACAGATCACGACGCAATGAATAACGTCTTTATCATGCTGCTCTTTTGGTGACATTGTCAGGTAGTTCATTTCCCCATATCCCTCGATGTGCTTTAAGCCATTCGAAATGCACCTATGTTATTTTGTCGATGAAACATACATTGAGGTAATTTAGTGACAACATTTTACAGTTAACGAGCTATCGAAATCTCCTTTGTGATCAAACCCATCAAAATTGCCGCGTAAGCGCGCTGCAGATTGATAATCCCTACACGAAGGTGGGTATCTACGGTGTCTAGTGGTTTATTTAGATCTAGAACGTACCACTTATTTTCACTTGTGCTATCAAAGACACTTCTCACAGTTGGTGCTTGCTGTAACACAATTAGGTAAAAACCATGGCGTTGTTCTGAGTTACATTGGTGTTTGTTGTGTTGCAAATATATGTGATGGAAGGAAAAAGCTCCTTGATTTTGCTGGTAGAAATTTATGACTAAGGTCGAAGAGAACTTAGGTATTGGCGACAGGTCAGATCAAATGTTGAAATGTTTGTGAAGCATATGGGACTTAACTGCGGGATCATCAGTCCCTAAACTTACAAACTACTTATGAACTAACTTTTACTAAAGACAACACTGACATCCATGCCCGAGGTAGGATTCGAACCTCCGACGCGGGAGGCCGCGCGATCTGCAACGTGGCGCTCCAGAGGTCAGAACAGACCATCCCTGTAAAAGTCATGTATTGTTATAAATGTCTTGTGTATTTGTGTTACACGAATTAGTCTCAATTTTTCAGTAGACTACGTTGTTTCAGGACGTTAAAAAGTATAGGACGGCGATGAGTAATTTTGCAGTGTCTTCTCAGTCTAGCAAAGACACGAAAGTGTTTCAGCAACCACCGTATCGAATATCTACGCCGCATTAAGGAAAATCGAAAAAAAAAAACACCATCCACTAAGTCAGGAATCGGTCGAAAGTGTATTTCGTGTGATGATGAAAGTCAGTCACTGAAAAAGGATGTGACGAAAAATAAGAGGATGGCATCTGCAGAACTGAACTGCGCACTCGCCAACCGAGTTAGGACCAAAGCAACCCAAAGGAAGCTACAGAAGCAGGGAATCGCAGAGAAAGTTGGAATTCCAAAACCGCTCAGAAGTGATGTAAATGCCTGTAACAGAAAACTGTTGTGCAAAGGTCATAAATACTGGACTATGAAATAATACACTGCTGAAGTTAAAAATTGGTACACCCTCTTAGTTTTCCCATTCACTCAATATATATTGTTGAAAAAGTGCATCTGAAGAACATGAAGTGATTGCATTTACAGATCAGTAACTGAAGTGGTACTGAAACACCAGGTGTCAATCCACGCTAAAACACTCATATTAGTACGTGGGGTAGCCTCCACGGCGGCAATTCAGGCACTGATTCTACATCTACATCTACATGGGATACTCTGCAAATCACATTTAAGGGCCTGGCAGAGGTTTATACTATTTATCTCCCATTCCATTCCCGAATAGCGCGCGGGAAAAAAGAACACCTGAATCTCTCCGTTCGAGCTCTGATTTCTCGTATTTTGTTCTGATTATCGTTTCTACCTATGTAAGTGGGAGTCAACAATATATTTTCGCATTCGGAGGAGAATGTTGGCGACTGGAGTTTCGTAAGTAGCCCACGCCACAGCGATAAGCGCCGTTGTTGTAATGATTCCCATCCCAGATCCTGTATCATTTCCGTAACGCTGTCGCCCCTGTATCGTGACAACACGAAACGAGCTGCCCTTCTTTGGACTCTTTCGATGTCCTCCGTCAAACCCACCTGATAAGGATCCCACACTGGACAGCAATACTCCAAAAAAGGTCGGACAAACGTAGTGTATGGAATTTCTTTAGTAGTTCTGTTGCATCTTTTAAGGGTTCTGCCAATAAAACGCAGTCTCTGGTTCGCCTTTCCCATGACATTATCTACGTGTTCTTTCCAATTTAAGTCTGAAGTAATAGTAATTCCTAGGTATTTTGTGGAGTTTACGGCCTTCACTTTTGATTGATTTATCTTGTAAACAAAGTTTAACGGATTTCTTTTCGTACTCATGTGAACGACTTCACACTTCTCATTATTTAGAGTCAATTGCCAATTTTTACACCATACTGATATCTTATTCAGATCGTTCTGCAGTTGGTTTTGATCTTCAGATTATTTTACTAGGCGGTAAATGACGGCGTCATCTGCAAACAATCTAAGTGAGCTACTTAGATTTTTCCCCTAAATCGTTTATGTAAATAAGGAACAGCAGTGGACCAATAACACTACCCTATGGAACGCCCGATATCACCTCTGTTTTAGTCGATGCTTTACCATCGATTACTACGAACTGTGTCCTCTCTGACAGGCAATCCCCTATCCAATCGCAAATTTGTGGCGATATACCATAACCACGCAATTTGATTAAAAGCTGTTTGTGAGGTACGGTGTCAAAAGCCTTCTGGAAATCAAGAAATACGGAATCGATTTGCGAACCCTTGTCGATAGCACCCATCACTTCGTGTGAGTGAAGAGCTAGTTGTGTTTCGCATGAACGATATTTTCTAAATCCGTGTTGGCGTTGGGTCAATAGATCATTCTATTCGAGATAATTCATAATATTTGAAAACAGTATATGTTCCAAAACCCTGCTGCAAATTGACGTCAACGAAATAGGCCAGTAGTTTAGTGGGTTACTCCTACTGCTTCCTGGTGTCCATTCGAACATACGGGTGGGGTATACTGTCTTGGGATACCTGTTCAGGCAGTTCTGTAAGATTTGTGGGTTGACGAATCGCGAATGATACTTGTCGTTGCGTCATATCCCAAACGTGCTTTCATTCCGGAGATCGTGTTGGATAGGAAGTTACTTTAAGTTATACACAGCAGTGTGTGGGCGAGCATTATCCATTTGGAAGAAGACATCGAATTGCAAAAGAACAGGTCTTGTCTTAGAAGAGAGCAAGTAAAGTTGAACGAGAGATGTTGCTTATTGCAGCCCAGACCATGAAGCCCCGGATGGTGCGATTGTGTCCTGGACGAATGGACTCTACGAGACAGCGATCACCATGTATACGACGTACTCTCAAACAACCATCAATTGCGTGAAGTCAGAATTTTCTTTTATCGCTGAAGACCATGGTCCCTCATTCCATCTTCCAAGTGATACTCGACGCCAATTGATCCGGGCACATCGACGCTGTGGCGTGAGTGGCAGACGGACCAGAGGTTTGCGTGCCTGTAGTCCGACTGCTAGTTGGACTACACTACCACTGTTGCCCTCTGCTGCTTGGACGTCCAGAACCTCGTCAACGGGCGTGAGAATGTTCACGTGACAACTGCAACCATCATCGGTACACCAATGGCGCATCACAACCATTCTGCAGCTCGGAAAACCACAATTTTACCCCTTTTTAACTCGCTCAGATAGCCGTAGGAAGTACGAATGCATCTCTACTCGTTTCACATAGTATGGTGAATGTTTGCTTCACACTTCGATATCACACTAGGCCTTCCAGGTTTAAAAATTTTCCTATTAAAGGGTACACACAGCTGTCACTACGCTATATGTTGTCGGAAGGCGTAGACACCATTATCAGAACATATACTATCTCCCCGGTGGCACCTGCCGTTATCGGCAGTGTAGAAGAAGGTCTTCTGGTCTGATGAGTATCCTTTCATGCAGTTCCAGCTTCTAGCAGCGTTTAATTCCCAAGAATGAAAGATGGCGAGATGATTTGTGTGTGCCATGTCGTAGTAATCCGCGGTTGTCGTGGTTATTCTACATTACTGTAATGTATTGTGTGATAATTTCGTTGATCAGGACCATCCCATGGGACAATGATTGGTTCCCAAAGGTAAGGTTGTATTGGAAGATAATAGGGCTCTTGTTCACACACTTCGTATTGTCCAGGACTGGTTTTGTGATCACGAGACTGAATTGTCGAATCTCACAAGGGCACCGCAATTAGCGGGTCTCTATGTTGTTGAGCCTTTGTTGTACATCTGCTCGCTATCCACTTGCATTATCGTTACCTGAACGTTCCTCTATTTTGCAGAAAGAATGGCATACGAGTCCCTTGAAACCCACATTGTTTTTGTTGTTGTGTTCAATTGAAAGACTGGTTTGATGCTGCACTCCACGCTACTATATCCTTCCCAAATACTTCATCTCTGAATAAAAACGGATACCCACATCCCTTTGAACCTGCATACTGTATTCGTCTAAGTCTCTTTCTGTAATACCCCCCCCCCCACCGTCACCATCACCGCCTTTCTAGACTGATGATTCCTTGATGTCTAAGAATGTGTCCTAGCAATCGAACCCTTATTTTAGTCAAGATCTCCCAGAAATTTATTTTCTTCACAATTCTGTTCAGTAACTCCGTATTAATTACGCATTCTACCAGTCTAATCTTCAGTATTCTCTTGTAGCAAATAAATTTCGAAAGCTTCTTTAATTTTCGTCCACATTTTATTTCCGCACAATATTCGATGTCAACAAATTTCTCTTCTTCATAAATGCTTCCCAGAGGTATTCTGCATTTATGTCTTCTCTGCTTCGGCCAACAAAATAACAAAACTTATCTATCACATTTATTGACTCTTTACCTACCCTAATTCCTTCAGTATCGCCTGAATTTCTTAGTCTACATTCCATTACCCTTGTTTTGATTTTGTTAACAAGTCTCTTATATCCTCCTTTCAAGTCACTATCCATTCAGTTCCTGTTCCAGGGCCTATATCTATACATTCCGAAAAGACAAGATGTTTTGAATTCCATTTGCTTTCCTATACCATATTACCTATTTTTGTAGTGTGTATGTTGTGGTTTGATGTTTCTATATCACATCTCCCCTCACGTTGTACAACTTCAATAAAACGTTCCATTAAAACAAATAAATACTCATCTTTTGGTAGTGGAGAAAATACAGAAATACCTTTACTAAAGTCCTGGGATTTTTGTTAAAGTGTATACAGGAAAAATCTGATCGTCATATAGAAATCTCTATAACTGTCGCAGACCTACCTTACAGTAATTGTTAAGAGGCTGACATGGAGAGGGTCGACATGTGGATCACCGATTTACATCGAATTTCGCATGGACGTTCTATAGTGAATATAAAGATAGACGTGTTTCGGCTTTTTGAAATAAATAAATAAAAAAGGTCATGGTCAAAGTTGGTGATGGAAAATCGCTTTTTCAATGCTATACATCCAAAGATCGTCTAAAGATGAGCGTTTTTTACTAATATACATATACAGGGTGTTGTACTAAGTGTGTTTGCCTCTGTAACTTATAAAATAATAGGTGACGAGAAATTTTAATGCGGTAGGTCAACACAAGAAATGTTACACTTTCTGCGGAGCTATGAACATAGTTTATTCTATCAATTTCCAATGAGTTACAGCACAAAGATATAATTTTTAAATGGAACAATAGTTTTTTATATCGTGCATTGGATTCATTAAAACCAGCTGCGTCCAAATCAATTTAAACTACATACCTATCACTGTTCGTTTGGGAGCTACAACCCTTCAAAGTTTCAGGGGCAGATACCACAAACGCTGCGCATAATGCAATGCGCCTTCTAAATGTAGTGCGGCCGAGTTGTAACATCGCCGGTGTCACGGAGCAAGAAGCTTCCTCGATGCGCTGTTAGATTGCCGACTGTCGCCGTACACGGCCGTATATCCGACAGTTGGAGCCACACAAACAACCGGGGCTCAATATACCGCAGTTACTGACATCGGATGACGATGGCATACACGAACAACGAGTACGTTGACATGTTGCTGATGCTCGGCGAGTGCCGAAACTATGCCACTGAAGCAGCCACGGCGTATGCCGTGAGATATCCTAGGCGAAGAGCCCCGGCAGCCATTACGTTCTTACGTGCCGAACAACTACTTCGGGAAACAGGCAGCTTGGTAATGCGCCGCAGTAATAGACGAAGACCTGCAAAAAGTGAGGAGCCGGAGGTGTTTTAGCTGCACTACACCACGATCCTCATGTCAGCTTACGAACCGTTGCTGCAGTCGCTGGTGTCAGTCTCACATCTGTGTGGCGTATAGTACACGGCCACAGGTTTCACCCATACCGCCTGTCACTGACCCAGGAGCTGCATGGAAACGATTTCCGTGCAAGAGTGACATCCTGTGAGTGTGCCATGCATAATTTCACGCTGGAGTCTTTACAAAGTGTTATGTTCTCTGGTGAGTCCATGTTCACAAATTATGGTGCAGTGAATCGCCATAACATGCACTACTGGGCCGCAGACAGACCTCGGTGGGTACGACCTGTCGACCATCAACGTAGGTGGTCTATTAACGTGGGGTGTGGAATCCGTGGGGATGAAATCATCGGTCCACACTACTTCCCAGGTACACTAACAGGTGAGTTATATCGCGCTTTTATAGCCGACAGTTTGGGTGGTCTCCTTGAACATGTGTGTCTACACATGAGAGTCCATATGTGGATGCAGCACGATGGTCACCCAGCCCATTCTGTGCGTGCTGTTGTGGAAGAACTAAACAACAGGTTTGCAGGAAGATGGTTGGGGCGCCATGGTCCTCATTCATGGCCCGCAGGGTCACCCGATTTAACACCAGTAGATTTCTTTTTGTTGGGATATCTAAAGGATCGTGTTTATGTCACTGAGCCCACATCCCCAGATGATCTAAAACGACGCATGTTACATCTCGTCCGCAGATCCTTTCGACGGCGCATTGCATTATGCATTGAGGAACATGGACACACATTTGAAAATCTCATGTAAATCAACTTCCCACCGCCTTACCATCCATCACCCACCACACAGCCATGTATTATGTACAGTGTGTGGTATCTTCCCCTGAAACTTTGAAGGGTTGTAGCTCCCAAACTAACAGTGATAGGAATGTAGTTTAAATTGATTTGGACGCAGCTGGTTCCAACGAATCCAATGCACGATAGATAAAACTATTGTGCCATTTAAAAAATTATATCTTTGTGCTGTAACTCTTAGGAAAATGATACAATAAACTATGTTCATAGCTCCGCAGAAAGTGTAACTTATTTTATAAGTTACAGAGGGAAACACACTTAGTGAAACACCCTGTATATAGGGTCAAACGTTGACGTTCCAGTAGTTAACGTTTTTGAGTCTTCGTGCTGAAGCTTGGGTACTCGTACACATGAGCGACTTTCCGAGCGCAGTCGCAGGTCTAGCGGTCCAGATAAAACCGTGAATCCAGGTATGAACCTCCATCATGGGAATTTTTGTTAGATTTTTGATGTATTTGATAATATTATCACATCTGTAATACCTTTCCTTGCCTTATTTTGAAATAGAGGATCGGGAAGTGTGATTAATATTCAATTAAGTGTATTATCCGATACAGTTGATTTTTTATACACAATGAAAAAACAAAAATGAGAAATAAATAAAATAAAATGAAAAACTTGTAAAGAACATTATTATGCAATTCCAATTACTGGTCGTCTATTTCTCCGTGTTCTTGCAGTGAGTAGGGTGCAACTTATCATAAAAACAACCAAAACACAAATATGTTTCACGCCATGCACAACACACGAACGACGTATTGCAACATCCACATGTTGTCCGAGATATCGTTCGGTCATATTGCTGAACACAGGTCTATCAGATATTAATTCATATGCGTACCAAGAGTATAAAAGCATATCTTGAAAGACAGGTGCAGACAAATGACTATGACCAAGGCATGAATTTTAATAGCATCCTCTCTGTCATGAATTTCTCTGCTCTCGTGTAATGTGGCATGATTTTGAAGTCTTGCGATAAAATTCTTGACCTGTCGAAACAAGTAAACGTCCCGAGGTTGACAAAGAAAGGAACATTTCTGTGTACTTTAACAGTGACAGTGCAAGTCGCTTGAGCATCTTCATCGACAAAAGTCCTGTCGTAGCACGTCATATCAGTTTAGCCACCCCATGAACCCAGTATGAAGCAAAATTACTTTTTCTGCACATAAGGTGCGAGAAAACATTTGTTTTGGTTGTTTAAGTTTCACCCTACTGGCTGTGAGACGCTAACGAATATATGGCCAGTAATTAGAATTGCATAATAAGTTTTATATATCATTCATTTTTTTTCATGTTTATTGTTTTTGCACTGTGCATTAAAAATAAAACAGCTGTAATGCACTTAATTGAATATAAATCACAGTTCTCGATGCTCAACTTCAAAGTAAGGGAAGCAAAGGTATTAGAAACACGAGAATATCAAAAACATCGAAAGTAAATCTAACAAAAAATTGCATGTTAGAGGTTCGAACCTGGATCCACGGTTTGACAGTCAAGCTCTAAAAGCCCTAAAAGCAGCAATTAGCAGTGCCAAAGTTGATGCTGTGTTCCTTAGTTTATGCGAGGCTTACAATACAATTCCTCGTGGTGGCCTAATATATAAAACACGAGCTTTTATGGAATATCAGTGGACTTGAAATGCACTTGAATGGATTGGACAGTGTATTGAATGAATGATATAATATGAAGATTAACAAAAGCAAAACACGGGTAACGCAATGAAGTCGAATTAAATCAAATTAAAGCAGGTAATGCTGAGGGAATTGGATTAGGAAGTAAAAGTAGAAAATCAGTTTTGTTATCTAGTCAGTAAAATAACTGAAAATCGCAAAAGTATTTAGGACGGCGCTCTTAAAGTCGTTCATGTTTACGAGTACCCAAACTACAGCATGAAAACATAAAAACGTTAATTACCCGAGCGTCATTGACATTTGACCCCATACACATTAGTAAAAAATGATCTCCAGATTATGTTTAGATATTCAGCATTGAAAACGCGATTTTCCATCATCAACTTTGAACTTTCTTTTCCCTTTCTTTCTTTCAAAAACGACTGTGTGTATAGCAAAAATCATAAAAACGTGTATATTTATAATCAATATAGAACGTTGAAGCAGAATTTGATCGATGTCGGAGACCCTCAAGTGAGACACTCCCTGTGACTCATAGCAGTGTTGACATTTTGTGAGGGGCCGCGTTAGTGGGCCACGTTCCGCAGTTCAGTTCTGTTCCACTTGCTCCTTTTCTTTGTGTGTATTTTACGCCCCACTGATTGCACGACCAGTCGTAGCTTTCACCTCTCTCAGACACGATGCATTCTTCAATACTTTCACCAGAACAGACCAAATGCTGTTTAAAGAGACACTTTCATGGTCGTGTTCGACTTGATGATGGTGCACTTTCGTGTAACCGTATTCAAACATCTTGCCTGAAATAAAAGTTTGCTTTCGCTCTTCGCCCACACTAGCTGCTCGGATACGTGGACAAAGTTCTCCGTCTTTTGTGACAGAAGACTGAGAACTAAGACTTCCTCAGCGGGCACATAGGTGTATCTTGATATAACGTTCTAGTATTGTTCATATTTTGAAATCTATGAATTTGAGAAATATGATTTTATGGAAAATTCGTCTTCCATCACAGGAATTTACGTGTCTCATATATTATTGCCCTGTTAGCCTACGCCGCGCAGGTATAGCCGAGTGCTCTAAGGCACCTTGCTGAGGAATGCTCGGCCGTTCCCTTTCGAAGGTTCGAGTCTTCCTTCGGACATGGGTGCGTGTGTTGTTCTTAGCATAAGTTAGTTTCAGTAGTTTGTCATTTTAGGGACAGATAACCACTGCAGTTAGGTCCTATAACTTAACAAACATTTGAAAATTTTTGTTAGTCTATTTTTCGGAATAACATTACTTTCATAAGTGTAATTCTAAAGCAAATCTCAAAATTCAGGAGTGATGACACAGTCACTTATCGTTTTCCACATAATGAATGCACTCCATGGAAAAGGAAAATATAAATTAGGTAGAGGATTTTCTTCTAAAAATGATTTTAAAGTCAGTGTTTTAGAAATAAGGCTAAGTTTTTAGCAGGAATGGAATTACAGATATTTTATGGCTACTTAAAAGTGGGCATTCATCGTACAAAACATTATTATCCGATTCAGCGATTATCCATCCAGCTATTTTGAAAGAGTTGCACTAAAGCTTTAGGTAGCACGAAATTGAAAATTTTAATATCTTATGCACAGACTACTTTGTTCTATGTTCATACGTTTCTACCCATATTAGTTTTATCTAGTTTCTTTATTATGTATATTATTTTCAGTTTGGTTCATACATTTGAAGTTCATATACTATTACAAATACGTCTTTCTCCAGTTATCGATAATTGCATTCCCAAGTGTGTAGTGGAACTTACACTATTGAAAAATAAGTATACAATCAATAAAAAAGTTAAACTCTAACAGTTATGAAATGATGGTTCCTTAACAAAGCTCATTAGAGATGTTTTTATAAAGAGTGGTTACTTGAAGAAATACAACAACTAGCCACTTCTATGTTCATTTTATGCGAGGTCCGAGGACACCTTATGGGGCCTTCACCCATCCATAACCTGCGTAATGGTTTTAGACCTTCCGGCCGCTCCCGCCGGAGGTTCGAGTCTTCCTTCTGGCATGAGTATATGTGTTGTTCTTATATAAGGTAGTTTACGTTGTGTGTAAGTATAGCGACTGACAAACCTAGCAGTTTCGTCCCTTAGGTATACAAATTTATAATATACAATTTTAGAGCATCAATACAACATATATCTTGAGTGAAGTTTTCCTTGCTGCAGATACACTTTTCAAATTAACAGAATTTAAAAATCTAAATGTATGTCTGTTTTATATTTGAGGATGTGCTGCAATATGCTGTCTTGTAAATTAAAATGCCGAAATATACTTCATTCAAATATCATCTCTACAGTCTAGTGTTGAAAGCGGAATTGATAAATGAACATCTTTCTCTTTATGTTTGTAGGTGCACAGGATATCAGGAGTTTTCGAAAACAGAACACTGAAAATATACTGTTCCGTTTAGTGGGGTACACGAGTTTGACTACTTGATACTAAAATTGTGCTGTACTGGGTTAATAATTTCTCCTCGGCTTCAATTTTAGATGGAATTTTTATTTCGCCATTAAATATCATTTGTCACCTTAACAAAAATTAGAGATTCCATAGTGATACAGCAGCACGTTTTCTTGCTACAAGCATTTGCGTAATTTATGTGTGCTTTTAGAAATCCAGCTAGACCTGCAATTTCCTACTTTTGTTTCATAGCTGAGAGGGCTCGCGAGTGCAGCATTGAGTTCTGCAGTGACATTTGTGTGTATTATTCTCTTATTTTCCGTCACAATCCTCTTCTATAAGCGTCTGTAACTATCACTCAATACTAGTCTAATATTCGAACCTATTTTCTAATATTGTAATGGACAAATTTTCAACTTTACCAACTGGTTTAATCACTACCCTGTGTCAAATAATGCCGTAAATTCCTTTGTGTCTTGATTCATAACGACTGCGGGGAAAAATGACGATATGACACCACATATACATCTAATGACCAAGTTGTCAGGGAAGAAGAAATGCTAATACTATTGCCACCATATAGGATTACAAATGTTTCACAATGTTTTCTTTTGTGTTTGTACCGAAGGAAAGAATTGGCTGGACAAAAATAAAGTGCGCTATATAAAATTGTTACATGAGTTTTACAGATAGTAGCTGTTGTTGTTGTTGTCTTCAGTCCGCACACTGGTTTGATGCAGCTGTCCACGCTACCCTGTCCTGTGCAAGTCTCTTCATCTAAGAATATGTTCGGCAACCTACATCCTTTTGAATCTGCTTACTGTATTCGACCCTCGGTCTCCCTCTGCGATTTTTACCCCACACACTTCTTTCTAATGCTAAGTTGACAATTCCTTGATTTCTCAGAATGTGTCCTGCCAGTCTCTCTCTTCTCTTAGTCAGGACATGCCAGAAATCATTTTCTCCCCGATTCGATTAAGCACCTCCTCATTAGTTACGTGATCTACCCATCTAATTTTCGTCATTCGTCTGTAGCACCACATTTCAAAAGCTTCTATCATCCATTCTGCATTTTATGTCTTCTTTACTTTTGCCATCAGAAGTTATCTTGCTACCCAAATAACAAAATTCATCTACTACTTTTATTGTCTCATTACCTAATCTAATTCCTTCGGCATGGCCTGATTTTCTGACATTACATTACCTTCGTTTTATTCTTGTTAATGTTCATCTTATATCTTTCTTTCAAAACACTGTCCATTCCATTCAATTGCTCTTCCAGATCCTTTGCAGTCTCTGACAAAATTACTATGTCATCGGCAAACCGCAAACTTTTTATTTCTTATCCCTGAACTTTAATTCCCTCTCCAAATTTCTCCTTCCATTCCTTCACCGCTTGCTCAGTGTACAGATTGAACAACATTCGGGAAAGGCTACAACCCTGTCTTACTCCCTTCCCAACCTCTTTGTCCCTTTCTTGCCCTTCGACTTTAATAACCGCTGTCTGGTTTTTGTATAGGTTGAATAAAACTCTTCGCTCCCTATATTTTCCCCCTGATACCTTCAGAATTTGGAAGAGTGTATTCTAGTCGACATTGTCAAAAGCTTTATCCAAATCTACAAACGCCAAAAACGTAGGTTTGCCCTTCCTTAGCCTATCTTCTAATCCAAACTAATCTTCCCCGAGGTCAGATTCCACAAGTTTTTCCATTCGTTAGTAAATAATTCGTGTTAGTATTTTGCAACCATGACTTATTAAACTGATAGTTCTGTAATTTTCACACTTGTCTGCACTTGCTTTCTTTGGAATTGGAATTACGATATTTTTCTTGAAGTCGGAGGGTATTTCCCCTGTCTCATACATCTTGCATACAAGAGTGAACAGTCTTTTCATGACTGGCTCTCCTAACGAAAGCAGCAGTTCAGACGGAATATCATCTACTCCAGGGGCCTTGTTTCGACTCAAGCCCTTCAGCGCTCTGTCAAATTCTTCTCGCAGTATCATATCTCCTCTCTCATCTTCCTCCACTTCGTCTTCCCTTTCTAGAATATTGCGTTCAAGTTTATTTCCTTTGTATAGGCCCTCTATATATTCCTTCTACAGTGCAGCTTTCCCCTCTTTGCTTAGTAGCTATCCAAAAGTAATGTATAATCACAAAGACAGAAATAAACGTATTAAAGAAAGAACGCAGAAAAAATGGAAAACCAGTTTTTCGATCTTTGGAGAGAGAATTGTCTTAATATGACTAAGGTTCGATGATGATGATGATGATGATAATCACGACGATAATGATGAGGAAGCTAAACACATGCATCGGAGGGGTGGCCAAATATTAACTGTTTAATGCATAGTGTAGCTGATCAGCTACATACCTTATTTTTCCCATTATCTCTAGAATTGATTATCTTTTACCACAAATACGTTTGCAGCTGCCTGTATACATAGTGTTAGAAATGCTAGTAGCTCGTCCTACAAATTATAAATCGCAGAGCGCTACTGAATCAGTTCGACAGTTAGCTGCATTGAGTTACTCCTAACATGTGCTTTTTGTTTACATTACTATTCTTCCTCTACCATGTAAAAGTAGCCAATGACATACTACTGTTGCATTATGAGTTACTTTCTGGAAAGGTGAGAGGCACAATAGTGACATTTACTACATCTGGTAGATCATGGAAGCGCTATACAGCTGACCAGCCATGAACAGTTTGTTGCTAGTAGTGCATAATAAATTTAAGGAATTTTATTCAATATTTTTCTCAGTATGTACGCACTATGAATTAATCGTGGTATTTTTATAGCTTCAAATAAAAAGTCATGCATTAACCCTTAACTACTATCTGCGGTCTCTCAGACCGCTACGACTTTTTGAGTCGAGATATTTCACACACCCCTGCCAAGCTAAAAGGACTCTTCCGTGTACCTTCCTGGTGGCCGACAAGGTCCATGTGCCAGCATTCTTGCAGTGCTGCTGCTCTTTGTTCCGTATTGATGAGCCTTGCGCGGCCTCACTGACCGACCACAGTGTTTGCGTGCCGCTGGCGCAGACTTTGCCTCGGAGCGCCTGGCCTGCTAAGCGACAGCGCTGTGGCTGTGGCCTCTCTCTCGCTGATGTTGTTCCTGTTCACCTGTTTGTTAAGCTTAAGAGACTTAACTACGGGGTCATCAGTCCCTAAACTTACAAACTACTTATGAACTACCTACAACTAAGGACGGCACAAATATCCATGCCCGAGGGGGGATTCGAACCCTCGACCGTAGTGGCCGTGCAGACCGTGACTGAAGCGCCTCAGTCCCCTCGGCCACCGCAGCCGGCGATGTTGTTCCGTGTCGTGTTTCTCCATGGCAGGAAAAGCTGAACGTTCTATGCAACGCATTTTACGTGAAGCAGATGTGGATGATCAAGAACGTTTCGGTGAATCATCCGATGATTTTGACGACAGCGATAATGACTCTGATTTTGAGGTATTTAGTGAACATGACACTAATTCAGAGCTGGAACCTGAAAGTGATGAAGATGTGACACCTGATGATGACGAAGCAGCTTACTTCTTCGGTAAGAACAGATGTTTTCCATGGCGAAAAAAGCAGCCAACGTAAGAACAAGGCAACACAACACCGTCTTACAGTATCCTGGACTGCTAAAGACGGCTCAAAGGATATCTTTAGTTTGTACTTTTTGTTTTATAAGGAAAATATGGCAACCTTTCTGGGAGAATCGTAAACGGATAGGAGATTCAAATGGGATTTTTGTATCTAATCACGCTGTGAATTTGTAACATAATCTCTATAATGATAATCTATAGGTGCGTAGAGAAATAATTACTTGCTGTTGTTTTCGTAGCACAAAAAATAAAAATGTACTGCAAATTGCGCTGTGTTTCACTTGTCATGTTACACAAACTACATTGTTTAAAAAGTCAAATTTCTACTAATGCCACCTCTAAGACGTGTAATGAACGACAGGAAGCCATGAAAATATATATTTACCAAAACACTAGTTCAATACATGGAAAATAAGAGAGCGGCCTGACACCCAAACCTTCAGATGTCAGACACTTAGATCCGTACCAAACGTTGTATATCGATAGCGTATCAACCTAAACTTCTATATAATTCGTGATTTGTGCTGTCGTGCAGTAGAACGTGTATAAACTATAATAATAAGCAACAACTAACCTACGGAATGGAGGAAAAGCGTATCTATGAGGCATAATCACCTCACCCTTCCGTGGGTTAATAAGTAGAGCATTAGATTGTCATGCAGAGGGTCCTGGGTTCAAACCCCACCTAGGCCTTAAATTTTTTCATTGTTTAAACTACAGTTCGTTGGAAATTGTTAAAAGGGGCAACGTGTTCCTCATATGTAAAAGGACTGTTTCCATTCTGTAGCAATGTGTTATTGGCAGTTTACTCTTGCTTCGTTTTATTTGAAAGTAGCTAATCTGTAGGGTTTATTCGTAGTTTCACAGAATAAACGAACATAATCAGAACATATGAATAATAATAATAATAAAAAAACTGCATCACACATACAGCTGTATTAATAGTAATAATAGTAATAACAATAACAAAAAATAGTAATGTTAAAAACAATAAGCGTAATTAAAGTAATAACACTGTACAGGTTTCCTACTTTCAAATAAAACGAAGCAAGAGTAAACAGCCAATAACACATTGCTACAAAATCGAAGCAGTCCTTTTACATATGAGGAACACGTTGCCCCTTTTAACAATTTCCAACTTACTATAGTTTAAACAATGAAAACAAAAATTAAAGCGAGTTGGGGCTTGAACCCTGGACCTTCTGCACCACAAGCTAACGCTCTACCAACTAACCCATTTTTTTTTCTTCTTCGGCGTGTTTTTTTTTTTTTTTTTTTTTTTTTTTTTTTCCAGCTCCGGTCTGACCTCAAAGCTCGTCTTCTCGAAAAGTGAGCTGCCTGTGCAGTAGGATTCCTGGTCGTTTTCTCTTGATAATCAATAATATTTCGTTTTTGCTTTATTTTTGTCTTCTCTAAAACTCCGAAGTCACCCGTTGCTGATTTATTTTTTTTTTTAATAATAACAAAATAATTATTCTCCGTAAATGAGGTCGGTCATGCTACTTTCGATTGACATCAGGAAAGTAATTTCCTTAAAATAATTTATTTCTGCTAGGACGTTGTATTGTTTATATATCAAATAATCCAACCAAGATTCCCATGGTGTTGTTAATTTCTTCTTGACGATATAACACAATACAGTTTTCTGTACTAAACAAAATTCTAATTTTAAAGGAATAAAAAGTTCTTACGATTTCAGGAAAATTAAATGAGAAATGAAATCCAGCAGTCTACTGTGATGAAACGAAATGTCATTGCCATGACCAGTCCAAAAATATGATACAACTTCTTGTATAACTGAATTTTTTTTTCCTTGTAATATGTTTCAAATATATATATATATATATATATATATATATATATATATATATATATATATATATATATATATATATATATATTTGGATCAATCTCATCATCAATGGGTTCGTCGTTTTTTTCCTTCTACTTCGTCTTACATTATCTTCTTCAACCAATTCCCTCCTTCTCGAACAAAATTCCTATCATGTTCCCAAAGTTGTTTTTTATCTTTGGATATTGTCGTACTTGTAAATATGCTGCTGCCATGTATAAGAAAAATTCTACACTGCTGTCACCTCCACATCTGTTGACTACAAAATTGACGTAGTTTCCGAGGAGCCACATCACTGTGTTATTTTTTGTTGATGGATAAAATTCGGTGTCGGGCCACAATAATATATCTGTTGAATAAGACGTTTCCGAACGTCGTGTAAGTAGCCCTAACTTTTTCTGAACCCACTTCCAATTTTGTAGATGGTTGCCACAAGTGAATCGGTGTTTTAATGTGTCCACGAGGCCACATTTTGAGCATTTGTCTGTGTTACTCAAACCAATTTTATATAATTTTTCATTGGTTGAAATAAGATTGTTCACGACTTTATACCAGGACGAGACGACATCGGAACAGTGAATGTGAAGGCTAAGATTTTTCCAAACAGTTTTCCAGTCTACCAACGGATACTTTGATTCAATATTGTTAGGACTGTGGGATTGTTGCCATTTTTCAATAACTTCTTTAGTTGTTAAATGTAATTTTTTCATCATGGCCTCTCCTATGTAGCTAAGTTCAAGGTAAAAATCTTTTATATGTTTCAGTTTATAGTTTAAATTATCGACATTAATGGGCTGTTGCATACTTACAGGACGGACAGCTGTGAAGAGTTTGGCAGTTATGGTATGAGGCTCGTTATTTAAAAGTGTTACTATTCTTTTATGTAAAGTGCCAAAGCCTTTCTGCAGATGTCAGTTAGACCAAGACCTCCTGCTTTTCTGGACTTGGCCAAATCGCTGGGTTTTAGTTTAAAAATACTTTCGTGCCACACGTACCTGCTTGCAAGTTGCATAATGGTTTTTCCTTGCAATTTCGGCAATGGAAAGATCTGTGCTAGATAGTAAGCTTTCGAAAAAATATACGTATTTATTATTTTAATTTTCTGAGTAAGGTTCACTGAGCGGCATTTGTTGTCCATTAGTGCACCACGAATTCTTCCAGCTGTCTGCTTCCAGTTTATAGCGGACATTTTTATGGGGCACTTATTAATGATAATACCCAGAGTTTTGTGAGTTTCCACGAAATTTGCCCACTCTATATCTAAATGTTCGAGTCCCCTAAGATTTAAAATTTTACTTTTATCAGTATTGATTTGCGCCCCAGAAGCTTTACAATAGTTATCAATTTCTTCTTTCAGAAGATCTACTTCATCCTCCCGCCGTATAACGATGCCCACGTCGTCTGCATAGGCTCTCGCTACAAAATTTGTGCCCGACATTGTCACTCCACTTAGTTTTTCTTCTATCGTGCGAAGTAGCGGTTCAAGTGATAACACATATAGTAACATGGAAAGAGGACTTCCTTGGGGAACACCTCGCCGTATAGTTATTGCTTTTGACAGCTGGCCATTTTTGGATACGGATGCCTTAATATCAGTTATCATGTTGCGTACCACCCCAAGAGCTCTTTCTTCTATTCCTATTTGCTGTAGTATACACTCGATGTATCGATGACTAACTCGATCAAAGGCTTTACTAAAATCTAAAAACAGTAACGCGCACTTAATGTTGGTAACGGCGACTATCGAAACCAGATCTCTGTATTCGGAAGTTGCTGTCATAATAGATCGCCCTGGGAAACAGGTTTGATGTGTGGTGACTGCTTTCCGTATTAATGGTGTCATCCTCTCATTGATCGCTCTAGCAATGGTTTTATAATCGAAGTTCATCAGTGTTATCGGCCGAAACCCGCTGATTTTCTTCCGACCTTTACTTGTCGACACCAAAACAATTTTTCCTTCTTTCAGCTCCGGGGGTATGATTCCTCCTTTCATTATTTCATTTAAAACTGCTGTAAAAGTTGGTCCAATTATATCCCAATAACTCAAATAAAATTCTTTTTGAAGTCCATCCGGGCCTGGTGATTTATTTGAGGGTGATTTGGACACGAGTTCGAAAACTTCTTCCACTGTAAAATCAGTTAAAAATTCAATGTTATCCTCTGGTGTTATAATTTTATTCAAGGAATTCACTACTTGCGATAATGGAGCGTCATCAATATCGTTTGCTGTATACAGTTTTTCGTAATACTGGAAAATTTCTTGTACAATTTCTGGGTGGGTGGTGAGTAGGTGCCCGTTTTCTGTGACGAGGTCATCAATAAACGTGCGTTTACGGAGAGATTGATGTTTTATCAAATGGTATAATGACGTAGTTTCTTCCTCTGCAAGACATTTAGATTTAGATTTAATTTTCAGACCTTCTAACTGCTTTCTTTTTATACTTAACGTTTTAGCTTTTATTTCTTTAATTTGTTGTAAATCTGTGTTTGTTAGTTGCTGCTTCTCGTAGAGATCTCGTAACACACTGTAGTAAAATTCGAAGGTTCGCTTGTTGTCTCTGACTTTTTCACGACTATAGATAATTAAGCTTTGCCTCAACTTCTTTTTGCCTACTTTTGTCCACCACTCGGATTTGGACGGGTACCTACACATTGACCGCAAGCAATAATTCCATGATGTCGTAATCTCGTCACGTAATTTTACATCATTTAATATCGATGTATTGAGGTGCCACTGAGTTCGATACATTTTTGTGGGCTGTCGTGGTAAATTTATTGTTACTGACAGCGCGGAATGATCTGAAAAACAGGCCGGGATGACGTCCGCTACTATAACTTTTTCAGTGAGTGGATCAGAGATGTAAATTCTGTCGAGTCTGCTACTCGAAGATGAAGTAAAGTGCGTAAATTTTACTAAAGTTGGATACTTAATTTCCCAGGCATCTTTAAAGTGCATTTTTTGTACTAAGTCATGAAGCTCTTTACTATAAATAAAATTAGGAGTCTGGTCCTTTCGGTTAAGGACACAATTAAAATCGCCTCCAATAATTACATTCTGCGGATTCTTTCGTAGCAGGTAAATGAGTTCATCTCTAAAAAAATTTGCTCTCGGGAGTTTATTACTGTTTCCGGAAGGGGCATACAGGTTAACAAAGGTGACGTCATAAATTTTACATCCTATACCTCGTCCTGATTCTAATTGTTCTAAGTCTTTGATGGGAATACCATCCCTAATCAGGAGCGCTACTCCCGTGCTATATTCAAAAGCTACATTTAAGATAGTCTGAAAACCAGGAATATGTAGGTTTGTTGTCATAACCTCTTGGAGAAACACTATGTCAGCATCAGAGTCATATATGAATTGTTGCAAGGATGTTAATTTGAGATCTGACCATATTCTATTGATATTAAGTGTGACTATTTTATAAGCTTGCTGCATTTAGTATTATAAAAAGAGGAGAAAACATTGATGGCATCACCGTAAAGCATTCGTACATGATTGGAAAGTGACTACAATTGTAATCCAATTTTTTAAAACACATTTTGCCCCTCGCTTCTGGACTCCACTGGTATGGTACTGTGCAGTTTTTGCTAACACCATAATCATGCACTCATACTGTCGTACATGATGAAATTGCAAATACACCTTTAAGAAGCCTAGGTATAAGTGGTTGAATTATACGCTTCTTACTTCATCCGTGTAAAATTAGTAAAAATCCATGTCGCTGGTGTCTTCCCTTTCCGGATCTTGATCTTCTACTTCGTCAGCCCACTCCTTTCGTCCCTCTTGATTGTCATCTCTTAACCGAGATCTTTCTTCTTGTTCTGTAGTTGGTGGGTCAAGGGTCATTTGTTTTTCAGCGCTGGAACTCTTGTGTGAGGTTTGGCTTTGTTTCTCCTTCTGTAAGTTCATAGCAGACTCCTTTTTCTGCGTTCTTGGTCCTTCTTTAATATTCCGCAGCTTTTCCCTTATAGCTGGGGCTATACTCTCAGCTGCCTGATGGGCTATTCTTCTTTTATTACTTTTTTTTGGCGATTTAGTAAGAGATTTTTCTGAAGAAACGTCTGGAGATTTCTCACTCAACTCCTGAGGTAGTATCGGAGAACGTAAATTTTCTGTCCTGGTTGAGGGTTTCCCCTGAGACTCAATGGCTTGCTTCGGCGACGAATCTTTCCCCTGCACACTTAGACTTCTGGAGCATAGTTCACCATCTACATTCTGTGCCTCTTCGGGGCTGACCCTATTGATATTGTCGGGCCGAATTATTGCAGAAGTAGCACTGTCACGCTGGGGATCCTCTACTACTGCAACGTTTTGTGCAACATCATTATGGGACAAATTTGTCGTGTCTTCTGCATTTTGCTCAAAAGCCGATGTACTCTGTCTTTGAGATTCATCTCTCAAAGTGTCGGATAGGTGTTCAGAAGGAGTTTCATTTTGACTGCTGATGGTTGCATACGGGACTGCCTTTGTTTCCATCCTTTTGGCTACCGGACTGATTTCGTGTTCTCCTAAGGCTACGATCTGCTGTGTGGACGCCGTGCCTTGGTCCGACAATGCGCTTTCGGGTCGTTTCGGGGAGACTGCGGCGGCAGCGTATGTCAGCTTCATCGCGGTTACCGGTCCAGAAGTTACCTCTTCCGCGGAAGGCAACTGAGCCACTCTTTTTTTCTTGCACTCAGCGCGTACATGGCCAGTAGAGCCACATAACGCGCAAGTGCGAGGCTGACCGTCATATATAATCAAAGCTCGATAGCCACAAATATTTATATAGGATGGTAAATGCCGTAACAGTTCGATTTTTACTTGTCGTACACCGTTAAGGACAGGAAACATATGAGCTTCCGCCCATTTTTCGGCTACATTTGAAATTACACGCCCATAAGGTTTAAAAGCGTCATCAATTGCCTCCGCCGGTACCTCAAAAGGCAGTTCAAACACTCTCACAGTTCGTATTCCTAGTCCTGCATGGCATACTAGTACGTCACTAACATGTCCGTCAGAGTGATTAAATTTTATTCTATCACCAATCCTATCAACAATAATGTTGCACATAGTAGGATCTTTCAATTTAACATACATAGCACATTGAACAAAAGATAAATGTACTCCTTCAATATCGTCTTTAGTAATCCTAACTTTTTCAGATAGCCATATTTTTATCTCTAAAGGCTTGGGTCTTACATAGCTACGATCAAATGTAAATTTTATCGTATCTTTTCTCAAATAAGATTGAGATTCCATCATGTTTTCCGGCATACAATCATTTCAAATAGGAGTTAAGCGTAAGTGCAGCCAAGACCAACCTGTCAACAGGTAAACAGCCTTTGTTTACACTCGGTGCCTCGCGCTGCCGCCGCAAGTCCGTCGTCCGCCACGGCTGCCTCGAGACAACCCACGGTGGCGTGGCTTGATTGCCCCTCACAAACACACTTTTCTTTAATCCGTAGGTTTGATGTTACTTTTTATTACAATTTGCTAACGTTCTACTCGACGGCAGCAAAAATCAGGAATTATATAGATGTTTCGGTTGATACTCTATCGATATACAACGTTTGGTGTGGATATGAGTGTCTGACATCTGAAGGTTTGGGTGTGAGAGACCCCTCCATAGTAGTTGCGTTCCTGTCAACGTCTATAGTAGTTAAGGGTTAAGGGGTTAAAGTGAGACACAGTGGAGAGTGAAGGTGCAAGTGGAAATTCCATAAAGGGCCTCTCGACGGAAGTCGAATGTAGGATAGTGGAGGCCCGGGTGCTCGGATAGCCGCGCCCGTAAACCGGGAAGATGAGTCAGAAAGGCGGGCTTGATTTGTGTCCCCTGTCTGGGTAGCGGCCGCGCACGTGCTGTCCCGGATGCATGCGGCCGGTGTTTGTGGGTTAGCGAGCCACCGGACAATCGCCAGCACGTACGCTCCTCCTGCTCACACATACAGTTTTCATTTTTCTCTCAAATCTACATATACATAGATACTCTGCAAATCACATTTAAGTGCCTGGCAAAGGGTTCATTAACCACTTTCATAACTTTTCTCTACCGTTCCATTCTCTAATAGCGCGCGGGAAGAAAGAACACCTAAATCGTTCCGTTTTCGATCTGATTTCTCTTATTTTATTGGGATGGTCATGTCTCCCTAAGTAGGTGGGTGCTAGCAAAATATTTTCTCATTCAGAACTAAAAGTCGGTGATTGAAACTTCGCAAACAGATCACGCCGCAATGAATAACGTCTTTCTTTTAATGATTTCCACCCCAATTCGTGCAACATTTCCGTGACGCTTCCCCCCCCCCCCCCCCGTAACGTGATAAAACAAAACGAGCTGCCCTTCTCTGAACCTTCTCAATATCTTCCGTCAGTCCCACCTGGTGAGGGTCCCACAGGGGGCAACAGTACTCCAGGAGAGGACGCACAAGTGTGATGTAGGCAGTCTCTTTGGTGGAGCTGGTGCATCTTCGAAGCGTTCTGCCAATGAAATCTAACCTTTGATTCGCCTTCCCCACAATATTTTCTATGTGTTCTCTCCAGTCAAAGTTGTTCGTAATTGTGACTCCTAGGTATTTGGAATTTACGACCTTAATGTTTGACTGATTTATCGCGTAATTGAAGTTCAGTGGATTTCTTTTAGTGGTCATGTGTATTGCTTCACACTTTTCTTTATTTAGTGTCAATTGCCAATTTTCGCACCAAGTAGAAATTTTGTCTAAATCGCTTTGCAGTTGCTTTTGATCCTCTGTTGACTTCACTAACCGATAAACGACAGCATCATCCGCGAACAGTCTAAGGGAGCTATTCAGATTGTCTCCTAAATCGTTTATAAACACGAGGAAGAGTAGGGGACCTATAACGCTTCCCTGTGGAACGCCAGATATCACTTCTGTTTTACTCGATGACTTACCGTCAATTACAACGAACTGTGTCCTTTCTGATAGGAAATCGTGAATCCAATCGCACAATTGGGAAGATATTCCATAAGAGTCATTCCTGTACAGTACTTAATTATACTTATCATATAACAACTTACACAGCGAGGTATTCCGGAAATATCGTTTACGAGGCGCGTTCACATAGTAAGTTTCCGTTTCTTTAAAAAAAAAAAAAGTCAAAGGCAACACAGTTACATGAAAACTTTGTTGGCAACAAGTATAACAATGTTTGAGCTAGTTTTCGATATAATCACCACCAAAAGTATTGAAATACTTGTCATATAGTGTGCAATCCTAAGGGATCAAACTTTTCAAATAATTTATGCAAAGGACAACACACACATCCTTGACCGAGGGAAGACGGTCGTGTAATCCGTGACAAGACGCCTCGGGCCACGCGGCCATTCCAGCTCCAAACGAGCCTACTTCTGATCGTCAGTCAAGTGATGTGGCTCAAGACGACAACACGTAACTGTAATTGTTGCACGGATACACAGTTAATCAGCGATCGTTCGTGATTGGCCCTCACTTACTCTATGCGTACCAGTATCGCATGCCTTTCTTTAGGTGTCTTGCCGAGCTTAAAACAAAACTTTAAATTGATCCTTTCCTAAGTCAATGTACTGTTCTCAGCTCAGAACCCATGCTATAAACAAGCACTTCGTCCAACAGGGGTAACACGCCCCTCGTAGTTGGTCATGTAATTACTCGCCGCGGCGGATTAGACGCGCGTGCTGGAGCGCCGTGTTGCGGTGCGCGCGGCAGGTCGCCGTCGGAGGTTCGAATCCCCCCTCGGGCATGGATGTTTGTGTCGTTTTCAGTATAAGATAGTTCATAAGAAGTTTATAAGTTTAGGGGCTGATGACCCCGCAGTTAAGTCCCTTAAGCCTTACAAACATTTGAACTTTTTATTTATTTTTTTAGAATTTTTTTTTAATTACTCAAAAATCGATTCATGAAAACCGCTTCTACATATAAGCAACACATTCGAGCCCTATCGTCCCTACAGTTTAGGTGCACTATTTTAATCTCCGGTGCCAACTTCTTCCAGGTGAATGCAAAAATTTCTTGGGAGTTGCAGAAACTCTGTTTCGGCCGAAAGTAAGCCCTGGTAGAAACACCCTTTTATTGAAAGGTAAAGCGGTTTAGGTGATGCTATCTGCCGGGAATGTGATGACTACAGTATTTTGGTAGAGCGCAGGTGTTGTACTCTGGAATATTTTTTCTTTTTTTCTGTGTGTGTGTGTGTGTGTGTGTGTGTGTGTGTGTGTGTAAAGAGGAAAGAGAGTCCGGGTGACCGATACTACCAGACCTTGACACAACTGCGCGAAGCAATTAAGAAGAAAAAGTCCAGGGCCTCCCACCGACGGCTTCAGGACAACAGGTCACAGAAACACTGTCTAATGAGAGATAACACATGAGGACTCTAGGATGTCCTAGTCATAGCTCTGTACCATCAGAATTTCAGGACAACAGGTCACAGAAACACTGTCTAATGAGAGATAACACATGAGGACTCTAGGATGTCCGAGTCATAGCTCTGTACCATCTGAATTTCAGGACAACAGGTCACAGAAACACTGTCTAATGAGAGATAACACATGAGGACTCAGGATGTCCGAGTCATAGCTCTGAACCATCAGAATGTCAGGACAACAGGTCACAGAAACACTGTCTAATGAGAGATAACACATGAGGACTCTAGGATGTCCGAGTCATAGCTCTGTACCATCAGAATTTCAGGGCAACAGGTCACAGAAACACTGTCTAATGAGAGATAACACATGAGGACTCAGGATGTCCGAGTCATAGCTCTGTACCATCAGAATTTCAGGACAACAGGTCACAGAAACACTGTCTAATGAGAGATAACACATGAGGATTCAGGATGTCCGAGTCATAGCTCTGTACCATCAGAATTTCAGGACAACAGGTCACAGAAACACTGTCTAATGAGAGATAACACATGAGGACTCTAGGATGTCCGAGTCATAGCTCTGTACCATCAGAATTTCAGGACAACAGGTCACAGAAACACTGTCTAATCAGAGATAACACATGAGGACTCTAGGAGGTCCGAGTCATAGCTCTGTACCATCAGAATATCAGGACAACAGGTCACAGAAACACTGTCTAATGAGAGATAACACATGACGACTGTAGGATGTCCGAGTCATAGCTCTGTACCATCAGAATTTCAGGACAACAGGTCACAGAAACACTGTCTAATGAGAGATAAAACATGAGGACTCAGGATGTCCGAGTCATAGCTCTGTACCATCAGAATTTCAGGACAACAGGTCACAGAAACACTGTCTAATGAGGGATAACACATGAGGACTCTAGGATGTCCGAGTCATAGCTCTGTACCATCAGAATTTCAGGACAACAGGTCACAGAAACACTGTCTAATGAGAGATAACACATGAGGACTCTAGGATGACCGAGCCATAGCTCTGTACCATCAGAATTTCAGGACAACAGGTCACAGAAACACTGTCTAATGAGAGATAACACATGAGGACTCAGGATGTCCGAGTCATAGCTCTGTACCACCAGGGTTTCTACAAACGTTCCCTCAATGACCTAATATCATTTCAGATGGCTCCACATATCTTGATGCGATGAGCAACACCATTGTGCCTCACCATAGTAGGTGACGGAAATAACGTCATTGATAACTTGACGTCGTTAATCACGTACCGTAAAGATTAACAGCAAGTCTTACTCCACGATATCTCAGAACTAGTGTGCAAAATGTTGAAGTCCAAGTCAGGAAGCGTTTTATGATAACTTGTTTGGTTTCTAATTTTATTTATTTATTAATTATTTAACATGCCCCATTACATAGTAATATTACGTGTTATGGTTAGATTCAGGCGGTTACATAGGTATTTTTGCAAACACAAGTACAGTACATAACTTGACAGGGTTTACAAAGGAACAAACGATTTTATACATCAGGAAATCTTATTGAATTACAAAAATTGTAAAAGTCTGTAGTGAATTTATGTACCAAGTCATATTTACTGACGGGCCATCCTCCTCCTTTGGTAGCTATTTTTTTCCTGAGATGGTACCTCTCTTTCAATAAATTTCAGCAGTCGAAAAGCACGTGGTCAACAGTTTGGTTGAAAACGATCCAGGGAGTACATCGATAGAACACTTGGCTTTATTGGCCGAAACTTTTTAAGGTGATAATGTATACGAATTGAAGGTATGTCGGACTAATTATAACTTGTGTTTTCGAAAATATAATGGAGAATTAATATCATCTTATGTCCATCGTTCTCGGAGAGGACATAAATATTGATTTGCAATATAGTGATGGAGAACAGTTTATCGACTTCATGGGTAAACATTAAAACAAATGTTCAAATGTTTGTTAAGCTTATGGGACTTAATTGCGGGGTCATCAGTCCCTAAACTTACAAAATACTTAGAAACTAACTTAAACTAAAGACAGCACGAACATCCATGTCCGAGGGGAGATTCGAACCCCCGACAGGGAATGGCCTCACGCATCGGAGGTAAATATTCAATCTCGCACTGAACAATGACCCATCAATCTCGACAACCACAAACAACACATATAGCAAAGCAGTTTTATCACGTCACATCGATGATTTGGAAGCAAAGAACTACATATCATACGTTTCACACCACGAACCTTTTTTTAGTATCACTAATCGTCAGTAAATGCTATGTATATAAATTATTTTCTTACTCCCTTCACTTATATGAGTACAATATTTGCGTAGGTAAATAAATACGTAAATAATCTTTTGCATGACCTTGGTTTCAAGGTCTTCTGTACACTAATGTCGAATAAGTATATTGCAACAAGAACACAGTTTCTTAGATTGTCCATAGATGACCTCAACCCACACAAAGATGTAAATAACCACGCATGAGCAGTACGAATACGACGGAGTGGGTAAGAAGGTTGATGAGTTCCAGTCATAACACCAGGAAAGCAGTACACTGCTTTTGTTGACTGTCATTCTGTCATGCCTAGACGGTCAATTCCGAAGTTTGACCTATTCCGCATTGTTACTTTTTGTCATCAAGGAAAGTTTCCAAACGTTTCGGAGTGAACCAAAGCGATGTTGTTGGGACGTGGAGAAGGTACAGAGGTACAGGAACTGTCGTTGACTTGCCTCGCCTGGCCGCCCAAGGCTACCACAGCTACTTGCGGATCTCAGCTCGGAGGAACCCTGAGAGGAACCCCGACATGCTGAATAACCAATTTCGTGCAGCCAAAGGACGGTGTGTTTCGACTCAAACTGTACGTAATAGGCTCCATGCAGCCACGAAACTTCACTCCTGGCGTCCATTGCAACGTCCAGCTCTGAGATCTAGACACCATGCAGGACGGTACAGATGGGTCCAACAGTGTGATGAATTGACTCGTCAGAATTGGCATTAAGTGCTTTTCACAAATACGACTCGCGTCCACCTTCAACCAGACAGTCGTCAGAGACGTGTTTGGAGGCAGCCTCGTCAGCCTGAACGTCTTAGACACACCATTCAGTGGGTTCAGCTAGGTGGTGGTTCCATTATGTTTTGGGGTGACATTATGTTGGACCACCGTACGCCACTGGTGGTGGTAGAAGGCAGTCAAACGGCTAAACGGTACACGGATGACATTCTCCGAAGTATAGTGCAACCATATCTACATCTACATCTACACGGGATACTCTGTAAATCACATTTAAGTGCCTGGCAGAGGGTTCATCGAACCACCTTTATACTATTTATCTCCCATTCCATTCTCGAATAGCACGCGGGAAGAAAAAAACACCAGAATCTCTTCGTTTTAGGTCTGATTTTTCTTATTTTGTTCTGATATATGTGGGAGTCAACAATATATTTTCGCATTCGGAGGAGAATGTTGGTGATTGGAGTTTCGTAAGTAGACCACGCAGCAGCGATAAGCGCCGTTGTTGTAATGATTCCCATCCCAGATCCTGTATCATTTCCGTAACGCTGTCTCCCCTGTATCGTGACAGAACAAAACGAACTGCCCTTCTTTGGACTCTTTCGATGTCCTCCGTCAAACCCACCTGATAAGGATCCCACACTGGGCAGCAATACTCCAAAAAAGGATGGACGAGCGTCGGCAGCAATCTGGTTAGGGATTCATATTAATGGACGATAATTCTCGCGCTCATCGTGCACATTTTGTGAATGCGTTCCTCCGTGATAACGACATCGCGAGGTCAGAATGGCCAGCATGTTTTCCAGACGTGAACTCTACTGAACATGTGTGGGACACACTGAAAATGTCAGTTTTCGGACAAGGTGATCCACCAACCAATCTGAGGAATCTACGCCGAATCGCCGTTGAAGGAGGAGGAAAATTTGGACCAAAAGTCCCTTGATGATCTAGCGGACAGTATGCCACGACGAATACATGTATGCCTCACTGCAAAAGAAAATGTTATCGGGTATTATGGGTATGCTGTAATCCGGAACACAAATTCAGAATTTCTATGCTATTGTAGTACAGTTTGTCAATTTTTGTATTCATGAGTAATAAAAGGAATTTAAATCTAGTTCTCGTATATCTCGTATATCCTTTCTTGTGTGTAAATCTCTAGAATCGTGGTGATGCAACACTTTTTTTTGAAGTGTGTAGCTAATTCCTGTTTAGACATATCCATGATCTGGGCTGTTTCTCACTAGGGAATTCTTTTTTTTTTTTCCTGGTAGCCACCACACGCGCCAGAGATGCTCATACTGGATAGTGCAAAACTGGCTCATCGCTGAACAAAATGTCAAAATGTACTGCCATTCAACGGTCCATACTTCGTAGCAGTCATGGCTTCAGTCCAAACGCAGGCATTTATATTATAACGGCAGCGTGCACATAGAACATGAATTCTAATATATGGCTGCTGATGGTGTCCGACCATTGGCGCAGGATGACATGGGATGTTTCACGGAGACTATTAGTCATTCTAAGATGTTCGGGCCATTATCATATTGAAAGAGACCAACCCCTATAAATCTGAACATTGTCCTATCTCATCAGGCGTCCAAAGGAGATCCACAATGTGGTGTATGTACTGAGAACGTAATCACACACCAGCACACAGCATCTCGTTTTCCTTCAAAGACGTAGCTCAACATTTGGCGCTATGGATGTTGTTACTGTACTCTACCAGTCTTGATAACTACGCTAAACCTGAAAACAACTAATACCGCCCATTCTGCTTCTCACAGAGAATCGTCAGTATAATTCACTTACACATCCGTTGATGTTACTATGTTACATTAATATCTGCACGTGTCCGGGTGTTTCACTTTTTTTTCCCAGACAGCGAAGTTAGCAAATTTGTTTCTGCGCCCTCGTGACCTATTTTCATACCTACTGATTTCACATAGAGGAAACCATGTTGAAAACAAATCACATGTTCTACAGCAGAGGTGTGTTAGGTTGTGTAACACACTTCCCGTCCCTCGTGTGAGTGCGAAGGCCCTTACATCATCAACCCGCTAAGATTCTATGAACGCCCATTGCTAACGATATTGTAATTATGCGAAATGGATTGGTTTGAAAACCTTCTCTGAGCATCCCTCTCGCCGGCCGAGGGGACTGAGGCCCTCCAGTCATTGTCTGCACGGCCACTACGGTCGGGGGTTCGAATCCCCCCTCGGGCATGGATATTTGTGCCGTCCTTAGTCTTAGCTAGTTCATAAGTAGTTTGTAAGCTTAGGGACTGATGACCCCGTAGTTAAGTCCCATACGTTCTACAAACATTTGAACATTTTTCGCATCCCTCTCACACACTAATGCTAAAAGACTTTCTACTTAGAGCTAGACGACTTTCGCAGTTTCAACATGACGGGGCGCCGCTGTCACACTGTAGCAACTGAACTCACCTCTTTTATTTAGTCAGACGGAGATATTTCATACTAAATTACCGAGGAAATCCTGTTATCCTGCTGAAATACGACGGAGTTTCCTATAAAATTTGTTATCTGAAGAGATGAGTAACACAACAGAACATAAATTTAGAAAATCACCATCATTCCGGAAGGTCTGCGATTATCGACAAGCGGGGTACACAGTTAGTACTACTTTTTATCGCCATTGAAACCCAAGTAACAGAAGCCTTTCCACAACTCAGAAAATTAGCATTAAACTGATATTCTGTGAAAAATTTCTGTTTAATAAACAATGCTTCGCTAAATGAGAGTAACAACGTGTTAGTGGTGGCCAGTATATGACTCGTTTAGCCCGCAGCACAATGGAATGCAGTCAGATTGAGCGTACAGTTAACCTCGGACAATTGAAGTTATCTTTACGCCCTAATGAAGTTCAGAGAGCTGTGCAACTGTTTGCCGCTGAATCGTCGATTTCCACACAGTTTCACGAGCAGAAAGCATGCGAAAAAACTACGCATTGAAAATAGAGCACACATTTCCGTAACATATCCCCAAATTTGAAGAAACAGTTAGAGTTTGATATTAAAGGAAAAACAGCATCGCTTTGTTCATTTATTTCTCTGTTTATTTTAAACAGGGCAGGGTTACTAGTAAGTTATTTTAGTAAAGTATATAACACACGAACAGTACATAATAACAGGAATGACAATACCGATAGTAAAATAATAGTAGTAGTAATGACGATATTAACAAATAAACTAATCATATTTACAGGATATTCCATCGGCACTTGCAGTCACATAGACATTCTGAAAACTTGAATACTCAATATTACTCTTCAAAAATAATATTTATTTAGTAGTTCATTATGAACTGACTTTCGGTTTTCGACTTTCGTGGTTACATAACGTAATACTAACAGATTGTTCACACAAATTCAGTGACATTTCACAGCTATCGGGCTGGAAAACCAACACAACGGCTGGAAGTGCGGGACGCTGACCACGTCCCCCTCCATACCGCATCCAGTGACCCCTTCGGGGGGAAGATGATGATGTTCAAAAAAATGTTCAAATGTTTGTAATTCTATCGGACTAAACTGCGTGGTCATCAGTCCGTAGCTTACAAACTACTTAAACCTAGGTAAACTAACCTAAGGACAACACACACACACCCATGTCCCAGGGAGGACTCGAACCTCCACGGCGAGCAACCGCGCGCTCCGCAGCGAGACGCTTTAGACCGCTCGGCTACTCCACCGCGGCGAAGATGATGAACGGCAGCCGGCCCCATTGGGCCCTCGAGGCCTGTTGGGGACAGAGTTATACAAAAGATGTTATTAATATTATTGTGCGGTATTTTAGTAATTTTAGTGTGTATTAAGTGAATTACTGGTTAGGTTTTCTTGGGTTAAATCAAATAAACTGTTTTTTGGTCTACTAATTTTTTTGTTCTCTTCAAACTAGTTTTAGGCTTATTAGGCCTAATAAGCCGAAAATTAGTTTGAAGATAATAAAAAAAAAATCGGTAGAACAAAAGTTTATTTGCTTTAAGCAAAAATATGGAAGTGATGGAGGAATCCGTAAAAAAGTTATTTTTTTTTTGGGGGGGGGGGGGGGGATTGTATAGCAGTGACACAGAGAGTATCAAATCTGGCGATGTTGTGTGATCTAGAGAGGAGCAAGAAATAAAAGGATCATATCAGCAGAAAATATGGAAGAAGCAAATAGAAATAGGGAGGCTTAAGAGAAACAAGAGCAGAGTTCAAAAATGGCAGGAATATTAGCTCGATCCTGGACAGGAGAAAGACATCTGGAGCATGTCTAAAGACGAGTATACAATATATAAAATGGCAGAACTGTCATTTGATTGTCAGTGATTGATGTAAAGCTTTTTCCAACGTGATTGTGGCTGTACAATGGCAATAAACAAACTGTGAAGACAAAATCGCAAATGGAGCTAGACGCGTGGGACATCCCATTACGGAAATCGTTAGGGAATTCAAAATTTCAAGATACGCGGTGTCAAGAGCGTGCTAGGAATATCAAATTTTGAAAATTACATCTCACCAGGAACAACACATTGGCCGACAGCCTGCTCTTACGTTCGATGGGTGCGGCGTTTGCCTACAGTTTCCAGTGTTATCAGGCAAATAACAGTGTGTGAAATAACCGCTAAAATCAATACGGGACGTACGATGGATGTATAGCTTAGCACACTGTGATGCAATTGGGCGCTAATTGGTTATGGCAGCAGACGTCCACCCCTCTGTGTGCCTTTGCTGTTGCACGACATCGCCCGCACTGCCTCCCTGTGGTAGTGATCATATGGGTTGGACCCTAGGCGACTGGAAAACCGTGGCTAGTTACTTCAGTCACGACTTCAGTTGATAAGAGCTGATGGTAGGGTTCGAGTGTGGGCGGAATACCCCACGATGCCGTGGATTCAAGTTGTCAAAAAAATGTTCAAATGTTTGTAGAACTTATGGGACTTAACTACGGGGTCATCAGTCCCTAAACTTACAAACTACTTATGAACTAGCTAACACTAAGGACGGCACAAATATCCATGCCCGAGCGGGGATTCGAACCCCCGACCGTAGTGGCCGTGCAGACCGTGACTGGAGCGCCTCAGTCCCCTCGACCACCGCGGCCGGCCCAATTTGCCAACAAGCCACGGTGCAAGCTGGTGCCGCGAAAGAATAGACGTGCTCATTGAGGCGCTCTGCTGCGGTGCGCGCGGCCATTCGCCGTCGGGGATTTGAGTCCTCCAAATGTTCAAATGTTTGTATAGTTTATGGGACTTAACTACGGGGTCATCAGTCCCTAAACTTACAAACTACTTATGAAATACTTACGAACTAGGACGGCACAAATATCCATGCCCGAGGGGGGATTCGAACCCCCGACCGTAGTGGCCGTGAAGACCGTGACTGGAGCGCCTTAGTCCGGCCTTAGTCCGGCCACCGCGGCCGGCATTTGAGTCCTCCCTAGGGCGTGGGTGTTTGTGTTGTCCTTCGCATAAGTTAATGTTAGTGTAAGTAGTTTGTAAGCCTAGGGACTGATAACCACCGCAGTCAAGTCTCTTAGATTTCCAAACATTCGATTTGCCAGCTGTTAGTGACTCCATAATTGTGTGACCTGTTTTTAATTTGAAGTGAACTGGTTCGTCTGGTCCAACTAAACAGATCACTGTTCAAATGTCTGTTAAGCTTAAGGGACTGAACTGCGGGGTCATCAGTCCCTAAACTTACAAACTACTTATGAACTACCTTATACTAAAGACGGCACAAACATCCATGTCCGAGGGGGGATTCGAACCCCCGACCGTAGCGGCCGTGCAAACTTTGACTGGCTTGCCGCAGACCGCTCGGCCACTGCGGCCGGTTAAACAGATCACTGACTGGAAATGGTATTTGTCGACTACTTGGAACCCAGTTTTGGCCATTTACCGACTACACGAATGTAAACAAAGATGGAATTGGCCCGTTTTAGGTTCGTCACACCAAATAACGCATTAACCAGTCATCTGAACTGAAAATTGAATAAACGGACTTGGAAAAAAATTCTCTATATTTTTATTCTGTTGTGTTTTATCTCCCTCTGTTTCAGAGATATTTTCAGAATTAACGGCGATTGGACACTGTGCGTCTGACTGCAGTGTGTGCCACTGTGCAGGTCGCACCGTTCAAGCGATCGGCACTAAATTTTACCGACGTATTTGTTGGTCGCCAGCGACCAGAACCTTCCTCTGGCGCCGCTAGAGGGCGCCACGATGCCCTATCTCGGCTATCTCGAGTTACATTTGTTTGAAATTTATTTCGATATTTTGATTCTGAAAGTTCATACAAACGTCCAAAGATGTTGTTGTTGTGGTCTTCAGTCCGGAGACTGGTTTGATGCAGCTCTCCACAATACCCTATCCTGAGCAAGCCTCTTCATCTCCACATAAGAACGACAACCTACATCTGTCTGAATCTGCTTACTGTATCCATCTCTTGGTCTTCCCCTGCGATTTTTTCACCATACACTTCCCTCCAACGCTAAATTCACAATTCCTTGATGTCTAAGAATGTGTCCTACCAATCTATCCCTTCTTTTAGTCAAGGTATGCCAGAAATTCCTTTTCTCCCCAATTCTGTTCAGTACCTCCTCATTAGTTACGCGATCCACCCACCTAATCTTCAGCATTCTTCTGTAGCACCATATTTCAAAAGCCTCAATCCTCTTCCTGTCCGCACTGTTTATCGTCCATGTCTCACTCCCATACAAGGCAACACTCCATACAAATGCCTTCAGAAAGGACTTCCTTAGGTTTAAATCAATATTCGATGTTAACAAATTTCTCTTTTTCAAGAACGCTTTTCTACCCATTGCCATTCTGCATTTTATATCCTCTGTACTGCGCCCATCACTTGTTATTATGTCTAAAGATATAATGTTTCATATGGCTCTATTGTCACAATCCTTTGATGTAAGTCATTTAATGGAGGTTCTAAAAGTGTTTGAAGTTATTTCTTCTAGGAATGAATATATAACAGGAAAATATCTTTTTATGATACTGTAAAACAATTATCAAATCGACACGTAAACTAATTAAAAGTAAAAGTAGGAGATACTCCAGAAAACTGTTATCTTAAATAATGAATTTATTTTACACTTCGAGCTGCTCATTTCGGGAGGGCGCCATTTTCAGGTGTAATCTCTACAATACAATATTTTTCGTAATTTTCTTTTGTCTGGAATTGTACAATTATAATACACAATAATGTGGCATTATACATACGATATTCTAAGTAGCTGTTGAAGTTGTTGTTATTGTGACTAATAAAGAAGGTATAATAAAAGTGGAAGTAGCTGCATTGAATGATATGAACATCGCAACAGTAAGTCAGCGAGGTGGAGAAGGGTCCCCTTTAAAACTGAACATAAAAAGTAAATATCAGGTAGAAAATGAAGATGCCAATATAAAAATTTTCTCATAATAGACTAAGTAATGTAATTACAAATAACTTTTGCGACAGGTAAAAGAAAAATGTAATTGAAGAAATTGTGAAAATAAAAATCGCACTGGCCTCATTCAACGTCCCACTTTTGCAAATATTTCGTTCAAAAATGCAAATAATATAAATAATAAAAGATATAACATAAAATTTGTATACAATATTACATACAGATAGTATATGTTAGGTGACCGTCTGATGCAACTGTAAATTAGTCTACTGCAGACCAAAGTAGACTAATTTACAGCTGCATAAGACGGTCACCTAACTTGTACAAACTGTATAACTGCAACGGCGGAGGAGGAGGCCAAAACACAAATAAGAATTATAATATTAGGGTAAATCCGGGAGAGATGGTTCACATTTTCAAAATTATTCATAAAAAATCTCACAATGCACGTAAGTCAAAATAATTTCTTTTACAAGTAAACAAACCAGTTTTCCTTAGAATAAATTTTTTTAAATTTTACATGCAGTCGTTCGTCATGATATTTGATCATTCAGAAAACCTTACAGTGCGCCATCGATCTCTTAGGCTAAGGGTGAGATGCTGTGACCTTATGGGTGACATGCCACATGATGATATTTCTATGAAATTTATAATTTTTTAAACAAAATATGATAAAATATTTGTTTATGATTGCAACAATTGAGGAATAAAAATAAAAACTGGAGAATTGGAAAACAAATCCTTTATTTTCGTTATATCAAAACAATGTTGTTGTTGTTGTGGTCTTCAGTCCAGAGACTGGTTTGATGCAGCTCTCCACCCTACTCTATCCTGAGCAAGCCTTTTCATCTCCTCATAAGAACGACAACCCACATCCATTTGAATCTGCTTACTATACGCGTCTCTTGGTCTCCCTCTGCGATTTTTACTCCACACACTTCCCTCCAACGCTAAATTCACAATTCCTTGATGTCTAAGAATGTGTCCTACCAATCTATCCCTTCTTTTAGTCAAGGTATGCCAGAAATTTCTTTTCTCCCCAATTCTGTTCAGTACCTCCTCATTAGTTACGCGATCCACCCACCTAATCTTCAGCATTCTTCTGTAGCACCACATTTCAAAAGCCACTATCCTCTTTCTGTCCACACTGCTTATCGTCCATGTTTCACTCCCATATAAGGCAACACTCCATACAAATGCCTTCAGAAAGGACTTCCTTAGGCTTAAATCAATATTCGATGTTAACAAATTTCTCTTTTTCAAAAACGCCTTTCTACCCATTGCCATTCTGCATTTTATATCATCTGTACTGCGACCATCATTTGTTATTTTACTGCCCAAGTAACAAAACTCATCTACCTCCTTTATTATTTCGTTACCTAATCTAATTCCTTCAGCATCACCTGATTTATTTACACTGCACTCCATTACCCTAGTTTTACTCTTGTTAATGTTCATCTTATATGCACCTTTCAGCACACTGTCCATTCCGTTCAATTGCTCTTCCAGGTCCTTTGCTGTATCTGACAGAATTACTATGTCGTCGGCAAAACGCAATGTTTTTAATTCTTCCCCCTGAACTTTAATTCCTTCTCCAAATTTCTCCTTGCTTTCCTTTATTGGTTGCTCAATGTACAAATTGAACAACATTGGGGAAAGGCTACAACCCTGTCTTACTCCCTTTCCAACCACTGCATCCCTTTCATGCCCTTCAACTCTGATAACCGCTGTCTGGTTTTTGTACAAGTTGTAAATAACCTTACGCTCCCTATATTTTACTCCTGCTTGCTTCAGAACTCTAAAGAGTTTATTCCAATCAACATTGTCAAAAGCCTTCTCCAAATCTACAAAAGGTAGAAATGTTGGTTTGCCTTTTCTTAATCTATCTTCTAGGATAAGCCGTAAAGTGAGTATGGCCTCCCGTGTTCCTACATTTCTCCTGAACCCAAACTGATCTTCCCCGAGGTCGGCTTCTACCAGCTTTTCCATCCTTCTGTATATAATTCGTGTTAAATCAAAACAATTACATTTTAAATTATTTTTAAAAATTAAACTTAGGCCTATCAGAGTTTTTCACAAGAAATCCTCTCCGTCATTAGCTTTTATCCCTAATTTTCCTGCCACAGTCAACACAATAAGTATCAAAGATTGCAGCATGCATTCCCATCTATAGGTATAGACGCCGCATCCTATGACCCTGTCACAGTGGCAGCCAAGTTGGCAGGACTAGAATCAAAAGGCACCCAACCGAAGTTATTATTCGTGCAGATACTCAGATATTTATAAATATGACACTATTTATCGCCATTAATAACTAACCGTAACACTAAAAAGATTTCCATGCAAGATATAGAGACTTACCTTGTTTATTAACATTAACTCGGTTAAAACTAGCGCACTGGCCTGTGCAGTTGCCTCGCCGCCCAGCGTCTACTGCGCAACTGCAAAGCGCCTACACACGCACTGTGGCGGCTTTTACCAAAACTAGGGGGGTGCGCAGTCTCTGCCGCATGTGGTAACTCTCCCGGACTTACTATACATATTATATTATTATGTGTTTAATTTTATATTATTTATGTTATTATTACTGTTGCAAAAATAATAAAAATGGATGGATAACGAATAAAGATAACCACCCAAAGATCACAGGAAGAACACCTTGAAAGACTAACAAGGGAAGTACATGGGCTCGAACAAACATATATGTATGAACGTTTGCTTACAGGATCTCTACGTACACCTCAATGTGCTGGTGGGTGTCGTTTTTCTGCAAAACTCTGCAATCATGCACTGTAGATGTAATTGTAGACGCCATACGTAATGCAGATATCTTAACTATAACTTATGTAATAATATTAGTACATGTTCTCTAGCGTATTGTCATCAAAAGCCGTTATGATAATTGCAACTTTAACATTCTTCTCGGAAGACTGTTGGTATTCACTCCCACTGCTTTCCATCGCCTCTTCCCGCACTTGCCGTAGCACTACCGCTTGCAATGAGTTGTTCGTCATTATCATCCCTATTTTCATCATTATGTGTTAGTGTTACAACATTATCTAACTTACGCTCATATTTCTGTACTATAACAGATACGAGAAAGCATGCAAATCATTCATCTTCTACACGAATACCATCTTCACGAAGAAGGATTCTTCGTAACTTCATCTCAACCAATCGCAATACATTAGCAGGATTGATTATCAATCGCCGCCCCATCTGACGCTTCACTACACAAGTAACGTCACTAAATGCAACTTCGGAAGCACATTACACCGTCCCTACTGGCGAATGACAGGTCAAAGTGCAATGTGGCAAGGCACACGCAGAGGCCTCTAACGGACGACTGCAGAATTTTGCAGATGCAGGAGTATCACGAATGCAATAAGGGATCTTTACATTATCTCTCATACGATTTTGGTGTATATGTGTTGGTTCCAGCCCAAGTACTTTCCTTGTAAGATTGAAAGTTCATTTTAAGAGTACATGTTCATTAGTAAGTTATGAAGAAATTGTATTAGGTGCGATTGTTTTCCTGTGGTATAGCCATCCATGCTGCATCCACCTGGTTCCAAAGTTCATCTGTGGCGGTTGGCATTGGTCACAGCTCTGCACTTGTCGCTGCAGCATATCCCACATGTTTTGGATTGGTGATCTGGCAGCCCAGGGCAAAATGCTGACATTTGTGACACCACGAAGGCACGTGTTACTGCAGCAGTGTGTGGTCGTGAATTGTCTTGCTGAAAAATGGCTTCTGGGGTGTCGTGCAAATACGGTGTCACGAAATGTCATTAGGTCAATTGTTCAAATGTTTTAAACCTATTACACCAAACTGATATGGTCATCAAATCCTAGAGTTACAAAGTACTTAAACAAACTTTCACTAAGGACAATACACACACCCATGCTCGAGGGAGGACTAGAATCTCTGACGGAAGCGGTCACCCAGTCCGTAGCATGATGCCCTATACCACGCGGCTACTACCGCGCCGGCCACGCAGGTCAAAATGGTCATAGTGCACTGAACACGCAACAACTATGATTTGTGCTTGTACCCAATAGGCCACGTGAAATGATCGCGTGGTCTAAGGCGTCATGCTATTGACTGAGCGGCCGTTCCCGCTGGAGGTTCAGTCCTCCATTGGGGCCATGAGTTCGCGCTGTATCTCTTGCACATCTTACACATTTTACCGGTAGATGGTCTTATGTTGGTACACGTTATTCTGTGTTAGAGATACTACCCTCTGAATAGTCTGTAGGTACTGTTCAAGCATGTCGCTTCCATTTAGCTAAAGTTTTCTGTGGCGGGGGTTTCGCTTACTTCTTCCTTCATGCTGGGAACCTACCGCTAGTGTACATACAAACAAAAGAAAACTGTTTTTTTTTATTATTCATTTATTTTTTGTTTCTAAGGATACTGATACCGAGCAGTATCGGATAAGGAAATTCGGGAATGGAGGGTACACCAACCTGTCGTTAATGAATTGCAAGTACAATTTTATTACAATTGGAATATATAAATACAATAAGCCAGAGCTTGCCCTTGAAAAGGGACTTATTTAGAACAATATTTCTTTAAATATGTAACAATAATCATTTGCCCACTAAGGGAGGGCCAGTAAGCAAACACAATTACTTAAGTACAGCAATAAATGACGTTGAAAATTTATCAAGATTCCACAAGAAAACAGCAAAAGACTTTAGAGTAAGTTGAGCTTAAACTTGACTAAAATTAGCCACCGCGAAGTATCGGTTAAACAGTCCGCGCCACACTTAACGGACGCAACTCAAAAAGGCAGACAGTTCTACTGTGGTGCCTCAGTACCAACATCGAGGCATAAACTACTAAATACGTGAAAATTGTGCACTACTACTCTGGCCCACAGACCTGGGTGACCAGATAAGTAGCGAAGAATAAAATCTGCTACTGCTTACGTAAAATAATTATAGTATAAAAAAAGCGGCCGTAGATAATTCGGCAAAGATAGATTAAGAAAACTGTTGACTGTAAAAGTTATGGTACAATTGCTGAACACACTCACAGTGCTATACAAGTAACATCAGCGTACCTAACAAGCACAGCACAATTATCCAAGGTGCCAACCAATATATCGAGTGGTCCAAAAGTCAGTATAAATTTGAAAACTCAATAAATCACGGAATAATGTAGATGGAGAGGTAAACATTGACACACATGCTTGGAATTACATGGGGTTTTATCAGAGGCAAAAAAAAAAAAAAAAAAAAAAAAAAAAAAAAAAAAAAAAAAAAAAAAAAAAAGTATTTCTAGACGCGTGAAAGATCTCTTGCGCGCGTCGTTTGGTGATGAGCGTGTGCTCAGCCGCCACTTTCGTCATGCTTGGCCTCCCAGGTCCCCAGACCTCAGTCCGTGCGATTATTCGCTTTGGGTAACCTGAAGTCGCAAGTGTATCGTGATCGTCCGACATTTCTAGGGATGCTGAATGACAACATTCGACGCCAATGCCTCACCATAACTCCGGACATGCTTTACAGTTCTGTTCACAACATTATTCCTCGACTACAGCTATTGTTGAGGAATGATGGTGAACATATTGAGCATTTCCTGTAAAGAACATCATCTTTGCTTTGTCTTAATTTGTTATGCAAATTATTGATTTTCTGATCAGATGAAACGCCATCTGTCGGACATTTTGTGAACCTTTTTTTTGTTCTAATAAAACCCCATGTCATTCCTCTATCTACATTATTTCGTGATTTATTAAGTTTTCACATTTATACTGACTTTTTGATCACCCGGTACATTACCCAGTCAAACAGCTAAACAACAATATCACATCCACAGTTTCACATCGTGCAAGGTTTTAGATTAACCACAAAATACAGCGCTACTGCACCTTGGCCACATAGCATAGACTTATATGAACAAACAATTTTGTTAAAGAATATAAGATAAAAATATAATATATATATACATGTGGCGTCTGTTCCGAAAGAACAGACGTCACTTCTGATCCTGCAGTTGTTCTTATTTAATATTCACAGAATATATTACATCAACTGCGATTGGGCAAAGCTGAAAATGTGTACCCAGCCGGGGTTCGAACCCGGGTCTCCTGCTTTCTAGGCAGTTGCGCTGACCCCTACACCACTTTTTTTTTTTTTTTTTTTTTTTTTTTTGCTCTATTGGTAGTTCTGTTCATTGCGGACGCTGATCGTATTTGTTCGTTGATGTTCGAAGTGTTCTTGGCTCAGCTTTTTTATTACAGAGGGCGTTGAGCCCCCTGACCGGACGCGCTGAGCCACGGCGCCCGGCATCCACTGGGAACACAGTGATCACCGTACCTGCAAGGACTACCTAGGCACGCCTCCCCAATCGCAGTTGATGTCATATATTCTGTGAATATTAAATAAGAACAACTGCAGGTGCAGGATCAGAAGTGACGTCTGTTCTTTCGGAACAGACGCCATATATATATATATATATAATATGCCGGTGACAGGCAATGGTCCTATCGTTAGTGGGGAGGGGTGGGCAAGTTTGAAGCCCTTACTCTTACGGGAATTAGTTTCATAACTACGAGTTTGAGTACTGTGGGCAGGGCGAAGCTGGGAATTTGTATCTGACGGGAGGCGTGCCTAGGTAGTCCTTGCAGGTGCGGTGATCACTGTGTCCCCAGTGGTGTAGGGGTCAGCGCAACTGCCTAGAAAGCAGGAGACCCGGGTTCGAATCCCGGCTGGGTACACATTTTCAGCTTTGCCCAATCGCAGTTGATGTCATATATTCTGTGAATATAAAAATATAAACTGTCCACATAACATACAATTAGGCTACAACAGGTGCAAACACTTCATGGCTGGAAGAAAAATTCAAATGTTCGTAAATCAACGGTTATCATTAGCCCCTAAGCTTACAAACTACTTCCACTAACTTAAAGTATCTTATTCTAAGGACAACACAAACACCCATACCCGAAGGAGGACTCGAACCCCCCAACGGCGAACGGCCGCACTCACCGCAGCTGGGCCTTAGGGCACACGGCTATTCTGCCGCGGCACTGGAAGAACCTCACGTTGCACATGTAACAGTACACGGAATTGGAACCGAGCACTAACTGCAGCATAACAAGTACAGCTACGGAACAACAACAGCCCCATAAATTCGAATGCTCATCGCCTGACAAGCGTACACCACATGCCACGTCAGAGCTCAGTCCTCCGCTCGAAGGAAACATCAAAGATAAACCACACGGAGAACAATCTACCGAAGTAGCAGAGACCCTCTGGCGAGAGCGACGAAAACGCGAACCTCCACGGTTCAGATACCTTCACTCTCTCCAAATCCCTAAAGGTTCGCATTCTTAATTATATTTACGGAGCGCGAAAAATGAATGAATGAAAGAATGAGGAAGTCAGGTGTCTAGAATTTAAAAAGGCAGCGCATGCGAGCGCTTGACACCAGTGGCGGCTGGTGGGCTGTTTATTAGGAGGGGCGGCATGTCTCTTCAATTGTACACGACATTTTGTCCCTTCAGAACATTTCTTGGCAGAATATAGCATTAATTTTATTAGCTAGTTACGTAATTTAACCCTTCATCTAACACGACTTTTTCCTCCTATACCAAAATACGAACAAATTGACGCACAAATATGTCGTTTTTAATATTTTCTTCAGGCAATGAAAACCTTTTAACTCCATTATATTAGATTTCACAACAGACTCAAAACTGTACCTTAAAATAATATAAAGTAAGAAGTAAATTCGTTGTGTGTGTAACTATATAAGTAAGTGTTCAGAGAACACAAATGCTTCGTCAGCGACAAACATATGTTACTGAAATTAGAAGACTGTCACCAACAAATGTAGTAATACCACTGGTATGCTTATATATTGGTGTGTTTATATAAAGCAGGATTAAATTTCCTAGTGAAACTACTTTTGCTTTTGCACGCATTTTGTGTCTGTACACTGTTCAAATCAGGTCTCGCGTGGTCCTAAACTTTTTAATTCCAACTTTCCTTCAAAAGTCAATTTTTCACTACCAAATGTTAAAGTGTAGTTAACGCTATTTATATTATTCATTCTAAATAGGGAACTAGAAAAACAGGCAACAACACGCACCTTCACAACAACGATACTAGTATCACACGCAGGGCACCTGTTAGAAACTGCCTGACCGGTGGCGGTGCGCCTTTGTATATTTCGCGCCCTAGGACGCCGTCCTAAGCGGCCCGGTTCAGCACACTACCCCCACCCAACCCCCAGTACCCGTTGCCAGCCTTTACAAGGCGCGGACGGATCGCGTAGAGTCCGACAGTCAGTCCATTCTGAAAACATTCCGTGAGCCTGGCTGGCAGACTACCTAGACTAAAAACATTAGTCATTCACTTACACGGGCTGCTGCTACACGAAAATTATTCAATTAGATTTGTGATTAACGATTGGTACGTATTCCGTGTTGGATATTTTTGGGAGGGCGCCGCCCCAGAGTCCTCAAGGAGTAGCCGCCACTGCTTGACACCTCGAGGGAAACAAAAGTGCGCTAGCTTCCACAGGTCCGGATACGGTGTAGGAAGGTCGCGTGCCGAGGAGAAAGCGGCGACCTCTGGGCGGAGTTTGGCAGCTCGCCCCGCAGAGGCTACGGGAGCAGCGCGTTCCGCCTCCTCCCACGTTCACGACGGGATGCGTGACGCGCATGTGTCACGCCAGACCCACGCAAAAACACCGGCGCTGACAAACTGAGAGGACAGTTCAAAGCGACCATCCACTTTGTACAATGACATGACCTGGTGATTAAGATGTACGGAACAGGCGAAATATCCTCAAACTTTAAGAAAAATCCCCATTTTAAAGAATGCAGGCGCAGACAGGTGTGACAATTACAGAACCATCAGTTTAATAAGTAATTGTTGCAAAATTTTAACACGAATAATTTACAGAAGGATGGAAAGGGGAAGATCAGTTCGGATTCAGAAGAAATGTAGGAACACGAGAGTCAATACTCACCTAAGACTTAGTTTAGAAGACAGAGTAAGGAAAGGCAAACCTACATTTCTAGCTTTTGTACATTTGGAAAAAACTTCGACAATGTTGACTGGAATACACTCTTTCAAATTCTGAAGTTAGCAGGGCTAAAATATAGGGAACGGAAGGTTATTTACAACTTGTACATTAACCAAACAGCTGTTATTAGAGTTGGGCATGAAAGGGACGCAATGGTTGGGAAGGGAGTAAGACAGGGTTGTAGCATCTCTCCAATGTTATTCAATTTGTACATTGAGCAAGCTGTGAAGGAAAGCAAAGAGTGATATGGAGGAGGCATTAGAGTTCAGGGTGAAGAAATAAAAAAAAAAAATGCGTTTTATTGATGACACTGTAATTCTGTCAGAGAAAGCAAAGTACCTGGGAGAGCAATTGAACGGAATGGACAGTGTGTTAAAAGGGACGTATAAAATGAATTCTAACAAAAGAAAACAAGAGTAATGGTATGCAGTCTTAGACGATCAGGCGATGTTGAAGGAATTAGACTAGGTAACGAAACAATAAAGATGCGTTCTGATACTTGGGCAGTAAAATATCATATGATGGTCGTAGTACAGAGGAAATAATATGCAGAATGGCAATGGGAAGAAAAGTGTTTTTGAAAAAGAGAAATTGGCTAACATCGAATATTAATTTAAGTGTAAGGAAGTCTTTTCTGAAGTCATTTGTGTTGAGTGTTGCTTTTTACGGGAGTGAAACATGGACGATAAACAGTTCAGACAGGAAGAGGATAGAGGCTTTTGAAATGTGATGCTACAGAAGAATGCTGAAGATTAGGTGGGTAGATCGCGTGACTAATGAAGAAGTTCTTTACAGACTTGGGGAGAAAAGGTATTTCTGGTACACCTTGACTAAAAGAAGGGATCGATTGGTAGGAAACATTCTTAGACATCAAGGAGTCGTAAATTTAGCATTTAGGGAAGTGTGTAGGGGAAAAATCACAGAGGGTGGCCAAGAGACGAATTTAGTAAGTAGATTACGATGGATGTGGGTTGACGATCTTATGAGGAGATGAAGAGGCCTGCTCAGGATAGAGTAGGGTGGAGAGCAGCATCAAACCAGCCTCCGGACTGAAGACCACAACACAACATCATCATCAAAAACAACAACAATGAAAAGGAGAAGGTAGTTGTTTGTGCATAAACCCATAAACTGCATCCCAATATTTCACTAAACTTATAACTGACATCCAGTTCCCTGCAGTTATCGAATAATACCATCGCTACTGAATAGTGCAAGAAACGTCAACACATCAGGTTTATGTTTATACATGTGCATCGCCTGCGCTACCTGCCAGATGCTGATGACTGAGTCCTCTTCGAACATTCTCAGCACGTTGTCTTCCAACAAAAGTGTTCGAGTCGAGAGCGGACGACCCGCATCCCTTTTCGGCACCTATCAGAGTACAAACAGTAGACAGGGGATAGTATTTGCAGGTACCAAGCAAAAAGATTTTATACATTACTGTACAATGGACGATCGTCAGGTAGAAATACCTAGGCGCGCCAGTCACGGTCTGCACGGCCACTACGAAATGAAATGAAATGTTTATTAAGTTTATGGGACTTAACTACGGGGTCATCAGTCCCTAAGCTTACAAACTACTTATGAACTACCTACGAACTAGGACGGCACAAATATCCATGCCCGAGGGGGGATTCGAACCCCCGACCGTAGTGGCCGTGCTGACCGTGACTGGAGCGCCTCAGTCACCTCGGTCACCGCGGCCGGCCGGCCACTACGGTCGGGGGTTCGAATCCCCCCTCGGGCATGGATATTTGTGCCGTCCTTAGTGTTAGCTAGTTCATAAGTAGTTTGTAAGTTTAGTGACTGATGACCCCGTAGTTCAGTCCCATAAGCTATACAAACATTTGAACATTTGAGAAATACCTACGTGAAACTTTCCGTTTCTCATAGACGTCTTTCGATGGCCGTGAACGTGGAGTGATGTGGGATATGTCTGTTTGTAAAACGTCCTACATACACTCGCGCAACACTTCGTCCTCATACTTGAATTTTCTTAGCGCCCAAGCCGAGCGTTTCCGGATAAGCGTTTACTTTGCAACTTTGGGAGTTTTTCTGTATACAATTACTCTGTATGTAAAGCGTCTGCTCTGTCAGTGATGATACACAGAAATCGTACGACTTCTTGCGGGGATATACGTGGTACAGTCAATAAGGTCTGAGACTGACATCATGACGGCCCTGTGGTCCAATATAGCGCATAGGAGGCCCCGTGTTATGGTATCACGTCAGTTAGTCTCTCGTCCCTGCAAGAGGCAGTTGAGTGCATGTACTGGAAATCGATGTACGGACATTGTTCTTCCGGTGAGTTAAATGTGCCAGTCGGACCTAGCCATTTACAGTTTGAGTAACGGGCAAACATCAAGATCTGTCAAAAATTAGGCAAAAATGCTGCCGCAACGTTTGAAATGATACAGAAGGTGTAAGGTAAGGACGCACTGAGTTGCAGTGTTGTGTTTAGGTGGCACCGACGTTCTGTGCAAGGACAGGACAGTTTGATTAGATTAGATTATTTGTTCGTTACATAGATCCATATTGATAATAACCTCGTGGATGTGAAACGTCAATAAATATTTTTATAAGCTGAAATAATAATACTAATAGTATGAACACATACATAATTTGGTTCTATTAAAAAATTCGTCAGTGGAGTAGGAGTTGGCCACTAGTAACTCTCTCAGGCTTCTCGTAAACTGATCGTTGTTTATAGCTACATTTTTTATCGTTGCTAGCAAATTATTGAAAATGTGTGTTCCTGAGTAGTTTTGAACTAAAGTAAGTGCTTTTAAGTCCTTGTGTAGATCGTGTTTGTTTCTAGTGTTGTATGTATCAATTGAGCTGTTTGTTGGAAAAGAGATATATTATTTACACCAAATTTCATTAAGGAATAAATATACTGACAAGGAAAGTACTTGGGCTCTAACAAACAGAAATACACCAAAATCATATGATAGATAATGTAAAAGTCCCTTATTGCACCAGTGGTACTCCCACATCTGCAAAACTCTGCAGTCGTCCTTTACAGGCCTCTGCGTGTGCCATGCCGTTTTGCACATTGAGCTGCCAATACACCAGTAGTGACGGTGCAGCGTGCGTCTGAAGTTGCGTTTTGTGACGTTATTTGTGTAGTGAAGCGTCGGATGGGTCGGGGATTGGTAATCAATCCTGCTAATATAGTGTGAATGGTTGAGATGAAGTTACGAAGAAACCTTCTTCGTGAAGATGGTATTGTTGTAGGAGATGAACCATTCGCATGTTACCTGGTATCTATTATAGAGTTTATAATCTATGCTCATATTTCTGCAGTGTAATAGATACTAGAAAACATGTGAATGATTCATTTTCTACACCAAGACCATTTTCACGAAGAAGGGCTATTCGGAATTTCATTCCAACCAATCGCAATACATTAGCAGGATTGATTACCAATCGGTGACCCATCTGACGCTTCACTACACAAATAACGTCACAAAATGTAACGTCCCTACTGGTCCAGACGGGTGTACCGGCAGGTCAATGTGCAATGCGGCATGGCACACGCAGAGGCCAGTAATGGGCGACTGCAGAGTTTTGCAGATGCGAGAGTATCACTAGTAAAATAAGGGACCTCTACATTATCTCTCACACGATTTTGGTATATTTGTGTTTGTTCGAGGCCGAGTACCTTCCTTGTGAGAGGCAGCAGTTAGTGTACTCAGTTCTTTGAAAAGACTTCTCCAGGATGTCTGTGAATTTACTGCACAAATGGTGCATATTACGCACTTTTGGACTTTGAAAACTTTTTCTTGACTTGAAGAGTTACCCCAAAATGTTATACAATATGACATGAAAATAAGGAAAGTATGCGAACTTTTTTATTTTTATGTCGCCTACGTCTGGTAACACTAGAATTGAAAATGCTGAATTGTTAAGTCGTTTCTGCAGTTCTTATTATCAAGTTGTAATCCCAGAAATTCAATACTGTAAACCTCTTCTAGCCGCTCCTCTACATGCTGGATGGAAACCTCTTAAATGTTGTGAACTGCATGTGGTGAGTCTTTTCAAAGTTTAACGTCAATGAGCTGGGTTTAAACCATTTATTAATGTACATGAGAACATCATTAACAGACCTTTGCGGCGGTGGAGTAGCCGAGCGGTCTAAAGCGATTCGCTGCGGAGCGCGCGGTTGCTCGCCGTGGAGGTTCGAGTCCTCCTTGGGGCATGGGTGTGTGTGTGTTGTTCTTAGGTTAGTTTAGTTTAAGTAGTTTGTAAGCTACGGACTGATGACCACGCAGTCTAGTCCGATAGAATTACAAACATTTTAACAGACCTTTCGAGAAATATGCTCGACTTGCTATTTATTGCAATACTTGCATCATCTGCCAACAAAACAAACTCTGCTTCTGGCAGTGTAACCGTCGACAGTTCATTAAGTAGTAGATGATGTGCCTACTGGGGCAGTGGATACACCGGTTCCCGTTAGTTCACTGTACTGATAGTACTTGGATGCATTTGCCGAGTGCTGTTGGCAGGTGGGATGCACTCAGCCCTTCTGAGGTTAACTAAGAAGCTACTTGATTGATAAGTAGCGGCTCCGGCACGAAAACTGACAGAAGTGCCGGGAGTGCGGGACGCTGACCGCGTCCCCCCTCCATACCGCATCCGTTGATGCCTTCGGGCAGAGGATGACCAACACCACCTAGAGACAAGGCCTTACAACAGGCCGTGCCTACGTCACACTTAGAGGCCACGTCCGCCATCTCACTGGCTGTTGGCTGGGGCACGCCCACCGCCGCGCAGCGGCCGGCCAGTCGATGGCAGCCGGGGCCTCTAAGTGTGACGTAGGCACGGCCTGTTGTAAGGCCTTCTCTTCTAGGTGGTGTTGGGATGACGCGGCGGCAGCCGGTCAGTACCCAATGGGCCTCTCGAGGCCTGTCGGAGGGAGAAAGAGTATAGAGTGCCTACTAATCGGTTCGAAATGGACGCAAGATCCAGGAAGTTGTAACGTTGGTGCGTGCCGACCGCTCCCAATCAGTAGACGCTCTCGCAGCAGCAGTGAGGGTCATCCATGGTACTTGCCACAAAACTCGGACGGCCGACCTCACCATGACTCGTGTTACCCACAACGGTGTGCCACGAATCCTGTCGCAAAATCAACGTTATGATTGCATGACGATTTGTGGTTATCTCGTCAGTTATGCGGATGATGATCCGACGTTTCCCAACCGGATAATGACTGGAGATGAAAGGTGTTTCCTTTAAGATCTGCAACTGAAACGAGAGCCCTCACCTCGAAAGCGGCAGCGTTTGAAACATAAAGAGTCGTGTAGGTACCTATCCCCCATGTGTCAAGTCTCAGAACTTACTAAAAATGTTCAAATGTTTGTACAGCTTATGGGACTTAACTACGGGGTCATCAGCCCCTAAACTTGCAAACTACTTACGAACTAGCTAACACTAAGGACGGCACAAACATCCATGCCCGAGAGAGGATTCGAACCCCCGTCCGTAGTGGCCGTGCAGACCGTGACTGGCGCGCCGCAGTCCCCTCGGCCACCGCGGCCGGCCAGAACTTACTGATTGTACCTCAAATGAGGTCGAGAACTTTGGCCACAAAATTTTCCCACTCCTACCTTTGACATATGGTGCAAAAATGTTCAAATGTTTGTTAAGCTTATGGGACTTAACTGAGGAGTCATCAGTCCCTAAACTTACAAATTACTTATGAACTAGCTTATACTAAAGACGGCACAAACATCCATGCATTATTGCAATACTTGCATCATCTGCCAACAAAACAAACTCTGCTTCTGGCAGTGTAACCGTCGACAGTTCATTAAGTAGTAGATGATGTGCCTACTGGGGCAGTGGATACACCGGTTCCCGTTAGTTCACTGTACTGATAGTACTTGGATGCATTTGCCGAGTGCTGTTGGCAGGTGGGATGCACTCAGCCCTTCTGAGGTTAACTAAGAAGCTACTTGATTGATAAGTAGCGGCTCCGGCACGAAAACTGACAGAAGTGCCGGGAGTGCGGGACGCTGACCGCGTCCCCCCTCCATACCGCATCCGTTGATGCCTTCGGGCAGAGGATGACCAACACCACCTAGAGACAAGGCCTTACAACAGGCCGTGCCTACGTCACACTTAGAGGCCCCGTCCGCCATCTCCCTGGCTGTTGGCTGGGGCACGCCCACCGCCGCGCAGCGGCCGGCCAGTCGATGGCAGCCGGGGCCTCTAAGTGTGACGTAGGCACGGCCTGTTGTAAGGCCTTCTCTTCTAGGTGGTGTTGGGATGACGCGGCGGCAGCCGGTCAGTACCCAATGGGCCTCTCGAGGCCTGTCGGAGGGAGAAAGAGTATAGAGTGCCTACTAATCGGTTCGAAATGGACGCAAGATCCAGGAAGTTGTAACGTTGGTGCGTGCCGACCGCTCCCAATCAGTAGACGCTCTCGCAGCAGCAGTGAGGGTCATCCATGGTACTTGCCACAAAACTCGGACGGCCGACCTCACCATGACTCGTGTTACCCACAACGGTGTGCCACGAATCCTGTCGCAAAATCAACGTTATGATTGCATGACGATTTGTGGTTATCTCGTCAGTTATGCGGATGATGATCCGACGTTTCCCAACCGGATAATGACTGGAGATGAAAGGTGTTTCCTTTAAGATCCGCAACTGAAACGAGAGCCCTCACCTCGAAAGCGGCAGCGTTTGAAACATAAAGAGTCGTGTAGGTACCTATCCCCCATGTGTCAAGTCTCAGAACTTACTAAAAATGTTCAAATGTTTGTACAGCTTATGGGACTTAACTACGGGGTCATCAGCCCCTAAACTTGCAAACTACTTACGAACTAGCTAACACTAAGGACGGCACAAACATCCATGCCCGAGAGAGGATTCGAACCCCCGTCCGTAGTGGCCGTGCAGACCGTGACTGGCGCGCCGCAGTCCCCTCGGCCACCGCGGCCGGCCAGAACTTACTGATTGTACCTCAAATGAGGTCGAGAACTTTGGCCACAAAATTTTCCCACTCCTACCTTTGACATATGGTGCAAAAATGTTCAAATGTTTGTTAAGCTTATGGGACTTAACTGAGGAGTCATCAGTCCCTAAACTTACAAATTACTTATGAACTAGCTTATACTAAAGACGGCACAAACATCCATGCCCGAGGGGGTATTCGAAACCCCGACGGAGAACGGCCTCGTGCATCGTAGCATAGCGCCTCAATACGCTCGGCCACTCCTCCGCGGCCATATTGTGCATCGTCGCCATTTAATCACCTCGACAAGTGATACACCGATCCCAATGTCACCCACTTCCGGAAGCAACCTCCGTACGCCTGTCTCTCGATCGCGCGAAGCGCCGTCTGCGAATTTCCTTTTATCTCATCTGTGGTTGCAAATATTCGTCAATTCAACAGGGTTTTCAACTTTGGAAATAAAACAAGGCCGCAGAAGGCCAGGCAGCACAGTGATTTCGTTTTTGGGGCTAAAGTCACGCAGCAACGGGGATGAATGCGAGGGTCTGTTGTCGTGCTGCGGCGGAGTGGCCGAGCGCATTGAGGCGCTATGCTCCCATGCGCGATGACGTTCCCCGTCGGGCGTTCGAATCCTCTCTCGGGCATGGATGTTTGTGTTGTCTTCAGTATAAGGTAGTTCATAAGTAGTTTGTAAATTTAGGGACTGATGACCCTGCAGGTAAGTCCCATAAGCTTAACAAACATTTGAACATTTTCTGTTATCGTGATGCAAGAGCCTTGAATTCTGAAGCCACTTTTCAGGCCGTTTCCGTCAAACATTTTCTCCCAATTGCGCCAACACGTCAGGATAGTACCATTCATTAACAGTCTGCCCGTATGGCATGAATTCATAATGAACTAATCCTTCAAAGTAACAGCAAACTATGTGCATGGCTGTGACAGTTGAAGTGAAGTGACGAGTTTTTCCTTTTTTTCCTTTTTCTTGGAGAACATTTTCCTACTCATTGTGAAGATTGAATCTTGGTCTCAACATCAAAACCGTAGATCAAAGTCTCATCACCAACAATGTTTCTCATATGGAACATCTCGTTCTCATTTGCGAGATGCAAAAGTTCTTCACAGGCTGCGAGATGATGATCTTTGTGGACATGACTCATGAGCCGTGGAACGAACTATGCGACTAACAACACAATGCACTACAAGATGTTATATCTTCATAAATACTCTGTAACGATTTCATGACATGACCCAACTGATACGTTACATTCTTCTGCAATCTCTCGGACAGTAAATCTTGTCTTGGCTCTCAGAATATCGTTGACATTCCTGACATGATCGTCGTCGGTAGAAACTGAAGGGTATCCCGAAAGAAGGTCATCTTTAACTTCCGCCCAACTATTTTCAAACCACTTGAACCATTCGTAACACCGAGTGGGGCTTACGCTCTCATTATCGTAGACGTCTTGCATCATTTCGTGTCTCTGTAAAGGCTTTCTTGAGTTCCACGCAAAATGTAATGCAGACGTAATGCTTCTCTAACTCTCTCATCTTGAAATTTGCAAACTGTGCGACACAACGTTTTGCTCAAAACTGAACAATACTGACATACACACAATACTGAAACCTATGGCCGGTGCACATTCAACATAGGCGTGTGCAGGGATACCAACCGCATGTCACTTTACTGACCGAAATTTACGAATGTTCCTGAATTGTTTTAATACTCCTCGTAATTGGCAGAGTTTAAGTCTAGTGAATAAAAAGTATTATATTTAGAACCATGTATCTGAACGATTGTCAGGCTTCTATGATAATAATGGATTTGCTTCAAAATCTCCTTTTCAAATCCTCTATGTCTCCTTATAAATATTGAAAATAAACTGCTTCTGTGTTTAAAACTTATTATTTACATTACTAAAATTCTGTAAAACGTATTATTCGTTTGATTGTGCATATTGAATACAATGTAACAGATTATTCGCCTGCTTTAAAAGGCAAGTTACTAATAGGGGCTTACGTAGTTAGTTCAAATGTTTGTAAAGCTATGGGACCAAACTGCAGTGGTCTTCGGTCCCTAGACTTACATACCCATACCCGAGGGAGGACTCGAACCTCTGACGGGGAATGGCCATGCACAAAGTACCAAAGCGCCTCAGCACGTACAGCCACTCCTGCCCGGCACGTCATTAGTTTGTTGCTTTCAGAAACTAAATTACATAAATGACGTAAAGGCACAACAACTACAGAAGAGAAAACACAGAAAACGAGCTTTGATGAAACGAAAAGTGACCCTAAAGTACTGTTTGCTCTACTGCTATCTGGTTTGTATTCTATAGTATATTATGATCTCCTGAAAACCTTTAATTATATTAAAAATTTTACTATCGTAAATCTTGTTAATCTGGGGGCACGGCGGTGCCCCCGCAAAGTCGACCTCATGGCCGTACCGTCCTTTTCCCGAAGCAGTTCACGGCACTTTCGACCCCCCCCCCCCCCCTGTATCTCCGATGTGGATAAATCTAGAAGCCTCAATTTTCGGTTACCAGGAGTATTTACTATAACAAGATACATTTTCAAATTATACTATTCTACAACTTACAGTATACGAAATATTAGCAATCGAAAATCGCTAATTTTGTCACTCAACGACATAGCGATAATCAAAATTCTAAGGTACTTTTAGCAGACACACAAACGTCAAATTTTGTATTTAGATAGTGGTTAGCATGTAATGGAAGGAAAAATTCAAACATATATAAATATTAATTTCGTTGTCATACACATTTTCTTTTCGCGGAATAGTATCTGCTTTCTTTATGTTACACTTTCTGTGTTCCTGTTGGTCATGTGGTAGAGCGATAGGTTATGCGGCAGATCGCGGGTTCGATTCCTGGTGCTGTAACTTTTTATTTCTTTATTTTCATTTTAATGTAGCCCTCACCTTTTTACTAAGTGAAAAGTCGTTAGAAATAACATGAGGCACCTGATTACAGAATGAAGAGTAGCCTATCTCATAAGATGTAGCTTAAATGCTGCAAATGGAAACAGTACGAATGGAACCTACATTCTAGTTTGATATCTTCTAATATATAAAGCAGAGTGTCCATATGTTTGTACGTGTTGCATACTGCGAGAGTGAAGGTCAGGGTGAGAGTTTAAAATTGGGAAAGATTAATTTTTAAAACTCACAACCACCAACTGCGAACCAAATTCCTAAACATGCAAAAACACTGGAACTGTGATTGCGACTATTTGACTCGTTTTCTAGGGGATGATATCACACGTTCGCAGCTTTCCTTCCCTGCATATGATTAACAAAACAAATTCATAATAAAATCAAGTTCATGAGAGAGAGGGGTGTACTAACTACTATTTTTGAAAACACGTGAAAGTTCACTTTATGTTGTTTATTTCACAATATTAGCACCCTGTGGCTGATACGTCTGTACGTCGACACATTTATCAAATAAAGTTATAGCTCGTGAGCCCCCAGACAAAAATGAATATTTGTCGCAAATTGTTGTCACACCATGTGGCTCTCTCAAACACCGTTTATGTTCGTGCCTATGCGACGACACGTGTTACATTAACAAATCACAGTCACTTTAATTCAATGCGATGCACACCTTGTTCCACTGGCTAAATATTCACAAACACACAGTAGCACTCGATTCAACTTGGTGCAGTCTACGACGAGCAACCACACGTGGCGATTTCCACATACAAATATATAACCTCCACCTGAAGATCCACATGCCAACTGATGCAGAGCGACGCCGCCCGGCCAGCTACCCCACGTGCTCCCGACTCGTCACTTCCTGCCCTCGCGCGCCAAAAGCTCAACTGCTGGGTTTTTTTTCCTCTACGTCATCAACTTCCCCATGTGAGCTGTTCTAACCGATTTGCCAACGTACAGCGCTCAGCCAATACATTTCTAAAACTTTACTTAAAATGAAAATAATTACACTACACATTAAATAAATACCTTCTTAGGTTTTTATATTGGTATAAACATCCTTTGTACTATTTATCATAATCGTGCAATTTCTTATGTCACAGATAAGTGATTTAACTGAATACTTCAATATAAAATACACATGATTAATTGAAAATAAAATGAGAAATAGTTAATATATTATTTTTATAAACAAACATTGCCATGCTAGTTGTGTAACTGTCTTGTATTCATTGGTAATTTATTACTTTTCATTGTCAATTAAACATATTACGCCAGATGTGACTATATGAGCTAATGTATTGTTTATTTATCAACAGGCTATTTTGTAATGAGGGCCTTAAAGGTTCCTAACTGCATCGTATTACTTCAAATGCAAGTAGTATTAGAATATTTTATTTCACGCTGTGCACTGCACTCCACCTGGCACTCGCCATTGTCCTTCTCCCCTCACCGGAAACGAAAACTGGAAAATCCTAAGCTGGAACAAGTCACCAACGTCGGCCTGCTCGCTGGCCTCCCGTCAGCTACAAGCACACAGCAAATCTGAACGTGGAGAATTTCTACCTATGGCCTAACTATAAATGTTGTCACCCAACTGCGTACATACATTGCTACCATAATTAATAAGATTAAAGTTGTGTAACATTTAGTGCATTGGTATGGTCAATGTTTGAAGTGAACTTCATACAGTTTAATTATCAAATGCTATTAATTATCAATATTTCTATTGGGCGGTAATCTCACAATACAAATCTACAATTTTGTTCCAATCTTTATGAAATTTTGTACACGTAAGCTTCAAGCCATTAGGACGGGCGCCGTAAGTGTAAGAATCACGTACGATACATAGTTCACGAGTTTTGACGTCATAAACAAAGAGATGCGAGAAAAACTGCTACATTCAGCCACATTGCTGCTTATTTTCTCCTAAACGACTGGACCGATTTCAACCAAATTTGGTACACACATTCCTTACCGTAAGGTAACAATTGCTGCAGTGTTAAAAATCACGTACGACACATGGTTCGGAAGACATCACGTCATAAACAATAGGAATCGCAAAAAATGCCAAATAATGCGCCGGGAGTTTATAAATACACTGTATGATAATGACAGTACTTACGGACTTGCAACAAAATTTAAACATAATTTCAAGCCTTTATTAAAATTTTTCTCGCTTACAACCATACCAAAATTATGAAAGAAAAAATGTTTCTCGCTTACTACTTTTCCGCTGTGTATGGAGTAAAACTACGGCATTGGTACGACGTTACAATTTATAATTTGTAAACTACAAATTGTAGCCTCAGGAAATTTTACAGACAGTATACACACATATAGTTGAATGTGCCTTCAAAATTGTATCATAGTACGAAACGTAGTTCATTAACTATGAGCACATAAATAGTAACGTTTATGATAAACCGTCCCATCATGCAACAAGTTTTAATCTATTTCCATCTTTACTACTAATTGCGTTCCCAAGAGATTTTACAGGCTACAGTCCTTATACAAATCAATATCTACCTGAAAATGGCAGCAATAAATAAATACATAAATTCCCGGGCAACGCCGGGTTTTCAGCTAGTCAGTTATAAATGAGAAAACTAAATGTCGAAATTTCCGTCACCTGACACGGGGCAAAAACTTTAGACCGGGAGTAAAAACGTTAGATGTTGGTTTCAAACCACAACACGGCAAAGCTAGGGAGACGCCAGTGATCTGGGAGACGCGCAGACTGTTACCTATGGTCTGTGCCACTCTATGGAGTGAGTATTGCGTTCTGTCTTCTCTAGGAGGTGCTGGTTCTGCTGATGTTGTCAACTTAAGCTAAGATTGTCACGTGATATCATTATATAAATTCGCGAAGTTCCAAATGGAAGTACCGACTTTCTACGATAATTTTATCAGGAGGCCAATGAAACTTATATGATTCGAAAGGTGGTTTGCTGTAGATGTGCTCAATAGAATAATCATGAGTGTACATAGTGTTTAAGAGTGGTAAAACGAAGTAGATGAGTTCAGATCTATACCTCAGATCATGATTTAAATTCTCCAAAGCCGGCCGCGGTGGCCGAGGGGACTAAGGAGCTCCAGTCACGGTCTACACGGCCACTACGGTCGGGGGTTCGAATCCCCCCTCGGGCATGGATATTTGTGCCGTCCTAGTTCGTAAGTAGTTCATAAGTAGTTTGTAAGTTTATGGACTGATGACCACGTAGTTAAGTCCCATAGACTATACAAACATTTGAACATTTAAATTCTCCAACTCTAATAGAAGGTGAACGTCAAAAATTGAACTTCTACCAGTTTTTGGCCAGAGATGATCGAAATTAGAAAAACATCGATGGTAACATCAATGTTAACATCAATTCAAAAAAATCGATGGACGATGAGAATCTAGAAGAAAACGTCGGAGAATATCAGTGTTCTGAGTGCCGAAACAAACAGTCGTCGGTAGAACCACAAGCGTACATTACTAGAGTGGCACTACCGAATACAGTATTATTGGTTTCCCTGTCACTTTAAACAACATATCAACAATTATTTGTGTACAGATATAACAGTCGTAAGAAATAAGGATAAAATGATAAAATATCGCCACATTTAGAGTTTTGACGATAAGCCTAAATTTTACTTACGGCGGTGGCATAGTGTGCAAATGTTGCCAAATGTTATGAGGGGTACATGCAAGAACCTGTCAACTGCAGAGCAGGAACAGAATTAATTATTTACTTAATGGTCAACACGAAAGAGTACGCCCCTAGTTCTACGTGACTGGTTTTCCGGTGTGTCTCATTCGTTAGCCGCTACCAATTTCAGCACACTACGCAACCACTGCCGTAAGTAAAATTCTGCTGTGTACTAGACAAACTTGTTGATATTTCTGTAATGCTACATTCCAGGAAATATACCATATCCGCAACCTCCCTGTATTATGGAGTTCACAAACTGATGCGAAATACAACGCTAACTTGTTGATACTTGTGAAGTGATCCACTACAGGTGGCAGTACTGTACATGATGAAAGGATTGAACAATAACAATGTAATCGACTTTCCGAACTTTCCAAATACTGTTACATCAAACCAAACACAACCGAACCAAACCAAAGAGACAGAATGGGTTTTAAGAAAATCCGAGCTGATGTCAAAGAAATTTTACAGAAAAGGACTACCTACAGGCCGCGGTGGAGTAGCCGAGCGGTCTAAAGCGTCTCGTTGCGGAACGCGCGGTTGCTCGCCGTGGAGGTTCGAGTCCTCCCTGGGGCATGGGTGTGTGTGTCTGTCTTCAGGTTAGTTTACCTAGGTTAAAGTAGTTTGTAAGCTACGGACTGATGACCACGCAGTTTGGTCCGATAGATTTACAGACATTGGACTGGAACTACCTACAAAAAGAAATGATATCCCACCAAAAACCATAAAATGTACAAAAACGCAAGTCTCGCTACGAATTCCTTCTACCATAAAAAGTGGTGAGATCTCATGGGAAATCAAGTCGGTTATTTTAGTTAGTGTTCATGGAAGCGGCTATTCAACATCTTGTCATAATCTTTTATCTAATTACTTATCTACCAACATCTGTAGTGACTATATCAAAATTATAAATCTTTATTTCTATAATAAATGTAATGACTTGGCAATCGCATGGCAAAGTAGACTAATATTTAGAATACTTTATGCAAATGTGAGGTATTTCATTCCTACGTGATCACGTTTGGTTGCATGGTGGAATATATATGGTGATATGTAATTGCTCGATAATTATATGTATTCTGATGTCATTATATTATGATGTGATTACGAAGCCATTTTATGTGTTATAGAAATAAAGGTGTATGACACTAAAATAGTCGCTATAAATATTAGTAGATAACAAATACGTGGTAGGTAACAAATAAGTGGTTCTATGAACATTAACTAAAATAAATGGTCGCGGCGGAGCGGCCGAGCGCATTGAGGCGCTATGCTACGATGCGCGAGGCAGTTAACCGTCGGGGGTTCGAATCCCCCCTTGGGCATTGATGTTTTTGCCATCTTTAGTGTAAGCTAGTTCATAAGTAGTTTGTAAGTGTAGGGACTGATGACCTCGCAGTTAAGTCGTATAAGCTTTACAAACATTTGAACATTTGAATTTTTTAAAAATAACTGATTTGGTTTCCCATGGCAACATACACTAATACTTAAAAAACTTCATGCATATGTGATAGTAGTTCAATTTTATGTGATTACGTTTGGGTACATAATTGAATATAAATTGTTGCTATGTCACTTTGACGATGTGCAATTGCAAGATTATTATATTTATTCTTATGTCATTATATAATGGTGCTATTGCCAAGCCATTATATTTATTATAGAAGTAAAGATTTATAATTTTGATATCCACCCCCATGAACCACAGACATTGCCGAGGTGGGGTGGTTTTCGTGCCTCAACGATGCAGATAGTCGTACCATAGGTGCAACTACAGTGGAAGAGTATCTGTGGAGAGGCCAGACAAACGTGTGGTTCCTGAAGAGGGGCAGCAGCCTTTTCAGTAGTTACAGGCGCAACAGTCTGGATGATTGACTGAGCTGGCCTTATACCATCAGCTAACATGGCGTTGCCATGCACTTACTGCGAACGGCTGAAAGCAAGGGGAAACTACAGTCGTTACTCCTCCCGAGGACATGCAGCTCTACTGTGTGACTATATGAAGATGGCGTCTTCTTGGGTAAAATATTCCGGAGGTAAAATAGTCCCCCCATTCGGATTTCCGGGCGGAGACTACTCAGGAGGATGTCGTCATCAAGAAAAACAGAACAGGCATTCTGCGGGTCAGAGCGTGGAATATTCTAACCCTTAATCGCGTTGGTAAGCTAGAAAATTTGAAAAGAGAAATGTATAGATTAAAGTTAGATATGGTAGGGATTAGTGAAATTCGGTGGCAGGATGAACAGGATTTCTGGTCAGATGAATACAGGGTTATCAATACAAAATCAGTTGGTGGTAACGCAGTAGTAGGTCTGATAATGAATAAGAAAATAGGAATGCGAGTAAGCTACTATAAACAGCATAGTAAACGCATTATCGTATTAAAGATAGGCAAGAAGCCAACACAGACCACAGTAGTGCAAGTTTATATGCCACCTAGCACGGCCGCTGATGAGGATATCGAAAAAATGTATGAGGAGATAAAAGAAATTATTCAGAAATTTAAGGGAGACGATAACTTGATTGTGATGGGGGACTGGAACTCGATAGTAGGAAAAGGAAGAGAAGGAAATGTAGTAGATGAATATGGACCGGGAAAAAGGAATGAAAGAGGAGATCCTTTGGTAGAATTTTGCGCAGAGCACAATTTAATGATCACCAACACTTGGTTTAATCTTCATGAAAGAAGGCTGTATACGTGGAAGAGACCAGGAGACACTGGAAAGTACCAGATTGACTTTATAATGGTGAGGAATAGATTTACAAACCAGGTACTAAACTGTAAGACATATCCAGGGGCAGACATAGACTCTGACCATAACTTACTGGTTGTTGTTGTTGTGGTCTTCAGTCCGGAGACTGGTTTGATGCAGCTCTCCACAATACCCTATCCTGAGCAAGCCTCTTCATCTCCACATAAGAACGGCAACCTACATCTGTCTGAATCTGCTTACTGTATCCATCTCTTGGTCTTCCTCTGCGATTTTTACCCCAAACACTTCCCTCTAATGCTAAATTCACAATTCCTTGATGTCTAAGAATGTGTCCCACCAACCCATCCCTTCTTTTAGTCAAGGTATGCCATAAATTTCTTTTCTCCCCAATTCTGTTCAGTACCTCCTCATTAGTTACGCGATCCACCCACCTAATCTTCAGCATTCTTCTGTAGCACCATATTTCAAAAGCCTCAATCCTCTTCCTGTCCGCACTGTGTATCGTCCATGTCTCACTCCCATACAAGGCAACACTCCATACAAATGCCTTCAGAAAGGCCTTACTTAGGCTTAAATCAATATTCGATGTTAACAAATTTCTCTTTTTCAAGAACGCTTTTCTACCCATTGCCATCCTGCATTTTATATCCTCTGTACTGCGACCATCATTTGATATTTTACTGCCCAAGTAACAGAACTCATGTACCTCCTTTATTACTTCGTTTCCCAAACTAATTCCTTCAGCATCACCTGATTTTCTTACACTGCACTCCATTACCCTAGTTTTGCTCTTGTTAATGTTCATCTTATATGCACCTTTCAGCACACTGTCCATTCCATTCAACTGCTCTTCCAGGTCCTTTGCTGTCTCTGACAGAATTACTATGTCGTCGGCAAAACGCAATGTTTTTAATTCTTCCCCCTGAACTTTTATTCCTTCACCAAATTTCTCCTTGCTTTCCTTTATAGCTTGTTCAATGTACAAATTGAATAACATTGGAGAAAGGCTACAACCCTGTCTCACTCCCTTCCCAACCACTGCATCCCTTTCATGCCCTTCAACTGTGACAACCGCTGTCTGGTTTTTGTACAAGTTGTAAATAACCTTACGCTCTCTATATTTTACTCCTGCTTGCTTCAGAACTTGAAAGAGTTTATTCCAGTCAACATTGTCAAAAGCCTTCTCCAAATCTACAAAAGCTAGAAATGTAGGTTTGCCTTTTCTTAATCTATCTTCTAGGATAAGCCGTAAAGTGAGTATTGCCTCCCGAGTTCCTACATTTCTCCTGAACCCAAACTGATCTTCCCCGAGGTCGGCTTCTACCAGTTTTTCCATCCTTCTGTATATAATTCGTGTTAATATTTTGCAACCATGACTTATCAAACTGATGGTTCTGTAGTTTTCACACCTGTCTGCACCTGCTTTCTTAGGGATGGGGATTATAACATTTTTCTTAAAGTCTGAGGGTACTTCACCTGTCTCATACATCTTACACACCAGGTGAAACAGGTTTGTCATGGCTGGTTCTCCCAGAGACTTCAGTAGCTCTGAGGGAATATCATCTACACCAGGGGCCTTGTTTCGACTTAGGTCTTTCAGGGCTCTGTCAAATTCTTCTCTCAGTACAGTATCTCCTATTTCATCTTCATCTACATCCTCTTCCCTTCCTACAATAGTGCCTCGAAGTTCATTTCCTTTGTAGAGCCCCTCTATATACTCTTTCCACCTTTCAGCTTTCCCTTCTTTGCTGAGAACTGGTTTTCCATCCGTGTCCTTGATATTCATAGAGCTGTTTTTCTTATCTCCAAATGTTTCTTTTATTTTCCTGTAGGCTGTATCTATTTTTCCCCTATTTACACATTTTTCTACATCCTTGCATTTGCCTTCTAGCCACTCCTGCTTAGCCATTTTGCACTTCCTGTCAATCTCATTTCTTAGTCGTCTGTACTCCATTTTGCCTGTTTCATCTACTGCATTTTTATATTTTCTCCTTTCATCGATTAAATTTAGTATCTCCTGTGATATCCAAGGATTTTTTGAAGGTCTTGCCTTCCTACCTATTTTGTCCTCTGCTACCTTCACTATTTCATCTCTCAATTTTACCCATTCCTCCTCTACTGTTTTATTTTCCCTTGTTTCTGTCAATTGTTGCCTGAAGCTCCCTCTGAAATTCTTCAGAACCTCAGGTTCCTTCAATTTATCCAGGTCCCATCTCCTTATTTTCCTACCTTTTTGTAGTTTCTTCAGTTTCAGCCTACAGTTCATAACCAACAAGTTATGGTCAGAGTCTATATCTGCCCCTGGGTATGTCTTACACTGTAAAACCTGGTTCCGAAATCTATGTCTTACCATTATAAAATCTATCTGGTATCTCCCGGTGTCTCCTGGTCTCTTCCACGTATACAACCTTCTTTTGTGATTCTTGAACCAGGTGTTTGTTATAACTAAATTATGTTCCGTGCAAAATTCTACCAGGCGGCTGCCTCTTTCGTTCCTTTTGCCCAGACCATATTCACCTACAATCTTCCCTTCCCTTCCTTGTCCTACTACCGAATTCCAGTCTCTCATAACAATTAAGTTTTCCTCTCCCTTAATTGTCTGAATAAATTCCTTTAGCTCCTCATATATTTCCTCGATTTCCTCATCATCGGCAGAGCTAGTTGGCATATAAACCTGTACTACTGTTGTCGGTGTTGGCTTCGTATCTATCTTGACAATGATAATGCGATCACTGTGCTGCTCATAGTAGTTTACCCGCATTCCTATTTTCTTATTCATTATCAGTCCTACTCCTGTGATACCCCCAATTGATTTTGTATTTATAATCCTGTACTCACCTGACCAGAAATCCTGTTCATCCTGCCACCGAACTTCACTAATCCCCACTATATCTAACTTCAACCTATCCATTTCCCTTTTTAAATTTTCTAATTTTCCTACTCTATTAAGGGATCTAACATTCCACGCTCCGACCTGTAGAATGCCAGTATTGTCTTTCCTGATGATCACATCCTTCTGAGTAGTCCCCGCCCGGAGATCCGAATGGGGGACTATTTTACCTCCGGAATATTTTACCCGAGAGGATGCCATCATCATATGTTCATACAGTAGAGCTGCATGTCCTCGGGAAAGGTAACGGCTGTAGTTTCCCCTTGCTTTCAGCCGTTCGCAGTAGCTGTGTGGCAAAGCCACATTAGCTGATGTTGCAAGGCCAGCTCAGTCGATCATCCAGACTGTTGCCCCTGTAACTACTGAAAAGGCTGCTGCTCCTCTTCAGGAACCACACGTTTGTCTGGCCTCTCCACAGATACCCCTCCGCTGTGGTTGCACCTACGGTACGGCTATCTGTATCGTTGAGGCACGCAAGCCACCCCACCTCGGCAATGTCTGTGGTTCATGGGAGTGGACTTACTGGTTATGAACTGCAGATTAAAACTTAACAGCCTGCAGAAAGGTAGAAAGGTTAGGAGATGGAACCTGGACAAATTGAAGAAACCAGAAGTGGTTGAGAATTTCAGAGGAAGCATTAGGCAAGGTTTGGCTGAAACGGGGGAAATTAATTCAGTAGAAGAAGAATGGGTAGCTCTGAGAGATAGGGTAGTGAAGGCTGCAGAGGACCATATAGGCAGAAGGACAAGGCCTAATAGAAATCCATGGATAACAAAGGATATACTTAACTTAATTGATGAGAGGAGAAAATATAAAAATTCAGCATGTGAAACAGGAAAAAGGAAGTACAAACGTCTGAAAAATGAGATTGACAGGAAGTGCAGACTGCCTAAGCAGGAGAGGCTAGAGGACAGATGCAGAACCGTAGAAGAATACATAACTAAGGGAAAGATAGATACCGCCTACAGGAAAATAAAAGAGATATTTGGAGACAAGAAAAGCAGCTCTATGAATATCAAGAACTCAGACGGAAAACCAGTAGTAAGCAAAGAGGAGATAGCTGAACTGTGGAAGGAATATATAGAGGGCCTATACAAAGGAAATAAACTTGTAGGCAGTATTCTAGAAATGGAAGACGAAGTGGAGGAAGATGAGATAGGAGATATGATACTGCGAGAAGAATTTCACAGAGCGCTGAAGGACTTGAGTCGAAACAAGGCCCCTGGAGTGGATGATATTCCGTCTGAACTGCTGATGTCGTTAGGAGAGCCAGTCATGAAAAAATTGTATCACCTGGTATGCAAGATGTATGAGACAGGGGAAATACCCTCCGACTTCAAGCAGAATATTGTAATTCCAATTCCAAAGAAAGCAAGTGCAGACAAGCGTGAACATTACAGAACTATCAGTTTAATAAGTCATGGTTGCAAAATACTAACACGAATTATTTACAGACAAATGGAAAAACTTGTGGAATCCGACCTCGGGGTATATCAGTTTGGATTTAAGAGAAATGTAGGAACCCGGGGGGGGGGGGGCAATACTCTCATTACGGATTATCTTAGAAGATAGGCTAAGGAAAGGGAAACCTACATTTTTAGCGTTTGTCGATTTGGAGAGCTTTTGACAATGTCGACTGGAATACACTCTTCCAAATTCTGAAGGTATCAGGGGTAAAATATAGGGAGGGAAGAGTTATATTCAACCTATACAAAAACCAGACAGCGGTTATTAGAGTCGAAGGGCAAGAAAGGGACGCAGCGGTTGGGAAGGGAGTCAGACAGGGTTGTAGTCTTTCCCCAATGTTGTTCAACCTGTACATTGAGCAGGCAGTGAAGGAATGGAAGGAGAAATTTGGAGAGGGCATTAAAGTGCAAGGAGAAGAAATAAAAACATTTCGGTTTGCCGATGACATAGTGATTCTGGCAGAGACCGCCAGAGATTTGGAAGAGTAATTGAATGGGATGGACAGTGTCTTGAAAGGAAGATATAAGATGAACATTAACAAGAGTAAAACGAAGGTATTGGAATGCAATGTCATAAAATCAGGCGATGCTGAAGGAATTAGATTAGGTAATGAGGCAATAAAAGTAGTAGATGTATTTTGTTATTTGGGTAGCAAGATAACTTCTGATGGCCGAAGTAAAGAAGATATAAAATGCAGAATGGCTATGGGAAGAAAAGCGTTTCTAAAGAAGCGAAACTTGTTAACATCCAATATTAATTTAAATGTTAGTAAGTCCTTTCTGAAAGCATTTGTCAGGAGTGTAGCATTGTATGGAAGTGAAATGTGGACGATAAGGGGTTCAGATAAAAAGATGATAGAAGCTTTTGACATGTGGTGCTACAGTCGAGTGTTATAAATTAGATGGGTAGATCACGTAACTAATGAGAAGGTGTTTAACCGAATCAGGGAGAAAAGGAGTTGGTTGGACACATTCTGAGACATCAAGGAATTGTCAACTTAGCATTAGAAGGAAGCATGTGGGGTAAAAATCGTAGAGGAAGACCGAGGGACGAATACAGTAAGCAGATTCAAAATGCTGTAGGTTACCGAACGTATTATCAGATGAAGAGACCTCGCTCAAGACAGGGTAGCGTCGAGAGCTGCATCAAACCAGTCTGTGGACTGAAGACCACAACAACAACAATGTTGATATAGTCACTACAGATGTTGGTAGATAACTAATTAGATAAATGATTATGACAAGAAGTTGAATAGGTTGTTCCATGAACACTAACTAAAATAACCGACTTGCTTTCCCATGAGATCTCACGACTTTTCATGGTGGAAGGAATTCGTCGCGAGACTTGCGTGTTTGTACATTTTATGTTTTTGATGGGAATTCCGTTTTCATGACCAATAAATATAAGTGGTAATTTTTTATATGTCTTTGTACCATTTTTACGTAAAGGGTCATGTACCCCTAGAATCGTGGTGATGCGACATTTGTTTGGTTTGTGTAGTTTGTAAGTCTAGGGATCGATGACCTCAGCAGGTAGGTCCCTTAGGTTTGCAATCTAATGAACATTTTCTGAGTGTCGATGTGTTTGTACTTACTCCGTGAGTCACCCTCAATCGCCCCTGCCCCCAAACACACATTCATACATATGCATACAACACGCAACGTACTCACACGTTATTTAGGGATTTACAAACAAGGATTTGAAACTTTTGCTCACTCACATGGCCGCTCAAGTTCTGGTGTATCTGTATGACTTACAGAAAGAAAAGTACTTAACAGTACCTGCAGAGAAATATGTGGACAAAACGACTTATTATTTGCCGCGGCGGAGCGGTCGAGCGCCTTGAGGCGCTATGCGACGATGCGCGAGACCGTTCCCCGTCGGGGGTTCGAATCCCCCCTCGGGCATGGATGTTTGTGCCGTCTTTAGTATAAGGTAGTTCACAAGTAGTTTGTAAGTTCAGGGACTGATGACCCCGCAGTTAAGTCCCTTAAGCTCTACAAACATTTGATTATTTTGACATATTATTTTACTGTTTTTCCAGTATGTATCATAGTAATCAATTAGGTGCAACTTAAGAAACACTGGTATTCGCCAGATTGAGAATAGGAAGTTGATGTTAACCTAAACTGGCGTGGTCCTCGTATACTGTGCTTCTATAATCTTTGGTGTTTGACGAATCATAATACATCATTCGCAAACTAAGGAGGAAGGAAGGAAGGAAGGAAGATCATGTTTCTACATCTCCTCGATAGCGTAGTCATTAGAGACTGTGAACAAGCTTGGATTGTTTTTATAAGGATGTCGAAGGAAATCGGCCGTGCCCTTTAAAAAGAACCATCCCGGCATTGACTTGGAGCGATTTATGAAAGTCACGAAACACTCAAACCTGCATGACTAGTGGCGGGTTTGAACCGCCGTCCTCCTGAATGCGGATCCAATCTGCTAACAGCAAACTAAACAGCGCTGCTTAAGGTTTCTAAACCAGGCAAGTAATTTAACATGTGACTGCAATGCCAAATGAGCCCGTGGTATAGATTACTAAAGTTCCTCATTGTTGAGGTCGTCGGTATGTGGAGTGCGATCCGGAAGCCGATGCATTCCCTTTTGTCCGGAGCGCTCGGCCAACCTTTCTCTCGCATGTTCTCATACCGCACGCTTTCTTGGAGAGCGCAAGCAGCCGGCCGCCGTCCTACAAAGAGCAGCACGTTCCTCGCATGTGTGTCGCGCGGCAGATGCTGGGCGACGCTAGGAGGTCATATGGCACGGTGCTCAGCTTCGCCTCGAGTACTCTCAGAGAAAGCACGCTTCACATGTGGTCAGCGAATGCTAATTAGGAAATGCGGGGTTTCGAAGCTTAGTGAAACCAGTAATTTCCCACAGGTCAAGGGTCGAGTACAGTATCTGCCCCGAGTTTCTCGAGGAGACTTTCTACGTAATAGAGGGAGGGATTTGGGAGGTTGTACAGATATAGCAGTATCGGTAAGCTTTGATTAGTCGCAGGCCTAACACGTATACTGAAGCTCATGGGCTCCTTCATCACGTGACGCTCCTACCGCAAAAGACAACATTCGTGACGCTTAAATGTCTGCGGTAACCCGCCCATATGAATGTCAACTATTTACCGAGACGTTACTCAATAAATTACGACTCAAAACAGGCTTTTTTGACAGTAAAGTCATTTTCTCTTCTTTTAATCAACGCGAACATTATTTTTTCATTTGAGATGTTAGTATGTTAATATGCACAATCAAGATTACCAAGAATGTTTAAATCAAAATGTTCAAACGTTTGTTAAGCTTAAGGGACTTAACTACGGGGTCATCAGTCCCTAAACTTACAAACTACTTATGAACTACCTACAACTAAGGACGGCACAAATATCCATGCCCGAGGGGGATTCGAACCCCCGACCGTAGTGGCCGTGCAGACCGTGACTGAAGCGCCTCAGTCCCCTCGGCCACCGCGGCCGGCAATGTTTAAATACTTATCTAAAAATACTTATGATGTTAGATAGCATAGGGCTGAGTTCCTCCTTTCACAGAAAATTAAATTAAGCCATCTTATATTTATTCATTTTTGTTGTTGTTGCGGTTTTCAGTTCGGAGACTTATTTACTGCAGCTCTCCGCCCTACTCTATCCTGAGCAAGCCTCTTTATCTCCTCGCCAGAACGGCCACCCACAGCTATTTGTATCTTGTGGCTATATTCATCTCTTGGTATCCCTCTGTAACTTTTATCCCACAAACGTCCCTCCAATACTAAATTCCTTAGTGTCTAAGAATGTGTCCTATCAATCGATCCTTCTTTTAGTCAAGGTATACCATAAATTCTTTTTCTCTCAAATTGTGTTCAGTACCTCGCCATTTTTCTGTAGCACCACATTTCGAAAGCCTCTTTCATCTTCGTGTCCAAACTATTTATCGTCCATGTTTCACTCCCGTAAAAGGCAACACTCAACACAAACGCCTTGAGAAAGGACTTCCTTACGCTTAAATTAATATTCGATGTTAACAAATTTCTCTTTTTCAAAACCGCTTTTCTTCCCATTGCCATTCTGCATTTTATATCCTCTGTACTGCCACCACCGTGTGTTATTTTACTGCCCAAGTAACAAAACTCATCTACCGAATTAATTATTTCGTTACCTAATCTAATTCCTTCAGCGTCGCTTACAATACATTACATTACATTACTCGGTTCGTTCCATAGATCCGTGTTGAGGAGATCTTCGTGGATGTGGAACATGTGCTTTTTTTTATTTATTTATTTATTTATTTATTTACAAGTTGATAACATAATAATACTAATACAGGTACATACATTTTTTACAAGCTGATGATACAATAATACTAATAGTATGAATACAGATACATACATCATTTGGTTCTATTTAATCGTCAGTGGAGTAGAAGGAGTTGGGCACTAGAAAGTCTTTTAGGCTCCTCTTAAAATGATATTAATTTGTAGCTAAATTTTTATGGTTGTTGGTAAATTATCGAAAATATGTGTTCCTGAGTAGTGGACCCCTTTTTCAACTAAAGTAAGTGCATTAAGTCCTTGTGTAGATCATTTTTGTTCCTAGTATTGTAGGTATGAACTGAGCTGTCTGTTTTACATTACATTACATTTTCTTACTCTGCATTTCTTTACCCTTGTTCTGCACTTGTTAATGTTCATCTTATTCGCTCCTTTCAACACACTGTCCTTTCCGTTCAATTGCTCTTCTAGGTCCTTTGCTGTTTCTGAGAAAATTACATTATCATCAGCAAATTGCAAAGTTTTTATTTCTTCATCCTGAACGTTAATGCCTTCTCCAAATTTTTTCTTGGTTTTCTTTATATCTTGCTAAATGGACAGTTTGAATAACATTGAGTAAAGGCTGCAACCCTGTCTTATTCCCTTTCCAACCAATGCTTTCCTTTCATGCCCTTCGACTCTTGTAACTGCTGTCTGTTTTTTGCACAAGTTGTAAATAACTTTTAGTTCCTTATATTTTACCCCTGCTAACTTCATAATTCGAAAGAGTGTGCTCCAATCAACAATGTCTAACGCTTACTTCAAATCTATAAAAGGTAGTAATTGAGGTATGTTTTTCTTAATCTCTTTGACGAGTTCCTACATTTCTCCTAAATCTAAACTGATTTTCCCCGAGGTCGGTTTCTATGAGCTTTTCCATTAGTCTGTAAATAATTGGTGTTAAAATTTTGTAAGCATGACTTATTAAACTGATGGTTTTGTAATTTTCGTAACTGTTTGAACCTGGTTTCTTTAGAATAGAGATTATTACATTTCTTCTGAAGTCTTTTGGTATTTTTCCCGTCTCATATTTAAGCTTTTAAAAATCTAAAACGCTTGAACTAGCATGTATACCCTGTATTATACAGAAGACAAGTCCCATAGCTTTATAAAAATATCTCGGTAAGAATGTTTGTAAATCTATGGGACTTAATTACTGTGATTATGAGTCCCTAGCTTACAAAGTACTTAAACTAACCGAAGGACAAAACACACACACACACACACACACGCGCGCGCGCGCGCGCGCGCGCGCGCACCCATGTCCGGGGGAGGACTCGAACTTCCGACGGAGAGCAACCGCACACCGCGCAGCAAGGCACCTTAGAATGCTCGACCATTCTACCGCCGCAACCTCGGTCTCTCTCTCTCTCTCTCTCCTTTCTCCAAATAATTTCTACAATGCACCAGATTGTAATCAATCGCGGTATGAATATGGCCCACGGCCCATCGGTTCGCCACCCGTTTTTTATGAAACTGTATGACGTGTGCTATCTTGTTTAACCCTTTATTTGGCACACACAGAAATAGTGTGGTCATGTGAACCATTTTTCATGATTTTTTTTTCAGATTATGATTGCTTGCTTGTCAGGTACGTTGATCAAAAAAGGCGCATAAGTGCTCAACTATAAATCCTACAGTGTTGTTCCTGTGGTCGTGAGAACGATTGTATTTTACACTATTTCAAGTGAAATATTTTAAACAAGAAAAACAATTTAAATCGCTCAAAAGAGGAAAGGCGACAGGACCTGATGGGATACCAGTTTGGTTTTACACAGAGTACGCGAAGGAACTTGCCCCCCTCCTTGCAGTGGTGTACCGTAGGTCTCTAAAAGAGGTAGCGTTCCGAAGGATTGAAAAATGGCGCAGGTGATCCCCGTTTTCAAGAAGGGAAGTCGAACAGATGAGCAGAATTACAGGCCTATATCTCTTACGTCGGCCAGTTTTAGAACTTTGGAACGTATTATGTTCGAGTATAATGACATTTCTGCAGACTAGATATCTGCTCTGTAGGAATCAACATGGGTTTCGAAAAAGGCGATCGTGGGAAACCCAGCTCGCGCAATAGCGCGGAGAATACTCCACGAGACTAAAATGTTCAAATGTTTGTATAGTCTATGGGACTTAACTATGGGGTCATCAGTCCCTAAACTTACAAACTACTTATGAACTACTTACGAAGGGGGTGATTCGAACCCCCGACCGTAGTGGCCGTGCAGACCGTGACTGGAGCGCCTTAGTCCCCTCGGCCACCGCGGCCGGCTCCACGAGACTCAGAGGGTCGTAGACACGGGTTCTCAGGTAGATGCTGTGTTTCTTGACTTCCGCAAGGCGTTTAATACAGTTCCCCACAGACGTTTAATGAACAAAGTAAGAGCATATGGTCTATCAGACAAATTGTGTAATTGGATTGAGGAGTTCCTTGATAACAGAAAGCAGCATGTCATTCTCAGTGGGGAGAAGTCTTCCGAAGTAAGAGTGATCTCAGGTGTGCCACAGGGGAGTGTCGTGGGTACGTTGTTGTTCACAGTATATATAAATGACCTTGTGTATAACATCGGAAGTTCACTGAGGCTTTTTGCAGATGATGCTGTAATATATGGAGAGGTTGTAACAATGGAAAACTCTATTGAAATGCAGGAGGATCTGCATCGAATTGACGTATAGTGCAGGGAACGGCAATTGAATCTCAATGTAGACAAGTGTAATGTGCTGCGATTACATGTAAAGAAACATCCTTTACCATTTAGATACACTATAGCAGGTCAGCAACTGGAAGCAGTTAATTCCATAAATTATTTGGGAGTAGGCATTAGGAGTGATTTAAAATGGAACGACCTTATAAAATCAGTCGTCGGTAAAGCAGATGCGAGACTTAGATTCATTGGAAGAATCCTAAGGAAATGCAGTCCGAAAACAAAGGAAGTAGGTTACAGTACACTTGTTCGCCCACTGCTTGAATACTGCTCACCAGTGTGGGATCCGTACCAGGTGGGGTTGATAGAGGAAGTAGAAAAGATCCAACGGAGAGCAGCGCGCTTCGTTATAGGATCATTTGGAAATCGTGAAAGCGTAACGGAGATGATCGATAAACTCCAGTGGAAGACCCTTTAAGAGAGTGGCTCCGTCGCTCGGTACGGGCTTCTGTTGAATTTTCGAGAACATACCTTTACCGAGGAGTCTAGCAGTATATTGCTCCCTCCTACGTATATCTCGCGAAGAGAGATTAGAGGTCACACAGAGGCATACCGAACAATACGTGACTGGAATAGGAGGGAGAACCGATAGCGGTACTCAAGGTATCCTCCGCCATACACTGTCGAGTTGCTTGAGTAGTGTGGATGTAGGTGTAGGTAGGTATTTGACGCAGAGCCCAAAAAAATCCCTCAATTTTCAAGTTTTACAGTCAAGTATCCTTCAAGACACAGCCTACATTTTCCTTTTGGCCCATAATGCAGCAAGTAACCGAAGCTGTCGTATCGTACATCATTCACTGGTACAGCACACGCTCTTTTCTGCATCTTCTAGCCTGCTAGTGCATTAGATTGCGGTTTACCAGGCCTCCTCTTCCTAGTAATCATCAGTTCATTTGCAATGTCTCAGATAAGAATTAGTTTACACTTTTGGATAACGACTCATTTTAAAGGCTCCCTCGTACCATTTATTAGTAGTTTCTCCTTTAGAAGAACGAAACAATTCCACAAAACCGAAAGAAACTATTTAGGATTGAAAACAAAAAATATGTTTTTGTTCTACTAATTTATGTTTATTTACGAACTAGTTTTCGGCTAATTAGGCCATCTTCAGTTAAACATTTGACAGGCAACATTTGCAACATAAGCCCTAGCTAATGTATGCTTCCAATGTCTGCTAAATATGCTGACTATTTCGAAACTTTTCTAAAAAGACAATGGAACATCGCTGTATATGAGAGCTTAAATGTTGGTGACAAACACCATTGCCCATTCAAGAACGAATCTTGAATCATATTGCAGAAAAGCTTGTGCAGATTTGATGTTTCTTGAAAGTAACATTGCTAGATAAAGAGTTAACAATCCTGCGAAGTATCAGAATCTCGCGAGAGCGAAAGGAGAACCTACCTGTACTGAGAAATGGGTAACAATGGTAAGGTTTTCTTTCTTACTGTAAATAGCCAACTGCTGGTTCAAGCTACCTCCTGACTACGTAACAAAGAGTTTTTCAGGAGAAATAGTGAATTTTTAGTTGGTATAGACGAACTGAAATGAGACTGCCATACAAGTATATCGTGTGTCCAATTTTTATTGAGCACAAAAATGTATTTATTAGTATGCAAGCCAAATACACTTAAAAGCAAAGCAAACGAGGACGCTGGGGGTTGATTTTCAAAAATTACACCACCAACTTCATTGAAGTTTTCACTTCTGTTGATAATATCTCGTGTAACTCTTCTGAGGTCGTTTTTGCGTTCCTTCATTAGGGCTGCACGACTAGATTGTGCAGGAGCTCCATTATTCTGGAAAAACCTACGCATTCTTGTAGCCAAAGCAATTTCTTCCAATAATGTCGGATACTCATTTTCAAAAATGCGGTAACACAAGAGGCCCAATCAACTAATTGTCTATCAAACCACACTACACATACACAGAAAACCTTTCTTGAAGAAGTGTCTCCTCGATGACATGTGGGTTTCCTTCGAACCACTGATGTGAATTACGAGTGGCTTCAAAATGAAGAGTAAAACTGTGAATACCTGGCGATGTTCAAGTATTCATCAGCAAAATTCCACTCATTTATCTTCTTCTCCTGCTCGAAGGTGATGAATGGGCTGTAAATGATACGGACTGAACAGGTGCATACGTAATTTGCGACATTCTGTTGTATGTTGATCACCGATACTTGCAGGAATTATACGTGTGCTTGTTGAAGGACAACGTTCTACCGACTGAATAATATCTTCTACTAAAACTACAGCCTGTTCATTTACACGTTCAGATACAGTACATCTGTTGGGTAGTGTGACAATGTCACTAGTGTACTGAACACACGAATAAACCTTATTCAATCTGATAGTCTGCGGTAAAGAAATCATATGCAGTATTCTCTACAAGCAGCAGCACCCGTACACAAATACGATATCGGCATACTCATCATGTGTACATACGTGCGGTACGATTACACCTTACAGTGCAATAGATTTGGGCAACAAATCACAATGAAAACTTCAAAACTGGTATTTACCAGCTCAGATGCAACAGTTGTGATACTCTATACTCAGGACAGGCCAGTAAGACATTTGAAACACGATATAAAGAACACAGACGATCATGTAAATATGGTAGCAGCCATTCAACATATGCAGAACATCTTAGGCAAAAAACCACTATCCCAGCACCACAGAAACGGACATGAAAACAGTCAGATTTAGCAATAAAAACATCTCCAAAACCTCCAAGAAAATTTACAAATTCAAAAAGCAGTAATAGAAAAGAAACACGTATTAAATGACCAAGTAAACAGCAGCAACCAAAAACTATTTAAACTAATAAAACACATAGTAGACAAAGACAAACCTCCCCCAGCCATAAACCCACCACATAATATGATAATATAAGAAAGCAATAAACCTCTTTCACACACACACACACACACAGAGAGAGAGAGAGAGAGAGAGAGAGAGAGAGAGAGAGAGAGAGAGAGAGAGAGAGAGAGAGCTTTGCTAGTTGAACTAAAATCATATTTATAAACACACACACAATCAGAACATCACACACAAATTGCTAGCACACACCTATTTCGACAGAAACAAAAAAGAACGCATTTCACAGTGCGAAACAAAGAACTTATAATCAAATAACACACATACAAAACGATAAATAAAAACAAAACAAAAGACAAGCACAACCCGCCAGGCTTCAGAAATGGCGAGTTTCCGATAACTTATATGAAACAGTGGAATTGTAAATAGTGGAATTGTAAATAGTGACAGCAAGTGGCAATGTGCTACAAGAAACACATCAAGAGGGCAACATTAAAAAAAAGAGTAATCTTAATAGTTCATTTTATACAGAATAAAATAAACCAATAGCATGAGAACTGTTCATGATCGAATTTAGTAAAAACCGCACAAAAATGTAAAATAAAAAATATTTTCTGTACAATTGACCATTGAAGATGCTTTAAAATAATGCGAAACGCGTCTGGTGTAAAGTAGACTAATTTACAGTTGCAAAAGTCGGTAACTTAACCCATACAAACTGGAAAACATCAAAGTAAACTAAAGCACGACTTCACAACTTTAAGATCAACACTCTGTATAGCTGCCATTCGATAAATACACTCATAGCAACCCGTGTAGCAATACACAAAAAGAAAATACATGGAACTCAGTTGTATACCTGCACTCAATAAAAATTGGACACATTTTTTGTGGTTTTCTTTTTAATGCAATGTGTCAATACCGTCACCTCCTAAAACGTTTACTGTTTCTCCTGAAACACTCAGTTTATGTTACTGCCGTTCCGTAGGCATCAAAATCCTTAAAGTTTCTTAATATGACCAATACGAAAGAAAGGAAAATTACTGTTGAAGGCCCGTCGACAGCGTTGACATTCGAGACGGAGCAGAAGTTCGGAATAGAAGAAGGGTTTGAGGAAAGGGACAGAGACAAGGATGATTGATAGAGGGAGGAAGAAGAGGCGAAAATAGATAGAGGGGGAAGATGATATGGTCAGAGGGAGGGGAGGAAGGAGGAAATGGGCAGAGAGACTAGGAAAGGTGAAGTGTTCAAATGTTCAAATGTTTGTTAAGCTTATGGGACTTAACTACGGGGTCATCAGTCCCTAAACTTACAAACTATTTATGAACTAGCTAAGACTAAGGACGGCACAAATATCCATGCCCGAGGGGGGATTCGAACCCCCGACCGTAGTGGCCGTGCAGACCGTGACTGCAGCGCCTCAATCCCCTCGGCCACCGCGGCCGGCAAGGTGAAGTGTACTAACAGAGGACGACGCCGCGATTTTGCCCAGTACGCCCGGAAATAACAATAAGGTTTAACACAAACGAAAGAACATTAAGAGAATTCTCAGAGCTATTCCTACTTCCATTCGATTATTTACGAAAAAAAGGAAGAAGGGAGATGAAGATTTACGTACCACCGACATGGTGGTCGTCACATACTGAGCACGTGCTCGAATTGTTTTTGACAGGGATGGAGAAGGAAATCGGTCGTTCTCTTTGAAAGAAATCATCACGGAATTTTCCTAGGCTGATGTAAGAAAATCACGGATAATCTAAATAATGATAGCAGGAGGCGGGTTTGAGCCACTTCCTCTTGAGTGCAAGTGCAATGTGTAACCACCTTCCTATTTTAATTTTGGATTTTTTCTGTGTTAGTCCATTGCGGACGTGTGTTTGTTGCTCATCGTCGAGTTCCTGGCTGAGTGTTTTTATTAGAGAGAGCTTCCTCGCCGGCACCTCCGGGCTGCGTCGCTCGGTGATTATTTACGAGGCTCTAGTGTTGGCTCGTTGTGAATCACCTGTCGACGTAATTCATAGTACTCGAGTGAGCCACATCCTGTAGCTCCTTCGGTGAAAGTCTGTACTCATTTTCCTGGATTCACTGCATCCGCCTGCTTGCTGCCTCCAGTCCGAGATGTGTTCGGTGATCGTCAGGTAAGACCAACGGGGTAGATTACTATCGTTTTGAATGTATACTGCACACAGAACATATATGAAGTGTTCCCTACTATACAGTTATATAGTTTTTATAACAAGCTTTACACTCTTCGCTTTACCGTCGTGTGTTGCGCAGCAGACGTTGCTATCGCTACCGCTTTATGGTGATTCTTTACGAGTCTTAAGTGGCACCTCCCCCGTATTACAGCGAACATAATTTTCTCGGCTCGACACAGAGATATCATTGATTCCAAGATCTTTGCTTTTGATTGAGGTGTTACGCGCAGTACTAGTAACGCAAGAGATATGAAATTGAGCACCAAACAATGTTATTTATTCCTTAACTGAAGCTAGTCCTGTTGTATTTGATTCATTGAAACAGATAAACTTGACAATTGGGCTGTATACAAGAAATCACGCCATCAGTTAAAATTAAAGGAGGAAGTAAAATAATATGAACACCATACTTCCATACAGTATACTACCTCTTGTAAGTTGGCACCACTGCGTGCGTGTTAACACCGAGATGCGACCGCAGTACAAAATTGACTTATGAAGTCTTGGACGTTACATTGCAATATATTATACCTTTTGTTCTGTGACTGTTAACACACATGATCGATGAAATACGTGATCTCTCAGATTTCCTAAGATGCAATCTCGATTTTGCGTAACTAGTGGGAGCATCTTCACGGCTGCATTGTTCAACGTTTCAGTACCGACAGTGTCCGCGATAATGATAGCGTACACAAAACCAGAAAAGAGGAAAAGTGGGTGAAGCCCGTTAATAACTTAAAATGTTCAAATGTTTGTAGAGCTTATGGGACTTAATTACTGGGTCATCAGTCCCTAAACTTACAAACTACTTATGAACTACCTTATACTAAGGACGGCACAAACATCCATGCCCAAGGGGGGATTCGAACCCCCGACGGCGAACTGCCGCGCGCACCGCAACACGGCTCTCCAGTGCGCACGGCTAATCCGCCGCGGCCGTTAATAAATGCCAACGAGACGGTCGTTAAGAACAATGTAGTCAGACAAGATAAACCTACCGTGGCAAAAGTGACTGCAAAAACTCAATACTCAATGGTGTAATACCGTTTCGATAAAAACAATATGGCTGGAACATAACATTCAAGGAAGGGCTGCTGTCGCTACACCCTTAATAACGGAAGCCAACGCAAAGCTGCAAATGCGAGAAACTTATAATAGTTCCCACAACGAAACCCAGTCACGTAATTTGGCATAGAATCCTAAGAAATTCTGGTCGTATTGAAAGTATACTCGCTGCAAAACACATTCAATACCTTCACTGCGGCGACAGCAATGGTGATGTTACTGATTACTGTTATGCTAAAGCAGAATTGCTTAACACATCTTTCCGAAATTCTTTAATCAAAGAAGACTAAGCAAATACTCCAGAATTCGTATCAAGAACAGTTACCAGCATGCGTAATTTAGAAGTAGCTGCCCCTGGAATATTAAAGTAACTTTGATCACTTAAAAAAAGTAAGTTTTCCGATCTCGATTATATACCAATTAGGTTCCTTTAAGAGTATGCTGATGTAATAGCCCTATACCTAGGTATCATATACAACCGTTCCCTTGGCGAAAGATCCGTACTCAAAGACAGGAAAGCTGCACAGATCAATCCAATATTCAAGACGGGCTATAGGATCGACCCGAAAAATTACAGGCCTATACCATTGACTTCGGTTTTCAGCTGGATTTTCGAACATATACTTTCCTCAAATATTATGAACTACCTCGAAGAGAACAAACTATTGACCCGTAGTCAATAAGGATCAGTGCTATTGACGAAGGATCTAAAATAGATCCCGTATTTCTAGATTTTCGGAAGGCTTTTTACAGTGTACCTCACAAGCGTCTTCTAATCAAATTGCGTGCTTATGGAATGTCCCCACAGTTGTGCGATTGGAATCATGATTTCCTGTAAGAAAGGACACAGTACGTTATAACTGACTGAAAGTCATAAAGAAAAACGGAAGTGATATATGGCATTTCTCAGGGAAGTGTCATAGCCCCCCTAAGGCTCCTTATTTTCATAAAAGACTAGAGGACCCGTGCGAATACTTCGCACCGTTAGTGGAATGACAAAACAGTTGGGAAAAAATGGAAGTAAAGTTGAATGTTCACGCATAGCTGTTTAAAGGCGCAAATCAAAGAGCTTGATCCACTGAGTGTTTTAGGTAAAAAAAACTGTGTACCTTAATTAGAACAGAAGTTATCGTGAAACAAACCTATTAAAATATTCAATGCAATGTCAGACGGATACTGTGTTTCAATAAAAATAATGGATGGAGAGACTTAAGCTAATTCTGATACTTGATGACAAATCTGCGAATGAATACCTTTCGTTTAAAGCAAAATTGAAGGAAATCTGTCGGATAGAACGTTCTGACCGACTAACTTCAGTTTACAGAAAGGATATCCCCATAAGAAATATACAGAAGAAAATCGCGTTTGAGTATAGAAAAAGGAAGGCGAGAGTTGTGTAAATTCTGATACTTGATTACAAATCTGTGTGTGAATACCTTTCGTTTAAAACAAAAATGAAGGGAATCGGCCGGATAGTTTGGACTTGCCGACTGACTTCGGTTTTCGTAGATACTTTTAATTAGATTTAGGAGATAATTTGAGTAGCTCTCTTAGACTGTTGCCGGCCGCGGTGGCCGAGGGGACTGAGGCCTCCAGTCACGGTCTGCACGGCCACTACGGTCGGGGCTTCGATTCCCCCCTCGGGCATGGATATTTGTGCCGTCCTTACGATTAGCTAGTTCATAAGTAGTTTGTACGTTTAGGGACTGATGACTCCGTAGTTAAGTTCCATAAGCTATACAAACATTTCTTAGACTGTTACCGGATGATGGTGTTATTTACAGCTAGTAGTCACCAGAAGATCAAAAGCAACTGAAAAATAATTTAGATAAGATATCTACACGGTGCGAAAATTGGCAATTAATCCCATATAATGATAAATGTGAATTCATCCATATGACCACTAAAACAAATCCGTTAAAATTCATTTCCACGATAAATCAGTCAAATCTACAGACCGTCAATTGAACTAAAAACCTAGGAATAACAATTACGAGTAACTTAAATCGGAAAGAACACAAAGAAAATATTGTAGGGAAGGCGAACCAAAGGCTACGTTTCATTGGCAGAACACTTAGAAAATGTAACAGTTCTACTAAAGAAACTCCCTATGCTACACTTGTGCGTCCTATTTTTGAGTATAGCTGCGTATAGTGGCATCCACACCAGGTGAGACTGAAGGAAGGTTTAGGGAAAGTTCATAGACGTATAATTCGTTTTGTATAATCGCGATATAGGGGTGAAAGTGTCACGGAAATGAAGCACGAGTTGGGGTGGAAATCGTTAAAAAAAAGGTGTTATTCGTTGTTGTTCGTTACGGCTAGATTTATTTGCGAAAATAAAAAAAAAATAAAAATAAAAATAAAAAAAATATTAAAAATAAAAAAGTTCAAATCTCTGTAAATCTGAGGGACTTAACTACTTTGGTCATCAGTCCCTAGGCTTACAAACTACTTAAACTAACTTACGCTATGGGCAACACACACACACACACACACACACACACACACACACGCACACACATATGCCCGAGGGAGAACTCGAACCTCCGACGGCGAGTAGCGACGCGCTCCGCAGCAAGGCGCCTTAGAACGCTCAGCTACTCCACCGCGGCTGCGAAGTTTATGTCACCAACTTTCTCTTCGGAATGCGAATATATATTTTTGGCACCCACCTACAAATCGAAAACGGAAAGATTTAAGCGTTCCTTTTTCCCGCAAGTTATTAGAGAATGAAACTGTAGAGAAATATCATAAGGCGGTTCGATGAACCCTCTACCATGCTCTTCAACGTGACTTGCAGAGTATTTATGTAGATATAGATAGGAAGTGGTGCCTCGATCATAAAACCTGGACCTTCAATGACTTGAAACATGTTGAATGGCCAGATGAATCGTCGATTACATTGCTTCCTGCAAACAACTGTGTTTATGTATCGGCAACGCAAAAAGAAGCTTATGCTACAGAATACTTGGCTTCCTTGCCTACTTTAAGCATGGGTGGTCCCATCATTATTTGTGCGTCCATCTCGTGGTAGTCAACTTGTTCTATCATTAACTTACCCTCACTGGTCGGACACTGTGAATGTATACCTTACCATCCACGGCGGCAAACTGCTTACTGTGACTAACACATTGCTAACAAACACTGCCATATTCCTAAATGATGATGCGCCCGCATACACAGCCAAAGAGATTCAGGCGTGTTTTGTGCAGAATCGTAAAATTATTTAACATTTCCACTGAGCAGCAAAATCACCATTTCGTAACGTAATTGAGCCATTCAAAATGTTCAAATGTTTGTTAAGCTTATGGGACTTAACTACGGGGTCATTAGTCCCTAAACTTACAAACTACTTATCAACTACCTTACACTAAGGACGGCACAAATATCCATGCCCGAGGGGGGACTCGAACCCCCGACCGTAGTGGCCGTGCAGACCGTGACTGGAGCGCCTCAGTCCCCGCGACCTCCGTGGCCAATTGAGCCATTTTTGGGAGTTTTAGAGAAGAGATTGAGGACCAAATTTAGAGTTCTAAGATCGTTGAAGTAATTGGCGTATGTTTTGGTATCAGAATAGATAATATTCTTTTGGAAACTTCAAAGACACTTTAAGGATTTGTACCTCGAAGAGTTGCAGCTGTTCTACAAAGTCAATGGTCTGCCAAATACTTATAAATAAATGTTGTGTTTCTGTTACGTATTCAGATTGTGATGTCTATCCCCTGTATTTTCAGCGCTACACCGCGTTATTACAAACCACTAAAAATAGTTTAGTTAGGACGTCCCAGACAGGATCGCTATAAAGACTGTCAGAGCGTTGGTAGTGTAGCTGTTTTAGCGTTCTTTGATGTTGCAGCCTTACGCGAAACATGATTTTATTAAAATTTACACTGTCCGTGGAAGGCTAAGAACCTTATAACAAGCTTTCTCCTTCGAGAAGACTATTAAGGAATTGATTCTGAGTTTTAAGCATAGCTTACAGCTTTTGAAGTTCATCGACGTGATAGACTTGGAGAATCAAAGTCCATAGGTGACCTTATAGACTAGGTGGAAAACTTAGTACTGAATGATCGGCGATTTCGGGCGATGGAATAGCTGTCTAGCACTGTAGGCATATCGGAATATAGATAGCGCTACATTTTATAGGAATATTAGCTATGAGTAAGCTCTGAGTAAAACAGTTATCATATTTCTTGACTGTTACTAATAAAGGAATTCTATCTCAGTATCTAGATATAGTGAAAGTCCGATAATCCGGCACGTTCGGGACCGACACGATGTCGGATTACCGAAAATGCCGGACTATCGGGCGGTACCTGTTACTGACGGCATAGGCTAAGCCATACATCGAAAACAGTTGACACACTGCACTGAACCATTTGTACAATAACCTATCTAATTGTTCCAGTTTCATTTATTTATTTTATTTTAAGTTTATCTGGAATCCAATTTTTCAGTTGTTACCGATTGAGAAGCATATTTTATTAGTTCATACATTTATTTATGTCATAAATGGTTGACAAACCAATATTAAATTCACTTATCAAGTTATTTCTGTTCACACCTTTCTCGATACGTTTGATGATTTCCAGTTTCTGTTTGATGGTCAGAGTGCGTGCTTACACTTCACTCCTAATTTTAAGCTTGAAGAAGGTTTGGGTTTCCAGGACATTCTCACTGCTTAATAAGAACTTCCACAGATCACGATGATATGACAGTCGCCACTGTTAAATTGCGAAAAATGCTGGCAATCCAAACAATGAAAGGAATCTCTGTACAGTATAGTAACAGCCGAGATATGCTGAGTAAGGTCTGAATGCTTCAGATCCCAACAATGGCGTCTGCGTCATTGACAACTGCTTGCGGAACATTGTTGTCACCGGTCAAGCAGGGATCCCTCATCTGAACAGTCGTTCGGTGACGTCAGCGTAATTGCAGCAGTAGCGGCTGCATCAGAGGAAAAACAATTTCCCTTGAATCTTGTTGCCCGGCCATCGGACGTTCCGGACTATTGGATGCCGGACTATCGGACTTCTACTGTAGTTACGAAAAGAATGCGGCAGATTTTGCACGCGTATTTGTTGTAAAAGAAATGTGGGTTTACCACTTCTACCAGTGTAATGTGTGGGACTAAACTGGTAGCCGTATATGGAAAAAAACTGACAGTATTGAAAGAGGAAATATTAGCATTATTTAACGTTCGAAGAGTAAATAAATAACTAATGAATTCTATGGAAGTCTTGTAGATTCACGAAAAAAAAAAAAAAAAAAAAGTGTGATAAGATATATGTGCTGGAAGAGGTAAATATTATTTTTTCAGGACTACGCACTTGCCCACAAGGATAAGTTCACCAATTAAAAATAAATTGTCAATCCTCAGTGAGCCTTTCATGTGCCATGCGGACAGTGAAAGTAATACATGGAAGAACGTGACGAATTGGCAAAAAGGGATAATCGTGTTTGGCTGAGGGCATTGACAGGCACGTAGATAACAGGGTGGGAGGGAGAGGGGATAGCAGGAAGTTCATTATCTGTCAAGGTTTCTCACATTTTTATCTAGCCGTTCATAATACAACCTCTGTTCCAGTATTAAATGTTGAAATGGTTTGATAGTTAAGCTGCAAATGTGTTGGGTACTGGTCTGGATGAACTTGAGAACTAAACCACCCCCTCCCCCAGAAGAAATCTGAATGTCCCCCTCCTCAGAAGAATAAATTATCTACGACCGTGACATGGGCGCACTGTATGGTGGGGTCTACGTTACTAAAAGAATAAACACGCGACAAGAAATGTCTAAATGTTTGTAAATCTAAGGTACCTAACTTCTGTGGTTATTAGTCCCTAGGCATTCAAACCACTTATACTAACGTAACACACACAACACACACACACACACACCCATGGCCGAGGGAGGACTCGAACCTCCAACGGCAACCAAGCGCGCGCTATGCAGCAAGGCGCCTTAGAGCTCTCGGCTATTTCACCGCGGCACATGCGACATGCTCCCAACCTGTTGCACACCACTTATCTGATGGCTTCCAGGACGAAGAAAAATTTTAAATTTTTCACTAATTCCCGTGATTATGGACCGATTAAAAATTAAAAATGCTGTCACATTCTATGCATGAAGAAGCATAATCTTATGTAATGTCCAATACCATAAGACAAATATTCCAATTAGAAACTGTGTTTTTTATTGATGCCGACGGCAATCAAATATTCCAAATTTGTTTATCAGTTCCTCGTAAATGATAACACTTATTCGCTTCCAACGAACGTCAGATATAATTTTAAAAATCTAGGAAACTTTTCCTTGCTGATATCCCTTCCCCTTAAAATGACGAATGTTTTCGCTTGCTACATATTCGCGGTTCATGCGGTCAAACTTTGGCATGTATCATGACATTTTCATTTACCTTTTAACTACTAACTGTATTCGGAAAATACATTGCAGACAATATCTACATAGAAAGAGTGGTCTAAGGGGACATGCTACGGACTGAGCGGTCGCTCCCGCCAGATGTTCGAGTCCTCCACTTGGCAGAGGATAAGTTAGTTTGTAAGTCTAGGGACTGATGACCATAACACTTTGGTACATTAGGTTTACAAACATTTGAGCATTTTAAATAAAAATGACATGGAGAACTGAATTCCAGGTTACAAAGAAACACAACGGAACTAAAGAAATAAAGTACTAACCCGGCTGCAGGAAGTTTAACGAAGAATAGTAAATAGCATAGGATGGTGGTAGTATAAACGAAATGCGATAACATGACATTTAACGTGTGTCTAATTTTTATTGAGTAAGTTATAGAGAAACAGTTGTTAGATATAACAAAAACAAACTTAAAGCAAAAGCAAATGAGGACATTTTCACTGATTCATCCGTCACCTGTTCTTGTTATAACATTACTATATGATTTGAAAACATAGTTTTGTGTATGTTCTACAAGTTTATTTTTATTCAATTAACTGGTTGTCAGCTTGCAAAGCGGTCTTCGCAATTAAAGTCTAAATAAAAATAAACTTGTACAAAATAAATAAAATTTTGTTTTAAATTTAATGTAATGATGTTCCATCATGAACATCTGACGGAAGAACCAGTGACAATATCCTCATTTACCTTTTCTTTCAGGTAAACGCTATACGCTAACAATACGATACCTCCATAAGAACTCAAACCACCATCCTAGGCAAAAGAGGGGGTCATAAACACTAGTGGATTGGGCCAATAACATTTGTGAACCAGGCTACTTACAGGAAGAACTAAACCACTTGCGACAGGCCTTTGCGAAAAATGGTTATACAAATAGCGAGATTAACCGAGTACTTCACCCAAGTAGTAAAATGCACAGAAACAGGAGACAGCAACAACCATCAGCTGGAAAAGTATTTCTTCCGTTCATTCATAACATCACGGATCGCATTGGTAAAGTACTGGCCAAGTTTCGGGTGGAGACTATTTTCAGACCGACTACGAAAATTAGTGAATGTCTTAGATCAACAAAAGATGCTCGTCATCCCCTGGCCACACCAGGGGTATATAAAATTCCGTGTAGTTGTGGCAAAGTTTACATAGGAACCACAAAAAGAAGCATTAATACACGTTTGACGGAGCATAAAAGAAATTGTCGCTTGGGACAGATCGACAAATCGGCAGTGGCGGATCATGTTTTCACGGAAGGAGATCACGAAATAAAATTTGGTGAGACAAGTGTGCTGGCGAGGACGTCACACTATTATACACGTATGTATAGGGAGGCAATTGAAATCCACAAACATCAAGACAATTTTAATCGTAAAGAAGAAGGATTAAAATTAGACAAGATATGGCGATCGACGTTGCATAAATCACTTGACAATCGATTGCTCGCAATCGAGAGAACAGGCGATAGCCAGAGACAGCCACACATCGACGCCAAGTGACGTGAGGTGGCGACCCCTACGATCTGATATAAGGAGCGGCCACAGCCCCCAGCAGCCAGTCGTCGACTCAACCTCGGAAGATGTTCTCCGTAGTCGAGAACGAAACGTCAGGGAGAGGAAGTTTTATAGATCGACCACGGCAACTCAGCCCGGAAGTGTTTACTGATGAATTATATCTCTGTTCTTAATAATAATCGGACATATGTTATAAAGCATTTTTAATACAATTCGTTTATACTGGCACCTCCTCAAATATTTACTGTTTCTTCCGAAACACCCTTTATAGCCGATGGTTATAGTGACCACCATTCTTCTTTTGGCACTTTAGGGCCCCCGTCAGCAATTTGTTGATGGCGGATGATAGTTGAACTGCTGGAACTGCTGCCATCTCATCTGAAATGTTCTGCTACAGTTCTTGACGACTAATGTTTGTTGCGATACGTCTTAGACTTGAGGGCTCCCACAAAAGTATGGGCACACTGGCATATCAGGTGACGTGGGTAGCCAGCTAGGGAGCGACCAGACTGACCTCTGCTAACAACTCTGTCATCCGTGAAGGTTGTTTTAATGTGCTGCTAGGTTCGGCCAACTGTACGGACAATTGCTACATCCTTTTGGAAGTAACTGAGGATCCTCGCCTCCTCCTTTAATGCTGTCACTAATGGTGTCAGAAACGTAGTCACTCGTTCGAGCCATTTTTATGTGCCCCACCACGTATCACGGAATGTACCTGCTATGTTATAACCGTGAACGGCTCATAAAGTCAGGAGATATAACATGACAGACACTTAAACGCCCCAAAAACCGTCATCTGCTTTTTTGGCGCGCTGTAAAACTTCCGCATCAGTGCGACTTTTAAGTTACTACTTCATTGTATTTGGCATACATTATTCACAAGTAACACCGGATCTGCCTGCAAAATATCATATCAGGAGCCATGATGTCACAAATGTTGAGATGCGTGAAAAACTAGCTTTTACCCATAATGCTGCGCAAACTACCCTGCATTCATTCAGTGTTCGATGATGAGAGCACTTAGCGACTTTCATCTGCTAATAGCCGTGAGTTCGTACGAGGACGGTTGCTGATTGGCGGATTGTTACATGATGAGACGAGAGCGCAAGTTATACCTCTGCCGTCAAGTGCACGAAGGCCACAAGAAACATTTCGTCCTGAATACGTGCAAGTTCAGGTGCTAATCAGAGTTAGTTCTGTGATCTTTTGGGGCTGTTTCTCTTATGAATTGGACCCGTTCACTGAGGTAACCACTAACATTAACCACGACGTTCATTTAAACATTCTGGATGATTAGGTGTTGCGTTTCAGTCAACATTTTCGTGATGAGTAAGTTGTTGATATTCATATTTTTCAAGATTAGAACAAAGCAGTTCATCGGGCTATAAGATTATATTAATGGTTTTCTAGACATTCCTTACCATATTGCATTGGCTAGCAGAATCGCCTGACTTCAACCCCTTGGAAAATCTATCAGATATTTTAGAACACCGGAAGAAAAGCTGACTTATGAATCAACGCAATTTGGTGGAAAGACGCTATCAAATCGTTAGCGGGTTGCTTAACCTGGATGTACGCTCTTGTGGACTAGGTTATCTAGTCTAGGAGTGGTATTATGCGGTATTAATGGAGCTTGTAATGATTTTTCACTGGGTGATCGACAACAAGGGAAAAAAATTTTAGTGTTTAAAAATAGGACGTTTTTGAGGATATTGCAGTTTTACAAGATATCAAATTGTTCTTAGACGTTGTGAAAGCTGTTTACGACGTTCACAATAAACAGAACTTGTATTAAGCACGACGTTTCAAACAATTTTGTAGAAACAAAGGACATTCTTTGGAACAATGTCATATAAATATCTCACGAGAAAAAACGTTTTCCGCAACTTTTCGTGCTGTAGTTGTTTATGTGCTATAGTTGTTATGTTCAAATGTTTGTTAAGCTTAAGGCACTTAACTGCGGGGTCATCAGTCCCTAAACTTACAAACTACTTATGAACTTTTTGTGTCTCGTTTCCGCCGGTGGTCCTGGTGTCGGTGGCCGAGTAGAAAGAGACCGACACAAGAATAAAGGATGCACGCTTGTGCAGGAACGGAGGTGCCCAGCCAGTGGGACAGCAGAAACTAGAAACACTAGAGTAGATTAGAACGAGATATATATTTCATAGAGACTTAGTAATACTTAACTTTTACAAAGTTCTTGACTGCAGAATGCTGATACATAGTTGAGCTAGAGGCCTGCCTAGTGCCTATCCGATAGCCAAGTCTTCACTGGTGCATATCTGATTCTGAAGTGTTGGCTGGTTCCTATCTCAGTCCCAAGTGAACGATGTCGTTCAGTGGTGGCCACGAGTTGTAACAGAGGGCGCTCGTGGCCACGACTGCTGCATCGTTCACTTGGGACTGAGATAGGAACCAGTTAACACTTGAGAATCAGATAGGCACCAGTTAAGACTTGGCTTTCGGATAGGCGCTAGGAATCATCAGTAGGCAGACCTCTAGATAATCTATGTATCAGCATTCTGCAGTCAAGAACTATGTAAAAGTTAAGTATTACTAAGTCTCTATGAAATATATATCTCGTTCTAATTTGCTCTAGTGTTTCTAGTTTCTGCTGTCCCACTGGCTGGTCACCTCCGTACCGGCACAAGCGTGCATCCTTTATTCCTGTGTCGGTCTCTTTCTACTCGGCCACCGACACCAGGACCACCGGCGGAAACGAGACACAAAAGCGGCGACGAGGATGGGATACAAAAGAACTACCTTATACTGAAGACGACACAAACATCCATGCCCCAGGGGGGATTCGAACCCCCGACCGTAGCGGCCGTGCAGACTGTGACTTGCGCGCCGCAGACCGCTCGGCCATTTCGGCCGGCGTCTAACAAGTAATTATCAGTCACAAGTTGAAAACTAGGTGTATACAGGGTTATTGCAGAGGAAACATCAGAACATCTCAACTACGCATCCCTAAGAAAACAACTAAAAATAAAATTTGCGTGAACGACAGGGGCATGAGAATCATACTACTCACCCTATATTGCACATCAGCTGTAGATTCATCAGAGAAAAATAAATAGCTAAAACTATCGAGACAACTGATACAATTAGGAACATATTATCCTTAGAGCTTCTGATACGTAGACAAATGATTGGGGCGGGGTCTGTTAGACCGTAATACTCGTAGTACGTTACGTGCGGTATTTCCGAATCATGAGTAACGTTTTCTTGCAGGACACACAGTTATCGAGATATTTTATCTCAGTTCAAGTGATTAGCTTTTGTGCGATGGTAAAAATAATGTGATAATAAACAATATCTTATATTCGCAATAAATTTAGTTCCTATTTTATATTACACTAGCGACCCGTCCAGTTTCCCAGGGGAGGAATTTATATTCTATATCTATAAATATCGATGTGTGTAGGTATTTTATTGGTTACCATGTTCTACGTAACATGGTTAAACACAATACATACTATGCTTATACAACCATCAGCATGTTTTATCCATATTTACGTACTTATATAACAGTGTAACGTATATTTAAAAATTTACCGGCCGATTGTATAAACATCGCTGACTGTAGATCAAATCTGATGTTGGTTCGGAAATTAAACTCTGTTCAGTGCTCCGTTCTATTGTATAACGCTAAACCTAGATCAACCAAAGCTGGTTCCACTTTGATGTGAGTCATCAAGGAAGATGCTTGGAAACACCGCTAAATTCGACCATCGACATGATTATTGCGCCTTGACCATATATATTAATCGGTACACAAATATTTATTATCGAAGTTTTCATGTTGTGAAGATAGAAGTAAACAGGAAAAAGAGCTATAATGAAACTTCTCCCAACACAAGAAAGAAATCTTTTTGTGGCAATAGTAGGACAAAATAGAAAGAAAAAAAAGGGATAAAGTTACTTCGACCTAGAAGATACAGGCGTGGAAAGAAGTTTCTGTTGGTTTTAATTCGCACAATAATGGAACAGATGAAGTTTGAAACTATGTTATGAAAGTATTAAGGAAAGGACCACGAAAGCAGTTGCACATGAACAGATTACTTATTTAGATTCCCTTTCCACTTATTACGGTACATTTTATCTTTCAGTAACCCCTGCATATGCGAAAATAACAATGTGAAATAGTTTTGTTACCCAACAGTAGCCTAGAATGCTCTGTAAACTGACAGTACGCTTGAGTAATGAAATGGTGTGTTATGGTATGGTGGTATTCTTCTGATTATCTTTTATGACCGATGCAGTAGAGGCAACTCTTGATAAGGTAGAAAAATGCACCATGTAAAAAGATTCCAACCCAATAACCTTTATATCAGAATCTAGGGCGCATGCACTTTTTTTTCTTTTTTCTTTCGCTTATTGATTGGTCCTTTGTGTACGTTAGTTCTATTTAGATCGTTTCGACATTGACTCAGTTCTTTTATTACAGAGAGCTCGAGCCCTCTTCTTTTTTTTCTCATTTTCCTCCCTCAGATGGATCGATACTTTGCGACCGTTTTTCCGTGTTAGGTCTGGGTTGTTCGTTGGGTTACACATGTGGCGTCTGTTCCGAGAGAACAGACGTCACTTCTGATCCTGCAGTAGTCATTATTCAACATTCATAGAATATATGACATCAACTGCGATTGGGCAAAGCTGAAAATGTGTACCCAGCCGGAATTCGAACCCGGGTCTCCTGCTATCTAGGCAGTTGCGCTGACCCCTACACCACTTTTTTTTTTTTTTTTTTTTTTTTTTTTTTTTTTTTTTTTTTCTGGAACGGAAATGAAACTTGTGTTCAGATTAACTCAGACGTTCTCCTAACGATCGTTGTAACAAAATTGAATTTCTTCTCCAAAACGTAAGAACTTATTGTTAAAATTATTCTTTGATGAACCGATTCCTATGTAAGTAATGTCGACAAAAATAATATTCTCTTTCTGTAAATTCATCAGTAATGAACTGATTGGCCGTTTAGTTCTTTAATGTGAAATTATTTCCACATTTAAACTAAAATGTCTTCATGTATACATTATATGTATATTCTTTCAAAGTAAGAAACTAAAGCGTAAGTACAAGTGATTGAATATATAGACATAAAATGACGTTGATATGTTTCTCATTTGCACCCAAATGATGGTATGTGAGCAGCCGACGAGCAAAGGTCGCAGAATTGCGTCTTCTTTCAGAGCAGAAGTTCTAGCCTATCCCTGTCTTTTTAAAGATTATCTTAAGTGCGTTCTCAAACTTCTTCTTATGGTCCCCGTAATTCCATGTTCTCGCATACTCCGTTTCCATATATGTCATAAACTCTATAAGGTTGTCACTACCGATTTTATTAACGACGTAACTGGTATAATGCCCAAGTAGCCACATCACAGTATTGTTTTTCCATTGCGGATAGTATTTTTTGTCTGGTCTATACAATAGTTTTGTTTCTATACAGTCCGGTGAGGTCCTGGTTACAAGCGCTATCTGTCGCCTAATCCACTTCCAGTGATGGTCGCGGTTTCCGCACGTGAATCTGTGTGGAATAGTGTCCACTAGATTACAGGTGAGGCATCGTTCTGTGTCGCTCAGTCCAATTGCATAAAGCCTCTCATTGGTGCTTACGATGTTGTTTATCGTTTTGTATAGCGCTGACTTAACGTTCGAAGGAAGTACGCAGCTGTTAATATTCTGCCACACTGCTTCCCAGTTGACTCCAATGTACTTCGATTCTATTTTATTCCTTCCTTCGTGTTTTCTTCTGTATTCCAAAATGTCTCTTGCAGTTAAGTTCTTGTAATTTTTTAGTCGTTCGCTCAGATAACTTCTCTCAAGATAGTACTCCCGGATATGTTTTAACTGAAAACTTATTGTTTGGACATTTATCGGTGAATCTGTACTTTCTGGTTTGACTGCTTCGAACAGCTTCGTAGTAAGGCTGTCAGGGTTGCTGTGTATGTGGTTGGTCATTCGTTTAATATATAGCGCAGTTGCTTTATTTCTTATATTAGTCAAACCCAGTCCGCCGTGTGTGGGGTCTAGCGTTACAGTTGTAGAGTCTACTCTGAATAGTTCACCCTTCCATATAAATGATGTCGTCCTTGACGTTATTGTCTTCGCTACCAGTTTAGGGATTGGAAATAACTGCGCTATGTAATATGCTTTTGACAGGATGTACGTATTTACATACTTAACCCTCTGGTACTGATCCAAACTTCGGTAGTTATTTTCAAGCAGTGCTCCCTTGATTTTTTGCGCCCACTGGGGACACAGTGATCACCGCACCTGCAAGGACTACCTAAGCACGCCTCCCGTCAGATACAAATTCCGTGCTTAGGTAGTCCTTGCAGGTGCGGTGATCACTGTGTCCCCAGTGGTGTAGGGGTCAGCGCAACTGCCTAGAAAGCAGGAGACCCGGGTTCGAATCCCGGCTGGGTACACATTTTCAGCTTTGCCCAATCGCAGTTGATGTCATATATTCTATGAATGTTGTTCGTTGGGTATTTGGCTCCGTTTTTTTTATTGCAGAGGACGCTGAGGCCTCTGAGCGAGAGCGCTGATCTATCACACCGGCGCCATTGAGCTAACATTACTTCCGCCTGTTGTGTGGAGTTCTTTTAACCGTCAATCTATATGTAGTTGTCATCGCACGGTGTGTTCAATGGTTTATAGCCCGCGTTTCCTCTGCAGCGGAGGAATCGCGGCCTTCAGTCTTTGCGCATGGAGTAATCAACCTGTTTTGTTATATCCGAACCGATATTCACCCATCGTCTTCTATATATGCGCGAAAATTTCGTCAAAATGCTCACATGTCCTTTTAGTAGTCTCGTTTTCAGTTTATTGAAGATGTTTTCGATGGGATTGGCGTCCGGAGACTGCGGTGGGGTAATGAGGCGATGAGGCATGTAGTATAATATCCACAATTTGACAGTTTCTGCCGTATGCTTGAGATCATTGTCTTATTGGAAATAAAAATCATCTCCAAGATCCAACTTCTCAGCACTTTCCTTCAGATTTTCCTTGAGTATATCGAGATACACAAATTTGTCCATGGTGCCTCAAATGAATACAAGCTCGCCAACACCTCTGGACAACATGCACCCCCACACCATGAGACCGCCTCCATGTTTGATGGTTGCCTGCATGTTTCTGGGCTCACCATCTGTGCTCGATTGACACCACACAAATCTGCGGCCATCCACGTGGCTCAAAGTAAATTTGCATTCATCGGTCCACAGAATCTTATTAGAAAAGGTCACATCATTGCTGACGAATTCTTCTGCAAAAACCATCCCCTTTTTTTTCATTGCACTTACTGACGATCTGTTAGCGTCTTAGCACTGTGGCATTGTAGCTGTTCGGGCATCTGCGCACTGTTCTAACACCAACTTCTGGCCTCCTGCAAGTTCTGCCGCTACAGCAGGAACCGTTGTCCGCGGGTCTTGTTTCACCATTCGAACTATCTTCCTCTTGAAACTTCCTGGCAGATTAAAATTGTGTGCCGGAACCGGGACTCGAACCTGGGACCTTTGCCTTTCGCGGGCAAGCGCACTACCGACTGTGCTATCCCGACACGACTCACGATGCCGCCTCACAACTTTACTTCCGCCAGTACCTCGCCTCCTACTTTCCAAACTCCACAGAAGCTCTCCTGCAAACACGCAAGACTAGCACTCCTGGAAGAAAGGATATGGTGGAGACATGGCTTAGCCACAGCCTAAGGGATGTTTCCTCTTGTCTCTGTTCGTGAATTTCTGAGGTCGCTCCTGTTTTGGACAATTGACGAGAGTTTCTTCTTCTTTCCATTTCTGGACGATACTAAATATAGTCTTTCGGCTTTGGTTGAGGACCTTGCGTATTTCTGCATATGATTTTTCCCTCACTATGCAGGCGCACAATATGCCTTCGCTCTTCCACTGTCGTTTCACTACCTTTACGGGGCATACCGCTATGTAGATCTTTTTCGATGAGACCTGTGGTTTTCTGTAGTATGAGACAACTGCCTTGCGTACACTGCTTGCTGCCGCCGAGTTGTACCTTAAGACTGCGTTTACCTTGTCAAGCGGGGCAGTGTCTGTTCATTTTTGTCCCGCGTGAAGCACATGCCTGTGATGGTAACACAAAACTAATCGTTTCATGTAGAGGGTACGGTGACATTCGTATAGTCAACGTCTTATGAAATACTCTCTGCATTATGGCAAATATGCAGATACTCATTCCATGTATGCATTAGTCACAATTGACCTTGAGATATCATGTGACTTTGGATACTTTTGTCCGCCTCTGTATGTTAATAAATATCACCCGCTGGGTTAATTTGAAGATTTTCTGAAGATTTCAGCAAAATTACTCCAGCCGTCTTGGAGTCTATAGGGAACATAGATACATACACAAATCCCTTTTTGTAGATAAGATTATTCGTATTCCATAATGCCATCAGGTGCGTCACTGCGATATAGGAAGTAGTCTTATTTCTGCACAGGTAGCTGTACGTTTTAGTATTTTACAACGTACATTATTCTACATCTACATGGGATACTCTGCAAATCACATTTAAGTGCCTGGATGAGGGTTCATCAAACCACCTTTATACTATTTTATCTCCCATTCCATTCTCGAAAAGCGCGCGGGAAGAAAGAACACCTGAATCTCTCCGTCCGAGCTCTGATTTCTCATATTCTGATAATCATTTCTACCTATGTAAGTGGGAGTCAACAATATATTTTCGCATTCGGAGGAGAATGTTGGCGACTGGAGTTTCGTAAGTAGCCCACGCCACAGCGATAAGCGCCGTTGTTGTAATGATTCCCATCCCAGATCCTGTATCATTTCCGTAACGCTGTCGCCCCTGTATCGTTACAACACGAAACGAGCTGCCCTTCTTTGGACTCTTTCGATGTCCTCCGTCAAACCCACCTAATAAGGATCCCACACTGGACAGCAATACTCCAAAAAAGGACGGACAAACGTAGTGTATGGAATTTCTTTAGTAGTTCTGTTGCATCTTTTAAGGGTTCTGCCAATAAAACGTAGTCTCTGGTTCGCCTTTCCCACGACTTTATCTATGTGTTCTTTCCAATTTATCAAATAAATAAAAGTGACATAAGGTGATTTATTTATCACTACGTTTATACACACATTCATATCCGTTACTATTATCACAACTGATAATACTACGTTAAAACAAAAAAAAAAGATGTTTAACTTAACTAGCCTTGCAAATATGAATTAACTTTCCACGACTTCACGTTGGGTTAAGAGACTTGAGCCAGATCTAGAGGGGGGCAAACCGGTCAGTCTGCTCCGGGAGACACATACGTGCGCTAAATGCTCTCCAAGACTAGATGACGTCATCGTGACAAGCGGGGAGAGGGGTTTGGGGGGGCACTGTGCCCCGATGGGCACGTGTCGTAGATCCGACACTGAAGAGACTATACTGAAATATGGCAGGAACGGACTTCAAATCACCGCCTGGTCATCTCAAATGCTAATTCCTCCGCCGTTCTCTTGGTAGAATAATGTCGCGCTGCCTTGGACGTATTCCGAATATACGGTAATACAATGTACATGACTGTCTACGATTTGGAGAATATAATCTTTTTACAGTTGAACCATTATAAATAGAGATAAATATAAAATTAAATCCTATACTCGCTGATATCAATCAGCAAGTGAGGCTGCCATATGCAGGACACGTGTTTCATTCCCGATTGCGAACTGATACGCATTTTTGGCACGATCGCCAGGAAGGCTCGTCAACGGTAACTAAATAATTTTACCTTTACAGCCATTCGATATTTAGTGTCCCAGCCTCGTCGCCGCTTTTGTGTCTCGTTTCCGTCGTAGGTGTCGGTGGCCGAGTAGACAGACCGACACAGGAATAGAGGACGCACGCTTGTGCAGGTACGAAGGTGAGCAGCCAGTGGGACAGCAGAAACTAGAAACACTAGAGTAAATTAGAACGAGATATATTGCACAGAATTTATACAATACTTAACTTTTACATAGTTTAGTACAGCAGAATGCTGATACATAGTCGAGGCCTGCCTAGTGCCTATCCGATAGCCAAGTCTTCAGTGGTGCCTCCCTGATTCCGAAGTCTTAACTGGTTCTTATCTCAGTCCCAAGGGAACGATATCGTTCAATGGTGGCCACGAGCGGAGTTTTAGCAGAGGGCGCTCGTGGCTGACGTCGTAAGAACGCCGCGCCGTGCGTGCATGGCGGCGCGCGGCGAAAGTAGGTGGCGCGCACTTTGGACTTGTGCGACACCACACGATATTCAACAAATACCGTTTCAGTCTCATTAAAATATAGAGGATGTTCAAATGTTTGTAAATCTAAGAGAATTAACTGCTGCGGTTATCAGTCCCTACATACTACTTAAACTCTCTTATGCTAATGACAACACACACACACACACACACATGCCTGTGGGTGGACTCGAACCTCCGACGGCGAGCAACCACGCGACAATGCGCTCCGCAGCAAGGCGCCTTAGAGCAGTCGACCGCTCCACCGCGATGTATATAGAGTATATTAGAAATTATGTGATCACGGACTAAATCCGAAAAAATCATAACGGGAAACAACACAGCAATAGATTTGGTCACCACAACTAAACTTATGTAAGGTATATAACCTTTTTTACATATTCAACATGGACATCGCCTGTATTACATCAATCATCAACAGCAGCGCAGATTGGTTTCGGCATGTTTACTGTCCGTGGCAGAGAAAAACGCAGCAGACAGAATTCCTTTGACATGAAGATTCTTTAAAGGGACAGAAGGTGATTGAAATTTATGTCTCCTGGCCACTTTGTAAAGCACTCAAACCCCGGCGGATTAGCCGTGCGCACTGGAGCGCCGTGCTGCTGTGGGCGCGGCCGTTCGCCGTCGGGGGTTCGAGTCCTCCCTCAGGCATTGGTATATGTGTTATCTTTAGGTTAGTTTACCTTAGTTTAAGTAATTTGTAAGCTAGGGACTAATAACTATGCAGTCGAGTTCCATAGATTTACAAACATTTGAAAGCACTGAAATAAATTTTCTTTTATAAATGAGGGAATATATCCATATCTTTATAATTTTGATACTACGTCTTAAATCAACACACACAGGGCCTCCAATCACACACTTGGAATTATCCCAACAGCATGATTGGTCATAGAGTTACCGAGAATCATCTCACAGCGTTGAGTATGCTTTAACGTTAAGATAAACCTGCTGCGAGCAGTTCCAACGAAACCAGACAGGAAAATAGTGGATTGTGTTTACGGAGCAGAAGCGATAGATTTAAAATCTCTCCTGACCATTCATAATACATGGTTTGACAAAATCGATTTTGACGATTTCCCGGATTGTTCCTTTATAAAGAACGTGACTAATTTCCTTCCCATTCTTTACAATCGGAGCTACTGTTCGGAGTCTTAAGACCTCATCGGAAAGTAGATATTAAGCCCTATCTACGCTTAGTGTTTTACACGCGGATCCTGTCAACGGGCCGCGGCGGAGCGGCCGAGCCCCGTCGGGGGTTCGAATCCCTCCACGGGCATGCATGTTTGTGCCGTCTTTAGTCTTAGCTAGTTCATAAGTAGTTTGTAAGTTTAGGGACTGATGACCCCGTAATTAAGTCCCATAAGCTCTAGAAACATTTGAACATTTCCTGTCAATGGATACTCCATGACCGTTCGTGTATGTGAACAAGACGGATGTCACAGGGAAAAATTTGTTTGCTCTTGATTAAAATGTTTCACAATAGGCAGGTAACCCCTGAGGGTAAGTGAACTGACAAGAAGGAAGACAAGCGTTAAAAAAAATGTTCAAATGTTTGTATAGTCTATGGGACTTAACTACGGGGTCATCAGTCCCTAAACTTACAAACTACTTATGAACTACTTACGAACTAGGACGGCACAAATATCCATGCCCGAGGGGGATTCGAACCCCCGACCGTAGTGGCCGTGCAGACCGTGACTGGAGCGCCTTAGTCCCCGCGGCCACCGCGCCCGGCGAAGACAAGCGTGAGCCAAAACATACCTATATCAGGATGATACGTTCTGCAGGGATGTTAGTGATTGTCATTATGTTTTATTGGAAACTATCAGACAAAAAAGAAAATAAGTAAATTAATAAAGAGGACGCACCACGAGCCAGTATACAAATTGGTCACAAATTAATATTCGCTGAAGTATCGATGGGAATCGTTAGTAAAAGTGAGCTCATCTACACATATTCTCATAACATTCTCTCTTTTCGTTGTGGCTTACTGTATTACGAAAATATTACTATTTTAAATTCATCTTCGATTATCCCACACGCACGTAATCTAATGTGTAAATTTTATATTTCCTGTATTGCACAGATTTTACATTTTCTACCATTACAATATTTAATAACTTAGCGATTAGGAAAATTCAGCCTTTACCTTGGGTTCACCAAACTAATGAGAGACTTTTTATTGTTAAAACTCTTATAGGCTTGCCTACACGGCATCTTCCTTACGTTTTATAGTTGACTTTCATCCCCTGTACTAAAAAAGTTCATTTACTAATTTGGAAACGTTCAAATAAATATTTTCCTTAACGTTAGGCACAGCAAGACTTTCTCCATCACAAAGATTACATGGTTGGTGCCTTCGGAAAAATGAGTAGATATCTTCATTTATGTATTTATTTATATACGCAGTTAGGTTCCAAGAAACCATTCGAGCAAAACCTGCTTGCTCATAGAAGGATTTAGCACAAAATACTGAATACAAGATTCATAAAGGAAAAGAATAAGGGATTAATAAAATAATAAAAAATACGAGAGAGTACACGAAATAATAACATATTACACATAAGAGTTTTCACTCTGCTGGGACTCCTGTACAGACTAGGAGTGTATCACAAGGAAATCTTTCAACATAGGTCTGAAGACTTCGGTCAAATCACTCTTTTTCCGTTTTTGCGGGGAGCAAATTGAAAATAGAACCTGCTGAATAGTGAACACATTTGTACCGCCGAATGGTTAAAGAAGTGTTATTCTAGTCTAAATCGTTTCCATTTGAATGAATAAATATTCTCAGCAACAAGTCTCATAATGTATTACGTGTACTAGGATGGTAGGCTGGAATTCATGAGACGTCTCAATAGTGTTTTACTTTACGATCCCGTAGAGACAACCCAGATATGCTTAACCGTTCTTTTCTGGAATATTCGTGCTAACTGCTAAGAGTAGGTCCAGAACCAGTGTGTGATGTCACCCTGAAGCAGAGCGCAGTTTCTCTGCTCGCGTGATCTTTTACGTGACGAGAACCAGCTGGCACAGATCGAAAGAAGTGTTGCGGCCCACACGCCCTGTTTCACATCCAGCACTAATGGTTTTCACTGTAGGGCAAGAAATACGACATGCAATGAAATTTGTTTTTGTTCGCGCCCACTTCATCCCAATATTACAGTGAGTTAACTTAGCACCATCTAAATAGGAAAATCGGAAAGTTATTAGTATTTGAAGAGTAAACGGGACAAAGGGAGACTGTCATGTTTACAACACTCTGAGTTACTACAGTTTGAAAGTTACAACCATAAATACGATCCTAAATAATACACGAATACAAATACTACATTATACATTAGTCAAAATAATTAGGTAAGCAGTTGAGATATCTAGATTCTGAAGTATTGTCGATGGCGGAAGGAACTAAAATGGTTCGACATATTTATGTCTGTTCTACAGAGATTCTGGTAATAACAGAGAGTTGTTGTAGAGAAGGTTGATGTTGACTTGTGTTTACCAAACGAACTACACAAGTAGTTGGATTCTGATAGTGTAGCGAGCAGGTAGTGCAACTAAAGAACTACGTGACTTACCTAAAGGTATTCCATGGAAACCATAGCAAGGTTGGAATCTGGACAGACAGAGGGAGGTGGCTGCAGCTATTGGAGTTCTCCCAAGCTGTAATTTCAAGGACCTGGACGCGATTTCAGACAACAGGGAGCGTTGAAAGCAGGCATGGCCAAGGTCGTCCATTGGTAGCATCAGTAAGAGATGATCCTTATCTCCGGTTAACAGCGCGTCGAGACAGGAGGCTGAATGCAACTCAGCTGCAACTCATCCTCCAGGCAGCAACAGAATGCGCAATATCAACAAAAACTGTCTGAAATCGCCTTCGGGACTATGGCCTCTACGATGGAGATATGCTACAGGTACGGGGATACAATTTTGCCAAGTAGGAGAGAAGCTACAGGAATACCAAGAGGGGCTTTTGAAATCAAGTGACCTTCCACCAATACACAGTACAGGCATAAACAGTCTCTGTAGCAGCTTATGGAAAGAGGCCCAAGATTACTGCAACTAATATAAGGTTTTACTGTTGCTACGTATGGTACACATCTGGAAGCTTTTAAGCTGTAGTAAGTAGATAGCTTACAGTGAAGACATTAACAATGGATGTACAGTATGTTAGTTTATTTTTAAACTTACGGAACAGAAGACAACACAGTCCGGGAATATGGCATAGGAAGCGAAGAAGGAAGGCGGCCCTTGCAACTTGAGCCGGATACTTTTTACACGTGATTTGGAAAATAAGGTCACAGTATAGTGAGAACGCAGAAAAGAAACAAAGTCAACCAAAGTTTCAAACATTATCAATGAAGCGGTGAATTTTCAGCAGCAAAAGTTCGCTATTCAGCTTCAAAATTTCGCAAACCTTTCGTAATATGCTAGCTATTGAACTGCTTGGAAAAGAAAGACGAAGGTCCGGGATTAGATTAGATTATTTACTGGATGATCTTCAGTTTTTCTTGTGAGGTGAAATTAGTGCTTCTAGAAATGCTTGCCTAGCGAATTCTAAATACCCCCTTAGCAATGAAGGCTACTCATCGTTCCAGTGTCACAACCGTGTAGCGGCCTTACATCTCTAACCACATAAGTCCTTTGTGAAACAATGCAATGAAAATTAGGTTGGAATGGTTTGTAGTACGCAATCGCATATCTGATTATAAAGTACAATACATAACATTGAAAATAACACATTCAGGGAAAGAAAGGTAAATATTACTTACAAAATGTGCCTAAAGGGAGAAGATAACTTCACGACTGTTTGCGGCTCCCTCTCCACCTCCTCTTCCAACCTTGTCTACCTCCGTCTCCCAATCCTGCTCTCTCTCTCTCTCTCTCTCTCTCTCTCTCTCTCTCTCTCTCTCTATCCATCCTCCATTTCACTTAACATTTCCTACCTTATCTACACAGGTCAAAACAATTAGGGGTTTAGTTGAGATATCTAGCTTCTGAAATAATGTCATCGGCAGAATAATATGGTTCGACATCTGTCAGTTCTACGCCGCGGTGGAGTAGCCGAGCCGACAGTCTGCTTTCCGCTGCGACGCGGCGAGGACACGCTGTTGTGTTCGCTGCCGCGGAGCCAACGCTCGGGTTTGTTTACGCCGTACTCGGCCGTTTCCACGCGTGCCGGAATATTTACATAGATCAGCATGGGGAACCAGTACCGCAAATCTACGCTCAAATTCACGTTCCAAAACGAATTTGCAAGACCGAAGGCACTCGAACTAGAACGATTTATTCGAGATGAAGTAAAAAATCCGACGGCCGACGTTCTCGGCATACACCAGTCAATAGTGAGCAGTGTAGCTTATGTAAAGATCATCAATGAAGCAACATGTGAAAGGATTCTTCGGGAGACGAAACGAGAGCTTCGTTTCTGTCATTCTCATGGCAATGTGGGTACGTGGCAGTCGACCAAGCTGGATTGGGACTTCGTACCATCAGGATCTTCGAACTCCCCTTCGAACTTCCAGCAGATGAGGTCGTGCGGCGCTCCGCCCCTACGGCACGGTGCAAAGTCACGTTGCTGAGAAGTGGATGCAGTTCCAAACGTAGCCTGTCTTGAACGGCGTGCGGCAGGTCCGTATCGAACTTCGACGCCATGTTCCCCATATATATCTATCGGCGGCTGTCGCGCTACAGTCTTATATGATGGACAACCGAAGACCTGCTCGGGATGTGGAAAAGAGGGACACCTCCGATCCGAATACATGCAACGTCGGATCACGCAACTGCCTTCGACGGACGTAGTGCCTCCGTTGCAGCCAACGATACTTCTCGTGACTTACGCTGCCGCCCTCACAGATGATACAAATTTGTCGACTCATCTGACCCTCCGACGCAGAGCGATGCGGCAACGCATACTCCACGTACTGAGGAATCACTGCTGACGGTACCTCCCTCCAAGACGGAGGAACAAACCCGTGACACCAGCATGGCGATAGAGTCACTGATTGTACCGACTTCGGCCTTCGTGCCGGAGCGTCGTGACTCGCTGCTGTCGTCGGATGCGGAAGGACACACCCGGAAGCAACGATCACCGAAGCGACGCAAACGGAGGCGTAAGTCTTCCGCAGAAAAGATGGAGGACCAGACGCAGGAGGATGAGGACTCTGCTCACAATGACGACACTACCTCGGTGGCGACCGCCGCTGACAAGGTGATACAAGACACCGATCAACTTGCTTCACAGATGCCCGCAGTAGAACGCCTGAACGACGAGACAAGGGAAGAACGCGGCCCCTCCGGTGCAGGAGAGAGCGCACCCAATCTGTGCCCTGAGGACGCAATGGACGAAGACCCTCCTCCGCGCTCCACGGCGTGGGCCGACGACACTGAAGACGACCACACGACACAGACGGAGTCCGCGTCGGTGACGGCGGCACACTAGGAAACGGTCCGGTAGAGGTGATGGGGGTGGGTGGCACTGTCGATACCGCATGACGCCCAACAAACATTTTCCTTCTCATGAATAACTTAGCAATTGCAGCACACCAGCAGGCGTATCGGATTGCAACGATTAACCTTAACATGATAAGAACAATAGTGAAGTATCAGTTAATTAATATTTGTCAAGCCTATGGGACTTAACTATGGGGTCATCAGTCCCTAAACTTACAAACTACTTATGAACTACTTAAGAACTAGGACGGCACAAATATCCATGCCCGAGGGGGGATTCGAACCCCCCGACCGTAGTGGCCGTGCTGACCGTGACTGGAGCGCCTCAGTCACCTCGGCCACCGCGGCCGGCGAAGTATCAGTTGCTGCGAGAGATGCTCCGGGCGTCCGACGTTGACTTTGCTTTATTACAAGAAGTCTCCATAGCGACTCTCCCAGAAATTTATGGTTATAGGACGTACAAGACACCTGGTGAACCGAATGGCAGTGCGACAGCAATACTTATTCGTGACGACATCACTGTTGAAGAAGTGACATACCTCCCTTCGGCTAGAGGGGTGGCGGTGATAGCGTTGGGAATACGTATAATCAACATCTGTGCTCCCTCAGGAACCGATAAACGCCGCGAGAGGTCACAGTTCTACGCCAAGGAAATAACCCCCCTCTTTCTTGGTCGTTACGATCACTGTATCCTTGGGGGTGACTTCAATTGTGGTTTACACAAGAAAGATCAGATCCCACATTTCTCGACGTGTCCTGAACTTCGAATAATTGTAAGGGACTTGCTTCTCGTCGATACTTGGGAGCAGATACACGGGGACCGCCCAGGCCACACCTATTTCACTAGTCACCGTATCTATGTCTCACGAGATCTTGGTCCACGAGTGATAGACGCCGAACGTTGGCCGCTTGCCTTCTCAGACCACAGCGCTTTCATATGCACGGTCACCCTTTCGAGACAGCAAGTGTGGCAAAGCCGTGGGCTCTGGAAGTTGAATGTAGCGCACCTCCAAGACCCGGAATGTCGGGAACTGATAGCCGCGACATGGGCGAACTGCGAGCGTCGGCTTCCAAGATACCGGTCAACTCTGGAATGGTGGATAGAGTGCGCAAAACCTACGTGCCGTCGGGTGCTAACACAGTATGGGAAAGACGCTGCAGCATGGACCCATCACACTTTGGACTTTTATTACACGATGCTTCGGGAAATTACCTCCCAACCCCCGTCCCTGGAAAGACAGATGGAAAGTCGCCGCATTAAAGCGAAAATATTGTCGTTGACGTGGAGAAGATTAGAAGGGGTAGTTGTGCGATCACAGAATCGAGACAGAGCCAGTGAAGAACCACCTACAATGCATCATATTGTGCTTGAAAACCGTCAACGCAAACGGCACCTCATCACGAAATTGTCCTTGCCAGACGGCCGAAACGAAACGACCCAAGCGGCCGTTGTGGAAGCTTTTGCAGCTCATTATCGACGATTTTACCAGGAAGACAACAGTGAAGAGGGAGAAGAAAACGACGTCTTGCAATACGTCTCACACACTCTCGACGCCACGTCTACGGCTTCGTTTTTAGAGGAGATTTCGCGGGATGACATCGAAGATGCAATCGATAAAGTTGCGCTGACCAAAGCACCTGGGCCAGATGGGCTGCCGATCGAATTTTATCGAACTTTCCGTAACCTGATGATGCCCCGTTGGATCAATACGTACCGAGAGCTGATGTCTCCTGGCTTTCATATCCCATCGGCTTTCGTCGACGGACTTCTTATCCCCATACACAAGCCTTCATAACATTGTTAAATTCGGACTATAAAATTTTCGCCCGAATACTAGCGGCACGTATCAAGAAAGTTCTACCAGTAGTCCTTTCCATAGAACAAACTACACGAGGAGGAGAGACCACCATGCAAACAGCCACTAGTGAATGTAGAGATGTGATAGGAATCGCCGCATCCTGTAATCTCGCGGCAGCGCTGTTCGCCATTGATTTCGATCACGCATTCGACAGGGTACACCACAAATTTCTCATGGAAGTGTTGGATCGAATGGGCTTTCCAAATGATTTTAAGAACATCATACTGCGTCTCTTACGCGACGCTACATCTCGTGTACAGGTGAATGGCCGTGTAACAGAGCCTTTGCCGTTCGGTTCGACAAGGATGCCCACTCTCCATTATCCTTTACGCGATTGCTCTGGAACCACTCATATGAGGACTGAAAAGCAAACTCTCACGAATTACCCTAAGGGGTCACACCTTTCGCTGCAGGGCATATGCGGATGATCTTCTTCTGTTGGTACAATCTGGTGATGAGATCCGCTTAGTGATTGATTGGATCCAACAATATGGTTTGGTGGCGAAAAGCGTCATGAATGTCAACAAATCGGCAGCAATGTTCATTGGAAGAGGCTTACCTAAAGATTGTGTGGCTCCGTTTCCAAGGGCAGATAACCTCAGGTACTTAGGAATCACGTTTACACGGGACACGCGCCGCACAGCTGCAATGAACTACAGACGATTCCTACAAGTCATACGCACAGAGGTACGCCAAAACCTACTCCGACAAATGGACCTACTACAACGTGTCGAATACCTTGACGTCTACATGGCGACCAAGATCATACACATGGCTCAGGTGCTCCCGCTGCCGGCAGTGATGGCACGCAACCTACAATCGGCCTTTGGATATTACGTCACTGCTGGATACATTCTCAAAGTCCGCTATGACACTCTTACCATTCCACGGCGTGACGGCGGACTTGGACTTATCAATGTCAAAGCGAGGGCCTTGGCGCTGTTCCTGTCCACGATGATGAAACTGAGGGCACGTCGACATACCTCACTCACGGGCGTCCTGCTAGATGAGCTGATGCCTACTTCGATCTTGCCACCGGTTGCGATTGGACACGTCGCGCCCCCTCTTGCGATTTTCATACTCGAATATAGCTACTTGCATCCTCAGCTCCCCAGCACTCGAGCACCAAAAGCAAGGGACATTTATTAATCGTTGCTTAGGGCAGTCCCTCGAAATGTGATGGAAAGTAAAGCACCGGCCACACAATGGTCAAAGGTGTGGAAATCAGTTCAACAGCCGTTCTTCCCTACAAGAATAAGAGCCACGTGGTATCACGTTGTCAATCGGAAATATACGACGAGACACCAGCTGCACGCTATCAGGATGGTGGATTCGCCCCTTTGCCCAGAATGCCACCTTATGGACAATGAAGAACATAGTTTGACACGTGAATCTGTTGTCGATGTCTGGACGCTAGTACAGAAGATTCTTGCCTGCTACCTTCGCGTCCCGCCTAACGCGATTGACCCCAGGCTCCTCCTATGTCCGGAGGACACATATTGTCCGGCCGCGAAAACACACGCTCTCACATGGATCAAAGGAACGTCCATTTACTACCTTTTCCAGGAAGGTGAGAAGTCGGTACTTGATTACTGGCAATTCCTCCAAGAGCATCATCACAGACTCGAGACCACACCTCGATACCGACAGCTCTTCGCCAATTACCTACGTAGTGTCTTCACCGACCCCCCTCGCCGGATAGGGGACGGCCGCCGTAACGAACGTCAACAAACGATCAAATGCATACGACCAAAATCAACGAAAATAGTCCGCAGATGGGACCTGCACAAGGGATGTAGTGCGGAATTTCTCCAGGTTTATTTTCTTTCTTTTAGAATGTGAGTTTTTATTGTTATATGTTTATAGTGTTCTGAAGAAATCAATACCGATGCACGATTATGATAACTGACGGTGTCAGGGTTAACAGAAGCCCATTATAGACTATGCATCTCGGGAAACCGAAGCCAGAAACACAACATAATTGAGAGAACACGTAAATTCCCGCGACAGCAGACATATGAGAAGACGAACCCTGAAACTGTCGGTGTACTGATATTTCGTGAAGCAACAGTGATCTGGGCAGAATGGGGCGTCAGTGTCAGTTCTTCATTAAAAATTAAAATAAAATAAAATAAAGTATAAGGTAAAAGTATAAGGTAAAAGTGGCGGTGGCAATAGACCTTTTTTTTGGCAGGCGACAAGTTTATTTTAGGGGGGCTATGATAGTTAGGCCCCAACGCCTGAAGAGGAAAAGCTTAGGAAAAATAAATATATAAAAAGCGGTCTAAAGCACCTCGCTGCGGAGCGCGCGCCTGCTCGCCGTGGAGGTTCGAGTCCTCCCTGGGGCATGGGTGTGTGTGTTGTCCTTAGGTTAGTTTACCTAGGTTTAAGTAGTTTGTAAGCTACGGACTGATGACCACGTAGTTTGGTCCGATAGCTTTACAGACATTTGAACACTTTTTTGTCAGTTATACGAAGGGAGACAACAACATTACGGCAACCGGGATACTGGTAATAACAGAAAGTTGCTGCAGAGTTCTTTTTATTGTGTTTACTCTACCAAACGAATTACAAGCAGTTGGATTCAGAAGTGAGCAGGTAGTGCAATGCAACAACATCACGACTTACCAGAAGCTATGGCGTAGAGAGACATGGGAAGGCTGACCGCAGTGGCCGAGCGGTCTGCGGCGCGTCAGTCAGTCTGCATGGCCGCTACGGTCGGGGGTTCGAGTCCCCCCTCGGGCATGGATGTTTGTGTCGTCTTTAGTATAAGGTAGTTCATAAGAGAAAGGAGGCTGAATGCAACTCCGCTGTAATGCATCCTAGAGCCAGTAACAGGACGCGAAATATCAACACATACAGCCCTAAATCGCATTCGGGAATGTGTCCCCTATGTACGGAGACCCATGGTGTGTGTCCCATTGAAACCACGACTCCGTTTATCCCGCAAAAACTGCGCGGAGGAACATCAAAATTGGAGTCGTCACGAATGGCGCCGGTTTCTGTTCACAGATGAGTCACGTTTTTGTGTTCAGTCGGACAATTTGCAGTCCCTCGTCTGGAGAGAACGTGGAACTCAGAACAATCTTGCTTATGGGTAGGAAACATCTCCACATCGTGGTGGCGGACGAATGGTGTGGGTAGGAGTCATTAATGGCAGACGTACGGACTTCCACATCGTTCAGAATGGCAGTTTGATTGTTCAGAGATAAAGAGACGAAATCCTTCGACCTCTTGTTGTGCTCTAGGCTGGTACCAGAGGAGATGGGGTCCTTCTGGCGAACAATAACACTCGTCTCCACAGAGCTGCACTCGTGGAAAACATGCTTGAAGCTGAGGGAACTGAACGAATGGAGTGGCCAGCTTGTTCACCGGACTTAAACCCCATTGAGCATGTTTGGGATCCACCCGGGTGGACGTATTGCAGGCAGACCAACACCTCCCACTATGGTTGCAGAACGTGATATTGCACTCTTGGAAGAACGGCAAAATATCCGTCAAGAGCTGTTGATAACGTCATACTGCCTATGTCACCAAATGTGCAACCGTACTGGCCGTATGAGTTGCCATCCGCCATATTAGAGGGGAACGAGAATAACTTTTACTATTATGGTAGCCCCGTAGTGCCACGCTCTAAGTAAACGCCATGAAACATAAAAATTACAATTGTAACAAATATCTCAATGCAATACGTTACCATATTATGTATATTGTGTGTGATATATCACCGGACCCCGTAATTGTTTTGAGTAGTGTATAAGATTAGCCTGATGTATATCTAGTGTACATAGATAACTGTGAAAGTAAGAGTTAATTTTTGTAAGAGAAAATCGATGGAAATTGAAGTGCCTACATATTATCATGAACGTAATACAGCTACAAAATAACGTATTTACACTACTGTAATGAAGGACCTTCCCTCTGGTCCACGAAATAATTAAAGGACTAGTACATTTTATTTCAGAGATTGAGTGTAAACCGGATATAGAAATAAAAAAAAATTAAACCCTCAATATTTATGAATGTAGAGTAATTTTATGTACACTAACTATCGCAGTTACGTTCATAAGATATTTCTGAAACAACAGACTCACTCAAACTAGTTCTCTTGTTGGTTCAAACCATACTTACGGTGACATTCCCTTCTTCAAACATTGAAGTTACATGCAAAATAAGCAATAAAACTGTCATGAATAACTAAAATATGATCAAATGTAATCAGTGCAGTAATGGCCGCGTGGCCAGTAATGGCGTCATGCTACGGAATAGCCGGCCGCGGTGGCCGAGGAGACTGAGGCGCTCCAGTCACGGTCTGCACGGCCACTACGGTCGGGGGTTCGAATCCCCCCTCGGGCATGGATATTTGTGCCGTCCTTAGTCTTAGCTAGTTGATAAGTAGTTTGTAAGCTTAGGGACTGATGACCCAGTAGTTAATTACCATAAAAAAAAGGAAAAAAAAAAAACAAAAAACAAAAAAAACAACAGCTACGGAATAGCGGCCGTTTCCACTAGTGTTTCGTGTTCTTCCTCGGGTATGGGTGTGTGTGTTGTCCTTAGTGTAAGTTAGTTTAAGTAGTTTATAAGTCTGGGGACTGATGACCATAGCAGTTTGGTCCAATAGTTTTACAAACAGTTAAACATTTTGATAAAATAAAGGAACTGATTGTCATGAGTAACACTGCTGACAAAATCCAAGATGATATTGCCCCTGCTTTTATTGTTCTGTTGTGACCTTTCCCTTTCAGCACTTGCAAACGCGTTCTTAAACTGGTTATATTTGAGTGGCGTTTGTCTTTATTTGATTGGACATAGTGTTAAATTTTCGTCTTGGCCATAAAGCAAATATTGGCAGTGATACTTCGTTTTTTGCTTTGCATTGACATTTCACCTTTTTACCGTGTGCCCTTTATTTGTAAAACAGAAATGTTGCAACCGTGTGTTTGAAACGTTATGGCAGTATGTACATTCTACTTGAATTCCAATTTTATGTTTTTTCAACTTATGAATTTCAAACAATTGTCGAAGTAGTAGCATTGTGACACAATAAAAAAGTGAGAAAACTGTACGTGCCAATATTTATCAAACTATTTTTACAGCTGCAGATTAATTAATAACAGCAAAAACAAAATTTCACTTTTAAAACAGAGTGAAATGTATAGGGCTTCTTGCCATTTGTCTGGCAAGTTGTACATACCAGGCAACCAGGGAGTTGATGCCTGGTTTTGTAGAGAGTAATACATTTTGTGCTGTAAATTTCATGACATACCATAAGAAGAAGAATATTTTATATTCTGTAAATTTGGTGATATGTCTAATGTGTATTGAAGATGACATTGACTTGGCTGACTTGATAATGGCCTCGGGCAAACCCGAAACTAGTTGTCAATAAAAAACCAACAATTTGAAACTTTGGCTGTTTTGAAATTGTTAATATAAATAGTAAAGAATTTGCTGTTCCCGAACCTCCCAACATGCTGGATTTTCATTATTAACTGGTGTTTATTGATAGTCATAATATCCAGTAATGTTAGTTTTCCGCCTTGATTTGATCCATAGAGACCATCAAATGTACTGTTGCGAGAATGATATTCAGTCAGAGAGTGCCGAGCATGAATATATTCAAATTATCCCGGAAAACTTACATTACTGGAAATTCCGGTTACAAATAAAAATCATTTGCAGGATTTCCAAGTAATCTTTAATATACCGTTCCATTATGCGCCCTTGTTAAAAATCAATATTCTGTCCATCTGTCGAGACCTCACTGCCCCCGCAATGTACGGACGTTTGGCGGAACCATCTACCATACGGGTCTTGCCACTGTAATTTATTCACGCGATAAAAATTTCAGACATTTTATCATGACAATATCCTCAATAGGTGTTTGCTGACATTTTCCTCAGTTCATTCTTATATTAATATGCAGATATTTAGATATATAAACCATTATGCAACTGAAATAAAACAAGTTTTCGCATACGTGTTTCGTCTTTGCTTACAAGGCATCTTCAGTGGCCTGAAATATACACATGATTATCTTTTACAATATTTCGTCTTTTATGTCTTCCGGTAGTTTAGGTTATAAACAGTTCTGGCTCTTTTTCTAAGTATGATTCACGATATTTTGATTTTGTAAAAGCTTACAGCTTTTGTAGATCTTGTTCTGCATGTGTTATTGCCTCAGGTAGGATGGTTTTCTTACTTCCTTTATCTCATTGGGATAATTCTTTTCAGCACTAGGTAGATGCCAATTTGTTCCTGTGATGTTTCTTATTTGGATTTGGATAGTGTTGTAAACTCTAGAATGTCTTTTTGGGGTATGCATGTTTTTGGATTGTTTATTTATATAATTACGTTTTTCAAATTAATTAGTATATAATGTGTGTGTGTGTGTGTGTGTGTGTGTGTGTGTGTGTGTATGTGTGTTGAAGAATTTCCTTTTCTCATTTATTACTTGTTTGTTCTCAGATTAGCTTTCTGGGTATTATAGTTTTCTTGTGTTTATATTAGGTGCTTGTTATGGTTGTTAGTCGTGATGATTTTCTTGTCTTTGTCTCTACTGGTTGGATGATGGTTGTATTGTTCGAAGTGTTTGGCAGATGGGAAGCCATTTAACAAATTTCAAGGTCCAGGAATATGCAAATTTGAATGCCAAAGCTGTGAGGAACGACAAGAAAAAATTTCAAAACACGATGCAAAGAGCACAATGGATGTTGGAAATGCGAAACAGTTCTTTCCACATTTGTCGAACACCTTCAAGAACATAACCATCATCCAACCGATATAGACCAAGACATGAAAATCATCAGGACCAACGACCACAACAAACACCTTACACATACACAAGAGAACTATCATATACATAAAGCGATAGCCTAGAGCAAACAAATAATAAATGAGCAGACAAACATAAATGAAAATTCACTGTTAAACTTAAAGAGATGAAAAACTAACTAGATAGGAATATCTTCACATACAAATTAATTAAAAAATAATTAACAAGCCAGCAACAAACACTCGCCCGTAATAAAATCTCGCTCTCTCTATCACTCTCACTCTTTCTCTCTACAAGAGACACGATGACATGAAGCAAGGATAGCAACAACGCACATATTACAAAAAGACATTCAACAGTTGGGAACCCCATCCAAAACAGAAATATCACGCAAGCTAACTGGCATGCACCAAGTGCTGGAAAGAAACATCGCAATGAGGTAAGGGAGAAACTGCTTAGGACATCGGTCCCTAGACTTATAAACCACTTATACTGCCTTTAACTTATTCTAAATACAACACACACACTGAAACCCGGGGGAGGACGCGAACCTGTGACGCGGGGACCACGCGATCCGTAAGGTGGCCATCCCGTGCAGCCAAAGGAAGAAAGAAAGACAGCCGGCCGCGGTGGCCGAGGGGACTGAGGCGCTCCAGTCACGGTCTGCACGGCACTACGGTCGGGGGTTCGAATCCCCCCTCGGGCATGGATATTTGTGCCGTCCTTAGTCTTAGTTAGTTCATAAGTAGTTTGTAAGTTTAGGGACTGATGACCCCGTAGTTAAGTCCCATAAGCTTAACAAACATTTGATTTGAAAGAAAGACAGCTAATTTGTGGCAACAACACATGTAGAACAGCAGCTACAAAAGCTGTAAATATCAACAAAAATTAAATTCCATGAGACATATATTCTCTCATTATATCAAATATATAAAACTTTTACAAAATCAAAATACCGTTATTTATACTTAGAAAAGCTCCAGAATTATTTATCACCTTAACCCCCCAAAACGTATGAGTTTCGTCTCCATCGTTCTTCTGATAATACGGACTTTTGGAAGGATGTACTCGGTGTATCCCTTCTATTCCGGTTCCAGTCCGTATAAGCGACGGCTTTTACGGTGCCTAATCGGAGCCACGGTGATGCAGCTGTTGCACAGTGTACCCGGCACCTCCACCAAACAATGTCACGTTGCAATGGAAGTAGGCTTGACTTAGAAGGCAACTAAACACAGCACTTATACTGAAAGCACGTTTATTACGAACTCAACATACACGCAGCACTGACTGCCTCTCAGGCAGAGTGCTCTGCTATTTGTACACAGACAGAATTTACCAGAAATTAGAAGAACAGTTAACATAAGAAACAAGTAGAATTTACAAGTGAACATAAGAAAGATGTAGAACCTTCTGGAATTGTAATTTACAAAGAAATAAATTTAACCGGCGACCTTCTGCTCCGCAGTCCGTGACGCTATCCCCTGCGCCACGCCGGCATTTGGTGTTCGTACTCTCTCGCGGCAATATTATAAAACACAATGATGTATATATTCCACGCCACTGGGAGAAACACCACATATATAAATAGGAGGCTTTTCAGTTCTGATTCGAAGCTGTTTCCGCCAGTGTTTCACGAAATAGTTAAATTTCAAGAAAAGCTGTTGCCTGGCTACTTTGTAGTTCCTTGCATATCCGTTGCACTTTGGCCTCAGGAGTCGAATGTTAAGTGATTGTTCGAACATGCTCAATACTGTGTCGAAACCTGCAACATATCGGCAAATTTCGAGAAGGTTGAAAAGCACTGACATAGTGTATCAGAGCCCATGGTGGATCCTTTGCAACAAGACAGACGCTGGATCGAGCTGACTGAATAGCTAATCGATTATTCAGAACATACCAAAGAACATATCATGTGAATATGAATTTCTTATCATTACATCTACATCTACATAGATACTCTGCAAATCACATTTAAGTGCCTAGCAGAGGGTTCATTAACCATTTTCATAACTTTTCTCTACCGTTCCATTCTCTAATAGCGCGCGGGAAGAAAGAACACCTAAATCGTTCCGTTTTCGATCTGATTTCTCTTATTTTATTGGGATGGTCATGTCTCCCTAAGTAGGTGGGTGCTAGCAAAATATTTTCACATTCAGAACTAAAAGTCGGTGATTGAAACTTCGCAAACAGATCACGCCGCAATGAATAACGTCTTTCTTTTAATGATTTCCACCCCAATTCGTGCAACATTTCCGTGACGCTTTCCCCCCCGTAACGTGATAAAACAAAACGAGCTGCCCTTGTCTGAACCTTCTCAATATCTTCCGTCAGTCCCACCTGGTGAGGGTCCCACAAGGAGCAACAGTACTCCAGGAGAGGACGCACAAGTGTGATGTAGGCAGTCTCTTTGGTGGAGCTGGTGCATCTTCGAAGCGTTCTGCCAATGAAACGTAACCTTTGATTCGCCTTCCCCACAATATTTTCTATGTGTTCTCTCCAGTCAAAAGTTGTTCGTAATTGTAACTCCTAGGTATTTTGTAGAATTTACGACCTTAATGTTTGACTGATTTATCGCGTAATTGAAGTTCAGTGGATTTCTTTTAGTGGTCATGTGTATTACTTCACACTTTTCTTTATTTAGTGTCAATTGCCAATTTTCGCACGAAGTAGAAATTTTGTCTAAATCGCTTTGCAGTTGCTTTTGATCCTCTGTTGACCTCACTAACTGATAAACGACAGCATCATCCGCGAACAGTCTAAGGGAGCTATTCAGATTGTCTCCTAAATCGTTTATAAACACGAGGAAGAGTAGGGGACCTATAACGCTTCCCTGTGGAACGCCAGATATCACTTCTGTTTTACTCGATGACTTACCGTCAATTACAACGAACTATGTCCTTTCTGATAGGAAATCGTGAATCCAATCGCATAATTGGGAAGATATTCCATAAGCACTATCATTAGTCTTTCAAGGTATTCTGTTTGTTTGTGAAGACGAGTGTGACAGTGCAGAGTGAGTGTAGTGCTGGACAGGAGTGAGTGTGCCGCGGAGGCGCGGCAGCAGCGGTTTCCGGACGAGTGGCGTCGCTGACCGCGAGAAAGCGAGGCCCATCTGGGTCACCGGGACGCGTCCCGGACAGCATCCTGCACTCTCGGCACGCCAGGGAAACTGAATCACAAGCATTCCTCTCCTCGCCTTTGTTCCACCATTTTTAATGTCTTACTTGTTTACTCGCCTCACTACACGACCTCGCCCGTGAACGTGTTTGTTCTGTTCTTACGCCACCTGCTTTTCCCGTCTCTGACCGTCGCCTTCCGCCCCACTCCCCGGCGACTTCTACCTGTACCTGTATCGAATTTGGTGCTGCAGTTTCGTTTTCACGCAGCTCAATTCTTATGACGTCATATCTCCTGAGCAAACTTTTTAGAAATACTGGAAATTAATAACCATACGTCAACTTATTATGTCAACTTATACTTTGAACAGATTGACGGTGTCGCTATGGGGAGTCCTCTTTCTCCCCTAGTGGCTAATTTGTTTGTGGAGGATTTTGAAGAAAAAGCCCTCAGTTCAGCAACATTAAGACCGACGGTGTTCTGGAGATATGTGGACGACACATTCATAGTGTGGCCCCACGGAGAGGATAAACTGACAGAATTTTTAGACAATCTTAACTCCATTCATGAAAACATCAAGTTCACTATGGAGCGGGCTGTTTACCGTTCCTGGATGTTCTGGTTCGACGCAAAGAGGATGGATTCCTAGGTCATTGCGTATATCGCAAGCCCACCCATACAGATCTTTATTTGCAGGCGTCCAGCTGCCACCAACCTTCGCAAACTATGAGTGTACTGGAAACCTTAGTTCACAGGGCTCAGGTAGTGTCTGATGCTGACAGCCTACAGGATGAACTCCTGCACCTGGAGGCGGTTTTCAAGAAAAATGGCTATTCGCAACATCAGATTAAAAAAGCCTTACAAATAAAAACACCAGATAAATCACAGGATAAAGATGAAGAGGAACGGTATGTGAAATCTACAGCCTTTCTCCCATACGTGGGTAATGTGTCTTCAAAAATAGCCAGAATCATGAAGAAACATAAAGTGGATGTGATCTTTCGCCCACCAGCTAAGACCTCAGCTCTTCTGGGATCTGTCAAAGATGATTTGTTATTGCGAAAAGCGGGAGTTTATGAAATCCCTTGTGAGTGTGGAAAACGTTATATAGGTCAAACCACGCGCACTGTGCAGGAACGATGCGTTGAGCACCAACGGTATACACGCCTTCTTCAGTCCAACAAGTCTGCAGTAGCCGAACATTTTATTTCTACTGGCCATTCCATGAATTACAAAGAAGTAAAGATTTTAACCACAGCATCTACTTTCTGGGACTCAGTTGTAAAGGAAGCTGTACACATACAACTGGCGGACCACCTGCTAAATCGTGACGACGTATTTCATCTTCACAATGCATGGAAGCCACTTATATCACGCCTCGATCTGAAAAAATGTCTGCGTCTTCTATTCCGATTGATGTTACCACTTTTAATGATTAATTTATTCATTTGTAAGCACTGTGGATACGTAACAGCTCTGTTTATGTTTGCACTCACTACTCACAGGTTATCTTTGAAGTATATATTTATCTATGACTAGCGCAGCAGTTACGAATGTGATATCTTCGAGCATGCGCAGTCTTATCCTCAGTAGCTTTGCATCACGTGATTTACCGTATAAACAGGCACGCGCAGACGCTGAGAACTCAGTCTTGGACTCGCCTTGAAGATGGCTGTAAGGTTTGCAGCCGAAATATTGGACGAAGAATTGTCGCTGTCCCCGGTGCACTCCCGAAAGATGATGGAATACTATGTCCGCCGGGAAAAATTCAAGAATCACATATGTCAACTTCTCCAAACCTTGTGCTGAATGATCGAACTCAGTTTCCCTACTCACCACTTCTGTCTGCAGAATCTAATGGACCCTCATAAACCACTGACTCCTATTCACTTGCCTCACATCCCTACCACAGTTCCGTAGCTTACTTGACTGATATAAATTAGTTCTGTTATTAATGGACATTTATGCCAGTAATAGGTCATAAAATGGAATCTATATATTCACAGATGTTTCATTCATCTTATACTCACCGTTCTATATTCTGAATATTTGTGCAGTTAATGAATAGACCATTTTGTTCAATTTTAAATGTTACTAATTATTTCTTTTTGTTGTAATTTATATTTTGTGTCACATATTATATCAAAGTTATACAAGTTCAATGATGTAATTATACCTATAACACTAGTCTTCTTTAAGAAATTGCTGTATACGTACTATCTGTACAACAACTTAAGATTTTTGACCTTTGAACTTGTAAGCTGCATAAATTGTATCTCTGTAGTGTTTACCTGACGATGGCGTAACTGCCGAAAACCGGTTAATAACAAATAAAATTTGCAGAATATTGCACAATTATCTCGTGTGTTCAACTCAAAATGAAAGTGCCTTACAATACTACAGAGGGTTACGAGGGTGCTAAACGTTAACAGGACACACAGGATGCTGCACTTATTTATTTATGCATTTATTTTACCTGGCAAGATTAGTGTCATCAGGCCCTCTTTTCACATAACCAGGCTTACTCAGAATGAACAGTTTGTGTACTGTTGTTGTTGTTGAGGTCTTCAGTCCTCAGACTGGTTTGATGCAGCTCTCCACGCTACCCTGACCTGAGCATGTCTCTTCATATGAGAATAAGTTCGGCAATCTACATCCTTTTGCTTACTGTATTCGTCCCTCGGTCTCAATCTACGATTTTTACCCCACACACTTCCCAATGCTAAGTTGACGATTCCTTGACGTCTCAGAATGTGTCCCACCAATGTGTCTCTTAGTCAGGATATGCCAAAAACTACTTTCCTCCCTAATTCGTTAAGTACCTCCTCATTAGTTACGTGATCTACCCATCTAATTGTCATCATTCGTCTGTAGCACCACATTTCAAAAGCTTCTGTCATCTTTTTGTCAGAACCCCTTATCGTCCATGTTTCACTCCCATACAATGCTACACTCCAGACTATTGCTTGCAGAAAGGACTTCCTAACATTTAAATTAATATTGGATGTAATAAATTTCGCTTCTTCAGAAACACTTTTCTTCCCATAGCGATTCTGCGTTTTATATCTTCTTTACTTCGGCCATCAGAAGTTGTCTACCTACCCAAATAAAAAAAAACTCATTTACTACTTTTATTGTCTCATTACCTAATCTAATTCCTTCAGCATCGCCTGATTTTCTGACTCTGCATTGCATTATCCTTGTTTTACTCTTCTTGATGTTCATCTTATATCCTCTTTTCAACACACTGTCCATTCCATTCTATTGCTCTTCCAGATCATTTGCGGTCTCTAACAGAATTACTATGTCATTGTCAAACCCCAATTTTTTTTCTTCCATTTGTGTAGTACATTACAGATATACCATGTGTAATACAAGCATTAAAGTTAAAAAAGTAATGATTATTACTAGAATAATTGTAACAATAATATAAAGATAAGAATAATAAATTATAATAATAACAATGATAATGACTCAGTAAAGGACAGTAAGTATGTTTCATATTGTGAACATCAGCCCTATTACCATTTAGGAATTGCCTCGTTATATTCTTGCAGATTTGAGTTATTCACGTCGAGCAGAGACATAATACGATAGAAATTGAGAAAAAGATACAGAAGAGGTAGACTGGTTAGAGGAAGAGAAATAGAATGGTAAGATTCAAAGCTATGATTGAGAAAAGAGAGGAAGAACTGAGAGGAACATAATAATGGCAGCTATACCGTCGTTAATATCTAATTTTTGAATTTCCAATTGAATGTTGAGTGGTTTAGAGTAAGACGTAGATGACATGGCAGTGTGGTCCATAGTCGTATGGCTGAGATGGAGAAAGATACGGAGAAAGATTTAGTATTTTGTAAAGGCACAGCCAAGATGCCAGACGTATTCGATCTGATATTGCGATTGTGTAATGATGACATGTGTTTAATGTGAGATGGTAAGTTTTGTGGGCACTGGTGGCTAAAAAAATCGATGAAGTAACTTAACTTGGGTGGAAATATTTTTCTAAATCTTTGGATTGCATGTAGCGATGAGAGCAATTTCCTGCAAGCTACAACTGTTTGTTCTTCCCAGTTTAGGTGTTCATCCAAGATTATCCCAAGGTCTTTCATTGTTTTTTATATGTTAGTTGGGCAGCACTGAGGCGTTCAAATAGAGATATGGAACCTTGGGGTCGGAGCAGCCATCTTATGGGTATAATAGGATTACAATCACAAAACTGTGACTTTTCTATTTACATTGGTTGCAGTTAATCGAACATTCTCCCAACTCGGAATATCAGTATAATGAAATAATCTCATTAGCTGCGCTTCTACTTCCCAGTAACAACAAATATTGCAGCAGAACAATTACTAAACATCTGTATTGATGACAAATTCCCGGAATATGTCCAGACACACACTGACAGCTCCAGAATCTCAGGTCATGACAAGATGGGTTGCGATTTTTATGTCCTCACTTCCCAGTAAAACATTCATTTATTCGGCAGAAGCCATATCTACACTCACAAGCTTAAATTATTCGCAGACTCTTATTGTAGGTAATATATTGATTTTATCGGATTGCAGAAACTTACTCCAAAATATGCAGACACCTACTATTCTCAAGAAACCTAATCCATTGATAATGGACATAATTAAAACTACTAAATAAAACGAAATGACGGAAATAATGTAACCGTATATCTGGGTCAAAGTGAATGCAAACATTAAATTTTATGAATAAGTCGATAACTTAACGAAAACCCTTGCTAAACACGGCCGCGCGGAAGTGGCCGTGTCATCATACTATGGACTGGGCTGTGGCTCCCACCGGAGGTTCAAGACCTCCCTTGGGCGTTCAAATGTTCAAATGTTTGTATAGCTTATTGGACTTAACTACGGGGTCATCAGTCTCTAAACTTACAAACTACTTATAAACTACCTTATACTAAACACGGCACAAATATCCATGCCCGAGGAGGGATTCGAACCCCCCATCGTAGAGGCCGTGCAGGCCGTGACTGGAGCGCCTCAGTCCCCTCGGCCACCGCGGCCGGCCCTTGGGTGTGCATGCGTACATATGTGTGTGCGCGCACGCGCGCGCGCGCGCGCGCGCGCGCGCGTGTGTGTGTGTCTGTGTGTGTCTCCTTAATCTAAGTAAGTTAAAGTAGTTCGTAAGTCTAGGGACTGATGACCTTAGCAGTTTGGCCCAATAGGTTTACAAACTTTTGAACATTTGATTTTGCTGAACACGGAACCTTTAAATAAATCTTATTGACGGCATCAGACTAAAACGTGTGTAGTACATAAGGAAGAAAGCTTAGGGTTTAACGTCCCGTCGACTGCGTCGTCATTAGAGACAGATGTAGTATGGAAGAACAACGTGACAATGGGACAACAAATATAAATACTCAATACTTGATAAGGGAATGTACGACAGACATAAAATTATAACACATATTTTTCCCCATAAGCTAATCACACGCAACTGTGAAACATGTTTTACTTCTCGATGTAATCTCCATGAAGCTCAAAAATGTTCAAATGTTTGTTAGGCTTATGGGACTTAACTGGAGGGTCATCTGTCCATAAACTTACAAACCACCTATGAAGTAACTTACGCTAATCACAACACAAACATCCATGCCCCTAGCAGGATTCGAACCCCCGACGGGGACTTCCTCGTGGATCGGAGCATAGCGTCTCAATGCGCTCGGCCACTCCGCTGCGGCCTCCATGAAGCCTTAAACGTTTATCACAACGACGACACCGTGATTCCATGGTCACTGCGAACGCTTCTTTAAAAGTCTTTTCGATCAATGGAAAATTGTTTATGCAATTGGAGCACGGCTAATGAATATGCAACCATGAACAGCGTCTTTCAGCGTTGGAAAAAGCCGAAAAAGTCGCCAGGAGCCACGTCAGGTGACATCACTTCAGAGATGTTGTCAAAAAAAAAAAAAAAAAAAAAAAAAAAAAAAAGAGAGAGAGCAGCCTTTTGGCCATCTTTCAGCAATGGCGTTATCCACCTGGAGAACACTTCTCGCCTTTTCAGGTCGTTGCACAAGATTATATGCACATATCCAAAGGAAATGATAAATTTGGAGGCATGTGTTACACACTCCTTCAGCGATCCTGCAAACAATTTTCTCCATTAGCTCGGTCATATCGTCAGACTGGCTGGTACGAGGGCCAAACGGTCTTGGTGTGTTGTCACACGACGTTTTGCCTTCTCTGAACAGTCGCACCAATGAACGCACGTTGGACACATCCATGACACCATCACTACATGTCTCACTCAACTGGCAGTCAATTTCAATCGGTGGCACACCAAGCAGACGGACAAAACGAATGATTAAAGGGTGTTCTTGTACTGAGCAGGTCGCCATTTTATCTTTCAACAACAATCCTAACTCTCCGCTGCCGCTGGAGTTCTACGGTCAGTACAGTGCTGCCATCTATATCACGTCATGACAATGAGTGCGTCCGTATTTTAAAATAAACCTCATGTTTCTCTCAGTAGACAGTCTAGAGAAAAAAACATCGGATATAACTTGAATTCACATCGTATTGTGGACATATACAGCCAAATATTCCTTAAAAACCGAGGTTTTGATTTACGGCAGATAGAAGATTGATAAGCACAATAATCCTAATGTGCTTTTATCGTGGATCCTTCCCTATCCACCTTCACCTGACACACGTGAGGGAGAGACAGTGTTTAACCTCTTCAGGGACAAATTCTTTTCCTATAATTTCTATTCAGTCAATCATTTTTAATACTACGTTTCAGGTATTAGGAATTTATTAAAAATAGATATTTTGGTACGAATGCAACAATATACACTTCGGGAATCATAATATGAAATGACCACATTTGTGTACAGGATGCAAATTTGGTTACATAAAGTTAATGGCCACATACATGCCAATATCCCTGAAGAGGTTAAATGTTTGTAAATTGATTGGACCAAACTGCTATGGTCATCAGTCCCTAGACTTAAACTACTTAAACTAACTTACACTAAGGACAAAACACACACAAATATATTATATATGCCCGAGGGAGGACTCGAACCTCTGACGTGAACGGTCGCCCAGTTCGTAGCGTGATGCCTTAGACCACGCAGCCATTCCGCGCGGCTGAGATACCGTCCATGTTGTGAATGTGATGGAACAACAATGTGCGATAACAGTCATATGTTTATCGAATGCAATCTATATGTAAGTCAACAAAATGACAAGTAACGCTATGTGATCAAAAGTATCCAGACACCCAGAAAGACAAACTTTCTCAATGTTAGGTCCATTGAGCTGCTACGTACTTCCACGTACTCCATATGAGCGACATCAGTAGTCATTAGACATTGTGAGAGAGCAGAATGAGGCGCTACGCGGAACTCACGGACTTACGAACGTGGTCAAAAGACGGGGTGTCACTTTTGTCAGAAGTCTGTACGCGAGCTTTCACATTCCTAAACATCGCTACATCCACAGTTTCTGATGGGATAGCGCAGTGGAAACGTGAAGGGACACGTACAGCACGAAAGTGTACAGACCGACCTCGTCTGTTCACTGACAGAGAACGCCGACAGTTGAAGAGGGTCGTACAGTGTAATAAGCGGGCATCTATCCAACACCTCATAAGATACCATCAGCCATTACCAACTACCACGTCATCTCTCCTGCATTAAAATAATAAAATAGTAATTCAAATAATAATGAAATTTCCAGGTAAATGAATATGAGTTTGCAAAATACTGAAAACCGAAAGAAGACTATTGTCCCGAGGCTACAATTCAAAATAATTAAATTAAAAAAAGTCTTGCACACACCTATCATTGAGAAAATGAACAACGCAGTCGCATTCGTCGGTCTAGAGAAATAAACACTCGTCGTGACGGATGATGCCTATTAGAAACCATTCCCTGTACAACCTTTCAGCAATGAGAGCACTGCAAACTAGTTCAAATATTTGTGAATCTATGGGACTTAACTGCTTTGGTTATTATTCAATAGGCTTACAAACTACTTATACTAAGTTAAACTAACCAAAACCAACACCGTCTAGATACAAGGCCTCACAACCGGTCCGTGTCACGTCACACCTATAGGCTGCCCTCGCAAACTCACTGGCTGGCCGCTGGGGCACAGCCCACTGCCTCGTAGCTTCAGACAGTGACCTTGGGAGGGCAGCCTATAGGTGTGACGTGACGCAGACTTGTTGTGAGGCCTTTTATCTAGACGGTGTTGTCAAAACACACACACACACACATACACACACACGTGCCTAGAGAGGACTCGAACCTCCGACGGCGACCAACCGCGCGCTCTGCAGCGTAGCGCCTTAGACCGCTTTTGTTTTTTTGTTTTTTTTTTTTCTTAGTTTTTCTGTTAGATCTATGGTTCGCGGTCGTTCGTTCAGTTCGTTCGTGTTTGTTCATTCCCATACTAAGCATGTCAGTGTGTTCTGCGAAACTGTATCGGAACCACTCCATCGTATCTGAACAGCATTGAGTAATGAATAGGTCTGACCTTGATTCATCGTACGATCTATCACGGAACAATGTGAAAACGACACTACAGAGCGGCTTAGGGCAGCTCCTTCAATCCCAAGTTCCCTACTTCAAGATTTTCAGTGGAGTATCATCTATGTCCTATGAAATTTATGCACTCTCTCACGGAAACAGCCTGTATAATTTTCCAATGGAATATTAGGAAACTGCGCGATATTCGTTGTCAATGGAGTTAGTAGCTAATATATTATAAATTAAAACCTGATGTGCGATGGGGCGGTTTTTCATATATTTCATTGTTTATGACTTCGTAGCTCCTGAAGTACGTGCCGCACTATGATATAATTCTGCAGGTGCATTTATTGGTATGTGTGAGCACTCTATGCAAACTGTGCCGCGAATAGAGTTAGTAGCAAAGACGCAAGGAATTAAAAACCAACCCGTGATGGCACACTATCTCATGAAATTAGTTTCGTATTATTATATAATATTCAAGGTACATTTAATGATATATGTGCCTATTGTAAGATGGCTCGGGAGTACAGTTAGCAGCGTAGTAGTAACAAATTTTAACGCCATGCTGAATGCCGGAGTTGCACTGCAATAACAGCGGTAAAGTACTTCCTTCCTTTCCTCATTTTGTTGGGGTAGTTAAAGAGAAAGATGTGAAATTGTGTGTCAGGTTTGTGCACTCGTTCTCAAACAGCGGAAGAATAAAGTCTTGTTATTCACGTGTGCGACAGTTTGTGGCGCACTTCATTGTTTATGACGCCATTTCTCCTGAACCATCGTAGGTGGTTCTTATCCACTAAGAGGTTATTGGATGACGGCGAGGAATATGTGTACCACGTGTTATTGAAATCGGTCCAGTACTTTAGGAGGAGTTGTGGAACATCATCGCATGATACGGCAGTTCGTTGCGCATTTCGTTGTTTTCGTCATCACATTTATCGAACTTAGCCTCAATAGGTCGTCAAAATAGGTACTTTTCGCCAAATTTATGGTAATGTAAGTTATGCCCATGTTTCAATGCCTATAACTCAAAAACGGCTACTCCAAATGCAAAGGTCATGTATCAAAGTTGAGGAGCATTAAATTCTGCGTAAAAACGGCTCCTCAATTATAAAATTGGCTCTTTTCTGTGCACAAATACCAACAAAACCGTCAAAGTAATCTAGCGCTAAGCTCGGGCGAATATTATTGTACGATGTCAAATTACTTTTGAACCACAACTCATACACAGTCGCCCAAACATCAAATATAAATGTAATTTAGTTAGGTATGTACCTACTTAGATAGTTACCTCTTTGTATTAATATGACTTAATTACTATGTCAGTCAAAAACAATAATAAACCGATTTCAAGATAAAAAAAACAACATATCAAAGAAAGATTTTATTAATGAAAATGTTCTTCAATTGCAATATTAAACTGATGAGATAAATGTTTTACAAAAGTCGTTTATATTAATTATTGTTCTGTATTTAGATTTACTTACTTACTTTTTTTTTCTTTTACAATTTTCAGATTTTCTGCTTTCCGTGGAAAATGGTCCCGTTGACGAACATCGTCAAATTTTTCTGGCACGAGATGTAAATAGATTTAATCGATCTCTTAGTTAAGTTAAATCAAGTAAGCTACTTTCTTCTGTTGGACAATTAAGGCATGAAAACCCCTTGCAATTTTTCAGCGAGAGCTCTTGCGGTGTAAATAGGTGTGCCTTGCTTGCCTTATCCACGTTCCAGGTTTCATAACAAAGGTATTGTTGCACAATATTCCCGTTCACTACTACGAGGTATGTGCTCAGTCAGCAGGACCAGTAAATTAGTATCTTCCTATACAATGAAGACGTTGTCACTCTGTCTAAACTGTTTTATGGCTCTTACAACAATCAAGGAGTCAGCATCCTGTATGGGCTACATGACCTGGTACCCTTCGTCACATAATTTTTCTGCCAACATTGAGATAAGACGTTTCTTATTAAGTTCATTCATTTACACTGCAATGTTTGCGTCGCCAGGAGAAACATAGGTGGCAGCGTTTTATCTGTGAGATACAGGATCAACATTGCACCGTTAACTGTAATTAACTTCAAATGTTGCAGTGAATAAGCAAACAAAATGAGGGGAAAGACATAGAAGTGTCACAACAGTAGCAGCTGAACGTTTATTTTGTGAAAATTGAAAATAGAATGATTAGATTCGCTGACGTGCGAGTTGCCTGTTCCGGGAATACGTATCTGTGAGATTCTACGCGACCATTCTAGTGTTAAGAAATATTCTTTTGTTTGGGACTTTTTTTCATCAAATAAAACTGTAGGGGAAGACACACTGCATTCCCTTCTACTTCATTCAGCATATTTTATGCTTTACTCAGCTCCCTCCACAAGGTAGCCATCGAACACTACAGTGCATTTGGACCCATAGTATTAGTTGACGCAGTTCACATACTTTTCAAGGCTAAAAGAAAATATTTCACCAGCATTCCACACAATACATTGCAAGAGGAATCCACCGGAAAGAACGTAGACTGTGTTGCTTGTGATTACAACATTGACTGGACTGAACAGGTTAAAGAGGTCTGATTTTCTTGTCTAACGGAATTTTCCGTCGTCATCAAAGAGAGATAATGAATATGGGGCTAACTCAAATCCGAAATATGTCTCGAGCTGTTGTGGTGACTTTATATGGCAAAAAGACAAGGAATTGGACGCCATTTCCACAAATGAACCATCTTTCCCGGAATGCAGAAAATAAAAATTGTAAGTAAATGTAAAATACAGAAAAATAATTAATATTAATTTCAGTAGAAACTAAAAGGGATAATACACATAAGTATTTTGATTTAACCATACGAAAACATAATGACAGACACAAATCAACTATCTTTAGAAAACCTAGTAGCACAGACATGATTATTAATGCCACATCTTGCCATCCGATGCGATATAAGTGGCATATTTTAACAGTATGTTATACCGATTAATCAAGATACCCCTCGATAACGAGAATATCGAGGATGAGTTCATTACATTGAAGCATATAGCACACATGAATGGGTACTCTCCTGACTTGATTGACTGATTGATTTTTCCAGCGAAACGAAAAAAGTCTTGGTCCAACCCGCCACTGCCCGCACCGAAACTAAGTTTATTGTGCGGTATCGCTTCATGTATATCTAGTAAAGCCAACCAATGACCTTGAACAGTGCAAGGAGTCCCTTTACCAGTTCTTTATTAGACACAATTTCTTCGGGTCTGGTTGTCCCAAATATTCTGTGCCTTTTATTCTCCAATGCAATGCATTCGAAGATTAGATGTGATGCGGTTTCATCACCGTCATCACAGATCCTACATTTAGGGTCCTCTTCTGTTATTCCCATTGTACATAGGTGTTTTTTGAAATTACCATGGCCTGTCAGCAATCCAACCATGAGTCTAATCTCTCTCCTGTTCACACCCAGGATTGCAAAGCTTCTTTTAAAACATGGCTTTGGCATCATTACCTTGCCTTGTTTTTGTTGATGGACTTTGGTCCAATATTCTACGTGCTGTCTTCTGAGCCAGTTACGTAGCTCCAATTTGATCATTGCCTTGGTGATTGTCAGGACAGGTTCCGGTCCAATAAATGGAGTCTCTGCCCCCATCCTGGCTAATCTGTCGGCATGTTCGTTGCCACTGATCCCCGAGTGGCCAGCGACCCACAATAGGTTTACTCTATTGCTTTCCCCTAGCTCCACCAGACCCCTGTGACATTCTGCAACAATTTTAGACCTTGTTGCAGGAGCTAAGGGCTGTCTGAATAGATCTAGATACTACGATCTTTTTAGCACCTACGCAAATTCTCCTCCACACACGCCCTGATGGCAATGATTTCGGCCTGGAATACTGAGGCCAGTTTTCCTAGAGAGATGACGCCCTCCAGTCTTGGCTGCACCCATATACCCCGGCCCCAACACCTTGGTCTGATTTTGACCCGTCAGTGAACCAGACAATATCCCCCGTAAGGTGTCGAACTATTTTCTCCCACTGCTCCCTGCTTCCAATTGTTATAATGAAAGGCTTTTTGAAGCAGTATGGGGTTATAATATAGTCGGCTGGCATTTCCCCAACCTTTCCTATATTTACCTCACTCACTATTTTAGTGCGTTCATCTTAGTCCCACGAGATTTGGGGATTTATATGGTCCACACCACGATAACCCCGCGTGGTGCAAGGCTACTTACTCAGGGAGGTCGCCCGGTATCCCTGAGGCTCCGTTCGAGACACATCCACCCATGTGCCACGCACCCCTCGGCACGGATCGCATCACACCTTGGGTTGGGAAAGGAATTGGGAAAGGACTGGGAGAGGGTAAGGAAGACGGGACGTTGTGGGACACGCTTGGTCTGATCCATCAGCTGAGGCCTTTCCGGCAGTAGGTTCTCTACCTTCGGTAAAGCCCTCAGTTTCACGCGGATACGCAAGCCTCCCCACCCGCACGGCCAGTGCTTCGTCAAGGTGGTGTCCCCCGGAGAGGACTCTCCTGACTTAGTAAATGACTCGTATGAGAAATTGAAAAATTAATTACAGAAAAGAAAAAGTAATAATACTGATAATAAGAAATTGGAAACAAAACTGATAATAAGGTGAAATATGTCACTATGACAACATTGAACATCACTCCCGTAAGTCAAATGTGACACTGGCATTTGATAATAATATGAGTCTAAATGCTAATGATGAGGATAACACTAATAAATATACCGAAGGAGGTGTGTTAAATTAAACTGTGGTGAATGCTTGGGCTTTTGTATAGGCAAACAGCGAATTTATTTTTTTTAAACATACTAGTAAAAATAATAAGATAACGTTTGGACAGCTCATTCAAAGTAGAAAGCACAATATTACAGATGTTAGACGTAGTATGAAGATATTACACATTCCTCCTAAAGATAAAAAACTGAATATTTTAGATAATTTACAAATACATAGTCATAGGAAGAAGAACCTAGGAGACATATTGAATGATCAGTTAGACTCTAATAAATTCTTTTGTATTTTCGATTATGTATTATAATCAAGTACTTAAACTCCATAAATAATAGGACTAACAGTGATTTCAAGAACATTATCAAAAGTAAAAAAAAATAATAATAATAAATAAAAAATAAAATCACTCGGCAGTATACAATAAATATTAATTACGAAGGTAGGAAGTATAGAGGTAGAAATGAAATAAATTCTTTTAGGCCACAAGCATATACTTATGATTAAATATAATACATCAAATAGATATGAGAATATGAATCCCCATAATCGTTGGCTGTAGAGCTGAAGCACTGGAGCATATGTCTTGATGTAGACTTTGAGCTCCTGATCGTACATCATAGCAGATATTGAGAGACCAATCAGATGCTGTGCAATTTTAGACCTAAAGCACCATACCAACATGTCAGACTGTAGGTATGACTATAGACCTGAAACACCAGATCACTATTATATATCTGTCAATTTATTTACCTCCACAAATGAACAATTTAAAGTACAATATGTGACAACAGACATAAACCTAGACCTTTTAGTATCTGCTAATGTGCAATTTTGTTCTCACTATTATAAAAAATACAACTATGGATCCTCGTTCACAGAACCACTATTACAAGATATTAATACATAACTCCATAGATAAATGGGTCATAGTTTTAGACTGTTAACATTGTCAGTTATTGTGTTGTACAACAGATTATGAAAACATAATTTGTGCTTCCATAATATCATTATGTTTTATAATGAAACAGTGTTAATAGTATTTTTATGATTCACTGTATCTATTACTTTGTTAAAGCAAATAGAATTTCAATGGAGCATTTTATTCATGACAATGTAAATACAAGATATCTGTAATTTTACAATTACTCCACTATTAGTAAGTCATTATTTAAATAGAATATTTTAATACTGTATTGATATCACTGAATGTAACTGTACAATATACATCTATTTTATAATGCATGTATCGATTATAGAATATCTTTGATGCCACATTGTAATAAGATTTTTGTTATTTGTAAACAAACGTTCTGAGTGATGGGATGTTATAATTTTATAATGGACGCAAAAAATCTTTCATTTCTGACATACCCATATACAAGAATAAAACGTAAATATGACGAAATATTACCAAGTAATATTTAAATGTTAATAGGTATGTAATTATGTTAATTGTGGTATTATGTAATATATGACACTTTCATACAGTTGTATACACCAGTGTAATATATGTCTTACAGGCTTGAAGATGGCAACGTATAATTGTTGAAACCGGCCTAAATAAATACTGTTTCGATTAAGACACTATGTTTGGAGTTTAATATTTATGGAAGGGCTGCAGTTGCTAAAACCTTAATAATAGAAGCCATCGCAAAGCTGCAAAGGAAGCGGTGCCACGATAATAAAACCTGGACACTTGATAACTGGGAATGTGTAGTATGGTCCCATGAACCATTGTTTGCAATGGTTCCTACAAACAACCGGGTTTATACATCGAAACCCCGAAAATAAACCTATGATATGGCTTATCTGCTTTTTTTTTTTTTTTCAAAAATTAAAGGTTTTAATTACATAACTTCAACACAACCCAATACCTAAAGATTACAAAGGGTCTTAATAAGCTACTTTAGTTTACAGTATTATTGTTACTTCCAAACCACTACCACTCATAATTCTAAGTTACTTAGTTTACAGTATTGACACATTGTAATTTGTTACCCCAAATCACTTGCTCTGGGCTACTATAGTGAACATTTCACGTATATTACTTGTATTACAGTTATGTTTCTTACTTTAGTTTACAGTATTGACACGTTGTAAATTGATATTTCAAACCACGTGTTCTAGATTAGTATAGTTTACAGTGTTTATACACTTGAATTATGTTAGTTCAACCCACTCTTCAACCTCACTTACGCTTAATTCTAGGCTGTATATATTACTAATCTACCCACTGCAGCGTTACAAGTGTGCCAGTGGTGGAGTAGAAACCTAGAGAGTATTCAGGCCGGCTCAACGAGCTAAACTCAGTAAGCGTGACCCTGTTACTGGGCAGCCTATTATGGCAATCACTGCAGTGAACCTTCCTTCTTCAATTCCGGTTCTTATTATAACTACAACTAAGAATAATCTACTCTCTACACTACGGCTTGTCATGATTGGCGATCGTCATACCTTCCCCCAGATCCAAGGGACAGATTTTCACAGCCAATAACGGTGACCCAGTCTGTCCTCCGTCGGCATGGTTCGGCATAGCAGTCCTAGTCCGGTTTTTGTGTCACATCATAGTACGTTCTGTCTCAAGAAGTCTGTCAAAATGTTTTGGAATTGACGTCAGCTAACTCAGTAAAGACATTGAAGGTCTGTTCTGACCGTAAAAGCTCGTACGTATCAGTGTCCGGTAGCTGTGTGCGCAGTTCAGAGGCAGCGTCTTCGAAAGTAGTACACTCAGATTATGAGTTCAGGTGTACCGTCTACAACTCTACAGCCACAGTCTGGTGTTGCCTGTTTCCTAATCTACAAATATATGCTGGGTAGGACCCATGTCCTGTGAGGAAGTGTTCAAATTCAAATTGGACTGTTGATGTTGCCTGCTCTGACGAGTCTCGTTTCCAATTGTATCGAGCGGACGGTATAGAGACAACCTCATGAATCCATGGATCCTTAATGTCAGAAGAGGACTGTTGAAGCTGCTGGAGGCTCTGTAATAACGTGGGGCGTCTGCAGCTGGAATGATACGGGGCCCCTGATAAGTCTAGATACGAATCTGACAGGTGACTCGTACGTACGCATCCTGGCTGATTACTTGCATCCATTCTTAACCATTCTGCATTCCGTCGGACTTGGGAAATTCCAGAAGGACAATGCCACACCCCATACGTCAAGAATTGCTACAGAATGGCTTCAGTAACACTCTTCAAGACACCTCTGCTAGCCACAAAACTCCCCGGACATGAAAGTTATTGAGCATATCTGGGATACCTTGTAACGTGCAGTTGAGAAGCGATCTCCAACCTTTTGTACTCGAACCGATTTATGTTCAAAAATGTTCAAATGTTTGTATAACTTATGGGACTTAACTACGGGGTCATTAGTCCCTAAACTTACAAACTACTTATCAATTACCTTATACTAAGGACGGCACAAATATCCATGCCCGAGGGGGGATTCGAGCCCCCGACCGTAGTGACCGTGCAGACCATGACTGGAGCGCCTCAGTCCCCTCGGCCACCGCGGCTGGCTGAGGAAGTGTAGTAGACTGTTCTTAAAGAATTTCAAGATTAACATTTCTGCGATATCTGGGAGAAGAAGGATGGGTCCTCCGTTCGTTTTCCTGGTGTGTCCACGCATCCTGCCAGAATTACAACCCACTTCTCCTGATCTCAGATATACTTTTGGATCTTATTCCCAGGATTTCCTCCACCCTGCCTTGGCTGGTTTTCTTCGTCCATATCCAGCGATTTGTTTTGTGATCTTGATGTCAAGAGGGCATAGACTTATTAAAGCCAAATTGTTCTGCGGGCACCGACAGAGTGGGGCAGAACGCTCCGTTGCACTCGTCTCACAGCCATGGCAGGCATCACCCTCGATCCGTAACCCACTACCGATCCCGGTATACTGTTATGATACAGTTTGATGAGGTAGGGCGGTAGGTGAAACTCCGATGCTCGATCCCCAAGTTACACATCGCCAAGAGAGATCTTTCAGTTATAGCGTCTATGTGTGCTGCGTAACTCCATTTCTCGTCTATTATTACCCCGTGGTACCGGGCTTCCTTTCGCCTGATTATGGGAACTCCATTAATGAGCACGATGGGATTTCTAGTTAGTTACCTTTTCAATAATAAACAGACTTGTTGGGCGCTATTTCTAACTTCGTTTTAGTGCACCAGGCTGACAGTACATTCGTTGCCGTTTTAACTTTGTGTTCTAGATCTTCGCGGACCCGGCCGCTGACCAGGAGTCGTAGGTCCTCAGTGTAGGATATCGCCTCCAGCACATCATCATATTTCCTTAAGTTTGCCAAGAGTGGCTCCATATTGAGGTTCCAGGACAGAGCCCTGAGGGCATCCTTGGTGATCATTTTGCCGACTCTACCGCTGGGGACGATAGCCAGACCTCCCGGTCGTCTACGTAGCTTGTCAGACAACCATATGGCAACCCTAGGCCCTCTATATTCCTTAGATAACAGAAGAGTGACGGCCACCACAGGTTGTCAGAGGCGCCACTGAAGTCTTCCGTGATGCCGAGCACGTACTTATACAGGGTTGAGGCATAGACTTCGGCTGCCAGGGTGATTGCATCGGGTTCAGAGCGCCCCTGCCTGAAGCCAAATTGTCTATCGCTCATCCCACATGTGATTCGTGATTCTGTGTGCCAGCACATCAGTCAGGCGGGGGACTGATGACCTCCGTAGTTTTGTCCCCCTAAAACATCCAAACAACAACAATCAGTCAGGCAGATCGGCCTATAGGACTTGCCAGGGCTGGGTACTATACTTACTCCTTTCATGATGATGACAATATTTTCTTTTTTTTTCAGATCCTTGGGACCTTACTAGTTGTGAGACATTCATTGAACAGTTTAGTTATTTGAGGTACTATCTGGGAGGGGGGGGGGGGGGGAGTGAGCGTGGGCGGGAAATTGTACTACTTGTGCAGTGATCCTATCGTGTCATGGGTCTTTGCCCCTCTTCAGCATTCTGATCTTCCCAGCAACCTCGTCCTCAGAGAAGGGGAAGACCAGGATGTTGTACTCGTAGCCCAGGAAGTCCCTGCCCTACATTAATACTTCGCAAATCATATTGAAATGGATACCAGAGGCTTCATCCAACAGTTATTATATTTCTCTAGCGCTACATTCTCTAATAGCGCGGGGGGGAGGAACACCCTAAATCTGTCCGAATTTGATCTAATTACACGTATTGTTTTACGATGATCATGTCCCCCAACGTAGGTGGGTGATAGCAAAATATGTCCGGATTCGGAAGAGCAATTTAAATTTCGCAAATAAATCTCGCCGCAACGAATAACACCTTTCTTTTAAGGATTTCCACTGCAACTCGTGTATCAAATCCGTGACATTCTCTCCCCTATATCGCGGCAATACAAAACGAACTGCCCTTCTTTGAAGTTTCTACATATCCTCCGTCGCTCCCACTTGGTGGGGATCCCACAACGTGCAGCAGTACTCCAAAATAAAACGCACAGGTGTATTGTAGGCAGTTTATTTAGTAGCGCTGTTGCATCTTCCAAGTGTTCTGCCAATAAAACGTAGTCTTCGGTTATGTGTGTTCTTTCCAAAGTAAGTTGTTCGTAATTTGTATTCCTAGGCCTGTAGATTTGACTGATTTATCATGTACATGAAATTTAAAGGATTTATTTTAGTGCTCATATGGATGACTTCACGCTTATCATTATTTAGGGTCAAATGCCAATATTTTCACCATGCACATACTTATCTAAATCACTTTGCAAATGCTTTTGATCGCCTCGTGATTTTATTAACCGATAAATGACAGCATCATCCGCGAACAGTCTAAGGGAGCTGCTCACATTGTCTCCTAAGTCGTTTATAAAGAGAAGGAACAATTGGGGCCCTATAACCCTTCTCTGGGGAAAGAAGCGAAAGAAGCGGCTACACTTACTGCGCAACCCAGCCATCATTTTGCACGACATTGCGCGGGCGCATACAGCGCAAGCTGTGGCTGCTCTGTTCGGTCAATGGGACTGGGAAGTATTGTGTCATCCACCATACTTCATGGACTGAAGTTATTGTCACTTTGATTTGATTCCGAAGATTAAAGAATCACTTCGTGGCATTCGCTTCCGAATTGTTCCAGAGATTCGACAGGCGGTAGACCGCTCCATCGCACCATCAAAAGAACAGGCTCTGCTAACGGTATACTACGCCTTCCACATCGCTCGCAACGGGTTCTATACAACTCTGGTGATTACTTTGAAGGACAGTAACAGGTACAAACATGTAACGTTATTGTATCGGTTGTGTACAAAAAAGTAGCCACTATTTAAGTTTCAAACCTCATATCTCATTGTCAGAGGGCTTCTTATCGTCTGAGATAAGGGTCCAGGATCTACACAACGCTGGTGATTACTTTGAAGGATAGTAATAGGTACAAACATGTAACGTTATTGTATCGCTTGTGAATAAAAAGTAGCCACTATTTAAGTTTCAAACCTCATATCTCATTGTCAGAAGGCTTCTTATCGTCTGATATAAGGGTCCAGGTTCTAAACAACGACTGGTGATTACTTTGAAGTACAGTAACAGGTACAAACATGTAACGTTATTGTATCGGTTGTGAATAAATAGTAGCCACAATTTAGGTTTCAAACCTCATATCTCATTGTCAGAAGGCTTCTCATCGTCTGGGATAAGGGTCCAGAGCAGGACCTCGGCAGTTTCGTGCCAGGACTCTGTCACCCTTCACCCGTCCCTGACTGTGGACAGGACGATTTGGGATCAAATCTTTCCTCTGCGAAGCCTGGTAGCTCGTAGCTCTTGAGGGAATTGCTCCTTTAAATCCCTGTATGGGGTGAGCCAGTGTTGTCACTGTTGACAGACCACGATCGCTGGTAGTACCTTCTGACAGACTGTCGCAACTGTTGCAGTTCAGTCGACCATGGTGAGGAGAAGCCGCCACCTGCTGGGTGCTGCGGCCTTTACCACGTGCATTAGCGCACCCACTAGTCGTTCAGCTTCCGGCAATGTAGGGGTCTCATTCCCTGGCAAGGCGTTCCCAGTTTGTTTTATTAAAGTTTGATTGCAACTCCCACCCTATGTTCCAGTCACACTCTTGTGAAGTAATTCGGAAAGAGATTAAGTTATTAGCGCTAGTTGTTTCACTGTCATGTACTCTCCAGGCCGCAATCTTCCCCATCAAGATGGGGTCACCAAGGTGACGTCGACGTTCATGCCTTCACCGCCGTCTACCACGTCCGTAAGGGGGTTTCCTGGTTTGTTCTCAATGACGAGCTGGAGAGCCATGATCGTTTTTTCAGCTTTAAGCCCCTGGCGTCACGAGAGCGACTGTACTACAAAGGGGAGTACGGTGTGCCTGATTCCTAGAGCCAAGCACAGGAGAGGTCCCGTTATGATTTAGACAACTAAATCGTGGTATTCAATTGTTTCTATCATTACCTTCACGGTCCGGATAAATGCGAATGAGTATCTCACCATTCTCGACAACAAACTGCTCACTACGACTAACAATGCAATATTCTAAAATGATAATGCGCCCAAACATGCACCCGCAAAGATTAAGGTGTGCTTTGTGCAGCACCAGAAAGTTATCGAACATCTCCCTGTACACCAAAATCGCCATGTCTCATCATTGAAGGAATTGAAGAAGTTATTCTGCTCCATGCTAACGCGCGTCCACGCGTTTCCAGCGTCACTCAGAGTGCACTGGCCAAATTCAAGTGGGAGTTTCAGACAGTGAGGACCAAATTTACAGCTCCAACATATTTGAAGTAATTGGCGAACGTTTTCGAACGATAATGTATAACATTCGGTTGAAAAATAAAAAGACTATTTACGAATCTATTCGTCTAAAAGATGAAGCTCAGCTGTTCTCAAAGCCAACGGTGGACCAACTCCGTGCTAATAAATAAATATTGTGCCTATGTCAGGTGTTAATATTGTCACGTTGAATTCGAAGGCTGGTTGTTAATAGAGCACAACACTTTACACTTAGAACATCTTTAACTTACTACTAACACAAGCGTACACTCAGTACAGACTGACTCCTGCTTGGAGTGCTCTACTATTTATACATAGAAAGAATTTTCTGAAACATACAAGTACATCAAACATAAGAAACAGGTAGAACATTCTAGAAATATTAAATACAAAGAAATAAATTTTTTCTGCTCGTGGGGTGATTTGAACTGGGGACCGCAAGCACAGTGATCTGCATTGTTAACTACTGCACCACGCGTGCTGTCGGAAGTCTCGCAGCAATATTAGTTTTTCCACCTTTGTAAACAAACAGACATGCAGAATAAGCTCCATACAATACTGCTATGGGATAACGGCACCTCGCGAATACGTGTGAAGCAATATTGGGCCATTAGGTAGTATTCTTGCCTACCCCATAACGTCTAGTCCTAACCGATGACGTTCACTTACTCTTTGGTATATAAAGATTACCCCGTCTCTTTACACTAATTGATGGCCAGACTCAATCACCACAGTGAAGCGGGATTCGTCAGAGAGCATCTCTATGGACCACTGCTGCTGACCGAAATCAACTTGCTCCCTCCAGCAAGGCAATCTTCCTCGTTGATCTCTTCGCTGAAGTTGGAAACACTTAACAGTTTCCGAGCATACCGACCTGCCTCATTTGCTGATATTGTTTTGTTGCGGTCTTCGGTCCAAAGACTGGTTTTATGCAGTTCTCCATGCTACCACATATATGGCAAGTCTCTTCATCTCTGAAAACGAACCGTGGCGGAGTGTCAAAGCGCATTGAGGCGCTATGCTCCGATGCGCGAGGTCGTTCCCCGACGGGGGTTCGAATCCTCCCTCGGGCATGGATGTTTATGTTGTCTTTAGTATAAGTTAGTTCATAAGCAGTTTGTAAGTTTAGGGACTGATGACCCCACAGTAAAGTCCCATAAGATTTAGAAACATTTGAACAGAAGCTTAACAAACTTTTTTTTTTAATCCGAGCGGCAAACTACATCCCTTTGAACCCGCTTACTGTATTTATCCCTCCGTCTCCTTCTGCGATTCCTCCCTCCCTCCTCCCACGCACAAACACTTGCCTCTTTTTTACTAAACTGACGATTGTTTGATGGCTCAGAATGTGTCATATCAATGGAGCCCTTCTTTTAGTCAATATATGACAGAAATTTCTTTTCTTCTCAATTCTGTTCAGTATCTCATTAGTAACGCGGTCTACTCACCTAATCTTCAGCATTCTGTTGTAGCACCAAATTTCAAAATCTTCTGTAATTTTTCTGTCTGAATTCTTTATCGTCCACTTTTCAGTCCCGTACAAGGCTAGACTCAGGACCTGTTCAAAATGTTCAAATGTTTGTAAATCTATCGGACCAAACAGCGTGGTCATCAGTCCGTAGCTTACAAACTACTTAAACCTAAGTAAACTTTCCTAAGGACAAGCACACATATCCATGCCCCAGGGAGGACTCGAACCTCCACGGCGAGCAACCGCGCGCTCCGCAGCGAGACGCTTTAGACCGCTCGGCTACTCCACCGCGGCTTAGACTACATTCCTTTACACTTGTTTCCTTCTTCCTTATGTTCATCTTTAACCATTCAATCAACACACTGTCAAGTCTGTTCAACTGCTCTTCCAGGTACTTTGCTGTCTCTTAGAATAACAATCTCATCGGCAAAACGTAGTTTTTATTTCTTCACACTGAACATCAATACCTTCTCCAAATTTCTCCTTTCTTACCTTGCTCAGTGTACAGATTGAATAACACTGGGGAAATGCTACAACCCTGTCTTATTCCCTTCCCAATCACTGTATCCCTTTCATAGCCTTCGACACATATATTGTTGTCTAGTTTTTGTATAAATTGTATATAAATTTTCGTTCTCTGAATTTTACACCCGCTATCGTTAGAATTTTGAAAAGTGTATAACAGTGATCATTTCCAAAAGCCTTCTCTAAATGTACAAAACCTATAAACGTATGTTTCCCTTTCCTTAAGGTATATGTAAGGTAAGTCGTAAGGTGAGTATTTCCTCATGCGTTCCTTCATTTCTCCTAAACAGAAAGTGATATTCCGCGAGGTCGACTTCTACCAGTTTTTCCATTCATCTTTAAATAATCTGATTTAATCGTCACGAAATCGTTGTGCCAGAGACACGTATACTGGTAGAGCTCACAAGTTCTGCCACTAGGGCTACGTATCGATCCTATGGGGGTGGCGCGGTCCGTCTACAGCCGGGGTGCTTTCACGTTGCATGTCCACCTGCAGCAGCCTTTTATAATCGCGAGACGACACAGACGCATGCATTACTACGGCGACGATAGGTAGAGTAATCGACTTCGAATGAACAAAATCCTCGTCAACGTTCGTCAGCACACAAACGATACCCTGCATGCATGTTGCTGTACCACAGGGAATATCGAACTTATCAGTTTCATAGCAACCCTCGTCAAACACCGTACTGCTTGAAATGTCGAATATAAACAGCGAATTCTTGCACAGGGTACAGTTTACAAATCCCACACTCTGTATTTCATTTTATTATTATTGGTCGGATGTTTCGTCTCATTATTTAGAGTCAGTTACCAATGTTTACACCATACTGGTATCTTATTTAGATCTTTCTGCAGTTGGTTTTGATCTTGAGACGGCGTCATCTGCAAACACCCTAAGAGAGCTGCTCAGATTTTCTCCCAGATCGTTTATGTAGATAAGGAACAATAGAGGACCAATAACACTACCCTGTGGAACGCCGGATATCACCTCTGTTTTAGTCGATGCCTTAACATCAATTACTACAAACTGTATCCCCTATCCCAGAACGAAACTTCCACTCTGCAGCGGAGTGCGCGCTGATTTGAAACTTCCTGGCAGATTAAAATTGTGTGCCGGAACCGGGATTCGAACCTGGGACCTTTGCCTTTCGCGGGCAAGCGCTCTACCACACAATTTTAATCTGCCAGGAAGTTTCAATCCCCTATCCAGTCATAAATCTGGGGCGATATTCCAGAACCACGCAATTTTATTAAAAGCCGTTTCTGAGGTACGGTGTCAAAAGCCTCTTGGAAGTCTAGAAAAACTGAATCAATCTGATATCCTTTGTCGATAGCACTCATCACTTCGCGTGAGTAAAGAGCTAGTTGTGTTTCACATGAACGATATTTTCTAGATCTTTGTTGACCTTGGGCCAAAAGATTATTCTGTTCGAGATAATTCTACAGGATATGTTCTAAAACCGTGCTGCAAATTAACGTCAATGAATTATGCCTGTAGTTTAGTGGTTTACTCCTACTGCCTTTCTAGAATATTGGTGTGACCTGTGCAACTTTCCAGTCTTTTGATACAGGTCCTTCTTTGAGCGAGCGGTTGTATATGGCTGTTAAATAAGAAGCTATTTTATCAGCATAATCAAATAGAAATCTAATGGGTATACAGTCCGGTGCAGAACACTTGTTCTTGTTAAGTGATTTCAGTTGCTTCACTAGTCTGATGATACCTACTTCTGCGTTACTCATTCTGGCCACTGTCCGTAATTCGAAATCTGAAATATTGGTTCCGTCTTCTTTGGTGATGAGTTTCGAAAAGCTGTGTTTAGTAACTCTGCTTCAGTAGCGCTATTATCGGCGGGATCGCCATTTCTACCATGTAGTGAGGATATTGTTTGTGTTTTTCCTCTAGTATATTTGACATATGACCAAAATCTCTTTGGGTTCTAAGTCAAATTTCGAGAAAGAGTTTCATTGTAAAAAGTATTATAAGCATCTCGCACTGAAGTCCTCGCTAAATTTTGACCTTCTATGTACAATCGCCAATCGTGGGGATTTTGTATTCGTTTAAATTTAGCATGCCTTTTTCGTTGTTTCAGTGTTCAAATGTTTGTAATTCTAAGTGACCAAAATACTCTAGTCATCGGTCCCTAGACTTACAAACTAACTTGTACTAAGGACGATAAACACAGCCCTGCATGAGCGAGAACTCGAACCTCCGACGCGAGCGGCCGCGTGACTCTACAGACCGCAAGGCCATGCCCGCGCAGCTATTTCGTCACAATTATCAATTTCTCTGTAGCAGTTGTCAATCAGTGTAGAAAATCTTTTGGTTTGTGATTTTGTGCCTAATTAAGGTCGTATTCCTTGCATTTAGACACTGGGGGAATGATATGTTTCTTGACCTAAAAAGAGGGACATACAACTATAGTGCCAAATCGTGATTTTTATGAAACGTGCAGTCTATTGTAATACCCATTCTTTAGGCATTTTTGCAACAGGAAGGTGATGTGTTGTTCCAAGCTGTGCGGGAATGGTGTTGCCCTCTAAGGCATCTTGCTGCGAAGTGCGTTGCTGCTCACCGTCGGTTGTTCGCGTCCTCCCTCGGGCTTGAGTGTGTGAATTGTCCTTAGCATAAGTTAGTTTAAATTAGTTAGTAAGTCAAGGGACCGATAACCTTAGCAGGTTGGTCCTTTACGTTTACAAACATTTGACACCAGATACCTCAGTAGCGCTTGAGCTTTTGATCTGCAATTGCAATCATCTCATGTACTCCATACGCACTGATTGAACAATAAAGCTTGACTCAGTTATGAAACTCTTGTTGTTTACAATACGTCGCCCAAAAAATACCTTCCTATTTTTTATGATTGTCATAAGAATCCCCCTTTCATAGAGAAAGCAATTTCTTAGCTCATCAAGCAAGCTGTTGCAATAAATTTGACACTCGTAGTATTCATATAAAGGTAGCCAAGTTATTGCTTTAATGTATACTTGAAAAATGTTTCAGTGCAAAGGCGAGGAAAGATTCGTTTATCTTCCTGACACTGCTATTTCGTCGCAACACCAATGCGAAACAGTGCGTTGCAGTAAATTTTCTCCGTTGCGTAACAGCATAATGGCTCCTGTATAGTGTCTTCCTCCAATGGCGGTAGTAAAAGGATAATTAGTTCTGCTTTTCCTCTCCGTGTTCCAGACAGCGAGATGAATGGCTGACCTGGTACACCGTAACGCCCGCCTGCTTGCCGCTGTGCAGTTCACGCCTAACCGACACATTTCCTCCTTCCGGGTGCCGGAGCTTCAGGCAGTAACGAGCCGATTAATTTCCTTGAGCAAGTGGCTTTCGATCCTGTCTTGGAGGTCAGCTCTCTGTGCTGTGTTTCTGCTGTAAGGATGTAGGAATCATTTCCCTGCCGGCATTTGTCCGAGGAGGATAATCCTGAGGCCGCTATTCTGACTACCAGACTTCCCACATAGGTAAGTAACTTTATGCGAATTATTATAAAACTATGAAATCTATATCTATAAATGTGAATTTCGTGTCGGTGTACGTTTATCACGTCTGAACCACAAGACATAAAGAGCGAACAATTTGTACAGTTACTAATGTCTACCCGGGGAAGGCTTCAGGCACGGTTTTATGGCGATAGGTTAGCTATTTATCTATATATATTAATGTGTATGTCTGTTCGGTGTATGCTTATCACGCCCGAACGACAAGACGCAGAGACTTAAATATTTGTGCAGTTACTAATTTATACCTGAGGAAAGTTTTAGGTACAGTTTTACAGCGATCTGATAGATATTTAGTAATTTGAAGAATATAACGCGCAATGCGGAACAATAATTCCTCTTTGTAAATTATTACTCTTCGAAAATGGTTTTATTGGTTGCATTGCTGCTTGAGAGTTGATAATGATTAAAAGTGGAGTATACTGGGATGGAAAGTTATCGATGTATATAAAATTCTACGTGTGTGTGTGTCTGTGTGTGTGCGCTCTGCAGCGAAAACTAAAGAACGCAAACGAATGGTCTGAGTGTAATTGTTGTCCGACGTCTCCCGTTGTACACTATAGCAGTTACATGCCGATAGCTATAAGGGGATGGAAGATATGGTGGTTGAAAGTCGTCAAATTATTAAAAAAAATCGGACTGAAGGCCAGCGATGACGTTTGCGACTCTATAGCAAGGAGGTTACATACAGCGAAACGCGATGCCACAGGTAATATATTTGGTCTATGCGTGCTACAATGTCTTCAGCTCTTTCTCTGTAAACATAAGCATACGAATGAGGAAACATAAGAATATATAAATAAAGCAGTAAAAACGAAATTTATTGCAACACAGGCTATAAGGAATAATGTATGTATTATTTATTGTAAATCATTAAGCTCTTCACATAATTTTATTTTTTTAATTGAATGTTGATTAAAAATGTTTGTTTCTGAAGAAAGTATTGCATTACATTTCATCCTTCAAAACCAGTCTCATAGCACACTACTGAAAGATAGCTTATCTATCATAATCAACCAACGCGCGAGCGGAGCCGCGGGTTTAAGCTAGTAACTACTATTCTCATTCGTTTTAACGTTTTTTAACGTCATGTAAGGTATGTACAAAATGTTAAAACTCGTATTCAAATGTTCAAAAATGTTCAAATGTTTGTTAAGCTTATGGGACTTAACTACGGGGTTATCAGTCCCTAAACCTACAAACTACTTATGAACTACTTACGAACTAGGACGGCACAAATATCCATGCCCCAGGGGGGATTCGAACCCCCGACCGTAGTGGCCGTGCAGACCGTGACTGGAGCGCCTCAATCCCCTCGGCCACCGCGGCCGGCAAAACTCGCATTCTAGACTTCATTTTCCCCAAAATAAAACCGATCATATTGTATGCCAATTTAGGTTAACTGCATAGTGAAACTATGATGTACAAATATTTTAGGTGTTTCTCAAAATATAAACTGAAGTGTCTTACATACGGCGGAATATCCTTACCGTTTATTAAACGCAGACACATACATGATTGCATCCCTGAATGAGTGCTCCATTAGGAAGGTCATCTAGCTTTCCACTGCGTGTAACATTGCTTCACACATATAATAATGTTGAACATGTAGGATAACTGTACAAAAAGTGAAAGAGAATAAAAAGAGGCTGTAATATGCAATTTCCACAAAACAAAAATGCCATGTACAGATGAAAATATAGAGTAATATGGTTGTTGTCGCTGATGTACTCAGTCATTGCATTAAATGAGCCTATACACGAGGTGCGTATCGGCCAACTCCTCATCATTAAACATATCCAAAAAAATCTGTGTATCACTGTGAATGTGCATCCGATCTTGAAATGACTGAGGGTTTTTTTATTTTTTTTTTTTTTATTTACCAAGAAAGCAAAAACTACATATCTGAGAGGTTTCCACTATTCGGTGATATGTAGAGTGTCTCTCCCTTCCGACATCTTTGAAAAAAGAAGAAAACCGGACACAATTGATTGACTCAGCAGCCACATGTTCGAAATAGTGAGAGATAAGGCAATAAAATATGGGTTGAGAAAAAAGTTCGGCCGCTGTGGAGTAGCCGAGCGGTCTAAAGCACCTCGCTGCGAAGCGCGCGGTTGCTCGCCGTGGAGGTTCGAGTCCTCCCTGGGGCATGGGTGTGTGTGTTTGTCCGTAGGTTAGTTTACTTAGGTTTACGTAGTTTGTAAGCTACGGACTGATGACCACGCAGTTTGGTCCGATAGATTTACAAACATTTGATTTGAAAAAAGTTCGTAGTCCTGTTCAAACTGCCATTGAGCGGACACGACAGCTTCTCCGCTTTCAGAACATATTATTTTTACGTAATAGTTTCGAAATTTGTTCTTCTTAATAAATACAATACTGAGATACTGATCCAGGTGAGAATTTTAGCACAGTTTTATGACCAGAATGAAGGCTCAGAAGTAGATTTTTGCGATTGCTGTGCTGGATGCGCGCGCCCTTCCGCTCTGTTTGCTCGCTAGCTCAGCAGCTGCGTGATATCGCGACCACTCTCATCTTCCTAATTACAGCTACCAAAGGATCGTGACACATGAGAAGCGAGGAAGTCTTACGCAGTTCAACTACAAGGGGACGGCGTATAACGCTATGTCTGAAGTCCAAAGGTGTTGTTTACATGAGTAGGGGAAACCGGGGCACATTTTCCATAGGGGCAGGTTTTCCAACTCCCTTTAGTTTCGAAACAAACCGCTAGATGGTACCACCGTTGATAATGTAGGAAGTAGCAACTAAGCACGCTTCATTTAGGAAATTTTCAGTGCTGTACCGGCAGTCACAACGATGGCAGGGCCGTTTTCCTCATTTTTGCAAAGGTGAGTAAACTTTCACATTTGTATTGAAACTTCAAATAAACATACTAGCGTAAAACCTATTATTTTGACACTGCACACACTAAAAGTGGTTTTTTTTCCCTTCACGTAACTGTGCATTTGTTTTGTAAATAGCTTACACGGTTACTCATGGACGTAGTGTTGTAGTTCCGAATGTGGTGACGGGGCACGTTTTCCCAGAGCATACGGGGCACATTTTCCTTATTGCTTTGAGTCTTAACGCCAAGTCTAAAGCAAATGAAAAGTGGGTACTGTGCACGAACTGCAAGAAATGGGCGCATGGAGACTGTACGAAACGAAATGCTGCATTTTTTGTTTGCTGACATTGTCATTCAGACAATGAGTATGAGTTTTGTTAAAAAATGTCTGTAGTTGTGAAATATTTGAGTCACATATTTTGTAAAACCTTTCAGTAGCATTTATTTTTATTTAATGTGGTTACTTTTACTAGCCTTCTTTTGTAACGTATTGTAAATGCATAATAAAACTACATATTCACTGAATTCAAGATAATTACCTCTGTTTTACCATTTAAAGTATAGTTGGAAAATTTGCCCCTGTACATTTTACGTAAGCTGGAAAACTTGCCCCGCATACGGGGCAAATTTTCCAACGCAACATGATCAGACAAAATCATTTGTTGCCAAGAAGGATATTTACTATTTTCAAAAATATCTGTACAAGATTGTAGATAAAGGTATAGGAAATATAATGTTCCGCTGTTTACCTCAAAACCGATAAAAATAAAAAGTACAAAAATAAAAATGTAAAATGGTGGAAAACGTGCCCCAGTCTCCCCTATCATCACTCTCTTACGCTGCGGTTGCTAACACTTTTACGCTCAACAGTGATATATTTGACGGACATCTTATATTTTTCACTATCGGAAGTTTGCCGACAAGTAGTGTACGGTCCTGATCTCAGAATTGTGTATCGTCACCAGGATTGAAACACAATGCAGTCTTTCGTCGAGTGAAGGCTATGTACAGAACATTCGCTATATGGTGTTTTAATGGAGTGTCATCCATTATTTTTATAGGGTGATAATTAAAGTTACATTTTCAAAACTCTGTGATAAGGAACCTCTGATCATAAAGATGTCAAATTTGAACGGCTTATAATCTGAGAAGGACGAAACAAAAATCAACGAAAATTTTGTCACTATATGGCGCAACAAGCGCCAAAACATGCAAAATAAAACACGCAGGATATATAGTCGTTCCTCAGTTTGTGTCTGAGAAGCTCGGCATGAATGTCTCTGAGTCAGTAATAGATCACATGCTGCTGGTAAAGGTGTTTTACGAAAACTGATTGTGTGCCAGTAGGTCTGCAAAAGTTCTGGAAACTCAAGTGTGGAAAAAACATCGCTGTCCCGATGTCTGCCTAGGGTCTGGAGAAAATGATTACGAAATTTCAAAAGAGTGGGTTGTTTGAAAGGCAATGTACTAGAGGGAGTAAAAAACATTTATTGACATGATGTCCGAAAAGAACAAACACCATATAAATAATTGTAAATATGCCCACAACATGCAATGAAAATTTCAATGCAGACGTATTCAAATGCTCTATCCCTTGCGGGAATCTAAAATAGGCTGCGAGCTAGTGGAATCAGTCGACAGGGGGCTAGAAGTTGAGAATTTCGGTTGGAAGCGAAACGTGCCTGGATAGCCTAATTGGTTAAGGCGACCGCTGGCCCAAAGCGGAAAATCCGGGTCCGAATTCCGGTCCAGAACAAATTTTCAACTTTATCGTTGAATTTATTTCAACCCCCCGAAACGGTCGAAATGTTTAAATATTTCGATTTGGTAAAATAACTGATCCGACGTCAGTAGACGGTGTGACCACAACATTGCGAGAAGGGTCGAGCGGCGGTGTTCAAAATCAAAATGTTCAAATGTTTGTATAGCTTATGGGACTTAACTACGGGGTCATCAGTCCCTAAACTTACAAACTACTTATGAACTAACTAATACTAAGGACGGCACAAATATCCATGCCCGAGGGGGGGATTGGAACCCCCGACCGTAGTGGCCGTGCAGACCGTGACTGGAGCGCCTCAGCCCCTCGGCCACCGCGGCCGGCGGTGTTCAAACATGCAGTGCACGGGGAATTGCTCGAACTATCGACATGCCTCTAAGCACGGCACATAAATTTCTCAGGGACACCCTGCATAATTATTTACATAAAATTACTCGTGTTTATTAGCTTCCTAATACTGATCTTCCAGTAAGACAAACATTTGTTCTGCAACTTCTTGTTCGTATGTAAGCGGACAATCAATGGTCATGGAACATTCCGTGCCCAATGAACCATCAAAAAACGACTCTCCCCATCCGATGTGGCACAAGCATGACGAGGTTAGTTGAATGCCAAACTTTAATGGTAATGCACATTGCACATGTGCAACTCACTCCATAGTCGTTGTATTGCTGCTTCACTTTCACATTTAACCAAATTTTCGTTTATTTTTTTCATTTTTTTATTTTTTGTCCCTAAAAAGTTTTCCCATTTTTCGATAACACATATTTTATTTCTTGTGTCCCAGCCTCGTCGCCGCTTTTGTGTCTCGTTTCCTTCGTAGGTGTCGGTGGCCGAGTAGGAAGACCGACACAGGAATAAAGGTAGCACGCTTGTGCAGGTACGGAGGTGAGCAGCCAGTGGGACAGCAGAAACTAGAAACACTAGAGTAAATTAGAACGAGATATATATTGCACAGAATTTATACAATACTTAACTTTTACATAGTCAGTACGGCAGAATGCTAATACATAGTTGAGCTAGAGGCCTGCCTAGTGCCTGTCCGATAGCCAAGTCTTCACTGGTGCCTATCTGATTCCGAAGTGTCAACCGGTTCCTATCTCAGTCCCAAGTGAACGATGTCGTTCATTGGCGGCCACGAGCGGAGTTGTACCAGAGGGCGCTCGTGGCTGACGTCGCGCCGTGCGTGCATGGCGGCGCGCGGCGAAAGTAGGTGGCGCGCACTTTGGACTTGTGCGACACCACATTGTTAAGACTGAACATTTTGTTTATTATTTTACAGAGTTCTTCAACCCTTTAAGTGCGAAATTAGCGCGCGCGTGCAACCCTTCCTCAACCAACAATATGTGTCGCGCCTCCTGCCGCTGCAGTGCTGCGTAATTTTTCCACACACAAAACTTTTCCTGTATGTTTTTGTTTTCGATTTTCCCTTTGAAAAGTGCATTTTGTGTTCTGGTTTGTGAACAATTCCTTGGCTCACAAGAAGTCCAGCAAGGGTTTTTACCTCATCACTCGTAGTATCCTATCAACTGCGAAAACTGGAGCGAAATGCTGAATGTGGATGAGAAGATATGATCTGTTGTGCGTGTAAGTTAGTCTGTTCAGCAATTATTTTGCACAAAGCATCATCCAAAATACACCCAAAACGAGTCATCGGTCATATTGTTTCAGAGGCATAACTTTAGCAGTACTGCCACTAATGAAATGTTGATTACGAATTGAACTAGTACGCACAAATGCACTAGGTACCGTCTATTGCAGTAGTCTCTCGTCGTCAGTTGTTTCTGAACCTAATTCACGTTCACTTGCCTGCATATCTGTATCTTGAAAACTTTCAGAAGCGTCACTGCAATTATCGTCACTTTCTAAAACAAGCTCCTCTCTCTCATTCTGATAAACGTCTTATTTTCGCCATTGCAAAAGATCATTTAATAACGCGTCTGCTTCACTGGACGCAATCTGTCGACGTGTGGCCTAGAGCAAATTGCTATAATTAACCCAAAATAAGCTTTCTTGCCTGAATTGAGTTTCCATGTAGTGTACGAAGCTCATTTAATACCATACCTTTAATGTCAGGGCCAAATCTCGTCATTCCAACAAGCTGTTAGCGATAGAACGCGGCGGAGGTATATATCCGTCATTCGCAGTTAAATTGTATATTATAATCACCAAGTACAATTTCAGCTACTCATTTACTCCGCAAAGCCTGTTCAGTGGATAGCAGAAGGTAATTCATACAAATATTATCTGTTGTCTTTCGTATTGCATACGCATAATGAAAGCATGAAAAATGACTCAAAATGCCTCTCTCTTATCCATTCGTTTCTCATGGGAGATATACGACGATGGCATCTAAATAGTCACACTGTCATCTTCGAATACCGGTTCTCTGAATCTGAACAAAAGTATTTCGCAAGAATTACGTCATCTTGCCGCCAATGATTCTCAATTAATCTGCCCGAACATGACTTTGATATTTCGTATGGGTTGTTCTGCTTAGGAATATTAAGCTCATTAGGGTCCATTAGGCTTACACTGAGTGACCACAGATTATATGGTCAGGGTTAGACAGACAATTAATTGTGCTGAGAAAAGGAAATAATACAGGTGTGAAAATTACAGAACCATCAGTTTGATAAGTCATGGTTGCAAAATTTTAACACGAATTATCTACAGGAGAATGGAAAAGCTGGTAGAAGCTGACCTTGGGGAAGATCAGTTTGGATTCAGGAGGAACATAGGAACCCGGGAGGCAATATTCACTTTACGTCTTATCTTAGAAGATAGATTAAGGAAAGGCAAACCTACATTTTTAGCTTTTGTAGATTTGGAGAAAGCATTTGACAATGTTGACTGGAATAAACTCTTTCAAATTCTGAAGTCAGCAGGGGTAAAATACAGGGAAAGGAGAGTTATTTACAACTTGTACAAAAGCCAGACGGCAGTTATTAGACTCGAAGGGCATGAAAGGGAAGCATCAGTTGGGAAGGGAGTAAGACAGGGTTGTAGCCTTGCTCCGATGTTATTCAATTTGTACATCGAGCAGGCGGTGAAGGAAAGCAAGGAAAAATTTGGAATAGGGATTAAAGTACAGGGGGAAGAAATAAAAACTTTGCGTTTTGCTGATGATATTGTAATTCTGTCAGAGACAGCAAAGGACCTGGAAGAGCAGTTGAATGGAATGGATAGTGTGTTGAAGAGAGCATATAAAATGAACATTAATAAGAGCAAAACAAAAAATAATGGAATGCGGTCTTAGAAAATCGGGCGATGCTGAAGGAATTAGATTAGGTAACGACACAATGAAGGTGGTAGATGAGTTTTGTTACTTGGGTAGTAAAATAACATGTGATGGTCGCAGTACAGAGGATATAAAATGCAGAATGGCAATGGGAAGAAAAGCATTTTTGAAAAAGAGAAATTTGCTAACATCGAATATTAATTTAAGTGTAAGGAAGTCTTTTCTGAAGGCATTTGTGTGGAGTGTTGCCTTGTACGGGAGTGAAACATGGACGATAAGCAGTGCGGACAGGAAGAGAATAGAGGCTTTTGAAATGTGGTGTTACAGAAGAATGCTGAAGATTAGGTGGGTAGATCGCATAACCAATGAAGAAGTACTGAACAGAATTGGTGAGAAAAGGAATTTTTGGCATACCCTGGCTAAAAGAAGGGATCGCTTGGTAGGACACATTCTTAGACATCGGGGAATCGTAAATTTAGCATTGGAGGGAAGTGTGTGGCGGAAAAATCGCAGAGGGAGACCAAGAGACGCGTATAGTAAGCAGATTCAGGTGGATGTGGGTTGCCGTTCTTATGAGGAGATGAAAAGGCTTGCTCAGGATAGAGTAGGGTGAAGAGCTGCATCAAACCAGTCTCCGGACTGAAGACCATAACAACAACAAGGAAATAATGGCAGAAAATTAACATTTGAGGCAGTAAAAGTAATTGAATGAGCGATGTGTCTGAGGCACGTATTCGGAAGCTGTATACGTTACATGAGAAACAGCCGCGTACTCCAACATCCTTCGTAGGACTTCTTTGAAAAGTGAAGTAATTAATTTATTCTTCTATATTTATTGTGCCCGTTATCATTGTAAACATTATTTCTCTTGTTTAACTAGTTTCTGACAACGACTGTGTCATCTTTCTTTGATATCTCCCGGTGGTGGAAGGATTAGCCGTTGATACTAGTTCAACATTTGCAGGGTACCCCTGATTGTGATCTTTCTGCATCTTTGCATGAATCATGAGGCTCCTTCCATGTAGAATGTGCGGCACCAGTGTGGGAGGCATCGTGCCACTCCAAACAAGTTGACATTGCTCTAAATGAGACCGTCAGGACTGTCACTGGTTGTTTGAGGCCAACACCTGCCCACAAAATTTACCCATTTGCGGCAATAGCACCGCCAAATATCAGACGTTGAGTAGCCAGTGAAGTAGAAAGGAGGAAACAGCAAACCGACCCACGGTACCTAATGTATAACCACCATGCAGTTCCAGCCCGTCATAAGTCTAGGAAGAGCTTTATCCAACGGACCGTACCACTAGAAGGCTGACCTGAGACTCGCCGCCTGTCTTCATGGACGGATTCTTTACAAAATGCGAATCTACAACCCAAGGAGGATATTGCACAAGAGCTGGAGCTACAGTATAGTACATGGAGAACACTGAATAGATTAAGAACAGGACTCACAAAATGCAAAGTAAATATGGTTAAGTGGGGCTATTCTGAAGCTGACCAATGTGAATGCGAAAACATACAGACTAATGAACATTTATTCATGTGCCCAAGGATGGAAGTTGTTTGCACAACGGAAGATCTGCTTTTATGCAATGACAAGGCCATTAAAGCTGCAGAGTTTTGGAAGAAGACTGTTTAGATGTTCTCACCCGGACACGGAAAGTAAAGTAAGTAGTGACAACGACTGTTATAAAACGTTTTACCTTCTACATTTCTACAAATACTCTGCAAGTCACATCGAATTGCATTACAGAGGTTCATCTAACCGTTTTTATGACATTTCTCTACAGTTCCATTTTCTAATAGCTCGCGGGATAAAGGAACACCCCAATCTTTCGTTTTCGATCTAACTTCTCTTATTTTATGATGATGATCCTGTCTCCCTATGTAGGTTGTTGCTAAAAAAAATGTGTTCGCATTCGGAAGAGAAAACCTTAATATCAATGCTATATATTGATATGTACTAACGTGTGACTTCGCATGTCTCCATTTGTGTAAAAGAGGTACATGATTTAACTCTAAGGCTGTAAAGTACCGACTCAGGCAGCACCAGTAGCGGATCCCAATCATTCTGCAATATGAAGGAATTTTATAAATAATGTAAATCGTCACGGATGTGCCCACGGTGGAGTTCGCCCTTGTTTACTATTGACGACCGTAACCAGCGGTGATTCGTTACAGGAACATGCAGACGTGAATTTAACGTGCGGTAAGGTGGAGGCAGTGTCAGAAAAGTCAAACGAATGGGCAAAGAAAAATTAAGCTATAGTTTTCGTTCTAATTGTGATAAGTTTGACGCTGACGATAACAACTTGAAATAACTCAGTCATTAACCCGACTCTGTGTCGGAATTCATGTCTGTGTGGGCGCGCTCGACAACGAGGTAAGGACGGTTGGGAACGTGATAGTGCTATTTTCACTGACAGGTTTTGCCGGTAAGGAAAAGACAGATGGTGGCCTAAAGTTCCCGTTCACCGAATGTTGCGGCAAAGTCCTGGATTAAAGATAAAACTTCCTTGCAGTGTCTCAGTGTGAATTGTGATCCGCCCGTCGGACAGGGACATTAAGCTCGGCAGCCCGGCTTTGTGCTATTCTAGAAACGTGTGCCATGAGCAGGCACGGGTTCCACCGTCTCTCTTTCATTATCATCACCATCATCATACAGTGCAAACACATCACTACACTACACGTGGATTCATTACACTCAAATACACTCCATAAAGATACATCTACAAGTGACGTACACCTTGTAAGTTACTATAGTCTGCATTTCACACCTATTAATCCCCACAGTTTATTAAGTTGATTGCTATTATACTGTGCAACGCCTAAAAGATTGGTGAACGAGTGACTGTGTTATCCATGTCTTCTGGCGGCGCTAGGTTGCGTCGTGATCGGATGATCGAACAGATCCCGAGATTTCTCGAAGAGTGACGTAAGTTGTTCAAAAATTTCGAGTCGTGCTCAAACCCAGCTCTATGCAGCTTTCACTGAAACAGTTTTACTTCGCCTGGCATCAGGTGTTGAATGGTCACCGGCGACATACGAAAATGTGTGTATGGGCTGGGATTCCAACTCCAATCGCTTCCTAGGCAGTTGCGCCAAAAACTAAATAAAAAATAAAAATAAAAAGTAAAATAAATAAAATAAAATATAATATTCACATGTTTTTAAGCTTATGGGACTTAACTGAGGGATCATCAGTCCCTAAACTTATAAACAACTTATAAACTGACTTATACTAAAGACAATACAAACATCCATGCCCGAGGGAGGATTCGAATCTCCAACGGGGAACGGCCTCGTGCATCGAAGCATAGCGCCTCAATGCGCTCGGCCACTCCGCCGCGAAAGTTGCGCCAATCTCTTACCAGAGAAATGCCCTGCTCATTTTCCTCTCTAACACAGCAGCTGAGGAGAACACCATTCGTAAAAACGTTACAAAATTTCCCATTCTCCGAAGTTGCTGTGATGCCTATTTGTACTAGACTGCCCATGCATGCGAGATTTCTGGTTGGAATTGCACAGAACATTTTGCCGAAAAGTGTCTGTCAAAGTTCCTACCTGAGGTCCTGAATACATGACGTCCCTTCTTCTTCTTCTTCTTCTTCTTCAGATGATAGCTCAGGTCACCACTAGTTAGATGACATTGAAGATGCTGTTATATATGGAGTTTTGATGAAGCTTTGTCGTTGAATAAAACATTGTTGTGAAGAGATGACACTTTATTACCTGTGCACTTATCCTTTCATACAAAGCTTCACTTGTTACATTGCACAACCACATTAATTATCACAACTTAACGCTTTACTTTCATCACCATGGCACCATTTTTATCGTAATTATAAGCATATTAACAATAATTGCAACACTTTTTTGTTAGTTTTTACTGCGGGACCGACATGGATGGGCAAATAATATGAACACCTAACATATACACAGTATATATTTATTAGTAGCTTGTTGGCCCACCATTGGCTTTAAGAACAGTTTAAACTCTTCGAGGAACAGACTCATAAAGTGTCTTACTATTTCTAAAAGAATGTTATCCATTCTTCTACCGAAACATCCGTTAGTTAAATCAGCGATGTTAGATCTGTAAATTTGGTCCTCAATCTGTTTCAAAACTCTGCATGACGGTTTAATTATGTTCAGACATGGAGATTTTGCTGTCCATGGGAGATGTCTGATGATTTACATATGCTGTGCGTGTGGACAAATTATCATTTTGAAATATGGCAGTACATGTTAGCAATATTTTAGACTTTGTAATCAGCTGGTTATCGCCGATGGTGAGATATTCATGCACAGTTATCCGACTAGTGCGGGTAAAGATAGAAACAATTGAATACCACATTAGATGCCGAAATCACGACGGAACTTCTCCCACGCTTCACTCTAGGAAGTTGACAAGCCATAAAGTAGTAGGCTTCTCGAGTGATTTTCGATACATAAAACCCGGTTGTTCGTAGGAAGCAATGTAAACGACGATTCATTGGGCCATGCCACATACTCAAAGTTATAAAGAGTCCAGGTTTTACGATCGTGGCGTAATACGTCTGGCTTACAGCCACCATATTAAGAAATCGGTAGACTTCCTCAAAGCAAGAAGAAGCATATGGTGTGCAGATGTTATGCAGTGGAGTGAGGTACCAGCGACATATAGCACTGTAAGTGTTATTGCCGTTGGAAAAGTCGCCACAAGTTTCTGCGCCTTACTCTAATTGGCTGCCCCATTGAGCGGCTACGTGCATTATTAATTATATTTAATAAACCATTTATTAAAGATATATTAGACTCTGAAGGAAACATCTCTCGTCCTCCAGCTATATTTCTGCAATTTTAGAAAAATTCAGTTCGATAAATAACATAAACAAAACCCAGTGGAGGCGCGTCCTACGTGTTCACTGGTTTAATGAACCCTCGAAAAAACGCTCGACATGAAAAAAGTAAATAAACAAATAGAACAAAAAGTGTTTTTAAACTACCATTCTTCGTTTCATCATTTTATATGCACATTCAAAGTATTTTTATCGCATGAGAAAAGTTTTACGCCGCGGAGACAGCGCGTGTAAGAGTCGTAGCGCGGCCTCCTAATATAGGCGGCAGTGGGCGCAGTGTTGCAATGGCCATGCTCGGCTGAGGTTCAATTTCTCTTCTGAACCCCGTGGAGGCAGCATATTGGCGCTCCTGCGGCAGGGAAGGGCGAGGGGGAACGCCGCTTTTAACATTGGCGCTGGAGCTAGTAGAGACGCCAGCGCCTGGCTACTCGAGCTGTGGCGGTTACGCAAGAATGTTCCCGAAGCAAGACAATGGAGCTACTGTGCACCTCGCCTTGCGCATGGGAAAATCTCCACCAACGCAACATCCGCGTTTCATATTTGTTTCTGGTACATTGAAGATTCATCAAAAACACGTCATATTTGGCAAAAATCTTATAACTATACATTAAAGACGCATCAGCTGTGAAAGCCTTCAGAAGATCTGATCAAGAATAATAATGAAGTCACTACTCTCCACCTATCAAGAATAGCCGTGTGGTTAGTGGCGTCACGCTGCGCTGTCGAAGGGAGTGGGTTCGAGACCGACTGCTTCATGCTCTAATCTAGTAATTACACACCATATTTTCTTCTATCTCGTTTCTTCGTAGCACTGTTCTGGGAAAACTCAAACTTTTTTTTTAATTGCAGGATGTATTGTATCCCTGCCTGTGTAACTAAACCCAATCTGAAAAAAAAACATTAAATAATTTCCTGTGAGACTAAATGTTTAGATTTTGATGGACAAACAGTTGTTTACTTTTACTTCAGAAAATGGTGTCAAACAAAAAGTAATAAGCTACATTAAGAAAAGGGTGGAAAAAATATTTGATGAATGAATCGGCATTCTATTGCAACCTTCTGCAGGTGCCGTCTACCTGCATCTTGGCCATCCTTACAGGATCGATGTCCATTCGCACCTACCATCATTAGTAAAGTGGTGATAAGTCACTCAGACGTATACCTTGATTTAATGAAAACAGTGTATCAATTTCAAATGTAATTTGGTGCAAGCACTTCGCTAAAAAACTTGACTCTAGTTTTTATCTTCTGTTACACGTTCCTCTGGTTTGACAGCGTCCGCAGATTACTTGGTGCTTCGTAGTGATGGGCTGATGTCCGCTGCTTGTCGCGAAAATGGAGTTTCGTTGTTGGTGCCCGCATCGCAGGTGTATTGGCTTCCTGTTACCGAGGACATGCTGGCCACTCACTCTCCCCCTAGGCCACACTTAACACTTTAACGCCTTACTTTCTCCTCACTCACTTCCCCTTCATACAGTCACTTCACTAGACACCCCTTCCATAACTGCCTACTAGAGACGCTGTCGCCTACTTTCTTGATTTTGTTCCATCAACTAGAAATGTCTTAATACCGAGAGAGGATTTATAGTGGATGACAAGGCACACCTATCCTTTCCAATCAAAGAACACTTTTTTTTTTAAATTCACACTTACCGAAGATTTAGGTGCTCGTCAACGGCAGGATCCTGAGTTGCCGAATTTTACACTATCTGCGTGTGTGGGATAGGAAAATTTGTTCTATGTTCAAATGTTTGTAAACTTATTGGACCAAATTGCTTTGGTCATCAGTCCATAGCCCACGCCGCAGCAATAAGCGCCGTTGTTGTAATGATTCCCATCCCAGATCTTGTATCATTTCCGTAACGCTGTCTCCCCTGTATCGTGACAATACGAAACGAGCTGCCCTTCTTTGGACTCTTTCGATGTCCTCCGTCAAACCCACCTGATAAGGATCCCACACTGGGCTGCAATACTCCAAAAATGGACGGACAAGCGTAGTGTATGCAGTTTCTTTAGTAGTTCTGTTGCATCTTTTAAGAGTTCTGCCAATAAAACGCAGTCTCAAGCAACCTAAGAGAGTTACTTAGATTTTCCCCTAAATCGTTTATGTAAATAAGGAATAGCAGAGGACCAATAACACTACCCTGTGGAACGCCCGATATCACCTCTGTTTTAGTCGATGCCTTACCATCGATTACTAAGAACTGTGTCCTCTCTGACAAGAAATCCCCTATCCAATCGCAAATTTGAGGCGATATACCATAACCACGCAATTTGATTAAAAGCCGTTTGTGAGGTACGGTGTCAAAAGCTTTCTGGAAATCAAGAAATACGGAATCGATTTGCGAACCTTTGTCGATAGCACCCATCACTTCGTGTGAATAAAGAGCTAGTTGTGTTTCGCATGAACGATATTTTCTGAATCCGTGTTGACCTTGGGTCAATAGATCGTTCTGTTCGAGATAATTCATAATATTTGAATACAGGATATGTTCCAAATCCCTGCTGCAAATTGACGTCAATGAAATAGGCCTGTAGTTTAGTGGGTTATTCCTACTGCCTTTCTTGAATATAGGTGTGACCTGGGCAACTTTCCAATCTTTTGGTACAGATCCTTTTATGAGAGAGCGGTTGTATATGACTGTTAAGTAAGGAGCTATCGCTTCAGAATAATCAGATAGAAATCTAATGGGTATACAATCCGGACCAGAAGACTTGTTCTTGTTAAGTGATTTTAGTTGCTGCACTACTCCGATGATATCTACTTCTACGTTACTCATTATGGCTTCTGTTCGTAATTCGAAGTCTGGAATATTTTTTTCGTCTTCTTTGGTGAATGAGTTTCTAAAAGCTAAGTTTAGTAACTCTGCTTTAGTAGCGCTGTCATCGGCAGGATGGCCATTACTATCACGTAGTGAAGGTATTGTTTGTGACTTGCCCCGAATATATTTAACATATGACCACAATCTCTTTGGGTTTTCAGTCAAATTACGTCAAAGAGTTTCGTTGTGATAAATATTGTAGGCATCTCGCATTGAAATCCTCGCTAAATTTCGAGCTTCTGAGTACGATCGCCAAGCGTGAGAAATATCATGAAGATCGGAATGAAACTGTAGATTTCGTGAATCCGTAGGAGAAGTATGCTCCGCCATGAACCTATCACAAAATACTTTCTTAGCTGACGTTTGCTACCTATAAACTACATTCCTGCAAAATTTCAGCGTCATAGGTGAATTAGTTTCCGAGATTTCGTGTTTAGTCAGTGAGTGAGTGAATGTCCTTTCGCTTTTATACAGATAGAGATTAAGAAAACAGATTGCTTAATTTTATATGCAAGAGAATTAAGGGAAACTTGAAGACAAAAATAAATAGTTGCATGCAGATCTGTAAAGCTAACTTAATTTGATGCAAGGTCATGACTGAAGCGACAGTTTTACTACATCTACAGCGAAACTGTTGTGAGCGGTAGGCGTCTTTTCGTTCCATCATTTTGTGTGAGTGCGTGTGGGGGCTGGTCAGTTATAAAACGCTTCATAAACGTCCGAAATTACATGCAAACTTTGTTGCAGATCCCTAATTACTGCCATTTTCCAATAATTGGGTATAATCTGGGTATTTCACGCAGTGGCCTCTCATTATTTATGACGTCGTATCTCCTGAGCTATGACTCGTGTTCTTTTGTTTCTGGGTCAGGAACCTTCGTGGGCGTACGGTGAACCGTTCACCAAAGTTTCATTGCAATCGAATGAATAGTTTATGAACACATAGAGGACATACATAAAAACATATATAGATTAGCTATTTGTAACAGTCGAATGATTTCATTTGAGACTCAATGATGCCATATACATAGGGAACTACGTTTCAGCGATTTCTGAATACCACAATTTTAGTTTCTGATCCATTGTAACAAGCTGCCAGTATTTCCCTCACTTTAAAATCTTATAATGGTTTGAATGAATATTTATGCATCTTGTTTCAAGCAATACTTCCTTGCAAGTAACTGCATCATCAGTAAAGATTAGACACTACCCTTAAGAGCGTCTGTGGCATTAATATAAGATATGCACATTAAGAGACACAGGGAACTTCTCTGAGACACAGTTGAAGATACTTATAGTTCTGTCAATGACTGCCCTAATGACTCTTAAACAGGATGCTGCATCTTCCCCCTATCCTTAAAACCTCAGTCCAATCACACATTTTATTAGATACACCATATAATAGTACTTCAGTTGACAATCGTTGGTGTTGTATTGACTAAAATGCACTTTGGAAGTTAATCAACACTGAATCCGCCTAATTACCTTGATCCATGGCTTGAAAGATTTCGTGTAAGTCGGGTTTCACATTATGGATACTTCAAAAATCTCTGCTGGCGAGATAATAATGTTGTATGGATCGTTGTACTGGATAAAACAAAATACCACGCTATAAAATATTTCTTTCCTATGATTCCAACATCGATGAAAGTTTAGAAGATGAAGTTGATTTCTTCTACCGAAAAGGTTATGGCCTGCGTTTTGTCGGATACAAATGGGATTCTTCTTATTGATTAGTAGACGAAGGATAAGCCAATTACTGAAAAATATCCCACTGATCGAAGGATACGTACGAGCTGACCTGGTTAGATAAATAAGGAAGTTATCGTTTATCAGAGCAATGCACTTGGCCAGAAATATGGTTTTGTAATTGACAAACTGAATCGTTTTGAGGTACGAGTGACTGAAATTTCTCCCTTGTTCATCTTAATCAGCACCGATAGACTTCAAACGTTTCTCAGATCTAAAATATAAAAAAGAAAATGTTTTTCAATAACTGTTTCCAGATTTTGGATTTAATATATTACAAAAAAAAATTGGCACTTTAGTTAGCAGATTGCTTTAATAATATTGTTCTATTGAGCTTACACACACAGCTAGAGTTCTGTGAATTCTCTCTGGCTAAGAACGGACTATAGCAGCGAACCTAAGACATACCTCGCACTGTCAAAATGAGGCGCGCTCTCTGCGACACCCCTTCTATTACAAATGCTGATCTTCAGTCAAGATGTTGGCAACCGCGCGAAAAAGCTGAGGCGTGCAGTCTTTTAGCACCGCACAGAGCGACGTCTGCTCAAACAGACGCCGGCTGCCTCCTACCACAGTAGCTGGCCTGGGGTACGTACATACAGCCTCATAAACTGTGTTCAAGTATGCCTAATGCTCAAATCTCTACAGGAATGCTTACTTCATGCGGCACGTTCATGCTATAATGTTGACTGGTGAAAACAGGTTAGTGAAATTACAATGTTTATTCTTTGTTATCTCTGGAACTGGATGCTTTGGAAGAAATTCAGGCTAACAGTGAGGTTAATTAACTTACATTAGGAGCAATTACATAGCTTTAACATTAATAGTCCGGTAGTGGTTCCATGATGCACTAAGGAAATTTTACTGGTGTTCGTATTTATCTGTCCAAGGTCTTTCTTTAAACCACTGACCATCCATGCAATTTTTACCGTATCCGCGACTCAGCCTCAGAATCGTACTTTCGCATGTTCCAAGGCATATATTTCGTAATTATAATCTCTTATATTTTTATTCAGTGATCAAGTAATTATTTCAGTGGGTAATTCACATATTTTGTAGCTAAACTAGTTGTTCTCGTGACCATGAGTTTCAACTATTAGTTGCATGAGTCCCTTCATTAACATACCCATATGTGTCATGTGTTATCCATATCTTCATGTTTAATTGGGCTCCCTACAGTTTCATTTCAATAAGACGGTATCTACTGCCTGGCGCTATTGCTCATACCTTTTAAACATTGGATGTTAATAAGGGGTGGTTCCCATCTCTAGTAGTCTATTAATAGGAGTTATTGCATCTTAGAGATATGCTAAACACATCAATGGGTACCACACTCTTTCTGAAATTTCTTCTGTTTAATCAGCAGTTCATTGCCAGTAAATTATGGTGAACCTTCACATCATTAGCTGGAAATGTTTGCAGTTCAAAATCTGATTTCAAAACTTCCCTGTAAGCATTATAAAAGCTATTTCTAACATGTGACTTCCACTTTCATTTCTTTCCACTAGACCATGTTTCCCTACTATTTATCCTTCTCTTCCTTCTCCTACCATCGAATTCCAGGCTTTGCTAAAAATTACTTTTTTGTCGCTTAACTAGAGCTTCTATCTCGTAATTAATTGTATTAATCTCTTGATTATTTAGACAATTAGTAAGCATATAAACTTGTACTACTGTGGTGAGTGTTTGCTTTATGTATGTTTTGTGAGCTATAATGCGTTCACTATACTGTTTTTCGTAGTTCATAGTTGTTTTACTGCTTTTATATTCTCATAGCCAGTGTCAGGCCTACTTCTGAATTATTCGTATTTGTTATATAACTGAGAACCCTGTACTGACCCGACCGCAAGTTCTATTTTTCCTGCCACCGTACTTTAGTACTAATTGCCACTATACGTAACATAAGCTAACTCATTCCCGTTTATGAATTCTCTAAGCTTCAGGAGCGGAGCTAAGGGGAGGGGGTTATAGCCCCCATACCCCCCCCCCCTCACCAAGGAGTAGTATCATATTAAACTGGATAAAATGGCTTCAGAACTCAGCGATTATATTACCTTACCAGATTCAATATTCAGATTCAATATTTTTAATAATAATGTAGCAATATAAGTTGAAATGTGTTTCAAGCACATTGGATGTATATTAATGTTGTTGTAGCGGTCTTCAGTCCGCAGACTGGTTTGATGCAGCTCTCTATGCTACCCTGTCCTGTGCATGTATCTGCATTTGAGGATAATCCTATATCCTTTTGAATTTGTTTACTGAATTCGCTCTCGGTCCTCCTCTACGATTTTTACTCCACGCACTTCCTTCCAATGCTAAGTCGCGATTCCTTGATATCTTAGAACGTGTTCCACCAACCTATCCCTTCTACTAGTCAGAGTATGCCAGAAACGCGTTTTCTCCCAAATTTTGTTGAGTGCCTCCTAGTTACGTGATCTACCCATCCAATCTTCATCAGTCGTCTGCAGCACAACATTTCAAAAGCTTCTGTCATCTTCCCGTCCGAACTCCTTATCGTTCAGGTTTCACTCCCATACAATGCTATACTCCAGACAAATGCTTTGAGAAACGACATCCTAAAATTTAAATTGAGTTTGGATGTCAAAAAATTACGCTTCTTCAGAAACGCTTTTCTTCCCATAGCCATTCTGCACTTTATATCTTCTTTACTTCAGCCATCAGAAGTTATTTTGTACCCGAATAACAAAACTCATCCGCGATAGGATGGCCGAGCGTTCCAAGGCGCCTAGCTGCGGAGCGCGCCGCTGCTCGCGGACGAAGGTTAGAGTCCTCCCTCGGACATGGATGTATTTGACTAGGGACTGATGACCAGAATAGGTAAGTCCCATAGATTTACAGACATTTGAACATTTGAACAAAACTCATCTACTACTTATATTATCTCATTACCTAATCAAATTCCTTCAACATCGCCTGATTTTATGACACTACATTTCATTACCCATTTTTACTCTTGTTAATGTTCATCTTTTACCGTCCTTTCAAGACACTGTCCATTCCATTAATGTATCACTCACAATAATCAAGAAAGTTAAACGTGACTTTACATCGCTTAAATTGCTGGCCCTAGACAAAAACTTTGCAATCACCTGTCAAGTGGGTGGAATCGTATTAGTTTTTAGGGCATAAATATTATGTAGACGACAAGGTGGCCATCGGCCACGATGTGCCGTTCGGAGCGGGGACAGGAGATTAGCCGGCCGCGGTGGCCGAGGAGACTGAGTCGTGCCAGTCACGGTCTGCACGGCCACTACGGTCGGGGGTTCGAATCCCCCCTCGGGCATGGATATTTGTGCCGTCCTTAGTATTAGGTAGTTCATAAGTAGTTTGTAAGTTTAGGGACTGATGACCCCGTAGTTAAGTCCCATAAGTTTAACAAACATTTGAACATTTTTTTGAACAGGAGATTAGCGGAAGTATATATCGTTGCTTGCGTTACAATGCTGCCAAGGTAAGCCTCCTACTGATCAAAATATAAATTACACGCGAGAAAAACTCAGTACGCGTTTGTAGTAAGGAATATGAACTAAATTAAGTCAGATTCAATACAGATCAGTGACTACACGGTAAATGTCACTGAAAATATTAAGTTGCAATGGCGGGATAAGGCTTTCGGAGGCCCGGGATGGCGACAAGACAAAATGAGGCCCCCGGCCACTTATAAATACATGTATTACTATAAAAGAGTAACTTCTGAGATTTAGAGGCCCCCAGGACGAGAGGCATAGGACAGTCAAAAAAAATTAGCTTTTAAAATTTGGAGGTCACAAAAAAAAAAAAAAAAATAAATAAATAAATATTCCTTTGGGGTATTTGGAGGCCCCCCCAAGGCGAGAGACCCGGGGCGGTCCGCCCACTACTCCCCCCCCCCCCCCCCGCCACACACACACACACACACACTTCGTCCACCACTGTTCTTCATCTACATCTACATATATACTCTGCAAATCACAATTAAGTGCCTGGCAGAGGGTTCATTAACCACTTTCATAACTTTTCTCTACCGTTCCATTCTCTAATAGCGCGCGGAAAGAAAGAACACCTAAATCGTTCCGTTTTCGATCTGATTTCTCTTATTTTATTGGGATGGTCATGTCTCCCTAAGTAGGTGGGTGCTAGCAAAATATTTTAACATTCAGAACTAAAAGTCGGTGATTGAAACTTCGCAAACAGATCACGCCGCAATGAATAGCATCTTTCTTTTAATGATTTCCACCCCAAATCGTGCAACATTTCCGTGACGCATTCCCCCTGTAACATGACAAAATAAAACGAGCTGCCCTTCTCTGAACCTTCTCAATGTCTTCCGTCAGTCCTACCTGGTGAGGGTCCCACAATGGGCAACAGTACTCCAGGAGAGGACGCACAAATGTAATTTAGGCCGTCTCTTTGGTAGAGCTGGTGCATCTTCGAAGCATTCTGCCAATGAAACGTAACCTTCGGTTCGCCTTCCCCACGATATTTTCTGTGTTCTCTCCAGTCTAATTTGTTCGTAATTGGAACTCGTGGGTATTTGGCAGAATTTACGACCTTAAGGTTTGATTGATTTATTGCGTAATTGAAGTTCAGCGGATTTCTTTTAGTGGTCATATGTATTACTTCACACTTTTCTTTATTTAGTGTTAATTGCCAATTTTCGCACCATGTAGTCATTTCTATCGTTTAATGATGGTATTGATTGTGTTTTGCCGCTAGTTACTTTATATAAGACCAGAATTTCTATGATTCTACGACTAATTACGTGAGGGGGTTTCGTTATAGTAACTATAGTAAGATTCTCGCACTGAAATTTAGAACTGAATTTCTAGTTTCTATTAAAGATTGCCAGTCTTAGGGATTTTGTGTCCGTTTAAATTTGACATGCTTCTTTCTTTGCTTTTACAAGAGTGATCTAACCTGTTTTTTGGACCACGGCGTATCAGCCCCCTCTTTTGTTAATTTGTTTGGTATCAATTTGTCAATGGCTGGCGATATTATTTCTTTGAATGTAAGCCACATATGATCTACACTCACATTTTTAGTTTCGATAGACAGGAAATTCTCATTCAGGAAAACGTTAATCGAGTTTTTATCTGCCTCTTTTAATAAATACACTTTTCTTTTAATATAGGTGGATTTCTAAAGTCCGATATTCAGTCTCGCTACGACAACTCTGTGATCACTAATCCCTGTAGCTGTTTTGATTCTCTTTATTAGCGCCTGATTATTTGTTGCTAAGTGGTTAAGTATGGTCTCACAACCACTTATTATTCTAGTAAAGAAGTCCGAGTAAAGTCTCGTAAAGAGGTCCGAATTATATACAGTGTTCCAAGATGATCTTTACAAGTTGTTTCATATATATTTCAGAAACATATTGAAACTTGATGGTTCATTTGTAGGCCTATACATAATTTTACAGCGCAGCACCTGATAATGAACTGTTTATACCAACCAAATATTGGTAACCGACAACACTGAAAGAGAAAGTAAATAAAACAAATCAGACCTGGAAAATAAGTGTAAACATTCATATATCGACTGCAACCGACTGAAGAAACTGACTGAACAAAAATTTTAAAAATTTTTTAAAAATATTGACCACTGAACTTTTAAAAAAATTCGGTTGTTCCGCACATGTTCTAGTCCTTCCACGCGCCGTTATTAGCAAACACTTGTCTTCCGCTTACGATTAGTGACGTTATTGGAGTCTGTAATCGTTCAGTGTGACCGAATCAAGCGTCGCGAAGTAGCTGGAGTGAGTGACTTAAGACATTGCTGCAATGAACCGCACGTTAACGGATTATTTGGAAAATCTGAGCTTAGGGCCAAGAACCCTCGTAAGGAATCAGATCATGGTTGCGCTGAGAATCGTGACCGCATAGGTTTGTGCATCTACAGTCTTCAATTTCGACAACACGAATCAATTGGAAAGGGTCGTACCTTCTTAAGGTGTTATTGTAAATAATACTATTTTCATGTTACTGGAGTATTTTATTAGTAGTTTAATCGAGTAAGACTAACAATATTGTGTTTAATCGATAACTAATGTTAAGAATAAGACGGTTTGCAAACGTTTAAAGTCAGGTCATTTTTCTAAAGACGCCATTTATCCATAAGGAAGTTTTTTTTTTTTTTTCAAACCAGTGTTGTTTTTTACTGTAAAATAGCACTTTACTGCTGCATTTCTTTACTAAAAGTGGCAATACGAATTTTTGGTGAACTTTGGAAGAAAAAGTGTGCTGATGGGAGTAAAAGACCTGAAAGAGCAACTAAAACTTTAACGAAGAGTGACAAGCAGTTTTTCCCAAATCTATATGTTTATTTCAAATATTTGCGACTATTCCTGTCGTCACAAGTACTCCTGAACGAATGATCTACGCTTTGAGACGAATAAAAACTTATTTGCGACTAAATGGAACGACTCTTGCAAATACGCATAAAGAAAGAGGTATAGATATTGAAAATGTAATTGACATATTCAGTAAAAAGAAACTGAGAAGAATAAGCATGACAAATTGGGCAGAAGACGGAAAATGCAATGATATTTGTTACAATTTTTTTTACAGTCATGTCAAATTCAATTTTTTACATTTATGTCATCTTCAGTATGAAAACGAGTAAGGAAAATTTATTTGTTGTAAGTTGACCTCTTTTATGGTTTATGTAGTTTATATAAACTCCTATGTTTAAGTATGATTTTTCTTTCCATTTTTCTTTTTTACACTGTACTCCAAATTAGTTACCAAAATCTAAGCAACGCCAAATTTTACTAGTTTGTTGGGGGAGGACCGCAACTCCACTTTCGTTAATGCTAACCTTCCTACTGAATTAAAGGATCTATAATATCGCATTGTAGTCCGTAGAATCCCAGTTTTATTTTTATCGATGTTGACATCTTCCTGAATTCAGAAGAATTCTCGCCTGGAGATCTTTGTGGGGGATTATCTAGAGAATATTTTATCTAGGAGGATGTCAAGGAGATTAAACCATACAGTAGTGCTACATGCCATTGAAAAACATTATGGCTGTAGTGCCCCGTTACTTTCAACCTTTCGCATTATCAACATAGCAGTCATCCAAACCGGTATCTACCATCCAAATCGGAGGCTCCACACTACTGCAAAAAAACTAAACTTCTTCGCTTCTTCCAGGAACCAAATGATTGGCCTCCCGACAAATACCTCTTCAATATGATCACACCTATGGTACAAATAAAAATGACATACGGGTATCAGAAGTAGATACCAGTCGGTATGCATCAGACAGGACTCCGCATGTTAATATCCTGTTCGCCCAGATGGATAATAAACAATAGAATGGATAGGGTAATGTGGATCAGCTAACCAAAAAAGCTCATTTCTGCTTTTTTTCAGTTATAAATCCCTCTCACCATGTTGATTAATATACAGGATTACTAGTGTAATACGCACTCATTTACTCAAATTTGTTGTCTGGCATAATCTTCTATGACACCGCAGATAAAGTGAAAATGCTCTCATTTTTAAGGATTTGTGGAGCACATTGTTTGAATTCATTTCGTAAGTACTGTTAACATTCTGTAATATTGATATCTCACTAATTCTGCTTTCAGTTTGTATTATTTCATTTATTGTTAAAGTTCTCTGTCATACTGAAGACAGCTTTTAATTCAGACTGCGATTTTACTTTATTCTTTTATTTCTAGGGACATGTAACGCATTACAGGGAATAATGGATGGCTGGGATGAAACAGTTACACTACATTAATAAGTGTTGATTTTATTAATATCGTGAAGAAACACCAAAACTCTTTAATATTAAATTTTAGGTGACATTATCTTGTAGAATTTCTTGGCTAAGTTTCTTAACAGATATATTTAAGAAGATACAAAATATGTATGTAACGTGCTGTATGTATGTATTACAAAGACCACATTTCACTTCTGTATATTACAGTGGATTCCTGTTACCAACTTAAAAAAACAGAAGTAAATTGTCGTAAGTATTATTAACATTCTGTAATATTGGTATCTCACTAATTCTGCTTTCAATTTGCACTTAGTTCACTTATGGCTTAACTTCTCTGTCTTAATGAGGACAGCTTTTAATTCAGACTGCGATTTAACTTTATTTTTTTAATTATAGAGATAGGTAACGCATTACAAGGAATACATCATGTTCACTGTTACAGATGTTCACTATCTGTGCCTGCTTTTGTTTCCTATCTGTTTACCCTAAAACAACCTTAATGCTACCCAGATACTGAAGTATGTAAGAACTCAAACAGTTATATACACTGATGGAAAACGTTATTAAGCACCAACCCAATATTTACAAAATTTTGTAGAGAAATGTTCAACTCGTATCAGGTGTTAAATAAAAAAAACTTCATTCCATTCAGAACAGATACCCATAAGTAACATCAGTATGGGATGGAATGTTCACGGGTACGAATACACTCTTGTACTCATTGCTGTATGCAAAAAAAAAAAAAAAAAAAAAAAAAAAAAAAAAAAAAAAAAAAAAAAAAAAAGCTTCCAAATGTCATCTTGGGCTTCTCGCAACGATTCAAACACTTTTTTCAGTTCTTGATTACTGCTGTCTGGAGGCTGCTATCGCATCCCAGACTGGGCAAGTCAATCAAGGATCGATACATTACCCAAATCATTAGAGGTGCGAAATATAGCGTAGGGTCTTGTATTGCCCTGCTGGACTACATAATTTGGTAACCTGGTCATTCATCCTTCAACGAACACCACATCCTTTCTTTAGTTTACTTACATAGCTTGGTTCCAGGAATTCTAGAAGTATGTTTCTCGATAATTACTGTTGCCTGTGGGCTTCCAACAGCTCATGAGCAGACACATTCACGTCGGTCCAACAGTCACAAGCAGAAGTGTAACTCGTCGCTTTATATCAGCGTCCCAATTCAATCTGGCTTCACACCATTCAAGTCTAGTTGTCTGTGGCATGATTTCTGTGGTAGAAGACATTTTAGCTCTCAAGCTAGCTTCCAGTAATATATACCCCAAATTCAACTGTTGTCATCTGCTTGCACCAAATTCAACTGTTGTCATCTGCTTGCCCCAAATTCAACTGTTGTAATCTGCTTGTTCGTCAGAGGCAGTCGAACAACCTTGCAATCTTTTCAGGATGTAAGCCTTCTGGCAAGACTTGATCCTACTCTTCATGCTTCGCTATTGTCCAGAGGCAATCATGTCAACATTCTAAGTGTATTTCACAAAAGCAACTGCATTTACAATGTGTCCTTAAGATGTTTCAGTGTGCCACGTGCGTCATTCGATACTCCTCATATTTATAAGGACGGCGATAAGCTAAACGTGGACATTTTGTGTGTATACTGTTTGTGATCACCACATGAAAAGTTCTATTAACTTTAGAAGCAACCTATAGCCATCTTGATCATGTGCTCACACCACTCATCATCTGTGGGAATGGCTTTTTCTTTGCTGAATATACTTGAAATAAGTTGTTGTTGTTATTTGTTGTAGGGGACTAAACTGCTCGGTCATCAGTCCCCTGAAAATAAGATTCCTTAAGGATGCAGTTTTAATCAATATATCCCACAGCCCTGAGAATACTGGAGTGCTAATTTCTATTGTTTTGTTCAAGGAGTTCAGTGTAGGCCGGCCGCAGTGACCGAGCGGTCTGCGGCGCGTCAGTCATAGTCTGCACGGCCGCTACGGTCGGGGATTCGAATCCCATCTCGGAACGGATGTTTGTGTCGTCTTTAGTATAAGGTAGAACATAAGTAGTATGTAAGTTTAGGGACTGATGACCCCGCAGTTAAGTCCCTTACGCTTGACAAACATTTGAACATTTTTGAGTTCAGTGGAAAACCTTCGATTTCCGTTTTTGTATCATGTTGTATAAAATAATACACACTTTGACTGTGAACAACTTCTTTGTACTAGATGCGACTTCTGGTTAAAATAAAAATAAAGAATAAAATATACAGTTACCATACGTGAAAGAAGAAACCATTTTATGGTGGTTTCACTTTGTAGCTTACTTCCTGACATGTTACTTTTTAAATTATATACAGAGTAATTTACATATCTGGTACCATTGCTGCTCCTACTAAGTCTGGGTTTAAGGATAGTAAACTGCAAATTTTAACAGTCTCCTATACACTTTCCAGGATGGAAGCGGTGTACTCCATCTAATTGCGTCGAGAGTGATTTTTTTAAGTGCAAGTATGAGATACCTTTATAAATGTTTGTGTAGCGTGTATCTGAGGCGGTTCATAGGTACGGGCGAGGTATAGACCTCTTGGGGAGTGAAAAAGCACATCAGCGCTGGTCAGCTCCCGGCCCCTCGTCGTTAACATACAGAACATACTCAACCGTGATTTGCATGCCTCCCGGTCCCGAAAGTGGGCGCTTAAAATGCACAGCAATCCATGTGGGTATTTGCTAATGCTATATTTGGTATTTCCTTTTTTTGTTCGTAATGAGTGTTTCCATACTGCTTTGAATGCTTGAGCTTTGCATTCGTTGGTGCACTCAAAAAAAGCAGTATTAACGAATGTCATGTTTAGAAAACGATGCACTAGAGCAGTCTTTCCTGACACTGCATCCCTCGCAGTTCTCAAAACGTTTGCGTCTGATGTGAAAATCCACAAGTCAAGCTCCATGTTCCGAGGTACCAGTCACCGAAGAAACAATTTTTTAATAATCTGTAACGGGATGCGAGTAGATGAACAGGAAGAAAAGCGGGTTAGTTTAAAGCACACTGAAAATATTAGACGTCCGGGATATCTTGTGAGACCTGGGGCAAGTGTAGTTCATCTTGGGGAGCGGCCGTCCTATCCACACACTTCCTGGTCTATCACGAGGCACCTGAGGTCATCTACTCCATTCTCTACATTGTATTGGGAAGGCTAAGGGAAACGTCATTGTAATAAATTAACTGTAATTATTTAATTACAGTCTTGTTCGGTAATTGAGGGAAGTACTGAGTGGGTTTCTACGTTATAAATTTATTACAATCACGTCTTCCTTTTGTACACTTACATGGAGAAGACTTTTTGAGGGTTGGTTTTTGTTATAAATATTTTCAGTCTCCCTATATGTGCAGAAATCAACCAATCACAACTATATTCAGCTGATACATTAAAGATAAACTCGTCTACAAAACGGATCGCAATTACTTCCTCTGTACAATGTGTCTTCCAAGATGGCCGCCGAATAAGAGATGATGTGGTATAGAGCTTTGTAAAGTAGTGAAGTTTAAGTTTATATTACACTGTAAGGAAGTTAATTAGTGGATATTCTACCCCATATATTAAAGATTACACCTTTTCAAACGTATTTTTTGAGAAAAGAAACATTTCTTTATGGCTGGTTTTCGCATATACCGGACTTGTGTTTACAGAAGCGTAAGACGTTTGTGTCAGTAATAAGTGTAGAATTTAGACTATTTACGTTTCACATATATACAGTAGTGCCTTATCTACTCAAGGAGTTGAAATTTAAATTACTATCATGTACACTCCTGGCCATTAAAATTGCTACACCACGAAGATGACGTGCTACAGACGCGAAATTTAACCGACAGGAAGAATATGCTGTGATATGATTGAAAACGTCTGGTCAATGGTGGGCGAGCAACTGGCTCGTCACAATACGCCAGTCACTACTCTTGATGAACTGTGGTATCGTGTTGAAACTGCATGGACATCTGTACCTGTACACGCAATCCAATCTCTGTTTGATTCAATGCCCAGGCGTATCAAGGCCGTTTTTACGGCCAGAGGTGGTTGTTCTGGGTACTGATTTCTCAGAATCTACGTAACCAAATTGCGTCAGTTCTAGTATAATATATTTGTCCAATGAATACCCGTTTATCATCTGCATTTATTCTTGGTGTAGCAATTTCAATAGCCAGTAGTGTATTTTCTTTAAAAAGACGCATAAATTCCTTAACGCACTTTCGTGTTTTTATGCCTAATTTTTTGGTGTAGAGGTTTAGCGTTAATTCGCTAATTTAAGTGCTTTACGTTACCGTTCTAATAGTATATATGTATATAAGTATTGTATGGTGCCTCGTGCGATCTGTAGTTACTAAAATATGACCGATATCATTTAACCAAATCTCGTAAATATATTTGTGTACAACAATAAATGCGAAGTATTTGAACTTCATTAGAAATTTAGTTATGGGGTTCTGTACAGCTGTTTGAGAGATAGTTTTATTGTGGAGAATCTAGTGATGAGGGAACTGGGAAAGTAAATCAGACTCTTCCATTCTATAGCAAGGTATGTTCAAGGGACAAGAAAATAGATGAACATAGAGGGGAGATTAGGTCTCTTAATGTTGAATTGATTCCAATCGAATCTAAGGAGTTTGAGGTCAGAACAGACCTTAGACAAGGAGATGCATTATCCTCAATACTTTTCAATCTGGTCTTACAAAATATAGACAGGGAACACAAAAAAGCTAACCCCGTTTTGAATGAAGATGGGTCATAATAAAACACATCGTCTTGCTTATGCGGACGATATTGTCCTAATAAGTAGCAATAAAGAAGAATTCCAACACATGAAAAGCTCTTACAGAAAGATTGAAAAGAAAGCAGGATTAGAGATCAGCGAGAAGAAAACGGAGTACATGGTCGTGAGCAAGGCACCTAATGATGGCAGTCCTCTGACGATGATCGCACTTTTAAAAGAGTAGACACCTTCAAATATTTGGGAAGCATCATCAGCGAACAGAATAAAATGGAAATGAAATTCAAGCGACGTTTGCAGCACTGAACAAAGTTTATTTGCCCTACGAGATGTGGTACGCAGTAAAGCCGTTTCGAGATGTTTCAAACTCAGACTATATCAGAATGTAATTCTACCAATAGCTCTATACGTGTCAGAAATCTTTAGATTTAGAAAATCAGATGAACAAAAATTATGAGCTTTTGAAAGGAAAATGTTACGGAAAATTTTTGGCCCCAAGAGAGACCCAGATACAGGGGAGTGGAGGATATTGAAAAACAAGGAACTGAAAGAGCTATACCAACAGGCTGATATTAGTCAAAGGATGAAGAGAAGAAGACTGATGTGGGCTGGACATCCAATTAGAATGGAGGAGGAACGACTGCCTAAAGTAGCATTCTCTGAATCCATGGAGGGAAGACGGAAGAGAGGAAGGCCATGTACTAGATGGAAGGATGACATCGAGGAGGATGCGGTGACCATGGGCCTGAGAAAAGGAGAATGGACTGCAAAAGCAAGGAACAGAGAGGACTGGAAGAGGAATGTAGAGGACGAGTATGGTCTCCAGGGCCCTTGCGACAATTAAGAAGAAGAAGAAGAAAAAGAATGCTGAATTGGATAGTGCTACGGAGGAATTGGTAAGGTTAAGGGGAGAAATGCGTGAAAAGAAGTGGGAAGTGGTAGTAGCGAATATGATCCACAGAAATAGAACAGTATCTGAAAGTTTCATCATTGACTTAAAAACAGATTTGCCTTGCTATTGCAGTAAGTCATTGCCGAGGTGAGGTGACTTTCATGTCTCAATGACAAGAGTAGCCATATTGTAGGTGAAATAATAGTGGAGGGATTTCTGAAGAAAGGCCTCACAAAGTAATATTCCTGAAGAGTTTCAGGTGCAACAGTCTGAATTATCGACAGACCTAGCCTTCTAACAGCAGCTTACATGGCTTTGCCATACAGCTACTGTTAACGGCTGAAAAACAAGGGTAAACTACAGTCGTTACTTTTCCTGATGACATGCAGCTTTAATGTATCGATATTTGATGATGGTATCCTCTTGAGTAAAAACTTTCGGTGGTAAAACAATCCACCATTAGGATTTCCGGTTGGAGAATAGTCAAGAGGATGTAATCATCAGGAAAAGCAAAGCAGATATTATATGGATCGCAGCATGGAATGTTCTAGGTCTGCACATAATACGGTAGCATGGAGAGCTGCATCAAAGCGGTCTTTGGACTGAAGACAACAGCAACGACAACAACAACCACTACTACTACTACACTACTACCACTACTACTACTACTACTACCACCACTACTACTGCAATTAAGTAAGGAAGAGAACATAGGTGTAGTTAACACCCAACATACTTTCGTTAACATTCTTTGTCCAAGAATTAGAAAGTAGGAGGAAAGTTCTATTACTAGGTAGTAGCCATGGAAGTGATATGGGTCAGAATTTTCAGGAAATATTAGCTGACAAATGCCGGGTAACAAACTTTTCAAGCCCAGCTCATGTCTTAGATGGTTGAAGATATAGGTTCCTTGTTCTAAGGCTTTGTAAAAAAGGATCATGTTATAATAGTGGATGGAGCGGGAAACAGTACTGACACGAATCAGAATATTAAGCTTTTAGTGGTAAAAATTCAGGAGTTTCTACAATGAACTATACAGACATTCATGCAGTATGATGGGTCTCAGCCCTGAAAGGAGAGTAAATATGAAATTAGATCAACTGCTTAGAACGGCTCCTGGGTCAGACATGAGTTAGGTTCCATTTGATGATATTGGTGTATGGGACATCATTAGGCATAGCCTGAATCTTAATAGGAAGAGGAAGGGTAGATTGACTAGGTTGGATGAAAAATCCTTAAGGGGGGGGGGGGGGCGATGCATCTTTTGGGAGCACATATTTTTTACGTTATGGTCAATATCTAGTGAGAAGATGAGACAGATAGGTACTAGAGATATTAAAATATCACAAGATTCTCATAAAACCTAAGTGAAAAATAATGTTTATATATAATAAAGTATTGGAGCATCTGGTTTGTTTGGAAGATATAGAAACTGAGGAATGTAACAGATGTAGTATGCCTATCTGGGCATAACATTTTCATTTATATGGAAAAAGTAAATGTAATGGACATACGATATCAGCACTTATATATAGAGATAATAAAGAGAAAGGAGGAGTTACCATATATGTACCTTCTAGTTTTGTGCTTGCGCATTGTGGAAATGGTTAGTTTTTTGCCAATGTCAAATTTAAGGATTGCTGACATTCTAATACTACATTTTTGGAACTTTAAATCTAGTTTCAATCAGGTTACGCTATGGTCCATGTCAGTATCTGTTCTTTTGAGGATTTGAACATTCATCTCACTGGGATATGAATTTTTTGTTCACCTGTATTCTTGTTAGGTAATCGGCATGTTTCTTTATCGTTTTAAAGTGCAATATGTTGTCTTAATTTTGTGAATTAAATTTCAAACTGTTATACCAGTTTCAATTTTGGCTGGTAGATAGAGAATTCGTTTGCTTATATATCCAATTTGTATTTTATTCATCGATATCTACACTCTGAAAGTAACCTTATTAAGTGTGGCAAAGGGTTCTTTGTGTGCCAGAGTCAATTTCTTATTTTTTAATTTTTTTTAGAAACAACTAGTTATGTACTGTACACGTTGCTTGAGATAACATCGACTTCATGAAGAGAATGTCGTTGTAGAATTTGTTGACAAACGCTTGACGGATAAAAGTCAAAGACTTCGACGTTTCTTCTGCTGTGAAAAATGTTGTTTCTTTCGACTTCTGAAGTTCTAGAGTCTCTTCTACGTACAGTAACGAGACATGACAATCTTCTTTGCAAGTAAAAGTGATCTCTAAAAGGATAATAGTCCTTTTTTCCCTAGAAGGATCTGTTAAAATCAGGGCGGGCAGTGCAGATATACTGAATCATCACAGCACTGAATGAGGTTCACTCACACTGGCCACTTTCTACCGTTTGAGCGTGACGAATGGTAAGAGGCGACGACAAAACGCTGAATCACGGGAAACCCCGTACGATATCTCGTTTTTGTTTTGTAATTCTTCTCTTGTATTAGTCACATAGCCGTAGGGATGACCATCTCCTCTGTACTGAAACATAGTAGTAGTGGCGTTATATGTAGGTGTCTCCACATCTACATCTACATCTACATCTACATGTGATACTCTGAAAATCACATTCAAGTGCCTGGCAGAGGGTTCATCGAACCACCTTCATACTATTCATCTCCCATTCCACTCTCGAACAGCACGCGGGAAGAAAGAACATCTGAATCTCTCACTGCGAGCTCTGATTTCTCGTATTTTATTCTGTGATCATTTCTACCTATGTAGGTGGGAGTCATTTCGCATTCGGAGGAGAATCTCGGTGATTGGAGTTTCATAAGTAGACCACGCCGCAGCGATAACCGCCGTTGTTGTAATGATACCCATCCCAGGTCCTGTATCATTTCCGTAACGCTGTCTCCCCTGTATCGAGACAATACAAACCGAGCTGCCCTTCTTTGGACTCTTTCGATGTCCCCCGGTCAAACCCATACTGGGCAGCAATACTCCAAAAATTGACGGACAAGCGTAGTGTATGCAGTCTCTTTAATACTTCTGTTGCATCTTTTAACCGTTCTGCCAATAAAACTCAGTCACTGGTTCGCCTTACCTACGACATTATCTACGTATTCTTTCCAGTTTAAGCCTGATGTAATAGTAATTCCTAGGTATTTAGTGGAGTTTACGGCCTTCACATACGATGGATTTATCTTGTAAACAAAGTTTAACGGATTTAAACTTCACACTTGTCATTATTTAGAGTCAATTGCCAATTTTTACACCATAGTGATATCTTATTCAGATCGTTCTGCAGTTGATTTTGATCTTCAGATGACTTTACTAGACGATAAATGACTGCGTCATCTGCAAACAACCTAAGAGAACTGCTCAAATTTTCTCCTAAATCGTTTATGTAGATAAGGAACAGCAGAGGACAAATAACACTACTCTGTGGAACGCCGGATATCACTTCTGTTTCAATCAATGACTTACCATCGATTACTACAAACTGAGTCCTCTCTTACAGGAAACCCCCTATCCAGTCACAAATCTGGGACGATATTCCATAACCACGCAATTTGATTAAACGCCGTTTGTGAGGTACGGTGTCAAAAGCTTTCTGGAAATCTAGAAATACGGAATCAATTTGAGGACACTTGTCAATATCACTCATCACTTCGTGTGAGTAAAGAGCTAGTTGAGTTTCACATGAACGATATTTTCTAAATCCGTGTTGGCCTTGGGTCAATACATTATTCTGTTCGCGATAATTCAAAATATTTCAATACATGTTCCAAAATTCTGCTGCAAATTGACGTTAATGAAATAGGTCTAGTTTAGTGGATCACTACTACTGCCTTTCTTGAATATAGGTGTGCAACTTTCCAATCTTTTGGTACATATCCTTCTAATCTGGAATATTGGTTTCGTCTTCTTTGATGAATGAATTTCGAAAAGCTGTCTTTAGTGACTGTGCTGTAGTAGCGCTATCATCGGCGGGATCACCATTTGCATCACGTAATGAGGGTATTGTTTGTGTTTTGCCTCTAGTATATTTGACAAATGACCAAAATCTCTTTCGGTTCTCAGTCAGATTTCGAGAAAAAGTTTCGTCGTGGAAAGTATTGTAAGCATCTCGCATTGAAGTCCTCGCTAAATTTCGAGCTTCTGTGTAGGATCGCCAATCCTGGGGATTTTGTGTTCGTTTAAATTTTGCATGCCTTTTTCGTTGTTTTTGTAACAGTGTCCTTACCTGTTGTGTGTACCAAGGGGAATCACCTCCTTCTTTTATTAATTTATTCGGTATAAAACTGTCAATTGCTGTCTGTTGTGGCGTGAAGTCAACGCCACAGGCAGACGCAAGAGAACGATCGCGGAGAAGGCAGCGGATGACGTCCCGCTGCCTACCGCAAGCTGGCGCCGGGAGTAGCCCAAAGAACTTGTAAAAAATAACTAGAATCACTAACGGCGCTGCTGTCCCGGGATAATTTGAACATTCGGCCGGCCGCCATGATAGTGACAAGCGTCAGATAAATACGAGATAAATCGGGTATATTATAGCTACTGCGGTGTATATACCCAATTCATAGTCACGTCTGTACTGTTTGACTATTGCAGTGTACTTAAAGCACGATGATGAAGAGCTGCTCAACGTTTAACTGCATAAATCTATTTAAGAAAATAATGAAAAGAACGAATACTCTCTTCCCGTTTATATTTCGCAGGAATACAAGTGGCTCTACTACTTGTGTTCAGAGATCGTTACTCTTGCTTAACAGGCTGTCAGTCAAGTCAATATCGGATTTTGAATGAAATAAATAGCAATAATGGTATCTCTTAGAAATGAGCTACTTTAGGCAGTACTGTTGGACAGGAAGTTCAAAAAGTTTCATTTTATGATGTTTAAAATGACTATTGGGGGTCCGAGATCATTTACCTCAGTGCAGTTCGAAGTTTTGTTTATGAAATTAATATTAGCAACTTGTAACACAGAATTTAAATGTAATCTGCTTTACATATAGGTATAACAACTGAAATGGGTTTGCAGAGGTGTGCATAGTTCCATATATGAATGACACATAGCCACACTGGATGCACATTGTGAAGTTGAACCCTATGATGACAGTTGCTGGCTTTTGAGTAGTTCACGCTACTGTAAGGTATTTCGCTTAAAGCATTAAAAATGCTAATATATGTGCTAGTTGCCCTAATGCTAATGTTAAGTGCACTTAGTAAAGAAAAAGTTATGGCATACTTTGTGTTCTTAAATGAATTTTGCAGTGGCTGGTTGCTGTATTCACATGGTATGAAGCTATTTTACAGTTATGCATCTGATAGGGTTTTGTATCCCAGCCTCGTCGCCGCTTTTGTGTCTCGTTTCCGTCGTAGGCGTCGGTGGCCGAGTAGAAAGACCGACATAGGAATAAAGGATGCACGCTTGTGCAGGTAGGAGGTGTCCAGCCAGTGGGACAGCAGATACTAGAAACACTAGAGTAAATTAGAACGAGACATATACTTCTTAGAGACTTAGTGATACTTAACTTTTACATAGCTAAGTACTGCAGAATGCTGATACATAGTTGAGCTAGAGGCCTGCCTAGTGCCTATCCGATAGCCAAGTCTTCACTGGTGCCTATCTGATTCCGTAGTATTAACTGGTTCCTGTCTCCTCCCAAGTGAACGATGTCGTTCAGTGGTGGCCACGAGCGGAGTTCTAGCAGAGGGCGCTCGTGGCTGACGTCGCAGGAACGCCGCGCCGTGCGTGCATAGCGGCGCGCGGCGAAAGTAGGTGGCGCGCACTTTGTACTTGTGCGACACCACACCCCTCCGCCCCAAACCGCCGCGTCGTCGTAGCGTAGGGCTGAGGGCCACGGTGACGGCACTGGGAGGAGGGCCTGGGCGGGGGCGTTACTGGTGGGACGGGCGTCGTAGCTGAGGCTGGGATCGAGACGCCGTCCGCGCCCCGGTATACACCTTGCGATCCGCCGAGAAACCCACCAAAACCAGCGGAAGGGCGCCCGCCTCCGCCCAGAGGGAGCAGGTCATCTTCTTCTGAGATGCCTGGCCCAGGCGGCGAGGGCACGCACAGTCCCCGAGTTCCTCTCGGTGACGCTGTCATCTGCGGAGGCGACAGCGGCGGAGTAGCGTCGATGTCCATCGGGACGATCTCGTAGTCCGGGGACGCTGGACCCGTCGACGAATGATGTGGCTGTGCTCCCTGGCGGTGAATTGGGTCTGGAATCAAGAAACCGGAGACAGGATCGCGCGGCCTGTGCAGGCGCAATTGGTTTGCATGGCACCGCAGCTCCGAGCCTGTGGAAGAACGTACAACATACATATTGCGACCGAGCACGCGCTGAATGATGCCTGGCAACCATGTCGTCTTGTTGCCAGCAAACACCCTGTACAGCACCGGCGTAGAAACCTGAAAACGCGTAGCGCCATACGAACCGACTCGGTGCGTGGGAGGCTGCAGCAGGTGAAGGAGAGTGCGGTGACGGCGGCCGTGTAGCAGCTCGGCAGGAGACGGGCCGTCACGTGGCATGCACCGATACGTAGACAGGAAAATTTGAAGAGCTTGCTGCCTGGCTTTTCCATGTGAGACTTGAATGTTCGAACGAAACGTTCTTCTTCACCATTGGACTGAGGGTGAAAAGGTGCGGTGGTGATATGCTGAATGCCATTCACACGACAAAACTGTTGAAATTCCGCACTAACACACTGAGGTCCATTGTCACTGACGATAGTTTCAGGCAAACCTTCGATGCAAAACACTGATGTTAAGGCACTGATTGTACTAGACGCCGTCGTTGAGTTCATGGCAATCACAAAAGGAAACTTGCTGAAAGCGTCTACAACAATTAACCAGCACGTGTTCCAGAAAGGTCCGGCAAAGTCAATGTGTAAACGATGCCATGGTCCCTTGGGGCGTGGCCAGTCTGAGAAACGTTGCGGAGGATCCGCCTGATGCTCCGCACAAACCGTGCACTGTGACGTCATACTCTCTATCTGGGCGTCCATACCAACTCAGGTACAATGACGTCTGGCCAATTGTTTTGTCCTAACAATACCCCAATGTCCTTGATGCAGGAGGCGTAACACTTCACGTTGCAGGGAACGAGGAACAATCACCCTTGCTTGGTCGTTGTCGGTATGTAACAACAGAACACCCTGACTTAAAGACAATGCATGACGTTGTGCGAAATAACGTCGAAGCAAAGGCCGTTCAATGTCTTTTGGCTCTGGCAGGCCACCCTGAGCGAACAAAACGTGCTACCACAATTAGGTCTGCATCCGTCGCTGTTTCCTGTGCAACCCGACGAGAGTTCAAAGGGAAATCTGCGACAGCGGAAGCATCTCTGGAGTCTGACAACATGCAATTTCTGAAGAATCAAACGACACATCCTGGCCAACCGGAAGTCGGGAAAGTGTGTCCGCGTTGGCATGTTGAGTGGTAGGTCGGTACAAAATCTCATACTGATGATTAGACAGTATTAAGGACCATCTCTGAAGCTTTTGTGCCGTACGTGGCGGAATTGGCTTTTTGGGTGAGAACAACGACGTGAGAGGCTTGTGGTCTGTCAACAAATAGAATTTTCTGTCATAGAGATAATGATGAAACTTTGTGACGCCGTAAATGATTGCTAATGCCACCTTTTCTATCTGACTGTAATTCTGTTGCGTTGGCGTCAGTAGCTTGGATGCAAAGGCAATAGCACGATCGTGAGATCCAATACGATGTGACAATATTGCACCCAGACCGTATGACGAGGCATCGACTGCTAGCACTACAGGCTTCTGTGGGTCAAAGGGAATCAAACTTGCATCACTGATTAGTGCAGACTTTAATTTGTCAAATGCAACTTGGCAATCTTTAGACCACACAAAAGGAACATTTTTCCTACGTAAGCGATGCAGTGGAGCTGCAATCTGAGACGCATTCGGAATAAATTCGAAATTACTGCTTGCAATTCGTGCACATTCTTAGGAGGAGGCAAGTCTTTGATTGCTCTAAGATGTGACTGTAAGGGATAAATTCCTTGGGCATTAATCACATGGCCTAGGTACTCTATTTCAGTTTGAAAAAACGAACACTTTGCTTTATTACAACGTAGACCTGCTGCAGTCAACACATTGAAAAGGCACTCCAGGTTTGCTAAATGTTCTTCAACTGTACGTCCGGATACCACAATATCATCTAAGTAGTTCGAGCAACACGGTACAGAAACTGTCAGCTGTTCCAAGAAACGCTGAAAAATAGCGGGGCGGAAGAGCTGCCAAAGGGTAGGCCTTGAAATTGAAAAAGGCCCATGTGAGTATTAATGACGAAAAACTTTTTTTGACTCGTCATCAAGTGGAATCAGTAAGTATGCCTCTGCTACATCAATCTTGGAAAAGAAGCGAGACTGTCCTAATTTGTCCATTAGTTCGTCAGGTCTGGGCAGGGGATAAGTGTCTACAATTGTTTGACTGTTCACTGTTGATTTGAAGTCAGCACAGAGACGAAGTTTTCCCGACGGCTTAGGTATAATTACTATAGGCGAGGCCCACTGACACGCAGAAACAGGAGAAATCACCCCACTATCTTGCCAACGTTTACGTTCTTCGGCAACTGTACCACGCATTGCGATAGGCACTGGTCTAGCTTTATGAAATGTTGGTACTGGAGATTCTTTTAAAGTTACATGTGCCACGAAGTCTTTTGCACAACCTAATTCTGGCAAAAACAAGTCACTATATTTTTCACACAATCCATTGATTTTGTCCTGAGGCACTATTGACGAAATTTGAAGCACATCTCTTTGAATTGATAAACCAAACAAGTCAGAAGCGTCTAGTCCAAAAATGTTCTGTGTAGATTTGGCTTGAAGAACTACAAAAGAAACTGTTTTTGTTACACCTTGAAAAGAGGCGAGCAGGCTACAGGTTCCTAGCACGGGAATATCTTGACCTGTATATGCTGTTAGCACTTGTTGAGACGGCGAAAATTTTGGCAAACCCAGAAGTTCATAAGGGTCTTTATTAATTAATGCAACAGCGGAACCAGTGTCGAGCTGAAATTGCACAGTCTTATTGTCTATAGAAAGAGTCACAAAAAGTTTTTGCTTTTGGCGCACGACAGGTGCACGAATGTGGGCAACGTCTTATACAGCTTGTTTGCTGCGTTTGCACATGCGCGGGCTGCATGCGGTAGGAAGCGGCGCAGAACCGGCACACAGATTAATATCACTGTCACTAGATGTCACTACCGCCGGATCGGCGTCCGCGCAATGTGAGGCTACTGCACTAAAATTACTTTGAGTAGCTAAATCAAGTCTACTGTCACTAGCTACACAGTACTGGGCACTATTACAAGGAGAAGATGCAGAAGGCACTAGGTTCACTACAGGATTGCACTGTACACAGCCATTTTGCTTGTCCCAAATCATTTTCCGTTGCACAGTTTTACGTGCACGTCGGCGCTTGCGACGTGGCTCACTACATAGGTTTGCAGTAGGTGCAGAAGAACTTTCTTGCATTTGAGAATCAATAGTAGCACCGTTCAAGTTCACAGCATGTATAACATTTACAGAATGAACTGTTCTCGCACTCTGCAAAGCAATGTTCCCCGAAAGGCACCGTTCTTGCAATTTTTATTTTGCATACACACTGTTTGTACGTGTCCTGAATTGCCACATTGATAACAGGTCGCGTTGCGATTAGGGCATTGTGCACGCTTATGGCGAGATACACACTGAGGGCAAGACTTACGAACATTTTTCTGAAATGGGCGTTGGCGCCCGTTATTCAAATTACTGTTTCCAACACGACGGGGCGACCTTTGTGTCGCACTTTTACACTGGCTACTGTTCACTCTCTGTTGAGCACAGCTGGTAGAAAAATAAGAATCACTAGGGCTAGACTGAGAACTACGGCTAAGAAAGCGTCCGTTGCGGCGCACTGGGTGAACACTGTGGCTTTGCATTTCTACATCTGCTAAGTCAAAAGTATCATGCGCTTCAATAAGCTGCAGTACACTGTCTAATGAAGGGTCAGATTGTTTTAGAATTGCTGCCCTAATTCTGGGGTCCTGAATGTTCTGCGTAATAGCGTCTCTCAACATCACGTCACTATACGAAAGTCCACAAGAGCAAGTAAATTTCCATTTGCGGGTTAAGCCCTTCAATTCCGTAATCCACTCTTGGTATGACTGCTACGGTAATTTTTTCAGTCTGAAAAATCGGTACCGTGCCACAGCTACGAGAACTTTTCTCTCATAATGAGCATTCAGTGCATCTACTATTGCATCAAAGTCTAAATCACGAGGAGATGCGTGGGCAAAAGTTTCTGCAGTAATACGAAGGTTTTGGGGCCCACCACGGATAATAAAAGATGCTTAACAGTCTGACCTGTAAGTTGATGAGCCGCGACGAGTTCTTGAAACTGTGCGAAATAGTCGCTCCATTCTTCCTCACGTTCGTTGTACTGGCGAAATGTAGGAAGCGGTGCAGCGGCAGGTGTGGGCTGCTGATGTGACGGCTGTTGTTGGTGTGCAGCCTGTGCCGTTAACTGCGACACCGCTTGCAGTAGTTGCGTGATTTGCGCCGTCTGTAACTGAATAATTTCCATTAACTTTGGGTTCGGGGTAGTGGCCACGCTGACCGATTAGGCGCCGCGCATACAAGTAAATTATAACAAAACACAAATGCAATATGAAAGAGGACGCTCTGCAACAAAAAATTCCACAAAACACGTAACTGAATATATTCCCCCAAAAATCTTATAATAAGGGTGGGTGGGCGGGAGCAATTTCTGCGTGCTCCGACTGCTGCTGTCTGGCTGCTGCAAGTGGACTGGTCCACGGTTCTTCTATCACTCCTCGTCGCCACTTTTGTGTCCCAGCCTCGTCGCCGCTTTTGTGTCTCGTTTCCGTCGTAGGCGTCGGTGGCCGAGTAGAAAGACCGACACAGGAATAAAGGATGCACGCTTGTGCAGGTAGGAGGTGACCAGCCAGTGGGACAGCAGATACTAGAAACACTAGAGTAAATTACAACGAGACATATATTTCTTAGAGACTTAGTAATACTTAACTTTTACATAGCTAAGTACTGCAGAATGCTGATACATAGTTGAGCTAGAGGCCTGCCTAGTGCCTATCCGATAGCCAAGTCTTCACTGGTGCCTATCTGATTTTCCGTAGTGTTAACTGGATCCTATGTCAGTCCCAAGTGAACGATGCCGTTCAGTGGTGGCCACGAGCGGAGTTGTAACAGAGTGCGCTCGTGGCTGACGTCGCAGGAACGCCGCGCCGTGCGTGCATGGCGGCGCGCGGCGAAAGTAGGTGGCGCGCACTTTGTACTTGTGCGACACCACATAGGGTATTTCATTTTCACAGTCTGTTTTAAACAGGAGCTGTTTCAGACAGCTCAGGCAGCTCTGTTTCATTTTTGATGGTATAAAATATCTAAATATTGGATAATACAGCAGGCATTCAAACAAAGACGTAAAGGTTTCTGAAACTCTTCTTAAGTTAATGTTTGTACAAAAATTTCACCATCGTAGAGTATATTGAGAAAATGCCAAAAAACCGTGTCTGGCGATAAATTCCGTTCATATGCTTCTTTTAGAACGCTAAAATCTAAATGTTATAATTCGGTTTAGTTAGGAAGAAGAAAAGCTTTTGGCCGATTTCTACACCGTATGTGTAATAAATTTACACACAACCGATAGTTGCTGTGTATTCAAAGAGTTTGAAGCTGTTTTGTAGTTATATATTTACATGAGACATAGTTTTCGCGTCTTAACTCGAATGAATACACTCGCTAATCAAAAGAATGTTAAGCACATTTATAAAGTTCGCGCGGAAGTTTATCACCATAATGGCCGCCGAAGCGCTCTTCAATTTGCCTGCTGTTTGCCGTCGGCCGCTTACGGAATTGTGCGGCCTTGTAGTAACCGAAGATGCGCGCCCTCTACAACCGGCTATATCTAGGCGGACATGCGTCTGGACGCACGTCAGAAGTCCGTCAGAACTCGGCTACGAACTTGGCAATAACTAGGTCTCAGCGCAGCTAGCATCATACGGAAGACGCCGCGAGAAGCGAGAAGAAACAGACATATGTTCTAAAGTTAAGTATTGTATTCTTCAGTCTAAACTTATACTACTAACCTCTATTGAACTGTTTTAGCTGACCACGATCCTGCACCAGTACCTTTCCTGATAACTAGACAGGGACGACAACTACCTGCCAACAAATGGCAGGGAGGATGAAACAACACTGTCTATATTACTTCTTTGAATTGGAGCCAAATCTGGTCTACACTTCCGTTTAGGGTTTGGATTGAGTCGAAACTATCTTTCAAGAAGCAGTTTGGTGTATTTCTATCTTCTTTTCTGGACAAATATACTTTTCGTCTATTTGTGGTAACTTTGGGACTCGATATTCAATCTCGCAACGACAGCCCTGTGTTCACTAATACCTGTATCCGTTTTGATGCTCGTTATGAGCTCGGGATTATTTGTTGCAAAGAGATTAAGTGTCTTTTGACATCCATTTACAACTCTAGTTGGCTCATGAGCTAATTGTTCGAAGTAATTCTCAGAGAATGCGTTGAGTACAATTTCGCACAATGTTTTATGCGTACCTCCTGATTTGAACATATAATTTTCCAACAGATTGAGGGTAAATTGAAATCACCTCCTACTATTATTGTATGAGTCACGTATGTGTTTACCATTTGACTATTTTATTGTCAGAGTCAGGAGGCGGTGACGATTTTCAAGTACAACTTCTGCCCATTGTAGCTCACAGGAACTATCAACTTCAACTTAGCTACACGAAAGACTACTTTCGATGGCGACAAAAACGCCTCTACCTATTTTCATTAATCTATCCTTTCTGAACACAGTTAGATCTGTTGGAAAAACTTCTGCTGAACTTATTTCCCGTTCTAGCCCACTTTTACTGCCTGTAATGATATGTGTTTCGGTGCTTTCTTTTAACGCTTGGAGCTCTGGTACTTTACCGACACAGCTACGACAATTTACCACTGTTATATTGGTAGTTCCTAGATCTACATTTCTCCTGTGATCCACCTGCATCCTTTGAGACAGTCCATTTTGTTTTTCCCCGAAGCTCTCTATCCTAAAACACCGCCCAGTCCACGTCACACTGCCCCCGCTACCCGTGTAGACGCTTCCTGCGTAAAGTGAACTCCTGACCTATTTAGCGGAACCCGATAACCCACCACCCTTTGGCGCAAGTCGAGGAATCTGCAGCCTACACAGGACTGGCTGTCTTTAGCACCCCAGATAGCCGCTCAAATCCATAGAGAATCTGTTCCGACCCAAAGCGACACACTTTGTTGGTACCGACATGTGCAACCACCTGCAGTTGGCTGCACGCTATCCCCTTCATGGCATCCGGAAGGACCCATTCCACATCTGGAAGGACTCCCCCTGGTATGCACACGGAGTGCACATTGGCCTCCTTCCCCTCCTTAATGACCAAATCCCTAAGGGGCCCCATTATCCGCCTAACGTTGGAGCTCCCTACAACAAGCAATCCCTCCCTCTGAGATTACCTGTCTCTTCCTGACTGAGAGGCGACCACAAGATTTGTGATACCATCCGCCTCAGGAACATTGTCCATCTCCTACAGCGCCTCAAACCTGCTTTTAAGACGAACCGGGGGTGCCTCTCAACCCACCACGGACGGGGCGGCGACCTCCACGCGTGCATTGACCGGACTGGCCAAAGACGCTGGTCGATCTGTGGGCACATCAGAGGCACAGGGCGACTGTTGGATCCCCGCGACCGACCGATGGCAAACTAAGCCCAAAGAACAATTGAAGTGTAAGACTACAAACCGTAAGTACCTCCAAAACAATAATAAACGAGAGGGTTCCCTGAACTGTTTACGCGAATGTGAATGTAAATAAAGACGCGAGCACACAAAAATTTAAGAACTGAAAAACGCAGGGAAAAGGTCAAAATAAGTCGCTTCTGCTGAGAAGCCGGATTTACTCACAACAGGAGAAAGCTGAAGGAGCTGCTGTCTGCTGGCGTGTGAACTGAAGGTAGTAAACAAACAGAGAGACAGACGATTCACGCGGTGGAATAATACACTTAACGATGGTTTTGTAGCTGCTAGGGTTTTGCATCTTTAATCGAAGCAGTTTCACACCTCTCTAATTACCTCATTAAACTTGCTATCAGAGGTTCTTACGTTTGATTTCCAAAGAATCCTGTAATTTTTTATTTGAATAACTAATGTAGCCAGGCTATGTCTATGTAAGAAAAAGATAGTAGTTTCTCTATGGCCTCCTAATTATAAATAAAAGGCACTGGTTTCCAAATTGTGGATTGCGTCCCACTAGAAGGTTACCGGACGACGTTAAAGCATCAGTAAAAAATATATTATGTAGTAGTAGTAGTTGGTTTCTAAGAGACTCAAACATCCGGTGCCAGTCTCACATGATTCCTCCAGATGTTCCTCTCTTGTCCAGTGTCTTGCCAGTTGCTTATTCCCATTCTTCTGCGTATACCATCAGTTTCATTGCGTCAAGTGCTCCTGTGTCGCCCCCTTGGTCTTCTATCATATAACACTTCCTTGATTAGATTAGATTAGATTAATACTTGTTCCTTAGATCATGTATACGAGATTTCGTAATGATGTGGAACGTGTCAGTTCAGTAAATTTTGTCTATACTTGACAATCTATATTTTAAGAATTTTTTTAAAAAATTTATTATTATTATTTTTTTTAAGTTTTATCTAAAAATTCATCTACATTGTAGAAGGAGTTGCCATTCATAAATTCCTTTAATTTCTTTTTAAATACTATTGGCTATCTGTCAGACTTTTGATGCTACTTGGTAAGTGGCCAAAGACTTTTGTGGCAGCATAATTCACCCCTTTTTGAGCCAAAGTTAGATTTAACCTTGAATAGTGAATATCATCCTTTCTCCTAGTGTTGTAGCTATGCACACTGCTATTACTTTTGAATTGGGTCGGATTGTTAATAACAAATTTCATGAGTGAATATATATATTGTGAAGCTACAGTGAGTATCCCTAGATCCCTAAATAAATGTCTGCAGGATGCTCTTGGGTGGGCTCCAGCAATTATTCTTATTACACATTTTTGTGCAATGAATACTTTTTTACTCAATGTTGAATTGCCCCAGAATATGATCCCATATGAAAGCAGTGAATGAAAATAGGCGTAGTAAGCTAATTTACTGAGATTTATATCACCAAATTTTGCAATGACTCTGATAGCATAAGTAGCTGAACTCAGACGTTTCAGGAGATCTTCAATATGTTGCTTCCAATTCAGTCCCTCGTCAATGCAAACACCTAAAAATTTTGAATATTCTACCTTAGCTACAGATTTATGTTCAAAGTCTAAATTTATTAATGGTGTCATGCCATTTACAGTATGAAACTGTATATACTGGGTTTTATCAAAGTTTAATGAGAGTCCATTTGTAGAGAACCACTTAATGACTTTCTGGAAGATATCATTTACAATTTCATCAGTTAATTCCTGTTTGTCAGGTGTGATAGTTATACTTGTATCATCAGCAAAAAGTACTAGCTTAGCATCTTCGTGTATGTAGAATGGCAAGTCACTAATATATATTAAGAACAGCAAAGGACCCAAGACCGAACCTTGTGGGACGCCATTTTTGATAACTCCCCAGTTAGAAGAATTAATTGTCTCATCTTCATCACGTGAACTGCTTATTTCAACTTTCTGCACTCTTCCAGTTAAGTATGATTTAAACCATTTGTGCACTGTCCCACTCATACCACAATACTTAAGCTTATCTAGAAGAATCCCATGATTTACACAATCAAAAGCCTTTGAAAGATCACAAAAAATCCCTACTGGTGATTTTCGGTTATTCAAAGCATTTAATATTTCATCAGTGAAGGTATATATAGCATTTTCAGTTGAAAAGCTTTTTTGAAAACCAAACTGACATTTTGTTAGAACTTTATTTATACTAATATATGAAGCAACTCGAGAATACATAACTTTTTCAAATATCTTTGATAAAGCTGTCAGAAGTGAGATGGGCCGGTAGTTGTTGACATCGTATGTATCCTCTTTTTATGCAAAGGTTTAACGATATCATATTTCAGTCTATCTGGGAAAATACCCTGCTTTAATGAGCTATTACAAATATGACTGACAATCCTACTTACCTCTTGGGAACAAGTTTTTAATACCCTGCTGGAAATGCCATCAATTCCATATGACCGTTTACTCTTGAGAGAGTTTATTATTTCCCTAATTTCTGAAGGTGAGGTGAAAATACTTGACACAGTTTGGTTCTTATTAGATGATAATAAGCCTATTGAAATCTTCTAGCATTATTATTTTGTTCACTATTGTTGCTGATAGTTGTACTAAAATGTGGATATCCATGTTGCGTCTTTTCTTCTAGCACTGTGGATAATTGTCATAATATGGACCAAAGATATTCCTTTAAACTTTATTCTCTAAAACTTGTAACGTGTTGTTCTGTTTTTGTTAGGCTCCAGGTTTCTGCCCCGTAGGTTAGAACTGGTCTGATGATTGTATTATATAATTTTATTTTAGTTTTCCGCGTTAGCAGTTTAGACCCTAGAAGATTTTGTATTGAATAGTAGGCTCGATTAGCATTTTGCAGTCTTATTCTTATTTCTGTTTGTCTCTGATTTTGCTCGTCTATCATTGCTCCCAGAAATTTGAAGTGTTCGACACGCTCAATTTTTTTCACCAATTATTAGTTGTGATTGGTTGTCCTGTTCATCTCTACATCTTTGAAGTGTTATGTATTTTGTTATCTGGTCGTTTACGTTTCTAAAGTCTTGATTCTTCTGCTGGGAGCTCTACAAACAACTATGTGGTCTCTGTTTTACTGCTTCCAGTGAGCACCAAATCATCTATGTATACTAACACCTTGGAGGATCTCAGCAAGTACTCATTTGAGCTTACTCACAACTCTTTCCAAACCAATATTAAAAAGAAGGGATGAGAGAGAGAGAGAGAGAGCGCATCTCCTTGTCTTAGGCAGCCCAGTTTTAAGTTTAAAATAATCAGATTTTAATCCATTTAACAAACCCAGCTTCTATTTTCATCCATGCATACTTCGCAAAAATTTGTCAGTTTAATTGGGAATCCAAATTCGCTGACTACATTTCAAAGGCTCTGCCTGGGCCTGGAATCATAAGGTTTCTGAAATCAATAAACAGGTCATGTGGTTTTTGTATATTTCCCAAACTTTTTCATTAATTTTTTTGGTTGCTAACACATTGTCAGTGGGGGATCTGTTTCTGCGGAAGCTGTTCTCATAATCCCTAACTATGTCATCTGCATATATATTATGCAGTTTAACAATTACCATGATAAAATCTTATATCGTGTATTAACTAATGATATTTCCCTATAATTTCTGAGAAGTTCCCTGACTCCTATTTTATGTATAAAGACTATAAATGATTCTCTACAAATCTTATGTACTACAAAAATTAAAGTATGTTTTATAAGTTTTATTATTTTCATAATATTATTTTTCACCCCCATACAGAAATGTAACAATTATTGTCTAAACCTCCCATATTTAAAACTTATAATCGTTAGAGATAATTATGTCAAATTTAAAATTTCTACCATCTTATATTTTTATGATACGTCTAGTGTAATGTATTTGCTTATCCAAGATTATTACTTAAAATTGATTCTTTTCAGTAGTTACTCTCCAAGAATTCATTACGAATTGTTATGGACAAGAGATCAGTTTGTAGCCGAAAACCTTATAAAGCTAACAGTATTAGCATCCGAGACACCCTCTCTATCACGTGATTCTGCTTCACAACTTCTTTAAGACTGAAGGGGACTCTCGTTTTGGAGCATAAGAGGGAGACTATAGAGTGACTACAAACATAACTTGGAATGAATTACTGGGATTGACAACTTTTCAATTACGAAAGCGTGCATTTTTCAAGTAATTTCACCTATAAATATCGAAACAAACTTTGAATGGTAAACGATTTATGTCTGAAACCAACAAGTTTTAAACTACAGATGGATACTATCATTAACACAAACACTTGACAGTTTTACAAATCTCGCCGAGCTTACCGTTTATCATGTATATAGTAATTTCCTTAATAATATTCTCTACGTGGATTTCAAAATGCTTACGCAAAGGATTTGCGCATTTCTTAATAAACTCAGTTTCGTATTGCACGTAATTTTTATGTTGGTATTAATTGCAGTTTAGTCGTTGTAGTATATACATACTGGTCCGGGAAAATTTTTCCAGGGATATTTTCGGTCCAATCACTAAAATGTTTGGGAACCACTGATATAATGGGTTTTTATTTGAGACTTGATGTGAATGGAACTTTTTTGTGTTGACTTGTCTAAGTTCCTGAAATATTTCGTTTGACTATGCAGGAACTCATAAGCATTACTAACATTTTAACTTTCGAAGGAAAGGCAAATCTACATTTCTAGCTTTTGTAGATTTGGAGAAAGCTTTTTACAATGTTGATTGGAATACACTCTTTCAAATTCTGAAATCAGCAGGAGTAAAATATAGGGAACGGAAGGTTATTTACAACTTGTACAAAAATCAGACAGCAGTTATTAGAGTTGAAGGGCGTGAAAGGGATGCAGAAGTTGGGAAGGGAGTAAGATGAGGTTTTAGCCTTTCTCCAATGCTACTCAATTCGTATATTGAGCAAGCTATAAAGGAAAGCAAGGAGAAATTTGGAGAAGGAATTAAAGTTCAGGGTGAAGACATAAAAACATGGCGTTTTGACGATGACATTGTAATTCTGTCAGAGAAAGCAAAAGACATGGAAGAGCAGTTGAAGGGAATGGACAGTGTGTAGAAAGGTGCGTATAAAATGAACATTAACAAGAGCAAAACTAGGGTAATGGAGTGCAGTCTAAGAAAATCGGGCGATGCTGATGGAATTAGATTATGTAACGAAACAATACAGGTGGTAGATGAGTTTTGTTACTTGGGCAGTAAAATAACACATAATGGTCGCAATACAGATGATATAAAATGCAGAATGGCAATGGGAAGAAAAGTGTTAACTTCGAATAGTAATTTAAGTGCAAGGAAGTCAATTCTGAAGGCATTTGTGTGGAGTGTTGCCTTGTATGGGAGTGACACATGGACGATAAACAGTGCGGACAGGAAGGGGATAGAGGCTTTTGAAATGTGGCGCTACAGAAGAATGCTGAAGATTAGGTGGGTGGATCGCGTAACTAATGAAGAGGTACTGAACAGAATTGGGGAGAAAAGGAATTTCTGGCATACCTTGACTAAAAGAAAAATCGCAGATGGAGGCCAAAGATAAGTACAGGAAGCAGATTCAAATGGATGTAGGTTGCAGGTCTTATGAGGAGATGAAGAGGCTTGCTCAGGATAGAGTAGGGTGGAGAGCTGCATCAAACCAGTCTCGGGACTGAAGGCCACAACAACAACAACAACAACAACAACATTCAATGAGATGTATTATTAGGTGTTCTCGTACGTTCTAGTAAAAGAAAGGAGGTACACCGTCGTATTTACAGACTAAATTGTTAGAGTCTTCTCGTAATTTATATACAAGACACAGAGAAAACTCGCCGAAGTAGCAAATTCCTATGACGGTTTTCTACGTCAGAAAGAAGGGGCAGTCGATCTTCTCCTTCAAATTACGTAGAACATACTGGCTTTGGCGAATCTTGTTCGAAGGAAAAATACGAGTTTCCTGTTTACCAAACTGAACACTGTGCCGATAATTTTACCATTAGTGTGAAATGTGTCTTCCTCCTAAAAATTGAGCTCTTTAATGTCTCATTTTCTTTTTCCATTTATGCCAACATATCTGAGCAGAAGTCAGATCGTGCAGCACAATTACCTGGGATGAATTCCAGGACCAACTGCCATCTGCGCAGTTGCATCTGCAAGCGCTTACGCAGTGTTATGTCAACGGTTCTTTATGAGATCTGAAACGTATGGCTTGCTTGACAAATTGATTGCTGTGGGCATCGTTGGAATGCTGCCTGAACGCTATAAACTTTTTCAGCAACACTCGAGGTAGATCAGCACTTTTAGCTTCGTAAATGTAGCCCTTCGCTTCAAAGTTTTTGTACCAGGGATAAATTAAGATTCTTTTGAGTGGCGCTGGTGAAAGCGTTAGCGAACTGCTTGTTAGGCAGCAGACACAAATTGCCTTTTTGCTAGTTGATGGGCTCACTAGCTCTTCTGTTATGATCTGGCTATAAGCCTCTACACTAGCACACTGTGGCGGCAGCAGTCTGCAACTAAATAATTTTATCCATAAATAATAACAATAAAAAACTTTCAAAGATAATTTATTAATAGGTCAAGTTTTAGAATGAATAATTTTTACCGTTTCATTTAAAATAATTTTTGGAAGTGTAAAGTACTTTTGGGCTCACCCTGTATGGGAACGAAGCACTAGAAGGCCTGACGATTTGGTGCCTTGTGATAATTACAGGGCGAAGCACTGAATTAAAATGTGGCCTCCTCTTCACTAGGCAGTTTCTTTAACCAGTTACCCACCCTGGCACTGTGATTAATGTTAAAGACTAAATATCTCTCATGACCCCATCATTTATTGATTGAAACATCACCTACGTCTGATGTACAGGCGTTCAACACTGGTGTGCTTTTGCAGTGTTAGAGAGCCTTGGCAGTACTGATACGAATTAGAAAGAGGAACATCAAAATAGGTCGAGAGGGAATTAGGGCTTGTGTTAGGGAAGGACTGGGACAATGGTAATCTGCGCATGTCAGGGAGGCTACGTGGATGTAACACAAGGGGTTCGGTCAGAAAACTGGTGCCGCGGTGGAGTAGCCTAGCGGTCTAAAGCACCTCGCTGCGGAGCGCGCGGTTGCTCGCCGTGGAGGTTCGAGTCCTCCCTGGAGCATGGGTGAGTGTGTTTGTCCTTAGGTTAGTTTACCTACGTTTAAGTAGTTTGTAAGCTACGGACTGATGACCACGCAGTTTGGTCCGATAGATTTACAGACATTTGAACATTTTGAACAGAAGGCTGGTCGTCCTGTGTGATAAAAATAAATAAATAAATAAATAAAACTCAGCAAGTATTTCATCGATAAACGTCGAAAAAATAAGATACGATGTTCAAAAAGAACCGATCTTGCAACGAGCCAAGAAAAATGGCTAAAGCAACTGCTTTGTGGGAAGAGACTCGATTTCGAATCCAGGCATTGGCACAGATTTTAATTCAATGTTTCGCCTTATAATAATTTTAATAGACGATATTGAGACTAAACCTGACTCGAGACCCCGTCATTTAAATACTTGATACTTGTTTTAACATTTAAATGGCCACCACGGTATCATAGAATAGAACGGAATTCGACGATGATTCCATCAAGTTTTGAAGTTGACATCAGTAGAACGCAAAGCGGATCACTTCACTGCCTCAAAAAGACTTATATTTTTTTAGTTCCATATCATTAAAACTGGGAAAATGGTCTTCCAGTACATGTGTCAATTCGAGCACTGGGGCTTCGCTCTCTCGGGCTTCGCAGCGCGATTCCTCACATTCCATCAATAAAATTTTTGTGTCCCAGCCTCGTCGCCGCTTTTGCGTCTCGTTTCCGTCGTAGGTGTCGGTGGCCGAGTGGAATGAGACCGACACAGGAATAAAGATAGCACGCTGGTGCAGGTACGGAGGGGAGCAGCCAGAAACTAAAAACAATAGAGTAAATTAGAACGAGATATATATTGAACAGAATTTATACAATACTTAACTTTTACAGAGATCAGTACTGCAGAATGCTGATACATAGTTGTTAGAGGTCTGCGTAGTGCCTGTACGATAGCAAAGTCTTCACTGGTGCCTATCTGATTACGAAGGTCCTAACTGGTTGCTATCTCAGTCCCAAGTGAACGATGTCGTTCAGTGGTGGCCACGAGCGGAGTTGTAGCAGAGGGCGCTCGTGGCTGTCGTCGTAAGAACGCCGCGCCGTGCGTGCCTGGCGGCGCGCGGCGAAAGTAGGTGGCGCGCACTTTGGACTTGTGCGACACCACAAAAATTTCGTCTTGCGTATATTTCCGGCAATAAATTGACGTCGAAGGTTGAGATGGGTGTGTGTTCCATACTTCATTGTGTTTGAGAATTACACAATTACACCAACAAACGTCTGTGGGCTGTATTTACAGGTACCGGCGCTTGCCGCTAGATATCCCCTGCAGCAACTTCGACGGTCTGTAGTGTCGTTGGATGACATCCCCTAGACTATAGAGGTTTGTTGGTGTAATTGAGTAATTCTGAATGACACTAATATAAGGAACCCACGCCCATATCAGTCTTCGACGTCCATTTACTGCCGGAAATATTCGCAGGACGAAATTTTGTGAGATACTTTTTTTTTTCATTGCTGGCATGTAAGGAATAGCGCTACAAAGCCCGAATGCTCGAATTTGGCTTCACCCTGAATAATCCAATAGCAATTTTAATTAACTTGAAAATAATCAGGTCATATCATAATTTGTCTCTGTTTTAATTTGTTTTATTGTATTATAAAGTCCAAATGGTGAATACGGGATTAGTGTATGTAAATACATGACCTCACATAAGCAATGAAGCATCTAGAAGGGTGGGACAAAAGAAATAAAATTTAACGGGTTGAGAGGGTATTTGACGCTATTTCAGTGATTATAAAATTGAGCAAAATTCTGATAGAATTAAATAGAGTAATCTCATTTATAAGTATGATGTGCATCCCCTCTGGTCTGGATTATGCACTGATCCGATTGTGAAGATTGTCTAAAGTCGTGCCGTCTCATAAGCAAGCTCGTCGACAATTGTTGTAAATTGTGCTTGACATCGTGGATGCTAACAATGGGACTGAGTTTACGTCCAAACTGGTCCCTGACACAATGGCTTAGCATATGTCATTGGATATTGGGACAGAGTTGACATCCAAACTGTTCCCACACACTGGCTTATCAGATGTCATGAGATAGTGGTATTGAGCTGACTTCCAAAAAATGTTCAAATGTTTGTATAGTCTATGGGATTAACTGCGGGGTCATCAGTCCCTAAACTTACAAACTACTTATGAACTACTTACGAACTAGGATGGCACAAATATCCATGCCCGAGGGGGGATTCGAACCCCCGACCGTAGTGGCCGTGCAGACCTTGACTGGAGCGCCTCAGTCCCCTGGGCCACCGCGGCCGGCAAATCCCAAATCCCTGGGAATTATTTTCGATAAAGATCCACTTAAAATGGCTGCAAAAAATTGGACTGCGGTCGTAAATGGTATGCAGGGAGTCATCTTTGAAAATAATTGGCGAGCTGTGATGCTTTTGGAAAAAACCAAAATTGTCAACATTTACGTGTTTTCCAAAGCATACTACATGGCACAAGTATTTCCATTACCGACATTACCAGCTAAGAGGATCAAGAAGTTAGCCGGCAACTTTTTATGGACGGGTAACATATTTAAACTGGACTTCCTCACGATCATGTAACCGAGAATGGAAGGTGGACTGGGCCTAACTGACGTCGAACGGAAGGCCACAGCACTGTTTCTCAAGCGAACATTACGAACGATATCTGACAATCCACTAACCCAGACTGCAAAACTGTTCCAAATAGTATGCCGGAAAAGTATGAGCCCACCGATCGATATCAGTAGGATCAACTACCATTTGAAGCATGTGCGACAGTACTACCACGAACTAAGCTATGTCCGTGAAGACATGTTAACTCGCCCGATTTTACAAACCAAGGCTCTAATGCAGCTCTGGCGTCGAAACAATAAACCAAACACCATTGAAACCAAGTTTCCTTCTTGCCACTAGAAAATTGTATGGAAAAATATCAGTCTTCAGCCACTAAGAATGGAAATAGCATCGACGTGGTATCGAGTGGTGAATAACACAGTGGCCACTAACGAAAAATTGCATCGGATTGAAATAAACCGACAAATGTATTAAGTGTGGACATATCGACACATTAATACACCGTTTCACTTGCCGGAGACATTTAGAAAACTGCAAATGGATCACTGATATACTTCCACAGTTATCAAACGGGTCGACAACAACCTATAGGCCTGAGTTATTAATAAATCCGGATAAAATGTTCTGCCCGCTGCAAATAATAACACGGTGATGTGGCTATTAGCAAATTATGTGAATTGTGTCATCACAGAACGCGGAGAAGATGACTTGACCAGTCTCCGTGCTTATATGCAAACAGAACTCTCGAAGCTACGAACGACAGAAAATTTGCCAAATTTCTTTGGCAAGAGAATGAACATAGTTTTTGAGTAAGTAGGAGTCGGCTAGTACGCCTCCCACAACTATCATTGTAGAGTGATGTATTGCTAAAGTTGAACAGCAGTACAGTCTGTGCGTACTGATTCAGATGCTTCACGGAGGTAGTTCCGTTTCCACGAAGGAATGTTATGTTTTGTTGGTTTTAAATAGTTTTTGCTATTTTTCCTGGTTTCTTTAGTTCAAAGTCTTAATTTAATGAAGAAAAAACAGGGTATACACAGTAACTGTGATTGTTGGTGGCTGGTGCTAACCCAGGGCGCTGCAAGTGACATATATGTGTATCTAAAAACTATAGTTTTGTTTTGTTCAACTGTAGTAGTGTTGTCTGCACTGATTAAACGCTGTCAGGTGTTAGTTTCATTTTAAAGAAGAACTTTTTGTTCATGTAAAGAAAAAATAAAATAAAATAAAAAGAAAAAAGAAAAACTGGGGAGCGCCAGTCACAGTCTGCACGGTCGCTGCGATCGGGGGTTCGAATCCCCCCTCGGGCATGGATGTTTGTGCCGTCTTTAGTATAAGGTAGTTCATAAGTAGTTTGTAAGTTTAGGGACTGATGACCCCGCAGTTAAGTCCCTTAAGCTTAACAAACATTTGAACATTTTTTATATCACGATTTCACAATCAGTCCAAAACGAGACACGACGAGGCCCTTGCAATTCTGTCAAATGCTGACAACGTGCAGTATATAATTTCTGTTGATTCTATGTGCATTGCGTTAACACACACCAATGAATCTTCTATGATGGCTCACACTCTCAACTGCCGGCCGCGGTGGCCGAGGGGATTGAGGCGCTTCAGTCACGGTCTGCACGGCCTCTACGGTCGGGGGTTCGAATCCCCCCTCGGGCATGGATATTTGTGCCGTCCTTAGTTGTAAGTAGTTCATAAGTAGATTAAAATTGTGTGCCGGAACCGGGACTCGAACCTGGGACCTTTGCCTTTCGCGGGCAAGCGCACTACCGACTGTGCTATCCCGACACGACTCACGATGCCGCCTCACAACTTTACTTCCGCCAGTACCTCGCCTCCTACTTTCCAAACTTCACAGAAGCTCTCCTGCAAACACGCAAGGCTAGCACTCCTGGAAGAAAGGATATGGTGGAGACATGGCTTAGCCACAGCCAAAGGGATGTTTCCAGAATGAAACTTCACTCTGCAGCGGAGTGTGCGCTGATATGAAACTTCCTGGCAGATTAAAATTGTGTCGGTAGTGCGCTTGCCCGCGAAAGGGAAAGGTCCCAGGTTCGGGTCCCGGTTCCGGCACACAATTTTAATCTGCCAGGAAGTTTCATATCAGCGCACACTCCGCTGCAGAGTGAAGTTTCATTCTGGAAACATGCCTTTGGCTGTGGCTAAGCCATGTCTCCACCATATCCTTTCTTCCAGGAGTGCTAGTCTTGCGTGTTTGCAGGAGAGCTTCTGTGAAGTTTGGAAAGTAGGAGGCGAGGTACTGGCGGAAGTAAAGTTGTGAGGGGGGCATCGTGAGTCGTGTCGGGATAGCACAGTCGGTAGTGCGCTTGCCCGCGAAAGGCAAAGATCCCAGGTTCGGGTCCCGGTTCCGGCACACAATTTTAATCTGCCAGGAAGTTTCATATCAGCGCACACTCCGCTGCAGTTCATAAGTAGTTTGTAAGTTTAGGGACTGATGACCCCGTAGTTAAGTCCCATAGACTCTACAAACATTTGAACACTCTCAACTTTTGAAAACGTGTTTTAACGTTTCATGAATGACAAAAACAATAATCTCACAGAGCTGTGGTTAAAATTGCTGTAATGCACAACTATTCACTAAATTTGACTTGACTTCTATCGCTTGCAGCTACCAAAGAAAGTCTCGAAGAAAAGAAAAATGAAGACTTTGTTATGAAAACCGCAATCAAGTACTTTAGAACACATTCAGACTCATTCTTCGACTATGGAATTACTCAGTAGAAAAACATTGGGCCAAAGAGCTTGCGCCGTGCAAAGCGCTTGGCAGCGTTGTCTAAAGCGCCATGCTACGGATTGCGTGGCCGCTTCCGCAAGAGTTTCGAGTCGTCCCTCGGGCATAGTTGTCTGTCCTTAGCGTAAATTAGTTTAAGCAGTTTGTAAGTCCAGGGACCGATGATGCTAGCAGTATGGTCCCACAAACATTTGAATTTTGAAAGTTTTTGCCATAAAAGGTGATTATGTAGGGAAAAACTACATATTTTACTGAAAATAAAATAGTTTCACTTTTAAGCATACAACCTGTCACATTTTTCTCATTTGCAGGAGTGAATGCAAGAAAGTCACCATGTCCACTAGTAAAGGAACCTCATTGAGTCCCAATAAACATTTTGTGGATTTTGAAAGGAAGAACACGTTTTATTGATTCTGTGCGGGCAGCTTTCAATAAAATGTGTGTTGTAACTTAACATGCTTCGAGAAGCGAAATATCAGTTTCCGACTCTGTTTTAATTTACATTAGAACGAAGTCTTCAAAATCTTTTTACAACAAGCACTATCATCGATTGTTATCAATTTGTATCCGTTACGTAATGAAGTTTTAGACCTAATGTTTTTCCATAATTACCACATACACACCTTCCAGAGGGACGATGGTCTGCTGTAAACCAAAATATTTTCACCGTGTTACGATTTCGTCATTTTCAGCTATGTGTGCGCATTCTGAGCAGTAATGGAAAGTTGCAGAGAAATGGTGTGGTAACGGACTTCCTGTTCCTTTCTCTTTCTGCTTTCGCGCGAATCTAAGCGTAGTTGAGTAAGTGCATGTGTGTTAGTGAAGTGTGTGTGTGTGTGTGTGTTTATACGACGATGCGACAGAAGAATGGAAAATCCATCTGCCCTTCCTCATACGTTTCGACATATCTCTTTCACAACCAGTGACAACGTTGGCAGTTGCGCAGTTTACATATTTGAACCGGATGTTTTCTTCTATTGACACTGTGTGTGACATTATATGTGACTCTTTCCTGCGTACAAACTCGGTTCGAAACAACTAACCTCAGTCTATGAATAAATTTGGATTTAGTGACTCACGTCGTCCTCAAGTTTATCGCCTTTACTTATCGCGTAAGACTATGTCTCAGTTAAATTCGAGAGAATTTAATGGGCTCTCACAACATTTATTTGCTGCTTGTAATACTTGCAACGTAACAATAATAAAATTAATTTTTGGATACCGGGGCGTTTAATACTCTTTATATAAATTAGGCTGCGGCGGAGTGGCCGACCGGATTGAGACGCTATGCTCCGGTGCGCGAGGCCATACCCCGTCGGGGGTTCGAATCCCCCCCCTCGGGCATGTATGTTTGTGCTATCTTTTGTACAAGCTAGTTTATAAGTAGTTTGTAAGTTTAGGGACTGATGACCCCGCCGTTAAGTCCCATAAGCTTCACAAACATTGAAACATATAAATTAGTTACGTAAACAATGGCACGAGTATCTTTCTCGCGAAGTCGAATGATATATCTGGACGTAATTAGAAATAAATTATATTCTCCAAAGAATAACACTGCTAATGAAAACGAATTAGATCTTCTTCGGGTCAATATGTAAACAACGGACTTAAAACATTCACGTGAGACATCTCAGACATGTCGTAAGTCAGCTGGGTGGCATCATTATGCCAAGAATGTGGATGAGGGAAGAACCGATGCTATCATAAAAAGTAATTTTCTCTGTACCTAATAAATCACATACTAATATAAATGACGAATTAAATATTTGTACCCCTAAAATTTTGTGGACCATCATTTACTGTTCAGTTAGCAAAGTTCGTCAACAAAAAATGTTCAAATGTTTGTTAAGTTTATGTTTATTATGCCATTCTTTACACTGGCCTATGATATTAACAAATGTTCAAATGTTTGTAGAGCTTATGGGACTTAACTACGGGGTCATAAGTCCCTAAACTTACAAACTACTTATCTACTACCTTATACTAAGGACGGCACAAATATCCATGCCCGATGGGGGATTCGAACCCCCGATCGTAGTGGCCGGGCAGACCGTGACTGGAGCGCCTCAGCCTCCTCGGCCACAGCGGCCGGCAGTTCGTCAACACTTCAAGCTGTTGTAAAGTTTAATACAGCATGGTTAAAAATCATATTGACACAATGAACTTTGCTCCAAAGATTGTGCAATGCTGAAACACAAAATAATTGGATGAGTTCCTTCGATCTTTTGTTGTGCCTTATGCTGGTGCTATAGGAGATGTGTTCCTTCTGGTGGGATGTCCGTATCCGTAGTCCAGTGCTAGATTACCACGCTGGGGGCCCAGGTTCGATTCCCGGTCGGGTTGGAGATTTTATCCACCCTGGGACGTTGTGTTGTGTCGTCCTCATCATCATTTCATCATCGACGCGCAAGTCGGCTATGTTGCGTCACCTAAAGACTTGCACCAAGCTTCATCTACAATCAGTGGTTGATGGTACGCAGTTTTGAATAACCTTAAAATTTATTTGAATACGAAGATTTACTTAAAAACAGTGCAACTTTCTTGTAAATTACTGTGGACAAATTGTCGGTCAAAAGGACTCTTGAAGAGCTAACTTCACTGAGCAGAGTGAAGATATTTTAGTTCTTCTGTGTTGTAACATATACAGCACGTTTGAAAAAGACTCCGATTGCGTTGAAGATATTTTAGAAAGTTTGCGGGGAAACATATTGAGATGCAACATTTAGAGCTGAAAACCTCAAGCACCAACGATACAGTGTTGTTTTGACTGATGTGAACCAGTAGTGTGTAGATAACATCTTATTGGTGATAAACAGACCAGAACTATTCAATTCATAAGGAAGTATTGGGATCGAGCAAACATATCTGTATGAACGTTTGGTTAAATGACCATTGCGTACCCCTCAATGTACTGGCGGGTGTGGTTTTTCTGCAAAACTCTGCATTCATGCTCTAGATAGCACTGTAGATGTAACTGTACACGTCACACACAATGCAGAAATCTTAAATATAAATGTAAATGGAGAATATCATCAAATAATATATATCCTTGAGACAACATTGTCTCGTTATACCAAAGGTATTAAATATCAGGAGAGGCATTGAATTAAAATTGTTGCTTTAAGACAGTCTGTGTAGTCACTTTGGCTGAAACGCTGTGTTAACTGAGTGGTCTAAAGCGCGTACCTAGTAAGTAGGAGGTCCCGGGTTCGAATCCCGGCCACGGCACAAATTTTAATTCAGTGCTTCTCCTTGTATTTAAATGGAGAATGTCAATAGGCGCGGCGGAGCGGCCGAGCGCACTAAGTCGCTATGCTACGATGCGCGAGGTCGTTCCCCGTCGGGGGTTCGAATCCCCTTCGGACATGAATGTTTGGGCTGTATTTTGTATAAGTTTGTTCATAAGTAGTTTGTAACTTTAGGGACTCATGACAACTGAGTTAAGTCCTTTAAGCTTAACAAAAATTTGAACTTTTTTTTGAATGTCAATAAAATGATCCGAGCAATATGAATGACTCCAAAACTTAAAGTGAAAAAATATGATTAATCGCGTGGCATATTTGCAAATTCTGTAATATCAGTGTTAAACGTCTCGTCAATGACACTTTTGAAGTTGTACACTGGTTACGTGTTAGTGTTACAACAGCATCTGTTCCTAACTTGTGCTCATATTTCTGCACTATAACAGATACCAGATAACACGCGAATGATTCATCTTCCACAACAATACCACCTTCACGAAGAAGGGTTGTTCGTAACTTCAACTAATTGCAATACATTAGCAGGATTGATTAGCAATCGCCAACCTATCTGACGCTTCACTACACCAATAATGTCACGAAACGCAACTTGAAAGGCATACTGCACCGTCCCTTCTGTTTGCGACTGGCGTTCCGGCAGGTCAATGTGCGATGCGGCATGGCATACGCAGAGGCTTCTAATGGACGATTGCAGAGTTTTGCAGATGCAGGAGTATCACTAGTGCAATGAGCGACCTTCACATTATCTAAATGTTCAAATGTTTGTATAGTCTATGGGACTTAACTACGGGGTCATCAGTCCCTAAACTTACAAACTACTTATGAACTAACTAAGATTAAGGACGGCACAAATATCCATGCCCGAGGGGGGATTCGAATCCCCGACCGTAGTGGCCGTGCTGAACGTGACTGAAGCGACTCAGTCCCCGCGGCCACCGCGACCGGCTCACATTATCTCTCACACGATTTTGGTGTATTTATATTTGTTCGAGCCCAAATACTTTCCTTGACAGTTTAGCATCACTGAATACGCGTGTAAATTGGAATGCGAAGAAAGATAGGAAGATACTTATGTCCAGAAAGAGCGAAAAGAGACAGATTCCAGATTATCTGACAGCTTAACACGAAAATTTCATCTCCAGCACTGACAGTGTTGTGCATCTGTAGACAGAGTCCAAGAGTACTGTACTATACGGTTTAGACAAGTGTGCGGCAAGTAAAATTATAAGAGATGGGTATGATCCGCCGTGGTTTGATTATCGGGCTACACTGAAGAGCTAAAGAAACTTGTATGGGCATGCGAATGCTGACACAGAGATATGTAAACACTCAGAGTACAACGCTGCGGTCGGCAACGCCTACATAGGGCTATAGGGGTTTGACGCAGGCGTTAGATCAGTTACTGCTGCTACAATGGGAGGTTACCACGATTTAAGTGAATTTCAGCGTGGTGTAATAGTCGACGTGTCAAGGAAGGGAGACAGCCTATCCAGGGTAGCGATGAGGTGGGGGTTTTCATACGACAGTTTCACTAGTTCACCGTGAGTATCGGGAATCCGGTAAAATATCAACTATCCGACATCGCTGCGGCTGGAAAAAGATCTTTCAAGAACGGGCCAACGACGACTAAAGAGAATCGTACAATGTGGCAGAAGTGCAATCCTTCCGCAAATTGCCGCGGATGTCAATACTGGACAACGAACAAGTGCCAGCGAGCGAACTATTCAACGAAATCATCGACACGGGCTTTTGGAGTCATAGGTCCACTACTCGTGTACCATTGATGACTGCATGACTCAGAACTTTACGCCTCACCTATAGTCGAGCCGCCGAAAGAACGACTCTGACAGCTAATGGCTATGTTGCCAATGCTACTACGCGGCTGTTTGTTGTTACGCCGTGCCATTCCCCGGCATACGAATATGAAGTCCGAATATTTTGGAACCGTTGCTATGTACTATTAATGTGTGAACGAACGATAACAACCATGCAGTTGTTAAAAATAAAGGTTTAGAAATATATGTCAAGTAAAGCTTCATATGTTCAAATATTCCATTAAATATAATGCATAATTTAGTCTTCAGCCAAAGGTCGCTAGTTGAAGAATTTTGTTTATATATTTCATCTTCTATAGCCATTTTCCACAAACTCTGTGTTATTACTCGGACACTGTATTGTGGCAGTCTGCCGAGAGGGTAAACCAATAAGGACAACCACTTTACAAGTAGGAAAATCGCCTCTTCCAGTGAAATTATTTGTCTTCTTACATAAAAAGAAGAGCGTTTTATTGCCTCATTTGTTTACTGTCGCTGTTGACTGCCATAGTATAGTGATGGAGTAATATCATCAGATCAGTTTCGACAGCCAGTCTATTGGTCACAGAAGTGACTTTCTTACGGTTAGAGGACGAAGCCATCTCACACACGTCTGAAATTAACGACACGTAACACGGCACGAACCAAACCAGTAACGATGAACACACGACAGGTGCTTTGCAGCGACTGATGCTTGCCACCCCGCGCCACCTTGAGTGGCATGGTGGCAACGCGGCACCGTTACCCTGGCAACGTATACGAATTCCAGAGCTCAGGTTGGTGGTTGAGTGTCCCCCCATCCTCTGCGGCCCACGTGCGAGAACTGTCAGGGTCGTTCTTTCGGCGGCCCGACTATAGGTCTGTGAACACCGACATTGGACTGTTGATGTTGCCTGCTCTGACGAGTCTCGTATCCAATTGTATCGAGCGGACGGTATAGAGACAACCTCACGAATCCATGGATCCTTAATGTCAGCAGAGGACTGTTGAAGCTGCTGGAGGCTCTGTAATAACGTGGGGCGTCTGCAGCTGGAATGATATGGGGCCCCTGATAAGTCTAGATACGAATCTGACAGGTGACGCGTACGTACGCATCCTGGCTGATTACTTGCATCCATTCTTAACCATTTTGCATTCCGTCGGACTAGGGAAATTCCAGAAGGACAATGCGACATCACATACGTCAAGAATTGCTACAGAATGGCTTCAGTAACACTCTTCTGAGTTCAAGACACCTCTGCTAGCCACAAAACTCCCCGGACATGAAAGTTATTGAGCGTATCTGGGATACCTTGTAACGTGCAGTTGAGAAGTGATCTCCAACCTTTTGTACTCCAACCGATTTATGTTCAAAAATGTTCAAATGTTTGTATAGCGCCGGCCGCGGTGGCCGAGGTGACTGAGGCGCTCCAGTCACGGTCAGCACGGCCACTACGGTCGGGGGTTCGAATCCCCTCTCGGGCATGGATATTTGTGCCGTCCTAGTTAGTAAGTAGTTCATAAGTAGTTTGTAAGTTTAGGGACTGATGACTCCGTAGTTAAGTCCCATAAGCTTAACAAACATTTGAACATTTTTTGTTTGTATAGCTTATGGGACTTAACTACGGGGTCATCAGTCCCTAAACTTACAAACTACTTATGAACTTGCTAATCCTAAGGACGGCACAAATATCCATGACCGAGGGGGGATTCGAACCCCCGACCGTAGTGGCCGTGCAGACCGTGACTGGAGCACCTCAGTCCCCTCGGCTACCGCGGCCGGCACCGATTTATGGACAGCCTTGCAAGATGCATGGTGTCATTTCATATCAGCACTAATTCAGGCAGTACTCGATTCCATGCTACGAAGTGTTGCGGAACTTCTGCGTGCTCGCGAGGTGATATTAGGCAGGTGTACCAGTTTCTTTGGCCCTTTAGTGCATGAAACTGTTACGGAAACGTAGAGAGCTTCACTGCAAATTTAAACGTCAAAAGCCTCGCAGATAAGCAAAAAGTAATCGTCGCAAAAATTAGCGTAATGAAAGTTATACCTGATGCGTTCAATGATTTCGGAAGTAAACTTCTTTGTAACGAGGTGTCAAAAAATCCGAACATTTTTGGCCTTACCTTAGATCAAGAAACTGATCGAAACCTTACCCCTATCCACTCTGTGTCCATATTGGCTGTAAAACGGAGGAAATAAGCAACAGACTGAAATACTGAATGTCTTTGTGCAGAGATGTTTAGCAGAGGAGGATTAAAAATGTTCAGATGTTTATAAATCTATGGGACGTAGTCTTACAAACTACTTAAACTAACTGAAAACAACCGAAGTACAGCACATACACCCATGCCCGAGGGTGGACTCGGACCTCCGGCGGGAGCGACCTCGTAGTCTCTGATACAGCGCCTGCGCGGCAGAGGGGGATTGCACTGTATTTTCCCCTCTAAATGGAAATATCGAAATAAGTGGCCAAGGCATAGAAATGAGCAGGTGATTCATGTTTTCAAGAGAAATCGCTAAATATATACAGAAAACTTTAGGCCTATATCTCTGACGTTATTCTATTGCAGAATTTTGGTATAATTTCATTTTCATGTGTTAGAACTTTTCTGTAGACTGGAAACATTCTCTGTAGAAATCAACATGGTTTTCGAAAGCAACGATCATGTGAAACTGACAGGCGCTATTTGTCCACGAGAGCCCCAAAAGCAGTTGATACAGGCTTCCATCTAGATGCCGTTTTACTCGGTTGCCGGAAGGGAATTCTATACGGTACCGCACTATCATCTAATGAAAAAAATTCGAGCGTATGGGACGTCAGGCCAACTTTGTGATTGGATTGAGGAATTCCTATCTAACAGAACGCAGCATGTTATTTTCAAAGGAGAAAAGTTTTTTCACGTGGAATTAATTTCTGAAGTACCCCAAGTGAATGTCACAGAACCATTACTTTTTACAAAAACACTTCTGGGCATCCAAAATGCAGCACCAATAAGGGCCGAAGATGTCACAGAAAAATTTATTTAGGGCATAACACGTTGTACAAAGTTCGCATGATTTAAAATACAGCCTTATTTCAACATAGGAAATGATTAAATCGTCAATCTGGAGTTGTCTGTACAAAATTAAAATAGTTCTGCGAAATTTTGCGAAAAAACTACAACAAATTTTAGTCTTCTTAAAATAATTATTAGCCTACTAGCGCAAACATAGTTCTGATCATAGTTTTAAATATCTCCCAAAGACAGAAATCCTCATGGTATTTTTCTATGCAGATTATACTTTATGAGATAATTGCAATAATGGGGAACCCATTTTCACTCTACTGTGAAGATAGCACCCATTTTTGGAAATGTACATTTTTTCAGAGTTCTAGGGAGAGATGCAATAGTTCTGGAGTTCTCTGCATTAAATTTAAATAGTTCAGCACAAATTCGCGAAAAACTTAGAAAAAAAATTACAATACATTTTAGTTTTTTCAAAATAATTATTTGCCACTAGCGCAAACTTAGTTCTGATCACAACTCTAAATGGCTCCCGAAGAGTTCCCTAGAAAATCAAAATGATAATTTTTGCCCAGGTAATAGTTCATGAGATAACTGAATAAATGAGGGACATAAACCATACAAAATTGCACTAGAGTCGTATGAAGTTGGCACCCCTTTTACGTGAAATATACGTTTATTTCGGAGTTCTGGGTAGATATTCTATAGTTCTAGAGTCCTTTATGCTAAATTTAAATAGTTATGAAAAATTTCCCGGAAAAGCAAGAAAAGAATTTGAACATATTTTAGATTTTTCAAAATAATAGTAAGTAAATACGGTACAGATTTGGAATACAAGAAATGTTTCTTAGTTATTAGATAGTGAAGAGCCACCCATAAGTTCGATTTACCGATAATATCAGCATAGGATTTGCGCTCCCACTAGACAATATGTTCTGTGGTCTAGTGTCGCTTGTAACTGAAATTTGATATTACAGCTTCAGAGGGACATCCAAAACTACAATCATTACAGATTGGGCTTCAGTAAGAAAGTACTAATTTTTTCGTGAACTTGTGCTGAACTATTTAAATTTTGTTTAGAGAACTCCATAGCTACTACATATCTGACAAAATATATCTTTCGGAATATACGCCACATGTATATACTACATATCTGACTAGAACTCCGAAAAAATGTACATTTTCCAGAAACGGGGTGCTAACTTCAAAGTAGCGTGAAAATGGATTCTTTAGTATTGCAATTATCTCATAAAGGGAGCTATTTAGAACTGTAATCAGAACTATCTTTCCGCTAATAGGCAAATAATTATTTTGAAAAATCTAAAATTTGTTTTAATTTTTCTCTACTTCTTCCGGGAAATTTTGCAGCACTATTTAAATTTAGTACTGAGAACTCTAGAACTATTGAATATCTACCCAGAACACCGAAATAAATGTATATTTCTCGAAAAAGGGCTGCCAACTTTCCAACTCTCCCACTATTCATAACTGCGACAATATTTTTTTTTCACCAGATCTGCACAACTATTCAAATTCTGTACAGAGTACTCTATAACTATGGAATAACTATCCATAACTCATAAATAAATGTATATTTCACGTAAAAATGGTGCCAAATTCACCTGACTCTAGTGGAATTTTTTATAGCTTACGTACCTCATTCATACAATTAAAACATGAGCTTTTATCTGGAAAAAATATAATTAGGATTTTCTGTAGAACTCTTTGGGAGCTATTTGCTCTAATAGGCAAATAATTATTTTGAAAAAACTAAAATTTGTAGTAATTTTTCGCAAAATTTTGCAGAACTATTTAATTTTTATACGGAGAACTCTAGAACTACTGCGTACCTGTCTAGAACTCTGATAAAATGTACCTTTTTAGAGAAAGGGGTGCCAACTTCACAGGACCTGGTGGTTTTGGAAAAGGGGATCAAACTGTCTAGGTTATCAGTTCCCCGGTGGGGAAGGGAATGAGTAAGGATAGGAAAGGAGGGGAAGGTAAAGAAAATGCAGTCCAGGGAGGAAAGAAGACAGAAAGACTTCACTAGTTCGGGGCCACGTGCTCGCCACGCACGTACTTACGAAACAACCATGAGCCCCCTAGGGGAATCGTGTAGGTTCTTTTTCACACTGCATTTATGCACGAACTGTAGATATAATTCATCATTCCATGAGGCTGTGTGTGATGGTGTAGTATACCTAGATGTCATAAAGCTGAACTACTGTTGCGAAATACACGAAATATTTTTCCATTTTGACGCTTGTTGCTTGAGTGGCAATGAATCCTCAACATAAACAAGTGTAAAGTTTTGCGAACACATATAAAGATGAAGCCTTTATTGAATGAATGCACGATTGCAGAGCAATCACTTACACCAGTTACTTCCATAAAATATCAAGGACTATGCTGGCGGAGGGCTGCATCAAACCAGTCTTTGGACCGACGAACACAACGACATGCTTACGAGTAAAATGAATTGGAACGAGCATATAAACTCAATCGTGGGTAAGACAGATGACAGACTACGCTACATTTGAAGGATCCTCAGGAAGTTTAATCCTGCTACAAAGTAAATAGTTTACAAAACACTCGTTCTACTACTGATTCGACAGTGTGGGTTTGATAGAGAAAATACATAGATTCACAGCAGAGCACCAGGCTTCGTTAAAGGTTCACTTGAGTGATGCCCCCACACATGGCTTCATATTATTAACTCTTTCCACCAGGTAAATTAAGACAAACTCTTTGAGGAGCTTATGAAGCCAGGCTGCTTAAATGCTCGGAAAAATCATAATGTGCTTTGTTGTTATGTTCATTTAATTCACGAGTACCTCTAAAACAGTAATAAATGATAGTGAAAAGATGTAACAGTGATAACGTGGGTCTTTATGATCCAATGCAATGCAGTCTCAGTAAAATAAGACGGAAAACTATTTAACGAGAACAAACCTCCACACTACGGCAACGAAAGGTATTGATTCTCGTCTGATGAGATATTGTTACAAGTATTTCAAAACTGAAGTTAAAGACATACCATTCCAATATCTAACTTTGTTTGTCGCAGTTTTTTCTCGTCTTCATGCGGAAGTGACGTCAGCTCATTACGTAAAAATGAAAATCATACAGCATTTTCTACGAACATTTTTCTATAAAACGTAAATTTTTGCCATGTTCGGAATTTCAGCAGTAGTGTAAAGAAGACAGCAGTGACGATTATTCCTTGCGGGAGAAGCAAGACAACGCTATGTTTATTTCGCCCCCCACACATGTAACATGAGAGTTTTCTCACAAACCTTGAGTTTTCTTTCTTTCTTTCTTTCTTTTTTTTTCTTCTTTTTCTCTTTTTTTTTCTTTTTCTTTTCCTAATGTGAAATAGACAATTTTCTGTCAGGTGTCGAAACGAGAGAGAGAGCCCTGCTGAAATGATTACCCATTGTGATACATGTGCGAAAGAAGACTTTTCACCACTCTGTTTCTATTTGGCGCTTACTTCCTGTGTACAAGAAGTGCTTTGCCTCTTCCATACGGGCATCGCCTGCCACTTGATGCAAGCGGCATCTTGCTGGCCAATATCAGTACTTACGTTTCTTTTATCACTTTTGTTACTCGTGTAAGGACACCGAAGAAACTTTTTCGAGCTAAACCTATTTCGATTTACTTAGTTCAAACTGTATTATTAGATGCTCGAAATATCTGCCTTCGTGCAAGGATGAAATGATTTTTATTGCTGAAAGTTTTTCCTGTTAATGTAAATAAACTGTATACTACAGAAAATAACGAGAAATTACAGAGTATCCCTGATAAGCGAGGCCTATCGGTTCTGCGGATTTCTCGAGTAGCCAAGGGCTTCGTGGACAAGTAACCCTGCGTGTGCGTGGCTGGACAGCATCTCCGGTTGGTCCGAGACTGATTTTCCATACCTGCAAACCATCCGGAGACTTTAGGAGCCACTAACAGGTCACTACACGATAGTAAGTTATTGTCCACAAAGACCTGGCCGCGGTGGACTAGCCGAGCGGTCTAAGGCGCCTCGCTGCGGAGAGCGCGGTTGCTCGCCGTCGGAGGTTCGAGTCCTCCCTGGGGCATGGATGTTTGTGTGTGTTGTCCCTAGGTTAGGTTACCTTAGTTTAAGTAGTTTGTAAGCTACGGACTGATGACCAGACAGTTTGGTCCGATAGATTTAGAAACATTTGAACATTTGAAAGAAACGTGGCGAGACTTTCATTGTCGGTTATGGGTATTGTCAATGGGTATAGCTTCGAACAGGTTGAAGAATTCAAGTACCTGAGCTAACCAACGAAAGAGCAATGACGATAGAAGTTCATAAAGGCATAATAAATGCCTATTGCATCTTCCTTAGTCTAAACAATCCTTTCAAGTATCGTCAGCTATCACAAAGGAATAAGATCCACATGTACACGACACAAGTACGGCCAGTCGTTTTTATGTGATTGTTAAGTCTGGCTGCATCAGCAACAACAGAAGAATCAAACTGTGCACTCGAAAAGAAGGTGCTTCGAAAGATCTCCGGTCTCGTCTTCAGTAAAATGGTAGTTAAATGGGAGCGAAGAACGAAAGACGCGCTGGAATGGCCGCGTGGTCTAAGGCATCATGCTCTGGACCGGGTAGCCGCTCGACGGAGGTTCGAGTCCTGTCTCGGGCATGTGTGTGTTTGTATATATATATATATATATATATATATATATATATATATGTGTGTGTGTGTGTGTGTGTGTGTGTGTTGTCCCCAGTGTAAGTTAGTTTACGTAGATTGTAAGTCTGACGACCATAGCAGTTTGCTCCAGTAGGTTTAGAAGCATTTGAACATTTGAAGAACGAAAGAAGATCCTGTAGCAGTAGATTGGAAAGCAAAGAATATTAAGACGGAAGAGACAACAGTGGTTTGGTTACACCTTCTGAGCAGACGGATCCCTTCATACCCGAGTCCTCCATTTTCAACCCGAGGGGAAACGAGCCCAAGGGGACGCCCAAGGCCACGATGGGAAGATCGAGTAACGGCAGTCCTAAAAGAAGTGGAACCGCGAGTTGTGGAGGAGACCGGAAAATATGGACCACACCCTGCAACAGATACTTCCTTTCATGTGACTGGTTGACATCCCTCTCATTGTTGTTGTTGTAGTTTTTTTTAATGTATTCCCTTGTAAGTTTTTTATATAGTGTCCTGTATTTTCAGTCTCTTTCCGATTTGTCTTGCAGCCTGTACAGTATTCCACCAAGGGATCGAGCGTATTAATGCGTCCGCATTCAAATTGTCAATTGGGGCATATTTTCAATTATTGATCTAGTGGGTATTCTTTTCTGGCATGTCCGAAATAATAGACACCACTGGTCGATATTAACGGCCGAAATGGGTTACGAATTCGAAATATTGAAACATTTCGACCGTTTCAGGGCATTGAAATAAATTCTACGACAATGTTGGAAATTTTTGTTTTGGAATTCGAAACAGGATTTCACGCTTCGGGAATTTGATGGTTTCAATGCGGACGCATTAATACGCTCGATCACTTGCGGAAATCCAGTATAGGCTGCGAGCAAGAAGAACTAATTGGCAGTGGGCAGTAGCGTCGTAGTGTGCTATACGTTGAGAATTGAGGTTCGAACGGAAGCGTGCTAGGATAGCCTAACTGGTCGCCGGGCGCGGTGACTCAGCACGCTCCGTAATAAAATATCTGAAACAAATACACGACGAACAACCAAGAGCGAACACGAACAAACCACTGCAAACCCTCATTCCTACCAAAATAAAAAAATAAAAAAAAATTTAAAAAATTCCCCGTCCACCACAAATTTTCAGTTTTGTCGAGGGATTTATTTCAATCCCCTGAAACGGTCGAAATGTTTAAATATTTCGAATTCGTAAAATTACGGCCTTTAATGTCAACAAATGGTGTCTCTTCTTTCGAACATGTCTGAAAAGAAGGAAGGAAGAGGTGATAATAAGGTTTAACGTCCCGTCGACTGCTTGGTCATTAGAGACGGAGCTCACGCTCGGATTTTTGGGGAAGGATGGGGTAAGGAAATCGACCGTGCCCTTCGAAAGGAAGCATCCCGGCATTTGCCTGGAGTGATTTATGGAAATCACGGAAAACCTAAATCGCCGGCCGCGGTGGCCGAGGGGACTGAGGCGCTCCAGTCACGGTCTGCAACGCCACTACGGTCGGGGGTTCGAATCCCCCCTCGGGCACGGATATTTGTGCCGTCCTTAGTCTTAGTTAGTTCATAAGTAGTTTGTAAGTTTAGGGACTGATGACCCCGTAGTTATGTCCCATAAGCTATACAAAGATTTGATTTGATTTCATTTGAAAGCCTAAATCTGGATTGCCGGGGATGGATTTGAACCACCATACTTCCGAATACGAGTCCAGTGTGTTACCACTGCGCCACCTCGCTCGGTGTACGAAAAGAACTGACACAGTATCAATAATTGTAAGCTGAGTATTTCCTACATAAATTTTTTTAACATAGGACAGTAGCCCATTTATCGAATTTTAGCCATAGACATGCTGAAACGGCGTAGTGGATGTAAAGATCTGTAGATCAACGTATTGCATTGCAATAAATGTGGGTTTTATATTTACGTTTTGTAATGGAGATTGAGCGTACTGGCTGTATTATGTAGTCAAAATTATTTTCACCAGTGATTTTAGTTGTGGTTAATGCATGACTTTCGCAGCATTTACGAGCGCAGTTACTTATACTGTGCGGTTCTGAGCCGGATATTCATGCACTACTACGAGACAAAACTTATTGTGCATTACCTATGTATCTAACCTTAAGGCTGCGCTGGCCTGTTGTCTTGAAGTTAAGAATAGTGTGTTAAAGAGTAGTGTGAAAGTGTGTTGGAAACATACTTTCATTTAAAAAAGTGATCTGTAGCGTAGCCTTCAGATGGTTAGGTATAGGTTAAACAAGAATTTTTTTTATTAGTACGTGAGGGCGCGTAGCACCCGAATCTCCGGTTCAGAACCGGAACTTCGGGATACACGGATTCTTCCAAATTTACCAAAATCTGTTTTTTTCTTAAATACGAACGATTGATGAAAAGAAGGTCTAAATACGGGAAAGCGGGTGAACGCGGACAACCCTAGATGCCTGGCACCCCCGGGCCGGGGAGCGCGGAACGCAACGGCACTCCTGCGAGCCGCAGTGCCCGAGGCGGCAGCGCCGGAACCGTTGGGTGTCGCGGCGTGCAGCTTTCCGCACGCACACGCGAGAGCCGACACGGCCGACGACAGTCGCGATGAGACGCCAGTTTCCGGACGGATAAAGAAATCGCCGGCGTTCGTCGAAGGCGGGAGGCTGGTCGGGGCGGGTAGGCCGTTGGCCTTACCGAAACGCGGGGAGCGGTACTTTCCCAGAGGTTAGCCCACTGACCCACATGCCGCGGCTACCTGCGCGCGCGCCGCCGCGGCTCACACAGTCTTCCCTGCGCAGTGTCTGTGAGTGCCAGTGCAGTGCGGGCATGCTCTTCCCATGACACCCACCGTCCTACAGGTGAGCGCGCCGCTCCTGCCGGCGCCCTGCTGCCTTCACACTTACATCTTTTGCAGATACTTAGTTTAGCGCTATACGTCTCTGCTACTATCGTCTTTGTGATAGGAAGTTTCTTATCGATATACTCCTAGAACAGTGCGTTGTCATCAGGGACCGCGAGGTTCGAGCGTCAATGTAAAAATTAAACTCTAACCAAACTGTTAATATATAGAGTAAGTGCACCAGTTATCTGCAACTTAAGGGGATTCACATTAAATATCGTGTGCAAATCCTATTTAATCCTAGAATATTGGTTGTGACTCATTGTGACATGCCACATAAATCCATCTAGTTTCGTGTGGATATGCGTAAGTTCTTGTAATAACAATTCCTTCAACTTATAATATGCCGGCCGCGGTGGCCGAGGGGACTAAGACGCTCCAGTCACGGTCAGCACGGCCACTACGGCGGGGGTTCGAATCCCTCCTCGGGCATGGATATTTGTGCCGTCTTAGTTCGTAAGTAGTTCATAAGTAGTTTGTAAGTTTAGGGACTGATGACCCCGTAGTTAAGTCCCATAGACTACACAAACATTAGAAACATTTGAACTTATAATACCATTTATAACAATCACCTTCCGTACCAGTGATCGACAGTGCAAAATTGTGACGGGACCCTGTTATCGGTACTGTTCGTCGCCAGTGGGAAAAAAATTTTTTTTTTATTTATAGATGACCGAACTATTCACTGGTACATTTAAAAATACGCATTTAATCGCAAAAGTGCCGATTACTCGGACTGTGTCGATTAATGGTAGCGGTGGCCGAGGGGACTAAGGCGCTCCAGTCACGTTCTGCACAGCCACTACGGTCGGGGGTTCGAATCCCCCCTCGGGCATGGATATTCGTGCCGTCCTAGTTCGTAAGTAGTTCATAAGTAGTTTGTAAGTTTAGGGACTGATGACCCCGTAGTTAAGTCCCATAGACTATACAAACATTTGAACATTTGATTAATGGTACACTTACCCTATGTTTTAACAGCAGTATTATAATACATATTTTTAACATAAAATTAAATTCATTTTGCAGCAATCTCATTTTAGAGTTTCCGTATGTTTTCAAGTTCGGTAGTCATAGGTCTAATACTGTTGCTCAGAGTTACACGCATATCTCATTTACTTACAGTCGAAATGTTTTCAAGCAGAAAACCGTTACTCGCCTAAATCGTGGAGAAAATCGTAAGATAGCGGAAGGTGATTTTTCGACTTTTATTGGACGTTTTTTGCCTTTTTCACAACAAAATTAACTAAGAGGATGGATTGAAATGCGTTCTTATAGTTTCTGAAATCTTGGGAATCAATAAACGTTCACAACACTAGGAGACAAATGAATGTATTTCAAAGGGTGTCGATTTATTCACTTCCGCCACACCAGTGTTGTGTAGTTATCGTGTACAGACAGTACTATTGACCGCCCACGTAACAAGGAATTCATAATTTATAATGAAAAAAGTTTGACATTTTATGTCTTTTGGGGACCATATTTTAGATGTAATGTTCAAATGTTTGTATAGCTTATGGGACTCCACTACGGGGTCATCAGTCCCTAAACTTACAAACTACTTATGAACTAGCTATTTCTAAGGATGGCACAAATATCCATGCCCGAGGGGGGATTCGAACCCCCGACCGTAGTGGCCGTGCTGAACGTGACTGGAGCGCCTCAGTCCCCTCGGCCACCGCGGCCGGCTTAGATGTAATAGTCGACAGGTTGGCAACAACTATCCCAGAAGAACACAAGAGGACCTTTTGCCACATAACTGCCAGTTAACTGTACTTGTAGGGTTGTGCAGTATCTCCGCTACTCCCGGCCTTCTTGTAAGCAGTTTATTAGTAAGCTAATTAAAATACCTGTATACCTACGAATAATACACGATTTAACACTGTAGAGCGGCGATAGCGTTCTTTTATTGCATTGCTTTGGTGAAACGTGCACTCCGACGTTCTTTCCGGTGAACTTTGACTGTAGCATTGTTCGATGTGTCGCCAACTGGTTCCTTGTAGTAAGTAATGTACTAAAATGTCGACACCCCTACAGAAAATAACTAGCGAAACCTGTACAACAGTGATAAGGTCTTTTATTACTTTACTGGACTTTGCACTACCGTATACTTTCCAGTTAACTGTTATTTGTAGGCTTGTCCGATATCTCTGCCACTACCGGATTCATTTAAGCACTTTCTTAGTAAGCTGCTTAAAACTGTTTACATCTACAAAAATAATCGATTGAAATATGAAGCACGGTGTTAGCCTTCTTTATTAGAAAGCTATGCAGGACTCTGGCTTGCGATATACTTTTTAGTTGACTATTACTGTAGATTTGTTCCTGTGTTACGGAAGTTATTGCCTATAGTTTCGATGAATACGGAAGTTGCAGATTCTTCTTATTGCTGAACTAAGAAAAGTTATTAAAATTAGCAACAGTTTAACTCGGGTACGTTTCCTGCTCTGTGAACCTCAGCAATATCAGTGCCTTTTGTGGTTTAGCGCTTACAATACGAAAGTATTTTTCGTAAAACGCAATACTATGGGGAAAGGGGAGGGGTACTTTATGCCCAGCCTTCACAAATTCGCGAATAAATTTGTTAATTCTTATTGTTTTATCGTGGTAACATAAATTTCAAGAAGTACTAATGTGCAAGTTGTACCTAGACCCCGAATATATCTTTATTCACACTCATAGTAACTCCAACACACTTTCACTAACGTGTATTACCAAGAGTTTGGCACCTTACGACCAACAACAAAAAAATGCGTTTTCAAATGCAATTATCGTTGATTTTTGTCGACTTTTATTCACAGTGTGCTTTTAAGGAGATGTAAAAGTGTAATACGGTTCAAAACCTAAAAAATTTTGAATATTACATCCATCCTGATGGCCATATAAACTACTAAAACTTAAAATTTTTGGGTTAAGTTCAAATGAAAAATTTAAAACATTTATGAAATCTGGTAGAAGAGATAACTAAAAACAATATTTTGTTATATAATTCTAAAGTGCAATGTACCTGGCTACAATGTTTCCGGAAGGTGGACACGGAGTTTCCCTGTTCCCTTGGTCAAGACATGCTGCACGTTACACAATAACTGTTTTAGTCGGTTTTTCTGTTATCATATTTAGCTATCCTTTTGGGGTGCGGGTAAATACCCTTCAATTTCCTGGTCTAAGGTTTCCCACCCTCTCCCGTGTTACTTTCGTTTTGCCAAGAAATAGTTAGCAGGCATTGTTGATGCGCCCAAGCATTAACATTTCGTCCGTATGAACCAACTGATATTTCTTTTGCGTTTGCGTACGTCTTTCTAGTAACACTTTGCCCTGGGTAGCGAGTATGAATGACTTTCTGAGACCTTTGGTGTTTCCTTCTCGGAGAGAAAGCGCACCTACTTGACCCTGTGTTAAGAGAGTTATGTTTGGTGTTTTGGAGGTCAATGTTGAGGACAGAAGTTAGTCTCGCTTGCGACCTCGTTCTGCGAATAAACAAGCGCGCTACGCGAGACGAGTCCTCGTTAAGGCCAGACAGATGGTTCTCTAGCGTAACGTGCTACCTGCAAACTCATCTGAGCAATCTGAAACTTGCAGCTTAGGTAATTTAGTGAGTAGAAAATGCAGTCGCAAACCACGTGACTCAAATGTGATTAAAATGAGGAACTAAGGTTTTGAATTGGAATCCCTTACATCACAGTACTTTCTTGCAACAAGTAATCTATACACGGGTTTAGTTATAAATAACAATTCTGCTACCAGTAACGATTTATTATATTTTATTTGCCACGTCACGTTTCGAGAAATAATTTCCATTTTCAAGCGCGTTTTGTGCTATGCCATTTTAGTTGCGCTGTGTGCGGTTCTGCATGAGTTTGTTGTCTTTATTGCCATGATTAAATGCGCAAATTTTAGTTATTGGTCGCTCTTTATTTATAAACAAACCCATTGATCTAACAGTCACAGGTTTTCAAAATCCATTTTCAAATGGATAAAATCAAGTAACCTATACATACATAGAAAAATTGATCTCTGTGAAATGCTAAGCTAATTTCAACCAAACTTTGTACACATATTCCTAAATATCTAACAACAATCGCTATGGGGATCCGAACCACATATTTCAGGAGATACGACGTCGTAAACAATGAGGGTTGCAGAAAACTGACTTACCTCTTCCGCCGTTTGAGAATGAGAGCACTTTGTACATCATTTCAAACCTTTACGAAACTTTTTCTTGCGAGGAACTCCGGCAAAATGAAAGGAAAACAGTTCGTAGCTCACTACTTTTGCGCAGTTCATGTAGTACAACTACGCTGTTCGGTATGACATTATAACTTAGCACTTCTACTCCACAAAATTGATTCCCGAGACATTTTACAGACAGTATAATATTGATTGTACCTACGAAATTACATTACGACACGTAGTTCAAGTGATATGAGGTCATAAGAAGTGAGATTCATGAGAAACCGCCCCATCACGTATTTGAATTTCAATTTATTACGTCTGTACTAATAACGCTATTCGCGAAATATTTTGCAGTCAGTATGGACATATACCACTGAAGGTCCTTCCGGAATTATATCACAGTACGCCACATAGTTCAGGAGATGTAACGTCAAAAACAATTAGATACATTAAAACCCTCAAACCACTTATGAGGTTCTAATTTATTACGTCCTTAGCATTCGCAACGTAGTTAGAAGATATGATGTCATAATGATTGAGGCGCATGGAAACCAAACTGAAATGGAAACAGGGGAGGGGATAGGCGATGGACAGAGGATAAGGAGGGGTAGAGGGGAAGATGATCGACTAACATAAGAACAGAAGAAATACACTCCCGGCCAACACTGGGAACTAACAATAGGCATTATTATACGAACGACACATATTCTCTGACTAAAATGCGATGCAAAAATTTTGTACTTGTACAAACAATACGGGTTAGTTTCTTTGTAATTTCTACCGGTAATTTGTGCAGAGCATGACGAAAAAGCACAACGGACTTAAACAATGGAAATTGAGACTAATATCGTACCGTGGCCAGCGTATCCATCAACTTATGATTCCCGTGAGCTCACGTTAGCTTGTTCTATAAACTGGAAAGAAATGTTTGTAAAGCTTATGGGACTTAACTGAAGGCTCATCAGTCCCTAAACTTACAAACTACTTATGAATTAACTTATACTGAAGGCAGCACAAACATCCATGCCCGAGGGGGGATTCGAGCCCCCGACAAGGAATGACCTCGCGCATCGTAGCATAGCGCCTCAATGCGCTCTGCCTCTTCACCGCGGCCAACTGGAAAGACTATAGAAATCATTTATGAACAGTTATCACTTAGACAACGCTGGTTACGCAATTCTATCTACTTCACTGAAACAAAACGAATACACGTCATGAGAAAATTGTGTAGGTAACTTTAGAACAAAAGTTCTGAGAGACCATCTGGGTCACAGCTGCTTGGTTACAGAGTGGATTATTACATGGAGTTCAAAATCAAAAACTGAAGGAGGATCAGGTTAGTAGGGCGTGAGTGGAAAGAGAAATGTAAACATGTGTGAGTGGTGATATATTGTGTTGATTACATTAGATGTAGAACATGTCACAAAGGTGTAGGAGAATATTCTTACCTTAGCTTAAATAGCAGTCTTATAGTGACGAGTAATAGTGAAGTGCAGCACTTCCTGGTGATGGTTTTTGTTCCCTGGGATTGGGTTATGACCGTCATTCGATAAGACCACTTCCACTTTCTGTGCTAAATTTTCATCTTTAGTCATTCACTGTTTCAAATGATCCTTCATGCCTAGCGTGTAATGATGAAGCAATATTTCGCTTGATTGTGAAAGGTCTAATAAATTCATTGATTCTGCGTTTAAGTAAATCAAAGAACTCTTAAACAATGTTCGACAAAATTCGTTTTCGCACTGGTTAACTGTATTGCGAAAAGATTTGTCATTTTCAAACGCTCGTCTAAAAAGTGCTGGATTTAGTCTGCTGAGAGGTTACAATGTTATAAATCATGCATATCTTCAATAGGCTGTAGATGAATACTTTATACTGAAAGTCTTGCAAAATCTTTTCGGTTGATCAGATTCCTAGGTGTTCTGATTGTCGTCATCAGTGAGTGAAGAATTACGTTTAAATTCAGCATATTTTAATGTAAAACTGATTACTTTTCTATCATCATTTTAGTTGGGCTTCTTAAAACGACCAAGTTCATAACAGCTCTTAATGTAATTTTGTTATTTTTCCCCCAAATTATAACCACTTACACTATAGTACTAAACCAGTATCGGCCGCTACGGTTGGGGGTTCGAATCCCCACTCGGGCATGGATGTTTGTATCGTCTTTAGTATAAGGTAGTTCATAAGTAGTTTGTAAGTTTAGGGACTGATGACCCCGCAGTTAAGTCCCTTAAGCTTAACAAACATTTGAACATATTTTTGAAACCAGTATCTACAGGGGCAGTTCATCTATCATTACCATATCCCTTATAAGGACATAGCATTTTGACAAAATAGCACCATCTCAATATTAGATTGAGAGAGTTTAGAATGTTCTTTAGATTTATGCATTACAACGGTCTCACATTAACAAAATAACGAAAGGAATGTGAAAACCTCTCGGCCTAGTAGAAAAATACTGTATTTCTTATTTTGACAATACAGTTATAATCCCGTTCAATCAGAAATAACGTCATCACTGAAAACAAAATAGGCTGTCCCACACCGAAGGTTAAATCGTCCCTCGGACATGTGTGTGTGTGTGTATGTGTGTGTGTGTGTGTGTGTGTGTGTGTGTGTGTGTGTGTTGTCCTTAGTTTCGTTTAAGTTAGTTCAAGCAGTTTGTAAGCCTAGGTTCTGATGACCGCGCCGGCCGCGGTGGCCGAGGGGACTGAGGCGCTTCAGTCATGGGTCTGCACGGCCACTACGGTCGGGGGTTCGAATCCCTCCTCGGGCATGGATATTTGTGCCGTCCTTAGTCTTAGCTAGTTCATAAGTAGTTTGTAAGCTTAGGGACTGATGACCAAGTAGTTAAGTCCCATAAGTTCTACAAACATTTGAACATTTTTGAACTGATGACCGCAGAAGTTTGGTCCCACACATTTACAAAAATTTGAACACAAAATGAATTAAATACACAGATTTCCTTTTTTTTTGCGAGTAAAAGGAAGTCAGAATTCAAGATGTATTGTATATATGTGTATTCCCATTACTTTACAGCTCAGACTCACTGACTTCCTGTTGATATGTTATATTTAAAAATAAATCAACTTCCTGTTGATATCTTATATTTAAAAATAAATAAATAATCCACTTGTTCGACAAGACTTACTTGGTTTTCATCAGTTAAATTTACTTATTCCAAAGTAAGAAGGAAGAATATTTTAGGACTACCCATCTATTAACGTACAAATATGTACAATAGGCTATGTGTAAAGCCGCTGCCTTCCACCACTGCACAAGTATAGGCACACAATTATCCCATCATTTTTTTATGTATGCCACATTTCAAACAAACTTTCGCTTTCGAATTTGCTTTGGTTGGCATTCGGTAAAAAGGGTCACTGGCTTGACCAAAATTAACGTTCTTCTACGACTATATCATTAGAGACAGGTCACAAGCTCGGGCTCCGGATGGAAGGGAAAGGAAATAGTAAATAAGCAATGATGTTTCAAGACGTACAATTCTTGCCTGTGCCTTAAGAGATTTGGGACAACCACCAACGGCCGAACATGGAAACACTGCCATCCCAAGTACGAAGTCAGTTTCTTACAATTACCCAATCACTTGTGGATAGCATGTGTATTATGCCATTCTTTACACTGGCCTATGATATTAACAAATGTTCAAATGTTTGTAGAGCATAATTATGGGACTTAACTACGGGGTCTTCAGTCCCTAAACTTACAAACTACTTATGAACTACTTACGAACTAGGACGGCAAAAATATCCATGCCCGAGGGGGGATTCGAACCCCCGACCGTAGTGGCCGCGCAGACCGTGACTGGAGCGCCTCAGTCTCCTCGGCCACCGCAGCCGGCTCACTTTAATTAAGACGTGCATTGATTACTCACGCACTTTCGTTTATGCGATCAGACCCAGACTACCACACGAACTACACGGCTCTCTCACAGGATTTTCTCTCCTGCGTTTTGACGCCAATGGCCCTCTATGCCAACTGTCGTCATATATTCTACTTTCCACATTTTGTTTGGTCTTCCTAGTGTTTTTCTTTGGGGTACTCGCATCCGTGGGTTTCATAGGCCGTCGGTGATCATTTACCCGCGCGTCATGCCCTGCACAAATACGCAGTTTAGTGCGTTGCAGTCGTAATTCAGTACACATTTATGCTGCATCTTCCTTTCCCACCGCCCTCGTTTTGTACTGGCCTAACCTTCTTTGATCGTTTCCGCTAGAAAACGAGAAGATTAATTCTTTTCTCCGTGAACTCCAAGTTTGGCATACGTAGCCCTACGGGTTGGATCATTACTTATTACAGCTGGAGTTTGATACTCCTCGAGAGACAGTTCGATTACAAGTGCTGTGACTCAAGAGTACGATCGTATTGCGCTTTGATTTACGCCTCGCACGGTGCGCCTGTAAAGATTACCTCCAGATACTAGAGATTATGAACACTTTTGTCGGATCTGGTTTAGACTGACAGTATCTGCAATGGGTTTCTTGATTACGCATGAGTCATGCTAATGACAGGGTACTCTTGTCATTCGCAATGAGACCGATCTCACTCAGCCACCTCAACACTGTCGGTGGTCCACATCAGTTCTTCCTCAGACCTAGACAAGGCTACGTCGTTGCCAAAATCAAGACTTGTGATTTTGTCACTTACTGCAAAACCTAAAATACGCTATGGTAAGCTTCCCCCGTACAGTTTTTGAGTGCCTGGTCGAATAATATCGGTTACATAGGCCTACCATCTCATTGTCTCACCCCTGTCCTTGAATCAATGGTCCATGACTGGTTTCTCGTGCTTCACGTTCCCTTTTCAATTAGTAAGACATAGTCAAGCTGAGCTGACAAGTGTTTTTAGTACAACAAAATCGGTCAGGACGGTCATCAGGCTACAAGGAAGACAAGACTATCAGGAGGCTTCGAAATTTCATTCTTTTACAAACTGTTGAAAACATATAAATAGATATTCAAGATATCTTCACTAGCTTCGAATTATTTTTTCCTTCCGCAGATCAAGTTGACACATTAATTACGCTATAGTTATAATGAAATAAAAACTATTTTTCATTTTAAAAAAGAATAAATCATCTAAAACTTGCATCACTTTTATTTCATGAACTGTTCAAGACATTCATGTTTAATCCACTGAACACCTTGTATCATACGATATACTGGAGCAAAATAACTATAATTATTTTAAAGACGTTCAAACTCTTGGAAACGCGAGTGCAATGATTTAACGCTTATTAATGTTTACAACGAAATTTTTTGCAAAATTATTCCAGTAATGAATTGAAATTGAAAGGTTCTTTATCGGCTATTGCGGTTTACGTATCGGGAAACGCGACTCTCATGGCAGACTTAGTCGTCGTCTTAACCCATGACTGTGCGGGAATTTGTGTGGTTCTAGGCGCCATGTCAGGGACTGCACAGCCGCTTTCATCGGAAGCTGGAGTCCTTCTTCCGGCATGGGTATGTGTGTCATCCTTAGCGGAAGTTAAAGTAATCTGTAAGCCTACGGACCGATGACCACAGCGGTTTGGTCACGTAGGATTATAAACATTCGACCTTCTACTAAACCATTCGGCTGCTTGATTCTGCGAAATATGTTTAGTTTGCCGGCCGCGGTGGCCGAGGGGACTGCCGGGCGCCGTGGCTCAGCGCGCCCGGTCAGAGGGCTGAACGCCTCTCTGTAACAAAAAAGCTGAGGCAAGAACTCATCGAACGACAACGAACAAAAAGGAACAACGACCGCAATGAAGTGATCTACCCATAGGAGGAGAAAAAAAAAAAAGGGGGACTGAGGTGTTCCAGTCACGGTCTGCACGGCCACTGCGGTCGGGGGTTCGAATCCCCCCTCGGGCATGATTATTTTTGTGCCGTCCTTAGTAAAAGGTAGTTGATAAGTAGTCTGTAAGTTTAGGGACTGATGACGCCGTAGTTAAGTCCCATAAGCTTAACAAACATTTGAACATTTGATGTTTAGTTAACTTAGGCTACGAAGACTGATTAGAATGGATTCGCTAAATCCTCGTGTGATGTGATAAAAATAGTTCAAGTTATAATAAACTTTGCTGTCCTAGTTTGCATTATATATCAGAGGACTTACGTGTAGTCTTAAACCGGCCGCAGTGGCCGAGCGGTCTGCGACGTGCCAGTCATGGTCTGCACGGCCGCTACGGTCGGGGGTTCGAATCCTCCCTCGGGCATGGATGTTTGTGTCGTCTTTAGTATAAGGTAATTCATAAGTAGTTTGTAAGTTTAGGGACTGATGACCCCGTAGTTAAGTCCTATAAGCTCTACAAACATTTGAACATTTTTTGTAGTCTTAAAAGCGTAGGCCAAACATCTTGATACACATAACCATGGAATCTGGCACGAGAGCCACACTGGGCGGTATTTGCACGGCAATAGTCGATTTCGATCGCTTTGTCTTTCAAATATCTGATTCTCGGGTGCTTTGGTGAAAGTTTCACCGCAAATATTGGTGTTTCATCACTGTGCTTGTCTTTTAAATCACTTTCGAAGACTGTTAACTAAGTATTATCGTTCCATAAAAAACACACTTGCCTCACTATGCTGGTTCATACGTGATGAGTGTAAAAGGTCACATGACGAAAAGGTGAGCAGCAGTTTGAGAGTTTTTGTTGATGACACTGTAGTTTACTGGAAAATATTGTTGTTGATTGTGTGTAGATGGAGGATGACTTAGAATATTTAATTTGATGCATGGCAACTTGTTCTAAAACGCAGAAAAATTCGCCGTTGGCTACAAGGCGATAGTCTTGCAGTCAGTGTAACTTCACGCAAGGACTGCGAAGGTAAGTGAAATTAAAGTTCTCGCTATTTCCTCGTTCCATCTGAGAGTGGAACAGTACAGGAAACGACTGTCAGTTGTGCAAATTATCATTGGCCATGCATCATCAGTTGCAGAGTAGGTGTGATCAACTAATAAAGAGGCTGAAAGTTTTTTGAAAATTCACCTAGTATACGAGATTTCTCTGTCGGGCGAGGTGATCACCACCTTGACCACGAATCCGAGCGAGGTGGCGCAGTGGTGACAAACTGGACTCCCATTCGGGAGGACGGTGGTTGAAATCCACCCCGACCATCCAGATTTAGATTTTCCCTGATTTTTCTAAATCGATCCAGGCAAATACCGTGATGGTTCCTTTGAAAGAGCACGACCGATTTTCTTCCCCGTAATTACCCAAAAATCGGAGCTTTAGCTCAGTCTATATTGACCACGTTGTCGACGGGACGTTAAACTCTACTCTTCCTTAGTTGACCACTAAGAGGTGAAAGTTTTAGTGGTTCCTGCTCCACTACAGTGGAACTGCTCCAGCAGAAATTTAAAGTGTATTGTTTTGGTACCTGCAGGAGTGCCGCGTGGTCTAAAACCCCGTTTACACCGAAGCGAACACAAGCGAACGAGCAGCAGCAAACGAGAATTAGCTCTGGTGTAAACGCTGTGCGCGCGCTGTTCGGTCATGCTCGGTTCGCATTCGCAAGTGTTCGCTTGTGTTCCGCTGGGTGTCGGTTTCAGGGCGAACCATCAAAGGAAGTTCGCGTCCTCTCCGCTTCGGCGCTAGCGTATGCGACAAACCTGCGTATGCTCGCCTTGCGGCAGTTTGCTGTTTTCTCTTCCGTTCGCTCCGGTGTAAACGCTTATTCGCAAGTACAAGCCAATGCGTGCGCGCACAGGCGAATTCCTGGCGAATGCGCATTCGCCTATCTTCGCTCGTGTTCGCTTCGGTGTAAACGGGGCTTAAGGCGTCATCCTACAGGCTGGACGGTGGTTCCCGCCAGAGTTTCGAGTCCTCCCTCGGTCATTCATATATATATTGTTGTTATGGTCTTCAGTCCGGAAACTGGTTTGATGCAGATCTCCACCCTACTCTATCCTGAGCAAGCCTTTTCATCTCGTCATAAGAACGGCAACCCACATCCACTTGAATCTGCTTACTATACGCATCTCTTGGTCTCCCTCTGCGATTTTTACCTCTATTCTCTTCCTGTCTGCACTGCTTATCGTCCATGTTTCACTCCCGTACAAGGCAACACTCCACACAAATGCCTTCAGAAAAGACTTCCTTACCCTTAATTTAATATTCGATGTTAGCAAATTTCTCTTTCTCAAAAATGCTTTTCTTCCCATTGCCATTCTGCATTTTATATCCTCTTTACTGCGACCATCGCATGTTATTTTACTACCCAAGTAACAAAAATCATCTACCACCTTCATTGTTTCGTTACCTAATCTAATTCCTTCAGCATCGCCCGACTTTCTAAGACCACATTCCATTATCTTTGTTTTGCTCTTGTTGATGTTCATTTTATACGCTCTCTTCAACACACTGTCCATTCCATTCAACTGCTCTTCCAGGTCCTCTGACAGAATTACAATGTCATCAGCAAAACGCAATGTTTTTATTTCTTCCCCCTGTACTTTAATCCCTATTCCAAATTTTTCCTTGCTTTCCTTCACCGCCTGCTCAATGTACAAATTGAATAACATCGGAGAAAGGCTACAACCCTGTCTTACTCCCTTCCCAACTGATTCTTCCCTTTCATGCCCCTCGAGTCTAATAACTGCGGTCTGGCTTTTGTACAAGTTGTAAATAACTCTCCTTTCCCTGTATTTTACCCCTGCTGTCTTCAGAATTTGAAAAAGTGTATTCCAGTCAACATTGTCAAACGCTTTCTCCAAATCTACAAAAGCTAAAAATGTAGTTTTACCTTTCCTTAATCTATATATATATATATATATATATATATATATATATATATGTGTGTGTGTGTGTGTTGACTTTAGTGTACGTTAGGTTAAGTAATTTGTAAATCTAGGGTCTCAGTACCATAGCAGTTTGGTCCGTTACGTTTGCAAACATCTAAACATTCCAACTCGACGAGGGAGAGCGTTGAGAATTAAGGACGTGGCGACTGCGGGCGCTGCGCTGGGAAACAAGGTTAGGCCCGCTGGCTGCAGCTGCTTCCCGCATCCCGGCGTGCTGTCCTCCTTTTCGACCGGTGCGGCCAAACTACTCCACTGCAAGCCACACGCGCGCGCAAAAATCTGCGAAGCACGCTAATTCCAATGCACTCTTCCTCATCTTTCCCTAGCTTCTTGGATGATTACTGTTACAAAATGCGAAACCTTTGCGGTTTGGTTTGGTAGTTTGTTGGATAAATACGCGGTGTTTTATATAGTACCCGCTCAATCGTTAATCACCGAGTTAAGAGACGGCAAAGTAAATGAACATTTGTTGTTCTTATGTTGAGATATACAGCGTGTTTCAAGAGGAATAGTAAGTATTTTAGAAAGTTTTGGAAAAAAAGGTCGTGCTTGCACAAATATAGCTTTTTCTTATTCATTTATTTCAATATGTGACGCGTTTCGCCTGTGTTAGGCATCATCAGACGTTCTACCCAGGAGCCGCTGCCTGGCCGCAACTTCGGTCTGTTTAAGAACACGTTACCTCGTTCGGTAGCATGATTAGGGAAGTGAACGAATCCCTTTGTTGTTTTTAAAGCTATGGGACCAAACTGCTACGGTCATCAGTCCCTAGTCTTACAAATTACTTAAACTAACTTACACTAAGGACAACACACGCCCATGCCAGAGGGAGGAGTCGAACGTCCGGCGGGAACGGCCACCCAGTCCGTAGCATGACGCCTTAGATCATGCGGCCATTCCGCGCGGTAGATCCTTTTGCTACCTGACTGCACTACAGTCATTAGCTGAACCGGTGACGTATTAAAAGCTATAAACTTGTAAACAATAGCCACAGTATGTTTTGACTCATACAGCTAATTGAAATTTGAAAGTTTTTCTTACTACTACAACTGGTGGGACTGTTTGACCCTAGAGCCACGGTTGCTGCAATTAAAGTGCTTTAATACTTACGTTAGCTGTAATCACGATTGCAAGAAAGAGTTTCCGGCACCAAACTGCTTTTACTTTCGTGTTGACCCACTTAGTTATTCACTTAAGAGAAATTCAAACAAGCTGAGACGAAAGTAACATCTTGACGCATATTCATTCAGTTACAGTTCGAGAGCTGCTTCATACATAATAGCTATCATCAGTTTTGGTGTGAGGATAATGCTACGACACTTCGGCCTGGAGCCCTTCCAAGATCGTTTTATGTACAGTTTTCCGTAGCACGACTTAATTAAAAAAAAAAATGTTCAAATGTTTGTATAGTCTATGGGACTTAACTACGGTGTCATCAGTCCCTAAACTTACAAACTACTTACGAACTAGGACGGCACAAATATCCATGCCCGAGGGGGGATTCGAACCCCCGACCGTAGTGGCCATGCAGACCGTGACTGGAGCGCCTTAGTCCCCTCGGCCACCGCGGCCGGCACTTAATTTTAAAAGACTTCCGAAAGTATCAGCATACTGATACGTAATAACATAATGAGGAATTGAAAACTCCTACCTTTGTTGTATGTAATCTCTAATTCGAAACAGAGCAACAACAGATTCAAATTTGCATCTACTTAACCTATTGTTTTCACAAGATATTTGTAAAATAACGCTGCCCTTATCATATACGTCCTGTTACTAGAAACTCAGTACTTGCAAACTATTATTTACGCAAAGAAGATGGAAGGAGAAAATATAGGCTTCTTCTATTCGCGAAACATAAGTCGGTCTTTAGATACCTAATGAGCTTTGCATATGCAAAAAACACCTCCCAAAAGTCAAATACATAAGGCCGTAGGTTTATAGAGGGTTTGTGTCCACGCCAACACCGCGTATGCTGGAATTACCTGTGGTGCGACAATTAATGGAATTCAATAATTGTAAGCCTTTCAGGCAGAAATTGTTATATATTTGTTGCTTCCCTACTTACATTCCTGTTTTACTGTTATAGCCCACCTGCGCTTTTAGTGTGAAGTTACGTACTGTTGCGTCTCTACATGGTGAAATACAAGTATCTAGTACCTCACTGATATATCTTCTTTAACCGTAATTGTATTTTTGTACAATTGGATACCTTTACTATTAGACGAACATGTCTATGATGATTTTGAGCGGTGTAAACGTTATCCATAACACTATAGTTCCTCCACATCGTCTGTTGATACTTTAGATGTTACTTTTCTTACGACGGCAACCTTCATTGTACTATTTTCAAATTGCTACCACATTATATCAGATACTACATTATAGGACTACAATGAAAATGTTTGTTTCCTTTATACAAAATAACATTTTTGTATTGTTTAAAACGAGCAGTAATAACAAATTATTTGCATTTTTTATTGTATACTTACACAGAAACATTTTATGCTTAGTTTCAGCTGATCAGAGTCGCTTTCAGTAGAACATAATGTCACTGTGTTGAAATCATGACTACAACATCCAATCAGTCACTAAAGCGTTCACGTTGCTCTGTAACATTGAACATAAATATCCACTGAAGGGGAATATTACTGGAAAACTTAGTGGAAAGAGAGTTTAAAACTTAAAGTTTAGCTAACTAGAGAATGCGAGAATTATTTCAGCCATCCGGAAGACAGAATCAGTAAGGAAGGAAGAATCGGCAGGGGAAATAATTAACTAAGGGAAAAGATACAGGAAATAAGTCAGAAAAATGTACAGTTGGATCCAAAGCTGGTGGACGCGAATGAATGAGGCAGACGGGCCTGTTGGCCCAGTGCTGGAACCGGTTGTAGGTCACGCGCCGAGTAGGGCGCCAGCCAGACATCTTACTCTGCTGCTCTCAGCTGCCGTCAAATAGCGTCGAACCTCAGACACTGGAAAATTCTTATGACAATTTCAGATCAATCAACTTATTGCCTGCAAAAGGTCACCAGGAAAATGAGTTCCACAGAGGATGACTGGGCATTTTGTAAACCCATCACGCAAAGTTCTTTTTTAATTTTTTTATTTGACCTGAAATTTTCATTTACTTTTAAGTTACGCACCAAGAATATCTGGTGTTCGCACAGAGAAACAGAATTGTAATGACCTCCACTTGGGGGCTAGTTTTCTGAATTCACTACGTATGAGAGTAGGAAAAATTCAAATTTTGTATGTGATAATACCAAGCGAATCACAGTTCAGAAGTATTTAAGGAATCGGTGGAAATTGTGGGTATGTTAACTGGAGAGGAAAAAAATTGTTTCATGATGGGTAACGTTTGTATATCCATGATGATAATGAAGTGAAAGGAACTGCCAGCAGCTGGTTTTCGTAACTGAAGGCATAGTACTTCAGGAAGATGAACTTTCGCACTGACAAGGACTGATGCTTAACTTATTGTTCTGGGTAGTAGAGCATCCCTTCACAGATATGGTTTGCGCAAATCCTTCCATTAGCTAAAATAACCGACGTATGGGATTTAACATGGTATTTACAAGGGAATCTTGAATCTAAGAAAGCACAAAAATAACAAAATAATAAATTTGCTAGTAATATTATAAATACACTGAAACATTTCGTACGAAAATACGAATGGTGACCTGTTAAAGCACAGCACACACAATTTGAATACAATGTGATCACCGCTGCCAATTGTCCTGAATGAGACGTTTACGTACAATAAGCACCACCCGCGATGCCTCAGAGGCGCGTCAGACATCCTATGCGTTTGACAGAGGCCGCATCTTTGGACTGCACGGTCGTATCGTGCAACTGCCAAGCATGTGTGCCATCCAGTTGCCACAGTGGCCCGATGTTGGAATCAGTAGGCACATGAAAGCACATCGTCTTGGTTCAGGGATGATGGTCGTAAGGTGCGCCAAGCAATGTGATATTCCAAGACCTCGGCACACGCGATCTGCGAACATGTACTGTAGATATTATAACATCTACATCTACATCTACATCTACATAGATACTCTGCAAATCACATTTAAGTGCCTGGCAGAGGGATCATTAACCACGTTCATAATCTTTCTCTACCGTTCCATTCTCTAATAGCGCGCGGGAAGAAAGAATACCTAAATCGTTCCGTTGTCGACCTGATTTCTCTTATTTTATTGGGATGGTCATGCCTCCCTATGGAGGTGGATGCTAGCAAAATATTACTTCACACTTTTCTTTATTTAGTGTCAATTGCCAATTTTCGCACCAAGTAGAAATTTTGTCTAAATCGGTTTGCAGTTGCTTTTGATCCTCTGTTGACTTCACTAACCGATAAACGACAGCATCATCCGCGAACAGTCTAAGGGAGCTGTTCAGATTGTCTCCTAAATCGTTTATAAACACGAGGAAGAGTAGGGGACCTATAACGCTTCCCTGTGGAACGCCAGATATCACTTCTCTTTTACTCGATGACTTACCGCCAATTACAACGAACTGTGTCCTTTCTGATAGGAAATCGTGAATCCAATCGCACAATTGGGGAGATATTGGGGAGATATTCCAGTGAGTTCCTGCAGTGTCTAGACGACTCGTATCTGCCGATTGTGTTGATACCATCCCATGCAGCGGTTGCCATTGACACCATATCAGCAACGCTGTAGATTGTAGTTCAGGCTTGAAGCAGGAGTAGAACGGGAACAGGAAGAGTTCTACGTAACGACATATACTGATCTCGGTTAGATACTTCTGGCTGATTCTTCTGGCCCGACCAGCAAGTGCGGTTGCTTCAAAGAGTGATGTAGAGGGGGATCCCTTTGGCGGCCGTGCGTCTTGTAATTGTCGCTTGTGGTGGCGCCTGCTGAACTTCGGTCTCGTCTCGTCGCTGCACTGGCTGGTCTGCAGTCAATACGATACGACTGCACACGACCTGGCCGCTAGCCGTCTTGTCTCCTTCATTCCATACTGTAATCAGTTCAGTGAAGCCACTTGGTGTTTCAACATTTATGTCATTTGATTCACTTCCAACTACTCTTTCTGGGTGTAAACCCAGAAATAAGTGAAATCTCTTAACCTCGCTTTGATTTTATCTGGTCTGAAAATACTCAGAAGACAGGTCGTAAATAACATTCAAGATATAGTAACAGGGGTGTCTACTACAACCCTTGTACCACTCACTGGAAAGATAATGCTTTTGATTCAGAACTTAAACATAAAAACAACCATGACCCTTATATAATATCTCTATCTCTAGATCCACATAAAAAATGTTCAAATGTTTGTAAAAGTTATGGGACTTAACTACGGGGTCATCAGTCCCTAAACTTACAAACTACTTATGAACTACTTACGAACTAGGACGACACAAATATCCATGCCCGAGGGGGGATTCGAACCCCCGACCGTGGTGGCCGTGCAGACCGTGACTGGAGCGCCTCAGTCACCTCGGCCACCGCGGCCGGCAGAAGAAAAGAAAATGACTATTACATAGGTCTACATGTTGAAAATGATCAAGATTCGCATAGACCCAAAACGCGTATCTATTGTGATTATTTTCCTTTCTGTGGTCTTGCACCAGCTCCTAACTGCTGAGGAAGTCGAAACAAGCTGTTGGATTCACAGCAAGAATGGAAGGTAAGTTAAACATCGTGCCGACTACGAAGTTGTTAGGCACGTAGCAAAACCTCGAATATGTAAGGATGCTAACTGTGTCCTTTTCACTGCATTCACCTTAAGTGGTTTCGGAAAGCTACGCAGAATTTAATACTGGATGGCCACTCCACCGGCCTGAGTCGTAACCGCAGGTCCATCTCGCTCGGTACTGCATATAGCGTAAAAGCTTATATCCGCAGCGAGGAGAGGGAGAGGCACTTGAGCCATAAAAGGGGAAAAGTTTGCGCGTCGGGTAATAAGTTGGCGGTGCCGGAGAGTGGCGCTGCCTCTGAGGGCGTATTAGGAGCGGGAGCCAAGTTGCCTCGCGGAGGACACTCTGCTGCTAGAGCTGTGGCTCCCCCGAGTCTCTGCCGGCATTCTCCGAGGAGCCCGCGCCTCTCGGCACATTCTGTATTCAGCACGCCTTGCGCCAACAGAGGCGAACGCTCAGTCCCCGTTCCGCCACACGGCAAACTCCCTTTTGTGTGCCAGCACAAACGAGAAAGCGTTCCTCTTCCCACGAGAAAACAGAACGGAAACTTAATTTCGTAGAGGTACGTTCAGAAGTGTTAAGTGCCATCGACAAGGGATCTCAAATCGATTCCATATTTCTGGATTTCCGGAAGGCTTTTCATACTGTACCCCACAAGCGGCTTCAAATTAAATTGCGTGCTTATGGAATATCTTCCCAATTGTGCGATTGGATTCACGATTTCCTATCAGAAAGGACACAGTTCGTTGTAACTGACGGTAAGTCATCGAGTAAAACAGAAGTGATATCTGGCGTTCCACAGGGAAGCGTTATAGGTCCCCTACTCTTCCTTGTGTTTATAAACGATTTAGGAGACAATCTGAATAGCTCCCTTAGACTGTTCGCGGATGATGCTGTCGTTTATCGGTTAGTGAAGTCAACAGAGGATCAAAAGCAACTGCAAAGCGATTTAGACAAAAAGTTTCTGCATGGTGCGAAAATTGGCAATTGACACTAAATAAAGAAAAGTGTGAAGTAATACACATGACAACTAAAAGAAATCCACTGAACTACAATTACGCGATAAATCAGTCAAACATTAAGGTCGTAAATTCTACCAAATACCTAGGAGTTACAATTACGAACAACTTTGACTGGAGAGAACAGATATAAAATATTGTGGGGAAGGCGAATCAAAGGTTACGTTTCATTGGCAGAACGCTTCGAAGATGCACCAGCTCCACCAAAGAGACTGCCTACATCACACTTGTGCGTCCTTTCCTGGAGTACTGTTGCCCCTTGTGGGACCCTCACCAGGTGGGACTGACGGAAGATATTGAGAAGGTTCAGAGAAGGGCAGCTCGTTTTGTTTTATCACGTTACGGGGGGGAAGCGTCACGGAAATGTTGCACGAATTGGGGTGGAAATCATTAAAAGAAAGACGTTATTCATTGCGGCGTGATCTGTTTGCGAAGTATCAATTACCGACTTTTACTTATGAATGAGAAAATATTTTGCTAGTACCCACCTACTTAGGGAGACATGACCATCCCAATAAAATAAGAGAAATCAAATCGAAAACGGAACGATTTAGGCGTTCTTTCTTTCCGCGCGCTATTAGAGAATGGAACTGTAGAGAAAAGTTATGAAAGTGGTTAATGAACCCTCTGCCAGGCACTTAAATGTGATTTGCAGAGTTTCTATGTAGATGTAGATGTAGATGTAGAAGAATGCGCGCGCGCGCGTGTGTGTGTGTGTGGTTTGTTTTCCTTAGCATAAGTTAGGTTCAGTAGTTCGTAAGTCTAAGGATAGATGACCTTATCAGTTGCATCTCTCAAGATAACAAACATCTGAACATTTTATTTCGACATCTTGCTTCTTTGTTGGACGTTGATAGTCACTGGTAATCATTTCATGGAACAGGACCCCATCATTCTGCATGACACTGTCCCATAGCTGCTGTCCATAAACTCTTACGGCCGGCCGCGGTGGCTGAGGGGACTGAGGCGCTTCAGTCACGGTCTGCACGGCCACTACGGTCGGGGGTTCGAATCCCCCCTCGGGCATGGATATTTGTGCCGTCCTTAGTTGTAGGTAGTTCATAAGTAGTTTGTAAGTTTAGGGACTGATGAACACGTAGTTAAGTCCCATAGACTATACAAACATTTGAACATTTGAACTATTCCTTTTAAACGGCAAGGCCGATTTCCTTCCCCATCCCTGACGAAAGGTATCGGAGCGTGAGCTTCGTCTCTAATGATCACAAAGTCGATAGGACGTTAACCCCTAGTCTTCCCTTATTTTTATCGAGGTGGCCCGCATATTTTCAAACCATTGTCTACCGAATAATGTCAGTTGACATCTCATATCGTAAAGGAATTCAGTCAGAATTTTGTCGTGAGAATGTGCAAATATTGGCACATTGTTCCACTATTCTATCACTTCTAAAACAACATTTAACCTTTCTTTTAAAAAAATCTATGGGACTTAACGGCTTGGTTATTAGTCCCTAACTTACAAACTGCGTAAACTAAGTTAAACTAACATAAGGACGACACACACCTATGCCCGAGGAAGGACTCGAACCCCCGACGGCGAACGGCCCACGCACCGCAGCATGACGCCTCAATGCGCACGGCTATTTCACTGTGGCTTAACCTGTCTGTTCCACTTACTGAATTTTGGGTCAACTCTAAAGCCATAATCTGGATAGCAACGCCATTGTCTAACCGAATAATATCAGGAGACCTCTCATATTGTGAAGCTTTTTAATCAGAATTTTGACCTGAGCATGTGGGAACAGCGACACGTGGCACCACTCCCATACCACTACCAAAAACAACATTTACCTTTCTGTTCCTATTACTGGATTCTTGGCTCAATTCTAATGCCATAATGCCAGGATGGCAAGGCCATTGTCAGACTGAATAATGTCAGTTGCCTTCTCGTATTGTATAGCAATTCAATCAAAAATTTGACATGAGTATGTGCAAATATTGACACATGCTCGACTGTTGTATCACATCTAAAACATTTTACGTTTATGTTCCACTTACGGACTTCTTGGCTCAATTCTAATGCCGTAACCTGGATGGCAACGCCATTGTATGACTCAAAAATATCAGTAGAGATCTCATATCATAAAGGTATTCAATCATAATTTTGACTTGAGCATGTGTAAACAGCGTCACATGGTGCCACAGCTGTATCACTTCCAAAAACAACGTTTACCCGTTTCGTTCCTTTTATTGGGTACTTGACTCAATTCTAATGCCATAAACTGGATGGCAACGACATTGTCTTATTGAATAATATAAGTAGACGTTCATATCGAGAAGGTCTTCTATCATAATTTTGACTTGATTGTGTAGAAACAGAAGCACATGGCGCAACAACTTTATCACTTCCAAAAATAAAATTTACCCCTTATGTTCCCCTTACTGGATTATTAGCTCAATTCTAATACCTGGATGTGAACGCCATTGTCTGACTGAATAATATCAGTAGACGTCTCATATCGTAAAGGCGTTCGTAGATTTGACCCGAATGTGTGGAAACAGCGTCACACGAACCACTGCCGTATCAATTCCAAAACCAACATTTACCATTTCTCTTCCTGTTACTGGATTCTTGGCTTAATTCAATGCCATAACATGGATGGCAACGTCATTGAATGACCGAATATATCTCATATTGTAGAGCTGTTCAATTAAAATGAGCACGTGGAAACGGTGTCACATGGTGCCACTGCCATATCACTTCCAAATAAAACATTTACAGCTTAACTTTACTATCCGGGCCGCCGCGCAGTATCGAGTGTTTAGATGTTGGCTAAGGTGACGTCATCTGACCAGCCAATCAGGTGGTAGTATACGGCAGCCAATGAAATTGGTTCTTTTATACTGGCGCAATATTCGAATGTATTCCCTTCGTATTGAGTTTTTACAGTCAATTTACTGAGCGGACAAGGGTACATCGCGAACCTGTCAACCATAGAGCAGGAACAGCATTAATAACTTTCTTGATGGTCAGTGCAAAAAAATAATTTATTACGTCAATTTATATTTACGTAAGTTGTCATTCGCAATGTGGTAGTACTTTCTATTCTCAAAGAAATTGTACTGATTTCTATAGTGATGTTTTGCATATATGTATCATTGCGCTGTTTATCTGCTTAGGGATTGCAAGTTACAGTAAAAATTTCATTCTGAATGGATATTCAGCGAAAGATAATGACGAAGAATGTTTCTTGATTGTCATTGCAGTTTTTTTTCTTCGAAAGTTGCTTCTTGTCCATACTACATTGTCAAGATAGTGTTCACAAGTGATTTTAATTATGGTGATTGTAAGACTTTTGCCGCTTTTTTGTATGGACATAACGTTGGGTGTTACAACATATGGCTTCCTTTAAGAGAGTTGAATGACAATTTCAGTAAGTTGCATTATGAGCGTATCCAAAGGCATTGGAAAAATTTTCATAATTAATATCATTTAAGAGAAAGACACACTTATTGCGATTTACGTTACAGTAAAGTACTGAATTTAAACAAGAAACCTATCCATGTACAGAAACGTAATTCTAGAGTTAGCTATGTTCCGCATTCGAATAATGTTATTCATTTTAAAAAATAAAGTAATTGAAACGTGATGTTAACACCTTCTTTTCACATGTTGTGATCATAGTGCGTTACGGTCAAAGTCATGAAGTTCTAAACAACGATCATTACGCTAACATAAAATACGATTCTTATTTCGTGATACTAATTATAACAGTGTTTAACATGTATCATTTGCAGTTTGTAATGAATTTTTCGTGTGGTGTTCATTATAAATTGTGTAATATTTCAGTGCTTTCTTCTCAGTGTTTTTTCACTTATGTCATAATTATTACTACGTTTTTCGTACATTAGAATAGGCAATATTTCATCTCGTCTTGATGTGCGTGTTTGACATTACTTTACTATCAATATCATCTATCGTCAAAGGAAAACATATATTACGCGATATCTGATTGGCTGTCTCCGTCTGTGCTACGATTGGTTAGCCGCGGCCGCTACCAACATCTGAACATTCGATACTGCGCGGCGGCCCGGATTGTAAAGTTTTACCACATTTACACTTTTCGTTTCTCTTACTGGATTATTGGTTCTATTCTAATGCCATAACCTGGATGGCAACGCCATTGTCTGACCGAATAATATCAATAGACATATCGTAAAGGTGTTCAATCATAATTTTGACCTGAGCGTGTGGATACAGCGTCAAATGGCGCCACTGGCGTTACACGTGTCGCGCCACTTGCCACGGCAACGCACGTGTTGCACGTGCACAGCAGTCGTGGGCGCGCTGACGAGGGAAGGCAGCTGCGCGGTGCGTGGCGGGGCGCGCTTGACACCCCTGACCTCGGCCGTGGCCGTGGCCGCGTGCCAGCGTGGGGAGGCGAGAACCAGGCCAGCGCTGCACATCCGGGCCAAGCAAGGCTGCCGCTGCCGCCGCAAGGACACGCACCACGCTCTAAAAGCAGCAGATCGCTGTCTAATGCCAAATAACACTCCGCGCCAACTGTGCAATTTATTGCTGACTTGTGAAATTTTTTACCGGACCGGGATTCGAAGCCGCATTTCCAACTTTTCGCGGACATTTGAAATTGTTGCCAGACAGAGATTTGAACCCGAATTTCCACCTTTTCGTTGAGATATGAAATTTGTTGTCAGACAGGGATTCGAACCCCCATTTCCAACATTTCGTTGACATATGAAATTTGTTGCCAGACAGGGACTCGAACCCACATTATCAACTTTTCGTTGACATATGAAATTGGTTGCCAGACAGGGATTCGTACCCGCATTTCCAACTTTTCGTTGACATATGACATTTGTTGCGAGACAGGAATTCGAACCCGCAGCCGGCCGCGGTGACCGAGGGGACTGAGACGCTTCAAACACGGTCTGCACAGCCACTACGGTCGGGGGTTCGAATCCCCCCTCGGGCATGGATATTTGTGCCGTCCTAGTTCGTAAGTAGTTCATAAGTAGTTTGTAAGTTTGGGGACTGATGACCCCGTAGTTAAGTCCCATAAGCTTTACAAACATTTGAACATCGAACCCGCATTTCCAACTTTTCGTTGACGTATGACAGTTGTTGCCGGACACGGATTCGAAGCCGCATTTCCAACTTTTCGCGGACATTTGAAATTGTTGCCAGACAGAGATTTGAACCCGAATTTCCACCTTTTCGTTGAGATATGAAATTTGTTGTCAGACAGGGATTCGAACCCGCATTTCCAACATTTCGTTGACATATGAAATTTGTTGCCAGACAGGGACTCGAACCCACATTAGCAACTTTTCGTTGACATTTGAAATTGTTGCCAGACAGATTTGAACCCGAATTTCCACCTTTTCGTTGAGATATGAAATTTGTTGTCGGACAGGGATTCGAACGCGCATTTCCAACATTTCGTTGACATATGAAATTTGTTGCCAGACAGGGACTCGAACCCACATTAGCAACTTTTCGTTGACATTTGAAATTGTTGCCAGACAGATTTGAACCCGAATTTCCACCTTTTCATTGAGATATGAAATTTGGTGTCAGACAGGGATTCGAACCCGCATTTCCAACATTTCGTTGACATATGAAATTTGTTGCCAGACAGGGACTCGAACCCACATTAGCAACTTTTCGTTGACATTTGAAATTGTTGCCAGACAGATTTGAACCCGAATTTCCACCTTTTCGTTGAGATTTGAAATTTGTTGTCGGACAGGGATTCGAACCCGCATTTCCAACATTTCGTTGACATATGAAATTTGTGGCCAGACAGGGACTCAAACACGCATTTCCAACATTTCGTTGACTTATGAAATTTGTTGCCAGACAGGGACTCGAACCCACATTATCAACTTTTCGTTGACATATAAAATTGGTTGCCAGACAGGGATTCGAACACGCATTTCCAACTTTTCGTTGACACATGACATTTGTTGCGAGACAGGAATTCGAACCCGCATTTCCAACTTTTCGTTGACGTATGACAGTTGTTGCCGGACACGGATTCGAAGCCGCATTTTCAACTTTTCGCGGACATTTGAAATTGTTGCCAGACACATTTGAACCCGAATTTCCACCTTTTCGTTGAGATATGAAATTCGTTGTCAGACAGGGATTCGAACCCGCATTTCCAACATTTCGTTGACATATGAAATTTGTTGCCAGACAGGGACTCGAACCCACATTAGCAACTTTTCGTTGACATTTGAAATTGTTGCCAGACAGATTTGAACCCGAATTTCCACCTTTTCGTTGAGATTTGAAATTTGTTGTCGGACAGGGATTCGAACCCGCATTTCCAACATTTCGTTGACATATGAAATTTGTGGCCAGACAGGGACTCGAACACGCATTTCCAACATTTCGTTGACTTATGAAATTTGTTGCCAGACAGGGACTCGAACCCACATTATCAACTTTTCGTTGACATATGAAATTGGTTGCCAGACAGGGATTCGAACACGCATTTCCAACTTTTCGTTGACACATGACATTTGTTGCGAGACAGGAATTCGAACCCGCATTTCCAACTTTTCGTTGACGTATGACAGTTGTTGCCGGACACGGATTCGAAGCCGCATTTTCAACTTTTCGCGGACATTTGAAATTGTTGCCAGACACATTTGAACCCGAATTTCCACCTTTTCGTTGAGATATGAAATTTGGTGTCAGACAGGGATTCGAACCCGCATTTCCAACATTTCGTTGACATATGAAATTTGTTGCCAGACAGGGACTCGAACCCACATTAGCAACTTTTCGTTGACATTTGAAATTGTTGCCAGACAGATTTGAACCCGAATTTCCACCTTTTCGTTGAGATTTGAAATTTGTTGTCGGACAGGGATTCGAACCCGCATTTCCAACATTTCGTTGACATATGAAATTTGTGGCCAGACAGGGACTCGAACACGCATTTCCAACATTTCGTTGACTTATGAAATTTGTTGCCAGACAGGGACTCGAACCCACATTATCAACTTTTCGTTGACATATGAAATTGGTTGCCAGACAGGGATTCGAACACGCATTTCCAACTTTTCGTTGACACATGACATTTGTTGCGAGACAGGAATTCGAACCCGCATTTCCAACTTTTCGTTGACGTATGACAGTTGTTGCCGGACACGGATTCGAAGCCGCATTTTCAACTTTTCGCGGACATTTGAAATTGTTGCCAGACACATTTGAACCCGAATTTCCACCTTTTCGTTGAGATATGAAATTTGTTGTCAGACAGGGATTCGAACCCGCATTTCCAACATTTCGTTGACATATGAAATTTGTTGCCAGACAGGGACTCGAACCCAAATTATCAACTTTTCGTTGACATACAAAATTTGTTGCCAGACAAGGATTCGAACCCACATTTCCAACTTTCCGTGAGGAGTCACGTTAACCATTGCGCCTCCAGGAACGACCCAAACTTCTCTCTGCCTCACAGTCTAGCATCCAGGTCCGGCACATATTTTCATATCAAATTACCTTCTGAGGCGCGCCAGTCACGGTCTGCACGGCCACTAAGGTCGGGGGTTCGAATCCCCCTTCGGGCATGGATATTTGTGCCGTCCTTAGTATTAGCTAGTTCATAAGTAGTTTGTAAGTTTAGGGACTGATGACCCCATAGTTAAGTCCCATAAGCTCTACAATACAAACATTTGAACATTTTTCAAATTACCTTCCTCATGGAAAGCATATGCGCGACACGACTGTAGGTCTGTAGATAATTTAAAACAGGGTAGTCAGTAGCAATCAGTCCTTGAAAAACAGTCATTATTGCCGCAATTCCACATTTCGAGGCATTTTGTTCTGATAGACTGGCAAGGTGAGAGTAAAATAGGTCAAAACAAAATAAGCAGTCTCGCATATACAGCCGACGTAGTTGCGATGTCAAATTAGATTGAAAAGTGATTATCAAATATTTGAGAGCTACACCAGAGGTGTAAGGGTTTTAGTATAAAGATCAGCATATTTTAACAATGTAACTTGCTGAAGCATGAAAGAAACGTGGCGAGACTTCCATTGTACGTAGCTTCTCTTACTGTCCCATCATTTTAAGTTAGTCGTCTACTAGGCAACGAAACACCTACTGAAGAAACGAAATCCAATCGCTTGGGACAGACGATCAGCAGGTGATTGATCTTTTAGGGAACAATGTTAACCGGAGCTTCTTGAAAAATTAATTCTTCCATCATTTATTAATTCAATCTCTCGTAAAACGAGAGAGTTCAGCTACAGTTATTCTCATCAACATCCCCAGGCTACGAAAGTAATGTCTGTGGTAAAAAGATTTAAACAGATTCATTACCAAATACGAGGAATAAAGTTAGAACAAGTGGACAGCTTCAGGTACTTACGGTTTATTGTCGCACAGGAAGACAACACAGTGGAAAAACTGAAATCAAAGTATAGCAAAGCTAATGCAGTGAGTGCTCAGCTACGATCTACTCTCTTCTGCAATAAGGAAGTCAGTACCAAGACTAAGTTCTATTCTTTTGTTGTATAGGAATGAAAGTTGGGTGGATACTGGTTACCTTATTAATAAGGTTCAGGTTACAGATATGAAAGTAGCACGGATGACTGCAACTACTAATAGCTCGGTAGAATGCCAGGAGGGTGTCCATAATGAGGAAATCAAAGAAAACTGGAGTGAACACCGTAGACGAAGCAGTTAGAGAGAACAGGCTGAGATGGTGGGGTCTTGTTGCACACGTGGGAGCAGCAACGTTACCTAAATGATATCAATATTTTCTCGCAATAGCGAATTTCTTTTAGCGTATAGATGTTCTACCAAATGGTGACATATGAAAATTTGTGCCGGGCCGGGACTCGAACTCTGGATTCCCGCTTTTCGCCAGCGGTCGCCTTAACCACTAGGCTACCCGAACACGACTCCTGGACCGACCCAAACTTCCATATGCCACACTAACTGCACGTATGAGTCAACTGCATTCATCCCTTAGCACTCGCAGCTTAATCTGTATTCCCGCACCAGGGAGAATGAAAACGAGGCATTAACCTACTCTGTTATCGCCATTGCCTCGCTTAGGCATCTGTTAAGATACCATATAATACCATGTAATATCTAAAATGCTATTCTAAAACGAACGCTTTGGGAATGGCTAGTTACTAGCTGAAATCTGGACTTTCAGTAATAAACACTGATTTTCAACGACTTATTATTTCTGACTACCCTGTTATAAATTTGCTACAGTTGTAAGGCGGAAATAATTTTCATATGAAAGGTAATTTGACATGAAAATTTGTGCCGCATCGGGATGCTGGAATGTGTGGAATAGCGAAGACTGGGTCGATGCGTGAGGCGTGCACGGATAGCGTAATGGTTAACGCGACTCCTTTCTAAAGGTGGGGAAATGTGGGTTCGAATTCTGATCTGCTGACAATTTTTCAAACTGTGCTGTGATTTTGATTCATATTCGCAACTACGTATACATGTCTTGTTTCCCGGCAGCTGAATCGCCACAGTATCCGATCCTTCAGCTACATCGTTAAACACGGGCAATGCACATCGTGTTTGAGCTGAACCAAGGGATGCGATATTTGTAGTAAAGGTCTCTCCTTGTGCGGCAATGACATAATGGATTATACGAGCTGTCATGGGTAAGATTTCGGCTATGGTGGCGTGCACAAATAAGCAGAAAATGCGGGTTTGACTCCCAGTCCGGAACAAAATTTAAAATGTCACCACAAAATTGCAAAGCCGGTTCTGATTCACTCTGCGAGTTTTCGCCACCCCCCCCCCTCATTCATCTGTAGCAACACACTTCAAAATATTTTTTCCTCTTCTTGTCTGAACTGCTTATCATCCACGTTCCACTGTCGTGCAAGGCTACGCTCCAGACAAATGCCTTCAGAAAACCTTCCTAACACTTAAACTGACATTCGACATTAGAAAATTTCTCTCCGTCAGAAATTCTTTTCATCCCATGGACATCCTACATATCTTCTCTACTTTTGCCATCACAAGTTATTTTACTACCCAAATAACAAAACTCGCCGGCCGCGGTGGCCGAGGGGATTGAGGCGCTCCAGTCACAGTCCACACGGTCACTTCGGTCGGGGGTTCGAATCCCCTCTAGGGCATGGATATTTGTGCCGTCCTTAGTTGTAAGTAGTTCATAAGTAGTTTGTAAGTTTAGGGACTGATGACCCCGTAGTTAAGTCCCATAGACTCTACAAACATTTGAACATTTTTAACAAAACTCATCTACTAATTTTACTGTCTTGTTATGTAATCTAATTCCCTTAGCATCGCCTGATTTCATTCGACTAAGTTTCATTACCCTTGTTATTGTTCATATTATACACTCGTTTCAGAACTCCGCTAAAATGCTCCTCAGGTTCTTTACTGTGACTGACAGAATTAGTGTCGTCGATAAACCGCAATTTTTTGTTCCTTCATCTTATACTTTAAGTCTTCCAAATGTCTCCTCGCTTTCTTTCGCAGTTTCCTCAGTGGACAGATTCAGTAACATTGGGGAGAGGCTACAACACTGCCTTTCTACCCAACCACTGTGTTTCTTTCATGCCCTTCGACTCATAACTACTGTCTGGTTTCTGTACAAGCGGTATATAGCTTTCACTCTCTCTATTTTACCGCTGCTAACCTCAAAATTTGAAACAGTGTATTCCAGTCAACAGTCCCCAGAATTTTTTCTTCTATATGTGAGACGTGGGAGGTTGGTCTGGACTCGCCAGACGAAGGTTCAAATTCCACTTTGGTGATCTGTGACTTTCCCAGTTTGCCCCGGACAATGCAGGGACGGTTTCTTTAAAAGGAACAGCTGATTCCCTTGACTAATTGTCAAGATAGATTTTGTGTACAAGGTGCGTCTGCAAAGTTTGGTGAATGGTCCCATATCTCACAAACTGCGCTGGCGAGTATAGTGTGCCCGCGCATACATATTAAGGGACATGTCAATACGCGCCTCCTATCACGCAAAGCATTGCAGTGAGGCGGTGGTACGCGCTACGTCCCAGCTAACATGATCAGTGTGAGAACTCGTGTCACTGCAACACGGAGCGCAAAATAGAGCAACGCCTTAACATCAAGTTTTGTTTCAAATTAGGCAAAACGGCGATGGAGACCCATGGGATGTTAGTGCAGGTGTATGGTGTTCAAGCAATGAGTAAAAAGTGTGTGAGGGTTTTAAACGCTTTAGAGACGAAAAGCAAAGTGTCGGGAATGAGCCACGTTCGGGTCGACCGTCCACACTGACAGTCCCAGACGACATCGAACGATTGCGACAGATGCTTGCGGATGATCGGCGGCTGCCTTGGAGAATGATAGCATACGAGGTGAAGATCAGCAACGGTTGCGGAAGTCCAAGAACGCGTGACCTCAGTGTTTCGAGCGATTCCATAAAAAGAGTGTGATGACAGTTTACAACAGCTGTACAACCTATGTAAGAAGTGTATTGTAGCCAATGGTGATTAATTTGAAGGACAGTAAATAGATTTTGTTTGTAAGTCTTCTTTCCATTACCTTCTGAGATCATTCACCGAACTTTCCAGACGCACCTTGTGTAACTAACATATTACTAACAAACACGGCCATGTTCTAAAATGATAATATACCAACACATACAGACGAAAAGATTCAGACGTGCATTTTACAGCATCAGAAAATTAAAGAATATCTCCCCTGGACACCAAAATCCCCATGTCTCAACATAACTTAACCGTTTTGAGGAGTTTCAGAGCAAAAGAGTGAGGACCAAATTGATATCTCCAACATCGTTGTAATAATTGGAGGACGTTTTCGTTCCCCAAGTAAGTGTCACAGGCACTCTACTATGCCTAAGCTAAATAAATGGTTTATTTTAGAGTGAAAGTCTTGGTAGAGGTATGCAACCTTTTCAATTGAAAATAAATAATCTACTAATAACATCTTCTGATTATTCAAGCAATCTCTAGCAATTTTAGAATCATTATTAAAATTCTAAATAAATGGTCTAGGGGATAACCTGAACAGCGGTCTGAGGCTCTTTGCATATAGTGCTGTCATTTATCGTCTTGTCGAGTCAGCGTAAAATCAGTAACAATTGCAAAATCGTATAAGAAGATATCTATATGCTGCGAAAAGTGGCAACTAAACCGAAATAAAATTTTTTTTAGGTCATCCAGATGAGTATTAAAACAATTTTCTTAAATTTCTTTTACAAGATAATTATCACACCTGCCAGGTCAACTATACACCTAGGCAATACAGATGCGAATAACTTTAATTGGAAAGACGACATACTTAATACTGTGGAGAAGGTAATCCAAATACTGCGATACACTCAGAAGATGCAACCAATACACTAAAGAGAAAACCTATGAATTTCTGAATAAGAACGGCAACGCGCATTCATTTGAACCTGGTTACTGTATTCGTCTGTTGGCTTCCCTTTGTTATTTTTACACCCCCCTCCCCCATACTTCCCTTCATTACTACAGTAGCGATTCCTTGATGCCTCAGAATGTGTCCTACCAATCGATCTATTCTCTTAGTCATGATATTCCAGAAATTTCTTTTCTCCCTAATTCTGGCATTCCAAAGGGGAGTGTTTAACGACCCATACTTTTCCTTGTCTTTATAAACAATTTAGTAAGCAATCTGAGCAGCACTATTAGAGTGTTCGCTGATAATACTGTCTTCATTGGCTAGTAAAGTCATCTGAAGAACAAAAGCAACTGCAAAATGATTTAGATAAGAGATCTGCATGGTGCGAAACATGGAAATTGACCCTAAATAATGAGAAGTGTGAAGTCATTCGTATGAGCACAAATAGACATCCGTTAAACTTCATTTACACGATAAATATATCAAATCTAACTAAATATAACTAAATATCTTCGAATTACCATTACGAACAACTGTAATTGAAAGGAACACACAAAAATATCGTAGGCAAGGCGAACCAAAGGCTACGCTTCATTAACAAAATACTGAGAAGATGCAACAATTCTAATAAAGAAACTACCTACATTATATTTATGCGTCCTATTTTGGAGTATTGCTGCTCATTGTGTGAACCTCATCAAGGGGACTGACGGAGATTATAGAGAAAGCTCAAAGAAGAGCAGCTCGTTTTGTATTATCGCAGTACAGGGGAGAGAAAGTCACGGAAATGATGCACAAGTTATGGTGAAAATCATTAAACGAAAGGTGGTACTCGTTGCGCCGAGATGTATTTGCAAAATTCCTTTCGACAATTTTCTCCTTCAAATTGGAACGTATTTTGTGACATCTACCTACGTAGGTAGACACGAGAATTATAATAAAATAAGATAAATTACATCGAAAACTGAAACGTTTATATGTACCTTTTTCCCGCACCCTGTTAGGGACTGGGACGGTAGATAATTTTTATGAAAGCGGTTGGATAAACCCTCTGCGAGGTACTTAAATGTGAGTTGCTGTGCAAATATGTAGATGCAGATGTACCCCCTCAATAGTTACGGTACCTACCTACATAATCTTCAGCATTGCTCAGTAGCAACACATATCAAAATCTTCAACCCTGATCTTGTCTGAACTGTTTATCGTTCACGTTTCATTCCCGTACAAGGTTACACTGCATAAAAATGATTTCAGCACAGATTTTCTAACACTTAAATTAATATCACATGTTAACAAATTTGTCTTTTTCAGAAATTCTTTTCTACACACCGCCGTTTCTTCGAGAATTAAACGGTAGAGAAATAGTCTGAAAATACAATTACGTATTTTTGACGACATTACAGCGTACTGTACTAGGTTTACATGAAATACCAAAGTGCGACGAATGAAAATTTGTGCCGGCCGGGATTCGAACCCGGGATCTCCTGCTTACTAGGCAGACGCGTGACGAACCCGAATGTCCATTCGCCACGCTGGAAAGAGAGAGCGTAGCGAATGGAGATTTGGATGTGGCGGGAGACGTGCAGGGAAGTGTCCTCTGGAGTCGGGTTGGTCACTGTGTCCTCGGTGGCGGAGTGGTCAACGCGTCTGCCTAGGAAGCAGGAGATCGCGGGTTCAAATCACGGCCGCGCACAAATTTTCATTCGCTGCACCTCGGTATTTTATCTAAAACTAGTACAGTGAAGCCATAACTAATCGCAAATTGCGATTTATTTCATTAGTATCAAAATAGTTGGATAAAGCCCTCGCCAGGCTCTAAATTGTCATATAGACGTAGACCACTCCTCCTTCCTTATTGCCTGTAGATAACTTTATGTGGACTGCAGAAATAAAAAGCAACATCCGAAGTACGACTTGGCACCTCACGAGATCACGGATCAATGTACGATTTAAGTTCGGTCTGTTTTTTTGACGCATCCTGATAACCAGGAATTGTACATTAGCATATCTCCCTTTGACGGAAGAATCCCAATAGTATACGTTGACGCCCGAGATTTCAATCGGCACAATACGCTAACGTGCATACATTCCTCGGTCACTAGGGCGAGTGAAACCCAACGGTAGGACGTAATTAGCCTCTTTTTTCCGTACGTGCTGTGAAGTTCTAAACGCAGGATTTCGTCGTTGGAAAGGAGAACGACAAAGAAGACGGTCCAGAGAGATGATGCAGGGTCTTTCTGGCGGTGTGACACGCTTCAGAAAGCCGCGACCGCTTACGCTGCTTTTGAGACCGTTGCGAGCCGGCTCCCCTACTTCTGTTTGGCTGGAGAAGTGGGACACTGGGTCTTCCACGGACTTCACTTTCCCCGCCGTCACGACCGCTTCCTCATTCCGGCGTCGCGATGTTTCATTCACTGCGCCGCTGTCGCCGCGAAACCCCGACGTCGCCTGCCGTGGCTGAATACCCCACGAACCGGCCATTTAGCATCCTTTCTTTGTCCGACTTAAATCCTCTTAAATGTGGAGCGGTTGCTACATAAGATGAGCTACATCTCAGGAGCGCAGCCTGACGTGAGAAGCATTCCTGGCCCTCGAAAAGGCGCGCGTGGCAGCATTCCACGCATCTTAATGGCACCGGCTGCCGCCGTAGGGGGCGGATGCGGGGTGTCAGCCACACGGCCCAGATCCGGGAACGTTGAGATACGCCGGAGAAAACAGTTCTCAATCCCTACCGTTTGTCTATATCAACTCCTCCAGTTACTTCGACGGATCAGGTACGGTAGAATAACTTTTATATTTATTTATTAGCTGAAAACCGGCGTTGCCCGATTATTTATTTATTCAGTGCATCTCTTTCTTTCGTCCCTCCTTCTCTTCAACTCCCCCTCCCATTTCTCGTCCCATCTCGTCTCCTCTCTCTATCCATCTACTCTCTCTGTCCATCTCATACAACCTCTGTACTATGAAAAATAACACGCACCCACCAACTATTATGGTGGGTTCAAATGTTCAAATGTTTGTATAGCTTATGGGACTTAACTACGGGGTCATCAGTCCCTAAACTTACAAACTACTTATGAACTAACTAAGACTAAGGACGGCACAAATATCCAGGCCCGAGGGGGGATTCGAACCCCCGACCGTAGTGGCCGTGCAGACCGTGCTGGAGCGCCTCAGTCCCCTCGGCCACCGCGGCCGGCCTATTATGGTGAGATGTGAATCGGTGAAAAGTACCTCCTATCATGATGATGGGGTCATCCGCTGTTGACCTGTTATAAAGTAATCTGCGCCACGCACCGTATGAAATTTGATGTAGACAAAATCATTCAAATGTTTCTAAATCTAAGGAACCAAACTCCTAAGGTCATCGGTTCCTAAACTTACAAATTACTTAAACTAACTAATGCTAAGGACATCACACAGACCCATGCCCGAGGGAGGACTCGAACCTCCGTCTGGAGCTATCTCACAATCCGTAACATAGCACCACAGACGTCAACATCGGATTAAAACTGTACATGTTTTCGACGTCCGTGGCTCAAGTACCCTCCACCACTCACCATTCGAATTTTTATATAGAATGCCACTTTCTTCTTGTTTTGTAGATAAAGTGTGCTAAATTTCTTCAAGATCGAAAGAAGACTAAATTTTGTCGAGGTACGTTCGTAAAGTACCTTCCGTCCGGTATCATATGCGTCATATGTCCTGAATTATGTATCGTAGATGATTATTACCCCTACAGCAATTGATATCCCACGGTAAGGAATACGTGCACCAACTTTGATTGAAATCGGAGCAGTGTTTAGGAGATGTGCAATATTATCGTATGATGCAGCAGTTTTTCCCTCATTTCATTATTTATGTCTTCATATCTACTTAACTACGGGTTGTACATTGGCATAATTATGCCTATAACCTTCGCGAAAGTGCCAGCAATTTGTTGAGAATGTTCACATAGCAACTGGATGAACGGTACGGAGCGTATAAAATACAAACAAACGTACAAACATTAATTTTTATATATTACATTTAGTGTTTCAATTTAAGTACATTTCAGTATTAGATCATGTTACTCTACATTACATTGTATACATTAAATCTAATCACAAGAAAACACCTAGTCCTTGAATGTAATTGACAGATTTTTGGGTTGCCATAAGGAATTCTTTCAAGGATCCGTTTCAGTATAACGTAACGCCCGAGTAGAATAAATGTTTAAATACTTCTGCACCAGCTTTGATTCATCATCACCAATTCTGAGGAGCGGTACACTGGCGATAAATTTTTACGTACAGGATTTTGAGAGTTAGCGTCATTTATTGTTGAATTCAAACAATATATTCCCATTTATAAACATGAATTAAATGTACATTTATTGGTGACAAATGAAGATTTGTACCGGAAATTTCCTGCATTACGCGAGCGGTGGCGTTAGTCATTATGCTATTTCTGGTAAAGCTTTGTACTAGGTGTACTAGTTGAATTAATCTGAGCATACAACTAATTCTATCAATTAAGATCTTATCGTAAAGACGAAAAACTATGGTACCGTGGTTAGCGTACTGGAATCGAATTCAACTTCCCATTCATCCATCTAGTTTAGATCTTCCGTAATTTACTTAAATCAGTCAAGGCGAATCCAAGGATGGTGCGGTTGAAAAGGATACGCCCAATTCCTTACTCAATTTGTACGGTCTTGTGCTCCGCGTCTTACCTTTTAATGTCTTCATTTCCAGCAGAATACTGAAACCTAGTTTGGTTCTTTTTCCTTTATTGTTACATTTCTAAAACAGAAAGCATAGCATTTATCCTATTATTTTCCCTATGACTCGTACAAAATAGCTTTTAATGATTCATAACAACGCACAATGCTTGTCTCAGACAACATACTCCATATAGGCTCCTCGACTGAATGTGTTTTGTTTAGCCGGTCTCGCTGAATTACTGACTCGAAAGCTATGAAAACCTGTTAGTTCATACTGGCAACTAGCTTCGAGGCCATGATACTCCAAAAACGAGAGGAGCTTTTCACAGTTTTTTTTTCTGGTAGTCGTGTTGATCCTCGTGTAGAGTAACAGAGGTCAGATCTGAACTGAGAATATCATATCGGATGCTGATGCAGATGAAAGTGATGAATTCTGGTATACGTGGATACAGGCTGTGTGACTCCATACAAGCTGTTGTTGTTGTGGTCTTCAGTCCGGAGACTGGTTTGATGCAGCTCTCCACAATACCCTATCCTGAGCAAGCCTCTTCATCTCCACATAAGAACGGCAACCTACATCTGTCTGAATCTGCTTACTGTATCCATCTCTTGGTCTTCCTCTGCGATTTTTACCCCACACACTTCCCTCCAATGCTAAATTCACAATTCCTTGATGTCTAAAAATGCACCATATTTCAAAAGCCTCAATCCTCTTCCTGCCCGCACTGTTTATCGTCCATGTCTCACAAATGCCTTCAGAAAGGACTTCCTTAGGCTTAAATCAATATTCGATATTAACAAATTTCTCTTTTTCAAGAACGCTTTTCTAACCATTGCCATTCTGCATTTTATATCCTCTGTACTGCGACCATCATTTGTTATTTTACTGCCCAAGTAACAAAACTCATCTACCTCCTTTATTGCTTCGTTTCCCAATCTAATTCCTTCAGCGTCACCTGATTTTCTTACTCTGCACTCCATTACCCTAGTTTTGCTCTTGTTAATGTTCATCTTATATGCTCCTTTCAGCACACTGTCCATTCCGTTCAATTGCTCTTCCAGGTCCTTTGCTGTATCTGACAGAATTACTATGTCGTCGGCAAAACGCAATGTTTTTAATTCTTCGCCCTGAACTTTAATTCCTTCACCAAATTTCTCCTTGCTTTCCTTTATGGCTTGCTCAATGTACGAATTGAATAACAATGGAGAAAGACTACAACCCTGTCTTACTCCCTTTCCAACCACTGCATCCCTTACATGCCCTTCAACTCTGCAACCGCTGTCTATTTTTTGTTCAAGTTGTAAATAACCTTACGCTCCCTATATTTTACTCCTGCTTGATTCAGAACTTGAAAGAGTTTATTCCAATCAACATTGTCAAAAGCCTTCTCCAAATCTACAAAAGCTAGAAATGTAGCTTTGCCTTTTCTTAATCTATCTTCTAGGATAAGCCGTAAAGTGAGTATTGCTTCCTGTGTTCCTACATTTCTCCTGAACCCAAACTGATCTTCCCCGAGGTCGGCTTCAACCAGCTTTTCCATCCTTCTGTATATAATTCGTGTTAATATTTTGCAACCATGACTTATTAAACTGATGGTTCTGTAGTTTTCACGCCTGTATGCACCTGCTTTCTTTGGAATGGGGATTATAACATTTTTCTTAAAGTCTGAGGGTACTTCGCCTGTCTCATACATCTTACACACCAGGTGAAACAGGTTTGTCATGGCTGGTTCTCCCAGAAACTTCAGTAGCTCTGAGGGAATATCATCTACTCCAGGGGCCTTCCATACAAGCTATATGTCATATTTCGTTCTCAATCCGCCAGTTATGAGTACTATTATAAACATTCTGTACTGCTGAAATACAGTATAGATTATCACACAGAAATGAAGTATCGTAACCAATAGCACCACTCTTACCAGCAGCACCACCGTTCTCATCAATGCCATCATCAGCGCCACCTGTCGCTGTATTTCCTTCCACTTTCTGGTTCGCTCTTTATTTAATCTCACATTGCTAGAATAATTCTACTGATTTATGCTTTAATGTAAGTGCCGCGATATTTTTCTTGGGGCTTTGAAACATTTTTGTGATTAAAGAAACAAAGTATGTGTTATTTACATAAGGAGAGTTACTGGAAAAGAATTTTTGTCGTGTGTTGAAATTGTATTCCTATAGCTGGTCATATTACGAGCAAGCAGCTGCCTATATTTATATTTAAGGTCTAGCTTACCAGCCAGTCAGTTTGAAAGGAATCATAACTTTTATATGTGTGCAGAATATTCGTGCCATTTTACCCGAAACCATCTGTAGTTGAATTTCCAGACATACCTGGAAAAATGCATTGGACCTGGTATGTCCGGGAGGGGTGAAATTTTGTTTGGCCACCCAAAAAAAAAGAAATAATTTTTCACAAGACGTTGTTTAGTAACTCCAGTACCAGAGGTGGAATTCATCTGCTCTGATTCATACAAACAAAATATTTTTTCAGGTAACTCTTGCAGCTGTATAAATGGCAAGTCTCCATAAATGTAAGTGTGGAAATTATTCCCACAAAAGCATCTATATAACCATCCGTGATTTACGTTTTTCACATTTTCTGCCACATTCAGTCTGTCAATGATATGCCAGGTATTTAACCAAACTGTGTACTTTCTATAATGTGGCGTCTTTTCATGATTCTGAAAAGTGGAAGCATCGATATATATATATATATATATATATATATATATATATATATATATATATATATATATATATATATATATATATATATATAATTTACTGTTCACGGCTTATCAAAGTCGAACGTACTGGATGTTTTTTGACATAAACTCTCCTGTCGTGTTATTTTTCTTATTCTTGATCGCTGAAGAGCGTCTTTTTGATCGTGTCAAACATCAGTAGACGTGACGTCAATTTATTTAGTTTGTTTCCCTACTCTAACAATCTTTCCAGTACTGACACGTAAAAATTACAAGGAGACAGTCATTACTACTGGGTAAATATAGACAGTATTCTTGCTACATTTAGTGTACATCAACGTCGTCAGAAACCACGTCCATTAAGTTACAAATCTTAACCTTATGAGTTTTATTGCAATATTTGAAATAAATCATCTTGCGCCCTCAGCTGTATGCTTTTAACTTTATTTGTGGAGTAGTTTGTCTTCTGTCAAGCAGAACCACAGAAGTAAAAGGTATATACAGAATATTTAAGACAATATTACAATAAATTTGATATACCGTATGTCCCATGTACAGAAATGTTATGAAGAAGTGGGCGAAACAATATGCTTCATATATACTGTTGGTGAGACATATTGTTTGTTACACTTCTTGGTAACATTTCCGCATATGGGCAAACGGCCATGTCGAATTTGATAGTAACATTGTCTTGACTGTTCTGTATGTAGCCTTTACTCCTGAGATGGAACCGAGGGAGCTGGCGCAGTGGTAACACACTGGACTCGCATTCGGGAGGACGGTGGTTTACTTCCACCTCAAGCCATCCAGATGTCCCTCAGTTTTCGGTTTCCAAATAATGAGCCATAAGAATACGTGTGTGAATTTCAACGATTTTATAAATTTATATTATTTACCTTTTAAATAGATCACCTTTCAGTTTACCAAAACTCTGATTACGATTACCTCTTCATCCTTACTTTGTTCTATGCAGCTGGGAATTATGTTTGCAGAACACTGTTTTGTCTACAAAATAAAATGGTTGAAGGAGAAATAAGTATAGGAAGAGTTACAGTAACTCAGCTTCAGAGATAAACACGTCTCTATGCGCCCCGAAATTTTGATCGTTCATAGATCGTCATTAAAACTGAAACACTAGGAATGATAGCAAATAAAGAAACAACGGAAATTCATAGTTTTCAAAATGACAACCCAAGATCGCACATTAATAATTTATTAATTGACGACCGATTTCGGTGCACTGTGTCACCATCATCTGGTCACATATATGTTATAATCTGGTCATCCGTCAAAAATATAAAAGATATGCAAGAAATAACGTAAAAACATAAAAAATAACATACATTTGGGATTAAGAGGCACTTATCCTACCTTGTTAAAAAAATTGGGTATAAAATAACAAGTGCAACATTGCACTTAGTCACTATATAAAAAAAATACATAAGTTAAAAACATGACAGTTTACAAAATACTGGCAGCTCTGAAGATTCTAGTTTACATTTTCGCGCAAGGTGGCAGCACCATAGCTGGATAGTGTTTGTAAGCTGCTTCCACAGAAATCAGTTATTGCATAAAAACAAATAGTCACATAATTTTAGTCTAAGATGAAACCCATATTCTATGTATGGGTGACATTACAATTACATACTAAATTTTTTTCTTTTTTCTTTTCTTTTACTTTTTTATTAATAATAATTAAAGTTTACAATTCGCTGAAAGGGTATAATAAGATGGATGGTGCAAACCAATACAAGTTGCAGTGCTGATGGCCTACTAGAAAAAACAGAGGGGTACTGGATGGGAGACAACACTCCTCCTAAGATGACAGTTCTTAAAAATATATTATGTAATTCTTGCATTTAAATGAGTTAAAATTTGTGTCAATCAATAATATTAGATGAATGCATCACAGATTAAGCATATACATTTATATTAAAGAAAATCGTTCTTATAATGAAGGTGACCAGATGGTGGTGACACAGTGCACCGAAACCGGTCGTCAACTAATAAATTATTAATGTTCGATCTTGGCTTGTCATTTTGAAAACTATAAAACGATCAGATCGCCTCCAAATCCGACTATGTCAGGTAATCTTAACGGAACTTTACTTATTGAGCGTATACAGAATAGAAGGATGTTTATATGATGAAAGCAGCAATTGTTTCGGGTGAGCATCGAATCTGTCTTGGATAACAGATGAGGATACTCCATTACCTGTACCTAAATCTCTGTGCCTGATCTTATCAATCGACGTGGCTAACGAATGGTTGCATTAAAGTCTGCCGTCATATTTTCAGTGGGTAGAAATTTAGAGAACATGTTAAACACCCTCTGAATAGAAGTAGCTACGTACAGTACTGTAGACCTAGTAAACAGGGCACAGCAAGCACATGTCACAAATTTTATTGCTTCTGTCCAAAATTTCCAGTTATGCCAACCAGAGGTGGCTGTGTTGTTTTACAAATAGCACCCTGTTACATAATACCAGACGCTGGTGGGACGTATATACACTGCTGGACATAGAAAAAGCAACACCAGGAAGAGACATATCGGACAAATTTATTTGGGATGTAACACGATGGAGAAAGAGCACGTGATTTAAAGTATAGCAAATTCAAATGTTTGTATAGCTTACGGGACTTAACTACGGGATCATCAGTCCCTAAACGTACAAACTACTTATGGACTAGATAACACTAAGGACGGCACAAATATCCATGCCCGAGGGGGGATTCGAACCCCTGACCGTAGTGGCCGTGAAGACCGTGACTGGCGCGCCGCAGTCCCTCGGCCACCGCGGCCGGCTAAAGTATAGCTTCATGTGAACTGAGGTAGACGATAAAATCAGTAGCGCTGTTAGAACCCTCGGCGCTGAATCAGAGAGGCAGTGGGCGTGTTGCTGGGGCGTAGCAGTGATGCTGCCGCCACATATTGATCAGCGGGAGGTGGGGCTCGGTCAGTAGTCACCGCCCACATGTTTCCAATACGCGACAGGGGTCAAGGCTGCGCTGCAGTGACAAGCGAGCAAATCTCGCACATTGCGTGCCCTGTCTGCTCACGTAATGTGGTGTCTCCAGACTCCATTCTGACAAACGTATTTTTGCATGCAGAATCGGGATTGGAACGATGTTTTTACCGCCAAATCCCTCAGAAACAACCTACACGCAAATACTACTTTGGTAAATAACTCCACTGCGTAATCTTTCATTAATTACAGAATTTAGATGCTGTTACCCCTAAATAATTTGTTACGCTGTAGTGAAATTATAATGTCCGGTTATTTTTATTTTTATTTCTAATTTATTTACTGTCATTTTAGGGAAATCTGCTGCCTACATTGCAAGACAGGTTGTATTTTTTTAATAGTATTAACTTTCACACAAACAGAATTTTATGCATTTTGTTGTTATAATTATGAGTAATAGTTTTGTAACTATAAATACGAGTAAACTTTAAACTACTTACAGAATTGACTAAAAAGGGGACATAGTTACGCCTAACAAGTTATGTAAGGAAAGGAGACGGGAGGAGGATATGGAAGGTTAAAAATGAGAGCTGACGGGATGGTTGGGGATAGGTCAGTCTCAACACCGAAGGCGCCTGGTGGTGAAAGTTTCGCTATGTTCATGGAGCCATTGATATTTTTAACGTATCCAAGTACAGATTAAAAGTGTTTCTTTAAGGCACTATCGTTGTTGTGTTGTTATGGTCTTCAGTCCGGAGACTGGTTTGATGCAGCTCTCCACACACCTCTATCCTGAGCAAGCCTTTTCATCTCCTCATAAGAACGGCAACCCACATCCACTTGAATCTGCTTACTATATGCGTCTCTTGGTCTCCCTCTGCCATTTTTACCCCACACACTTCCCTCCAATGCTAAATTCACGATTCCCTGATGTCTAAGAATGTGTCCTACCAAGCGATCCCTTCTTTTAGTCAGGGTATGCCAAAAATTCCTTTTCTCACCAATTCTGTTCAGTACCTCTTCATTAGTTATGCGATCTACCCACCTAATCTTCAGCATTCTTCTGTAGCACCACATTTCAAAAGCCTCTATTCTCTTCCTGTCCGCACTGCTTATCGTCCATGTTTCACTCCCATACAAGGCAACACTCCACACAAATGCCTTCAGAAAAGACTTCCTTACGCTTAAATTAATATTCGATGTTAGCAAATTTCTCTTTTTCAAAAATGCTTTTCTTCCCATTGCCATTCTGCATTTTATATCCTCTGTACTGCGACCATCGCATGTTATTTTACTACCCAAGTAACAAAACTCATCTAACACGTTCATTGTTTCGTTACCTAATCTAATTCCTTCAGCATCGCCTGATTTTCTAAGACCGCATTCCATTATTTTTGTTTTGCTCTTGTTAATGTTCATTTTATACGCTCTCTTCAACACACTGTCCAGTCCATTTAACTGCTCTTCCAGGTCCTTTGCTGTCTCTGACAGAATTACAATGTCATCAGCAAAACGCAATGTTTTTATTTCTTCCCCCTGAACTTTAATCCCTACTCCAAATTTTTCCTTGCTTTCCTTCACCGCCTGCTCGATGTACAAGTTGAATAACATTGGAGAAAGGCAACAACCCTGTCTTACTCCCTTCCCAACTGATGCTTCCCTTTCATGCCCTTCGAGTCTAATAACTGCGGTCTGGCTTTTGTACAAGTTGTAAATAACTCTCCTTTCCCTATATTTTACCCCTGCTGACTTCAGAATTTGAAAGAGTGTATTCCAGTCAGCATTGTCAAACGCTTTCTCCAAATCTACAAAAGCTAAAAATGCAGGTTTGCCTTTCCTTAATCTATCTTCTAAGATAAGACGTAAAGTGAGTATTGCCTCCCGGGTTCCTATGTTCCTCCTGAATCCAAACTGATCGTCCCCAAGGTCAGCTTCTACCAGCTTTTCCATTCTGCACTATCAGCGACAAATAATTCGACTATATACATACGTGTGGGTACAGATATGTTTAATTTCTGAATGTTGACTGTGCCTTGGCTAACTTATGTTCGGATCATAGTTACAGGCGAGCGTGTTAAAGCGCCAGCAGCCGGAACAGGGCGCTGTGGCACCCAGCTTGAATGTGTTGCTGGGCGGTTTCCGCCATTACACTAACAACGGGAACACCAAGTGTGGTACCAACGGAATTTGATGGGTCGTAGGTATGTTGTGAGGGAATTCCTCCAGACCATCAAGCTAAAAGGATTTGTTCCAATGGGCCTTGATTTCTAAGAAAATCGATATCAAATTCGCAGTAAATTACCACGCGTAACGTATCTATTTATACGTGGGAGTTACCGCTCAGCGAGTAAATGCAAAGATAGCAGTCAATGGACAACTCACCAAGCAACTGAAAATTATGCGAGGAGTCCCTCAAGGGAGGCCGCTTTCAATGAACCTATTAATCGCATCTATAGAACCATTCCTACAGCATGTTCACGCCAGTCTTACAGGTATGACATTATCCGGACATAAAACGGTGATAAGAGCATATGCTGACGATGTGGGCGTAATGATACGAAACAAAGAAGATTTGACTAAGTTGGAAAGGATTGTTAGGAATTACGGTCTGGCATCTGGCACTATTATAAATGCCAACAAAAGTAAGTTTTTAGATCTACGGGGCCTTGCTCACTTAAAGATACAATGGGCGAAACAAGTAACAACACATAAAGCTCTAGGCACGACCTTAACAACCTGCCCGATGAAAATGTGTGCAGAAAACTGGAGGGATGCTTTAATGAAAATCCGAGGATCTATCATTGGGAATTCACTTCGCAGCATGGATCAAATTCAAAGGACAATCTTCATAAACACCTGCATCTTCTCAAAAGCCTATTTCATAGCACAGGTTTTTCCGGCTCCAATATGGTAACCAGGAAGATCATGTCACTTGCCACAAATTTTTTTTGGAAAGGAGGAATATTCAGGGTTGACACCAAAACTGTTGTGTTACAACCTCAAAATGGAGGTCTCGGTCTCGTTGACATAAGAAATAAGGCTTCAGCGTTGTTTCTAAAAAGAACTTTTGATATTATTAGAAAACACCCAACTAGCATCACAAGTATGATATTCGCGTGTGTGAAACCCCAAAGTCTGCAGCCACCTATTGACATAAAAGAAATAAATCCACGATTGCGACATATTAGAATATTCTATGTAGACGCCAGTTACCTTAGTGATGTTATTATTAACTCACAAAATGTGACTGCAAGAGACATTGTAAGCGAAAGAATGGAAAATGAGGGAACGAATAAATTAACAATGAAACATCCCAGTGTCAAATGGGAGGTTGTGTGGAAAAACATCAGTCTTTAGTGCCTGTCAAGTGATGTAAAATCCGCCTGGTACAAGGTCGTGAATAACATTATCAGTACCAATGAAAGATTGTATGCCATTGGTATAAGTGCAACTCATCTCTGTTCTAAATGCAAACTAGTAGATACGCTACAACATAGATTTGCTTGTGGTGGCCACATCGAAAACTGGAAGTGGATCAAAAGCAGGATAGCACTTCTTTCAAGATCGTCTGCTGAATATATATCTCCTGACATAATTTACAGGCCCCAAACTCTGTACTACCCAGTAACAAAAAACAATGCAATTCACTGGCTACTTGGTAAATATATCAGCTACGTGATTAACAACTTAGGCACTGACAACACAATAGAATGCAAGGCATACATGTTATGTGAATACAACACAATAAAAAAATACAGTAATCACAAAAAACAATACGCGAATATGTTGGAAGTTGTATTTGGAAGGACAGGTGTTGGTTAAATAACACAAAGAAAAATCCCTAAATTGCTCCCATCGGAAGTAAAGAACCCTGCTGGGAATCTCAACAAAGGCTGTTTTTAACTCCATTCGAATTTATACGTGAAGGAATTAGATTGATATCACAGAAGTATTTTAAACTCTGTTAGAAAATTCACTATTATAATGCAGAGCATAGGTTGAAGGAACTCCTTATACTTGTACGCCAACAAGCTACCAGACAAAGGAGAAAGAACTACCCAGCAACAAGAAAACTAGAATTGACAAAGGGATGAAAATGTTTTAACGTATACACTGATGAAGAAAGCATAACGTGAACGATAATTTTAAAAACAAAAAGAAGAGACATGCATTTTTTGCATTAAAAAAAAAAAAAAAAAAAAAAGAAGCGAGACTGCGTGGTGTAATCGGCACGGTGTTAGGCTCCCATGCCGGCGACCTGGGTTCAAGCTCGACATGGGTCAATTACTTTTACACCTGTATTTTTATAACCATTCTTATGTAAACGTTTGCAGTAAATGGTCAGGATAAAAACATGTAACATTCGCTCGATATGTTATGTATTGCGCGACGATTATTTTATTCATTTTGTTTTTTCGAAGCACACTTTTAAGGCATATACCGAATCAGTAAACAGTCTTTTGTTAATACCTATAATATTTGGGCAACATTTAATACCTTTGTTTACAGTTCCTGAACGTGCTGTTTTTATCTCCTCCTATGACGTGACGCGTCCCAGTATACTATTATGTTACGGCCAATCGGTTAGTCATTCTTAGCGTGTCGTTCATGGGTGCGACAAGTAGTGCGACGTGGGGAACAGATGCACTATGATAGAAGCAGGCCCATCACACGAAACCTCTTCGGAAATGGATGTGTGTGATGAGCAGTCAAGGGTGAACTCACTAACGCCTTAAAATACGCCGAATGTTTGCTTCGCAATTGGAATCTGCTCACAGACACACCACCAAGCATGATATCCGGAACGTCCCTTGCAATATCTTTTTCTTTGCTTAATAATTTTTTATTTTATTTTTAAATTGCCGGCCGCGGTGGCCGAGGTGACTGAGGCGCTCCAGTCACAGTCAGCACGGCCACTACGGTCGGGGGTTCGAATCCCCCCTTCGGCATGGATATTTGTGCCATCCTAGTTCGTAAGTAGTTTGTAAGTTTAGGGACTGATGACCCCGTAGTTAAGTCCCATAAGCTTTACAAACATTTGAACATTTTATTTTTTATTATTATTATTATTATTATTATTATTATTTTTGAAATATAAAAAGTAGCAATCACAATTTTTAAAATTGTTCTGCCGCTAGGTATCTAAGCCGGGTCTCCTGCATGGCAGCCTAGCACCTTGCCGATTTATTTTATTTTATTTATTTATTTTTATTTAGTAGATCAATGGTTCGCGGTCGTTCGTTCATGGTTGTTCGTTAAATGGTTGGCTCAGCTTTTTTTATTACAGAGGGCGTTTATCCCGCTGACCAGGTGCCTGGCTGCCGATTACACCACACCGGTAACAGCCATGTATAAGTAGACACGTTACGCGTGCTAATTTACTGCGAATTTGATCTCGATTTTTTTAGAAATCAAGGCACATTGGAATAAATACTTTTATGTTGATTGTCTGGAGGAATTCCCTCGCAACATACCTGCGACCCATCAAAATCCGTTGGTACCATTCTTAGTGTTCCCCTTGTAAGTGTACCAAGCTGGCACCCAACTCCGGCCTCTGTTACACCATTTGCTGCATAAGAATGGCTGCACGGTCTAAGGTACCAAACCATACATTGCGCGGCCGCTCCCGCCGGAGGTCTAAGTCGTCCCTTGGACTTGGCTGCGTGTGTGTTGTCTTTGGCGTAATTTAAAGTAGTTTGTAAGTTTTAGGTTTACAAACATTTGAACATTTGTTACACTATTCGCAAAACGTCTACACACTTTAATATGAGTAACAGTATACACACAGTTGGCGTACACATATTCCCTCCCGCCGGCCGCGGTGGCCGCGGGGACTGAGGCGCTTCAGTCACGGTCTGCACGGCCACTACGGTCGGGGGTTCGAATCCACCCTCGGGCATGGATATTTGTGCCGTCCCAGTTCGTAAGTGGTTCATAAGTAGTTTGTAAGTTTAGGGACTGATGAGCCCGTAGTTAAGTCCCATAGACTATACAAACGCTTGAAGCTTTTGTGGTGGCGGGCAGCAGCAGTTGTGGGCCAGGGTGGGCAGATTTGGCAGTGTGGGGCAGCCGCTAGCGCCGTGTTGGCCGCGCTATTTAGCGCGCATCCGCTCACGCGCCGCGCACCGCTGCTTCCTGCCTGACCCAGACGGCTGCCTCCACCTGTGACACCATTATGCAGATGCGGCCGCGCGGTCACCACTGCCCACAGCTGGTCTGCCAGTCAAACTCGAGAGACACGCTTTCATTTTGCTTTTACACCTGTGTTCACAAATTTTCATACGCTGAGCAGTTGCAGTACCTGTTGTTGTTGTGGTCTTCCGTCCGGAGACTGGTTTGATGCAGCTCTCCTGAGCAAGCCTCTTCATCTCCACATAAGAACGGCAACCTACATCTGTCTGAATCTGCTTACTGTATCCATCTCTTGGTCTTCCTCTGCGATTTTTTTTCCCACACACGTCCCTCCAAAGCTAAATTCACAATTCCTTGATGTCGAAGAATGTGTCCTACCAATATATCCCTATGCCAGAAATTTCTTTTCTCCCCAATTCTGTCCAGTACCTCCTCATTAGTTACGCGATCCCCCCACCTAATCTTCAGCATTCTTCTGTAGCACCACATTTCAAAAGCCTCAATCCTCTTCCTGTCCGCACTGTTTATCGTCCATGTCTCACTCCCATACAAGGCAACACTCCTTACAAATGCCTTCAGAAAGGACTTCCTTAAGCTTAAATCAATATTCGATGTTAACAAATTTCTCATTTTCAAGAACGCCTTTCTACCCATTGCCATTCTGCATTTTATAGCCTCTGTACTGCGACAATCATTTGTTATTTTACTGCCCAAGTAACAAAACTCATCTACCTCCTTTATTGCTTCGTTTCCCAATCTAATTCCTTCAGCATCACCTGATTTTCTTACACTGCACTCCATTACCCTAGTTTTGCTCTTGTTAATGTTCATCTTATATGCACCTTTCAGCACACTATCCATTCCGTTCAATTGCTCTTCCAGGTCCTTTTACTGTATCTGACAGAATTACTATGTCGTCGGCAAAACGCAATGTTTTTAATTCTTCATCCTGAACTTTAATTCCTTCTCCGAATTTCTCCTTGCTTTCCTTTATAGCTTGCTCAATGTACAAATTGAATAACAATGGAGAAAGACTACAACCCTGTCTTACTCCCTTTCCAACCACTGCATCCCTTTCATGCCCTTCAACTCTGATAACTGCTGTCTGGCTTTTGTAGAAGTTGTAAATAACCTTGCGCTCCCAGTACCTATTCAGTAAAATTTCAGCCAGAATTTAGGTTTGTGGCAGTCGCTGAGCGGCATCGGTTTGACTGAGCGAATTATACAGGGTGTTACACAAAGGTACGGCCAAACTTTCAGGAAACGTTCCTCACACACAAGGAAAGAAAATATGTTATGTGGACATGTGTCCGGAAACGCTTAATTTCCAAGTTAGAGCTCATTTTAGTAATTCTCTTTAAATGTAAATTGAAATAATTCGCGCAGACAATTGTCAAAATACCGAATTGTTTCGTTAGTATGTACTGTACTTCCTCGATTCACCGCCAGTTGGCCCAATTGAAGGAAGGTAGTGTTGACTTCAGTGCTTGTGTTGACATGCGACTCATTGCTCTACAGTACTAGCATCAAGCACATCAGTACGTAGCATCAGCTGGTTGGTGTTCATCACGAAAGTGGTTTTGCAGTCAGTACAATGTTTACAAATGCGGAGTTTTCAGATGCCCATTTGATGTATGGATTATCACGGGACAATAGCCGTGGCGCAGTACGTTTGTATCGAGACAGACTTCCAGAACGAAGGTGTCCCGACAGGAAGACGTTCGAAGCAATTGATCGGAGTCTTAGGGAGCACGGAACATTCCATCCTATGACTCGCGACTGGGGAAGACCTAGAACAACGGGGACACCTGCAATGGACGAGGCAATTGACGATAACGCTAATGTCAGCGTCAGAGAAGTTGCTGCTGTACAAGGTAACGTTGACCACGTCACTGTATGGAGAGTGCTACGGGAGAACCAGTTGCTTCCGTACCATGTGCAGCATGTGCAGCCACTATTAGCAGCCGATTGGCCTCCACTGGTACAACAATGTGTCACTCCTCATTTCAGTGCAAATTTTCTATTTACGGATGAGGCTTCATTTCAACGTGATCAAATTGTAAATTTTCACAATTAACACGTGTGGGCTAATGAGAATCCGCACGCAATTGTGCAATCACGTCATCAACACAGATTTCCTGTGAACGTTTGGGCATGTCTTGATTGGGCCTCATGTTCTTCCACCTACGCTCACTGGAGCACGTTATCATGATTTCATACGAGATACTCTACCTGTACTGCTCGAACACTTCCCTCGTACAAGTCACGCTTGTACGTTCTGTTGCTGTGTGTTTCCATTCCATGATTAATGTGATTTGAAGGGAAGTAATAAAATGAGCTGTAACATGGAAATTAAGCGTTTCCGGACACATGTCCACATAACATATTTTCTTTCTTTGTGTATGAGGAATGTTTCCTGAAAGTTTGGCCGTACCTTTTTGTAACACCCTGTATATCCGGTCGTTACCCATGCGGAATGTAGCAGAACGCCGTGCGGTATGGGGCGTCAGGTAGCGGATTGTGTAGCCGCTCTCGACGGAGGTTTGAGTCCCCCCTCGGCCATGGGTGTGACTTGACCTTAGCATAAGTTAAAGTCGTTTGTAAGTCTAAGGCACCGACGACTTTAGCAGTTTGGTCCCATAGGATTACAAATATTTGAACATTTTTATTGCTAAACGAGGTCAACAAACCGTGGTTTATAAGATTACTTGAGCCAAAAAGGTTTACTGTTACTACACTGCTGCCTCGGAAGCAATGATAGAGGTCGCATAGACATAGTACAAATCTATAAAACTCCGGGACAAAACTACATGCTTACTAAGAATTTCGCATCTATAGCATGATGCACTATGAAGGAAAGAACAAGAATGGTTTCTGACAATCTATACGGACTTCAAAAATTTAACAGGCTGTAGAGGATGCTCCATTAAACAATTTCAGGTAGAGAACCTTGGGTCGGAGAGGCTGGCTTCATGAGCCGCTTCGTCTAACGCTTTCTCTCGCATTAGTGTTCAAATGTTTAATTTTTTCTAGAGGAATTCACCGCCATTTGACTGCAATATTGTTTATTTCCACGACCAGGTTTCCGTCTGAGGCCTTTATCAAGTGATGAAACTCTTCAGACAGGTTTTTTTCTAAGTCATTGTCATGGCAATGAAATAGTTAGGACAAGTTAATAAGTCCGTGTCATTAACATAAAGTAGGTACCACATTTGTACCCGCAATTTTGTTTAAAATAATTATACAGAATATGTGTTCGTTATCACATTCGTAATCACCGAGAATAGAACTTATATAATATTAACATTTACATTTATCGACAGTGTGTGTATGATTCTTATGTATTTTGTCCTAAACAACTGTGGAGACTATTTCAAACTAAATTGTACTTAAACAGTCTATCACATACACGATTTTAGTTAGTTTATTTTTCAAACTTTAATAATACATTTTAAATACAAAAGAAAATCTGTGGAAACTTTAAATAAAATTGTAATTAGATGATAAGTCATAAACGTTAGTGTTAAATGCACACGCTGGAATGATTTTACAAAGTCCTTTCTGTGGTGACCCAAATATAATTCTCCTGTTGTCATAATTGGATATATATATATATATATATATATATATATATATATATATATATATATATATATATATATATATTCTAGCAACACTTCTTAAATGTATTAATTCGATTTCACACTCTAAAACTTAACTCGCATGTTATGGGAACAGTGTCGGCATTCTAAATGCAATTAGAAATTTACTGCAGTCCCTAAAATAGGAATTCAAATTAACAGAAAATATTCTACATTAGTATTGTAAATTAGCTGGTTACCCATCGTTCAAAACGGTAGAAAGAGTATTTATCATTATTCTGAACATTACCTGAGGAACTCTGCGAGATTGTAACCGTAAATGGTTCCTATTTTTTAACAGTTTTCTATTTTTGTTGAAAAGTTTGTGAAGGACATAATAACAAATGATTGAACCTGAGTGCAGTATTCGGAGAGTTTTTCCCTTTTGTGTATAACTACGGTATCTTTTCAATGGAAATAATGAATCGGCTTCCCACTTCCTGTGAATGACAATCGAAATAGCTGAATCTCATGTTTCCATGAAATGGCAAAATATTTCGAAACGGCAGTAGCCCTAAGTTATTTCCAGATATACAAAAGCTTCTTCCTTAGAAAATTTTGGCTAAGTCGGTTGAGATAAGTCAGTAATATACGAAGAGTTTCACTTATTTAAATACTGATATTTCAAACTGGCACTTCCACTTTTAAATACAGCATGTCTGATTATTGAAACCATAATCAGAAAATTAAAATAAACACCAGAATATATTATTATTTCGTGGGTTAAAGTGCAGATCTATGCTTTTAAAACATGGAGAACACCAGAAACCTACTGCTTTACACGAATACCCTCCAAAAATTTCACATGGGCTAGTTTTCTTTTACTGAGTAACCCGGGCGAATCTGCGACGAATAAATCACTAGTTTATGTATCTTTCGTGGGGAAGAATCACAGAAAGTAATACAAAGAGCATAATAGATTATATGCTAAATGTATATCAGTTTATTAAAAAGTTAATAAAGTCCTATGAAGTAGTTGTTCTATTAGTATATTATAGGAATAAAATTTACTACATGAGAATTCATTTTGCAATAAATACTTACTTACCATCATTCCTTAACATTTTTTAAGTACGAGCAATTTCTGTTGACACCTGCACTTACAATAACTTATACCAAAACTTGAAACTCTGTACTATAACTTTGTTATTATACCAACACCGGATTGTAAGATATTTCGTCTGGCGATCAATTGTTTCCCGTCTGCCTCCTGTCTACCCGTCGTACACAGTTAAAGCAGCACCGAGCAGATTCGTGCGTATGTACCCCATTCCTCAATCAGCCGGGTCTTGCCACACTTTTAAAACTTGAAAGATTGTCTTTTTAGTGAATAGCATAAGTGTGTTCGATTTAGTAGCACGGCAGTAAATCCTTAAAAGCATTAACTCTTACTGTACAGTCTTCCTCTTAGAAAAACAGTACTCTGCTACTTCTACTAAAAAGTATACTTAAAGCCATTTTTTCTGTCTCGTATTTCAGAACATCAACATGAATAACAACATAATTAAATTTTTATGCTTTAGTTTTTCACAGTTTTTTTGTTATTGCAATTTATGTTAAGTGTATTAGTCTGTGAACTGCAGATTCGTCACAGAAACGTAGTAGGGTACAGAAGTTTCATAAGTCGGCGATATGTTATAGAAAAACTTTCCCTTCCTTCCTGCTGCCGCAACAAAAGCACTGAAAAATTACTTGTCTTTGACTGGTTACCTGGAAGCAATTTTCCGTTGCCTGATGATCCTGAACTAGTTTGGAGAGTTGTATTTGGAGAAGTATTCTGTTGGTAATAAGAATCGGTCCTCTGATTGTCACGCAATTCTAGCGCTAAAATTTTCATCTTTCACTATTGTTGAACCGACGTCTCAAATTGTTAACGTTATCACCATGGACAGTTTTTACTGGTGCGCGAATATTTGCTGCAGTGGAACTTTCTGTTAAAATCACTAATGATTTCAGATTACTGAAATTGTTAAATTGTGATGACGAACTTCCTCAATAATTTAGGAACTACGTCACTCGATACGTAGTCCGGTGGCACACGTCAGCGTTGAGTTAAATTACAAATCCCTCAAAATCACCTCAAGGAGGTGTATCAATTTTTGTGGTGATTTGTCAATCTAATTTACCGAGAGTGATAACATAGAACGATTGGAGATCAAAAGCTGCTATATGTTAATGCCAATGGCCTCCGAAGGACTTCTTACTATTATGGAATTATTAGTCATTGACAGAATTCTGTACACATCCAATGAATAATGACGCCTTCGGTTTAAAAAAACTAGAACTACTGTTGATAAGTTTCCTATAGCATCCTTCATTTCTGGTGTCACAACCCGGTGATAAACGGCACGTAGATCTTCGAATCACCAATAGCACAGCATGAAAAACGAACGAAACCAATCGTGATACAACGCGTCTTACATCGCGGCGTCTGTAACAACGTATGACAGAATAAATGGTCTATAACATGGAAACCGCACATTTCCGGAAATAGGTTAAAAACTGTTCAAATACTTTCAAAGCTGTTGAAGCAAACTGCATTGTTCTTCCGTCCCTAGATTTACAAACTACTTAAATTAACTTATTCTAAGAACAACAGATACACACAAATCCATGCCCGAGGGAGGACTCGAACATCCGACAGGGAACGGCCACGCACTCCGCAGCAAGAGCGATAGTGCGGACTGCCATTCCCGCGCAGCGAAATAACTTCATTAGACAATATTTTTCCGCATCCTCTCCTCGATCAATCCCCAGAGTTTGCACACAATGGAAAAATCGCCATGTGCAATATATACGGTGGCTGTTCTTTCTGACATGTCTGTAAGAACAGACACTAAATGTACAACTCTCTCCTCTCTCTTATATATCTATATATATATTGTTGTTGTGGTCTTCAGTCCGGAGACTGGTTTGATGCAGCTCTCCACAATACCCTATCCTGAGCAAGCCTCTTCATCTCCACATAAGAACGGCAACCTACATCTGTCTGAATCTGCTTACTGTATCCTTCTCTTGGTCTTCCCCTGCGATTTTTTCCCCACACACTTCCCTCCAACTCTAAATTCACAATTCCTTGATGTCTAAGAATGTGTCCTACCAATCTATCCCTTCTTTTAGTCAAGGTATGCCAGAAATTTCTTTTCTCCCCAATTCTGTTCAGTACCTCCTCATTAGTTACGCGATCCACCCACCAAATCTTCAGCATTCTTCTGTAGCACCATATTTCAAAAGATTCAATCCTCTTCCTGTCCGCGCTGTTTATCGTCCATGTCTCACTCCCATACAAGGCAACACTCCATACAAATGCCTTCAGAAAGGACATCCTTAGGCTTAAATCAATATTCGATATTAACAAATTTCTCTTTTTCAAGAACGCTTTTCTACCCATTGCCATTCTGCATTTTATATCCTCTGTACTGCGACCATCATTTTTTATTTTACTGCCCAAGTAACAAAACTCATCTACCTCCTTTATTGCTTCGTTTCCCAATCTAATTCCTTCAGCATCACCTGATTTTCTTACATTGCACTCCATTACCCTAGTTTTGCTCTTGTTAATGTTCATCTTATATGCACCTTTCAGCACATTGTCCATTCCGTTCAATTGCTCTTCCAGGTCCTTTGCTGTATCTGACAGAATTACTATGTCGTCGGCAAAACGCAATGTTTTTAATTCTTCCCCCTGAACTTTAATTCCTTCACCAAATTTCTCCTTGATTTCCTTTATGTACAAATTGAACAACAATGGAGAAAGACTACAACCCTGTCTTACTCCCTACCCAACCACTGCATCCCTTTCATGCCCTTCAACTCTGACAACCGCTGTCTGGTTTTTGTACAAGTTGTAAATAACCTTACGTTCCCTATATTTTACTCCTGCTTATATAATCACTAACAGCGAAATGACTATTTGCGTGCGGATGCATGAATACGTCCGATCCCTTGCGGGAATACAAAAAAAGCTGCCAGGAAGTGGAAATATTAGGCAGGGACTCTACAATTTTAGTGAGAATCGGAGAGGAAGGGAAACGTGTCCGCATACATAACTGTTTAAGGCGGCCGCTGCCCAGAGCAGCAAATTCAGGTTCGAGTCCGGGACTAGCATAAATGTTCAACTTCTCCATTCAGTGTAACAGTGCGCTGCAATAGTCGACATGTTTGAACACGTGCACTTCACACATTAGAATACGTTTTCACAGAATACAGTAACACTTCATCAGTAAAGTGGTTATTATTTATAACTGCGTCGGTGGTCACAGTTCCAGCGTGCCAGTACGGCCACTGTCGGCGAACACTGCGAATTAGATTTTGAACATACAGTTGCCATAATTACCGAGTGCGTAGTTCGGAATATGTAACAATATAGTTATGGTTGGTGTTGATACTTCCAACGAATAAAAGAAACAATCAAAAACGAAATTGTCGTTTTTTAAAAATAATACGTAATCGATAGTCTATCGTAACACCGGATAATTACGTATTTGGCTTATAACCGTTAAATAATGTCTTTTTAAGGAATTACAGTTGTTAGTATAATTGTTATGTTTTCCGCTATTTTAATACATTTCGGACACCTGCGTTATCGTGTTATTTCGTTAAATTTTAGCAGAAGTGATTTACAGTTGACAGTATGAAATGCACAGAGCACGGGTTCTGATAACTTTATAAACACCGCACAGTATTAATTTCCATTTGATGTCTGAAAGGGCTTATAATGAGTTTTATGCTAGTAGAAACTTGTAATTAATATATTTATTTGAGAAATATTAAACCCACCTGTTTCTGTCAAATAATTCTTAAATTAACACATAGTACTTACACTCTGGCCGTCCATTATGAAACAATTTCTGCTGAGGTTAAATACGGTTTACATCCACATACAGTGTGAAAACTTTTCACAGAACATTTATCTGTTACTTCTAAATATTTTCAGTAATACACTTTTTTCAAAACACATTTGAAACAACCCGGAAATGCACATAGAAAGTAGTGGGTAATTAATAACAATGATAAGAGGAAGGTTGTATGTGAAAAGAAAATAATTGAAATGTTCAAGCAAAACGCGAAGAAAACGACCGTGTAATTCTCACGTAGTGACCTTCTCTACCACATTTGATACCTTTTACAGCATTTTCATAAGGTCATTCCAATATTTCAGTTGGAAGCGTTCCGCGGACTGAAGCCTTTTAAGATTTTACAGGTCATGTAGTGCAGTTCATCTGCCGGCCGTGAGAGTGGAATGCTAAATGACCTGTGAAATGGCAGCTGATATTTACAAGCAGAGTGTCCCACTTTAGAGGACGTTCACCCTTTTAGTTCCGAAATGGCCTTGGCGATTCCGAACCACTGATAGCAACTGCGTAAAATCGATAGTCTCCTCACAAAGGCTTTTGGTGTTAAATGGCTTCACACTTTCATTCAATTTTCCGTTTATCTTTTTCTGTACTCAAAGTATATATCACAGTAGCTGCTTAATTGGCTGGAAGTTATTTGTCTACAGAAATTTAGCAAACGTTACTATTAATCCTCATAAAGTAACACCTTCCGACTCCAGTCGCTCGCACTAGATGAACTAAAAGATAAATTAACAAACAATCAATTAACCCTCGAAAGGATCTTATATTGATCGGTCATTTACTCGCCTTATACATTTATAGAAAAATAGTAGATATCCTCCTCAGACTTGGTGTCCATTATAATGGACTCAAGAGTTTTCTGTCCTGCTATCAAACATTCTTCATTTTTCGTTCGTTACAATGGCAGATGAGTTCTCCATCAGTATTGTGTATTATGTCATGCAAATTACCTATTGTAGACAATATACAGGGTGGTTCATTGATTGTGACCCGGTCAAATATCTCACGAAATAAGCATCAAACGAAAAAACTACAAAGAACAACATTTTCTAGATTTAAGGGCGAAAACAGATAGCGCTATTTGTGGTTGGCCCTCTAGATGGCGCTGCCATAGGTCAAACGGATATCAACTACATTTTTTTAAAAATAGGTACCCTCATTTTTATTATATATTCGTCTAGGTACGTAAATAAATATGAATGTTTTATTTGGAACACTTTTTTCGCAATGTGATAGATGGCGCTGTAATAGTCACAAACGTGTAAGTACGTGGTATCGCGTAACATTTCGCCAGTGCAGGTCGGTATTTGCTTCGTGATACATTACTCGTGTTAAAATGGACAGTTTACGAATTGCAGAAAAGGCCGATATGGTATTTAAGTATGGCTATTGTGATCAAAATGCCTAAAGGGCCTGTGCTATGTTTGTTGATCGTTATCCTGGAAGACATCATCAAAGTGTCCGGCCTTTCGTCGGATAGTTACGTTATTTAAAGTGACAGGAAGTGTTCAGCCACAAGTGACACGTCAACCAAGACCTGCAACAAGTGATGATGCCCAAGTAAGTGTTTTAGCTGCAGTTGCGGCTATTCCGCACATCAGTAGCAAACAAATTGAGCGAGAATCGGGAATCTCAAAAACGTCGGTGTTGAGAATTCTACATCAACATGAATTTCACTTGTACATTTCTATGCACCAGAATTTGCATGTCGTGTACAGTTTTGCCACTGGGCACAAAATAAATTACGGGACGATAACAATTTTTTTCCCACACGTCCTGTTTAGTGATGAAGCGTCATTCATAAACAGCGGTAACGTAAATCGGCATAATATGCACTATTGGCCAACGGAAAATCCACGATGGCTGCGACAAGTGGAACATCAGCGTCCTTGGCGGGTACGGTACGGCATTATGGGAGGAAAGACAGCTGGTCCCTATTTTATCGATGGCAATCTAAATGGTGGAATGCTGATTTCTTACGTAATGTTCTATCGGTTATACTACAAGATGTTTCACTGCATGACAGAATGGCATGTACTTTCAACATGATGGATGTCAAGGTGCAGTTGAAGAGGTCTTAAATGGAATATTTAATGACAGGTGGATTGGTCGTAGAAGCACCATACCATGGCCCGCACGTCCATCGGATCTTACACCCCCGGATTTCTTTCTGTGGGGAAAATTGAAGGATATTTGTTATCGTGGTTCACCGACAACGCCTGAAAATGTACGTCAGCGCATTGTCAATGCATGTGAGAACATTACTGAAGGCGAACTACTCGCTGTTGAGAGGTATTTCGTTTACGCATAATGCCAAATGAATTGAAGGACATCATTTTGAGCATTTATTGATGTCATGAAGTAATTACAGGTAATCACGCAGTAACAGCATGCGCTCACATAGTGTATGATAATTTCTCAAAAGTAAATGTATCACATTGGAACGTACCTACGTTCTGTGTTTTAATTAAAAAAAAAAAAAAAAAAAAAAAAAAAAACTTACCTGTTACCCACTGTTCGTCTAAAATTGTGAGCAATATGTTTGTGAATATTACAGCGCCATCTATCACAAAGCGACAAAAGTGTTCCAAATAAAACAGTCATATTTATTTTCGTACTAGACGAATATTTAATAAAAATGGGGGTACCTATTAAAAAAATGGAGTTGATATCCGTTTGACCCATGGGTGCGCCATCTAGCGGGCCAACCATAGCGCCATCTGTTTTCCCCGTTCAATCTAGAAAAGTTTTGTTCTTTGTAGTTTTTACGTTTTGTGCTTATTTCATGAGATTTTTGGCCCGGTCACTATCAGTGGACCACCATATATATATATATATATATATATATATATATATATATATATATATATATATATGCACAAGAGGGACTGACACTATATCTTCTAACTGAAAGCCCCCACATTGTATATGCTGGAGTTTGGCTGTTATTGGATTACTAATTACCCAGTAATTAGTCCGTTTAAAAATGCTGTTCACATTCACACTTGACTGAGATACGACAATGAATGCTAAGTTTCATGTATTGTCTGAAATTTTATGTGAAATACAGAAATTTACTGCGAAAGTTGATTTTATCTAATTTATTACTCTCAATGTTTTTCTTGTGATTGTCAATTATAGTTCCGTGATATCTTTCATCAATTAAGAAGGAAAGTCATACAGACCTTGCCTACTACTGACGAGTCAAGAAACCAAGAATAAGTGTATAATAAAATGTTTCCTAATTAAAGTCAGGTGTAAAAGGTAATTCCCTGAGAAGCTATAAAATGTGTAGTTCAGATTAATTAGGCCTTTTTTAACAGTTAACACTTGTACTCTCTAGCGATTGAAGAGTTTCTGGCAAAAACAACCAGTGTCAAAGAATCAAATGTTCAGAAGAAGATAAAACTGTCTAAATGTAATTCCGTGTAAACTTGGAAAAAAAATTTAGCATTTCTTCAAAGGAAATAAAGAGTTTATGATTTTCACCTTGAATGTTTAAAACTGTCCTCATAAACATGAAAAACTATACCGATATGGGTTATTTTTGCCTGAAATTGTCAATTAAGAGCAAAGATTGCTTAAATTCATGCAGTAGTATCTATTATTAAACTTGTACATTGAATTCGGTGACAATATTAGAACAACTTATTCAACAAAACGTGATGTGTTATATATCTTTTATTTTCCTTACATCTCGTGGTACTGAAAATGGAATAAGAAAATAACAGTAATGCGTTGGTTCACTGGAATTATTTCACGGGACTGATGACCATTGTAGTTTACTCCCCCTTAAACAACCTAACAACAACAATTATTTCACTCAGTGAATCAATCGCTGTTGTCTTCATCTACATCGATATCCCCGTGGGCAATATATTATGGGCTCTCTTCCATTTGCGTGAGCAACAGCTTTATAAGGAATGCACACAATCATTTTAAGTATTCCAACTTTGCCGTTGGAAGACGAACGGAAACTTGATACACTGGGGTTTGTTCCATGCTTTTAGATTGCATAACTTTACTGGGAACATTACACTTGTACCAATGGTCACAGTACTTATACCGTTTCAGAAATTTCCACCCAGCGAACATTTCTTAGACTCGAGGATGATTTTGGCGTTTTTAAGAAATAAAGAGCTACTGCAACTTTTACAACTTAAAGAATGTTCTGGGTCACAACATTAATAAAGTGAGATGGTCTGCTGTGGCAACTACTCATTATTTCTTGTACCTTTTATGTTACCATGCTACAATTCATTCAAGATTCCTTTCAACTTTTGAAATAATGCGACCATAACAGCTGATTGCCAGAACACAAGATGGTAGAACATTTTACAGATTACAAGGGAAAAAAAATCAGTGTTATTTGACTGTGGTTGTTCTTGTTGGAGAGTAAACTAACACTGGTTGGTTTTACAGAGTTTCTCTAACTCATGTACATAGAGAGAGAGTATCTGTTATTCTCATTCTACAAAATAAGTCATTATTGGTATACTCCTGACACTGGTTGCTTTTGCTAGAAACTATTCAATTATACTGAAATTAATTATTTGTTTGATTCATTCGTATTATTCTTGGAGGCAGTTCAATTATTGTACTCCAACTCAAGAGTACTTTTCACCAAGAGGTCAGATTGTTCCTTGTATTCAGTAATAGGTATGCATAAATAATAAAACGATTCGTCCTGGGACTGTGTGTCTGGTGTCAGTACTATCATGAGAACTGCAGTTAACACTTCTGTGTTTCTGGGACACAACAGGTGCGAGAGTCGGCACGATGAGACGGCAGAATAGGCCTATCTCCTCTGTTTGTAGTTCACAGTACGTATGTCCCGGCAGCAGTTACACAGGAGGTTGTGCAGGAAGGTCACGCGCCAACGGCCGCAGAAGTGGCACGTCCGAGACAGCTCCCTACTTACACAGCTGACAATGGCTGGGTCGCGACCCCCAGACCTTGGCCCTGCCCCCAACTGTAGTGTCTGACTACAGGCGCAACATGCCTTAGCTTCCCAGAGGAACGAACACTTCGCTGACCCGATGGTATTTCGCAATAAGTACAGAGATGATCTCCCCCTTCAAACGGTGTTACACACCGTTTGAATCACGTTTGTGCGTTTGAATCACGTTTTTAACATGTGTTTCATAAATAAAAGTGATACATTGTGATATTCCTGGCCTATGGCCACTTCATATTTCTGGCCGCTGGCCGTTTCTTTGCTAACATTGTACGTGTATTAAATGCGGAAGAAAGACAGATGTGCAGCATATGTTGAAATGTGGGGTGGGGAGCAGTAGCATATGGCACAGTAGGTGCTGGTTCCCGTGGGAAAGCCCGCCTATGTTACTGGTGCTCTCCTCGCATTGGCTGCTGCATTTCAAGTCACGTGTTTCTTTTGAAATTAGTTTTGTTTATTATATACTAAATATTAATTATTCAGAGCTGAGAATTTGTAATAAATATCTCTCAAGGACAGGCTAGGTTTTGACAGTTTAAAAAGTTTAAGGTGCCTTCTCTTATTGTACAAGAGAAGAGCGATTTTGCAGAAGGCGCGCGACGGCCCTGTTTTGGCGCGAAATAGAGCGTCAGATGCCCTCTCGCAACGCGCCGCAGTTTCAGTCTCGAGCTGACCACTATACGCGCCGGACCACGCAGGTCATGAGTAAAGATTTGCGTAAATGTGTTAACAGTCGAGGTCTCAACATGAACTATGGGCAGCATAGGCTGTATCATATTAACAATAGTTGCTCATATTTTATTATTTATTTAATAAATGGCATCCTTGACAATTAAAAATCTCGCGAGTCGCTTATTATGCTTCCATCATACAGAACTTATTTTAGCCTCACTTGTATGCTGTAGAAGAATCTACGACCTGTGTGCTGTCTTCTGCGCTGGGGACACAACTATAGAAGACAACATTTTAGTCAGAACTCTATGCTGTCCATAAAGTCTTGGACAGCAACTACAGCACCTCGTGCGTACTGTAGGGCGGTACAAACGCACACTGCTACGCAACAGCATCCGCAAGGATGTGGAGGTTTCAGGGGACTTGTGGGAGGAAGCAGTATTAACTTCTCCGTCCGCAAATAAAACCCTAGGAAGCTTGTAACATCACCTTATTGTCTCGCTCGTTCAGTGGTAGATCCAGTAGTTTTAATAGCTCGCCTGCAATTTTTTTTATGAAAACATCGAGACGACGGGTTCTTCACAGACTTTTTGCATGAAATATGACACGTTTTATTCACTTCTGTTGGAGACGCACACAAACAAATACTGACATTTTTAATAAAGCAATCAATGACTGTAGACTGTTCTTTAGTTGATGTACACAAAGGGCTGACTGACTGAATGCCAAAGTAAGACTAACTTACGACTGCTTGTGTTCTACATAATGATAAAGTAAGACTGCCTGAGTGCGCGCCAATTCGCGCGTGTTAATACATTCCGATTTTCGAGAACATTCTAGAACACGGAAATTAATATTATAATTATTTAATAATTTGTTTGTGGAACATAAATGAATCTTGCCTAAAGTAAAGATACACAAAATTATGACAAATGTAATGGTAGGATTTTCGTAACAAAACAAAACAAAAGATCGTAAGTAATTGACAATTAGAGCAGTATTAATATATGTATACATTATTTAAAATGGTTAAATTAAGGTCATTATGCAGTTTTATAGTCAAAAAAGTATTAAATTAAGGTCAATCCATTACCAGACACATCATATAATGTTAGTTGGAAATGTTATTACCAAAACTGTCACTATTGCGTAATATTAATGCTATGATTTTTATAAGCAGAATCATTTTATCAAAGTCCAATAAAATACCTTGCTGCTGATGCAATTAAACAGTCTTGTAACTATTATGTTTTATGAATAATGTTGTGGCTATGCATAAAAAAAAGGTTTAGTTGTGATAGGTATCGAACAATTCATTAATCCAAACAAACGGAATTTTATAGGGGAAATATGTTACATCCTATATCTACATGTACATTCCTACGCTGCAGTCTCCAAATGACGCATGGAGGAGGTCACTTTCTGACACTACTGCCCAATCTCTTTCCAATTCCACTCGCTAATACGAGGTTTTTGGCAAACTCATGGCAACTATATTTTTTTCCTTGCAGATACCAGTCCTCTTGGATAAGGTGACATATACAGACGAAAGGACAAGGTGTTAACTACATGTGTGGACAATAAGTAGCTCTGAAATATTGTAACACACTAATTTATTACGGTAATATACAGGGCAATATGGTCTTCACGCTGCAAAGGAGTGACGACACAGTACAGATAGTTGGCATGACAAACCAGGGCATACAACCCTCATAGTAGTCCCCTGCTACTGTCGTCACTCGCTGCCAACGATGTGGGAGGCGCTGAATACCATCTGCCTCAGCATTTACCTCACCATGTCTGAATCGGGTCACCTGTTCGTGCACAGAATTAACATGTCCTGTCGTGTTGCAAACTGATTACCACGTAGCGGTTCCTTAATCTTTGGAATGAGATCAAAGTCACATGCCAAGGTTTGTCAAAGGAATGCCAACACAGTAAACATAGAGTTGACAAACCTGGGCCTGTGACTTTGATCTCCCCCGAGATTAAGGAACCACTACGTGGTAGGCGGTATGCAACATGAGAGGACATCGCTAATGCTGTGTGCGAACAGGTGACCCGATTCACACATGATGCGGCAGATGCTGAGACAGATGGTATTCAGCGCCCCCCACATCGTTGGCAGCGTGCGGTGACAGTAGCAGGGGAGTACTGTGAGGGTCTGTAGGCCCAGGTTTGTCATGTCAAATGTATGTGTACTGTGTTGTCATTCTTTTACACCGTGAAGGCCACATAGTCCGGTATACTACCTTAACCCTCCGTCGGGCGCAGTAGGCCTCACAGGACAGCAAAACACTTTTTTTATTCCCGTGCTTAACAGTGGTGGCCCAGCGGCCCGCCTCTCCGTTTACTCGCGTAACTTTGGGAACCTCACACAATGACGATCCGCAGGCTGCCATCGATTTCCACGCGGATCACGGGGAACTCCTTGGGCCTCACAGGCCGTCTGCGCCCGATTACGTTATAGTTTTTAAGGTGAGATTTTTCAAGATATTTTTATTTTATTACTTCGTTTCGATCAAAATAAGTCTGTCCTCTGTGATTTTCACCGTTAACTTCGGAAAAAAAGAAGACTGACGACCCTGGCCCTTCAGACTGAGTGCGCCTGATCGAGTTCTAATCGCAGTCTTCCTTTCTTTTCCTACGTTATCACATCCATATTTTCTGCTGAATTGTCCAGAAAAGTATATTATGCCTCTAAGCTAATGATCTTGTGGAAATAATGTGCCTCCTCGAGGACGAAACTGCTGAAGATCCAGCCGCACTCCAAGATTTAGTCGATGAGAGTGAGCCGGTCGCGGTGGCCGAGGTGACTGAGGCGCTCCAGTCACGGTCAGCACGGCCACTACGGTCGGGGGTTCGAATCCCCCCTCGGGCATGGATATTTGTGCCGTCCTAGTTCGTAAGTAGTTCATAAGTAGTTTGTAAGTTTAGGGACTGATAACCCCGTAGTTAAGTCCCATAGACTTTACAAACATTTGAACATTGTTGATGAGAGTGACACCCACTCTCAGGATGAGGTAGGAGAAGCAAGGAGGACTCAGCAGCTGAACAGGAAGTTTAGGGAACAGCTCGGGATTATGAAAAAGAGAAGAAAATATGTGAGGAGTTTTTATTTTGGAAACGATAAGACGACGAATTAGTCTAAGTAGATACCTTCTACTATTCATAGTGTGAAGAGTCACATCATTATTACACAACATCCAGTGTAAAAGATATTGCTACAAATGACGCCACCAATTGCAAAACCTTGTGTCATCAACTTCTAACTGGACAATTTAGCCTGTGTATGCTATGAATATATGTGGAATGTCGATTCGGCTGCAAACTCGACTAAAAATTTTTTACTCCACAAGGAACGGGAAAGTTCTCCCACATTACCTCCCAAATGGCTAAAACGTCGACCATGCGTGGCTGAAACAAGAGTTAGGAGGATGAAGAATCACGAATGTTCAGCTTGTCATCAAACAATCTGCTTGAGCAACATATACGTTCTGTGCCATACCTGTGTTTCAGCTGTTGATTTGGGAGCTATAGCATCGGTTTTTGGCTGCAAATGTGGCGAGAAAAGATGATTCCATGTCAGAATAGACTGCCTAATGTCCTTTAAAAATAACTTCATTACTTTTATGGGTGTCTGTTCGACAAATTTTTAATGAGCTTTGTGGGAAATTGGTAATTTTGGTCACTTTAGTTTAAGGTGTATTGTGTTCAATAAATCCATTGTTACGCTTTAAGTTTGCTGTAATTGCTTCCTTTAGATCCTCTTCAAGACTAGCCAACACGCATTTTGAATTTGATTTAACATGGCGGAGCTAGTCCACAAAATATGTGGGTGGCCTCTCAGGCCGGGTGCGCCTGATTTTGTTTCATCTGGAGGTCCGCCCGACGGTGGGTTTATGAATCAGTATGTTACGATATTTCAGTGCTATTTATTGTCCATACATGTAGTTAACACGTAGTTACGGTCTCGCGTATCGTAGCATAGCGCGTCAATGCGCTCGACCGCTCCGGCGCGGCTATAATTTATCCCTAGACAGTATTCGCCATTGTATGATAGAATGGATCCCAGAATCAGCGCCACGCCTGGAAGCTGTACCTCGTTATAATATGGGTGCTTCAGCTTGGATCGACACACCTTTTACCGCAGTACTAATACGTAAATGTAATCATTTCATGTACTCCATATCTACTGCTTCAACAATCAATTTCGAATGGAATGGAAAACTCGAAGAGAGTGTACTAATTTTTTATTTCCAGGAGTGTATGTTGTATCTAGTTATCAGCAGTGGCGGTGCTGGACGAAAACAGGGCGTCGGCGAACTCGTCTTTGCGAGGCCCCGTTCATTTTTTCATTAATAAAGAAAATGTTAAATGAGCTGAATTATACATCAATAATCATTATACTAAAATTCTATTAGTAGAATATACGAGTATTATTGCAATGACAAAAAGTACAATAAACAAACACAAATTAGAGAAAGTTTTCAGCTTTTCGTCTCACTGAAATTTTTTAAGATCACATCTTAATACTAGCCGCTATTTCGGCTTCAGTTGATAGTACTGACAACGCAGATATTCTTGGCTCATTGTGCTTTTCAAGTTCGTCTTAATTTTAACTGTGTGAAGCTTCTCTCGTCCGAAGCTGTACTGACTGGAACTGAGCATCATTCTGATTCTTATATAAACATTTTGATATACTTCTTCCAAATCGTTTTCTAAAATGTAGTGAAGAAATTGTTTTGCAAGTATTTAACTAAAACTTGCATCACTGCTGCACTCATTCGGAAATAAATACGAATAACTAAATAGCTGCCGGCCGGGAATGGCCGAGCGCACTAAGGCGTCATACCATGGTGCGCAAGGTCGCTCTCGTCGGGGATCGAATCCACCCTTGGGTACGGATGTTGTGTTCGTCCTTTAGTAAAAATAGTGTAAATTAGATGTAGGTCGTCGCTACATAACCTAGCAGTTGGAAAGCACCCTAAACCATCAAATATATAAAAAAAGAAAAAGCACGGCTAAAGTGTTAACGATGTTTTGCGAGGCCCCCACAGGCGCGAGGCCGTGGGCGGTGGCCGACGTCGCCGACGCCTAACGCCGCCACTGGTTATCAGGTGTAACAAGAAACGAAATTAATGCTGAAAACTAGGTAACAGTGACGTAAATAATGCATGAAATTGTGCCAGTAGTATAGATGTTCCGTTCTATTTTAGTCGAATATTGAGTGTGAAAAGAAATGAGTGTCTACATGCCTCTCAACGAGCCACAATCTCGCTCACATTTTCGTTTCGCTTCTTAAACGAGATTTACAATGGTGGCAGGATAACGATCGCAGAATCTACTACAAATGTAACCGCCATAAATTTATCCAGAAGTGTTTCCGCCGATTTACTTCGGAGTGTTCGAATTTACGTTCCAGATAATTTCTGCAATATTTTCTGAGAGCTCTATCGGCTACATGAGCATCTCGTGTGTGAAACTCGGCTTGCCCTTGTATCACAGGATATCCAGCAAACCATGAGTCAAAGGCAGCTGGCTGCCTCCATATTCCTAGAGTTGCGAAAGCATTTGACAGAATACCTCATTGCAAACTGCTGACAAAGGTATGACCAACACAAAGTCTTCTTGTTTAACCTCGAAACCTGTTTCTATAAAGTTTCCTCATTGTCAGTGGGTTCATTTATTTTCAGTCAAATGATATATATAGATACTCATCATGATAACATTTCCAGTTTTAAGGCCTTATTATTCACATATTTAATACCATGAACATAGAAATATATTCTTTAGTATAACATCCTGACGTTCAAGAAGTTGTGTGATATTTGCAGACAACTGATGTTATGCTCCAGTTGGTAATTTGCAATTTACCAGTATTTCAGATTTTACATTGGCTATTATCACCATAATGTTAAGCCTAAAATGAAACTATCCTTTCTTTCCACTTTTAAATAGTTACAAGCCAACATTTTGGTTAATATACGTAACATAACATTGAAACACTCTAGTTAAAATGCTGATGACGAATTCTAGAAAAATATAAATGCTATTTTAAATGTCAGACAGTCATAAGGACATCAATATATCATACTGAGATATATACTTTTCCTCGTAATATTGAAAATGTAAATTATATTATCTCAAAACTGTATATATTACCATATCAAATTCCTTTAGAGTCTAAAGTTTAGACCTTATATATTGCAGATAATAAAGCCGCTGGCAATGGTGAAACATCACCGAAATATATTTAGGTGTTGAAGATTTTGTGATTTTCAAGGCTGCACCATATTTCCATAATTATTCTATACCTCGAGCAATTGATGTTTCTTAGACAGATTCATATGGTCATCAATTTATTCAGAAATTTCGATGCGATATAAGTACTTTTGGCAATCACAGTTATTTCATATTTGGTTCGCATGAGTCTTGACGAAATTCTCAGTACCAATTTTTGAATATTAGGTAATGTATATGCTAGTATCACATTCGTTGGAAAATATCTTGGAAGCTATTGTCATTGTTACTGTCTTAATGACGTTTCATTTAATTATTTTATATGGTGATATTAAAGGTTAACACGAAAATGGAAGTAGCAGTTTTTATGTTAATCATACAGGAAAGCGAATGAAATTTGCATAATTCCAAAGCTACTTTGTCGTAGATGTGCACAATAAAAATCGAGCGTGTACGTAGTCCTTAAGAGCGTAAAGGAAAGCAGAACTTTTCATATCTTTAATTCTGATGTAGCCTTCTCTATGAAATATTGAAATGTTCAATAATAATACGCGAACACTGAACATTGAAATACAAGTTTCTTACCTTTATACCGATCAGTTGCTGTGATATAAATGATATACAAATGTAACGAAGTTTCGTGACATCTCATTCTAGCGCCGTTCTTGTTTAAATGGATCATTTGCTATAACGTACGCATACGGGCGGCTGCGAAACCACAACTGCTTGGTCGATGATGCTGTCAGTAGTTGGAAACAAAACATCGTTGCTACCAAGTCAATAAATAACGTTGATTATTGACTTCGTTATTTCGCTTACTTCTCTGTAACATTAACTTCCTGATTACTTGCCATCGTTACCACAAACTTTAAAGTTCCTAATTTATGTTTTAATTTTGAATAGCAGCGACGAAGGAAAAGAACAGAGATGAAGAGGAGATAGAAGAAGGAGGTAGGATATATGGAAGGCAGCTAGAAGGGAAGTGGGAGATAGATGGGACGCCAGGATAAAGGGAGGATAGCCGGCCGCTGTGGCCAAGGGGACTGAGGCGCTCCAGTCACGGTCTGCACGGCCACTACGGTCGGGGGTTCGAATCCCCCCTCGGGCATGGATATTTGTGCCGTCCTTAGTATTAGTTAGTTCATAAGTAGTTTGTAAGTTTAAGGACTGATGACCCCGTAGTTAAGTCCCATAAGCTATACAAACATTTGAATTTTTATTTGAAAGGGAGGATAAGAAGGAGGAGGAAGAGGTGGTAGGTAGGTACTGTGGGAGAACGAGAAGTAGGTGAACAGCATGTACAACATGACTGCTTTTCTCACAGGGAATTATACGTTGTATGCTGCAGAGCCGGTACACCATCAAATCCTTTTTTCTTTCTTTTTTTAGGAGATGAAACAACCGTTTTTTTTTTTTTTTTTTTTTTTTTTTTTTTTGCTACAGTTCCTTTTATTTCCTCCACACCCTTTCGCCCGTTATTTTAGGGCTTCATCATCGACTTATATCTGGAACTGAAATTTTTGCTTACTGATATAGCCTCAACAGATTACAAACAGTTCACTTAGATTTAATACAAATAATGTAGCTACTCACCTTTTACTCTCTCGCGATTTTCATGGTGTTCTTGCCACCTGGTCACTGGCTGAATTCACATTGCGGCACCACAGTTTGTATATTTCCTTTATTTTTTTATCACTCACTATTTCAATGTTTACTATTTCACAGGCTTGAAGGTGTTTGGTTACATGTATAACTTAACTGAGTAAGTTTATGGGCGTCTGCGTTTTGTGTGTACGAAAAAGATGGCTTTTGTGCGTGTGTGTGTGTGTGTGTGTGTGTGTGTGTGTGTAAGCTCAGACCCATCGGTTCTCACAGCTTTAGTTTAGTGCAAATAGGGTAAGTAGAAATTCGATATAGGTTCAAATCCGATCAACATAAGGTTTCGCGTTATTTGTCCGGCTCGTAGTGTTGGTAGAACTTGCCTTTGTCGGGCGTTGTTTCTACAGCTTCTCCTGTCTTTTTCAAGAAAACACCACTTTGTGCTAAGGAGATATAATTTTTTTTCCTGTTAAGAGGCAAGTGAAGCTACTTAGTCCAACGCGCTCTTATAAAATCGGTACCTAAGGGTGACTGGATTCGCTGCTAAAAGTGCATAGTTTCATATTACGAAGTATGCGTTGTTGCCTGAGGGAAAAACTGCTTTTAATGTGTGAGGATATCAGTGATCAAAATTGTACCAGGAAGTGATCACAATTGTACCTACTGTGATACATTTTCGATCGATTTCTTTCAATTCTGTAACCGTTTTTGTGCTTATATTGTCTAATATTTGTGTTATATATTCATTAAACATCAAAGAACAAGTGCCATAGTCAAAATTATTTCTTTTCTCAAAATATTTCCAGTTACACTAACACTTGTCCGAAATGATTGCAATTGTACCACCTTACCCTAACAGTTGACTTTCTGTAGAAAGGGCAGATTCCGAACTGAGGATCTTGAATATGAATCAACTTTAACTCCACCTCCAAATACGCAAAATACTAATTCATAAAAGTGTGACATTGGGAAACCAGCATAAATACTCCTTTTCTACAAAAGAACTCTGTCTACTACTTCAGTGGGGCTCCAGGAATTTCCTACATATCCTGTTGTTTTTGTAATAATACTATGTTTTTACAATTAAGTTATCATGTTTTATTATTTTTAAGACACTGACCATGGCATTACGGAAGATCATGCTTCTAAATTTTAAAGGGAGGGGAGGAGGAGAGAAGTATCTTGCCTGCGTACTTAGAAACTGGATAGGAGTAAGACATCTCTGCTTTATAATTGTAGGTCTGAGTCTGTTCGAGTGGCTCACTTAGTAGGGAGTTGAAGTATTTAAAACGCTGGACTCGAGTTGGAAAGCAACCGTGTTCAAATCCATGTGTGGCGATCTACAAACCTTCTTGTGCATTCCTTAGATTTGTTCAGAGGAATACCAGGATTGTCATTCTGCTGATCTTCTTGCGTATTCTTGTCCCGTCCTAGTCTGTGACTCTAATGAACTTATCTTTAGCGTTCCTGAACGGAGGTTTAATATTTTTACCGTTCCTAATCCACTCTTCTCTCCAGACCTAGCCCCAAGTGAACTGTTCCTTTTCCCTCACTTGAAACGTTGGCTTACTGGGAAAAAATATTCATGAAATCAAGAAGTGATAGTTGCAGTCAGTGGGTATTTAGAAGAGTTTTGATACAAGATATTTTTCCGATGGGTTGAAAAAGCGGGAGGAACGCTGGACTAAGTGTCTATTCCTCAAAGGAGAGTAAGTCAAGAAGTGTGGTGAGTTTATCAAATCAAAAATATCAAAATTCGCTCACGTTTTCTGACAAAGTTGCAATATTTCACGCTCGTATTTCTTGTATGAATTGTTCCCTTCGAATTTCTTAGCAAAATTAGGATAAAATAAGTTTAAGACACTATGTCGCAGCTTCCTTCGTCATTGAAATCAACTGTCTCAAAGAAGTCGGGAATCGACAGATGTGGAAGTTTTATGATCTAGAGGTGACACGGCGCCGACTATGATGGTTGATCATCCACACTGTTAGATATAAATTATGAATTACATTTCTCTAGCAATCTTTGTCATGCATCCACGCCCACACATTATTTAATGCATAATGCCATAATGTGGCCCAAATTAAAGTGGCCAGGGCGAATGGATAAGAAACGATTAATGGTAACATTCAAGGAGAAAGAAAAGACCTACAGTCCCTTCCAACAGAATGGAGTAATCGCTCACACACCCCGCAAACCATGGAGCGCATTTACACAACCTTTACGCCTGACAGACTTGTCAGAAAAAGAGAGGGTGGTGGCAACCTTAGATGGCCACGCAGATGACCTCATCTCTGATTAATTCGTGTGGGGAGCCCTCAAGTACAAGGTGTGTCGCGACAACCCTCGCGGTATTTAAGAACTGCAGCTCAACATTTCAGATGAGATAGCAGAAATCCAGCAGCCCAGCTTCGATCCACCTCCAGCAACTTGATGAGCATGGCCTTAATCTGCCAAGAAATTAATGGTGGTCACTTTCAACTTCTGCTATTGTCAGATTATTACTGTATTTCCTTTCTCCTCCTTTTTCTCTGTATCCTGCATCTCCGTCTCTGGGTCAGTTTTATTTGCCCCACCATGTACCTATTAAAGCTGTTAACGCACATTTTAATTTCCTTGAGTCGTAGCCTGCTGCGGAAAGGGAGTCAGGTGGTAATAGGACAGAGGTGACCAAATAAACTGCAACACGTCAACACTTATCAGATAGCAAAAATATATTTTGTTAACGGAATTCTTAACTTCGAATCGTTGAACAGTAGATCGGAATCAAAAATATACACTGAATACAAGACAAACATTGTACATGAGTGAATATATCTTCCTGCCATGCGTCAGTTTATTATGACTGGAAGCCAAGCTGTACTGTTAAGTACTAACAATGAAAGTACTTGGGCTCGAACAAACACATATACACCAAAATCGTATGAGAGATAATGTAAAGATCCCTTATTGTACTAGTGATACTACCGCATCTGCAAAACTCTGCCGTCGTCCGTTAGAGGCCTCTGCGTGTGCCATGCCGCATTGCACTTTGACCTGTCGGTTCGCCAGTAGGGACGGTGCAGTGTGCCTTCGAAGTTGCGTTTTGTGATGTTATTTGTGTGGTGAAGCGTCAGATGGGGCGGCGATTGCTAATCAATCCTGCTAATGTATTGCGATTAGTTGAAGTTACGAAGAACCCTTCTTCGTGAAGATGGTATTAGTGTAGAAGATGAATCATTTGCATGCTTTCTCGTATCTGTTACGGTACAGAAATATGAGCATAAGTTAGATACTGTTGTTACAAACTCATAATAATGATAATAGGGATGATAATGACGAACAACTCATTGCAAGCGGTAGTGCTTGCGGGAAGAGGCGATGGAAGCAGGGGCAGTGAATGCCAACAGCCTTTCGGGAAGAAGGTTAAAGATGCAACTATCATGACAGCTTTTGATGACAATTCGCTAGAGAACATGTACGATGATTATTACATAGGTTATAGTTAAGATATTTGCATACGTATGGTGTCTACAATTACATCTACAGTGCTATCTAGAGCATGGTTGCAGAGCTTTGCAGAAAAGACACCCACCAGCACATTGAGGTGTACGTAGAGATCCTGTAACCAAACGTTCATACAGATATGTTTGTTCGAACCCATGTACTTTCCTTGTAAGTGCACGGAGCCTACTTGTCCTATAGCTAACATCTCAACCTAATGCAGCACAGAAATGAGAGTGAGTCTTGCAGAATTTTGTATTATAACACCTGGCGCACAGAACTATGCAGAGGCGTGGCCTAGGGCGTAGTAATCATTTGTAGGTACACTTCCGGTGGGTGCGTCCTTACTCTGTCACAATCGTGTTGCCTATTGTTGTAACTTCACACGCTAGCACTGTACATATCACTCCTTCCCCCCTTCCCTGAACGATGCACCGTCACGACGGGAAGGAGGCCTGGACCGAGACGTAGAGGAAGAGGTGAGAGCTGGAACGTCGGCCAACGGCAGCTACTCGGTATTCACCTTGAGGCCGTAGGAGACGACGGTGCAGGCGAAATGACGTCGCTTCCGGGACTGCGATGCAGGAGACCGGAAGCAACGCGTCGACGACCACGGGTTCCGCCCAAGGAGAAGGCGGCTTCGGCTGCTACTGCGGGGTGGCGTCACCACCCTGGTTAGGCACCGTACGCGGGGACAGGAGCGACGGTGTCCACTGGTGCGGACCACCACCGCGTGCTGGACCTGCTGACAAAAGATCTGCGGCAGAATCACAGAGATACGAGCGTCGCAGCTGATTCTGATGGCACCCGTGCAGCCCAGTGCAACCCTGAACCAGATAGCTAGAGCGACCCGAGACTTCAATAGTCAACACGGATTCAGAAAGTATCACTCTTGCGAAACACAGCTTGCCCTTTATTCACATGAAGTGTTAAGTGCCATCGACAAAGGATCTCAAATCGATTCCATATTTCTGGATTTCAGGAAGGCTTTATGAAATTGCGTGCTTATGGAATATCTCCCCAATTATACGATTGGATTCACGATTTCCTATCAGAAAGGACACAGTTCGTTGTAATTGACGGTAAGTCAGCGTGTAAAACAGAAGTGATATCAGGCGTTCCACAGGGACGAGTTATAGGTCCCTTACTCTTCCTCGTGTTTATAAACGATTTAGGAGACAATCTGAATAGCTCCCTTAGACTGTTCGCGGATGATGCTGTCGTTTATAGGTTAGTGAAGTCAACAGAGGATCAAAAGCAACTGCAAAGCGATTTAGACAAAATTTCTGCATGGTGCGAAAATTGGCAATTGACACTAAATAAAGAAAAGTGTGAAGTAATACACATGACCACTAAAAGAAATCCGCTGAACTTCAATTACGCGATAAATCAGCCAAACCTTAAGGTCGTAGATTCTACCAAATACCTAGGAGTTACAATTACGAACAACTCTGACTGGAGAGAACACACAGAAAATATTGTGGGGGAAGGCGAACCAAAGGTTACGTTTCATCGGCAGAATGCTTCGAAGATGCACCAGCTCCACCAAAGAGAGTGCCTATATCACACTTGTGCGTCCTCTCCTGGAGTACTGTTGCCCCATGTGGGACCCCTCACCAGGTGGGACTGACGGAGGACATTGAGAAGGTTCAGAGAAGGGCAGCTCGTTTTGTTTTATCACGTTACGGTGGGGGAAAGCGTCGCGAAAATGTGGCACGAATTGGGGTGGAAATCATTAAAAGAAAGATGTTATTCATTACGGCGTGATCTGCTTGTGAAGTTTCAATTACCCACTTTTACTTCTGAATGTGAAAATATTTTGCTAGCACCCACCTACTTAGGGAGACATGACCATCCCAATAAAATAAGAGAAATCAGATCGAAAACGGAACGATTTAGGTGTTCTTTCTTCCCGCGCGCTATTAGAGAATGGAACTGTAGAGAAAAGTTATGAAAGTGGTTAATGAACCCTCTGCCAGGCACTTGAATGTGATTTGCTGAGTATCTATGTAGATGTAGATGTAGAACAATGATGACCGGTTCCCCAGCGACGTTTACGCCCGTAGATCTCGGTGCAACAACGACAAAACATCCCGGCGAAGGCAATGAGGGATCACAACCCCGAGCATCGTCAACACGTGACCTTTGATAAAGAGTATGGCGATGTGCACTGTAGCGGCGCGCCACGGGGTTGGGAATACGCTGCAGGCGGAATGACCGTCCATCATGTACATATTGGAAGACAACACGAAAAGAGCAAGATGTGAAGCAGCTGCGTGCACAAATCTGCGGTAGTCCAAAGGGAAAGACTGAAGAAATTAGAGTTCCCGATCATCAATTTGCAAACATGATTCGGAAGAATCTGCCTCGATTTTGTTGCCAACTTCTGTAACGTCACACGCTAGCACTGTACATATCACATAGCCTCCTTAATTATCTGATCTTATTAATGTGAAATGTGAGATGAAATACGTTACACTGTGGATATGGTGAGGATAAAATGACGCCGAAGTGCACTGAACTTATGTAATATCTGGTCACGGAGGACACCTGTATAGCTTTCAGATCTAAGGATTTTCGTCCATAAGTCCTTACATTTGCTCCCACGGTGAGGTCAGTGATGAGTATTATGAAAATCTTAGAGTTGTACACATACTCAATGGGAGAAACTCGTCGGGAACAATTTTGATACGTTCTTACTTAAGTTTGCTGTTTGGCCATACTATTTCTGACAGGCCTTTTACGTTTCACTGACAGTTATCCCATTTGAGACATACTACTAACTGAAACACCTAATCCAAGAGAAATCTTAGGTGATGATTCCACACAAGCTATTCGTCTCAATTAATTTAGGATTATTGAAGTAATCCTCACGCTTCGATCTAAGTAAAAACGTAATTTTCGTATGATATTGATAGTTTCAAATTCTACGAGGTAGGATGAGATGTCCGTCGGAAAAGGTGTTCTTTTCCACTCACATTCACTATTTTCCTTGCCGATATGTGAGAGACGCGCAATACATGGTAAGTGTAATGGATGCGAGAGTAGTGACCACCCAAAATATCTCTGGAACAATAACAGCTATTGTGAAAGTACTATCACCGGTATCAATGTAAGGCGGAGATCATGAACGTAAATATCTTGAAACATTCTAAAACGAAAGCATATGTATTTTTAAGATAAACTTATATGTTTAAATGGACACCCTATATTATTCCATCAGCAATCTGCAGCATGACAAATCGCATAAACAATGGCGTTGATTGCATCTCAATGCGCCAATTACATCACGAGTTATGGTTAAGCGAAGTTGGCCCTTGAAATACGCGAAACACGCGGCTAACGCACGTCCTGAGACTCGGGTGAGCACCCCATGCTGCTCAGGACGCGAACTAGCCGCACGTTTCCGTATTTCAAGCGTCAACTTCGCTTCGCAATATCTCGGAATGTAATTGCAGTATTGCGACACAATCAACGCTTTTATTTATATTATTTGTCATGCTATAGAAAAAAAGTTCAAATGTTTGTATAGTTTATGGGACTTAACTACGGGGTCATCATTCCCTAAACTTACAATCTACTTATGAACTAGCTAACACTAAGTATGGCACAAACATCCATGCCCGAGGGGGATTCGAACCCCCGACCGTAGTGGCTGCGCAGACCGTGACTGGCGCGCCTCAGTCCCCTCGGCCATCGCGGCCGACCATGCTATAGATTGCCGATGAAATAACATAGGGTGTCTAGTTAAGAAAAAAACATTAGTGTGTGTTAAAAAACACATATGCTTACGTTTTAGAATGTTTCAAAATATTTTCATTCATGAGCCCCTGACTTATACACAAACCAGCCACAACAAATACGGAGTCATGCTTGACTGGAAACTGAGGTTATTTCATATATATTCACATATAAATAATACTATGTTGCCACTTTATAAGATTAATTTTCTTCGCAACGTAAACTAAAGGTAAATGAAAGCTACAGCAAAATTAATGTTGTCTTCAGACAACCTGTTCCTCATCACGTTGCTAATATGACTCCAAAAAGCACACAGTTCATTCACTCTGACATCAGCAAGTGTATTTCAAGGCATTCGAATTTTATAGACGTGGTACAAGTTACGAGCTTGTACAATGTAAGCAACTATCCCCTAATTTACTACTTCTGTTTAAGAATTGCTCAATGTATATACATGTATGGACTTGCCAAGAGAAAAAACTTTAATCTGCGTGTTGAAACAGTTGCTGCCTATAAGATAAGACAATTTATTCCTGCAGATATGTTGGGAAATATTTGTATACCTGTATATTTCATTCATTGATGCACCACAATTGAATTTACTAGAAGTGTGTATAGATTATTTCCTTATGTATTATTATTTCTAATATTATCTTCCTTACTTTGAAGGTAACTAATCATATAGTAAAAGTAACTGGACAATAGTGTCTCAAAAAGTGTGCTGTATGTCTCATATTTCATGTATTTTCGTCTGCATATCTAGTGAATTCGAATGCTATAGCTTGTTCAATATACTTTGTTTCTACATTGCTTTAACAAGATGTGGGTTATATTTCACAGTAGGAAGTGGAGGAGCTGTATTTTCTCTAAAGTTTAATGCTAGACCCAATGTGTTATATGAAAAAAAGAATTTAAGAAAACTATCACTGTTTGTGTTTGTTGCTCGGGTTGTCAACAATGCATGTATCATCAGTAAAAAAGGGCAGATTCCCTCTGCTGAATGAAATTTAGTACAATTTAGATTTTAAGATTACGTTTAAGTATATATCTAGGTATTACAATTAGGAACAATTTAAACCTACATCATATCGTAGAAAATTATGTAGACAAGGCAAAATAAAGGCTAAGTTTCACTGGTACAAAACTTAGAAGATAGAACTAATCTACTGAAGACACTGACTGCGTACAATTGCTTGTCAGTCCTCTTCTGGATTTGAGCTGTGCGCTATGGGCTCCTTGCTATAAATACGAAGGAAAGAATAAATTCAAAGAAAAAACAGGCCGTGTGGTATTAGTGGGAAATAGGGGAGATAGTACAACAGATTTGAAAAGAGAATTGGGGTGGCAATCATTAAGCAAAAAACTTTTTCCACGCTTTGAGATATTTCCAATAATTGTCAATCAAAAATTAAATTTTGTAAACCTATGGGGCCACACTAAAAGGGTCATCGGTCCATGGACTTTAACTTATGCTAAGAATAAAACACACACACACACACACACACACACACACACACACACACACACACACACACACACACTCGCCCGAGGAAGGACTCGAACCTGTGACAGGAGCGGCAGCGTAACTAGGCGTCTTAGAGTGCACGGCCATTCCCGTGTGGCAAATATCAACCAAACATTTTTATCCCCCGAATGTGGTTTTGTACACCCTCCACCAAATACTTAGGTGCGAATTGCAGAATAGTAGATGAAGACGAAGAACAGTACTGGATCTCTTACAGAGGCCATAAGAGAGCACCGCGAAACAACATCTAATATAATTCTAGCTATCTCACTTACGTGGTGTTCTTCTGCGCAATAAATGAGTTAATATTATTCGTATCAGAAACGACTATATTATACAGGAAGAAAATGATGACTCTGGCACTCCTAGAATAACGTAAATTTTGATAGTAACTGGTTATTACTTTCATTGAAACTGTTATTTTGATAGGTGTGCTAGTAAAGTGTTGCGTGTAAGTCGTGTACAGTGGTATGCCTGGTGTGTTTCAGATGATGGCACGGCTGCTGTGGTTGGCGCTCCTGCTCCACGGCGGTCTTGCCTCGCAGAACGCAGTAAAGCAAGGTACGTCTGCGCCCCGTCCGCACCTCGCCAAGAGATCATAATGGACGTAGCCTGCTGGAACTTACGCCAAGTATCACAAAACAACGGAATCCTTACGAATACTCTATTGATTCTATCTCCTACGACGAGTCATACTAGGAGTATACATTACATTCGTATGTTTGTTACATTGCTGGCCATCAAAATTGCAATACAAAGATATGACAGCCTGATATAAGAGATAAGACGCTGTACAAAGATCGTCAGGCCGCAAGAACAGACGCAAGTTAAATGAGGAGTTGTGTTGTCCCCACTGGTGGCTATAACCGCTGCTACACGCCTCGACATTGTTCAAATGTTTGTAAATCTAAGGTACTTAACTACGTTGGTCATCAGTTCCTAGGCTTACGAACTATTTAAACTAACATAAAGTAATTTATGCTAAGGACAACACAAACACCCATGCCCGAGGAGAACTTGTACCCTCGAAGGCGAGCAACCGCGTGTTCCACAGCAAGGCGCCTTAGAACGCTCGGCCACTCAACCGCGGTTGTCCTCGGCATTGAATCAAAGAGGCGATGGATGTGCCGTAAAGACATCGCATTTCGTGCTTATTCAAAATACTGCCAAAGTTTCCTTGGTGTAGCAGCGGGTGGGGTATCAGTCGTTCCGACATCGTCAACCAGGCTTTCTAGATACCCAAGAGATCGGAAGAACAAAGACGTCGAGGTAGCATTGCTATCCAATGGACGATGAATAATTGTTGATCACTACATACCATTTGTGTCCGGGCATAATCCTGTTGAAATGTAGCTCCAAAATTATACCGGACGAGGTGGCGGAATACTAACGCACTGGACTCACATTCGAGAGGACAGTGGTTCCAAACCACCTCCAGCCACCCATATTTAGTTTTTCCGCGATTTCCCTAAATCACTACAGGAAAATACCGGGTTGGTTCCTTTGAAAGGCCACGGCCGATTTCCTTTCCCAGCCTTGCCCAAAAATCCAAGAGTAAGCTCCGCCTGTAATGACCATGCTGTCGACGGGACGTTAAACCGTAAGCGCCCTTCCTTCCAAAGGCATGAGTTGAGGACAACAGGCTCCAACAGTTCCGAGATGTAACGCTCCCTGGTTAGTGTACCATCAATGCGTACTATGGGGGTTGCAGGAGTAGAAAGCAACACCACCCCAAAGTACAATACCGCCTACCGCCTGCAGGACCAGTATGGCGATGCACGAGGCATCAGTTCAGCAGACTCTCCCTAGGCTGTCTCCTGACTCCAGTCGGGCCATCGTGGTGGTGCGGATGGATTAGAATGAGAATGACATTGTTTTCAACGACGAAACGCGATTCTGCTTGCATCACCACGACGGTCAGATTAGAGGCGTGAAACCCCATGGTCTCGCTCTCAGTACTAGCTTCGTCATCTTTCTTACTTCAATGGGGCTGTATTTTCAATCATGTTAGTTTTAAACAACGTGATATCTCCCAAAATGTATGGCTGTGGTTTCTCTGGTCCTTGTTGGTGATGCATTTTGGATGACTATTAGTGTATAATGCAAAGAGTCTGCTGACTATTAGGGGCTTTGCGACGTACACAGCGAGCATCACTTTCCTTTCAAACTTTTGGTAAGTGTACGTGTACTGGTACGTTTACCAGTAATCACCAATGTTCGAGTAATCGGTCCTTTAATTGAACACTTAAAATACGCATTTCATCGATCCAGTGAGATAATTATACACAATATACATATAGTGCTTATAATCGTAATTTCACTCAACTCTTTACTTCAGGTTTACATCACGTTAGAGTGAGGCACCATGGAGATACCATAACAGAGAGAACGTTATTCTCGTTGCCCTCTAATATGGGGTGTGATCTCATCAACCAGTACAGTTGCACACCTGCGGAGCATGGAGAGTATGAGGTTATCAGCTCTTGAGGGATATTTGACCATTCTTCAATGAGTGCAATATCCTGCTCTGCAATCGTTGTGGCAAGTGCTGGTCTGGCGTCAATGCGTTTGCCAAGTGCTTCCCAGACATGATCATTCGGGTTTAAGTCAGGTGAATAAGATGGCCACTCCAATCGTTTTTGGGGACAAGCGTTATCATCCAACAGGAGGAGCCCATCTCCTACAGCACCAGCGCAGGGCACAAAAAAACGTCGAAAGGTCTTGTCTCTATACATCTGTGCCGTCAAAGTGGCATTCTGAACGAAATAGAGGCCCGTACCTCAGCTAATACAGACTCCTGCCCACAGAATTCGTCCCCCACCATGATACGGTAATGTTTCCTGCACATAAGCTGGAATGATTCGAGTTGCACGTTTTCTCCAGATGAGGGAACGACGATTGTCCGGCTGAATACAATATCTTGACTCATCTGTCAACAGAACCCGGCGCCATCCGTTACGACTCCAATCCTGATGTTCCTCCTCCCAGTTTCTGCGGGCTGAATGGTGTCGTGGTTGAAATGGGACACACACCATAGGCCGTAGTACGTAGTGGCTACAATCCCGAAAGCGATTTCCGACTGTTTGTATCGATATTGCGAGTCCTGTTGCTGCCTGGAGGGTGCGTTGCAGCTGAGTCGCATTCAGCCTGTCTCGAAGGGCTGTTAACCGGAAATAACTGATATTACCCGTCGACGACCTTGGCCTTGCCTTCATTTAACGGTTCCTAGATCCTAGACACTCCACGAGCTGCAGCCACCTCCCTCTGTGTCTGTCCCACTTCCAACCTTCTTACGGCTCTCCATGCCATACCTTCGGGTGAGTCTCGTTGTTGCTGCATTGCATTACCTGCTGACTACACTATCTGAACCCAAGTGCTCGTGTAATTCGTTTGATAGAGTAAATACAAGTGAACACCAAGCACCTCTGCAGCAACGTTCTGTGACTATAACCATCTCAGTTGCCGTTACGTTGTTGTCCCAACTCCGAAGATCAAACAAAGACGTCTAACAATTTTAGTTTATTCTGCGGATGATAATACTTCAGAACCTAGATATGTCAACTGATCTCTTAATTGTTTTGACTAGTGTAGATCCGTCATCTATAAATGCAAATTTACGTCCAATTGGAGATAAATAGTGCGATTGAGTGCCGATAACAGGGCCCCGGCACATTTTACACTGCTGATCTCTGATGCGAAATGTGAATCGTATAATGTAATTGTGTTAAATTGAACTGCTTGATATTACAAGGACTTGCTCATATCCATACGAAATCCAATGGATTTATATGCTACGTCGTAATAAACTACTACCAATAATATAGAATTAATTGGGATTTACACATGATATTTAATGTGAATCCTCTTCAGATGCCGATAACTGGTACACGTTCCCTTCATCTTATTATTTGCTGCTTTATGGCTCTGTAACTACGTTAGTATGCAAAACTTAAGGAGGGAATTGGTTTCACATGTGTCAGTGACAAACAATATAGCTCGATGAAAATTGAAGCATACATAGAATGAATTGCTGTTAGGATATAATACACAAAATAACTAAAATAAATACGCAGTAATACGATCAAAAACAACAATTTTATTTAATGACAATGATTGAACTGAAGTCTTTGTGAATTGTGACGGTTCATAGACATAAAAATGGCGGGATCTGGTTCTTGACAGTGTTAGTATTGACCATGGACGGCACTGTTATGTAACGTGCTGATATGCTTGTTAAGGGTTCTTGTCTTCGGGGTTGCATTCCTTTACGAGCTCGCTTAACCACCGCTGGATGTAACGTGCTGCAACCAATCTTCTCAAAAAATTCCAGGTACTCGACGGGATTTAGGTCGACTCAGTCAATTCGCTAAATATTCTCGTTCCAAGAGTAGAGTAGAGTAGAGTAGTGCGGAGCGAATGCGACGGCTGGTTGCCTGCCTGAGAGACAGCGGCTGTGCCAGTCACTCCGCGATCGCATTGGCTCCTCACTACCCTACCACGTGGCCTAGCTTAGTGCCCACGACTGTCTTTCTCGTTAGTCTCGCTCTCAGTACTAGTTTCGTGATCATTCTTACTTCAATGTGGCTGTATTTTCAATCATGATAGTTTTCAACAACGTGATATCTCTCAAAAAGTATGGCTGTGGTTTCTCCGGTCCTTGTTGGTGATGCGTTTTGGATGACTATTAGTGTATAATGCAAAGAGTCTGCTGACTATTGACTTTGGGACATACACAGCGAAATTCACTTTTCATTCAAAGTTCTGGTAAGTGGGGAAAGTGTACCAGTAATCGCCACTGTTCGAGTAATCGGTACTTTAATTGTACATTTAAAATACGCATTTAATCGAAAAATACACTGCTCAGAACAATTAGGGGATCAGGTGAGATAATCATACACAATATGCAGATAGTGCTTATAATCGTAATTTGACTCAACTCTTTACTTGAGGTTTACATCACGTTAGAGTGAAGCACCATGGAGGTACCATAGCAGTGAGAACGTCATCCTCGTTGCCCTCTAATATGGGATGTGATCACCTCAGCCAGTACAGTTGCACACCTGCGTGGCATGGAGAGTATGAGGTTATGAGCTCTTGAGGGATATTTGACCATTCTTCAATGAGTGCAATATCCTGCTCTGCAATCGTTATGGCAGGTGCTGGTCTGGCATCAATGCGTTTGCCAAGTGCTTCCCAGACATGCTCATTCGGGTTTACATCAGGTGAAGAAGATGGCCACTCCAATCGTTTTTGGGGACAAGCGTTATCATCCAATAGGAGGAACCTATCTCCTACAGCACCAGCGTAGGGCACAACAAAACGTCGAAAGATCTCGTCTCTATACATCTGTGCCATCAAAGTGGCATTCTGAACGAAATAGTGGTCCGTACCTCAACTAATACAGACTCCTGCCCACAGAATTCGTCCCCCACCATGATACGGTAATGTTTCCTGCACATAAGCTGGAATGATTCGAGTTGCACGTTTTCTCCAGATGAGGGAACGACGATTGTCCGGCTGATTACAAAATCTTGACTCATCTGTGAACAGAACCCGGCGCCATCCGTTAAGACTCCAATCCTGATGTTCCTCCTACCAGTTTCTGAGAGCTGAATGGTGTGGTGGTTTTCATGGAACACACACCATAGGCCTCAGTACGTAGCCGCTACAATCCCGAAGGCGATTTCCGATATTGCGGGTCCTGTTGCTGCCTGGAGGGTGCGTTGCAGTTGAGTCGCATTCAGCCTCTGTCTCCTACACACTCAACGAGCTGCAGCCACCTCCCTCTGTGTCTGTCCCACTTCCAACCTTCGTACGGGTCTCCATGCCATAGCTTCGCGTGTGTCTCGTTGTTGCTGCATTGCATTATCTGCTCACTACACTATCTGTACCCAAGTGCTCGTGTAATTCGTTTGATAGAGTAAACACAAGCGAACACCAAGCCCCACTGCAGCAACTTTCTGTTACTATAACCATCTCTGTTGCCGTAACGTTGTTGTCCCAACTCCGAAGATCCAACAAAAGACGCCGAAAAATTTTAGTTTATTCTGTGGATGATAATACTTCAGAGACTAGATATCTCAACTGATCTCTTAATTGTTTTGACCAGTGTAGATCCGTCATCTATAAATGCAAATTTACGTCCAATTGGAGATAAATAGTGCGATTGAGTGCCGATAACAGGGTCCCGGCACATTTTACACTGCTGATCTCTGATGCGAAATGTGAATCGTATAATGTAATTGTGTTAAATTGAACTGCTTGATATTACAAGGACTTGCTCATATCCATACGAAATCCAATGGATTTATATGCTACGTCGTAATAAACTACTACCAATAATATAGAATTAATTGGGATTTACACATGATATTTAATGTGAATCCTCTTCAGATGCCGATAACTGGTACACGTTCCCTTCATCTTATTATTTGCTGCTTTATGGCTCTGTAACTACGTTAGTGTGCAAAACTTAAGGAGGGAATTGGTTTCACATGTGTCAGTGACAAACAATATAGCTCGATGAAAATTGAAGCATACATAGAATGAATTGCTGTTAGGATATAATACATAAAATAACTAAACTAAATACGTAGTGATACGATCAGAAACAACAATTTTATTTAATGATAATGACTGAAGTCTTTCAAATGTTTGTATAGCTTATGGGACTTAACTACGGGGTCATCAGTCCCTAAACTTACAAAGTACTTATGAACTAGCTAACACTAAGGCTGGCACAAATATCCATGCCCGATGGGGGATTCGAACCCCCGACCGTAGTGGCCGTGCAGACCGTGACTGGCGCGCCGCAGTCCCCTCGGCCACCGCGGCCGGCTGAAGTCTTTGTCAGTTGTGACGCTATCACAGACATAAAAAATGGAGGGATACGGTTCTTGACAGTGTTCGTATTGACCATGGACGGCATTGCTATATAACGTGCTGACATGCTTGTTAAGGGTTCTTGTCTTCCCAGTTCCATTCCTTTACAGCTCTGTTAACCACCGCTGGATGTAACGTGCTGCAATCAATCTTCTCAAAACATTGCAGGTACTCGACAGGATTTAGGTCGACCCAGTCAATTCGCTAAATATTGTCGTTCCAAGGGTTCTTCCACATGCTCCGTTCGTTGCGGTCGCGCATTGTCATCCATAACAACAGCCAGGTACGAAGGCGCCCATGAGACTCACGTGTTGAAGTACAGTGTCACACTGAACGTTGGTGAAGAATTTAGAGGTCGATACAGTCTTGCAACCTCAAGGTCTCCGCACATTACAGCATCTGGAGCAGCAAAAAGGACAATGTTCGATAAATTCTCCGTTGCATTACGTGCCACGAGCTCTCGTCAGATGAGGGCAGCTGCAGAACAACAACTCACACTGAACCTGCCCTCGTCCGAGAAGAGCACGCCACGTCTCTCCTGGTTGGTCCAGTCACGACGCACTTGGTACCTTCGCGAACGTCCTTCATTTTCGTAGCGTACTGTATTCATTTATTATATGCTTGACCATGGTAAGCTCGTAGAAAGTGAATGAAAGGGTAGAATCCTGTATCCGTATTTCCAGTGTCTTGATTGTCTTCAGTCTGAAGAATAATTAAGGGAGGTATTCCGCCGAACGGTACAACTTAGAGCCAAGAAGACACAACAGAACTTAGAAGTCGACAGCCAGGCGAGAACTTCGGTTGCTATGAGCGTGAATTCTGAATCAGTCCTGGCCATTCTGACGAAGTTGTATGAATTTATGCGTACAAGTATAGATAGTGGAATGTGTTTTGTGCTGCCTCCTGTGCTCCAGGTCGGGCCGCTCGGCGTAAGACACCCCTTAAATTATGGAGGACGGTGCAGTCGGCTGTGGACAGTCCTTTCGGTGGATTACTTCCATATTTCGATGCAGTAGCGCTGTGTATCTGAAATAAAAAAACTAAATTTAATAGATAATTAAATTTATAGCTCAAAGAAGACTGTACATACACAGTCTAATGATTATACCGATTAAACATTTTTACAGCTTGTTATGTTTGATCGCGTCTCCTTAAACTACTACTATGGTTATTACTTCTCTAACTCCATGGAAGTTTGCTTTGTGCTCTCTGAGCAAACCTAAAATATTGTTGTGTAATGAAAACGACGTATCGTCGCTACAGTGTGAATCCTATGTATGTTACCTATTTTTATGCGTATTTTCTGAGGCTAATTGTGGTATTTTTATGCTGCCATGTTTCTTAATCAGTTCTTTTTTCTTTATTTCATGAGGATTGAAGTTCCATTGACCGAGAAGTCGATGGAGACCCTGGGTTCATGTATCACATGTTGGCGAGCAGAGCTAAACTTGATTGTTTGTTGATCCGAAATGAGTCATAATACACCTCCCTTGCATGAAAAAGTGAATAATAATGGCAGAGTTTCCAGTTTACATAATTCTGAAAGTACTCTATGAAACAAATACTCAAAGCGATCTGTCATATTCCCCTAATTTTTTTTCTGTTGGTAAAGCTCTTTCACTAGAGTACGAGTAAACAGACAAAATGCTCAGAATAGACATGAACATTTCTCGAGGGTATCATGAATACTGCCATGAAACTAGTCCTACTCTTGTAACGTGAGTTCCCACACATTTTACTGTGGAAAACGACATTTCACGGTACGATAAAAAACAGGACGACTTCTTTGACAACGTTCGACACTGTTCACACCATTTAAAACTCCTCTAATGACTTCGTAGGCCTGCAACGATAAAGAACGTTATCTGCCCCTTTTAAAGTGCAGCGTGGCCGCTATTTTTGCTCAGATATAAAGGAAATAAAACAGACATTTATGCAATGAATTTCAATATCAAGGAAACAATAGCATTAGGAATATATCAAAAAGTAAAGCCAATTCTGAATAGAGAAGTATTAGAACAAGTGCAAAGCTTTAAATACCTCGAAAGCAGAATATAAACGGACTCTAAGAGCAGCACAGAAATTAAAATCAGAATAGCTATGGCGAAAGAAGCATTTTATAGAAAAAGAGTAATTTTTCTGCAGCAGTATGGAGTAAGATCTGAGGAAATGACTTATAAAATATTTCCTATAGATCGGTCTCTTCTATGGTGCTGAACCATGGACGTTGTAGGAGACTGGAGGCTTTTGAAATGTGGACATGGCGGAAGATGGAAAGAATATGCTGACTGGTCAGAGAGAAAAAAAGAGGTACTGAGAAGAGTAGGACAGGAAGGACAATTATGGGTGTAATAAAAAGTAGGAAACGAAACTGGATTGGGCATATATTAAGAAAGAACGAGGGGCTTCTAAAAACAGTCTTAGGGGGGCTACGTGGAATGAAGGAGGATTTCACATCCTGGATACTGTGATGGATGGCAGTACATACAGCAAAACTAAGAAGGAAGCATTAAAGGTAAAGGTGAAGCATTGAATTAAAATTTGTCATGCGGCCGGGAATCGAACCCGGACCTCCACGCTTACGAGGGAGACGTCTTGCCGCTAGACCACCGCACAGTGATAAACGCCCCTCGGAATATTCTAAGCACGATTTCCCTCCACGTCACAAACTTTAATTCAGCTTCTGAGTTCCCATGAATTACTGCCACTACAGAAGCTGATTTAAAGTTTGTCACGTGGAGGGAAATCGTGTTTAGATTATTCCGAGGCTCCGTAATCGCTAGTGATGCGATGGTCTAGAGGTAAGACGTCTGCCTAGTAAGCATGGAGATCCGAGTTCTATTCCCGGCCGCATCACAAATTTTAATTCAATGCTTCACCTTTAAAGATAGTCTTTGACATATTTGAGACAAAAAACAGTCTCAGGGTTTGTTAATTTCTATTTACAGTGACATATAAGAAGGAAGCAATGAATCGTAGAAAATAGAGATGCAAATGACCTCATACTATAGCAAAAAAAAAAAAAAAAAAAAAAAAAAAAAAACAACCTGATGATGACATACGGACGAAGCCCTAAGGATCATTAAAAACCGTTAGACAACATTTGAACGTGATCCAACATAGCAAATGTTTTTTGTTATTTTTTAACCCACATTTATGATCTTCTGAGCTCTGGCATTTTTCTCACAAATTTCGACACCTTACGTCATCGAGTCCATAGGTGACGTTTCAGAGGAGCAGTCTTTTATTTTGTAAGACAGGAAGGTTTTGAGATCTTTGAGCCAAATTTCTAACTTCTGCACCGCAGTGAGCACCGAATTATATTGCTCATTGTTTCTTTACAAACAATAACACAAACAGTTCCGAAAAAAAATAGAGAAATGAAACGCGGTGATGCATCAGTGGCTACAGCAGTGCTATTACAGACAATGTTGTAGTAGCAGCCAAGAACGTTTCGAAAGCTACCATTTTGGAGACTAGGACTCGAAAAAATTGTTACAGCCTATCATCGGTATTGAAACAATATGGTCCAGTTAGAATTATGTCTTTTTAAGTATATTATAACAAGATCAAAACAAAAATAATGGAATGCGGTCTTAGAAAATCAGGAGATGCTGAAGGAATTAGATTAGGTAACGAAACAATGAAGGTGGTAGATGAGTTTTGTTACTTGGGTAGTAAAATAACATGCGATGGTCGCAGTACAGAGGACATAAAATGCAGAATGGCAATGGGAAGAAAAACATTTTTCAAAAAGAGAAATTTGCTAACATCGAATATTAATTTAAGTGTAAGAAAATCTTTTCTGAAGGCATTTGTGTGGAGTGTTGCCTTGTACGAGAGTGAAACATGGACGATAAGCAGTGCGGACAGGAAGAGAATAGAGGCTTTTGAAATGTGGTGCTACAGAAGAGTGCTGAAGATTAGGTGGGTAGATCGCATAACTAGTGAAGAGGTACTGAACAGAATTGGTGAGAAAAGGAATTTTTGGCATACCCTGACTAAAAGAAGGGATCGCTTGGTAGGACACATTCTTAGACATCGGGGAATCGTAAATTTAGCATTGGAGGGAAGTGTGTGGGGTAAAAATCGCAGAGGGAGACCAAGATACGCGTATAGTAAGCAGATTCAAGGGGATGTGGGTTGCCGTTCTTATGAGGAGATGAAAAGGCTTGCTCAGGATAGAGTAGGGTGGAGAGCTCATCAAACCAGTCTTCGGACTAAAGACCATAACAACAACAAGTATATTATGTGGTGCTGTGTAACAGATTTGTCCAGATAGGAAACTTGATAGCCACAATTGAAAATGACTTATTTCTGCATTCTCATTCCTCTAGTGCAACAGGGTAAATGAGGCTGTAATACCCGGGGCCGAGCGGTCTGTGGAGTGCCAGTCACGGCGGCTGCGGTGGGGGGTTCGAATCCCCCCTCGGGCATGGATGTTTGTGCCGCCTTTAGTATAAGCTAGTTCATAAGTAGTTTGTAAGTTTAGGAACTGATGACCCCGTAGTTAAGTCCCATAAGCTCTACAAACATTTGAACATTTTTTAATACCCGGAAACTTCCGCGGCAGAGGTGTGTGTTGTAACCGTGTGAGATTTCGCTGTGAAGGGAAGGAGAAAAAAAAAAAAAAAAAAAAAAAAAAAAAAAAAAAAAAAAAAAAAAGTTGGTGACAGCGAAATACCCTCAATATTTTCAATTACCTTTTCATACGAGAGTTAATATTGCAGAGCGCTTCGAATAGTCTCTGCTTTGATCTCCCAGCTCTTACGCGGCTTCATCGACGAGAGCGCCATTCGCTTCCGTTAAACGAATTACTATCCAGGGAGGACTTCGTGATGAGGAAATTTAATTGCGCTTTCTGCTGAAGTTAACATGAAGGTAAGAGTGCCTTGGCGTTGTAACTTGATTGCACTCTATTGCAGGAAATAGATTTTTCCTGAGAGACACGGGTGGGGACATCCTTGTCTGGCGAATGCGTCCCGCCTGTTTCATTAAAAGAGAAAATGCTTCACTTTTGTGAGTGGACCTTTAGACGTGATTCTATACGTATGACTTTATTTCATTTTGCCGTCAGTGGAGGTAGTAAAATTTCTTTTAAGAAGAGACTGGAGTTTTTCGGTTTCAGTCTTATTTGAGTTTCAGACAGTCACTTACAAATATCTATTTTGTAATTAAACGATACAGAGAAGTGGTGGTAAGATGCTCTGTGTGTATCAGTTCTCCTTTCCCTTTTGTTACTGCGTTCAGTTTGAAACGATGTTGTTAATGCCTCTGCATATCATCTTAGTCCAATGTTCAAATGTTTGTAGAGCTTATTGGACTTAACTACGGGGTCATCAGTCCCTAAACTTACAAACTACTTATGAACTACCTTATACTAAAGACGGCACAAATATCCATGCCGGAGAGGGGATTCGAACCCCCGAACGTAGTGGCCGTGCAGACCGTGACTGGCGCCCCGCAGATCGCTCGACCACCGCGGCCGGCTCATCTTAGTTGTTCCATATTTCGGGAAAGCTAAATTTGAAAATTTCAGTGAAAAAGGAAGTCCTCTTATTCTCACACTGAACATTATACCGATACAAAGGAGAAAGTGTCATGGAAATGATGTATATTGTTGTTGTTGTTGTTTAGAGGGGACTAGACTACGTGGTCATCAGTCCCAATGATGTATAAGTTGGGGAGGAAATCGTTAAAAGAAACGCGTTACACGTTGCGGCGAGATATATTTATGAAATTTATTTCACAACTTTTTCGTTCGAATTCGAATATTTTTTGTTGGCATCCACCCACATATGGAGACATGGAAATCAGAATAAAATAAGAGAAATCAGATGTTAAAACTGAAATATTTAGGTGTCCCTTTTTTCCAGCACATTTTTAGAGGGGCCCTCTGCCACTCAGTTAAATGTAAATGGCAAAGTAGCTATGTATATGTAAGTAAACTGAGTATGCCACATTTTAGGATTAGCTTAGTTGTCGCCTGCCCTTTGTCCTCATATTTTTGTTAATGTATTTAATTTACGCAGCATGCAACTATGCAGCTGCGAAAGAAACATCTTCTTCTTTGCGTAGATCCATATTAGATCACGAAACATTTCTTTATCATTTAGTCGTGCGCTGATCAAACCGCCTTTTACTTAATTCGACATTTTCCATTAATCTGACGTTGTGAGGATTCCAAACATTCCAGCATAGTCAAGAGTGGGTTGCACTAGTATTCTAGACGTGGTCGTTGTTGCAGATGAAAAAGCACCTTCCTAGAATGCTCCCAACGAACCAAAGTTGACCATTCACCTTGCCTCTTATTGTCCTTATGTGCCCCATTCACTTCATGTCACTTTGTAAGGATATGCGTAGATTTTTAATCTATTTGACCTTGTCAAGCAGCGCACCCACTGGTACCGTATTAGAACATTACGGTATTGTATTTCGAGATCATATTCATTAACTTTTTTCACACCTTTAGAAAAATAGAGCGATACTCACTCGTTTTGGCAATTAGTCTATGTCCTACCACCGTTTCGACATTCTTCAGCACACCTTCGTCTCCGAAGAACGTTCGGCGTCAAGGGCAATGTATTGGGATCTTAGAATTGCTTCATGTATAAACCGTGTTGTTTCGTATGAGGAGGATGTCTAGCTCGCGCGCGCGCGCGCGCGCACACACACACACACACACACACACACACACACGCACACACACACACCTCCTAAACTTTTCGGCCTTTCTGAAAGACTTTTTCAAAGAAATTCAGTTACGGCAAAAATTCAGAAATTTGGGGGTGGGTTCGGAAATAATGAAACCAATTCCAATAATCATGAATTTTTTTTTGTTTATTAATAAAAGCATTTTCCTGCGATATATACATCGCTAGATGAAATATCAACCTCGAACCATTCTTGGAACCTCCTTTAAATTACTTAAAACAAAACAATATGACGGTAGATCTAAATGAAGAATTATATCTTTGTCGTGTGTACCAACTTTCAGAGTCAAAATATCGTAAAATTTTCGAAGAATGCGCTATTAAATTATGAACAGTTTTTCAAAAAAATTGTTTGTAAATATGTGGGACTTAACTGCAGTCATTATGAGTCCCTCGGCTTACAAACTACTTTAACTTATACTAAGGACATCACACACACCCATGACTGAGGGAGGACTCGAACATCCGACGGGGAGCAACAGCGGGCTCCGCACCAAGGCGCCTTAGAGCGCTCGGCCATTCCACCGCGGCGAACAATTTTTACATGAAAATTTTATTCTATCCGACGCATAATAGCAGAGATAGGGCCTATAGTGGCGTTCGGTTTTACCCCCAGAGGGAGTATTGGTGTTGGCACCTAACAAATACCTCTGTAAAATTTGGTGGCGCGACCTAAGACCTACGAAAGTGGGAACACGTTACAGACACACACTCAGTGTCAAATCGCCGTTATTTGTGCAAATATCTCTGGAATAAAAACCTAAGCGAGCGAGGTTGTAGAGAATTTTCTCCTCTACAAATTCGTTTATTCAATTTTCTACTCGTACAAACAGTTAAGACGTTATTTGCAATTAAATTTCTAGCTGTCAGAAGGCCACTGCAGTCATCCCACTTTCAGTGTTACTAATCTAAAGTGGGCCAAAAATCGGAGGTTCTATAACTTCAATGTAGCTCGTGTATAAACTGGTCAACTATATTGAGCATTATCTGTTTTGACGCCATCGTACAGCTGTTTGTCAAATTATTGGGGTAAAGTACGGGTCAGCTGTCATTTGCATACAAATTTATGTCAGTGTGACATGTTTCGGAACTACATTATCCTATTATCAAGTACTGAAAAGCACGTGTGTATGACGTAGGGCGTTGTCTAATGGCAGATTGTTTATGTATGCTGGTTTTGGGAACTGACAGTTTACTATTGATATGATGTCTATTCTTTCGGATATTAGTTGACATTAACGGCCGTAAATTTATGAATTCGAAATGTTATAACATTTTGTCCGTTCCAGGGCGAAGTTGAACACTGGAGCTGAACCGGGAAGCCTGCTTGAAAAGGCGAATTGGTTGAGGCGACCGCTGGTCCGAAACGGGAAATCTGGGTTCGAATCCCAGTCCAGCACAAATTTCTAATTTTGCCGTTAAGTTTCATTCGTCTGATCCGCTGGAAATACTTCAATATTTTAAATTCATTTGTATATTTAGTTCACGAGACGTCAAATTCCTGCGGCGTATTTTTAGGTGTGTTTCCTTATTATTCAGTATTTGGTAATAGGTTAATATGCAACCTCTAACAAAATTCGATGAATAGTTCCGTAACATCAACGTGTTACTTACTGTCCTTCAAAACAGTCGCCCCATAACTATGCACCGCTGAGCTCTGGGATATATCTCCTGCGTGCACGAAGTCTTACTAGGAATGGTGTTCAAAGGCCTCTTCAAGTTTCGCTGGATGTCAGGATGAAAGTCAAATCTATTTCCTTTCATATCGAGTCTGAGTCGAAGGAATAGGAAGAAGTCTGGAGGATTGAGATCCATCGAGTATGTTGAAGTTGTATAACACTCGCCCACACACAGCCAATAGCGTCAAACAATTCCTGACAAGAAAAGGGGATGATGTAACTTTAACACCCACAATACTCGTCAGATCTCAATCCTCCAGACGTCTTCTTATTCTGCCCACTCAAACTAGCTTTGAAAGGTAAGAGATGGGACGATATTCCTGACATACAACAAAACGTGACGAAGTTTTTTTTTAACTCCATCCCAAAGTTTCAGGGACATGTACAACAGAGCTCAGAGGTGCATAGTTAGGGGAGGTGACTATTTCGGACAGTGAGACAACTGTAGTTCGCAGTTTATCAACGTTAATGTTATAGGACTATTCACCAAACTTTGTCAGAGGTTGTAGTTCGCAACCATGGTGCACTGACAAACTTCATTACAACTGACAACTTGTGCGTAATTTACCTAACAAGGGACACCTTTGACTTCAACCGCTCGGGACCACGCTTGGAGTAACAGGCAATCATATAGAGCACAGTGGTGTGCGTCATTTCCATGCAAAACCTTGCATTGTACCTCAAGTAACATTTTAACAGAGTTAAACAAAGTAACAAGATATCAATACCATAGGAAGGAAATTATACACAATTTAACGGCGTCAGTGTTTCATTACATATTCAATCGGCAGTGCCAAAAACTCTCCGCTTAAAGTACTTTTAAAGCGCAAAATACACATACTGCAGTACCACACACCTGAAAGTGCTTATCTTAGTCATCAAAGTTTTTTCGGATGAATCCAGGTTCTGTTTACAGCATCATGATGGTCGCATCCGTGTTTAGCGACATCGCGGTGAACGAACATTGGAAGCGTGTATTCGTCATCGCCATACTGGCGTTTCACCCGGCGTGATAGCATGGGTTGCCATTGGTTACACGTATCCGTCACCTCTTATTCGCATCGACACCACTTTGAACGGTGGCCGTTACATTTCAGATGTGTTACGACCCGTGGCTCTACCCTTCATTCGATCCCTGAGAAACCCTATATTTCAGCAGGATAACGCACGACCGCACGTTGCAGGTCCTGTACGGGCCTTTCTGGGTACGGAAAATGTTCGACTGCTGCCCTGGCCAGCACATTCTCCAGATCTCTCACCAGTTTGAAACTTCTGGTCAACGGTGGGCGAGCAACTGGCTCGTCACAATACGCAAGTCACTACTCTTGATGAACTGCGGTGTCGTGTTGAAGAAGCTGCATGGGCATCTGTACCTGTACATGCCATGCAAGCTCTGTTTGACTCAATGCCCAGGCGTATCAAGGTCGTTATTACGGCCATAGGTGGTTGTTTTGGGGACTGATTTCTCAGGATCTATGCACCCAAATTGCGTGAAGATGTAATCACATGTCAGTTCAAGTATAATATATTTGTCCAATGAATACCGGTTTATCATCTGCATTTCTTCTTGGCGTAAGAATTTTAATGGCCAGATATACGAGGTATATCCACAAAGTAAGTTCCGTTTGGTTATACAAAACAAAAGTCTACAGATACAGAAAAAATATTTATTCTACAAAAATCTACAACTGTTAAACTACTTTTCTACATAGCTTCCGAAATTTGGTAGGCACTTGTCCTAGCGTGGCACAAGTTTTTGTACGCCATTTTCATAGAACGTTGCCGCCTGTGTATTCAACCATAAGGTAACATGGTCTTTCAGCTCTTCATCATAGTTTGTTGATCACCAAGAAAAGATTTTAGGTTAAAAAGAAATGAAAGTCGATAAAAGCGATGTCCGAGCTGCAAGGAGGATAATCAAACACGTCCCGCGGGAAATTCCCGTAAGAGTTGTTTGGTCACACTCGCCGCATGAAGTCTGGCATTGTCGTGGAAAAAAAACACCTTTTGACAGTAGTCCTCTTCTTACACCTAAAATCTGTCCTTGGTGGTCAACACTTCAACGATGATGACGAGCTGAAAGAACATGTTACCACATGGCTGAATACACAGGCGGCAACCTCCTATGAAGAAGGCCTACAAGAACTTGTGCCACGCTATGACAAGTGCCTAAAAAGTTTCGGAAACTGTAATAGAAAAGTAGTGTAACAGTTGTAGATTTTTTACAATAAATATTTTTTCTGTAACTGTACACGTTTGATTTATATAACCAAACGGAACTTACTTTGTGGACACACCTCGTATGTCAAAGTTCCCTATTACACTATCAAATTTTTACTATGTAAATATATGATGCAAATTTTTGACAGAGAAATATGATCGTGTAACACTGGCCTAAGCACGGATTTGTGCGGTTTCTAGCTCTCGAGGTCGAAGTAATCTACTGAATCACTTGTCACCCCGTATCTCAACAATTTGTTGCTGCACTTGTGGAAACGCTCGGTACATGTTTTAACGCCGCGGCCGCGGTGGCCGAGCAGTAATAACGAATTATTTGCATTGTTTATTGTATAGTTACAAAGAAACATTTTATGCTTCGTTTCAGCTGATCAGAGTCGCTTTCAGTATTTTCAGTAGAACATAATGTCACTGTGTTGAAATCAAGACTACAACATCCAATCAGTCACTAAAGCGTTCGTTCGCCGGCCGCGGTGGCCGAGGGGACTGAGGCGCTTCAGTCACGGTCTGCATGGCCACTACGGTCCGGGGTTCGAATCCCCCCTCGGGCATGGATATTTGTGCCGTCTTTAGTATAAGGTAGTTTATAAGTAGAATGAAACTTCACTCTGCAGCGGAGTGTACGCTGATATGAAACTTCCTGGCAGATTAAAATTGTGTGCCAGAACCGGGACTCGAACCTGGGACCTTTGCCTTTCGCGGTCAAGCGCACTACCGACTGTGCTATCCCGACACGACTCACGATTCCGCCTCACAACTTTACTTCCGCCAGTACCTCGCCTCCTACTTTCCAAACTTCATTCTGGAATTTATTTAGAGACGGAGCACAAGCTCAGATAGTGACAGGGATGGGCAAGGCACGCCATTTCAAAGGAATAATCACGGCATGGGATTAAGAGAAATCACTGGCGGAAGTAAAGTTGTGAGGCGGCATCGTGAGTCGTGTCGGGATAGCACAGTCGGTAGTGCGCTTGCCCGCGAAAGGCAAAGGTCGCAGGTTCGAGTCCCGGTTCCGGCACACAATTTTAATCTGCCAGGAAGTTTCATATAAGCGCACACTCCGCTGCAGAGTGAAGTTTCATTCTGGAAACATCCCTTAGGTTGTGGCTAAGCCATGTCTCCACCATATCCTTTCTTCCAGGAGTGCTAGTCTTGCGTGTTTGCAGGAGAGCTTCTGTGAAGTTTGGAAAGTAGGAGGCGAGGTACTGGCAGAAGTAAAGTTGTGAGGCGGCATCGTGAGTCGTGTCGGGATAGCACAGTCGGTAGTGCGCTTGCCCGCGAAAGGCAAAGTCCCAGGTTCGAGTCCCGGTTCCGGCACACAATTTTAATCTGCCAGGTAGTTTATAAGTAGTTTGTAAGTTTAGGGACTGATGACCCCGTAGTTAAGTCCCATAAGCTTAACAAGCATTTGAAAATTTTGAACACGTTTCAACGGCGCTGTTGCAGGTCGCAAGCTGTTCGGCGGGTACCGCATCGTGCCGAAGGCGTGCCACTCGCCGGAGCTGGAGGCGACGGAGCGCGGCGTGTGCATGTTCAACCTGGAGTGCACGCAGCGCATGGGCACGGTGGTGGGCTCGTGCGTCGACGGCTTCCTGTTCGGCACGTGCTGCCGCCTGCCGCCCGACGCGGACGAGCTGGCGCTGCCCGACGACATCCCGGCCGAGGACGTGCTCAACGCGGCCGACGCGCCGCCCCCGGCGCCGGCGCCGCCGCCCCCGCCGCCCCCGCCGCCGCCCGCGCTGTTCGACGGCCTGCTGCTGACGCCGGCGCACCTGCCGCGGCCGCAGCCGCAGCCCGCGGCCGACACCGTGCTCGTCCACCACAACGGCTCGCACGTGCACGACTCGGGCGACCTGCAGGACCTGCTCGAGCCCGCCACGCACTACAACGTGTCCGCCGCCCACGAGCCGGAGACCGACATCCTGTACGAACCGGGGCTCGGCACCTCCAGCCACGTCGGCAGCAACGCGGTAGCCGCAGACTCCACTACAGAGAAACCCTCGACACTTCCCGCAACTTACTACTCGACTGCCGGTACCAGCAAATCGACTGCGTTCTCCTCCACACATTATCCGTCACCCGCTTCGCAACACACACCAGAAAAACTAACCACGCGGCCTCTCCCACCCGGAGACTATATCACTCTGTCCTCGACGACGACCTCCCCCGCTGCCGACCCCACAGACGCTACGCTACCCGGAAACGAATATTCCTCACTGCCCGATACCGACGACACCAGACTGACATATTCCTCCCCAAAATTCACTACTGCCTCCGATTCTTACACTTCCACCCGCAAAGTAACGACTAAACCTGTATTTACGACAGCACTTCACTACACCTTCAGGCAGGAGACGACGACGAAGAGACTGACTCCGGACGACGACGACGGAATGGTGCAAATAGCTACCATCAGCGCCCAGGACAAATTCACTAAACCTCCAATGAGCACAAGTATTATCAATAATAACGCCGACTCCATAAACCAAATATTAACTATGCTCAATGAGACCGGTCCCGATATCCTGGACCCGCAACCTGAACCTCTACCCGAAATGACACTGACGTCGACAGCTTCCAGCGGGCAGCAAGGCGGGCTCTCCACGTGGGTGTCTGTCGATGACAAACCGCAGTGGACGTCCCAGCAAACTCTTGCCCCGACGACTCTGGGAACAGAAAGTTCCTCCAAAAAACCTCAATTCTCTTCTACTTCTTACTACACTACAAAGACGACACCTAGGCCTTCATTATACACGACATCGGGGTTACACTTTCCAGAAAAGGAATCTGAGAGTCCCGTCGTCTTCCCGACCCTACAACAAGTGCCTCTAACGTCTGTTCCCACTCATTCAAAGCCACCTGCTCCAACGGTAATAGTGCTGAGCCCGCCCAACTCGGCCTATACCACTCAAAACCTGCCGACAATACACATTTCCACTAGGAGGCCACCACCGTACACCTTCTACACCCCATCTGCTGACGAAATAACGAGTGAATCGGTGACAAAGAAACCGTCCTTCTCGCAGAAGCCTTCGACTACAATCGTGACGAAACTGACAAGTACGACGGTAAATGTCCCTCCTGTTACTTCCCGACCAACGACGGTATATGTCCCTTCTGTTACTTCCCGACCGACGACGGTATATGTCCCTTCTGTTACTTCCCGACCAACGACGGTATATGTCCCTTCTGTTACTTCCCGACCATTGACTACTGTGCCAATTATACCGATCTCCAGCAACATCCCGCCTGTTGATAAACGCCCTCCTACTGTTACTGCCGTGACTGGAACCTTAGCTACTGCTACTGCGACCAAAAGACCGACGACATATTCGACTTCGACTGAGTACGAACAAGTGACGTCGATAGCTGACCTCGTGAACTTCCCGCCAGTGCGGAATCCGCAGCTGAACATGAGTGTACCGCAGCCGGAGACGCCGCAAGTCGTGCTGGCGACAGAACCGAGTTCCGAGCCCAGCCACGAGGTACCGCTGGTGCCGGACGACAACGACATAACCACGCCGGACTTCGTGGAGGACGACAATTTCGACGATAAGGTGCAGGCGTTCGTGAACAAGATAGTGCAGTCGCTGCAGGGCAACTTCCAGGACCTGGAGGAGGTGGTCTACAGGCCGCGCAACGTGACAACAGTGGCGCCGCCGGTGACGCAGTCGACGACGACCCGTCGGCCCACGCGTCGCCCGACGCAGCCGGGCAGCACGACTCGTCGCCCGACGAGGAGGCCCACTCTGGGCTCGACGACTCGTCGGCCCGTCACCGCCGCCGTCGTCGCGGCTTCCACCACCAGAAGGCCAACCGCTACCCCGACGAGAAGGCCGTCAACGCCCAACAGGCGGCCGACCACCGGCAGTACTACCAGGAGACCGACATCCTCGCAGACAACCACAAGGTACGGTGAACAAAATAATCGATTATCTGGCGTAAAACTCCAATGAGATGGCCAGTATTTACCTAAGCTCAGTATCGCCGATGATCACACAAAGACGACGAAAACAGTGACGAAAATAACATTAGACACAAGATTTCCTTAGCCGGCCGCGGTGGCCGAGGAGACTAAGGCGCTCCAGTCACGGTCTGCACGGCCACTACGGTCGGGGGTTCGAATCCCCCCTCGGGCATGGATATTTGTGCCGTCCTAGGTCGTAAGTAGTTCATAAGTAGTTTGTAAGTTTAGGGACTGATGACCCCGTAGTTATGTCCCATAGACTATACAAACATTTGAAAATTTGAACAAGATTTCCTTAATTCTTCAAATGTTCAAATGTCTGTAAATCTATCGGACCAAACTGCGTGGTCATCAGTCCGTAGCTTACAAACTACCTAGGTAAACTAACCTACGGACAAACACACACACACACACACCCTTGCCCCAGGGAGGACTCGAACCTCCACGGCGAGCAACCGCGCGTTCCGCGGCGAGGTGCTTTAGACCGCTCGGCTACTCCACAGCGGCCCTTAATTCTTCTTTATCATCAGGTAAGAGAGAGGATGGAGGAGAAGGGGATATAAGGAAAGGGTTACTCCCAACCTAGGCCGTGAGATAAAGATCATGGTGATTAAATTGGTTAAATCAGGCGTAGATACAAAATAGGAGGGGGGGAGTGAGTCCTAAAGCGTACTGATGGACGGAGGGGAAGAGGGAATTCGAACGACAAGTTTCGACGAAAATTTAATCACTGAGTGCCAACGAGAAGAGGCTGGATATAGGAGATGGATCATCGTGCATCGTGTCCAGGGCCAAAAAAGGGTCTTTTGCTGCACATGAAAGATCGCCAGCGACTGATAAATGATCGCCAGTGGCCCATACAAGATCGCCACCGGCGCAAAACATATGGTAAAATGGTTGATAAACAAAGATAACGTCGTTATAGACTTAGGTTTAACGAAAAATGCCGCTGGCAATGTAATCGAAATAATATTAAACATTTGTAAACAATGCAATAAAGTTTGTTGTGATTAACAACAATCGATCAGTGAGGGAGACGTCTGTTAAATAAATAAACGGAAATTGACTTTAAATGGGATTAGAGTAGGCTGTATATGGGAGGGTATTTACCTCACGCTCTAGACTGTGAGTAATCGCTCCCTTCTATCCCTTTTCTCTTCTCTTCTCTCTCCTACCCGATGAAGAACAAACTTTCTCTAAATTTGTGTCTAAGTTTATTTTCGTCATTTTTGTGTTACTACCGACGGTACAGAGATGAGGTAAGTTCTGGCCAACCACTCTTTCTCTTTTGAGCAAACAAAATGAAATTGAAAATGACAAACAAATATTACAATTACCCGTAGTTTATTTTTCCAGTGATCATTTTAGACTGACTTAAGATCCACCTGCTTAACACAACTAGAAAATACACTAAAGCAGATACAGGTTTTCAAGGAAAAAAGTCGAATATTTCGAAACGTCGTGATAGTTATTGACACAAGTGAAATAAGTCCAATAAACATGGGTCGGAAAGACATACCTTCTGAACCTGCAGTGTTTAACGTCCCGTGCAGTCAGATGTGACATTCGAGTCGTGATGGAAGGCTAAGTTAGTGTGCCTTATTGTACAGTACTATCGACCATGAGTATGCATCATGATACCGCAAACGTTAAATGGAGCGCATATCAGGACTTTCTGTATTTCCTACGTTGCTGAAGGAGTGGTTCAGGCATGATGACGCACCGCCACTATTTCGTAAGAATGTCTGCTAACATTTGACGCAGACATTTCAGGTCCCACACATTAACCTGCTCGTTCTTCAGACTTCATCCCCTAGACTTTTGGTTGTGGGAACACTGAAAGACAGTGATCAAGGAACTCCAACTAACGGTTTGGCTCACTCCAGGGTCGCGTCTTCATTGTGTGCCAGTAAGTACTATATCAACCACTGGGTATGCTTCAAAGGCAGAGGGATGGATTCGCAGGCATGGACGCCACATGCAATACCTCCTATAAACACGTGCTTATCACAGAGTGCATGAGTTTGCGGACCCATATTTACTGAACTTATTTTTCTTGTTTTAGTCAGTACTACCACCGTCATGGTATTCGACACACTTTTTTATTTGAACAACCTATATAAAAACACGCGTATGCTGCCTAAAAAGAAACTGCAACAGCCTCAAGGTCAAGCTCTTTTCATTGATAACTGATGTGACAGATAGTTGATCACTGTAGGAGTACGTGATAACAAATGCAAACCAAATTAAACAGATACCGCAGTAAAGTGTGTATTCTCAGATACAGACAATCATAACGATGACGAATGACATCTTACGAACGATGAAAGTTTGATGGTCCCCAATGGTACTTGATGACCCAGCAGGTGCAATGTAGCCACGATTTCTTGCATAGATCATGTCTGATGGTCCCCAGTTGTGCAGGATGAAAACGCAGATGCAACATGTGCTCCAATTTCATCCATAGATGATGTTTGATGGCCCCCAATGGTGAAAAATGTACCTAAATTTCACCCATAGATGGTGTTTGATGGTCCCCAATAGTGCAGGACGACACAGTGCATGCAACATGTGTCCATATTTCGTCCATAGATGATGTGCGATAGTCCCCAATTCGGCCAGATCGTCACCATTAATAATGTTCGATGGTTTCCAATGTTGTGGGATCGCACATTGGCTGCATCATGTGCCTGGGTAGATTTGACCCGCCGGCCGCGGTGGCCGAGGTGACTGAGGCGCTACAGTCACGGTCAGCACGGCTACTACGGTCGGGGGTTCGAATCCCCCCTCGGGCATGGATATTTGTGCCGTCTTAGTTCGTAAGTAGTTCATAAGTAGTTTGTAAGTTTAGGGACTGATGACCCCGTAGTTAAGTCCCAAAGGTTAATAAAAAAAAAAAAAATAAAATAAAAAAAAAAAAAAAAAAAAAAAGATTTGACCCAAGATTATTGTCAGTCGGTCGTCAATGTTCACAATGTGAATTGTTCTTACTTCCTGCAGGGCCACTGTGTGACCCCGTTCAAATGGCTGAAGCTGTTCAACAGAAGTAATTAATCGTATGTCGGGAGGGGTGCGAGTGATTATACTCTAGAATGAATGTTGTAAACACGGTTAATCTCTAAATTCATCCCAGTTACTGCCTGTACATCCAAAACAGAGGGTGCACAGACAGAACTCCTGAAGGCCACCTGCACGCCGATGATCATGACAAATGAATCACTAACGCCACAACCCCTCGGTATGCACATTATACCCTGATATCACTGAAAACAGTCTTTGAGGGCGTTGCATTTTTTTTTCCGGCGGTTTATTTCGTTGGGAGATGTGATCGATCTTGGACTTGTTGAAAAAACGATACCCACATTTAACAGAAGTGATATAAGAATAAAATCTTGGTAACATATCGAAACTTCAACTTTTTTTTTACTTCACATAAAAAACACTAACGGCCTAAATTGTAATTTTTCTTGCTATTGCTGGCGGCAGATTTTGATTATCATTACCAACATCTGAGGGCAATTAATTTATGCAGGCTAAATGATGCGCTGATTATCGGGAACTCTATGCACTATTGAAAGGTAGTTCTCATCAAACCCGTACATTGAGAAACAGTTCAGCTCCTTCTCGAAGGGTACTTAGTCGCTTCTAGACTCATATGCAGTAAACATCTCCCATTTTTTTTATTTTTTTTTATTTTGAGGGAGAGGGTAAGAATTCAGTGTCTCATAGATGACGATCTCAGTAAACGCAGAGCAAAAGCTCTGACAGAACAATAAAACCGAAGAAAGTCACCTGTCTCCTTCTACCAGAGGCCATACCAAAATTCATTTAAGCGATTAAGAAAACCAAATGAGATGTAAAGCTAAAGAGTTGCACGCTAGAGGAAGAGCTGAACCAGACTGCTGTGGAATACGTGTCCCGTACATTAAACACTGGGCTATCTCGCCTTTCGAGTGCTCTTTCGCCAATAGCACTTCACTGACCTCCGAGCAACATTTTAATTTAATTCAGTCAAGTCCGTCGGGATTCTAATGAAACTTTATAGAAACACTAAATCACTTCAAGTAAATTAAAGACCGATTTTTATTTTTTGTACATGACCGTGCCCAACTGACTTCGCTACACTTTTATAGCTGAGATAGAGGTGCTCTTCGAATAACGCTGGCATCGACAAGATATTCAGCTCTAACATTCCTTTGTCCAGTATTTTATTTACATATTCTTTCAATTACGTTATGCATGATTTCATACTTGCTATTCTCATAATCACATGTAGTTATCCATGATAGACTGATGTCATTTGATAGGGCTTAATTACCGCAGTTTTAAATCCTTTAGTATCTCACTTCAGATGAAATGGACAAGGGAGATCATTAGATTTATTGCGAATGTTGATTTTTAAGCCATACGCAGTACTTCAAAAGAAGATTCATATATTCTTGTCTAGTTACATAATCCAACTTATTTGACGCAAAACTCTATTTGTATATGGCATCCAAACAAAAAATGTTCTATTCAATTTTTTCTTTATTATGGTTCCGAATGTTTAGCATGAAGTACATTGTCCTCCTTTCAGCATTAGTACATAATAGTCTAAATTAGGAAATATTATTTTATTGAATGTTTAAGCTTACAAGAGCAATATGTATGTCGTGGATATGGACGAAATTCCATACAGTCGTTAAAGAAATAACATACACATACGTGGTGATGTTACAAACTTCCAGGGATAGGGAAGAAGGGTGACTAAATCATTTTGGGGTAAGGGGATAGCAATATGCACTGATACAGATGGCGACAGTGTCGTATACACAAGATAAGATATGACGGTGTACTGGCAGAGTTGTCATTTGTACGCCAGAAATTCATGTGGAAAGGCTTTGGACGAGTTTATGTCAGCAAGAACGGAAATTAAGACTTTGAACCAGGAATGGTAGTTGGACCTAGACACACGGGACATTACATTTCGGAAATTGCTAGGATATTCAGCATTCCGAGATCCAGTGTCAAAATTGTGCCATGAATACCAAATATCAGGTATTACCTCTTACCACGCACAACGCAGTAGCCGACGTCATACACTACATTACTGACAGCAGCGGCTTTTGTGCAGAGTTGTCACTGCTAAGAGATAAGCAACACTGAGAGAAATGGCAGCAAAAATCATTGTGGGACGTACGACGAGGCCTCTGCGGTCGGGGGTTCGAATCCCCCCTCTGGCATGGATATTTGTGCCGTCCTAGTTCGTAAGTAGTTCATAAGTAGTTTGTAAGTTTAGGGACTGATGACCCCGTAGTTAAGTCCCATAGCTTTACAAACATTTGAATTTGAACGTACGACGAGCGTGTCCGTTTGGTGAGTGGGGTGCAATTTGGGTTTAATGGACTACGGGGGCAGTGAATAACACATCATCTGCAACGCTTCTCCTGAGCTCGTGACCATCTGAGTTGTACCCTAAGTGACGTACACGGAATGAACTGGGTCCTGTGCTCCAAATGAACCGATCATTAAAACACTGCATCGACAGCATTTCCGAAATTATGGACGGATACAGAGGCAGCTTGGCTCATTATTTCTGCGGGGAACTTTCAGCGACTTGTCGACGCCATGTCAAGTCGATTTGTGCACTTCGCTAGACAAAGCGGTCCGACCCGACATTAGAAGTTATGCCATGACTTTTGTCAATGAATCTAAGTTCCGCCTAATGCTCGCGCAGCACTCAAGCTAAGGTCTCGAGCTGCCGAACCCCGATAATGACGTACAAAAATCCTTCTGAACACTCCTGAATAAGTTCGGATTATTTACCGTGTTACTGAACTAACAACGTAACTCGTAACTCGATGTCAGACTGATGATAAACCGAAAATCTTAAATCTTTCATTCAGTAATATTGAATTCCGTTTACCTTCAGAAATTTCACAAAGTGCTACATTTAAAAGTTGTTCAGAATGGCGTCCCGCAGTCTCAAGATGTACATGGATCCGCTTCAGAAATTTCTTTCGTACGCGTTTTAATACGTCCAGTGTCACTTCAACAGTGTTGCAAGCAGAAAGAATTCTCACCAATCGATCGTCTTCAGTCTCGACAGGCGTCAGATACGCGAGACATTTCACATATCCCAACAATAAGAGAAAAGTGGGGTGAGATCAGGTTAATGTGCTGGTCACCTCCTCATCCTGTCCACTTCCAATTTTCGGGGAATGCCTCATCCACGTACTCACTGAGAAATTCTCTGTTCAAAGTGAAGTAGGACTCCATCACGTGGGAACTACATTCATTGACGAATGACAAGCGGTGTTTCTTCCAGAAACCCGTATAGCAGGTAGAATTCTTGAAAATATTCTCACTTCGAATTTAGTAAATTTCCTTAAACGGGTAAGCCTTTCCTATGCACCACTATGAATTTAAGAAGGATCGCTCGGTTGAAACTTAGCTTGCCCTTTTCTCACTACATGTCGCGAGCCAACGATGAAGGACAACAGGCAGACTGCATATTTCTTGATTTCCTTAAGGCATTTGACATAGTGCCGCACTGCAGATGCAACAGAAGGTACGAGTTTTGGAATAGGTTCGCAGATATGTGAGTGGCTCGAAGACTTCTTACGTAATAGTATCCAGTATATTGTTCTCGACGGCGAGTGCTGATCAGGGAAAAGGGTATTGCCAGGACTGCCACAGAAAATTGATCTGGGGCCGATATTATTTTATATCAATATAAACGTTTTGGGGGACAGATTGAGTAGCAGTCTACGACTGTTTACTAATGATGTTTTGGTGTACGGAAAGCTATCGTCATTGAATAACTGTAGTAAAATGCAAGATGAAAAAATTTGTAGCTGGTATGAGGAATGGCTAGATATGAATATTAAAAAAATTAAAGTGGTACAGATGAGTAGGAAAAACAGTTCTATAATGCTCGAATACGGCATATTAGTGAGCTGCTTGACCCAGTCGCGTTGAATAAATATCTAGACGTAACGATGTGAAATGGAACGAGCATATAAAGACAGTCGTGGGGAACGCGGGTGGTCAACTTCACTTACTTGGGACAATTTTGGGAAAATTTTGAACGTTTGTAAGGGAGATCGATTATAAAACACTTGTGCGGACCCGTCTTTGGTATTGGTCAAGTATTTGGTATCCTCACCAGGTCGGTTTAAAGGAAGATACAGAAGCAATTTAGAGGTGGGCACTAGGTTTGTTACTGCTACGTTCGATCAGTACGCGAGAGTTACAGAGATCCTTTGGGAAATCAAAGTCGCTTTTTTTTTACAGTGCCGGAATTTGATGCTGACTGCAGAACGATTCCACAGCCTCCAATTTCCGTTTCGCCTAAAGACCACAAAGATAAGAGAAATTAGAGCTCGTACGAAGAGATACAGGCATTCGTTTTTCCCTCGTTCCATTTGGGAGTGGAACTGAGAACGAAATGACGAGTAATGGGACGAGGTACTCTCCGCATGCAGATGTAACATCAATAGTGTCGTTAGATATATTCCCGTGAGAGAGGTATCTCGACGATTTTCATATATACTCTGTCGTTTCCGGACCAGGGTCGCTTACCTAATTAGGTACAATTGCCCTCTACAGTATCCCTGAAAGTTTGTAACATCGGTACAGAACCACGCAGAACATGTTTATAAACAACTTGTTCTTCAGTATGTTGCATTGGTGCTATAGTAAATACATTCCTAGTATCCGAAGATAATATTTTGCAGACTAATGGAGGCAAGATTTAGCGGAACTTTTAGACGAATCTACAGAAGAGCAGAAAACAATGCCGTGGAAACTTCTCTCGTCCATTCTTGTGAGGGTGTTTGACGTCTAATGTTATCGATGTCGGCTTTAATTCCTTAAACAGGAGAATTTGTTACGGATTAGATGATAGTTGCTTCTGTACCGTACAATTTACGACTAAACTTGAGAAAAGTAACATGAGTCACACTAGTTCTCGACATCTGGATATGAATTACAAAATTCAAAAATTACCGGTTATGAAAAATTTCCAACTTACAGAAAAAAGAACACTTTTCCACTGTGTTCCCCACGCTGCTGCATGTACTTGGACTTGATCCAGCTGCCAAATCATGGGAAAGTTTATCTAACGTACGTTATTAGATGGCACCTGGCCTTGGTCCCTAATTGTGCTTCCCTCTGACGTTACAAAATTAAAAGATATGAGAAGCTGGTTTTGTTGAATGCAGTTTTGCTTCCTAAAATCAAATGCTGTATTTCTGTACTTGAATTACTACAAATAAAACTTAGTGCCTCAGTATTAATGGAACTTGGAAACATTCTTTCTACCTGCTATTTTGTCGAAAACTGGAATTGTTAAGATCGTGACTGTGTACAAAACATGATTTGGCTCTTGCAAAGAAGGAAACAGCTACCAATCACTATCAATAACATTACTTATATACACAAATACCTCCATTACCCGTTTCGAAACGACAGGTTTACCTTCAGGCGGCTTTTTACGTTTGTATTGCTATAGTTGCTTTTTAAATTGTTGCTGACTTTTACAACGACTAAACAACAACTAATGAAATTGAAGCGTAAAAGATACCTGAAGATGATCCTGTCGATTCGGAAGGCTTGATGGAGGTTTTTGGGTAGAGAAGTAGCATTATTAATAGACGCTGCTATCTGTTATCTTCTCGGCAAGATTACTTTTTATTGACTTCTAGAACTAGTCTGTTGCTCTGTATAGTACTTAGAAATTTTTCTCATTTCTTGTGGAGATTCAGTGAACAGCATATTTATGTAGTAACAGAATCTTACCAATACAAATCAGTTATCCGTAACACAGATACATTCTCTAGACAATTGTCAGATTTGGCACCACGGAACGCATTCCATTTCTAGTGTTCATATTTTCGGTGGGCAGTAAGTAAAGTAACATTGAAGCCAGCAGTAAGAAGTCAGAGCAAATAACTGTACTAACATGACGTCCCTCAATGAGTTACCTATATTTTCAATTTCAAAAGGATCTACAATTTACATAAATACCTGTAGAAATAAAGGTTAATAATGAATACCTGGAAAATTTATTAAATGTTAACTGAGGTACAGGAAACGTTTTAGAGAAATCTGTACATGGTAACAGTAGACACGATTTTCCAGCGTACAATATTCTTTGCAAATGACATCCTGTAAATCTAGAAACTGAACAGTGAAACTGGCGATTTTTTTCTTTTTTTCTGAAACATATTTGGTGAAAATGACTAGTAATACGTACCACATTCTGCTTTTCTAAGGAAATTAATGCTTAACACCATTTGAGACAATTTTAACGTTCATACCCAGGGTTAATCAAGAAAATTTATCTTAAGTCATCAATGCAGCAATGTTTATGCAAGAACAGTGGAAACCGTGTCGGTGATGGTGGTGGTGGTTGTGGTGGTGGTTGCGGGTCAGCACGTCTCACCAAGATCAGAATCTTCAGAGACAGAGAGCAATTGGCTCCACTTTCTCCAAGGAATGGACACTTGCCTAGTCATTACACAATTAAAACAAATGGAATTGCTTTCAGAAACTGTGGAAACTGTAAAGTGGATTCCACACATGGGAAACGGATAACGACCTCGCCAATGTCGGTGGAACGCTTAACCGCAGAGCGGCCTTGGTTCCAGGAAACGCTCCACGAGCCACACTGTTCACTGTTGCATACGCATTGCTGTTGAGTTGTGAGTGAGCTGCAATGATACAACGAGTGACTTACAACACGACAGGCGACCGCCGGCGGGCTCGACGACCAGGCCGTCGACGACGCGGAGGCCGACCAAGCGGCCCAGCTCGGCGCGACCTCGGCCCACCACGTCCACCACCACCACCACGACCACACCGACCACAACCACCACCACCACCACAACCACCACCACTACGACGACGACGACGACGGCGAGGACGACTGCTGCTGAAGCAGCCGTCGAGGCGGAGCCGACGGCCCTCAGCACAGAAAAGCCCGATCTCTCCACAGACGCGGAGGCGACCGCCACCACCACGCCAAAGCCAGTCGATTACAGGAATGGTAAGAAACGCAGAAGCATCTCTGACACCTCATACTTAAAAGTTACTTCCAGCTACAGTACTTATGCATTTCCTGCAAGGATTTTTAACGAAAGCATCACCGCTCATACACCATATTTGTGGAACAACTGCCCGACCAATAGATCAAAGATACCCACTTTTTCACTACATTGGTTTATTCAATAAGTTTCATTAAACGGGATATTTCCCTATCAATGTGCAAAAATTTAACAGGACGTATACAAGGTGAATCTGAAATGTTCGGTGAATGGTCTCAACAGCCTCAACAGGAGAAAACAAAATACCTTTACAGGCCTTCAAAGTAACCGCCATTGGCTACAATACACTTCTGACATTGGTTGTACGGCTCTTTGAAACTGTCAGCAAACGCTTCTTGTGGAACCGCTCGAGACATTGATGTCACGCGTTGTTGGACCTCCGCAACATTTGCGAAGCACTAGCCTTTCAGGGATAATTAAAGGCGGGGAAAAATATCATCCGCAAGAATCCGTCTCAGTCTTTCGATGTGTCTGGGACTGTGATCGTTGACGGTTGACCCGAACGTGGCTCATTCTCGCCACCTACCTTTCCTTCCCTAAGGCGTTTTAAACCATTCAAACACACGCTTTTTACTCACTGCTTCAACACCATATAGCTGCACTAACATCTTATGGATCTTCTTCGCCGTTTTGCTTAATTTAAAACAATACTTGTTAACGCGTTGCTCCATGTAGCGCTTCATGTTGCAATGACACGAGTTCTCACACTGGCAGTGTTAGCTGGGTCGCTGCGTGTACCACGGCTTCACTGTATTGCTTTTCACTAAAGGGGCGCTTGTTGACATCTCCCGCAATGTGTATGCACGGGCACCTTATCCACGCCAGAGCAGTTTGTAAAATATGGGACAATTCATCGAACTTTTCAGACGCACCTTGTAGAATACTCCACTGAACAATTTTAGGTAGGGAACATATGATCGGAGAAGCCGGCTTAAGGAGATAAGGAAGTAAACGTGTCTACCGCCGAGGAAATTTTGTCGGGTTGACAGCCGAGTCAGTTCCCCGTTACCTGGCAACATTTCGGCAAGTTTCCTACTTGCCATCATCGGCTGAAGATTGCAAGTAGGAAACTTTCCGAATGCCAGAAAAGGAGGCACTGACTCGGCTGTCAACCCCGAGAAGATTTCCTCATGGAGATCTGTCGAAAAAGTCTACATTCACATATTGTCTACCGCTTATTCTCGCATTACTGTTTTCCAGCTCATTTATAACTAATATGCGTACAAGTTTAGACGTACTATATTGCTTATTTACATGTACAATTTTTATTTCCTACAAGGAAACAAGGACGAACTTTTTTGTTGTTGTCTTCAGTCAGGAGACCGGTTTGATGCAGCTCTCCACCCGATTCTGTCCCGAGCAAACCTCTTCATCTCCTCATAAGAACGGCACACTGCATCCATTTGAATTTGCTTACTGTATTCATCTCGGTCTCCCTCTGCGATTTTTACCCCACACACTTCCCTCCAATGTTAAATTCACGGTTCCTTGGTGTCTAAGAATGTGTCCTACCAACCTATCCCTTCTTTTAGTCAAGGTATGCCAGAAATTCCTTTTCTCCCCAATTCTGTTCAGTACTCCCTCATTACGTATGCGATCCACCCACCTAATCTTCAGCATTCTTCTGTAACAGGACGAAATTTATTACTAGAAAATCATATTGCAGGCTGTCTGAATGGCTACTTGTACTTGACGTTCTCCCAAAGAGTTCTACCTCAGTTGCTGGAGAACGTACTCTTGGCAATTCGTTAGTACACAGCCTCAATTCATGTGGGTGTCAGCAACCATCTAAGTACTGTATTTCCTGGTAGATGTATTGGAAGGGCAGGTTATATTCAATGGCCCGCGAGGTCACCTGCTCTGATTCCACTTGATTATTTACTTAGGGGAAATCTGAAGTCACTTCTGTATGAGATCGCAGTGGATACGAAGGTGGAATTAGATACCAAAATTGTAACTGCTTCTGATGTAATTCGAAACACACCAGGTATATTTGTCAGGGTGCGTGAGAATCTTGTTCACCGATGTCATGCTTAATTGAGATTGATGGCCATCAGTTTCAGCACATGTTTTAAGATACAGTGCTAAAACGGTAGTTCATTGTTTCAGTGATGTATTTGCAGTTAACAGTAACTAATTTAATTAAAAATACGCAGTAATGTGATTGTATTCTTATTGTCTCCTCAAGATCGCTTCTACAACCCTATGGTCCCTACCTCAAGTTTTTCAGTGGAGTATCCTCTATGTCCTGTTAAACTTTTTGCACACTGTTACGTAAATACCCTGTATGCCAAGTATATTCGAAGAGAGGAGGGGGCAGGAAAACAACTGAAAATTTTTCTCCGTGAAGGTATGTTGTACAATGTGTTGATAGTGAAATACTGCAATAAAATAAAAACAACAAATTGTACCATAAAAATTTACTACATTTATGTTCTCTGGAGCCCAAATGTAATGTAATAAACAGCTACTTCCGCGTCCTGTGTCGAATTCACGGTGTAATGTTACGATGGGTGTTCAAATGGAAAGTTACGAAAAGTCTTAACAACCGAATGGGTTGAAATGTGAATATGCCGCTTTGGGATAACGTAGTGCGACATATAGGAATGCGAAGCACGCGTTGACACCTCCTCCTAAAAAATTCAAGGATGTGCCCTCAGCAGGCAAGGTGAAGCTTAACATTAACAGTAACATGTACAGTGAGACACTTCGTAACTTACTCAAGTGCATCAAGAGCAAGTGGCCTGTGCTGCTCACGGAGGAAGTGATTCTGCTTCATGATTACGCGCGTCCACACGTCTCCAGGGTCACACGAAGTGTACTGGCCAACTTTAAGTGGGGGAAGCTTGAGCATCCGCCCTACAGCCCTGATATGCCGCCCTGTGATTTCATCTGTTTGAACCGCTAAAAAAAATCTCAAAGGGGAACGCTTCAACTCGGACTACTAACTGAAGGACGCAGTAGAGGTTTGGCTCTTATCACAGCCACAGGGATTTTGAAAGCAGGAAATCCTTCGGCTCGTTATACAGTGGGATAGTTGACCTCAGGCCTCTGATAATAACTTTAGAATAAAGATTTCAATTATACCCACAGTGTAGTTTCGTACCTCTTCATCTGGACACCCCCATACAAACTGTCAATAGGGTTCTTGAAACCATGTTTCGATACCAACGATAACGTCAGGGAACCTATCAAACGGTTTGACTTGTTAGATAGTCCTACATCCACAACTGCTATGTACAGAATTCAAATAAGGTGCAGTATGGCACAAAGAAGCCTGCACGACTCTCTGAAGTGGACATACGATGGGTGGAATCAAACCAGTCTGAAACCGATGTGACCCTATGGCTTAATGTGAATCATTCTGTTGTTTCTCAGATGTGAGGACAGTTTATGAAGACAGAAACTGTATCTCCAAGACTAGAGGAAGGCCGACCAAGTGTGGCATCTGGAAGAGAGGAACGTTATTTGGCTCTATATGCATGTAGTATTGCACGGCAACTGGCATCTAACGTCGCAGCATCCACTGGATGAGTTGTATGAAGGCGAAAGGAGTACAGAAGCCTTCGACAGATCGGCGTCTACTGGCGAAGACGTGGTGTAGGTGTATTCCTGACGAATCTTCACAGAAACAAACGCCTCGAGTTGAACCTTTAACATGGCACATGGACGGTCGAACAGTGGCCTAATGTCTGATGTTCTTTCGACATACTATTGCCAATTTGGTCTGGAAAGTGCTTCTCGAAGTAATCTCATCTGGAGGGAACGTGAAACATATTTCCGGAACCCAAACTCTGTGAAAAGATACAGATCTTGGGGATGGCCCCTAATGGTGTGGGCAGAGATTATGATGACTGCTCAAATTGTACGGATGAATTGGCAGGGTTTAACCGCTGTCAGGTATCCTGACAAGAACTTGAGCCCTCATCAGCAGCTGTTGCGGGCTGTGGGCTAAGACTTCGTATTGATGGACGACAATGCTCGAACTCATAGTGATTGATGAGTGGTTGATGTTGTCTCGGAACGGAAGTTAATCCACAACACGGTGTGAACTGCTCCCCCCTCGATTTGAATATCTCATAGATCATGTCTGGGATGCATTACGGAGACTCGCTGCGCCATGTTAGCATCTACCAACCACTCCCCAAGACGTTCGAGCAGCTTTTAAGGAAGAATGGGCGTTATTTGCAGCGTGCCACGTCGTCAGGCTTATGAGGTGGTCACGCCCATTCTGATCACATTAAGCAGTTGTCGCAATGTATATTGAAATCCGTTGTTGCAGAAAATGAAGATGTCTACTTTATAAAAATTTTCAGATGTTCCCGTTCTGATTTCTTTATACTTTACTGTAATTCCTATCTACTATTTTGTGTCAAAATGAACTTAACGTTGCGTAATTTCCATTTGTTGCTATAATTTTGGACGCCAGTGTATTAGTTGAAGAGTCGGTTCATACTAGCCCATTTTCAGTACAAGACAAGCACGTAGTAAAAAATTGTATCTCCCTCATCTACGTCAAAATTGTGCTGTGTGCAGAGTGATAGACAGGGCCGCAAGGGGAATAGCGAATGGTGCAACAGGACAAGTCATAGTCATCTGTCAATCATGGTGAACTATTAAAGTGAAGAACAAGTGTACATGGTGCTCATATATGGTCATTGAAATGGCCAGTTATCAACTGATATTTGTACTGCACAGTGATATGGTGTTAACCATAGTCAACAATCAGCCCATGTCTGATACTTCGACAACTGAAGGTACAAGCGGATTTGAACTATCTTGACAGACACTTTAGCTGTGTAACTGGTATATGTACGCTTAGTATTTCGACGCGCCACGAATTGCATGGCTGAAAGAGCTCCGAGGCAGATCAGTTTGGACGTGCACACTTATTTGGAAATCATCATCTAAATAGGAGGGTATATCTTCAGCGTCCAGTGTTGAGGTCTACCCGCTACTCATGGCCTTCATAAAAGGGTCTTTGTTGACTGTATACTTGAAACTTTTGTGTACGTTGCTCTTATTTCCGACGTGAACCACCGTCGCCGTACGCTGTAAGACTTTTGCAGCTGTTCGACAGCATAGAGATTGCGTGTAACGGTTTCACCGGGACATGTTGAAACGTAGCCACAATAGGTACCATCTAATATGGTGTGCTATTACCTTACACGGCCAGTACTCTTGCTTGGCATAAACAGTATGAAGGTTATCAAACAGCTCTTGAGGGATATTTGGCTATTCTTCCACGAGTGCAATATCCAGCTCTGCAACCGTTGTGGGAGGTGCTGGTGAGGCTGCAATGCGTCTGCCAAGTGCATCCCAGATGTGCTCAATCGGGTTTAAGTCCGATGATCAAGCTGGCCACTACTTTCGTTCAGTTCCATCAGCTTCAAGCATGTTGTCTGCCAGCTCTGTAGGAGTGAGCGTTATCAGAAGTAATCCATCTCCTACGGCATCAGCACAGGGCACTACAAAATGTCAAAGGATCTTGTCTCTAAACCTCTGAGAAGTCAAAGTATCATTCTGAACGACATGGAGGTCCGTCCGTTCGCCAATACTGACTCCTGCGCACACCATTCGTCCACCACCATGACATGGTGATGTTTCCTGCACATAAGCAGGCTTGTTCAGAGTTCCACGTTCTCTCCAGATGAGGAAGCGACGATTGTCTTTATCACTATTATGGTAGCTGAATGGTGCATCATTCCTAGTAAACGCCACATAAACCAAGTAAAGAGCTGAGACAACAAAATATCTTACTGTATAAACCACAAATTATAATTGTTACCAACATATGAATAAAATATGTTAGCATATGTATATTGTGTATGATAGCTCACCTGATCCGTCATTGTTTTGAGGCCGTGTGGTGAGTGATGTGTCGTGTTGCAGAGTGCGGCGTCCGGCCGCTGATGCAGTCAGTAAAAACGGGCCGCATCGTGGGCGGCAAAGGCGCAACGTTCGGCGAGTGGCCCTGGCAGGCGCTGGTGCGGGAGACCACGTGGCTGGGCCTCTTCACCAAGAACAAGTGCGGCGGCGTCCTCATCACCAACAAGTTCGTCATCACGGCCGCCCACTGCCAGCCAGGGTCAGTACAAAGTCAACCACTCATGCCTCATCCACAAAAAAATACACTAAAAGTAACATAATAATCTTCATACCTTCCCTTAAAATATAGTGATACCCTGAGGTGGATCCAATTGTGCAAAGTGTTTTTGTGTGCTTCAATCCAACGACTAGTTTTATGCGGCTCTCCGCGCTACCCTATCCCTTGCAACCCTTTTCAATTCTGAATAAGAACAGCAACCTACATCCTTTTGAACGTGCTTACTGTATTTGTCTCTCGGTCTCACTCTGCGATATTCACCCCACACACTTCCCTCTTTCATGCCACGAATCTCTACTAACTTTTGCCCGTCATCATTTGCGTGTTCTTTTTTGAATCGAGAGTGCAACAGCCTCTGCTTTCTCAGCAGCTTTCTAACATTATTATTATAAAAAAAAAAGGTAAAGCAGTCAACAATCCGAAGATTGGTATGAACACCACAGTGCTTTACTAGGCATGGTCCTGTTTGGAGGTGGTATGCCATTGCCTTCCTCCGACCTTCGAACTGACTTACCCAGCCAGTTATGGGGGGACCTACAGTTTAACGTGGGTTCCGAACCACGGTGCTACTCGGTATTTTTCACATGAGCAGTACTGCTAGAGGTGAAAGAAGTGGAAAGTGACAGATAAAAATCCTAGGACCTGGCGGGGATCGAACCCGCGACCTTTGGATTTGTAGTCTAGCACTCTACCACTGTGCAACCGAGGCGCACGCCCGATGAATCTTTTCCATCCTTAATCGTCTTTACTGGCACATATTTCTCTAACCCTTTATTAACAATGCACTTAAATTTAGTCCACAATTCCTCTACATCCATAGCCCCGGAATTAAACGATGCCCATTCATTTTCTAAGTGCGATCGTAACATTTGCTTATCGGCTCTTCCCAACAAAAACACGCTCCTAGCCTTCTTGATTGGTTTATGAACTTTGGTCACCATCGACGCTATGACGATATCATGATCACTAATTCCTGTCTCTACACAGACATCGTTAATAAGGTCAGGCCTGTTTGTGGCAATAAGGTCTAGAATATTTCCATTGCGCGTGGGTTGCCGGTTTAACTGCTCAAGACAGTTTTCGGAGAATGTGTCCAAAAGTAGCTTGCAAGACTTCTTGTCTGTACCGCCTGAAATGTAACTAGCAAGGTCCCAATCTATACTCTTAAGGTTGAAGTCTCCTCCGACTAATATTACATGGCCCGGATACCTATGCACTACCTGGTGTAGACTTTCTTTGAATGATTCTAAAACTGTTACAGCAGCACTGGGGGGCCGGTAAAAACACCCAACTATTAACTTTACTTCTTTTAGACCTGTTATACGTGCCCAGATAACTTCAGTTACTTTCAACCTCAATCTCAGTAGAAACAATATCTTTATCCACAGCGATGAACTCTCCTCCTCCAGTTGTATCCGATCTATCTTTCCGATATACATTCCACGCTTCGCTAAATATTTCCTGGAGCCTGTAGGGCTTATGGGACTTAACTACGGGGTGATCAGTCCCTAAACTTACAAACTACTTATGAACTAGCTTATACTAAAGACGGCACAAACATCCATGCCCGAGAGGGGGTGGGGTTCGAACCCCCGACGGGGAACTGTCTCGCGCATCGTAGCATAGCGCCTCAACGCCCTTGGCCGCTCCTCTCCAGTTCTGTTTAGTTCCTCATTATGTGGGATTGTGGATCCGCCTTGTTTATTTTAATACCCATACTAGCTTCAGCGGAAATCCCGCCATTATAAGTGGGTTTTTGTTTATTCTATGGAAATACAGAAATAACATCGTTTCAAAACTGTGGAAAACATTGTAAGATATACACTTTCTTTTCAGTTGTATCATTGTGTAAATAGTTATTATAGTACCTTTACATCATTTAGCTATTGCACATTCCACAGTGTTTCTTGTCGTTTTTCGGCATACAGCATGTTATGTTCAGCAGTATGAGCGGCTGTTATTAGTAAGTGTGACTATTGTGAACTATTCTATTTCGGTGTTTTTACAACCTTGGCTTTCAGTATTGCTATTACAGTTTAAGAGGGTACTAAGGTGCACATATTTTGGAAATGCCTTCACATTAATCGGGAGGTTCTCAGGAGGAATTGGATAGATGCTCTCACGTCACAGAAATACATCCTTTGCCTGTGGCAGTTGTTTGAAACTTCGGCAATATTGTTATTTGCTTGTATCACAAGATCTCTCGTATATCGTGAGAGTGTTTCTGCAACTGTGGCGCGAGTTTTGAAGTTTTTGTTATGATCTTGAGTGTGTGTGTGTGTGTGTGTGTGTGTGAGTGAGAGAGAGAGAGAGAGAGAGAGAGAGAGAGAGAGAGAGAGAGAGAGAGCGCTATTGACACCCTGTTTCCTGTGTTAGATCGTCTAAGCCAGTGAAAAGCGTGTTGTTGCAAAGTTTTGTGTATTCGTATATTACACCGAGTGAGATGGCCCAGTGACAACCTGCTAAATGCCGGGATGATTCCTTTAAAAGGGCACGGCTGATTTCCTTCCCCATTCTCTCCCAAACTGAGCGTAAGCCTCTAATGCCCACGCTGTCGACAGGCCGTTAAAAACTAATCTTCCTTCTGTGTTTATTACGTTTTCTCCTTCCTTTATGGCTTTTTGAATGTAATAATTTTCTTCCATCCTGAGTTTGCGGTTTTGACCGTTGCTGTTTTTAATGATTTGTACGACAGTTTCGATAGTTGTGAGATGGTGGTTCTCATTTATCAATTTTTTTTGCAAAGTTTGTAACATAAACGCGGACTAGGAGAAGAGTTTCAAATTGCAATGACTCCTCCTCATTAGTTACACGATCTACTCATCTAAGCCGCGCGTGAAGTGGCCGAGCAGTCTATTGCTCCTCGCTGAGGAGCTCGCGATTACTTGCCGCCGGAGGTTCGAGTCCTCCCTCGGGCATGGGTGTATGTGTTTGTCCTTAGGTTAGTTTAAGTAAGTTTAATTACTTTGTAAGCCTATAAGCCTAGGGACTGAGAACCAGAGTAGTTCATCTTTTCGTTTTGTGTCTTGTCATTCTTGATGATGTTTTATTGACTCAGTGGGACTCCTCTCCCACTTTGCAACTTTAAACTCTGGGCGTATTATCTTTCACCTGTATGGCTTTACTTTTGACGCTTAGAGATGGAATGGGAGACTGATGGCCATTGTAGTTTTGTCCCCCTTAAACAACCTAACAACAATCATAATCACAATCACCAGAGTAGTTAACTCCCATAGATTTACAAACATTTTAAAATAGATCCTCTCACCTAATCTTCAGCATTCGTCTGTAGTACCACATTTCAAAAGCTGAAGCCATTGTTCCCGCTTCACTCTCATAGAATGCTACACTCTTGACAAATGCTTTTAGAAAGAGCTTCCTAACATTTCAATTACTATAGGTCAAAATTTCTCTTCTTTAAAAATGCTTTTCTTTCTATGGCAGTTCTACATTTTATATCTTCTTTACTTGGGTCATAAGAAATTATTTTGCTACCCAAATAACAAAAGTCAACTAATACATTTATTGTCTCGTTAACTAATATAATTCCTTCAGAATTGGTGTACTTTTTTTACATTACATTCCCGTTGTTTTGCTCTTGTTAATGTTTATCTTATACCCTCCTTTCGAGACTATACTCATTCCGTTCAGTTGCTCTTTCAGGACCGTTGCTGTCTCTGAGAGAATTACAATGTCATCAGCAACCGCAGAGTTATTTCTTCTCCCGAAACTTTAACTCCTTCTCCAAATTTCTCCTTCCTTTCCTTCGCAGCTTAGTCAATATATAAGTTGAATAACATTGTGGAAAGGTCACAGCCCTGTCTCATTCTCTTCCCAACTACTTCGTCCCTTTCGTGCTATTCGACTCTTATAACTGGCATCTGGTTTTTGTACAAGTTAAATATCACTTTTCTTCCCCTATATTTTTACCCCTGCTGCCTTCAGTATTCGAAACAATGTTTTCCAGTCAAAATTGCCAAAATATTTATCTAAATCTACAAAAGCTAAATACGCAGGTTTGCCTCTCCTTAACCTTTCTTGCCAGATAAGTGGTATCGTGATAATTGCTTCAAGTGAGTTTACAGCTTTCCTAAATCCACACAGTACTGTATAAAAGAATATTCTATTCTTACAAAGGAAAACATGGTGCACTATAGGTTATACAATAGATGTGATTTTCCGATTACCTAATTTCTACCTTTAGTCATCAGTACCTTTGTGTCACATTCTTGCCATATGCGATTAACCCTCCTACCACCAGTGGCATCGGAATGACCCCATGTGGCACTGTGTCTTCGTTATCTCATCCACGGAATAAATCACATCAGAACGGAAGGAGCAGTGCCACATGGGTTCATGCCGGCGCACCTGTTACTAGGAGGATAAAATATCTGTATTAAAATGCTGAAGCAATTTGCTTCTACAAGAAATGTCTCCATAAGAATTTAAAATCATAGTTGTTGATAATGAGTACAGGTCGAAATTAGCTAATCCGAAAATCAAATGCAATTATCTATCAAATGATGCTCTCTTTAGCAAGATATGAAGAGGCTGTGGATATTCACAAAAAGTATTACTCTTCTACTAATTCAATTATTATTTATTTTATTAGATAAGATTTCGGTTTTCAGGCCCTCTTTTGCATCTAACCAGACATTCTTTGTGAGTTGAAAATATGGGTAATACATGAGTAGCTAAATGATGATAATGCCTATGCGTGAATGAGTCATCAAAATATGTATAGCACATATCAGAACGTGATGATAACGACAATAATGTTTGTTGTTGTTGTTGTTGTGGTCTTCAGTCCGGAGACTGGTTTGATGCAGCTCTCCACAATACCCTATCCTGAGCAAGCCTCTTCATCTCTACATAAGAACGGCAACCTACATCTGTCTGAATCTGCTTACTGTATCCATCTCTTGGTCTTCCTCTGCGATTTTTACCCCACACACTTCCCTCTAATGCTAAATTCACAATTCCTTGATGTCTAAGAATGTGTCCCACCAATCTATCCCTTCTTTTAGTCAAGGTATGCCAGAAATTTCTTTTCTCCCCAATTCTGTTCAGTACCTCCTCATTAGTTACGCGATCCACCCACCTAATCTTCAGCATTCTTCTGTAGCACCATATTTCAAAAGCCTCAATCCTCTTCCTGTCCGCACTGTTTATCGTCCATGTCTCACTCCCATACAAGGCAACACTCCATACAAATGCCCTCAGAAAGGACTTCCTTAGGCTTAAATCAATATTCGATATTAACAAATTTCTCTTTTTCAAAAACGCTTTTCTACCCATTGCCATTGTGCATTTTATATCCTCTGTACTGCGACCATCATTTGTTATTTTACTGCCCAAGTAACAAAACTCATCTACCTCCTTTATTGCTTCGTTTCCCAATCTAATTCCTTTAGCATCACCTGATTTTCTTACACTGCACTCCATTACCCTAGTTTTGCTCTTGTTAATGTTCATCTTATATGCACCTTTCAGCACACTGTCCATTCCGTTCAATTGCTCTTCCAGGTCCTTTGCTGTATCTGACAGAATTACTATGTCGTCGGCAAAACGCAATGTTTTTAATTCTTCCCCCTGAACTTTTATTCCTTCACCAAATTTCTCCTTGCTTTCCTTTATAGCTTGTTCAATGTACAAATTGAATAACATTGGAGAAAGGCTACAACCCTGTCTCACTCCCTTCCCAACCACTGCATCCCTTTCATGCCCTTCAACTCTGACAACCGCTGTCTGGTTTTTGTACAAGTTGTAAATAACCTTACGTTCCCTATATTTTACTCCTGCTTGCTTCAGAACTTTAAAGAGTTTATTCCAATCAACATTGTCAAAAGCCTTCTCCAAATCTACAAAAGCTAGAAATGTAGGTTTGCCTTTTCTTAATCTATCTTCTAGGATAAGCCGTAAAGTAAGTATTGCCTCCCGAGTTCCTACATTTCTCCTGAACCCAAACTGATCTTCCCCGAGGTCGGCTTCTACCAGCTTTTCCATCCGTCTGTATATAATTCGTGTTAATATTTTGCAACCATGACTTCTTAAACTGATGGTTCTGTAGTTTTCACACCTGTCTGCACCTGCTTTCTTTGGAATGGGGATTATAACATTTTTCCTGAAGTCTGAGGGTACTTCACCTGTTTCATATATCTTACACACCAGGTGAAACAGGTTTGTCATGGCTGGCTCTCCCAGAGACTTCAGTAGCTCTGAGGGAATATCATCTACTCCAGGGGCCTTGTTTCGACTTAGGTCTTTCAGGGCTCTGTCAAATTCTTCTCTCAGTACAGTATCTCCTATTTCATCTTCATCTACATCCTCCTCCCTTCCTACAATATTGTCTCTGAGTTCATTTCCTTTGTAGAGCCCCTCTATATACTCTTTCCACCTTTCAGCTTTCCCTTCTTTGCTGAGAACTGATTTTCCATCTGAGTTCTTGATATTAGTAATGTTGCTTTTCTTGTCCCCAAATGTTTCTTTTATTTTCCTGTAAGCAGTATCAATTTTTCCCCTATTTATACATTCTTCTACATCCTTGCATTTGCCTTCTAGCCACTCCTGCTTAGCCATTTTGCACTTCCTGTCAATCTCATTTCTTAGTCGTCTGTACTCCATTTTGCCTGTTTCATTTACTGCATTTTTTTATTTTCTCCTTTCATCGATTAAATTTAGTATCTCCTGTGATATCCAAGGATTTTTTGTAGGTCTTGCCTTCCTACCTATTTTGTCCTCTGCTACTTTCACTATTTCATCTCTCAATTTTACCCATTCCTCCTCTACTGTTTTATTTTCCCTTGTTTCTGTCAATTGTTGCCTAAAGCTCCCTCTGAAATTCTTAAGAACCTCAGGTTCCTTCAATTTATCCAGGTCCCATCTCCTTATTTTCCTACCTTTTTGTAGTTTCTTTAGTTTCAGCCTACAGTTCATAACCAACAAGTTATGGTCAGAGTCTATATCTGCCCCTGGGTATGTCTTACACTGTAGAACCTGGTTCCGAAATCTATGTCTTACCATTATAAAATCTATCTGATATCTCCCGGTGTCTCCTGGTCTCTTCCACGTATACAACCTTCTTTTGTGATTCTTGAACCAGGTGTTTGTTATAACTAAATTATGTTCCGTGCAAAATTCTACCAGGCGGCTTCCTCTTTCATTCCTTTTGCCCAGACCATATTCTCCTACTATCTTCCCTTCCTTTCCTTGTCCTACTACCGAATTCCAGTCTCCCATAACAATTAAGTTTTCCTCTCCCTTAATTGTCTGAATAATTTCCTTTAGCTCCTCATATATTTCTTCGATTTCCTCATCATCGGCAGAGCTAGTTGGCATATAAACCTGTACTACTGTTGTCGGTGTTGGCTTCGTATCTATCTTGACAATGATAATGCGATCACTGTGCTGCTCATAGTAGTTTACCCGCATTCCTGTTTTCTTATTCATTATCAATCCTACTCCTGTGATACCCCCAATTGATTTTGTATTTATAATTCTGTACTCACCTGACCAGAAATCCTGTTCATCCTGCCACCGAACTTCACTAATCCCCACTATATCTAACTTCAACCTATGGATTTCCCTTTTTAAATTTTCTAATTTTCCTACTCTATTAAGGGATCTAACATTCCACGCTCCGACCCGTAGAATGCCAGTATTGTCTTTCCTGATGATCACATCCTCCTGAGTAGTCCCCGCCCGGAGATCCGAATGGGGGACTATTTTACCTCCGGAATATTTTACCCGAGAGGATGCCATCATCATATGTTCATACAGTAGAGCTGCATGTCCTCGGGAAAGGTAACGGCTGTAGTTTCCCCTTGCTTTCAGCCGTTCGCAGTAGCTGTGTGGCAAAGCCACATTAGCTGATGTTACAAGGCCAGCTCAGTCAATCATCCAGACTGTTGCCCCTGTAACTACTGAAAAGGCTGCTGCCCCTCTTCAGGAACCACACGTTTGTCTGGCCTCTCCACAGATACCCCTCCGCTGTGGTTGCACCTACGGTACGGCTATCTGCATCGTTGAGGCACGCAAGCCACCCCACCTCGGCAATGTCTGTGGTTCATGGGAGTGGCAATAATGTTTATATATCTAAAAGCGAATGGTCAGTCAGTCACTCACTGACTAAACAAGAAATCTCTAAAACTACAGCACCTATGAAGCTGACATTTTGCAGGTATGTAGTTTATATGTAGAAGATGTCAGCTAAGAAAGTATTTTGCGATAGAGCCGAATTAAGAAGTATAGCGAAGGACTCTTTCCCTACAGACTGACTAAATCTTCGGTTTCATTCCGATCTTCATGAAATTTTGCACGCTGCACCTTCAAAACGAGAGGAAGGTCACTGACTAGCTAAAATTCCATACGGTGCGTAGGGAAGGGTACCTTGCAATAATAGTAAGCACCACTTCACCCAGATTACGCCAGGTTTCCCGGTTTTGTTATAAGAGGCAATACATTATACGTCTTCAGCTGTCGTGTTTTCTTCCGCAGGTGGCTCATGCAATGTCCCTCATTATAAACTGAGTATTACCTACTCCACCTAGATACAAGGCCTCACAACAGCCCGTGCGACCGCTAGTTGACTCGCATGCCGCTGGGGCACAGCACACTGCCTTGTAGCGGACAGCCTGTGAGGTGGCGGTCGCGACCTGGTCGGTGTGACGTGGCACGAGCTATTGTGAGGCCTTGACGTGGCTACACAGGAAAAAACATTCATAAACTGCTCAAGTCCCCAATAAACATCATTCCGAGGACGGCACAAATATCCATGCCCGAGGGGGGATTCGAACCCCCCACCGTAGTGACCGTGACTGAAGGGCCTCAGTCCCCTCGGCCACCGCGGCCGGCAATTTGCGACTGAATAGCGGATTGCTAGTCAGAGAGGACACAGTTTGTAGGCATCGACTAAAACAGAGGTGATATTGGGCGATCCACGGGGTAGTGTCATTGGTCCTCTAATATTCCTTATTTACATAAAAGATTTGGGAGAAAATCTAAGTAGCTCTCTTAGGTTATTTGCAGATGACGCCTTCATTTACCGTCTAGTAAAATCATATGAACATCAAAGCACCTGCAGAACGATCTAAATAAGTCTATTTCGTTCACATGAGTACGAAAAGAAACCCGTAAACTTTGTTTACAAGATAAATCAACCAAACGTGAAGGCCGTAAACTCCACAAAATACCTAGGAATTACTATTACTTCACACTTAAACTGGAAAGAAAATCTAGATAATGTCGTGGGAAAGGCGAACCAGAGACTGCGTTTTATTGGCGGAACCCTTAAAGGTGCAACAGAACTACTAAAGAGACTGCATACACTACGCTTGTCCGTCCTTTTTTAGAGTATTGCTGCCCAGTGTGGCATCCTTATCAGGTGGGTTTGACGGAGGACATCGAAAGAGTTCAAAGAAGGGCATCTCGTTTTGTATTGTCACGATACAGAGGAAACAGCGTCACGGAAATGATACAGGATCTGGGATGGGAATCATTGCAACAACTTCGTTTATCGCTGCGGCGTGGTCTACTTACGAAACTCCAATCACCAACATTCTCCTCCTAATGCGAAAATATATTGTTGTCTGACACGTACAGAGGTAGAAATGGTCGTCAGAATAAAATACGAGAAATCAGAGCTCGAACGGTGCAATAGAGAAATACACCCACCCCCACACCTGCGGCTGAGTACATTATTATTACATCTCTAGCGTCAAGTAGACAACCCGTTCGGTTAGCCGTGTGGTCTAACGCACCACTTTCCGAGACGGGGAGGCGTACCGGCCCCGTTTCGAATCCGCCCGGCGGATTAACGAAAAGGGGTCAGAGTGCCGGCAAGCCTGGATGTGGTTTTAAGGCGGTTTTCCGCATCCACCTAGGTGAATACCGGGCTGGTACTCAAGTCCCGCCTCAAATACACGATTCGCAAACATTTAGTAACACGTTACACTTTCACACATGTAACACTATACATAGACATTTGGGGTACATATTTCCTCCCGGGGGGAAGGGGTGGCGGCAGGAAGGGTATCCGGCCACCCCGTCAATACTAACGTGCCAAATCCGAATAACCAAAGCCGACCCTGCATGCGCGGGAAACGGGCTAAAGAGAAAGAGAGAGCTTCAACTAGACGATATGCACTGGTTCCAAAAATTCAGAAACATGTTTCTTTTAATTCCAACCAAGAATCCTAATTTGAATTTCCATAGCTCCAAAATTGTCTTAGTAACAATGTATTTATATAATAGAATATAAATTTCACCCGTGCGAGGCCGGGCGGGTCGCTAGTAACATATAAAGCAATGAAGGTAGGTTATTTAATATTCATAGAATATATGACATCAACTGCGATTGGGCAAAGCTGAAAATGTGTACCCAGCCGGGATTCGAACCCGGGTCTCCTGCTTTCTAGGCAGTTGCGCTGACCCCTACACCACTGGGGACACAGTGATCACCGCACCTGCAAGGACTACCTAAGCACGCCTCCCGTCAGATACAAATTCCCAGCTTCGCCCTGCCCACAGTACTCAAACTCGTAGTTCAACTAATTCCCGTAAGAGTAAGGGCTTCAAACTTTGCCCACCCCTCCCCACTAACGATAGGATCATTGCCCGTCACCAGCATAATATATATATACGTTTGAAGCCCTTACTCTTACGGGAATTAGTTGAACTACGAGTTTGAGTACTGTGGGCAGGGCGAAGCTGGGAATTTGTATCTGACGGGAGGCGTGCTTAGGTACTCCTTGCAGGTGCGGTGATCACTGTGTCCCCAGTGGTGTAGGGGTCAGCGCAACTGCCTAGAAAGCAAGAGACCCGGGTTCGAATCCCGGCTGGGTACACATTTTCAGCTATGCCCAATCGCAGTTGATGTCATATATTCTATGAATATTAAATAATAACAACTGCATGATCAGAAGTGACGAATATATAGAATGTAGGTTATTTCAGAAACGTCACAGTTACGTTTAACAATTACGAGTATGAATCATCAGGTGCATAATTTATTGGTGGCATACTAACATTTTTACCGGATCGAGATCGAACCCGTAGTTCCCGTTTTCCGCGAGTGGTCGCCTTAGTCATTACGGTATCCGTGCACGACTCTCAGACCGACACGAACTTTCCTTTGCCACAGATTATCTGCTACCCTTGCAGAAGAGAAATACTGCCCTTAGTACCAGTTTTGATCTTTTCATTGATTATATACCGTATGGGAATCTTCCCACTGTTTTTCTTGTTAACCAGCTCTTAGTGTGCAGTCTTATGACGGCTAACTACATATTTGGTGACTGCTTCTAGCATCCTTTTCGCGTGTTTATTTATGTACTCTGTCACCAAATATGCCTAGGTAGCAAAGTGGTAAGCGTGTCTAACACTTTGGCGACCAAGCCCGAGCGTTGGGCGAGCCACAAATTGTGTTCGGAAGACTGCAAACGAGCGTGCTTCTGGCCGCGGGTTTCATGACGGCCGGCCGCGGTGGCCGAGGGGACTGAGGCGCTCCAGTCACGGTCTCCACGGCCACTACGATCGGGGGTTCGAATCCCCCCTCGGGCATGGATATTTGTCCCGTCATTAGTGTTAGTTAGGTCATAAGTAGTTTGTAAGTTTAGGGACTGATGACCCCGTCGTTAAGTCCCATAAGCTATACGAACATTTGTTTCATGACGCTCAACTAACTTGTTGCTTGAAAACTTAGTCATTTCACGCGGGAAGTGTCATGCAGTTAAATATGAACTGCAGAGTACTTATGTAGATGGGCATTTCGCTACCTGTTACCACTGATTCTGCCCATGTTTGCTCGCATTGCTGGGAGTTCTGCATGCGTTCTCGTTCGTGTTTCGTTTTTTCTGTAATTCTGCTAGAAATATGTCTTGTCTGTAGAGTGAGCAACAATTTTTGTGAGCTAAAGAGAAAGTATTCAATGATTCTGAATCGGAGGAGCAAATATCTGCCGGCCGCGGTGGCCGAGGAAACTGAGGCGCTCCAGTCACGGTCTGCACGGCCACTACGGTCGGGGGTTCGAATCCCCCCTCAGGCATGGATATTTGTGCCGTCCTTAGCATTAGTTAGTTTGTAAGTAGTTTGTAAGTTTAGGGACTGATGACCCCGTAGTTAAGTCCCATAAGCTGTACAAACATCTTTTAGCAAATATCTGAGTAGTAACAACGAAGATTCCTATTCAGATAAGCTTCAGTGTGGTGCAGTTTCTCACCACCACTATTATTACTACGGACATTTATTCTGTAGTTACAATATAGTTATATTTAAGTAAATGTGATCTGTTTTGAAGTTGAATCTCATGATGAAACAGTATCCAACACGTGCTTCCGAGATTTATTTGGAAATGAGTAAACAGTTTACTGTCAAAACAAGCAGAACATGTCCTACATGTCAGGAAGCTTCATACTTTTCCACACAGAAGATTAATTACCAATGAAATTACCCTAAACTATGCTGGTTAGAACTGTGCCAGTTATTTAGTCAACTGGCGAGCGATTTAGAAACTTAACGTGTTTAAACTACTCGGCCTAGTAAAGTTGCTAAGTAAAACGGTTTAGTCGACTCGAGACAGTGAAACAGAATATTAGTCGGGAAGCGGGTGAGTTAGCTTCCAGACTGCAGTCCACTTATGGCTGGCGCGTCAGTGAACAGGTGTGAACATCTGATTAGTAGCGGGCCTTTAACATCCGTCTTCTTTCCGCTCACTCAAAAATGTTCAAATGTTTGTAAAGCCTATGGGACTTAACTACGGGGTCATCAGTCCCTAAACTTACAAACTACTTATGAACTACTTACGAACTAGGACGGCACAAATATCCATGCCCGAGGGGGGATTCGAACCCCCGGCCGTAGTGGCCGTGTTGACCGTGACTGGAGCGCCTCAGTCACCTCGGCCACCGCGGCCGGCTCCGCTCTCTCTTTTCATTCTTGTGGATTAGTAAAAATAGCTCGTTGTAGTAACGAGACAACGATTAAGTATGTTTTTATTTACGTAGAACACTAGTGCTCACGGAGCGTGATACAAAAATAAAGCAGCTATGGGTTCTAAACTGTAGCAAAAACAGTCATAGTTGCGAAATGCACAGTACTTCAGGGACAGTACCGTATCGCCGGCTGCGGTGGCCGAGGGGACTGAGGCGCTCCAGTCACGGTCTGCACGGCCACTACGGTCGGGGGTTCGAATCCCCCCTAGGGCATGGATATTTGTGCTGTCCTTAGTCTTAGGTAGTTCATAAGTAGTTTGTAAGCTTAGGGACTGATGACTCCGTAGTTAAGTCCCATAAGTTCTACAAACATTTTTTGAGTACCGTATCTTAAGAAATTGTACCTCATCCCATCAATAGCGGTTCCGGGACGCGACTTATCCCGATACACCGAAAAAGTTACCTTTGTTTTGGTTTGTTTCGACAGTTTATTCGGTAAAACATATTTTTCAAATGTTCAAATGTTTTTAAAGCTTATGGGACTTAACTGCGGGGTCATCAGTCCCTAAACACAAACTTACTTCTCACGACTGGGGACGGCCTCGCTCATCGTAGCATAGCGCCTCAATGCGCTCGGTCGTTCCGCCGCAGCTAGCATATTTTTGTAGAGGTTTCCATAAAAGTAATAACGTTCACAGCAAGGCACAGTATTTGGAACGTGTGAATTAGACAGACTGCCAGTATCTGCTAGATGCACAGATTTTCGTAGGGTGCGTTGTTAGCCAGTTAGTAAATTACAAGGTGTTCTTAGTGACAGTAGTGCAGTGTGTGTAATTTTATAAATTAACAAACCGAAACGAACAAATCCTACAGATCTAACACCGAAAAAGAGAATGTTTCCGTTTCGACATAAATGGCTGATGGGGGAAGAGTGGTTAAAACCAAAAATCAACAATGTTCATCAGGCGTAAGTACTGTTATAGGAATGCCGGCCGCGGTGGCCGGGGGACTGACGCGCTCCAATCATGGTCTGCACGGCCACTACGGTCGGGGGTTCGAATCCCCCCTCAGGCATGGATATTTGTGCCGTCCTTAGCATTAGTTAGTTTGTAAGTAGTTTGTAAGTTTAGGGACTGATGACCCCGTAGTTAAGTCCCATAAGCTATACAAACATTTTTGTTATAGGAATTGCTAGTCGGCCATGTGGGAAAAAGTGATATCACTCAACATTGCCAATGTGCTGAACACAAAAAAATAAATAAAATTACTGTAAAATCTAGCTTGTCTTTGAAAAATGTCTTTTCTATTATGACTTCTGCTAAAAATGTTAAATTAGCGGGTGAAACTCCTACACGTCCCTCCTTCCTCTCCTTGGATGGGCAGTATTCAAACCCCTCCCCCCCTCCCAGTAATCCGTAATTTTCACGAGTAGATACGGCAACCCTGTTATAATACAAAATTATAGAATTACATTTCATATTATTAAGAGATCTTCCTGTCCACGAGAACTGCGGAAAGTGAAGAAATCGCAGCGTACGTGCCAAAAGTGGATTGGTTTAAGATAACGGTAATCACGAATATCTCAAATATGAATACAGAAGCTACGAAAAGTATAAACAATTTGGTTAGTCAACACTTAACACACATACTTTAACATAAGTACATAAGGAATTTAAAACTTCAATATTCACTGAAATCCTCCACACTTAATCTTCTAGAAAATCAAACGCAATTGTCAAGGAATCGACCCCTTCCTACGACACAGTCTGCATACTATCCTCGAAATGTTTGGGAGTTGTGTGATCCACAATGTGGTGAAGTTTTTGGCAGTGAATAGACTTCAAGAGGCTGTGGCTGATCCTTCTAGTTTCCATTATTCCTGTTTGAATATTTTCTATGTTCACAGAAAACTGCGTAATCCTATTCTCTATATGTAGTTTGTCTTAGCCAATTATGCAAATACCGCTCATGAATGGCCGTGCGGTTCTAAGCGCCATGCCAGGGACTGTGCAGCCTCTCTCGACAGAGGTTCAAATGTTTGTAAATCTATGGGACTCAACTGCTTGGTTATTAGTCTCTAGCTTACAAAGTACTTAAACTAAGGTCAAACAACCTAAGGACAACACATACACCCATGCCCGAGAAGGACTCTAACATCCGACGGCGAACGACCGCGCGCACCGCAGCACGGCGCCTCAGTGCGCACGGCTAATCCGCCGTGGCTGTCGACAGGCGTTCAAGTACTCTCTCTGCCATGGGTGTGTATGATGTTCTTAGGAATATGGCGTTTGATTTACTAGTAGATTAAGTGTGGAGGATGTCGGTGAATATTGAAGTATGTTTCAAATGCCTTACGTACTTACTTTACAGTCCAAACGAAAACTGTGTGTTAAATGTTGCCTAACCGAATTGTTGATACTTTCAGTTGTTTCTATATTTAGATTAATGAGACATTCGTGCTATACCGGTATCTTACACCAATTAACATTTGGAACGTACGCTACGTCAGATCCTATCCCTGACAATCTAGATTCCTTCAATTTCTGCAGTTCTTAAGAGTAGAAAAATCTGCTAATAATATGAAATGTACGTATCACGTGTACAGAGTTACATTTCTCAGATATTTTGAAATCTGGGTACCAAAATACCAAAAGCATTTTCTACACCCTACGATAGATTATAATTTAAAATCATTTGCCTAGCACTCAGTTGATTTCCTGGAAATGGTTTAATCCTTTCCATCCCAAAGGGTCCATGTGGATCCAGTAGCAAGGAAGTACAACACTGCCTTCAGTTTAATTTACGCAAGTACGGCTTTTCTTTGATGAGCATTAATACGCTAGATGCATTTTTATGACAGGAAATTGGAACATTTTTCTGACATTTGAATGTTAAAAATATTCTTTGGGTCTTAAGTTCTGAATTCTTTGAGAAGCAAAATTGACGCTTCATGCAAATTTTTGCGGCCAATAGATTTTTACAACCACTTTCTCTTCCTTACATTATCATCTGTTCTTCCGCTTTTTTCCATTAGAGTCATTGCTGCAAATTGTACAGCTCGGTTAGCCCTCGTTTTCCGTATCAGCTGCAGCGCTCGCTCGTCATCAGCCAACACTTGGCTGCCGACTGCATCGTATGTGGGCGCCCACATGGTAACTTACCGTTTAGCTGTCAGGCAGAGCTACTGAAGCATTTGCTGTGGACATGAATGCATTGTGGCTCGAAAAGAGGTTATAAGGTGAATATCAACAAAAGTAAAACAAGGTTAACGGAATGTAGTCCAAATAAATCAGGCGATACTGGTAGACTTAGATTAGGAAACGAGTTACAAAAGAAAACAGTCACCAATTGAAGTGTGGCAGATTTATTCACGACCGGTTTCGAGTAAGTATTGTCCTTCTTCAGGTATATTAATTGTACCCTATAGGTTTACTCAGAGTATTGTGTAATAACACTTGATGGTCAGAAGGGCAATAATTGCTCGAAATCGGTTTGTGAATAAATCTGCAACTGGCGGCTGTTTCTTTTCTAACCTATTAAACACATTTGCTGCCATAGATAAAACATTTAATTAGGAAATGAGACGTAAAAATGGTAGTTGGGTGTTTCTACTTGGGTAACACAATAGTTGATAATGAAAAAAGTAGAGATGTTATAAAAGACTTAGAATAGCAAGAAAAACGTTTCGGGAAAAGGGAAATAACGAATATAAATTTAAATGTTACAAGATACTTTCCGAGGATATTTGTTTGGATGATAACGTGCCTAGTTAAACAGTCTACATTGCACCACTCAATTTTAATGATTACAAGTTCCGACCCTATTTTGGAACACACCATAGATGAAGCAGTTAGAGCTAACAGACTGAGATGGTGGGGTCATGTTACACGCATGGGAGAACGCAAGGTTACCTAAGAGACTCATGAGCTCGTCAGCGGAAAGTAAGAGGAGTCGAGGTAGATCAAGAAGAAAGAACTTAGATTCGGTGCAGAATGATTTTGAAGTAAAAGGCATAACATCAGACGAGGCATCACTGTTAGCATTGAATAGGGGATCATGGAGGAATTTTATTAGAGGTTCTATGCTCCAGACTGAACGCTGAAAGGCATAATCATCTCTAATGATGATGATGATGATGATGATTCAAACCTTACTCCGCAATACAGAATTCTTTACATTTATATAGTAATAGAAATAAACAATATACTAAAAATAAAAAGTAAATTACGCCATAACAATAATTGACGTGTGGAGCTTAGCAGGATCTGACGAATCCTCCAGGTGTTAACTATTGGAGAAACCATGATGCCACGGCGGATTAGCCGTGCGCACTGGGGCGCCGTTCTGCTGTGCGCGCGGCCGTTCCTCGTCGGGGGTTCGAGTCCCCCTCGGGCATGGGGTGTTTGTGTTGTCCTTAGGTTCGTTTACCTTAGTTTAAGTAGTTTGTAAGCTACGAACTAATAACCAAGCAGTTGAGTCCGATAGATTTACAAACATTTGAACATATGTTTTTAGAAACCTTGATGCTACACGGTTAAATAGAAGAAAATACTCCCTCTAGTAGTCGTAACACGTGACTAGTAACCAATCGAATGGCTTCTTAAAATTTTTAAACAATTAAAAAATCCTTTGTTTTATTTACATTTCAATTCAATTACTTTATTCCGTTTCTGTAAATGTAAAGTACTCTGTATTCCAGAGTAAGATTTGGAGATAGTCAAAAACATATTGACATCGGTAATCAATAAAACTGAATAGCACAATCTAGACTGTATCGTTGAGACACAGATCTTTCTTACTTTCGAATTGTAACCGAACATATAAGAGACTGCGACTGTTTTTTTTTTTTTAAATGGGTAGCCAGGATAACAAACAGCGAGAAAAAGAAATCTGTGGCACAACTTGACTAAAACAAGGAACTGGTGGCTAAAACGCATCTTGGGCCATTAAGGAATCGCGGGGATAATAACGAATGGAAGTTTGGGTAATAGAAGTTGTGGAGGGAGATGAAGGGTTGTCTACAGTCAGTATGTATGTAGGCTGGGGAAGGTGAAGAGCCTCATAATGATTAAAAAAGATCCGCTGAAGCTGTATTGAAACTTTATCAGTTCAAAAATGTTCAAATGTTTGTAGAGCTTATGGGACTTAACTACGGGGTCATCAGTCCCTAAACTTACAAACTACTTATGAACTAGCTGATACCAAGGACGGCACAAATATCCATGCCCGAGGGGGGATTCGGAACCCAGCCCGTAGTGGCCGTGCAGAACGTGACTGGCGCACCGCAGACCTCTCGGCCACCGCGGCCGGCACATTATCAAAAAAGCACGGCCCGTTTCGTGACCTGTAGTCACATCATTAGTTTTAAAACTTATAGAACATTATTTAAGAAGTACAGTAATCTTTATAATATCCCCAGATATTTTAATGATTATGGTAACTATTGAATAATGTCTTAACAATATTAACCTAATGGTGTAACTAAAGGTCACGAAACTGGTCGTGCTTTTTTAATAAAGTTTTAATACAACTGCAGCGATTCTTTTTAATCATCATGAACAATTTTAGTAGTGAATGTTCGCTCTCCATACTTTTGTGGTGAAGCGCCTTGCACTGCATTGACTAACACGGGGAGCTGTATCCAACCAGGTTGCAGATAGAAGCCCACAAGAACAAAGTATTCAGATAGTCCTTTCTCTTGTTCGTCTGCAAAGTATTAGATGACAGACTTTGGCGTGTTGTTGTTTAGAGGGGACTAGACTGTGTGGTCATCAGTCCCCTTTGGCATGTTAATAGGAATTGCAAATTCGGCTACGAAAGATTTTTGTGTCTCGTTTCCGCCGGAGGTGTCGGTGGCCGAGTAGAATAAGACCGACAACAGCATTGGAGGGATTCCTACCAAATAAATTAATAAGGGACTGAATTGGTCCCCTATGGTACATAAAACAGAACAGGAAGCTTTTGCAGAACATTTAGACGAATTCAAAATCCCCAAGATTGCCGATGTTTTACTGAAGCTCGAAATTTAGCGCGGCCTTCAATGCGACATTCGTTTAATATTATTCACAACGAAACTCTGTTGAAATGTGGCGGAAAATCCAAAGAGATTCTGGTCCTATGTTATCTACAGCAGCGGAAAGACTAAGTGAATGCCTTTATTGCGCGATAGGGACGGCAATGAATACAATGCCACTAAAGCTGAGTTATTAAATGCAGTTTTCAGAAATTATTTCATGAAATAAGACGAAGTATTTTGTGTCCCAGCCTCGTCGCCGCTTTTGTGTCTCGTTTCCGTCGTAGGTGTCGGTGGCCGAGTAGAAAGACCGACACAGGAATAAAGGATGCACGCTTGTGCGGTATGGAGGTGACCAGCCAGTGGGACAGCAGAAACTAGAAACACTAGAGTAAATCAGAACTATATATATATATATATATATATATATATATTTGACAGAGATTTAGTAATACTTAACTTTTACATAGCTCAGTACTGCAGAATGCTGATACATAGTTGAGCTAGAGGCCTGTCTAGTGCCTAACCGATAGCCAAGTCTTTACTGGTGCCTATCTGATTCCGAAGTGTTAACTGGTTCCTATCTCAGTCCCAAGTGAACGATGTCGTTCAGTGGTGGCCACGAGCGGAGTTGTAGCAGAGGGCGCTCGTGGCTGACGTCTTAAGAACGCCGCGCCGTGCGTGCATGGCGGCGCGCGGCGAAAGTAGGTGGCGCGCACTTTAGACTTGTGCGACACCACAAAGACTAAATCACCAACTTATCTCCTCTTGCTTCACAAATCTCTTCAACTGCAAGCCTATGGAAATATATGATCATGTACACTTTTACTCTCTCTCTCTCTCTTGTGTGTGTGTATGTGTGTGTGTGTGTGTGAGAGAGAGAGAGAGAAAGAGAGAGAGAGAGAGAGAGAGAGAGAGAGAGAGAGAGAGAGAGAGAGAGACTTTGTGTGTGTGGTTCCCTTACTCGACTGCGAGGAAAACAAGAGAAGCGGCCCGTTCTAACATGGGCGGCGCGTTGCAGGTTCCTGGCAAACCTGGTGGTGGTGCTGGGCGAGTACGATATCACGGGCGAGCTGGAGTCGAAGCGATCCGTGACGAAGAACGTGCGGCGCGTAATCGTGCACCGCCACTACGACGCGGCAACGTTCGCCAACGACCTCGCCCTGCTGGAGCTCGAGTACCCGGTGACGTTCGACGAGCACATCGTGCCGATCTGCATGCCCAAAGAGAACGAGGACTTCACCGGCCGCATGGCCACGGTCACCGGCTGGGGCCGCCTCAAGTACGGTGAGTATCGCCAACTCCAACTGTGTCTGCCTTTCTGTTAACCGCAGGAAACTGTATTAACTTCCGTCGACAAAATTAAGGAGGCTGTGCTGGGACAGTTTTAGCGTATTTCGGTATTGAGCACTTACGGTCTTCAGTAGTCAGTGCTAGGCAGGGCTGTAGCTATTAAGGCTAGTTTCCACGACTACACTAGGTTTCATGAAACTGTGCTACTGGCCAGTGCGCATGCGCGGTAGGCGTTCGCGCAACTCGTTGGCGAAACTAAACAGTTTCGGCACCTTCCAACTTCGGCGAAACTGATTGCGCGTGTTTTTAGGTTAGGTGATGACCAATACAGAACAAAACACACCATAAAGGGTTGAAAGGAACAAATAATACGGTTTTTGAACATATATGCGATGCAAAGGTGTTTGTGCCATTTTAACGATGAAAATTTCAGGAATAAGCAGTGGCGTGTTAGTCCTCTTGAAGCAACTATTCGTTAATTAAATATTGATGGGTTGACGATTAGTGAATTGCAGACTAAAGCACATTCATTTCCAAATACCTATACAAACGAACTATGGCAATTGTGGATTTGAGAACACGGTACATGTATTGTAGAGATATCTATTTGACAAGAAACGTAATACAATTTGTAATTTCAGTTCTTGTGACAATGCTTCACGCATAACAGTATCTTGTTTCTTTATTGCACTCAGTTTAAAAGGAACGTAAACTGCTCTGGTGACATTCTGAGTTGATTAAAATAACTTCTAGTGTCTTCGATCACAATTTTTTTCAGCAACTGATCTGACGTCTTTTTTAATCCATTCACGAACCCAAACACGTTTCTTATTCTTTTTATGTTTAGCCTTATTCAGCGACTTCACACAGACAAGCAATAGATTCGCCACAACTCGTACAGCTACCAAAACGTTCATTTTACGACGACTGCGGCACTCCAAAACAACGAAACTGAATGGCATAATTTCGGTGACGTGTCTACAGACATACACGAAACCAGTTGCGTGCAATACATTTCACGCAACGAGTGTCGCAACCTGGTGTCGTCGTGTAGACTAGCCTTTAGACAATCAGAACACGAGAGAAGCTGGAGGTTAAAAAAAGACAGATTCAACCTTTGCCGATCATCTGCTCAGAGAAAACCATGTTTACGTTGTACACTGTGAAATCCTACATCCCCTGAAGAAAAGCAGAAATATGACACTACTGGAAATATTGGAAATCAATAACATTTGTCTAAGGATGCCAGTTTAGTATTAAACGATCAGATCCAGTTCCCCTATACACCTCTACTGAAATAAGTTTTATTTTCCAGATTTCCTTTTCAACAAAAATAATCGTGTCAATTTTGATCCTTTACACATACTTATTATATTTATATATAAATGTTAATAACTTTCATAAATATGTACTTGTAATGAACTTTCGAATTTCTATGATAATAGCTTTGTAAATCGTAACATGTGTGAAACATCTTTGAAAACGTGTATACTACAGTCAGTTGTCACCTGATGATGGCCTAAGAAGCCGAAAGCCGGTTTGTGACCAATAAATAAGTTTTGCAGAACATCAGGAAGTTGTTCCTTTTTGATATTATTATCATGTTGTTTCAAGCACCGACGGAAAATCAATTAATTTTACTGATTTATTACTTATGGAAATTTCGTCTTGGTTTTCGCCTCACATCATGGAGCACCGATTTGTTTCACGCCATACCGCAGATTCTTCTTTCTCCACCATTACTTTTCGCACTAATTTCCACTTCGCTGATGCACTATCCATAATTGTGTTTCGCACAGTTCAGACGTATATGTTTTGACTGTGATAGTCTGCACAGTGTGTTGTTGTTGTGTTGCCAACATTGCAATAGTAATTTTTTATAATGCTTTATATTACATAAGTAAATACGCTATGACATAATTTAATATAAAGCATTATAAAAAATTACAATTCCGATGTTGGAAACACTACAGCAACACACTGTGCAGGCTGTCACATTCAAAACAAATACGTCTGACCTGTGCCAAACTTATGGTTAGTGCCTTAGTGAAGCGGAAATTAGTGCGAAACGTAGTGATGCTGAAAGAATGATCTACAGTACAGCATGACACAAATCGACGCTCCATGACGTGAGACGAAAATCAAGACGAAATTTCCGTAAGTAGCAAATCAGTACTTTACACGTTTTGCTAACGTACTGTTTTCGTTCCAAGAAACAAATCACATTGTAAATATCCATTACTGACCACGGAAAATATTTTACTGCCATTAAAACGAAACGCGTCTGGGGAAAACAGTCGCTTGTTATTTGTAGTTCCACAGACGAAAAAAAAAACACCCAACCATAGTTTAAGTCTTTGTATGTTCATCTTGTCTCAGAGGACTTGGATACGGCTGTATAATTATTTATAAATAGATCAACAGACGCCTTCAGCCGTTAATGTTGTAAATCTTTTATTACTTACTAGTTTGGTAACTCATTGTTACCATCTTCAGACCCTGTACAAGACAACAATAATGATGGATATAACAACGTAGTGTATAAAACGGAAGGTAAATGACATTATGTTAACGTTCTTTCTGTTTCTTCTTAATAATATCTAATTAACTGAGGAACTATAACAGATGAGATTTAGCTCCCACATTATTTCTTAATATTAGATGATATTAGATATGTACTGTACTTTATTATAGTCACCATCTTATCAGTTCCCAATTTTATTATACCCATGAATATAGGGTGACATTAAGGTCAATTCACTATAACAACTTTGTATATTGCGTATGTAATTTGATATCCTGTTTTATAAACGTACTTTGTTATATCTGTCATTATTGTTGTCTTGTACCTGGTCTGAAGATGGTAACAGTTACCGAAACTAGTAAATAGTAAAATATTTACAACATTAAAGGCTGAAGACATGTGTTGATCTATTTATAAATCATCATAGTTTATGTTATTCTGAATGCCTAGGGACTGATGACCACAGTAGTTTGTTGCCATAGATTTACAAACATCAGAATTCTTTTTACCGCTCTTAACGACAACGTACACGAATGATTTTTATTTAGTGCACACCTTTGACAGAGTTCCTTTAGAATTATATGTTTCATTGGCCTTCTTGTTAAATAAATTTAAACATCTGTACTTCAGTTTTCCTCTTCATGTATTTATGTAATGTTGAGTGGGTGTCCCGTGTTCGTCTGGGGCTGACTGTGTCGCTATACTTATCTGAGTGTGATGTTGGGATGTATTAATTGCTGTTGAATCTTCCGGGTTATATGGTAGTGGTCGAAGAAACATATCTGCTCCTGACGTTTCGTCCAGAGCTGCGCTGGACATCTTCAGAGATGCTATTGATAGCGGTGAGTCTTGAAGACTGACGAGTCGGGCGTCGGAGAGTGGTATAAATACTGTCTAAAAGGGGGCGTTTCGGAAAACTTCATGATTTCTCAATTTTACCCAGTCGTCAAAGACTTTTGTGTTCTTTCAGTCTTGTATTCACATTCCTTTTTGTAGTACCAATATACACTTTTCCGCAAGAACACGGAATTTTGAACACTCCACTTGATGATAGAGGACGGCACAAATATCCATGCCCGAGGGGGGATTCGAACCCCCGACCGTAGTGGCCGTGCAGACCGTGACTGGAGCGCCTCAGTCCCCTCGGCCACCGCGGCCGGCCGACTGAAAGAACACAACAGTTTTTGCCGACTGGGTAAAATTGAGAAATCAGCTGTAGCTGAACATGTTTTCCAATCAGGAAATCATGAAGTGAAGTTTTCCGAAACGGAAATTTTATCTACAACGACGAACTATTATCCACGACTGTACGGAGAAGCAATCGAAATATACAAACATGGGGATAATTTTAATAGAAAGGAAGAAGCAATGGACTGTGGCTCTTCAGAGTAGGTAGTTACTCTTTAATCTTTGACCATCGACTATCGAAAGTTATGTTTTATCTTTGACAAGGCTTATCTCTGCTGCGCACGTGAACACTTGACCACGCCCCATTTAGACAGTATTTATACCGCTCTCCGACACCCGACTCGTCAGTCGGCAAGACTCACCGCTACCAGAAGCACTTCTGAAGATGTCCAGCGCAGCTCTGGACGAAACGTCAGGAGCAGATATGTTTCTTCGAACACGACCATATAACCCGGAAGATTCAACAGCAATTATTTCAGCCGGTCGTGAAAGCCTTCACTGCATGATTGGGATGTATTGTTTGTTGACGTACTAAAGTACTAATGAGATGTCAAATGGTAAAGTATATCAATGTGCATTTTAATGAGAATTTGCCGGTAATCTACATTTGCGACTGTTTTGTGCAGGAGGCGGGGTGCCAAGTGTGCTGCAGGAGGTACAGGTGCCTGTGATTGAGAACAGCGTCTGCCAGGAGATGTTCCAGACTGCCGGCCACTCCAAAGTCATCCTCAACAGCTTCCTGTGCGCCGGATACGCCAACGGCCAAAAGGACTCCTGCGAGGTAACATATTATTACGTACATCAGCCCACTTCCTCGGCGTTCAAACGTCTGTAAAATAAATCACAATGTATTTTCTATAATACTAAAAAATAAGATCGAGACAGATATTTTAATGGCGAATAAAAAGTTCTCAGGTTTCCGTCCGCGTCAGGTGGTTAAAACTCAACGAGCTTTCGGCCAAGCACTCCTTAGCCTTGTCAAGTGGTATTGACTGCCTAGTGGCTGCAAATACGGGCTTATATAAACTAGCTGCCGGCTGTGACGTCACTGGTGCTCTGCGACATCGCCATATATGGGCATGCTTTGAGTCGGTGTTCGATGCGCCCGTTTTAACTGCGCGATCGCTAGATCCCACGCCACGCTGAGCTGCAGGCCACCGTCTCTGTTAAGGTTGTTATCAGATGTTTTAATTTCGATGGCTTCTTTAATAATATTGTCCCAGAAGCCGTTCGTGCGGGCCACGACGGCAGTTTCATCGAATTTGATGCGATGGCCGTTTACTAAAGCATGCTCAGCTAAAGCGGATTTGTCTGGGTACCGTAAACGATAAAACCTTTCATGTTCCTTCCTTCGTTGTTCAACAGTTCGTACTGTTTGCCCGACATGAGACTGGCCACACTCGCAAGGTATCTTGTAGACCCCAGGTGTTCTGAGACCTATTGCGTCTTTAACTGGTCTCAGTAATTGCCGGATTTTCGTCGGGGGCCTGAAGACTGATTTGATCTTGTGTCTCTTCAACAGGCGGTTTATCCTGCCCGACACAGAACCACAGAATGGCAAAAAAGCTAGTTTCTTTCCTTCTTCCTCGTCAGTGGTCTTATTGTGTTTCCTTCCTGAAATCGCATCACTTATTTCACGATCATTGTAGCCATTATTCCTGAAGACCTTGAGTAGATGTTTCAACTCGTGGGGCAGGTTATCGGCGTCTGATATTGTTTTTGCACGATGTGCCAAAGTTTGCAATACAGTGCGCTTCTGTGCCGGATGATGGCTTGTGGCGTGCATGTACAGATCAGCGTGGGAAGGTTTTCTATAGACGCTGTGACCAAGGCATCCATTCCTTTTGCGACGGACGAGAACGTCGAGGAAGGGCAATGTACTCTGTTTTTCTACCTCTATGGTGAACTGGATGTTAGTGTAGATGCTGTTTAGATGTTCTAAGAACTCGTCAAGTTTCTCACGTCAGTGTGGCCAAATAACGAACGTATCGTCAACGTATCGGAAGAAACATTTAGGCTTCAATGGCGCCGTGTCTAAGGCAATATTTTCAAAATTCTCGTCGCGGTCTAAGGCGTCTCGCTGCGGAGCGTGCGGTTGCTCGCCGTCGGAGATTCGAGTCCTCCCTGGGGCATGGGTGTGTGTGTTTGTCCGTAGGTTAGTTTACCTAGGTTTCAAAAAAATGTTCAAATGTTTGTTAAGCTTATGGGACTTAACTATGGGGTTATCAGTCCCTAAACTTACAAACTAATTATCAACTAGCTTATCCTAAGGACGGCACAAATATCCATGCCCGAGGGGGGATTCGAACCCCCGACTGTAGTGGCCGTGCAGACCGTGACTGAAGCGCCTCAGTCCCCTCGGCCTACCTAGGTTTAAGTAGTTTGTAAGCTACGGACTGATGACCACGCAGTTTGGTCCAATACATTTACAGACATTTGAACATTTTTCAAAATTCTCCATGAACAGGTTCGCAACCGATGGAGCTAACGAGCTTCCCACTGCAACGTCGTCCGTCTGATCATAATACTGGCCGTTGTACAGAAAATAGGAAGACGTAAGTGTGTGCCTAAATAGCTCGACCACTTCACTTGCCGAAAGCTCGTGGAGTTTTAACCACCTGACGCAGACGGAAACCCGAGTTATCGCCACTAGACAATAAATTCCTACACATTTTAATGGTGCTCTCCAAATGTTACAGCACGAAATATAAATTAGCATCTGTAGCAAAAATAAAGGAACATAACGCAATTGGATAGATAGTAGAGTAGGAAGTAGTTCTGTTTGGTCTAATTACGACGTGTGAAACCTGTTATCAGCCAAATCATCTGGGATGGTACTCCGAGCCGCTGAGTCCGCAGCGCGCGAGTCAGCCAAATGATACTGACATTCTTATACTCTGCTGTCATCCAAAATGCAACGCCAAGAAGGCTCGGAGATGTAACAGTCAAATTTATTTGAGAGGTAAAACGTTTTACTAAGATCACATGATTGAAAATTCAAGCCCATGTCAAGTGAGGGAGATGGTGAAATCAGTATAGAGTGCTGTCGCCATATCTGGTAATAACCGCTGCCATACGCCTCGGCATTGAACAAAAAAGGGTCTGAATGTGTTGTTGGGTTGTAGCAGTCCATGGTAATTCACCATATTGCCAAAGTTGATTTAGGGTACCAGTAGGTAGTGTGCTCTGAGCCAATTGTTGCGCAGTCATCGAGTAGACATTTTAGATAGGGGAATGGCTGGAAGAACAGGGAGGCCACGGCTGAAGTGCAATCGAATAGGCGACGAAGAAGTTACGCATTATCCTGTTGAAATGTGGCCGTCTACATCTTCATTTACATCCATACTCTGCAGTCTACTCAAAGGTGCATGGCAGAGGGTACTCAGTACCAGTAATAGTTACTTGCTTTCCTGTTCCACTCCCGTATAGAACGAAGGAAGAACGAATGTTTGTATGTATCTGTATGAGTCCTAATCTATCTGATATTATTTTTGTGGCCTTTACGCGAAATGTAGGTTAGCAGCAGTAGAATCGTATTGCAATCCGCTTCAAATTCCGGCTCTCTACATTTCTTAAACACTTTTCCTCGAAAAGAACACCGCCTTCCCTGCAGCGATTTCCATTTGAGTTCCCGAAGTATTTCAGTAACACTCGCGCATTGATCGAATCTACCAGTAACAAACGGAGTCGGTCGCCTTTGAACTGCCTGTTTCTTCCTTTCAACTGATCTGGTTGGGATTCCAAACACCGATCACTACTACAGACGAGTCGTACAATCGTTTTATATGGCATCTGATTTACAGAAGAGTCACACCCGAAATTCGCCCAATAAACCGATGTCGACCATTCGCCTTCACCACGACTGTCCTTATATGCTGGTTTCATTTTATATTGCTGTGCGGCGTTACGCTTACATATTTAAGTGACGCGACTCTGTCAAGCAACACACTACTAATGCTGTACTCGAACATTCCTACTCATCTGCATCACCTTACATTTCTTTACATTTAGAGCTAGTAGCTATTCCGCATACCACCTAGATATTTAGTCCACGTCACCCTGCATCCTACTATAGTCATTCAATGTCGACACCTTCCTGTACACCACAGCATCATCAGCAAACAGCAGCAGATTGCAACTCACTCTGTCCGTCAGATCATTTATATAAATAGAAAATAATAGCGGTCCTATCACATTTCCATGGGGCACTCAGTTCACCGATGAGGTGTCCCTGCATTTAAGCAAAATGGATTATATATAACAGCATTCTCTTTCCGCACCTAGCTGTTTTAGCGAAATTTGTGTTTTGCAATCCAGAATGAAATGCAGCTAGCAAAGGAAATTTCAGAGCGGCAGGGAGCTTTGCTAAAGAGAGATCAAAAAGACTTGATCCGAAACGAATCTTTGATGTCCTAAAATGTATTGGAATTTAATGCTAATAGAGAATTTATTACTTTTCTGCTCTTAATCTGTTAGTTGGAAATGCTTTCGTTCCTAAATATGAATCAATAGAACATATAGTGTTATTAAGAACAAAAATCCGGGAGTGTAATTTTTCCATTCCAATACCGACTGTCAGTGAAAGCCTTTGTAGTCTTTCCATGAGGTTTAAGCGTTTCCTAGTATTGTTTGCTAGCATTAGAAGTTACTATGTAGGAGTCGGTGAGCTCCGAAGATATAGGACGACAACGGCCTCAAACATTTCAGAGGTTCAGCACTCGCTGATTAATGTACCGATGTACCAATGTACCAGTATGATCGGGTTACAGTTTACAGATACCCTGGTGAGAAACTCGTGGACTGTTGTGTTGTGCATCTGGCCTGCACCTGTTACTTAGGTTTGGGGTAGTATTGAATTCTGTTCCTGCAGCCTCCTATTACGCATTACGGCAACGCTAATCAGCCAGCCTTACATCTCTGAAGTGTTCGAGGTTGTTCTGCTTCCATAACTTCGGAGCTTGCCGGAAGCCACATCGCAACGGGATACTGTACGACTACACCCGGCACGCAATGTTCAAAACTTCTTCGTCGCCCACCGGATAGCATTGCTGCCTTATCCTCCCTGTTTTCCCGAAATCTCGCCTAAATTTCCGGTCGATAAGTGCGGAACGTCTTGCCCCTGGATTTACCTCCTGCTGCTACATCAGATCACCTTTAAAAATATGTGGAAACATCGTGGACTGCATACCCCAACAACATATCAGGAGCCACTTTGAATGCCGAAGCTAGTTGCAACGGTTAATAGCCAGCAATGGCAGAAACACACAGTATAGATTTCATCGTCTTCCTCACTTCATGTGAGGCTTTATTTTCAGTCGTATCATCTTTATACGACGTGATATCTCCCAAATAAATTTGGCTGTGGTATCTCGAGTTCTTCTTGGTGTTTCAGTTTGGATGGACGGCTGTGTATTATTGATCTCTGCCTCTCATCTATACCAGTGTTTGTGACCATTGTAAATGCATCTTTTAATTTTTGAAAAACTGTCTAGAACTTCTCAAGGACAAAAGTGATTTTTCACACTGCTCGCGTACTTGTTTGGTTTATAAACACTGCAGATGACCGGCGAATTCAGTTAACTGCTGCAGTATTAGGTTAATATAACTGTCTTCTTCAACAGTTTAAGAGAAACAGAGACGATACTATTTGTGGCAAAAATTTTATAGACTGAAAAACGATTTTAGTTTGTTAATTAGTGTCTTAGGTAAAATTTCCGTGATATTGAGCTCATTTATAGACTGTGATGTTGATTCTTCTGGCCCGTCTATCGTTTTCTGCATATATAAACACCACTTTCACTTAACATCTGGATGTATAATCATACTCTGCAAGTCACTTTCCGGTGTCTGGCAGCGGGTACTTCGTCTACACTGCCACTTCCTTCTTTTCCTGTTTTAGGCGCGTATGGTTCGCGGAAAAGGAGACTGCAGGTATGATTATGTATGGACTAACTTTTTCCTCGTGGACTTTTCGCGAGAATATAAATAGGAGGAAGTGATATATTGGTTGACTGTTCTAGGAACATAAGCTCTGAGAACTTTGACAGAAGCCCATACCGTTTTGCAGAACGTTTCTCCTGCAACTTTTGCTACTGGAGTTTCCCTACCTTTTACACATGTTCGTAAATAACTTCAACTGACTAGACCACAATTGCCCTTTATTAAAGCAATACGCAACTCGACATACGTCATTATCAAAGGCTATAAAAAGACAATGGTATTAATAATGCATTCAACACTTTGATAAAACATAACAAATAAGTAACAATAACTACACTCACTATTAAAAGATTGAAAGATTCCCCTTAAAACTATTAGTGTCATAGACATATGACATACATGTAAGTTGTTAACAATTCACCCCAGAACATCCCTATAGGATGATAAAGTGCATACTGAAGTCCGCTTGACAGTGAGTGACTATGTACAAAATCTGTTTTTTTAATATGTTGTTGTTGTTGTCGCCTTCAGTCCGGAGGCTGGTCTGATGCAGCTCTCCACCATACTCTATCCTGAGCAAGCCTCTCCATCTCCTCATAAGACCTGCAACCTACATCCATTTGAATCTGCCTACTGTATTCATCTCTTAGTCTCCCTCTGCCATTTTTTCCACACACACTTCCCTCCAGCTCTAAATTCACGATTCCTTGATGTCTAAGAATGTGTCCTATCAGCCGATCCCTTCTTTTAGTCAAAGTATGTCAGAAATTCTTTTTCTCCTCAATTATGTTCGGTATGTCTTCATTAGTTACACGATCCACCCATCTAATCCTTAGCACTCTTCTGTAGCACCATATTTCAAAAGTCTCTATCCTCCTCCTGTCGCATTGTTTATCGTCCATGTTTCGCTCCCATACAAGGCAACATTCCACACAAATGCCTTCAGAAAGGACTTCCATACGCTTAAATTAATATTCGATGTTAACAAATGTCTCTTTTTCAAAAACGCTTTTCTTCCCATTGCCAGTCTGCATTTTATATCCTCTGTACTGCGGAGATCGTGTGTTATTTTACTGCCCAAGTAACAAAACTCACTTACCACCTTTATTATTCATTACCTAATTCCTTCAGCATCGCCTGATTTTCTAAGACTGCATACCATTACCCTTGTTTTGTTCTTGTTAATGTTCATTTTATACGTACCTTTCAACAAACTGTCCATTCAATTCAATTGCTCCTCCAGGTCCTTTGCTGCCTCTGACAGAATTACAATGCCATTGGCAAAACGAAAGATTTTTCTTTCTTAACCCTGAACTTTAATTCCTTATCCAAATTTCTCCTTGCTCTCATTTATGGCTTGCTCAATGTACAAATTGAACAACATTGGAGAAAGGCTACAACCCTGTCTTACACCCTTCCCAATCTCTACATCCCTTCCATGCCCTTCCACTCTGATAACTGCTGTCTGATTTCTGTACAAGTTATAAATAACCTTCCGTTCCCTATATTTTACTTCTGCTGATTTCAGAATTTGAAAGAGTATTCCAATCAACAATGTGAAAAGCTTTCTCCAAATCTACAAAAGCTAGAAACGGAGGTTTGCCTTTCCTTAGTCTAACGTTTACAATAAGCCGTAAGGTGAGTATTGCCTCCCGTGTTTCTACATTTTTCCTGAATCCAAACTGGTTTTCCCCAAGGTCGGCTTCTACCAGCTTTTCCTTCCTTCTGTAAATAATTCGTGTTAAAATTTTGCAACCATGCGTTATTAAACTGATGATTCTGTAATTTTCTTACCTGTCTGCACCTGCTTCCTTTTGAATAGGGATTATTACATTTTTCGTAAAGTCTGACGGCATTTCCCCTATCTCATACATCTTACACACCATGTGAAATAGTTTTGTCATGACGGACTCTCCCAGAGACTTCAGTAGTTCTGAGGGAATGTCGTCCACTCCAGGGGCCTTGTTTCGACTTAGATCTTTCAGTCCTCTGCGAGATTCTTCTCTCAGTGTAGTGTCTCCTATTTATTCTTTATCCACATCCTCTTCCCTTCCTACAATATTGTCTCTAAGTTCATTTCCTTTGTAGAGCCCCTCTATATACTCAATCCACCTTTCAGCTTTCCCTTCTTTGTTGAGAACTGGTTTTCCATCTGAGTTCTTTATGTTCATACAGGTGCTTTTCTTGCCTCATACAGACTTGCATTTACCTTCTAGCTACTCTTGCTTAGCTATTTTGCACTTCCTGACAATCTCATTTCTTAGTCGTCTGTACTCCATTTTGCCTGCTTCATTTACTGCATTTTTATATTTTCTCCTTTCATCAATTAAATGTAGTATGTCCTGTGATATCCAAGGATTTTTTGTAGGTCTTGCCTTTCTACCTATTTTGTCCTCTGCTGCCTTGACTATTTCATCTCTCAATGTTACCCATTCTTCTTCTGCTGTTTTATTTCCCTCTGTTTCTGTCATTTCTTGCATAAAGCTCCCTCTGAAATTCTTAAGAACTTCAGGTACCTTCAATTTACCCAAGTCCCATCTCCTTGTTTTCCTACCTTTTTTTGCAGTTTTTTCAGTTTCAGCCTACAGTTCATGGCCAACAAGATATGGTCAGTATACATCTGCCCCTGGGTATGTCTTAGTTTAAAACCAGGTTCCGAAATCTATGTCCTACCATTATAAAATCTATCTGATACTTTCCGGTGTCTCTTGGTTTCTTCCACGTATACAACCTTCTTTGGTGACTCTAAAGCCAGGTGTTCGTTATGATTAAATTTTGTTCCTACCAGGCGGCTTCCTCTTTCATTCCTTTTGCCCAGTCCATATTCACCTACTATTTTTCCTTCCCTTCCTTTTCCTACTACCTAATTCCAGTCTCTCACCACTATTAAGATTTACTCTCCCTTAAATGTCTGAATAATTTTCTTTACCTCCTCATACATTTCTTCAATCTCATCATCGGCAGAGCTAGTAGGCATATAAACTTGTACTACTGTGGTCGGCGTTGGCTTTGTATCTATCTTGACTATGATAATGCGATCGCTGCGCTGCTCATAGTAGTTTACCCGCATTCCTATTTTCTTATTCATTATCAGTCCTACTCCTGTAATACCCCAAACTGATTTTGTATCTATAATTCTGTACTCATCTGACCAGAAATCCTGTTCCTCTTTCCACCGAACCTCACTAATCCCCACTATATCTAACTTCAACCTATCCATTTCCCTTTTTAAATTTTCTAACTTCCTACCTGATTAAGGGATCTAACATTCCACGCTCCGATCCATAGAATGCCAGTGTTGTCTTTCCTGATGACTACATCCTCCTGAGTAGTCACCGCCCGGAGATCCGAATGGGTGAATATTTTACCTCCAGAATATTTCACTGGAGAGGATGTTATCATCATATATTCATACAGTAGAGCTGCATATCCTCGGGAAAAGTAACGGCTGTAGTTTCCCGTCGCCTTCAGCCATTCACAGTAGCTGTGTGGCAAAGCCACACTAACTGAAGTTACAAGGCCAGCTAAACCAATCATCCAGACTGTTGCCCCTGTAACTACAGAAAAGGCTGCTGCCCCTCTTCAGGAACCACATGTTTGTCTGGCCTCTCCACAGATACCCCTCCGCTGTGGTTTCACCTACGACACGGCTATCTGTATCGTTGAGGCAAGCAAGAAACCCCACCTCAGCAATGTCTGTGGTTCATGGGGGTGATTATACAGTCTTAGTTAGCTTAGTGCTGAACAAAAATTGTTTTCTGTTACAGAGTGCTGTACAAAACTGTTTTGTGTTAGACGACAGAATTTTAGAGGAGGGCTACAGAAAACATTTTCTGTTACACTATGGTTTGACATCTCCAGGCCAGATAGTAAAACACTGCTGAGAATCGCCAAAAACATAGTCTCTTTACAGAAACCAGGTAAGAGTAATGGAGTGTAGGGGTAGGAAGCAGGTGGAGGGGAGAAGCATATATAAAGAACTTTGAAAGTAGAGCAACCACAAGCACCAACAGCCTACAAAAATCACTCATTGGTGGTTTCTATAACATACAAGATTGCATTGTGCTTCTCATTTATCATGAAAAACTCTATTACACAAATAAGAATTCTCATTTCTATGGCATTACATGAAAGAAAAGTGATAAGAGTTGAGTTATGTGGGTGGGTGATGGGGAGGGTTATTTGTTGGTGCAGAGGGAAGAGGGGTCAAGAAAGCAGTTTACAGAGGAATAAAACCATTAACTTACAATGTTGGCTTAGTATCTCCAGTATAGTGTATCAAGTAATTTCGAATTTATAGAAAATTGATTACTATTTGTAAGAGAAGCTGAGTCAGCAAGTACTGTGTATAGTATTACAGTTTAAGGAATACTGATGTGAGGATGATGTAAAAATCTGAGAGTAGTTAAAATACCCTCTAACTCAGCTTTCATAGGACATGTTAGCTGTCTATGATATAAAACATTAGATTAATCAGTTTTAAAAAAAGACAGACACTGATCAGAACCATTACACTTAAGCCTCTTAACTTAAAAAATACTTTAATTAAAAAACAGTAATATAACATACAAAGGTCAATAATTGGGTAGTGTCTACAGTATTATACATAAAATTACATTATGTATTCAATTAGTCATACAGTGACTGCACACCACATATGCAAGGTTTCTCAGTTCTGCTTCCATTGTCAGACGTAAGGTGCAATTGTCAGAGTTTAGGTGTGATAATTGGATGCAGGACAGAAGGATAGACTGTGAAGGAATTTATGGGTGTGGGACTATTAAGGGGATTAAAATTAAAACTACAAAACATTTTGTATAGGTACTTGTAGCGCAGCAAATTACAGTGTATCAACCTCACTATAAATCTGCAGAAACACCATGAATAAGTAATCAGTACTATTGAAGATATAGTAGCCAAAATGTGCTTATCATAGTGTTATGTCTAACAGTATATAAAATTGTAGATAATGATTTCCATGAAACAATGTTACCCAGTGGTTCAGACCTACCAAGTTACATTAAAATAAATTATCTCACTTGTTTGAAATATTGTGGTGTTCATAAAGTAACATTCACACTAATTTTGAAACATTGCATGGAAAACTGAGTGCAAGGTAGTAATGAAACTAATACAGGTTGTAGAACAAAATTTGGTGGTTCTTTCATAATTTTAAACCAGTTATGCAAATCCATGAAAAAATACACATTTACTATAATAACACATAAAGTGTGTGTAGTTACAGCATCACATCAGTAATACAGAAGCTTATGCTGTATTAGATGTTATGCGGTATTTTTATGAAGCCAAGAACACACTTGTATCTTTATATATTTTGTAGCACATACATCTTATTATTAAAGACCATGTGCTTCCAGTAATAGTAAGGTGTATATACAAAAAATGTACAAAGATACAGATGTATTCTTGGCTTCATAAAAATATCTCAAAACACCTAATACAGCATAAGCAGCTGCAATACTGATATGCTGCTATAACCCCATAACCATATAGACTGTGTCAGTATAGTAAACATATGGTTTTTTCATGCATTGGCATAACTGGGTTAATATTACTATGTAAAACTGTAATAGTACCACCAAATTTCATTTTATAATCTGCATTAGATCCATTAACCACATTCCCCTCAACTTTCAAGGCAAACTTTCAAAATTAGTGTGAATGTTATTTTATGTACACCACAATATTTCAGTCTAGAGAGATAATATATTTTAATGTGAATTGGCAGGTCTCAACCATTGGGTAACATTGTTTCATGGAAATCATTATCTACAGTGTTATACCCTGTTAGACATCAGACATCAAGATCAGCACTTTATGGCTACTGTATCTTCAATAGTACTGAAAACATATCATGGTGTTTCTGCAGACTTATATTGAGATTAATACACTGTAATTTGCTGCATTACCTGTACCAAAAGTTTTGTACTTTTAATTTTAATCCCCTTAATTGTCCCTCACCCCTAAATCCATTCATGATCTATCCTCCTCCAGTACTGCATCCAATTATCACACCTTACTTCTGACAATGGAATTATGTGCATATGTTGTGTGCAGTCTCTGTATGACAAATTGCAAATACAATGTAATTTTATGTATCATACTGTAGAAACCAGCCAATTATTGACCTTTGTATGTTATATCACTGTTTTTACTTAAAATATTTTTAAATAACAGGCTTAAGTAATGGTTTCGGTTTTTTAAAAACTGTTTAACCTGATGTTTTATATTATAGACAGATAACATGTACCATGAACTTAAGGAAGCTGAATTAGAGGGTACTTTAACTACTCTCAGATTTTTATATAATCCCCGTATCAGTATTCCTTAAACTGTAATACTATACACAGTACCTGCTGACTCAGCTCCTCTTAGAAATAGTAATCATTTTTCTATGAATTTGAAACTACTTTGATACACTTTACTGGAGATACTAAGCCAACATTGTTAGTTAATGATTTTATTTTATCCTCTATAAACCGCTGTCTTAATCCCTCTGCCCTCTGCACTGACAAATAACCCTGCCCATCACCCACCCACATAACTCTCATGTAGTGCCATAGAAGTGAGGATTCTTATTTGTGTGATAGTTCTTTATGATAAACGAAAATCATAATGCAATCTTGTGTATTATAGAAACCACCAATAAGTGATTTTTGTAACTGTTGGTCCGTGGTGGTTGCTCTACCTTCACAGATCTTATATATGCTTCTCCTCTCCCCCTTCCCCCCCCCCTTCTCACACATTTATCTTACTTGGAATCTGTAAGGAGACTATGATTTTGGTGTTTGTCAGTAGTGTTTTACTTAATACTATGTGGCCTGAAGATGTCAAACTATAGTGTAACAGAAAATGTTTTGTACAGCACTCATCTAAAATTGTAATGTCTAACAGAAAACATTTTTGTACAGCAGTCAGCTATTTTAAATTTTTTATACAGCACCAATTTAAAATTGCACTATGTAACAAAAAGAAAACTATTTTTGTTCAGCACTAAGCTATTTAAAACTGCACCATTAATTTATTTTTAATGACTCATGTTCCTGAAGAGAGAGAGAGAGAGAGAGAGAGAGAGAGAGAGAGATGGAGAGAGGGAGGGATAGGAGAAAGAGAGAAAGATATGTGGGTTTGTGTGTTTATCTCAGGTTTTTTTAATATTCATTATGAAATGGTGTGTGTGAGTTTTTATCTTTAATTACTGTCTCATTTCTTTGATTAGGTAAACCTAATAAAAATTTAGACACACCATTTCATAATGAATTAAAAGAAACCTGAGATACACACAAACCTACATCCCTCCCCCTCTCCCCCCCGTCTCTCTCTCTCTCTCTCTCTCTCTCTCTCTCTCTCTCCAGGAGTAGGAGTCATTAAGAAATCAATTACTGGGGCAGTTCTTTATGCCGTCACATCGGAAGAAAACAAAACACACACACACACACACTGACGTAAGGCAAAGATAGGACACACACACACACACACACACACACACACACACACACACACACATTCAACAGTTAGCAACACCACCCAAAACAAAAACACAACACAAACAAAATGGCATATTGTATAACATAATCATGTAGGCTATATATTACAGGCTAGTGATGCCTTCCAAATAAAGGCGAAATGCATATGGCAATAAAAAACCTTCATTATTTAGTTGCATAGACGGTTTACATAAATATCAACATTATAAGAAATAAACTGTGGAAAAAATAGAACGAAAAAGGAACTAATAATATTACTGCACATCGAATTTTAAAATTAGGTTTATATTAGTACATATGACAAATAGCTACTTACACCAGCAGATATCACACTAATACTGTGTACTACCGCCACTAACCCTGATAATGACTTGAATTCGATCAGAATCTGCAAGATTCCCCTACGGGGAATACTGACTGTTACGTTTCAACCCCTTTTCAGATAGTTTCAAATCTTTTCTGTGGAATTAAGATGATTTAGCATCCCAGTCAAGCGTCAGCATACGGTACTCATTATGAAGAAGTAGAAGACAGGGCAATATTTGTTCGCTGACAATATTGAAATAAATACAAGGTTTGGAACGTAAATAATGGCAACACTGTTGTGGAGACACTATGCAATGGAATCTACTACTGTCGGTGATAGCGCACGTTGTTGACATAACTACTTTTCCTCCCTGCAAATGGACTCGCCCGTCCCACGTCACCGGCTTGTGATTTCGAAACAGGAACAACGGAGTTGGATCAAGATTGAATGTGCCAGAGTTCGTACAGCAGGATGGTGCCATCACTTTCTGCGCAACCCATCCATCATTTTGCACGACAATGCGCGAGCGCATACAGCGCAACCTGTGGCTGCTCTGTTCGATCGATGGGTCTGGGAAGTAGTGTACCATCCACCACACTCCTCGGACTTAGGTTCTTGTGCCTCAGATTCGAATCCGAAGATGAAGGAACCACTTCGTGGCATTCGCTTCAGAACTGCTCCGGAGATTCGACAGGTAGTAGACCATTCCATTCGCATCATCAACAGAACAGGCTCGGACAACGGTAAGCCGGCCGCGGTGGCCGAGGTGACTGAGGAGCTCCAGTCACGGTCAGCATGGCGACTACGGTCGGGGGTTCGAATTCCCCCTCGGGCATGGATATTTGTGCCGTCCTAGTTCGTAAGTAGTTCATATGTAGTTTGTAAGTTTAGGGATTGATGACCCCCTAGTTAAGTCCCATAAGCTTAACAAACATTTGAACATTTTGACAACGGTACACTACACCTTACACATCGCCGGCAACGGGTTCTACACAACGTTGGTGATTACTTTGAAGGACAGTAACATATGCAAACATGTAACGCTTTTGTAGCTATTGTGAATTATTAGTTGCCACCATTCATTTTCACGGAATGTATGACATTAACCCTTTAATGCATAGTGTAGCTGATGAGCTACATACCGTACTTTTTTGATTATCTCTCAAACTGATCAACATTTTACCACAAATTCATTTGTAGCTGCTTGTATACATAGTCTTATACATGCACGTAGCTCGTCCTAGAAGTTATAAATTACAGAGTGCTACTGAAGCAGACAGTTAGCTGCATTGAGCTACTTGTAACATGTGCGTCTGTTCAATTTAGTATTCTTCCTTTGCCATGTAAAAGTAGTCAATCACATACTACTATTGCATTATGAGTTAGTTTCTGGAAAGATTAGAGGCTTAGTAGTGCTATTTACTGCATCGGGTACATCATGGAAGAATTATATAGCTGACCAGCTATACATTTTTGTTGCTAATAGTGCATACAAATTTTAAGGATTTTTTCAATATTTTTCGCAGTATATACGCACTATACATTAATTGTGGTTATTTTTTATAGCTTCAAATAAAGCCATGCATTAAAGGATTAACTGTGAATGGGTTAAGTTGAAAATGTGTACCCAGCCAGGATTCGAACCCGGGTCTCCTGCTTTCTAGGCAGTTGCGCTGAGTCCTACACCACTGGGGACACAGCGATCACTACTGAACCACGCCTCCCGTCAGATACACATTCTCAACTTTACCCCTGCCCACTATTACTCGAAATCCTAGTTATTCAAACTGATTTCGCTAAGACTAAGGGCCTAGGAGTGCCTCCGCACTGAAGAAAGGATCGTTGCCCATCGGCAAATTGTTTAATTCCCGAAAGAAACAAGACGTCACTTTTGATCCAGACGTTGTTATCTATTCCTATTCACTCCAATTCGCAGTTAATGTCATACATTCCGTGAATACGAATAGATAATTGCTGGCTCAAAAGTGACGTCTGTTCTTTCGGATATGCCATATATATATATATATATATATATATATATATATATATATATATATATATAGTTGCCACTAATTAAGTTCCAAGCCTCGTATCTATCTTATCTATCTTCCAGTTGTGTGTCCAGGTCAGTGTACAAATCTACGTCGGCTTAGCAAATGTGGTGGAATAGTCACCTGGTACGGGGTGGGGCGTCCAGCGGACTGCAGCGAGACGCCCTCGTGTGGTGGCAGCTGGCAGCAGCTGTTTGCAAGACGCAGGCAGGGCGGGAGCGCCAGCGGCCACTGCCGCCGCGGGTCCTAGCAGCGCGGGCACGATGCGCGCGCACCTCCCAGTCCCTCCCTCGCGAACGCCGCTGCCGGCTGCCGATAATGCACGATCGACACCTGACATTCGAATCTGTGACCGCGTACAATTGCGCTGTAATTACGACATTACCAGCGACGAAAATTAAAACGAAATGAATTTACGTCAGGCAGCATTCTATTATGCTCCCTCTCTTCACGAAAGGCTTTGATTGTCAATTATTCGATTCTTAAAGCAGTCGTGCTTTTTTGGTACCTTCTTGCTGCTTACACACACTGTTGAGTGGATCAATATTACAAGCCTGAGTAATAATCAAGAGTCAGTTGTTCACGCTTGTGCTCCAACTTTTATTTTACCTACACATGTTGTTATGGTCTTCAGTCCGGAGACTGGTTTGATGCAGCTCTCCACCCTACTCTATCCTGAGCAAGCCTTTTCATCTCCTCATAAGAACGGCAACCCACATCCACTTGAATCTGCTTACTATACGCATCTCTTGGTCTCCCTCTGCGATTTTTACCCCACACACTTCCCTCCAATGCTAAATTTACGATTCCCTGATGTCTAAGAATGTGTCCTACCAACCGATCTCTTCTTTTAGTCAGGGTATGCCAAAAATTCCTTTTCTCACCAATTCTGTTCAGTACCTCTTCATTAGTTATGCGATCTACCCACCTAATCTTCAGCATTCTTCTGTAGCACCACATTTCAAAAGCCTCTATTCTCTTCCTGTCTACACTGCTTATCGTCCATGTTTCACTCCCGTACAAGGCAACACTCCACACAAATGCCTTCAGAAAAGACTTCCTTACACTTAAATTAATATTCGATGTTAGCAAGTTTCTCTTTTTCAAAAATGCTTTTCTTCCCATTGCCACATAAAACTTGTAATTAAAAGTTGAATCACAAATTTTTCTTTGATGTTTATATAGGCATGGAGTCATAATGTCGTTCACTTAAGCATAATTTGCAGTGACATCACTACACTCACTGTCATTGAGCTTACATGATTTTTGTAATTTGTCGAATTCTCTATATATGTATTTATTAATGTTATCATAACTTCAGAATTATGGACATTTTAAAGCCATTTCCACTTATTAGTGTCTGCCTCAGAGCCTTCATCACCTACACTCCCCTTTGTTCCCTGATGTGTCATTAATTTATACTGTATTAGCACTGTGTTACATCTAGAACTCATGGATGTCATTTGTTTTACATCATTATGCACATTTTTTCCACTTCATGCAACAATTTCTAATTTTTTGTCATTGTCTTCCTCACACTTAGAAATGAATTTCACTTACCTCTCTGACATAGGTGGCGCCAAACTTATTACCATGAATACAACTGGTACAACTTATTACATACTTCATGTACACTGTCATTATTTACTTAAGTACTTAGTTAAATACTTATCAAATTTGCAATTGCCATTTATGTCAGAAATTAGTTTTCCATTACGTGGTCTAGGTCTCCTGCCTGTTCTAGTTTTTTTTTCCTCCATATGGTTGTTAGTGAGTGAGTATCGGCGGATTAGCCGTGCGCACTGGGGCTCCGTGCAGAGTGCCGGGCCGTTCGCCGTCGGAGTGTGAAGTCGTCCACACGAGTACGAAAAGAAAATCCGTTGAACTTTGTTTACGAGACCAATCAATCAACACAAAATACCTAGGAATTACTATTACTTCAGAAAGAGGTAAAGCAGTCAACAATCCGAAGATCGATTTGAACAGCACCGTGATTTACTAGGCATGGTCCTGTTTGGAGGTGGGATGCCGTTGCCTTCCTCCGGACCTTCGAACTGACTTACCCAGCCAGTAATAGGGGGACCTACAGTTTAACGTGGGTTCCGAACCACGGTGCTACTCGGTATTTTTCACATGAGCAATACTGTCAGAGGCGAAAGAAGTGGAAAATGACAGATAAGAAATCCTAGGGGGATCGAACCCGCGACCTTTGGATTTGTAGTCTGGCACTCTACCACTGTTCAACCGAGGCGCACACTTCAGAAAGAACACGTAGCTACTGAAGTAGATAATATCGTGGGAAAGGCGAACCAGAGACTTCCTTTTATTGGCAGAACCCTTAAAAGATGCAACAAAACTACAAAAGAAACTGCATACACTACGCTTGTCCGTCCATTTTTGGAGTATTGCTGCCCAGTGTGGGATCCTTATCAGGTGGGTTTGACGGAGGACATCGAAAGAGTCCAAAGAAGGGCAGCTCGTTTCGTATTGTCACGATTACAGGGGAGACAGCGTTATGGGAATGATACAGGATCTGGGATGGGAATCATTACAACAACGACGCTTATCGCTGTGGCGTGGGCTACTTACGAAACTCCAATCGCCAACATTCTCCTCCGAATGCGAAAATATATTGTCGACTCCCACTTACATAGGTAGAAATGATCATCAGAATAAAATACAAGAAATCAGAGCTCGAAAGGAGAGATTCAGATGTTCTTTCTTCCCACAAGCTATTCAAGAATGGAATGGGAGATAAATAGTGCCAGGCACTTAAATGTGATTTGCAGAGTATCCCATGTAGATGTAGAGGTTCGAGTCTCCCCTCGGGCATGGGTGTTTGCGTAGTCCTTAGGGTAGTCTTCCTAAGTTTAAGTAGTTTGTAAGCTACAGACTAATAACCACGGAGTTGAGTCCGATAGATTTATAAACAATTGAACATTTATTGATTGAAATCTTATTTTTGATGTTTGAATATCTCCTACACACGACTTGAGTGAAACTCACGAAATTGAAATTGAAATTCAACAGTTGCATTTTGTACCTCCACTGCAACGACAATAAATCAATTTGGAATGTTTCTCTAACAGACATCATATAAATATACCAATGTGCTGCTACTTTACAGTTTTTTATTATAATATGATGGATCCATTTCAGCTAAATAACCATCATCAGACAATGTCCGTATGACATCCTTGGGCAATGTCACGCTGCTTATATAACAATAAGGTGAGTTATGGTGTCACACTTGTGTTATGTAAAATAAATGTCAATATATTTCAATATATTTTGACAGTTCGATAAAGACGTTATGTTATGCTGATATAACATATTTGGTCAGCTATAAAAACAAGCTGAAAAATATTGACAAATTTACTTTACGATATTTATATAACATAAGTGTGACACCATAGCTCATCTTATATAAGCAGGGTGACATTGCCCAAGGATGTCTTATGGACGTTGTCTGATGATGGATATTTAGCCGAAATGGATCCACAACATTATAATAAAGAACTCTAAATTAGCAGCTCACTGGTATATTTATAGGATGTCTCTTATAGAAGTTTTCTGCACTACATGCCATTGTATCAAAAATTTCTAATGTTTTATCACAAAGATAAGACACCCCTGCCGTTTGCAATTGAAATGGTACTGAAGAATAAAAAAAAAAAAAAAAAAAAATAAAAAAAAAAAAAGAAAATATTGAAACAGAAGGGAATTTCTTAGCCTTGTGATAAAACACACAAAAGTTAATTAACAATTGTGTAATGCAGCTGCAAATAATGACAATGTTACGCTAAATCAGTTTCAAATCCACGTAAGACGCTAAATCAACTATCAAGCATAGCAAAGCATATAAGACTGCAAAAAATTCATCAAGCTGTTCAGTCAGTGACTCCTTTATATAGATTTATTTATTTATAACTAATGGATTATTCGAAAAGAGCGAGGCCGCGGTGTAGTGGCCAAGGGCTAGAAAGCGCCTTGCTGCGGAGCGCGCGATTGCTCGCCGTCGGAGGTTCGAGTCCTCCCTCTGGCATTGATGTTTGTGTTCTTCTTAGTGTAAGTTTGTTTAAGTAGTGTGTAAGTCTAGGAACTGATGACCATAGCAGTGTGGTCCATCACTGAAAAGTGCGTGAATATCTTCCTAAAGGTTGCTCTACCCACAATATCAGTTGTTAAAAGCCCAAAACATTTCACGTTCTGTCATTGTTCCAATGTCCATACTTGCGATTATCTACAAAACCAAGCTGTCGTACGCGATGACGTTGTGGGTACACTGACATGTTTGGCGCTGCCTGCCATACACCATGTAATCCACGTTCCTGAGGACTGTTTTCTGGGAGCCGTGTCTACCACGCTCTGTGTTAAATTGACCGGTGATTTGTTGTACTGACGCTCTTCTGTCACTACTGAGAATTTGTCCGGTTACGGCCACCAAAGGTGGTTGGGCAGCCGACATTTCGTCTTTTGTAGATTGGACTGGACCCAGGACACGGTCGAACGTGTAAAGCAGAATTTGTACACAGCTACCGAAATCTAAATTCCCATCTGTCGGGAATCGGTCGCCATACCGCGTCCGACTGGCGTCAGTTGACGACGTAGAAGTTACACAAATCACCACGTCGCAGAAGGTTTTCTATACAATAGCAGTTGGCACTGAGGGAGCGTAGTGCACGAATAACGCACCTACGCCATGACTATCCCACGACATTTGGTAAGTCAGTGTACACGCCTCCGTCAAGCTGCTGTCCACTTCCTGTGCTGTTTGGCCAACCAGACACGCGCAGCTTTCTGCCCGGCTGTGGGCAGTAAGCATTTTGCGAGGTGCACGATTTCATGTTTCCAGTGGATTCACTTTTCTTGACGATTCTCGCTGCGAAACTGGTAGACATCGAACTAAATTCACTGTCGGCAGAAAGTCCTGTCGGGTTTGAATCCGATGATGTGTCATGGCGCGAGATGCGTATTTGATATCTCTCACCTTTAGAACCTTTTTAAGAATACCGTTCTTACGTCATGTTGCATAACTGCGAGTGATACACAATTTCTTGCAGACGCTTTGATATACTTACTGTGTCACACCACGAGTAGGTGGTGAGGCCGATGAGTCACTTGGCTGGCCGCGGTGGCCGAGGAGACTGAGGCGCTTCAGTCACGGTCTGCACGGCCACTACGCTCGGGGGTTCGAATCCCCCCTCGGGCATGGATATTTGTGCCGTCCTTAGTCTTAGTTAGTTCATAAGTAGTTTGTAAGTTTAGGGACTGATGACGTAGTTAAGTCCCATAAGCTATACAAACATTTGAACATTTGATTTGATGGAATCGGTCTACTCAACTGCAACCAACGATGCGTGAAAGCAAGTAGTACAACAACGGCGTATACTTCAAAGGGTGCGTCATTACTTACGCTGAAACGCAGAGGGATGCATTGCCATCAACAGACTCCTCGAGCAAAACCTTCCATAAACACGTGGTTTTTAAGAGTGTTTTCGTTTCTGGACTCGTGTTTAATTGACTTATTTTTCTTGTTTCGGTGAGAACTGCCACCTATATAAGTATTCGACTCTTTTTTTTTTAACGTCCTGTATTTTTTATGAGGAACCCATGTCATCCAGAGACGCCGTGAGAACTCCTTTATCTTTGAGACTCAGAAACAAATCTCTTCTACTGCTAGCTTCTTCCTTTCATATTTTGGGAGGAGGCAGTAAGCACCAAAACATTAAAAATGTGCAATAAACATAGACTGCATACTTAAAGAGCTGTGAGCACTTGACCAGTTAAGAGAAGATGAAGACGTGCTCATAACTCTTCAAATATGCATTTTAGAGCCCAGCCGGCCGCGGTGGCCGAGGGGACTGAGGCGCTCCAGTCACGGTCTGCACGGCCACTACGGTCGGGGGTTCGAATCCCCCCTCGGGCACAGATATTTGTGCCGTCCTAGTTCGTAAGTAGTTCATAATTAGTTTGTACGTTTAGGGACTGATGACCCCCTAGTTAAGTCCCATAGACTATACAAACATTTGAACATTTTGACAACGGTACACTACACCTTCCACATCGCCGGCAACGGGTTCTACACAACGTTGGTGATTACTCTGAAGGACAGTAACATGTGCAAACATGTAACGCTTTTGTAACTATTGTGAATAAATAGTTGCCACCATTCATTTTCACGGAATGTATGACATTAACCCTTTAATGCATAGTGTAGCTGATGAGCTACATACCGTACTTTTTTGATTATCTCTCAAACTGATCAACATTTTACCACAAATTCATTTGTAGCTGCTTCTATACATAGTCTTACACATGCAAGTAGCTCGTTCTAGAAGTTATAAATTACAGAGTGCTACTGAAGCAGACAGTTAGCTGCATTGAGCTACTTGTAACATGTGCGTCTGTTCACTTTAGTATTCTTCCTTTGCCTTGTAAAAGTAGTCAATCACATACTACTATTGCATTATGAGTTACTTTCTGGAAAGATTAGAGGCTTAGTAGTGCCGTTTACTGCATCGGGTACATCATGGAAGAATTATATAGTTGACCAGCTATACATTTTTGTTGCTAATAGTGCATACAAATTTTAAGGATTTTTTCAATAGACATTTAGTTGTTGTTTAAGTCCGTACTACGTCGTTGCAAAAGATGGAAAGCAAAGAGCCGGCAGTAAAAGAAATGTATTTCAGTGAGCCAGAGACGAATAAGTGATCAAGTCCTCTGAGTCTATCAGGAGAAATTCCCAACACTCTGTAGGCATCTTAGTCTACTATCTAGCGAAGAGCACTGCTTGCAATGAAGCTAAGTCTGCAGGTGTATTAATATCGAGTGACACACACTGATGGTCCGTGGCTTCGTTCGCAGACTGGCAGAGGAGAATAAGATGCTTTAAGTGAGGGCGCGCCCCATGGCCCGCCAGCAGCCGGTCAATAATTGGCCCCAGCACACGCTGCCAACCTTCGCGTGAGAACCGCGCCCCTCGCGGAGGCATGTGCTAGCACCTCACACTTACAAATGGCACATCTCCATTTACTGTGTCGTCATGAGCCTCTCCAATAATGATAGCTCCTGTCTGCCACTGTTCCAGTCACGGTCAGTACGGCCACTACGGTCGGGGGTTCGAATCCCCCCTCGGGCATGGATATTTGTGCCGTCTTTAATCTTAGGTAGTTCATAAGTAGTTTGTAAGCTTAGGGACTGATGACCCCGTAGTTAAGTTCCATAAGCTTAACAAACATTTGAACATTTTTGACTGATGACCCCGTAGTTAAGTCCCATAAGTTGTACAAACATTTGAACTTTTTTTTTTTTTTTTTTTTTTTTTTTGTCTGCCACTACATCTACATACATACTCCACAATTCACCGTAAGGTGCGTGTCGGAAGGTACACTGTACCACTACTAGGCATTTCCTTTCCTATTCCACTCCCAAATAGAACAAGGAAAAAAAAAAGAATGCCTATATGCCTCAGTACGAGCCCTAATTTCTCTTATCTTGTCTTCGTGATCTTTACGAGAAATGTAAGTAGGCGGATGATGCTGTCGTTTATCGGTTAGTGAAGTCAACAGAGGATCAAAAGCAACTGCAAAGCGATTTAGACAAAATTTCTACTTGGTGCGAAAAATTGGCAATTGACACTAAATAAAGAAAAGTGTGAAGTAATACACATGACCACTAAAAGAAATCCACTGAACTTCAATTACGCGATAAATCAGTCAAACATTAAGGTCGTAAATTCTACCAAATACCTAGGAGTTACAATTACGAACAACTTTGACTGGAGAGAACACATAGAAAATATTGTGGGGAAGGCGAATCAAAGATTACCTTTCATTGGCAGAACGCTTCGAAGATGCACCAGCTCCACCAAAGACACTGGCTACATCACACTTGTGCGTCCTCTCCTGGAGTACTGTTGCCCCTTGTGGGACCCTCACCAGGTGGGACTGACGGAAGATATTGAGAAGGTTCAGAGAAGGGCAGCTCGTTTTGTTTTATCACGTTACGGGGGGGGGGGGGGGAGCGTCACGGAAATGTTGCACGAATTGGGGTGGAAATCATTAAAAGAAAAACGTTATTCATTGCGGCGTGATCCGTTTGCGAAGTTTCAATCACCGACTTTTACTTATAAATGTCAAAATATTTTGCTAGCACCCACCTACTTAGAGAGACATGACCATCCCAATAAAATAAGAGAAATCAGATCGAAAACGGAACGATTTAGGTGTTCTTTCTTCCCGCACGCTATTAGAGAATGGAACTGTAGAGAAAAGTTATGAAAGTGGTTAATGAACCCTCTGCCAGGCACTTAAATGTGATTTGCAGAGTATCTATGTAGATGTAGAAGCAAGATCGTACTACACTCAGCTTCAAATTGCGGCCCTCTAAATTTCCTCAACAGAAATTCACGAAAAGAACGTCGTCTTTCCTCCAGCGATCCCCAATTGAGTTGCCGGAGCATTTCCGTGACACTCGCGCATTGGTCGAACCTACCGGTAACAAATCTAGCTGCTCGCCTCTGAACTGCCTCTATGTCTTCCTTTAAACTGATCTGCTGCGGGTCCCAAACACTTGAGCAATACTCAAGGCGTGGTCGTACAAGCGTTTTATACGCGGTCTCCTTTACAGGTGAAGTACATCTTCCCAAAATTCTCCAAATAAACCGAAGTCGGCTGTCCGCCTTACTCAAAACTGTCCTTACATGTTCGTTCCATTTCATATCGCTCTGCAATGTTACGCCTAGATATTTGAACGACGCGACAGCATCAAGAAGCTCACTACTAATGCTGTATTCGAACATTATAGGATTGTTTTTCCTACTCGTGCGCATCACCTCACATTTTTCTACATTGAGAGCTAGCTGCCATTCTTCGCACCAACTAGAAATTTTGTCTAAGTCATCCTGTATGCTATTACAGTCAGTTAAAGACGACACCAAATGTTCAAATGTTTGTACAGCTTATGGGACTTAACTACGGGGTCATCAGTCCCTGAACTTACAAAGTACTTATGAACTACTTACGAACTAGGACGGCACAAATATCCATGCCCGAGGGGGGGATTCGAACCCCCGACCGTAGTGGCCGTGCAGACCGTGACTGGAGCGCCTCAGTCCCCTCGGCCACCGCGGCCGGCAAAGACGACACCCTCCCATACACCACAGCATCATCAGCAAACAGCCGCAAATTACAATTTACTCTACACTATTTTACGTGTCGACCAATGTGTCTGCGACGACTACATACAACCGACTAACACACGCAAAGACAGTCACACACACACACACACACACACACACACAGACACACCACTGCCCTGCCATCTCCCGAGTCGGCAGTGGTAGGCGACCTGATCACCTCGTATAAACCCTACCCTAACCCTCCATCAGGTGTCCTTATTCACCTGACCGCTCTGACTTCATAATACAGCCGACTAAAACCAACACACACACACGTCCACACACATACACACGGTCACGTATACACATACATATACATTACTTCATTGTTATCACCCAAGTCAACAGTGGAGTGCCACCAGATCACCTCATACCGGCCCTACAGTAACCTTCCAACAGTCAAACACAGTCATGGTACTGGGGCACTGGTGTGGCGCAATGAGTGCGCCATTCACGTTACTCGCTTCGAATATAATTCATTTCTATGTACAGCAGTATCAGATTTCATCTCTTACTTTGAAAACTTGAATAGTTATTTTCTAAGAGAGGAAAAAATTTCTAGTTACTATTTCTCTGGACTTGGCCAACTAATTTCGGAATGAACAGGTGTGTCTTCATAATGTTGCGTCAACTTGTGCCAGAAATGGCTTTTGATTTTTGATGAAATATTAAGACTTTCTCTGTGTATTATATTTTTTTAATTTTCGGTAGATCTTTAATTGTGAACAGCATTCTGATACTTTCCTCACATGGGGGCTGACCAGACCAGAAACAAATCACCGGTAGACTCATATTATCAATTCATATTCACGGAATGTATGACAGTAACGGTGAATGGGTAAAGTTGAAAATGTGTGCTCAGCCGGGACTCCAACCCGGGTATCCTGCTTTCCAGGCAGTTGTGCTGACTTCTACACCACTGGGGACACAGCGATCATCACCCAGGCACAGAATTACTCAAGTACGTCTCCCATCAGATACAAATTCTCAACTTTATCCCTGTTCACTAGACCTCAAACTCGTAGTTATTGTAAACCAATTCCCGTAAGAGTAAGGGCATAGGAGTGCCTCCGCACTAAAGAAAGGATCATTTCCCGCCATCGGCATTTATATAAGTTATAGATATGTGGCGACTGTTCTTCGGACATATATATATAACTTATATCCGCAATTATTTCTTCATTTTCACCCGAATCTTACTCCCGTTCACTTACTGTGTCACGGTCACTATGAGTAATTACCTCCCTTACTCAGCAATATTAGCGTCCCATATACAGCCTACAACTTTCAAACATTTCTATGTGACGAGAGTATCGTCAGGCGTGCCCCAGGGGAGTGTGATAGGACCGCTATTATTTTCTATCTATATAAATGATCTGATGGTCAGAGTAAGTAGTAATTTGCGGCTGTTTGCTGATGATGCTGTGGTGTATGGGAGGGTGTCGTCTTTAACTGACTGTAATAGCATACAGGATGACATACACAAAATTTCTAGTTGGTGAGAAGAATGGTAGCTAGCTCTCAATGTAGAAAAATGTAAGGTGATGCGTATGAATAGGAAAAACAATCCCATAATTTTCGAATACAGTATTAGTTGTGAGCTTCTTGATGCTGTCGCGTCGTTCAAATATCTATGCGTAACATTGCAGAGCGATATGAAATGGAACGAACATGTAAGGACAGTTGTGAGTAAGGCGGACAGCCGACTGGTTTATTGGGAGAATTTTGGGAAGATGTACTTCACCTGTAAAGGAGACCGCGTATAAAACGCTTGTACGACCACGTCTTGAGTATTGCTCAAGTGTTTGGAACCCGCAGCAGATCAGTTTAAAGGAAGATATAGAGGCAGTTCAGAGGCGAGCAGCTAGGTTTGTTCAAATCAAATGTTTGTTAAGCTTATGGGACTTAACTACGGGGTCATCAGTCCCTAAACTTACAAACTACTTATGAACTACTTACGAACTAGGACGGCACAAATATCCATGCCCGAGGGGGATTCGAATCCCCGACCGCTAGGTTTGTTACTGGTAGGTTCGACCAATGCGCGAGTGTCACGGAAATGCTCCGGCAACTCAACTGGGGATCTCTGGAGGAAAGACGACGTTCTTTTCGTGAATTTCTGTTGAGGAAATTTAGAGGGCCGCAATTTGAAGCTGAGTGTAGTACGATCTTGCTGCCGCCTACTTAAAATTCGCGTGGTGATCACAAAGACAAGATAAGAGAAATTAGGGCGCGTGCGGAGGCATATAGGCATTCTTTTTTTCCTCGTTGTATTTGGAAGTGGAATAGGAAAGGAAATGCCTAGTAGTGGTACAGCGTACCCTCCGCTACGCATCTTACGATGAATTGCGCAGTATGTATGTAGATGTAGGTGTACGTAATTTATTCAAAAAATACATTAGCGGGTAGCTTACTGTTTCCATGCATGTTAGACCATACATTACAGCGAGTGAAACAGAACTAAAAGTACCGTACAGAAAATTTTTTGAAACGGTCGACGCAATGAACCTCTCTCGTTTAACGAGTAACTGCGTGTTAAAATCCATATCATGATAAATCCATGTCTTTGTAGTGTATCTTTGTATATTTTGTAAAAATCGGTTATATAGATTACAGTAGTTGATTATCCCAACGTCGGTCAATTGAACGAACGTTTAACAAATGTTCAAATGTCTGTAAATCTGTCGGACCAAACTGCGTGGTCATCAGTCCGTAGCTTACAAACTACTTAAACCTAGGAAAATAACATATGGACAAAAACACACACACACACACACACACACACACACACACATGCTCCAGGGATGACTCGAACCTCCACGGCGAGCAACTGCGCGCTCCGTAGCGAGGTGCTTTAGACCGCTCGGCTGAACGTTTAACCAAAATGTATCGTATGCACCTGCTACGGTCTTGCAACCCTGTCTTCCCCTTTCCCACTAATACCGAATTACCGACAATACCAGTTTTTTGCGGTCTGCTACAATAATTTGTGAATTAGCCGCGTAAAGCAAACTTCCGATATAATATGCATAAACGTAATCTTCTCTCTAAAAGGTAAAGCAGTCAACAATCCGAAGATTGGTTTGAACACCACAGTGCTTTACTAGGCATGGTCCAGTTTGGAAGTGGTATGCCATTACTTTCCTCCGACCTTCGAACTGACTTACCCAGCCAGTAATTGGGGGGGGGGGGGGGGGGCGTACAGTTTAACGTGGGTTCCGAACCATGGTGCTACTCGGTATTTTTCACATCAGCAACACTGCCAGAGGTGAAATAAGTGGAAAGTGACAGATAAAAATTCTATGGCCTGGCGAGGATCTAACCCACGACCTTTGGATTTGTAGTCTGGCACTCTACCACTGTGCAACCGAGGCGCACTATGTTATCTCTAAGAGAGATAAATCTCTCTAAGAGAGATAAATATGATATAAAAGTTTAGAAGAAGGCGAATAATAAGTACAATGTTGCTAAGTGGAAAATTGCGGATATAGAAAAATAATAAAAGTCGAGCTTGATTGCATTTTACAAGTTCTTTAAAAAAAGCGTAAATAGAACCTACCTCTGGTACAGATTTAAATGTTTGTAAATCTGTGAGACTTGACTTCTTTAGTTATTAGTCCCTAGGCTTACAAACTACTTCAACTAAGTTAAACTAACCTAAGGGCAACACACACACTCTTGCCCGAGGGAGGAGACGAACTCCGACGGCTAGCAACCTCGCGCTCCGCAGCAAGGCTTCTTAGAGCGCTCGCCACTTCAACGCGGCTACCTCTGTTACCATCTTTGTCAAAAGGCAATTCAGCTTAATGAAAATTTGGAGGGCAGTCGAATGTTAAAGCAGTGACTAGTTAAAGGAGAAGAACTCATATGTTTGTTAAGCTTAAGGGATTTAACTGCGGGGTCATCAGTCCCTAAACTTACAAACTACTTATGAACTACCTTATACTAAAGACGACACAAACATTCATGCCTGAGGGGGGATTCCAACCCCCGATGGGGAGCGGCCTCGCGCACCGATGCATAGCACGTCAAGGCGCTTGCTTACTCCGCCGCGGCGGAGAAGAACTGAAAATACCTAAAATAACATTCAGGATATGGCGGAAAGTTTTAGAAGTCTATTCGATAAAGACGAACTATTTGACATCCACTGTCTTTCGTCTACTAAAAGAGTGGTTGTACGATAGACTATGAAAGACACGAAATTGAATACAACGAACAGACATGGCAATTACCGGACGCATAGTACATAATCTTGTGTAAAAATGGAAGGAAGAAAGAAGTTTAGCGTTTAAAGTCCCGTCGACAGCTTGGTCATTAGAGACGGAGCTAAAGCTCGGAATTTTGCCTAAGGATGGGGAAGGAAGTCGTCAGTTGCAGAATATTGCTCGCTTAAATGTTGCCAAGACTGTTTCGCCTACACTGTAGAAGACTCACCAGGAAGCTCTTACACATCCTTCATACAGTCCTAATCTGTTCCCATATAATTTCCATATTCTGAAGGTCATTAATGATGATAGTAGTAGCTGTCAATTTGCTTTGGATGAGAGCTACACAGCCGGGTAGTAACCGCAAACACTTTTTCTATGAAGGTTTTGACCATCTTGGCTCATAGTGGGGCAAATGTATTAACAATCATCGTGATCACTTTTGAAATAATAAACAGTTCATACACTTTTCTTCTGGTATTCTTGGTTTTCATTTTTTTAATGTCCCTTGTAGTTTGCAAATCCCCAGAGCTTAATTTACTGCAGCAAGAAGCTATCCATTTGTTCCCAGTGACTACTATTATTGTAACATAGTTGCTCCCTTCTGTATGGAGTCACTGTGATGGAAAAGGTGGATGTTTGACAGTTTCTTTCGTATTTACAGGGCGACAGTGGTGGTCCGCTGATGATGGAACGGGATGACGGGCGCTGGGTGCTGGTTGGGACTGTGTCCCACGGCATCAAATGTGCCTCTCCATACCTACCTGGCGTCTATATGCGCACCACCTACTACAAGCCCTGGCTGCAGAGCATCACCGGTGTACAATGACTTTAACCACAACCATTAGTGGCAACCTGAGGATGGACTTACTACAAAAAGTATCTCACAAGTGCAAAAGTATTGATTGCCATAATGTTTTTAAATTAATTTATATGTAACTTATTTTATTACTGAGTAAATTATGTGCAGTTACTGTATCAGTAATGAAGCACTTCCCAGTGGGAGTAATAATATCTACTGCAGTGTATGTAAAGTATGACATACCTGCAACTACAAGGTTTTCATGGGAGCAATAGCAATTACATAGATTGCCCAAAATTTCAACTTATGCAAAAGTTTTTGTAGAGAAAGTTTATTTAAGCAACTCAATTGTACTTTATCATAATACATACTTATACACAGAATTTTTATCTTACTAACAAACAGCAGCTATTCAGGTTTTCCTGGAACACTGATTAACCTGACTCAGTCAATAAGATCTCACATACATATTTCCTGCTTCAAAGTGGGCCCAAATGTCTCCACTTTTTATTGTGCAATAATAAATGTACAATTTAGAATGATGGTAAAATTTGGAAGTAGAAATGTCTTCTTACTGAGAAGGATTAATGGCATTAGTAATGTAAGACTGAAACACATTAAACCAAATGACTGTAACAGAAAATTTAAACAATTGTACTGTTTCTGGTAGAGAAATGTTGTTATAGAAGAGACTTTTAGCCTTTGCAGAGAGTACTGATCATTTTATTCTCCAACAATATTATTTATTTTATTTATGTTAGAAATAATTTTATATATTAACTTTTAAAAACCTTTATCATAAAATGAAGAGCAAATGCATGTAATTTGCAAGTGTTGTTTTTATTTTAATGCCTAAAATATGCATTGAATACAAAAGAAGACTAAATACTGTAAACACAATGTGTTATTGTTATAGATGCAAAAACATAGTGCTGGGCATATTATAAGCTACTACTGATGACTTCTGTTTGGGAAAATGGATTATGTATATTTGTCAAATTGTATACAAGTATGCCAGTGTGGAAAACATGTCACCAATAAAACAACAGTTTTGAAAGCTCCATTTATTGATGTAAAACATTCCCCAAAGAATGAAACTGAATCACTGACTTTATACATTAATGTACAGAAGATTTATCTGTAACATCCTGGGAGGAAATTAAATATCTCAGAGGCTTCTGCACATTACTCTAAGGTAAATTTATTACTTCCTGAATGGAAACAGTATAAATAGTTACACGAACAGCTTAACTTTTGTATGAATTTGATCAGGTGATAGGAGTTCACTCACTGATAAAAGTCAATTACAGTATACCCGAGATTATTGGAGGTACAGAATAAATGAAAATAATATAGTTAAATAAATAAATAAAAATATTGTTGATTCAAGAGTGGAAACTTTTACATACCTATGATTGCCTACTATTTTTTTGAAAATAACTTTGTGTCTGCTTCATTTTCATATTTATTTCAAAGGCTTGTTCCTTTTTAAAATGAGCTGAACCCCCCTACAGTGGGTAAGTGTGAATCAGTATGTAAGAAAGAAAATATTTATTGATAAGGGACTATATTACAAAGACACAAACATATAGAATGCCATCAAGAAGAATGATTTTTTGGTAGAAGACAGTGTCAGTATTATTATAGTATAATAATTGGAACTGAAGCAGCCTGAATTACAGCACACATTTTCTGAATATTTATTCATAGAAGTAGCCTGGCTTGTAAGTAATTTGAAATGGGGTTGATGAACAATATAAGGTAAAGCAGTCAACAATCCGAAGATTGGTTTGAACACAACAGTGCTTTACTAGGCATGGTCCTGTTTGGAGGTGGTATGCCGTTGCCTTCCTCCGACCTTCGAACTGACTTACCCAGCCAGTTATAGGGGGGGAGGGGGGACGTACAGTTTAATGTGGGTTCCAAACCACGGTGCTACTCGGTATTTTTCACATGAGCAATACTGCCACAGGTGAAAGAAGTGGAAAGTGACAGATAAAAATCCTAGGACCTGGCGGGGATCGAACCCGCGACCTTCGGAACTGTAGTCTGGCACTCTACCACTGTGCTACGGAGCCGCACATGAACAATATACACACAAGAATTCTGAATAGGTAAATATATATAGTAACTAATGGTCAGCTTCTCAATTAAAATGACTGAAATAAGACATAGGTTGATAGGACACATCCTACAGCATAGAGTAATAATAGATTTTAACTGATTTTTTTTTTATCTCAGCTGCTCATAGTTATTATAATCATCCATCATCCCAACCCCCAAGAACATGAGAGTTTAACACACCTGCAAGGGCTATACAAGCACATACTCCATTCGACCCAAACTTCCATAAGTCCTCCTACTTTGACAATTGTACTCTTTCGCTCATAGGAGCCCTTTATTCTGAGAGGAGTCCACTCCTCAAGTGCATCCACACTGAAAAAAAAAATCAAGCCTCAACGAGGTGGATTACAATTAAGAACTGCAGCATCTGTTCCTTTAGACATGTAATTAATTGCTAATTGTAATTTCAACTGGTTAAGCAGTGTTAATGCACATGAGTACTGGATGGTAAGCGCTGTGGTGGTGAGCGCTGTGAAGTACAATGGTTGAAGTAGGATGACATATCAGATTTTGGATCGGACAGGGTATGCGCTTGGGTAGTTGTTGCATGTGTGTCAAGTCCATGTGCCTAGGGTGGTGTAAAGGCTTTGAATAATGGCCTAGCAAGCAGGAGGTCCTGGGTTCGAATCCCAGTCCCAGAACAAATTTTCATACATCTACGTTGTAAAAATCTATATTTACATTAGCTACTTCAGCATTGTATAGCAACATGTGGTCTTTTGGACATGTCTGAAAGAACATTCACCACAATCCTTAAGAGAGTAATAATTTAAATTTATGATAGATGTAGTATTTGTGGAGAAAGGGCGAGGTGAAATTGAGCCATGTGCAGAGATAAAAATGTAGATGGAAACCAAGCAAGTTCCAAAGGACATAGGTGCAGTTTTAAGGCAGGTATGTAGAAATTAGCACCTTATTGACTTTCCCCAAGAGCAGTTTTAAAACAATCTCTCATATGATAATCACAACAGTGACATTTCTCACCAGTGTGATATGAGGTAATTTTGCTTGGCACAAAATACTTCCTGTCTTTTATAGTGTTTTCTCTTAAGATAACTGCTGCTCAGGTATCATTGACAAAATTAGTGACTTCACAGTTGCAGAGTCAGTGTAAGCACAGTAACTATTTACCAGCAGCACATTGTTAAGTTCCTGGAATGGCTGCTATTGTAGGTGCTACACTCAGTATCCAGCATTTCAACTATAGCATGTGACACTTGGAATCACCAGGCCAACTTCCTGATTAGACAAAATCAGTGTATGTAGCAGAATGTGTTCTGCTGCCATTCTATATCGCTCTGTGATGACCATTAATGCCGACCTCAGGAAAGATCAGTTTGGGTTCAGGAGAAATGTAGGAACACGGGAGGCAATACTCTCCTTAAGCATTATCATAGAAGATAGATTAAGAAAACGCAATCATACATTTCTAGCATCGTAGATTTGGAGAAGGCTTTTGACAATGTTGATTGGAATAAACTCTTTCAAGTTTTGAAACTAGCAGGAGTAAAATACAGGGAGTATTAGTTTATTTACAACTTGTAAAAAGCAGACAGCGGTTGTCAGAGTTGAACGGCATGAAAGGGATGCAATGGTTGGAAAGGGAGTAAGACAGGGTTGTAGCCTTTCTCCAATGTTATTCAATTTGTACATTGAGCAAGCTATAAAGGAAAGTAAGGAGAAATTTGGAGAAGGAATTGTTCAGGATGAAGAATTAAAAACATTGCGTTTTGCTGATGACACAGTAATTCTGTCAGAGACAGCAAAGGACCTGGAAGAGCAGTTGAACAGAATGGACAGTATGCTGAAAGGTGCATATAAGATGAACATTAACAAGAGCAAAACTAGGGTAATGGAGTGCAGTCTAAGAAAATTGGGTGATGCTGAAGAAATTAGATTAGGTAACGAAACAATAAAGGAGGTAGATGAGTTTTGTTACTTGGGCAGTAAAATAACAAATGATGGTCGCAGTAAAGAGGATATAAAATGCAGAATGGCAATGGGTAGAAAAGCGTTATTGAAAAAAAGAAATTTGTTAACATCAAATATTGATTTAAGCCTAAGGAAGTCCTTTCTGAAGGCATTTGTATGGAGTGTTGCCTTTTATGGGAATGAAACATGGACGATAAACAGTGTGGACAGGAAGAGGATTGAGGCTTTTGAAATATGGTGCTACAGAAGAATGCTGAAGATTAGTTGGGTGGATCATGTAACTAATGAGGAGGTACTGAACAGAATTGGGAAGAAAAGGAATTTCTGGCATACCTTGACTAAAAGAAGGGATCAATTCATAGGACACATTCTTAGACATCAAGGAATTGTGAATATAGCATTGGAGGGAAGTGTGGGGTAAAAACTGCAGAGGAAGACCAAGGGATGGATACAGTAAGCAGATTCAGACAGATGTAGGTTGCTGTTCTTATGTGGAGGTGAAGAGGCTTGTCAGGATAGGGTAATGTGGAGAGCTGCATCAAACCAGTCTCCGGACTGAATACCACAACAACATCAACTTTTACTCAGAGTGACTAAAAGGTTGAGTGTAATTCTTCATAAGAGGGACCTTTGTTGGATGTGAAATTGGATATATGGAATGATAAATTCTTGTGGTTCACACTGACACACTGACATGTTAAATTGATTAGTTATTTCCTCTGTATTCTTACTAAAGCTAAGAAACAAATGATGTTGCTGCTTCATTCTTCCAACCACTCTTTAAATTCATAATCTCTTAGACCAATACACATAAAAATGCAGATAAGAAATGAATAATTTACATTGCTTTCAGGTGGCTACTTTTCAACTACTAAATTGATCACCTACCTAGAATATTGTGGTGAGCACTACAGGTTAATTCTCCAAATGTCTCTTATGCTTATGTTGGTTACTGCCTTATTGTTTTTCTCCTGTTCACAGTCAATGTCTGTTTTGTCTTTTTAGGCCATCCAACAAGTTGTTTGAAATGTCATCAGATCTTAAGGATCTCACCAAGATGATAGTTACATATAGTTATAATACATGAAAGGGGGAGGTAGTGAGTCAGTCACAGATCAACATCTATGATAGAAAATGTTAACTAATTGTGTACCATAGTTTTGTAGACAGTATGGTCTTCTGTAGTAACATTTTACCAAACAGCTTAAACAAATTGTTCAGTTACCAAAAGATCATTCCGTGTAGGTTTATAGCACTTGGAATGGCACATCAGTGATATCATTCAGCTGTCTGTATGACAGTAGTATAATCATAAATTTACTCATGTAAATGCATCATGACAACAAAAATACTTCATACTACAAATATGTAGGCCCATGTATAAACTCATCTAATTAAGGACAGATTCTATAGTTCATAGCAATTAATCACAATTTATTTTATTAAGATATCAGGTAGGCTATATTACTTAACTATGAGCACCAAGAACATAATGGGGATATTTTCCTCTTGAATGTGTCATGATTTTGTGGTTGCTTTGAATTTCACTATAGTACAGGATTTATGTGATAGACATTATCTATGTATCAGATACTACAATTTCGATATCTATCCCAAAAACTATACTTGAAGTGTAGTTGTCAGTCAGTTGAGTTTCAAAAGACTGATAATATACAAAATTCTGTGGTTACTGTTACAGTAACTTTAGTCAATTAATGTAATTTCTGAGTATTTGTTTGATTCATAATCACCAATCTGATTTGTAATGATTTTCCTGTATCTCATAACTTTGGGACATTTTACTATTTCAGGTCTTTGATCTTGTTGTAGTTTGTCTTGCTATTCCTTCAAATTCTGGCACAATTCATGATGAAACAGTTGATAGCTGAATGGCCAGATGGCAATGTCTAATAGGCACAATATTTTGGCAAAATATTATTTTGCCATCATCAAGCGCACTGATAAGAGCGATATCGTCACCAAAAAAATTTTTTTTGCCGATTGTACATTTGCAAGTGAACCATTTCCATTAGTTTATGTCTGATGTAATTAATTATGTTTATATGTATGTAAACATTCTCATATGATGTCTTTTATGAACCTCTGTGATTATTTGAGTGAATGCTGTGTACAGAATCACTCCTTACTTTGTCCATTAAGTAAAACTTGGTCATTGGAATATTGCTGCTGTATGTAGGTATAGTGTGCCTCGGTTGCACAGTGGTAGAGTGCCAGACTACAAATCCAAAGGTCGCGGGTTCGATCCCCACCAGGTCCTAGGATTTTTATCTGTCACTTTCCACTTCTTTCACCTCTGGCAGTATTGCTCATGTGAAAAATACCGAGTAGCACCGTGGTTCGGAACCCACGTTAAACTGTAGGTCCCCCTATAACTGGCTGGGTAAGTCAGATCGAAGGTCGGAGGAAGGCAACGGCATACCACCTCCAATCAGGACCATGCCTAGTAAAGCACTGTGGTGTTCAAACCAATCTTCGGATTGTTGACTGCTTTTTTCTTTTTTTATGTAGGTATAATGCCTTCTACTGGCTCAGCAATACCTCATTTATGCCAATGGTATTTATGCCAATGGTATTCTGTATGTATATACGATTTTAAAGGGAGTAAGTATTGCTGTAGCTAATATTATTGGTCATCAAGAAAACATCTGATGACTCTGAGTGCTCATGTGATGCCACTTAGACTTACGTTTGAGTGTCTAATGTATATGATGGTAGCACTTGGTTAACTGTAACTGTGGTGACAGGTCCACATGGAGGCCACTGGCTTGTACAATCAAACATCTGATTTCAGCCACATTTAGCTCTAAATTATTGATTTAAGTAGTTCACTTACAGCCTACACAATAATATATCAATTACAAGTTAAAGAGCCTTTAGAAATTTGGAAACACTATTGAGAAACAAACTAGAAAACACAGAGGTAACAAAATTGTTACCTACTTTTGGTTTATGAAGGAAGAGGACACCAGATATTTGAAACATAAGTAATAAGTGGTATATAGATATCCTGACCAATACCTTGAGTGACCATACTTACAAAGCTAATTAGTGACTTGCCTAGATTATACATCCAGCTGAAATTATTCTATTTTTTAAAACTAATCTAACTTTGTTTCTTCTTCATGGTTTCTTGCAATTAATCATTAATCAGTTTTTATCTAGAATAAGAAGTATATCTCGTGTAAAGTACAAGCTATTGACTCGTACATTCAATGTTAAAGACTGTCCTTAAATTTAGCTGTTTCCTTGAAATTATGTATCATTAATTTTTAGAAACAATTCACATTTCCAATTACTAACCCTTCTTGCAGACATAATATATATCATGAGTCAGGCTGCAGCAGTTCAGAAACAGCAGTCCTGTGTGTGAGTTGTGCCGAAGTGACCATATGAATTTTTGTGTGCCCTTTTGTACTGATGAAGGCTGTGGCTGAAAAATTAAGTTGTGTGACAGTGATTGCCTTTTCTTCAGTGCTTGTCTTTACAGTGATTTCCAACCTGTTCCCATTATGCTATTGATGTTCCAACCCAGACTTTCCATTGTTAGATATAATTTATGAGAGACAAAAGTGAGGAACATAATAAATAAAATTTTAGTGACAAAGGTACCATACAATAGAAAAAATAGATATTGTACAGAAGAGTGTAAATTAATGTAATGACTCTAATAGGAGTAACAGCGAAGTAACTTGAAAGGATCATTAGTAAAGAATTTATGTGATGAAATAAAATAGCATCACTCTCCCCCCCCTCCCCACACAGAAAAAGTTTAGAAATGAACAGCTTTAGAAAACCTACTTATTTTTCACCTATATCTCTGAAGTTGTTCTTACGTGAAACCTTTTATAGGATAAGTGTTCTTTCTTATGTAAACATGATAAAAACAAGTTTTTATATTTTTCAGAAAGTTGTACAGCTCTCATAGTTCAAATAACACAAAAAATCTATTTAAAACTTTTACTTACTTTAACAGCAGATTTTTCTTTCCAGCCATATTCACAAATTAAGGTCTAGTGGATTTGGTGAAGATAAATGGAACTGTTGTGGCACACAAATCATCTTGGAATTTTAAATTCCGGTGAAGTGCCCATCCGTAACTAAAGCTGCCAAGCTTTCCCCTGAAAGAAAATAAGACTTACAATAGTGAAAATTTATTTTTCATCATATCCCTCTGTTTGAGTACTAGTACACAAAGCAATGCACCAATATAAAAAATTAATAAAAACTGTTACATACATTTTAGCACACATGTATGAAGTAGCAAACCAGAAAATTTGTCTCATTGGTGACAGATACATTGAAGTGCAAAAATTCATGGGATAGCAATATGCACTGATACAGGTGATTGTAGTATCAAATACACAAGGTATAAAATGACAGTCCATTGGTATTTGTTCTCTAGTGATACAAGTGAAAAGGTTTCTGGTGTGATTAAGGCCACACTATGGAAATTAACAGACTTTAAATGTTGAATGTTAGAGCTACATGCAAGAGAGATTCCATTTCAGAAAACATTAAGGAACTCAATATTATGAGATCCACATAGTAAAGAGCAAGCTGAGAATACAAAATTTCAGGCATCACTCATTATAAAGTCGTGTCCATATGTAAGCACTGAATAGCGAAGTCCAGTGGTGTTTGTGTACAGTTATCACTGCTAACATACAAGTAACATTGAGTTAAATGATTGTAGATATCAATGTTAGGACAGTGTGGTGTCAGTTGCCTTTAATAGACTATGGCAGAAGATGACAGATGTGCCTTGGTTCATGATCATATCAGTTCAACCGTAGGTAACTAGAAAAATCTTGGCTTGATCAGATGCACCCCATTTTCAGATGGTAAAAGATATTGGTAGGACAAGTGTGTCACACACCCCATGAAGACATTGACCAGAATTGTCAACTAGGTACTGTGCAAGCTGGTGGTAGCTCCATAATAGTATGGGATATATTTACATAGAATGGATTTGATCCTCTGGTACAACTGAACTGATTGTTGAATGGAAATGGCTATATATGTCACTACCTGAAGATCATTTGCAGCCATTTTTTGACCTTTCATTTATTTATTTATTTTTATTGTGGGTGGCAGTGTGCCATATCTTGGAGCCCCAATTGTTATTAATTGGTGTGAAAAACATTTTGGAAAATTCCAACAAATTAACTGCCACCCAGTTCACCTGAACTAAATTCCAGAAAGCATTTATGGGACAGATTCCTGGGGTCAGTCTGTTCACAAAATACTGCACCAGCAAAACTTTTGCAATTGTGGATGGCTGTGGAGACAGTACAGCTCAGTATTTCTGCAAGGGTCTTCCAATAACATGTTGAGTCGATCTCACATTGACTTCCTACACTTCATCAAGAAAACAAAGGTTTCATAATATTTTGGGGGTGTCTCATGACTTTTTCACCTCATTGTATGTCAACATTGAACTCTCAATCTGTATTATACCTATCATGATACTATTGTAAAGTTTCTTCATCAGTAGAATTATTAAGTGTCAGTCTTTTTAAAGGCACCACACAGTACCTGCATGCACATTCCGATTTACTGATAACTTGGCCCCTATCTACAAAAGAACTTTGTGTCTATCACCTGAATTCTTCATTGTTTCTTACAAAACAGCACTAATTCTGTTCTTAGTTATCATGCACTGAAAATAATTCAGGTAAAATATAAATCAGATTAAATGTCTGTAACAAGATGATCAATATCACAGTTAAAAATTGTACCTTTGAAAGATTTCCTTTAGTGGACACAGAAGATATATCATTTACTAAGAAATAATTACTGGGAGAATACAGGAAAAACTAGAACAGGCAAGAGACCTAACCACATAATGGAAAACTAATTTCTGACATAAATGGCAATTGCAAATTTGATAAGTATTTAACTAAGTACTTAAGTAAATAATGACAGTGTACATGAAGTATGTAATAAGTGGTATCAGTTGTATTCATGGTAATAAGTTTGGAGCCACCTATGTCAGAGAGGTAAGTGAAATTCATTTCTAAGTGTGAGGAAGACAATGACAAAAAGTTAGAAATTGTTGCATGAAGTGGAAAAAATGTGCATAATGATGTAAAACAAATGACATCCATGAGTTCTAGATGTAACACAGTGCTAATACAGTATAAATTAATGACACATCAGGGAACAAAGGGGAGTGTAGGTGATGAAGGCTCTGAGGCAGACACTAATAAGTGGAAATGGCTTTAAGATGTCCATAATTCTGAAGATATGATAGCATAAATAAACACATATATAGAAAATTCAACAAATTACAAAAATCATGTAAGCTCAGTGACAGTGAGTGTAGTGATGTCACTGCAAATTATGCTTAAGTGAACGACATTATGACTCCATGCCTATATAAATATCAAAGAAAAATTTGTGATTCAACTTTTAATTACAAGTTTTATGTGTAGGTAAAATAACAGTTAGAGCACAAGAGTGAACAACTGACTCTTGATTATTACTCAGGCTTGTAATATTGATCCACTCAACAGTGTGTGTAAGCAGCAACAAGGTACCAAAAAAAAAAAAAAAAAAAGAAAAAAAAGAAAAAAAAAAAAAAAAAAAAAAAAGGAGCATGTGGTATTATGCAGAAACCTCCCAGAGATTCAGGTTAAAAATATTGTGCTTGGGAACAAACAGTTCAGTTACCACAAAGTAGATGTGTTCAGTTTGTTAACAGATGAACACACAGAAAAACAGAAGACTTGATTCCTATTAGGCATGCCAATTGGACATTCAAGGCAACATATTCTCCAATTCGACTATGTTGCGGTGGGATTTGTGTGGTGGAATGGGTGGGATGAAGAAGGCAGCAGGCAGAGTTCACAAAACAAAGAAAGTGAATGAGTCTCAAACCAATCTAAAGAATAATGTACACTGATGAGAAAATTTCAACTCTCTAACCAGGTCATCTTAGTTCTAAGGCTGATGACATGCATCAGTCTGACACAAGTTATGATCTTCTTCCTCTTAGGTTTCTTTCTGTATGGTTATTTTTGAGTGTAGTTTTCAAGTACTAGTTAGTTACTTTTGGGGAATTTCAATGAAATTATCACAAGGCAATTGCTACCATTTCAGCTGTCATGAACTCAGACTGATGGAATGTGTGCTGTTTTTTTTTTTATCATACTTTCTGAATTACTGTGCAGGGGCCTGTCACCCATATGCAGCATTTGCCAGAGCATGATTTACATCTTGATCATTTAATTTTCTTCACTGTGCATTTAGGATCTTTACTGCACTTATTATATAGGCATTAAAATAAATACTGACATGTTTAGCAGCTTATATAAACAATTTCCCATTCCAGAGACCAGTTTACAATGAAAAGAAGTCTTCAGTAAATTGAAAGACAAATGTGTATTACACCACACTTCAACCTTATTATTCATTTATGATGAATCCAGTTAACAGGTCACCTCCACAAGAACGTCTAATTTCAAAGACCAACATTTTGTATACAGATCCTGATAATTAGAACAAAATGTTTGATTATATGACTATATGAGGCTGTAAAGGTATAAATTACTATTGTGATCAGCATACTGGCATTACAATGAATGTCATAAACACACACATTTGAAAGTTTATGATACATGATGGAAAAAACTTCAGTAAACATGGCTTTTAAAATGCATGCCTTTAGAGTTGTGAACACGTTTTCATCTCTGATACTGGAAAACATGTCTTCTACCGAACAAGATACCATAGTTCTTTAGGTATGCATTTGTATCCAATTTTTACAGAATACTTTTTCTTGTTTTCCCCATATTACACCTTGCAAAATATGGAAAGCAAAGAACTTGCAGTAAAGAATATTTGCTTCACAGTACCAAAGGTGGAAAGGATCTCCTAGCTATTAAGGTACGCCTCTTAGAGCCCAAGTAAACACAGTCATTTTTGCTTATTGAACCAAGTATTTCAATTTTTTTTTTTTTTTTTTTTTTTTTTTTTTTTTTTTTTTTTTTTTTTTACTTCATTAAATATGATACACCCTGTATACATTTGGTGAAACTTGTCAGTCTAAGCAGTGGTAACAGATTGGACTTGCATCTGGGAGGGCAGTGGTTCAAACCTACCTGTGGCCATCCTGGTTAAGTTTTCCTGTGTTTTCACTAAATCATTACAGGCAAATATTTGGATGATTCCTTTCAAAGGGCGTGGTCAATTTCTTTCCACATCCCTGATAAAAATTATCCAAGTGTGTGCTCTGTCTCTAATGACCACAATGTCAAAGGAACATTAAACTCTAATATCCCATCCTTCTTTTTTGGCAATCTAAAATAATTGTTATAAGTGAGAAGTTAAAGCTATGTTTCATAATTAAACTTGAGACTGAGTCCCCGCATCTCCCAGTCACTATGCTACCAAGTACAGAGTTGAAGTATGCCTTGCAGATGTTACATTATTTCAGCTATTGCAGACCTCTTCCTATTACACACAATCTAAACAAAGGCTCTTCATAGATGAAGAGTGAAAGAAGAAATTTGATTCTGGTTTAGAGACTGATGCCATTTTGACTGGGTTCCTTAAGTTAGCTATTAAACATTCTGATTGCAAAAGTTTTAATGTCTGCTACATGGAGGAAATATTTTTTTTCTTCTTTTAGATGTTACACTGGAACATTAAGCAATTTATTTAATCTCTTAAAAATGTACAGGTCATTAAGAACTACCTTTTTAATTATGTGTGTAATGCATACAAATGGATAACATGGACTTTTAGCGATGTATTACTTATAATATGGCTTGTGTTTGGCCACTGCCTATTTTATATTGCTGTGAATATTAATGTTAATTTTTTTTAAGCCTGACAACATCAGGGTGACTGCCAAAACCAGTTTCTCCCTATTGTGGGTCTTGAAATTTACCTATAATTAACCACACACAACAGGAAAACTGATGTAACTAAATTTGGCAAGTAGCTAATAAAATTTATTTCATGCTCTGTCCAGCCATTCTGTTTTAGATTATCTTTGATTTTCCTAAATCACTGAAGATAAATGTGTGAATGGTGCTTTCAACTACTACAGGAAGCAGAATGAGGAAGCAAAATTAATTGGACCAGGTTTCAGATCATTAGAAGATTTCAGTGAGATACTTTAAAAGCAGAAGGAAATTATTTTACTTAACTTCTGTGTGACACATTATTAACAATGTTTGAGTGTATCAGTACGAGATCTTCATTAAATGAAGCTGAAAAAGCAGAACAAGTAATATGTGGTAATTCATACATGTACTGTTATACACTTAAATGTAAATTATATACTTAGTAGATCTGAGCCACACCAATTTTCAAATTATTTCTCTGATGGACAGTAGAAAAAAGTGACAGACATCAGTTAAATAAACAATAGTAATTAAAACTTTCTAAAATTCTATTGCTTAATTTCCAAATTTTTCACATAGACCACAATGACAACAGTCTCAATCAAGAAATGTTATCCCATTTGGTAACCTAGGTCCTGAAAAATACACATCCACTTGTATGACTCCACACCCTACACCAAATACTCTCTATGCCAGCACCACCTTCCATCTCAAAAGATAAATCCCTTATTTCCAGAGTGAAGTGCATTTCATGTTTAAATATGTTGAAACTAGGTTACTGTTTAAACCTAGCCCATTCTCCATAACACTATAAACAGCACAGTATCATATTCCAACACATTCTATTGCAAATAATCCATTCCCTCTACTCCAATAATGTCATCTTCTTACCAATAACTTCCAATAATGTGAAATCTATGGCCTTCTCCTCAATAAAAAGTTCTTCCACCCTTATCATTTCAAACACCTTTCTCTACATCTTACAGAACATCGATAATCCTGATTGTACTGCTCCTGTTAGAGAACCATTGCTCTTATCCAAAACATACCTTCCACTGGTACCTCCCAACCATGCCTGAATGGTCCAATTGAATACATCACCCTCACTATATTCTTGCCAAAACTCACATTAACCCTTTCCACACTCTATGTCCATCTTAAGCATTCCATCCCTTAAAATTTCCTAACTCATGTAGACTGAACTTTTACCATACATAGTCACTGCAGCCTTCATTGTGCACTCCACTATATCTACTGGAAAACGGCATTAACGACAGTTCATCAAAAGTTCAATGGTCATGATATCCACATAGCTAATCAAACTCTAATGCCATTTTTGCCACCCCAAATCCCTATAGACACAATTATATATATTTTTGACGAATTACAGCGTTCAAATGAATGCAATAAATCGCAATTTGCGATGTTATGGATCACTGTATTAGATTTAGATGGAATTCCAAACTGTGGCGAATGAAAATTTGTGCCCCGCCGGGACTCGAACCCGGGATCTCCTGCTTACTAGGCCGATGAGTTGACCACTCCGGCACCGAGGACACAGTGACCAGGCCGCCTGCAGAGGACTCTACCCTGCACGTCTCCCGCCACACACAAATCTCCATTCGCCACGCTCTCTCTTTCCTATACCAATGACGACAATTAACTGTGTCTCGATACCTCATGGTCTGTTCTCCCTGGTGCGGGAATACAGTATTGTGGCTGCGAGCATTATAGAATAAATAGGCTGTGGTATAGGAAAGAGACAGCGTGGCGAATGGAGATTTGTGTGTGGCGGGAGACGTGCGGGATAGAGTCCTCTGCAGTGAGGCTGGTCACTGTGTCCGCGGTGGCTGAGTGGTCAACGCGTCTGCCTAGTAAGCCAGAGATCCTGGGTTCGAGACCCGGGTGGGCACAAATTTTCATTCGCCACAGTTTGGTATTCCATCTAAACCTAATACAGTGATGCCATAACATCGAAAATTGCGATTTATTTCATTCCTATATACACACCCTGGTAGAATTCCTAAATACAACTGGGAATGGTAACATGGCTGCACTTCTCCAGATCTTATACCACACTGGTCAAAACATTATGAGGGAATCAGTCGAGATATCTAAGTTATGAAGTATTGTCATCAGCAGAATGAACTAAAATGGTTCGACTTCATTCTGTTGGTTCTATGGAGTGGAGACAACAACATTATGTCAACTGAGATAGTGGTAATAACAGAAAGTTGCTCCAGCTTAGTGCTTGTATTTACTTTACCAAACAAATTACACAAGCACTTTGGTTTAGATAGTGTAGTAAGCAGGTAGTGCAATGCAACAACTACGTGACTTGCCCAAGCTCAAAAAAATGTTCAAATGTTTGTTAAGCTTATGGGACTTAACTACGGGGTCATCAGTCCCTAGACTTACAAACTACTTATGAACTACCTTATACTAAAGACGGCACAAATATCCATGCCCGAGGGGGGATTCGAACCCCCGACCGTAGTGGCCGTGCAGACCGTGACTGAAGCGCCTCAGTCTCCTCGGGCACCCCTGCCGGCTTGCCCAAACTTATGGCATGGAGAGCCATAGGGATGTCGGACAGACACAGACGGAGATGGCTGCAGCTATTGAAGTGTCCCAAAGTGTAATTTCCTGGAGCTGGACACGATTTCAACTACAGGACCCGTTAAATAAAGGCAAAGCCAAGGTCGTTCACAGGTAATATCAGCAACAGATGATTGTTATCTCCGGTTAACAGCCTGTCAAGAGGCTGAATGCAACTCAGCTGCAACGTACCCTCCAGGCAGCAACAGGACACGCATTGTCAAACACAAACTGTCCGAAAACGCCTTCGGGAATGTGGCCTCTACGCACTGAGGCCGAAGCCTACGATACCGTTTAGCCCGCAGAAACTGGACGCAGGAACATCAGGATTGGAGTCTTTATTAATGGCGCTGGGTTCTGTTCACAGAGTCAATATTTTGTGTTCATCGTCGTTCCCTCATCTGGAGAGAAAGTGGAATTCTAAACAATCCTGCTTAAGTGCATAAAATATCACCGTATCAGGAAAGGGCTCCCTGATTTCAAAATATCTCGAAAACAAAGATTGATAGAGAAATGCAGTAAACGGTATGTTTATTGTGAAAGCTGTAAGAAGTTTATACAGCAGTTTGAAATAATAATTACAAACGCTGCTAACAGATGGCGCTGTACGCTGTACAGCTCTCATCAGCATACACAAGTGAAATAATCGTATGAAAACACTCTTTGCAGACAATCACATCACAATGTTTTCAAAATGTTAACCATTGGTACCACAGAGGTGGTGCAAACGAAGAATGAAATTCGCCATCACATTTCGTAGTGACTCAACCGAAATGGAGTCACATGCCACAGAGATCTCCGATTCAAGCTCGTCCAGCGTGGCGGGATGCTTCAGGTAGACCATGTCTTTCACTTTGCCCCACAAAAAAAAAGTCACAGGGAGTCAAATCCGGCGAATATGGAGGCCAATCCATGCCTGCACCAGTAAATTCGGGATATTCCAAAGCAATGACTCGATTCCCGAAGTATTCCTCAAGAAAGCGAAACACTTGTTCGGTCCGATGTGGTCGGGCTCCATCTTGCATAAACCATTCAGTACCTGGTCGATCCTCTAACGCTTGCTGTGTGGCTACAAATTGTTCCAAAATTGCAACGTAACGTGCACCAGTGACCGCTTCTCGAATGAAAAAAGGGCCAATAATGCCTCTTCTGCGTACTACAGCCCACACAGTAACGTAGGGAGAATACAGGGGTTTTGCTTCACACCAATATGGCTTTTTGGAACCCCAAAATCGCTAGTTCTGCTTATTCACGTATCCATTCAGGTGGAAGTGTGCTTCATCTGTAAACCAGATGCAGCCAACATCAAATCCTTCACTATCAATCATTATGAGCACCTGATTAGCAAAGGCAGCCCTTTGTTGCACTGCTCGTACGGGTAAGGCCTGGTGCGTTTGAATTTTGAATGGAAACATGTGTAGGCTCTTTCTCAGTATTTTCTGCGAGCTGGAACGCTTCAAACCAGTCTCAGATGCAATTCTACGGACGGATGACATTGGATTTCGCTGAATAATTCCAGAAACTGTGGTGATATTTTTAGGCGTAACTGCGGTTTGCTTGCGGCCAACATGCTCCACTAGATCATCAGTTACGCTGCCTGTTCGTTGAAATTTTGCAAAGAGCGTACGAATGGTTTTCGCATCGGGTTCTTTTGGAACATTAAATCCTGCTTGAAAACTTCGCCTTGTTGCCGTAGGACTCTCTTCTAACTTGTGGTACTCTAGCACCAGAAAAACGCGTTGTTCAATGGAGTACATGGTTTTAATCTCGTTTATTGCATTCCTCTATCGATCTTTGTTTTCGAGATATTTAATTTTGAAATCATGGGGTCCTTTTCTGGACACCCTGTAGATGAATGGTGTGGGCAGGAGTCAATATTAGCTGAAGTACGGACCTCTATGCCTTTCAGAACTGTGCTTTGACTGCTCAGAGGTACAGAGACGAGATCCTTCGACCTTTTGTTGTGCCCTATGCTGATTCAATAAAAGATGTGTTCCTTCTGGTGGACGATAACGCTGTTACCATAGAGCTGCATTGGTGGACAATATGTTTGAGGCAGAGGGAAATGAATCAATGGAGTGGCCAGCCTGTTCACCGGACTTAAACCCAACTGAGCATGGCTGGGATGAACTTGGCAGACGCATTGCAGACAGGCCACCACCTCCAGCAACGGTTGCAGAGCTGGATATTGCACTCTTACTAGGGAATGGTCCGACTTGTCATGGCAAAACATGTATTGATTTTTTTAGCACTGTTAGTTAACAATGAATGAAGTCTGTATGCAGAATGTTAGATGCTGACATAACCTGGAAGTCACCTAAAAAATCAATAAAATAGCTGTTCTTCCTGCTTGGCGCTTGCGGTGACGGCTGGCCACCCCAGGAAACGGCGACTCGCGAGCTGTCGTTATGGTGAGCGTTGTGCGCATGGTCGGGAGGTGCGGCCGTCTTATCGCGGCGTTCACTAAAGAGGAATATCGTTGCACGGTTTTGGTGGAAAGGGAAAACGAATATTCGTTTCTGTGGCATGCACTTCCTTTTCATTTCTTGTACGTATTTCGAAACATAAAGTCCTGTAACTGGTTAGAGATGTGAAAGATATTTTGTACATCTACATCTATACTCCGCAAGCCACTTTACGGCGAACATTCAATCTCCCCTTACAGGTGATGGCAAACCCGGTAAATGTTTTGCTGCTTGCCATGGAGATATACCACAGACGCCAAATGAAGCAATCAACAGAAAACCCGGGGGGGGGGGGGAGACTATGTGATGTGCGACATGGTAGTTTAACTTCTAGACGAGCATGTAAAGAGCGCAGACATGTGGCTACAAACGACTGAAACACTCAATATTACAGACTGTGAATCTACAGACGGCGAAGAAACGGAAGAAAGTTGCACACATGAAGACGCTTCGAGTGATAGTGCCACATACCCTCATCAATTATCTCTGAAAGCAACACCAGCAACTACAATTACATTATCAGACAAAGAAAAAGCGGTGAAGTATTGGTTGAACGTAAGTGGTTAGAAACGCCTATGTGTCAGTACTGTTCAAAATAGGTATCGCTTTGTCCGTTATTGTATAGATGGAAAAAGGAAGTCGCTGGACGACGTAAGAGCAGACTGGAAATTGCGACGGAGATAAATACGCGACTTTTTGAGCAATTTACCGATGCCAGACGACAATCATTGAGTGTCAGCGACACAACTTTGCGTGACTGGGCGTTAGAGATTGCCAGCGCGATAAGAGCTTAAGAATTTACAGCTTCTCAAAGTTGTATTATTCGCTTCAAAAGATCACATAAAATTGTGGCACGAAAAATAACAAAATTTGTATCGAGAAACAGGTCGGAAAATGAAATGACTCAAATGGAAATGATAGAAGCTTTTCTTACGACTGCAAAAAATAAGATCGCCAGTTTTAGTGAATCTTACACTTACAATGCAGATCAGTCAGGTTTTCAAAAACAGTCCACGACTGCACTCACCCATTCATATTCTATAATGCCCACAATTAGTCTGGATCAGTGGCGTAACTAGGACTTGGCTTTGGGGGGGGGGGGGGGGGGATAGATCTGCTTGACGAGAAAAATTTTAGTCAGTTTCCAGACAGACTACCATCTACCACTGCCGTTGAAGAAACTCATTCACTTCCATCCAATGAAAGCGTATGGTAAAACACCCCAAGTTTCCAATCTTTACCTTTACCAGATTGCTGTTATACGATTTCTTCCTTCCTTCTCTCTCTCTCTCTCTGGGGGGGGGGGTTCTATCCCCCTCATCCCCCCCCCATAGTTACGCCACTGGTCTGGATGGTTCATTGCTGCCTAAAGTGTATGTGTGTCTTCAAGAACCAACTGGACGTTTTGGACCACGTGTCAAACAATGTTCTACGCAGACAATCTTGTGGTAGACGCATCGAAGTCTGGAAAATGGGAAATGATAACGTTACACTTTTCATGCGTGATGCTTTTCTTCCGTTCTGCGGGAACAAATCTCTTCTCCTTCTAGATTCGTGGTTAGATCTTAAAGTTCTGATTCATTAAAAGCTGTATTTCGAGCTCACCCTGACAAAGAAGTAGAGATACTTCAGTTTCCAACCAGCACGATTAACGTAATTCAAACGTTAGACAGAGAATTTTTCCGCCAGTGGAAGGCATTTTACAGAAAACAAACAAGAAAATTATTTTGTGCAAATCACTGCAGTTTCCTGTCTACCACCATGACTATATTCTCAAGTTGCAGTCAGTCGTACATTATCAGTTTTCGTCCCCACGGTTTCAAAATGTGATTAAATATTCGTGGTACGCCTCGAAATATACTGATATTAGGCCTCATTCCTTCCTAACACCGGCCGAGTTTTGTCTAAGGATGTCTAACAGCGTCTGTGATTAGCAGGGCTGTCATATGTCGTCTTTGCTTGTATGTTCTTGGTGCACAAAAACCTATGTTTTTAACATTGTATCAATATTTCGCATTTTTGCGGTAATTACAAGAAATAAAAGTTTGACGTGTTCTAAACCGTACATGTATTTCTATTTCATAGCTATTTGGAAAGAATTTTGTAGATAACATATCAGCTACATTTGTCAACGAATTTATTATTATCGTATTTATTAATTATCGCATTATCGCTTTCACTGGTCGAATCAGCTCTCTCACAACTGTGGCAGGAGAGCGGCGCGTAGCTAACGCCACATTGTCTCTAGATGGCGTTGGTATAACTTAGCGAGAGAGGTCAGGGTTGTACAACAGGCAGTTATAAACGCGGAAACCATGCGACAATAATGTCATACTTCATAAAAGTTCTTACAGACTTCCAAGTCATGTCAGCAGCTAACAGTCTGCATACAGACTTCCTTCAATATTAACTAACAGTGGTAAAATAGCAACACAGGTTTCGACATGACAAGTCTGACCAATACCTTGTTAGAAAAATGACCAAATATCCGTCAAGAGCTTATTGATAACCTGATACTGTCCACTCCACGCAGATGTAAAACTGTACTGGCCATCAGAGGTGATCACACACTATATTAGAGGTCAACGATAACGACTTTTCAGTATTATGGTAGCGTCATGGTGCCTCGCGCTAAGCAAACGCCATGTAAACGCCTCAAGTAAAGAGCTGAGACAGCAAAATGACGTACTTTATCACACACAAATTCCAATTTTAACCAATATCTGAGTAAAATACGTTACAATATGTAGGCTATATTATGTGTGATATCTCACGTGACCCCCTAATTGTTTTGAGTAGTATATGCAGAGCCGGCGCAAGGCACGTGCGAAACGTGCGGCCGCACGGGGCGGCACTTTGCCGGGGGCGGCAAATCTGCCGCCCCCCTTTTTTCTGTGGTACGAACTCAACATTCATTCCCAAGAGGGGATTCGAAACCAAACCTCGGAGGGAGCGGCTTCGGAAACTGTGGCATGGCGTCTCGACTACATGCCGGCCGCCCTCGTTGAACAAGGGAAGGGAGGAGGGCTAATTTCTTCCTTGCCACTGTAGCAGCGCCGTCGTGTTTACGCCGGAAGGGAAGCAGTCTGGCGCACACGCCAGTATTCTTATGAGTGGAGCGCTGCCAGCGTGTTACGCGTCATGCGCTTACTCACAACTAATTTTGCAGGAGACGATATCTAATTTGGGAATTCGAATGCAATGTTCGATATTGCGGTTACATGTTAAGCCTAAAGCAATTTTGCTAAGCCCTTCAATGGCAGTTGAGTGTTTTATTCTTCCCGCGCTATGAAAAAAATTGTTGAACATTACTACAGTCAAACATGTAGAAGTATTCCGAATGGGTAAATACGCTGTAAGTAATTACAAGGGATAAAGACATTGATAGTAAGCCTGGCATCAGTTGGGTTTCGACGTATTTTTGAAAATGTTTGTTATCCGTTTCTGAGTGATAGTAGGACGTTTTCGTTTTTGAGCCCTGAAACACCTGTCTCTGCTTGCATGAACACAATTAAACTCTGACCAGAACTTTTGTGTGACAATACTACTCACACACTATCACTTTGCCAAAATTTATTTTCTGTATAATGCGTGTGAATCCATGTTTCGTCTAAGTAAACTACTGGTCGCTTTGATTGTGAAGAAAACCTGAGAAAGTATGCTCTTTTAGCAACAATGCCTTCTCGTCCAAGTGAAACATAACATTAATTTTGACACCTTGTAAAACGAAAATCCATAGACAGAACATTGCTTCTAAGGGTTTCCTTGCTAGCATTGAAGCTCATTTCTGTTTGACAAAAGTAGTGCAGTTTTTGCAAAGTTCGTATTTCTTTCTATTATTCGTAATGCTATTAAAGTTACTGCCTGACAATACATTTATCCATATCATCGGCCACATACTTATTGTGAACTTCTTGCTTCATTTTCTTGGGCGCTAGTTTAACCGTAGCCTAACTGTACCTCGTCACGTGACCTAGTTCCTGGCACTGCCGCGTCACCACTTCGCCTTTCCAGACAGTAGGTATTGTTGCGTTCTCTACAACGAAAACTACAGAAATCGTTTCGATAGTTGGCCGAAAGTCAAGATTGGTCAGAAGCACTTTCATTGCATTTCACAAGAACAGAAGAATTGGTGAGTCCGAATTTCTTGAAACTTGAGATGTAACAGGTAAGTGCTTTTCATAAAACGTACAATTAGTATTGCGCATGCACGTTACTCATAAGTTAGAATTTTTCTCCTTCAAGAATGCAGAATAGGAAAATTTATTTTTATTATGGTCTATTACTTAAAAAATTGTCAACTCGGCAAATAAGCAGCGTCACCCCAATAGCTAGAATGAAAATAAAGCGCAGAAAAGTGACGTGATACGGCGATGACTAATTTGTTACCCCTTATTCCATAATCAGACACGAGAGAACAGACACATGCAAATTACGACAGATGGCGAGTGTCAGTTCTTTGAAATGAATAACCGCAGTGCAGTAAGTTAATATATTTCGACTAGCATCAGTACCCGTCGATTTCCGAGTATGTATTTATTGCATTATTATGTTACTCCATCTCCTTATTCTTCCTCTCTCCATTGTTTTCCGCCCCACTCTTTGGCCGTTTCAACTGTTTTTATTTTCCATATCTTCATAGATTTCTGGCACAGAGTGGCTATTCTCAATGCTTTGAGTTATGTTTACATCTATACCGTCGTGCTGAAGGTACCTGTCAACATGACGGTTTAGATGTAAGCACATATTAAAAGTATTTTTGGAAACATTTTTGTTTCACTTATGGGAAACAGCACTCTTATTATTTAAATTTATATATAAAGAACAGTCTAGAGCGCAATTTTTTTTTAAATTTTTTTTGACTAGTTTCGGTCTAATTTATACCATCTTCAGAAAATTAAGCTCCATTGATGTTGTGGAGCTTAATTTCCTGAAGATGGTTTAAATAAGGCCGAAACTAGTCGAAAAAAAAATTTTGCACTCTAGACTGTTTTATATAAAAGCTTTGAAACCTAGGTAGATCTGACAAAACAAAAATTGCGATTGATTGCTGACTTTTCCTACACTACTCCTTATCAATCGTCCAGATAATTACAGAGCTAGTCTCGTGCACAATGGAACGCATACTGTACACAAAGCCACACCCTTACTTATCGCCAGCCGGCCACGGCGGCCGAGAAGACTGAGGCGCTCCAGTCACGGTCTGCACGGCCCCTACGGTCGGGGGTTCGAATCCCCCCTCGGGCATGGATATTTGTGCCGTCCTTAGTCTTAGCTAGTTCGTAAGTAGTTTGTAAGCTTAGGGACTGATGACCCCGTACTTAAGTCCCATAAGTTCTACAAACATTTGAACATTTTGAACTTATCGCCATGACTCAAAACTTCAAAATCCTGACAACATCTAGCACGTGGCTGATTTCATACAACACGACATATCAGAAGCAGTTTACAGTCATATTGAATTCCAGTTCTTTACTACAGCCATCTCACTCTCCCTCCAAATCATTTTGCTTTGCACCAAGAATTCCTTCGTGTTTATGGAGAACTGATTCATATTCGTGACTTAGATACACTCAGACATCAGAAATCACAGGCGACACGTTTGCAGTTACTTAAGAGCTAGGCGACGTCAGCATTTACACATGAGATGCACTAAATGAAACACCTGTAAACTTTACAGACCATGGGTGCTCTTACTTAAGAACCATTGGCATCCATCCCCACCAGAAATTCTATCATGTCATTTTATTCCGAGTATTTTTTTTTTTTTCATTATATCAAACAGTAGGTGTACAACATAATTATTGTGTAGAAAGAGTGACTAATGGAGCCAATCGGGCCCTATTTGTGTCACTGTAAGCCACTGCGGAATAGCCGTGCGCACTAATACGCCTTGCTGCGGTGCGCGCGGTCATTCGCCATAGGAGGTTCGACTCCTCCTTCGGGCATGTGTGTGTGTGTGTGTGTGTGTGTGTGTGTGTGTGTGTGTGTTCAAAGTTGTAGTTCGTCAAGAGGTCCACTGGCTTCGCTGGTTTTCCGCGAACTTTTGTAGGCCTGTGAGGTCATGCTTTGGTGACACAGTTTACTGAAACAAAATTCTTGAAATCATTCTTTCCCAATGATTCCATCATCACCTTGCAAACCACCTATCGATTCCGACAGGAATTGTAGTTTTCGTCTCAACTATTCGCTGATGCCGAACTTCTTTATCTTAGCCATCCCATCAACTAAATAAACGGAAGTCGACCATATTTGTCACTCTTAATATCCATTAAAACTTTGACTCCATGTAGGATTCTGAAGTGCTTTTCGAGTTACAAATATTTACAATACCAGCTAACTACGTCACCTTCACTACCGTCCTAATGCCCGGTTTCTGGAAAACTACAGTTAGCCGTTAGCTACCGACACGTTATAATTTAACATGCCAAATAACTTCCTTGGGTTTCCCGTAGCTGATTTCAGCGACCGTTAGTTAACTATAAGGTAACTACGCCTGCTGTCGAACAAATAGTACGTCTCAACAGATAACAGATGGCACTACTAACGAAAATCGCAATTACTCGAATTTTATCGATTATTAAGTGAAATCGAAGACGCGTCTTAGTTTGTATAACTGTTAAGAGTTTTCTGTTTCTATTTTGAAAGGTAATGGGCGATAAGGGAGGAAAAAATTTGACTCTATTTGAGAGAAATCTTTTGGCTGACCTGGTTTTAGAAAGGAAAGTTGTTATAGTAAATGAAAAGGTAGATGGTTTGAGTCTTTTGGAAAAACAACACGCTTTGGAAGATGTCACGAAACTGTTCAATTCCTTAAACAGACAGGAGAGAAATCGCTAAGGCAACTCAGAGAGCTGTATTCTTTTTTAAAAACAAAAACCGCACAAACAACAACGAATACAGGGTTAACAATAAAATAACACGTATTATTTCTGTTAATATATATTTTTATGAATTTAAGTTTTCTTCTTCCCATTGTTCTGTGAATGTGACATTACTTTTCACAACACAGACTGGTCAGTTTACGTCCACCCATCCACCTACCCGATAATAATAATAAAAAACATCACTTCAAACATTGATTGATCATAATGGCACCTGCATGGCGGAACACTATTGCAAAGGGAAGTATCTTTATGCTTAATGGAAAGTTTTATTATGAGAGCATGGCTTTGTGATTCGGATGTGGTAAAATTTTTCATCAAGATTGGCGATCGCAAGGGATAATGTTGACATAGTGTTGCTCAGTATCGGGATGTCACTTTACCAGTCGGGTGGGAGATGCAGCTAATGTATACGTCACCCGTTGTCAACATTATCTCTCAGGACCGCCGAGCGCGATGTAAAATTTAACCAGGAATGTTGTTTTCCGCGTTTTCCTCCGTTTGACCCCGGCAATGTCATTGGTCAGTATTTTTTTTTAAATTCTGAAACGCATATGAAATCCGCTCTCGTTACACAGATCAAATGGTTGTGATCTAACACGAAAAACGCTTCGTGGTCTTTCAGTAGCGCCGAGTACAGCTAAGTTTTCCTCTTCTGAAAAAGTGTCCGAAACATCAGAAGAAGAAGAAGAAGAAGACGGCGGTGACGACGATGACGAAAGAATTTCGATTCTTCAGCTTCAAAAATTTTAAAATTGTATAAAAATTATACCGAACCCACTCATAAAAACAAATAAAAAATGTTAAATAACTTCTGGACTTGCGTTTGGAAGTCCACTAGCACTACGTAGCGGATATACTTAAAAACTAACGTTAACGTGTAGGTAACCCCAGGAGAACGCGCATTTATCTTTAACTGACAGGTAACTACGGCTGTGACGGCAATGTTGTCTCGGAAACCCAATTTGTACTTAACGTTCAGGTAACCCACAGATAACTATAACGGGACAGGTAACTACTGTTTCGGAAACGGCCATAAGAGTCATACCTATAACAGATCTCATATACTTCACTCCTCTGCAAATATGCCTCAAGGCTCTATCATCTCACCCCTCGCACTGCAGATATTCGCAAACCACCTAGGCCTACTGTGGTGTCGGAGATAGGCGGGCCGACCGCGATCATGACACCAGAGTTGCGGCCGCAGGAACATCCAAACGTTGGTGGTACCACTTCCTGGATTCCTGTCAGAGGCCGCGTACATTACGAAGACGATCTCATGCGTGTAGTTTGATTGGCGGAACTTCTGCTAATTAGATTGCACAAACAGCCTGTCGTTGAAGAGTGTCCCCACGTGCTACCGATTTGTAGTGCGTCAAGACTTTTCACTACAAATGTTCAAATTCAACATTCATAGAATATATGACATCAACATTGGGCAAAGCTGAAAATGTGTACCCACCCGGGATTCTAACCCGGGTCTCCTGCTTTCTAGGCAGTTGCGCTGACCCCTACACCACTGGGGACACAGTGATCACCGCACCTGCAAGGACTACCTAAGCACGCCTCCCGTCATATATTCTATGAATGTTGAATAATAACAACTGCAGCATCAGAAGTGACGTCTGTTCTCTCAGAACAGACGCCACATGTACATATAATATGCCGGTGACGGGCAATGATCCTATCGTTAGTGGGGAGGGGTGAGCAAAGTTTGAAGCCCTTACTCTTACGGGAATTAGTTCATAACTACGAGTTGAGTACTGTGGGCAGAACGAAGCTGGGAATTTGTATCTGACGGGAGGCGTGCTTAGGTAGTCCTTGCAGGTGCGGTGATCACTGTGTCCCCAGTGGTATAGGGGTCAGCGCAACTGCCTAGAAAGCAGGAGACCCGGGTTCGAATCCCGGCTGGGTACACATTATCAGCTTTGCCCAATCGCAGTTGATGTCATATATTCTATGAATGTTGAATAATAACAACTGCAGGATCAGAAGTGACGTCTGTTCTCTCAGAACAGACGCCACATGTATAAATGTTCAAATGTTTGTATAGTCCATGGGACTTAACTACGGGGTAATCAGTCCCTAAACTTACAAACCACTTATGAACTACTTACGAACTAGGACGGCACAAATATCCATGCCCGAGGGGGGATTCGAACCCCCGACCGTAGTGGCCGTGAAGACCGTGACTGGAGCGCCTTAGTCCCCTCGGCCACCGCGGCCGGCTTTTCACTACAGACTCCGAATACATGTCGCTTTGTTACGGGCAAACACTTAGAATTATCATCGACTTTCTCAAGAGAACTTTGCAATATCTGTTAATGTGTACCTACAGCCACCTCACCAACACTCCCTACAATAACGGTCACCAAGTCCAGCTAGCACGAAGACTGAACGTAGGGACGTACAAGAACGGAAGTACAATGATCGAGCAATTTCTCATCTACCACACATCTCTGAAGTCAGTGATATGTGAAGATGGAGAGAGTATAAAGAGCGATACCACTGGGCAGTGGGTGGCTGAAAACGAGTGATTTCGAGTGACGAATCACGTCATCTACATGGGATACTCTGCAAATCACATTTAAGTGCCTGGCAGAGGGTTCATCGATCCACCTTTATATTATTTATCTCCAATACCATACTCCCATAGCGCGCGGGAAGAAAGAACACCTGAATCTCTCCGTTCGAGCTCTGATTTGTCGTATTTTATTCTGATGATCATTTCTACCTATGTAAGTGGGAGTCAATAATATATTTTCGCATTCGGAGGAGAATCTTGGCGATTTGAGTTTCGTAAGTAGCCCACGCCGCAGCGATAAGCGCCGTTGTTGTAATGATTTTCATGCCAGATCCTGTATCATTTCCGTAACGCTGTCTGCCCTGTAACGTGACAATACAAAACGAGCTGCCCTTCTTTGGACTCTCGGTGTCCTCCGTCGAACCCACCGGATAAAGATCCCACAATGGCAGCAATACTCCAAAAAAGGACGGACAAGCGTAGCGCATGCAGTCTCTTTTGTAGTTCTCTTGCATCTTTTAAGGGTTCTGCCAACAATTATCTACGTTTTCTTTCCAGTTTAAGTCTGAAGTAATAGTAATTCCTAGGTATTTTGTGGAGTTTACGGCCTTCACTTTTCATTGATTTATCTTGTAAACAAATTTTAAGGGATTTATTTTGTACTCATGTGGACGACTTCACACTTCTCATTATTTAGAGTCAACTGCCAATTTTTACACCATAGTGATATTTTATTTAGATCGTTCTGCATTTTGTTTTGATGTTCAGATGATTTTACTAGACGGTAAATGACGGCGTCATCTGCAAAAATGTAAGAGAGCCGCTTAGATTTTCTCCCAAATCGTTTATGTAATTAAGAAATTAAGGAACAGCAGAGGACCAATAACACTACCCTGTGGAACGACCTATATCACCTCTCTTTTGGTCGATGCCTTACCATCGATTACTACAAACTGTGTCTTCTCTGACAGAAAATCCTCTATCCAGTCGCAAATTTGGAGAGATTTATCATAACCACGCAGTTTGATTAAAAGCCGTTTGTCACGTACGGTGTCAAAAGCATTCTGAAAATCAAGAAATACGGAATAAATTTGAGAACCCTTGTCGATAGCACTCATCACTTCGTGTAAGTAATGAGCTAGTTGTGTTTCTCATGAACGATATTTTCTAAATCCGTGTTGACCTTGGGTCAATAGATCATTCTGTTAGAGATAATTCATAACATTTGAATACAGGATATGTTTCAAAACCCTGCTGCAAATTGACGTCAATGAAATAGGCCTGTATTTCGATGGGTTACTCCTACTGCTTTTTTTTTTTAATACAGGTGTGACCTGTGCAACTTTCCAATCTTTTGGTACAGATCCTTCTTTGAGAGAGCGGTTGTATATGACTGTAAAGTAAGGAGCTATCGCATCAGCATAATCAGATAGGAATCTAAGGGGTAACCAGTCCGATTAGAAGACTTGTTCTTGTTAAGTGACTTAAGTTGCTTCACTACTCCGTGGATATCTACTTCAACATTACTCATTCTGGCCTCTGTTTGTAATTCTAAATCTGGAATATTGGTTTCGTCTTCTTTGGTGAATGAGTTTCTAAAAGCTACGTTTAGTATCTCTGCTTTAGTAGCGCTATCATCGGAAGGGTCGCTATTACTATCACGTAGTGAGGGTATTGTTTGTGTTTTGTCCTTAGTATATTTAACATATGACCAAAATCTCTTTGGGTTTTCAGCCAAATTTCGAGAAAGAGTTTCGTTGTGAAAAGTACTGTAGGCATCTCCCATTGAAATTCTCACTAAATTTCGAGGTTCTTTGTAGGATCGCCAATCCCGGGAATTTTGTGTTCGTTTAAATTTAGCGTACCATGTGGCAACCAGTTGGAGGGATTTGGGTGCAGCGAATGCCTGGAAAAAGTTCCTACCATCACGTCAAAATGTTCAAATGTTTGTTAAGCTTATGGGAATTAACTACGGGGTTATCAGCCCCTAAACTTACAAACTACTTATGAACAAGGTAAGACTAAGGACGACACAAATATCCATGCCCAAGGGGGGATTCGAACCCCGACCGTAGTGGCCGTGCAGACCGTGACTGGAGCGCCTCAGTCCCCTCGGCCACCGCGGCCGGCACCATCACGTCCACAACGGTGTTGTTACAGTACGGAGTTATGTCTTGCAGTTACGGTTTGCTTAAGTAAACGTTAAAGTGCAAGGGTATGAAAACATTTTACAGCGATGTTTAATGGCAGCACTAGAGGAAAACTTCGGAGGTGATAATTGCTTACGTCAACCTGTCAATGCGCCTTGTAGTAAAGGTAGATCTGTGATACAATGGTTTGTAAACCATAACATTCCTTAAATGAACTGGCATGTCCTGAACCCATTGAAACCTTTGGAATGAGTTTAAAAAGCGACGTCACTCCGGGCTCCAGGGTCCATCAACACAACCTCTTCTCGTTTCAGTTGAGGAAGAATGGACTGTCATTGAAGCACAGCACTCATACACATCACTAAAAAATTCCCCAGCCGAGTTCTTACCGCCATTAAGACGAGGCGTGTAAAAACACCATATTAATGTCCATTAATGAGAGACACATCCAGAAAGTATGCCATTTTTTTTTTAAACAAAGACAACATAGTTACATGAAAAACTTATTTGAGTGCAGGTACAGAAATGTTCGAACTATTTTTCTACACAACCACCAAAGGAATTGAGGCACTTGTCATATCGTGGAATCAACTTTTGTATTCCTGTATAGTAGAAGTCTGGCGCCCGTGAATGGAAGCAGCGTGTGACACTCGTCTTTAGAAGCTCGTCGTTATCAAAACGCTGGGCGTAGGACAGGAATTTCTTGCGGTGCAAGAAAAGATGGAAATCGCTTGGAACAAGATCAGGACTGTACGGTAGATGATCAATCAACTCCAAGCGTAAATTTTTCAAAACAGATGTGCGCCAAGCAGCACGGAGACGAGCGCCGCCCTGGAGCAGCGCGTCGCCTACTGTAAGCGTTCCACGCCTCTAGACGTCAATGGCACTGCATTGTTTTAGGGTAAGAGCTGCCACACACTGCTTCAACGACACAGGAATGCAGCAATTGATACTACGACAGGACAAATTCTATTACCGACTATGTATAAAAATAACACTACCAACGCTGTACCTGTTGCTACTAAAGTTTTTCATGTAATTATCTGGTCTTTGTTTGAATAAAATATCGAAACTTTCCTTCTGTATGTGCGTCAGAAGTGTCCTAGCGGTTGTGATCAGACAATGTATATTGTGGAAACCACTGTGACGTAGGGCAATGGTCACCATTACCAGTTATCATGTACCAGTTACCCGCATCTTAAGGGGATTCACATTAGATATCAAGTGTAAATTATATTTCATTCCGCAATGTTGGTTGTAACTTATTGTGGCATAAATCCATGTGGATTCGTGTGGATATGAGCAAGCTCTTGTAAAAGCAACAATTTCAATTTAAAATAATTACACTTATAAATGTTCAAATGTTTGTAGAGTCTATGGGACTTAACTACGGGGTTATCAGTCCCTAAACTTACAAACTACTTATGAACTAGCTAATCCTAAGGACGGCACAAATATCCATGCCCGAGGGGGGACTCGAACCCCCGACCGTAGTGACAGTGCAGACCGTGACTGGAGTGCCTCAGTCCCCTCAGCCACCGTGGCCGGCAATTACACTTATACGATGCACCTTCCGTACTAGTGATCAGCAGTGCAAAATATGCTAAGACCCTTTGATAGGCAATCAATTGTACTATTTATCGCCAATGGGACGTAAATTTTTATTTTCAGATGACGGATCTATTTGGCGGTTAAGTGCGTATTTTGAATGTACAATTAAAGTGCTGTGTTAGTAATTCTATGGGACCAAACTACTTTGATCATAAGTCCCTAGACTTACAAACTATTTAAACTAAGTTAAACTAACCTAAGGACAACACACACATCCATGCTCGAGGGGGGATTCGAACCCCCGACGCGGGAGGCCGCAGCGTGGCACTTCAGACCGCTCGGCTACTCCCGAGCGGCAATTGAAGTGCCGATTGCTCGAACAGTGGCGATTACTGGTACACTTATGCTAAATGGCAGAAGGTTGGTGACAACGATCCACCTATTCAGTTTTCTTCTTTTTGCATTTCATCTGGCACACGAGAAGCGTGATTGACTCTATGGAAGCCGTTATTAGTAAAGTTGTTGGCCCATAGCATCTATGCGGTTGCGATGTGCAGTTTCCGTCTTTATCGACGTGGCCATTGCAAATGGTCTTCAGATTTAAGGAACGGATACTACAGCTGCAGGGGAAAGACATTTGTATTAGTTACATCTCTATGTGCGGAACTCTCATAGTGGAATGTATGCGGAGTTAGCTATGTGTGGCATGTGGGAGTTTAGATTGGTCCGGGCGTCGTGCGCTGATAACGTAATGGTTAACGCAACCATCGCGAAAAGTGGGAAATCCGATTAAAGTGTACCGCTGATGCTCCGACTTACCAAGTGGCTAAAGTGACTGCTGGCCAAAGCAGGAATGCCTGGTTAGAATCTCGGTCCGCGACAAATAATCACCTACGAATTCGAAATATTTAAAAATTTCGACCGTTACAGGGCACTGAAATAAATAGAACGGCAAAGTTGAAAATTTGTGCTGGAGAGGGATACGAATCCGGATTTTCCGCTTCGGGCCAGCGGTTGTCTTAGCCGATTAGGCTATCCAGGCACCGAGCGAGGTGGCGCAGTGGTAACACACTGGCCTCGCATTCGGAAGGATGGTGGTTCAAATCCACCTCCGGCCATCCAGATTTAGGTTTTCCGTGATTTTCCTAAATCACTCCAGGCAAATGCCGGGATGGTTCCTTTCAAAGGGCACGACCGATTTCCTTCCCCCATCCTCACCCAAAAATCCGAGCGTTAGCTCCGTCTCTAATGACCAAGCAGTCGACGGGATTTAAACCCTAAGATTCCTTCCTTCCTCCGCTATCCAGGCACGCTTCCCTTCCAACCGAAATTCTCAACTTATAATACACTACGATAGTAGTGCCCCCTGCCTATACTGGATTCCCGCTAGGGATCTAGAGTATTAATGCTCCCACACTGAAATTGTCAACAGCCTTTCGGAGGCATATGTATAATTATTGATATGGTGTCTGAAGGTTTTGTCCAAATAACCACCTACGTCTTTTTACCGTTTACTGTCTAGCCTGTTTCTAATTCCACCCTGCATGATCCGTTACTGAAAAATCCTAACTTGAAGGCGTTTAGTCCTCTAACAAATGCCTAAGCCTTGCATGTGGTTTTTTCACTGTACAAAATCACTCTCGATATTCGTGTGGTAGGGGATGTAGGAAATGAGCATTTAATTGTGGGTGCTGTAGTGGACCATATACTGCTTAATGGACAGATTCCTCACTCCCGCTAGGCTTTTGTTCTGTTGGATTATGTTAAATCAATTATTTACATAACATTTGAGAGTAATGAAGCATTGCTGTTTGCGCGAAGGAAAATTAGGGTTTAACGTCCCGTCGACATCGTCTTTCTTAGAGACGGAACAGACGCGGCGGAGCTGCCGAGCGCATTGAATCGCTATGTTACGATGCGCGAGGCCGTTCCCCGTCGGGGGTTCGAATCCCCCCTCGAGCATGGATGTTTGTGCTGTGTTTAGTATAAGGTAGTTCATAAGTAGTTTGTAAGTTTAGGGACTGATGACCTCGCAGTTAAGTCCCATAAGCTTTATAAACAATTTATTTAGAAACTTCCTGGCAGATTAAAATTGTGTGCCGGAACCGGGACTCGAACCTGGGACCTTTGCCTTTCGCGGGCAAGCGCACTACCGACTGTGCTATCCCGACACGACTCACGATGCCGCCTCACAACTTTACTTCCGCCAGTACCTCGACTCCTTCTTTCCAAACTTCATTCTGGAATTTATTTAGAGACGGTGCACAAGCTCAGATAGTGATAGGGATGGGCAAGGCACGCCATTTCAAAGGAATCATCACGGCATGGGATTAAGGGAAATCACCGAAAACCTAAATCAAGATGGCCGGCTGCGGGTTCGAACCGTCGCCTTCTAGAATGTGAGTCCAGCGTGCTAGCACTGCACCACCTCGCTCTGTGAGTAGTAGGGGCGTAACAGTGCACACTATTCAAAAAATATTGAGAACTCGTTCTGGCAGTGAAATTCAATGTTCACATCTTGTGTGAGACTGCAAAACGAGCGAAAAACCGAATGATAAATATATCACGTGTGTCACTAACATTTATAACACTACCTGTACATTTGTACTACATTGAAGCAAAAATATCTACAGGGTTATTCAAGAAAAAGTTTACAAACTCGTAATACTTGTATAGGAGAGTGACTACGCAATATTTTTAATAGAAACCAGAAATGTTCAAATGTTTGTAAAGTCTATGGGACTTAACTACGGGGTCATCAGTCCCTAAACTTACAAACTACTTATGAACTACTTACGAACTAGGACGGCACAAATATCCATGCCCGAGGGGGGATTCGAACCCCCCACCGTAGTGGCCGTGCAGACCTTGACTGGAGCGCCTTAGTCTCCTCGGCCACCGCGGCCGGCTAATAGAAACCCATGACTGGAAATATTTTCCAACTTCCTTATTGTAATGTAAAACAAATCTCGTACACCTTAGCCATTTGCTTTCCATATTTTGTAAGTAGCTAGTATTGACCAAAAAATAAACAAAAACAAAAAATATCCTTTAAACATGGGCTCTAAAATGCATGCCTAAGAGCCATTAGCACTTCCTCTCTATTACTGTCCAACACATCTCTTCTTTTGGTCAAGTGCTCATACCTCTTAACGAATGCATTTTAGAGTCCATATTTACCGGGTATTTTTTCTTATTTTGATCCATGGTATCGCTTCCTAAAACATGGAAAGCAAAGAGTTTTTAGTAGAGGAGATCTGTGTAACATTATACAAGATTAAGAGCACCTAGCCTCACGGGATGACGGTTCTGCACATAGCTTCCTTATCACAATATTTTCAAAGTCCTCGAACTCTGTATATGTTTTTTTTAATCGTCCTGTATATACCATGGCATTCTTCATGAATGTTGAAATAGGTTACTTATCACACAAAAACAATAATTTCGCGAACACAACATCCCAAACAAACAAAAAATCCATTATGGAAAAATAGTTTTCGTACTGGTGTTTATAATTCCCCTCCCTTGATCTCTATTAAATTTCCATTGCGTATAATGACTCATATCCGAAGAACTTCCTAACTATAAATAATTAATCAACAACTCCAACTGCCAACAGTTACATATTATACCACACTTTTTTAATAAGCTACGTATATCTTGTCACCAATAAATAATATTGTAAAACTTATGGACTAAGATACAATTCCCCTGTAAGCTTCTTTCGTAAGAAATATTATATAAGATGCCATGAAATTAACATCTCATTAATCCATACAATTTCTAGATATTTTAAAAACCTACACCTTCTTCAACTATAGACACATAGAAGCCTAAAGTAAAAGATAAACGTAGCCTTTTAATAAGAGGGTGCAACTGATCTATTTTTATGAAACGACTTTGGGTTTTCCTTTCTTTTTATATAATTTTATAAAATGATCCTATTTTACTGTTTCCTATACAAATTTTGAAATATATTTTCATGTCACATTTACATTTATTACAATGCGATTATTTCGCAGACTTGTCTTTCTGATAAATATTGTGAGCAAAAATATAAAAAAAAAATAGTCAGTTACCTACAAGCGGTGCTGAAACATGGAATTTTTATCTTTTATATGACTTGGTGCAATGCTTGCACCTGACTTTTTAACATTACTCCAAACATGTACAAGTGAACGACCACTATTTAGATCTGATAATGAAGACTTAGTTCATTGAAACCAGCAATCAAAATATTTGATAATGAAGACTTAGTTCATTGAAACCGGCAATCAAAAAATAAAGATCTGAAATAAGCGATCTTGGCTTCATTCTGTTATTGGAGTTGTTGATTACCTCAATTAGATCGCCTCCTTCTTGAAATGTCAGGTAATTGTCGAAATAATTACGTATACTGTTTGTATAAATTCATACGACATTTTAAACTAGTCGAGTTCTTTGAACAGATTGTTTTATGTAATAAACACTATTACAACACGTATGAATGCAAAATCCGCGGCAAAAGTGCACTCAAATTTTGAATCGTACGTATATTATTAGACTAAAAACATGGAGTGGGAGTTTATAAATTTTTAGGCAGTTATACATTTTTATTCCTAAGTGTAATGCAACTCTCTCGTACTGACATTTTCCCCTAAATTCCTAATTGCCAGTTTTTTTAATATCTCTTAGAAAACCTGCATGTTTTATGTCATTGCGTAGTATTATAAAATCCAAAGTTAAGATTTTTCAGCATCATTCATATCTGTTTGCGGAACTTCGTTTGATAGCGTATTTAATACAGCGTTACTGTAAAATGTGAACGAATTTTTGGAAATAATAACTGGCGTCAGCAATCACAAAAAGCAATAATTGCGGTCGAGAACTTTGTTTTGTCATTGTGCAAGAATGTCTTTGGCGTGAGTAGTGCATACATACCTCCATTAGAGCAGGAAATGGTTTGTGTTGTGGATGAGGTCATAGCGTGCTGTTTATCGTTCTCTAGTAAGTCTTGTCAACTGTTTACTTCCTTACTGTGTGGGTATAACGTATATGTATACTACAGGTGAGCTTCCTTGTGATTACAAGAAGCGGTACAACGGCTAATTATCGCGTTTTGTTGCAAACTGCGTTTGAAACTTTTTGTGAGGTTGTGTAACTATTGCTAGCAGTGGTATGAATTAACGTTTGTAGACAACGGCGTTTCGATGTCAGTTCGGAAGGTGCATTTCAGATTTTTTCTGCTTTTGCAGTAAATTGTTTTATGACTCTGGACACATTATTTATGAAGTTTACCTGAAAGTAACGTCTTCGCGGATTGTAACGCTTATTTTACTTCTGCCGAAAGACTGCTGTTATAGTACTATGCATAGCACTGGTTATAGTGTTAAATCTTAATACGATTATAGATATGGTGTCTTTCGGACATAAACACCCATTGCCTCTCATTAATAGCCGTAAATCTAATAATTCGACGATTAATCTATTCTGATACTTCAGGTTTTTTTTCATCGCTGTGCATAGTACATACATATGGCTGCGTGCCGTAGCCTCCACGTGGGCTACATATCTTGTGTATTACGATAATAGGTCAAGTTTCGTTGCTATTTATGTGCATAGTTTTTCTGATGAATATTTCTTTCGTGTGACTGAACGTAATAGCTCTCCCTCTTTTCTCCCACGTTGCAAATTCTTGTAAGTTTTCGTATAAAGGACAATAGCCTTATCGATTGGAGACTTTATTCGCAGGGTACGTCTATGTCATTAAGAAACGTAAAGATTCTAACATTCTGATAATACGGATTTTTCTATGGTCACCAGGTTTCGTACAACCACGTGGACTAGATATACATGGCCATGGAAAGGGTCCTTACAGAATTCTCGGTCGCTTATTAAATCTTGAACCGCGCAAAAAAAAAAAAAAAAAAAAAAAAACGCAAAGCAATAGACTTAATCTGCTTGAACATGGTATTAGGGGTTAAAGCTGAACCGTCGTGTCTCCTGTACTGTAGGAACTGAAATTTCGAAAAATCGGACGCCCTTTCATGAGAATTAACCCAAGTAAATAAGTTACTGTGGTACCAGTAATTTACACTGGCTGTGGAAACATTCAGCACGGTAACCTAGAAAGTAACAACATAAAATAGTTGTGGATTATGCGGAAAAGATACGGTTCCCAGTATTGCAGATAGTTTAACCCTCCTCTACGACGGTGGATTCGTATCGCACATTTACTATTGTTAGGGCGCTTTTTTTCTTCAAAACATCAGCTAATAAAGTTAAATAAGTGATTCAAACCAGTTTGTTTAAATCTTTAGTTTTACTGTGGTAGAATTAGGAGCGTGAAACATTACGTCGGTCGAATACTACCGGACCGTAGCAGAGGAGGGTTAATTATATTTATTGTCGGGATTTGTAATATTGTGAACTAAGTGTCTTGTTTTGAAATTCTTACAGGTGGACTGAAAAATGGCAGAGAGACAGAATGGAAGGCCAGTCCAGCTCAAAAAGAAACTGAGTCTTCGAGGCAACAAACTCAGAAAGAAGGAATCTAGTTATTCAGAGGGTAAGCGCTGTTAGCATCGAACGATAGTCATACTGTAGAAGTTTGTGAAAAACTTTCGAAGGCTGAGCCTGTATGATTGCTATTTCAACGTACCAAGTAACTGAAAGGTAGCGTGATTAGGATGGAATAAAGTAGGCGGTCTGGGGGATTAATTGCATGGTCAGGAAGAACAATTTAAATCCAATTCAGCCATATATTTAGTGTTCCCGTAATAATCATACATAAATGAAAACTCTAAGGTTCCAAAAAAAAAAAATTACAATCAAAAAATTTCACATATTGGTTTGCTCACTTTAATGACCTTGGCGCGATTTTCAACCCTAACAATTTTTAACGGGTGACATTTAAGATCTAAATTTATGAAGAATTCTTCCGCTAACGTGGTATCTTAAAGGGTAAATATTTCCTGTTAACATTGTACGAGAAAGGGAACTTTGTGAAATGACATGTTAAAGGAAACAATCTTCGTAACATAAAACGTGTTAAGTATTAACCTAGTGCAAAACCGAAGTTTCATGCTTTCCTTGGCCTCGAAGGAAGTAAGCGATTGGAGCAAAATATTGAGTTTACTGTAATGCAAACTGAAAATGCTTTCGAATTCTTAGTTTCTATTTGTCGCCTGTTGGCGTTTTTTTTTTCTGTAAGAAAGGATTCTTCTGGTTAAATCTTAGTGTACATGACACCAGTTTCTCGTTGATATGCAGCGTTTGATAGTGAAAGGCAGCCAATGAAAATGTAATTTTTTGTAAACAGTGAGTGCGTTGTCCGTGTAAATTGTTTGGCATGATTGAAGACCTGGATACTACACGTGGGATTTGACCAATGACGTCCTTGGTAGCGACATACTGAACGGAAGCACATTCCGAAACAAAAAAATACTCAAAGTAAAGCTTTCCATTACGCACGAAGAAACGTCCCTTTACAATAGTCTTCTGCCAAGAAGTTTCCCTCTGTCTGTGTGTGTGTGTGTGTGTGTGTGTGTGTGTGTGTGTGTGTGTGTGTGTGTGTGTGTGTGTGTGTCCTTAGGTAAGTTTACCTTAGTTTAAGTACTTTGTAAGCTACGGACTGATGACCACGCAGTGTGGTCCGATAGATTTACAAACATTTGAACATTTCATTTCGTAAATCTCAACGTAAATGCCAGTATCGTTCTCTTGAAATGACACGGTCGTACTCATTCCCACTCTTTACCCAGACAATCCGAACGTGAGCTCCGCCTCTGATCACGCTGTCGACCGGCCGTTAAACCATAATTTTCGCTACGAAAATGTGTACATAAAATAGTTACCTAAACTAGGCTTTAACCTTCCTCGATATCACTTTAAACTATGAGTATTTAAAATATCAACGAATGTCAAGTATTGCTATGTTACCCGTAAAAAGAAAAATTACGTTCCCAAGGCCGAATTGTTTACCATCTTATTGACTGAACTCCACTCCTGATGGACTGCCTTCACTTCCCCTTCATTCGTAGCGCCGCTACAGACATCTACACGTAAAGCATAGGCCACAGTCACCTGAATTGAGTTTTAACCGTTCGAAGTGCAAAAATTTTCGTTAACATATGCCGTAATATTAAAGCTTTAAGTCTAGTTTACAAATTTGCTAATTCCTCTAAATTAGATTATCAGATAGATACTCTGATAGTCATTTCAAATTACTGGCTTTGAAATGTTCGTTCTTACTTATTCTAAAATTGTTGGATTGGAACTGAATGCTGATCTCAGCATTCTATTGTGAGTGTACTGTGAACATTACGTTATTTACATTTCGGTAATGCGATCGTGCCCCCAAATTTAAGTTCGTTACATATGGCAAAGATGGTTATTTCTAACTTGAACACCATTTTTGTTCAATCAAACATGTTTCGGAGAAGTTTCTCCATTAGTGGGATTTCTATTTATTATTGCATCGTATAGCCATATTTTCTTATTGCTGCTTGAGGGTTTTAGGTCGATTTTAATGCCATTCAGTGTGTCATTTTTTGTGGCTTTCTTGAAAACATACTTACTAGGTATTATGGTTAACTGTTTATCAACATAAAATGTAGTCACAATAGACGACTAGTGTAGACCTTAATGATTCGTTAAGTCAGAGAACGTCCTAATTCTGTAGAATTAATGATAAAGGTTTTATTCGTGTAGGCATAACTTCGCCGTACTTAATTACGACGTACCTTAAAATACGTGTTTTGCCCACTTACGTAATATTGAAGTATAAATAAAAAATCCGCCAAATACATTAGTTTCCGATCGTCTGAATTTAAGGCTACGCAACGCGACGTTCATTTATTGCACACCACGTGATTGTCGTCAGCAAATCAACGCTAAGGAAGAGTATCATGGTGGACCAATGTTAACCAAACCTTACCGCCGCGGCAACATTCAAATAAGAATTTTTGACGTTGGAAATTAAACGTGCGGTAATGGTTTTTATACACGCAATGTTTACAAGATGTGAAAATGAACGTGTTTACATGAAGTTTAAATTTTTATTTTCGAAATCTCTTGATTACATTTTCATGCAGATGATAAAATAAATAAAACAAGCTATACCTGCTCTATGGTCGACAGGTTCTTGTATGTACCCTTAACCGGTCAGTAAAAGTAATTGCCTTCATAAAGATTCAGAATCATTTGATCCTGACAACCATAGCGTAGGTGTGGCATGTTTTATTTTATATGTACGAAACAGTCATAAAGTAATTCTAAATCTTCTCTATACGAGACCAATAACTGTTACTGGCCGGACAAGGGTACATACAAGAACCTGTCAACCACAGAGCAGGTATAGCATGTTTATCTGTATGAAAGTGTAATAGTGACTTCGAAAATAAAATAATTGAAACTTCATGTTAACACGTTAATTTTCATATCTTGTATAGATTGCGTGATTTCGTGTATAAAAACATTACCCCATTTTAATTTACAATGCCCAAAATTATTTGCATGTGACCGCGGCGGTAAGATTTGGTCACCATTGGCTGTGATTCGCTGACGACATAATCACGTTGTCTGCAACAAATGAGCATCGCGTTGCGTAGCCTTAAATTCAGGCAATCGGACGCAAATGCGTCGTATTTGGCTGATTTTGTATGTATACTTAAATATTACGAAAGTGGACAGATTAAATGTAACGGCGCTTGAAATAAATTTGCAAAACATGTAAGGTATGTCGTCATTAAGTACGAAGAAATTATGCCTACACCTATAAAACCTTTACTGAATTAATACCGGGCACATTAAAATGTTAATCTCTGGGTGGAATTTACTAACTGTATTCGTATAACGTATTTTCCCAGGATAGAAAAGTTTCAGGTATTTTGCTGTAAATTTTTGTGAGGAAAAGTAAGAGAAAATACGCATAAAGATTGTGAACTTTCCCAGTGATAAGTGAGAATGCATTCTGCAGAAAGAACAGCGGTACAAATATAACCATGGATTTGTTGGCAATAAAGCTTTCAGAAACGACAGTAAATTCCACAAGTTCTTCAGTTAGGAAAACTTACAAGGAGACCACACGGGTATCCGTTTTTAGAATTCCTTTATATTTATGGTACGTAAAGTTCAGAAGTCTGGCATACCTTGACTAAAAGAAGGGATAGATTGGTAGGACACATTCTTAGACATCAAGGAATTGTGAATTCAGCTTTGGAGGGAAGTGTGTGGGGTAAAATCCGCAGAGGAAGACACAGATGGATATAGTAAGCAGATTGACAGATGTAGGTTGTCGTTCTTATGTAGAGATGAGGCTTGCTCAGGATAGGGTAGTGTGGAGAGCTGAATCAAACAAGTCTCCGGACGGAAAACAATAATAATAAAGTTCAGAACTTAAAGAACAATCAGCCAAAGCCATTCGACGCAACTCAATCTCGAGAAAATACTTTGAAGTTTTACAAGTACATATAAATAGTAATTAATACTTGCAGCATCTGGAGGTGTAGCTCAGGTGGTAATGTTATGGCCTCACAACCTGTCGGCGATTCGAATCCCGGTGTGAGTTTTGTTTCGTTTCCGAATTTATTTGTATAAAAAATTTTGGTATATCACGTGTTGTCAGTTTTTGTGTGCATATAGAAGAGCTGAACACTTTGTCGTAACGTAAAACGATGGTTGAGTAGGTTAGCTGCTTAGAAAGTCATTAGTAGCTATGGAGATGACTTTCCAAAAACAGCGTTGCTCTTTACTAAATGATCAGACTACCGTCGTCAAGTAAAGAAAATACTGTAAAATGTAACTTTTTATTGAAACCAACTTATTAACCTTTTATTACAGAAAATTAAGAACAATATACGTACATTTCTCGTAATAATTACCATTAGGTATTAAAATTGTGTAGTTATTGTAACACAACCGAAAAAATAAAATCGGTCATGTCAGGATCCAAACCACCGATCCTATAGTTTGCAGGCTAGAATGCTACCACCTGAGCTACACCGACAAGCGGTGCAGCTGTTGTACTGGTACTTACGTGTACTTTGCAAAACCTTCAAAGACGATTATCTCGATTTTTTAGAGTTGGGTCAAATGGCTTTGGCTGATTGTTTTCTGAACTGCACGTACCATAAATAAAAATACAAAAATCAGATACCCGTGTGGTCTCATTGTTCTAACGCAACAAACTTTGTAAAAAAAAAAATTCTTGAAATAAATTAGATTCACAATTTCAGAATGTAGAATGCTTTTTTCTGGTTAAAATTAAGCTAAAATTTATATTGCACAAAGACGTCCATTAATCTTGGGCATATGATTTGATAAGCGAAATTGGGTAATGGGTCGACGTATTAACTGACACTAGATTAACACCAAACGGTTGGTCACTTCATTGACAATGAATTATGTCCGCAGTTTACTGTTCAGATTACAGACGCCTTTCAACTGAGAAACGTCCTAAAATTGCCATCAAATAAAACTACGTATTCTATTGTGCGAAGACTGTATAAAGTAACCCTATTAATCTGGGCGTTAGCCATGGGAAGGATGAAAGGGAAAATTCCCCCTCCCCCCCACCCTTAGTTAGATTGTAATGCTTCACATGGTAGCATGTCATTCACAATAGTGTCCTGATCCCGCCCAAAAGTTTAACCCTGCTATTCATAATACTGCGATGCACTTCCTTTGTTGCACCGGTATGCCACGTGGGCTTTAATTTTCTTTCGATCTTCTCTCGAGAAACGTGTATTGAAACTTTGACAGTCCCGCCTCTTATACAGAACGTCTCTTGCGTTTCCCACTGAAGATCCCGATCATCTGTGACGGTATCGCGCTTAGTAAAGAGCTTGCTGCTGTTGGAGTTTGTCTCCCCCCCCCCCCCCCCCCCCATCAATGCTACCTGGTACGGATCTCACAATGATATGCAATACTCAAGCTCTGGCGTAAAATTTCTGTAAAAGATTCTTTCAATGAATCTGGCAGTTAAGTTTAAATTTCAATGGTCGTTACATTTCAAACAGCTTCTTATGCCTACACGCAGATTTTATGGACGTAACTGTTTTGTCCTTCTATTGAGTTAATATGTAATAAAGGATCTGTGTAAATTTAAAACTTCAAATTTTTGTTTTTAATTGCCATTCCATGCATCATGCGTCTACATTGCAGATCAGACTGCATTTAGCTAGTTTTCTAGAGTTGAAACTTGTCGATATACTATATCATCCGCAAAATGATTAGCTGAATTTCCGATGTTAAATAAGTCATTAAAATTTAATATATTAGTCGTATAAGGCACGCCAAAAATCAATTTATCTGAAGACTTCCGTCCGTTTAGAACGACATACTGCGTATTGTTCGCTAGAAACTCTTAAATCCAGTCACACAGTTGGATATTCCATATGCTCTTTGTTGATCAGGCGGCGGCGTGGGACGCCTTGCGGAAGTCACAGGGCATCTACCTGGTAGCTTGTATCTACCGCCCTTCTGATTAATGCTGATTTCCGGCCTCCAGAAACGTAACAATTAACATGTTGTCGAGTTATACGACTGACGTTAGGGATTTAGACCTATAGTTTTGTGTATCTGTTCTTAGATCCTTCTTAAAACCTGGAATGACCCGCGCTTTAATGCAGACCTTAGGAACGCTTCGCTCCTAGACCACCGTTACAAGCCTTCTAGAGGGAGAAAGTTTCTTCACATACTTATCGATGGTGTTGAACTGCAACCTCGTATGTCAGTTTGTTCATGTAAGAATATAGTTGACCATTTTTAAATTGACTTGAAAATTTTCCAGCGTTTTTATAGAATATTTTGAGAATTTAGTAATTGTTTTTGCTATCGAGATAACTGTAAAATATTGCTTATTTCACTCTCCTGTAAAACTGAATACTTTTGACATACGAAGTTGTTGTTCAGCACCATCGATATCAAATTCCTATCCCACAAAGTGCACTGGCCTTTCCTCGGAGCTACTTGAATTGCGTTTCTAGTCCTCGCCCATGCTACGTTTCAGAGGTACAGTGCAATCTGTGAAACAGCCTAGGGAATGGACACTCAGTATTTTGGCCTTGTCAACTTGTTTAGACATAACTGTGTAAAGACATATGGTTTAGTAAAGGAGACTACAAAATGTTCAAATGTTTATAAATCTATCGGACCAAACTGCGTGGTCATCAGTCCGTAGCTTACAAACTACTTAAACTTAGGTAAACTAAGCCAAGGACAAACACACACACCCATGCCCCAGGGAGGACTCGAACCTCCACGGCGAGCAACCGCGCGCTCCGCAGCGAGAAGCTTTAGACCGCTCGGCTACTCCACCGCGGCAAAGGAGACTGCATATCAAACGCTTGCACGATCCCGTCTTGAGTATTGTTAGTGTTGGGAGCCCCACCAGATCGGTTTAAAAGATATAGACGCAGTACAGAGGCGGTCGGCTAGGTTCGTTACTGATAGATTCGATGACTGCGCCAGTTTGAGATGCTTCGGGAACTCAAAATGGGAGTCGCTGGAGGGAAGGCGTTCTTTTCGAGAAACACTGTTGAAATTTAGTCTGAATTTGAAGCAGACTGTAGAGATTCTACTGCCGCCATCTTAAATTTTGAATAAAGAGCACAAATATGAGATTAAGGCTCGTACTGAGGCATGCGTGCATTGATTTTTCCCTAGTTCTATACGGTAGTTGAGTAGGAAAGCAAGTAACTAGTAGGGGTACTATTACCCTCCGCCGCGCACCTTTTGGAATGCGGAGTATGTATGTAGATGTAGAGTACTATGTAATAAGTGATTTAATAACTCTGCTTTTAAGGCTATGGTATTGCTAGTAATTGCTAGATTAATTTGTAAGAGTTTCCTTGTATGGTTGTTGTACGTAACTAGTTGAAAACGTTTGGTAATCTTAGTGACCTCATTTTCTTTCCTAACAAGGAGACCACATGGGTATCGGATTTTAGAAGTTTTTGATATTTATGGTACGTAAAGTTCAGAACGTAAATAAATCCAGAGCCATTCGACGCAATTCTAAAAAAAAATCTCGAAATTCGACTTTGATACTTAAACGCTTACTTGCAAAACTTCAGTCATAAAGGCAACTTTACCGTCTGTCGGTGTAGCTCATTTGGTAGCGTTGTGGTTGTACAACCGTAAGTTGGGTGGTTCGAATCCCCCCCTAACGGATTTTTAAATTTTCGTTGTTCGAATACTTCCATTTTAATATCTAATTTTAATTCTTACAAAAATGCATGTGCTATTTTTTCGTAACTTACTATATTTCATAGGTTTTAATTATGGTTTCAATACAAAAACATAAGTTAACATTTTTTCAGTATTGGCTTTACTATTAAATGACGGTAATCTTTGAAAGTTCAGTTTGTGAAGAGCTACGGCACTGTATTTGGAACGTCATCTCCATATCTACTGTTGGCGTTCCAAGTCGCTATCTTACTCAAGCATCGTTTAACGTGACAAGGTTTTCAGCTCGCGTTTTTAGTCAGTCCAAGGTTTCTTTTTTCGTTTCCTCTTACTTCCTCTTTTCTCGGTCCTCTTCCTTTCCTGTTCTTTAGCCTTCCCCCCCCCCTTCACCCCTTTCTCCTTGTCCTCGACTCGCCCTTTTAATCTCCGCCTCGGCGTTTGAGATTCTCCCTCCTTCATCCCTTTCTCTCCTTCCTCTTTTTTTTTCCTCCCTGTGCGTGTCTGAAGGTCAACCCACGCTCTGCGTAGTCGGTGACGGGGTAAGGCGTAACTCCCCGCCCCGGGTAGACATGTAGGGCACGTACGTAACCCCCCCCCCCCCCCCCCGGTAAAGGCCGGGCCCAGGGAGGGGTGATTACCCGAGATGGTACCTTCAGAACATGCCGATTGGTCCCTCCGTCCGTTCTCAAAAGGTGTGACCTGAGGTGCGAACAGTCACCTAAGGCGGGTGCGCCCTCAGAGGGCCCCCACAGGAAAGGAGCGCGCCATCGGAGACACCGGTAATCAGGGGGACACCTCCGCTATGAAACCTTCCAAATCTTCTAAAACCTTGACCCAAAAGCGGAAACGTGACGATTCTCAGCCACAGAAAGTCTTGCCGAACATTACTAAGATCCTGGTAGTGTCTCGTACTGATAAGGATTTTTCTGCTGTAAATTCCTTTATCATTCAGGGGGGTGTCTATGCGATCGCAGGTCCCTTGAAGACCTGCTCCAGACAGCGCAATGGGACCTTGTTGCTTGAAATAGAGAATGCATTCCAGGCACAGAAGTTACTTCGGGCTACACTTGTGCATACTTTCCCTCTGAAAGTGGAGGCTCACCGCACCCTCAACTCTTCGCGGGGGGTTGTCTTCTCTAGATCGTTGGATGGGTTATCGGACGAGGAGATACTGAACTATATGTCCGTTCAGGGAGTTACGGCTGTTCATCGCGTGATGAAAAAGGTTAACAATGACCTCGTGCCGACTCGTACTGTCTTCTAGACTTTAGACAGGGTTTGAACTACCATCTAAGGTGAAAGCGGACTACGAAGTCATTTCCGTTCGCCCGTACATAACAAATCCTACGCGCTGCTTCCATTGCCAGAGATACAATCATACCAGTAAATCTTGTCCTAATGCAGCCAAGTGCGCCACCTGTGGCAGGGACGCTCATGAGGGTGAATGTCTACCTCCATCCCCTCGCTGCATTAATTGCATGGGTGACCATGTTGCTTCTTCACGGGACTGCCCCGTTTATAAAGAGCGTGTCAAGAGATTAGCGTGAAGGAAAAGGTCTCAACCTATGCCGCTCGGAAGTTATTAGCGAGTAGGAAGCCCGCTGTACTCCCATCAGGTACTTACAGCCAGGTCCTCCCCTCCCTTCGACCAACTAAGGAGGTATGCATTCAGACCTGCGATTTAACCTTCCGTGACACTGTCAGGGCGGCTAGCCCGAAAATTGCTCGTTCCACCTCTCCGATCCCTTCTGCCCGTTCTACCGTGAATTCGTCTACCAGTTCCCACACATCCCGGGCACCTAAATCCACTGCCCGGAGTTAAAAAAAAAAAAAAAGAACCCGTTCGTGAAGATTTCCTCAAGACTGTCTTCTCAATCGTCAACCGCTTCTTCAACCCGTCATGCCTCTAAGAAGGCTCACAAAAAACAGCCCCCCTTCCCCGCCGCGGCGTGACTCTTCGGTCACGCCATCCAACAGTTGCCGGCCTCAGCCGTCTTCTGTTTCACCAGGACGCTCCGTCTGCCGGGCACCCGGCCGTTTACGGGCGGTGGAAGCTGCCCCTCCTGATCAACTCAGGGAGGTGTCAGACGCGTCGGTCGAACCTATGGAACACGACCCTTTGCCCCTAAATAGCGATAGCAGTGCTCCCTCGAAGTCCGGTCCTCAGCGGCCGTCGAGATGACCCCACCTGCTTGTTCCTTTTTATCTTCTCTCATTTTTTATCATGGCGCTCCTTCAATGGAATATTCGCAGCATTCGTTCCAATCGGGAGGAATTAAAACAACTCCTTCGATTGCACTGCCCGCTTCTAGTCTGTCTCAAAGAAACTAAGTTACGTCCAAGTGATCCCCCCCCCACTACACCTGTGCGTTTCGACCTGTCACCTGTGGTAGGTACCCCAGCCCATGGAGGGGTTCTGATGCTCCTTCGAGACGTTTATTACCATCCCATTTCATTGCATACTCGCCTACAGGCAGTTGCCGTCCGCATCACTCTATCCACATTTACCTTTTCCCTCTGTAATATCTATTCGCCATCGTCATCTGCCCTTAGTAGGGCAGATGTGCTACACCTCGTTGACCAGCTCCCTTCACCTTTCGTGTTGGTAGGCGACTTTAATGCACACCACCCCCTATGGGGCTCTCCAGCACCTTGTCCGAGAGGCTCCCTCTTAGTGGACATTTTCCAACACCTCAATCTTGTTTGCCTCAACACCGGTGCACCGACCTTCCTTTCTGACACAGCACATACTTATTCCCACATAGACCTCGCGATATGCACTCCTCAGCTTGCACGTCTGTTCGAGTGGTATGCACTTTTCCGTTGTCATCCACTTCCTGCATCATTCCCCATCTCCTCGTCCCACCAGTTGGAACATCTCTAAAGCCGACTGGGGGCTTTATTCTTCCATGGCTGTTTTTTCACGATCAGAATTTTCCCCAGCTGTGACAGTCAGGTCAAATACATCACAGAGGTTATTCTCACTGCTGCCGAACATTCCATACCTCGTAAATCTTCGTCGTGTCCCGGTCCCTTGGTGGACTGCAGCCTGCCGCGACGCTCTTAGAGCTCGGCGACGTACTTTACGCACCTTCCACCGCCACCCAACGTTGGAGAATTGTATAAATTATAAACGACTGCGAGCGCAATGTCGTCGTGTTATAAACGACAGCAAAAAAGCTGGCTGGACTGCTTTTACTAGTTCTTTTAACCGTTTTACTCCCTCCACGGTTGTTTGTGGTAGCCTACGCCGTTTATCCGGCATAAAGGTCCACTCCCCGATTTCTGGCCAGACTGTCCAGAATGCAGTCCTTGTGGACCCCATTGATGTTTCCAACGCACTTGGCCGTTACTTTGCGGAAATTTCGAGCTCTGCCCATTACCACCCTGCCTTCCTCCCTCGCAAACAGGCAGAGGAGGCACGGCCGCCTTCTTTCCACTCTTTTAATCGTGAAAATTGTCTCCTTCACCATGCAGGATCTAGACCGTGCTCTCGCCCTGTCCAGATCTTCTGCTCCTGGCCCAGATTCTATCCATATTGAGATGCTGAAGAACCTCTCTCCTGCGCTGCGGGCAAGTGTTATCTTCTTAGTACCTATAATCGCATATGGACTGAAGGTCAGGTTCCCACAAGTTGGCGTGAAACCATTGTCCCCATCCCCAAACCAGGGAAGGACAAACATCTTCCTTCCAATTATCGCCCCCATTTCTTTGACGAACTGCGTCTGTAAGGTGATGCAACGCATGGTAAACGCTCAGTTGGTCTGGCTCCTCGAATCTCGACGCCTCCTGACTAATGTCCAATGTGGGTTTCGTCGACACGCTCTACCGCTGATCACCTCGTTACGTTGTCGACCTTCATTATGAAAAACTTTCTAAAGTAGCGTCAAACAGTAGCAGTGTTCTTCGACTTGGAGAAGGCTTACTATACCTGTTGGAGAGTGGGCATTCTCCGCGCATTGCACACATGGGGCTTTCGGGGCCGCCTCCCTCTTTTTATTCAAGCGGTTTTGGCGGATCGCAAGTTCCGGGTACGGGTGGGCTCTGTTTTGTCACACCATTTCGCCAGGAGAATGGGGTACCGCAGGGCTCTGGTTTGAGTGTGGCTCTCTTTGCCATTGCAATCAATCCGATCGTAGATTGCCTTTCAGCCGACGTTTTCGGATCCCTTTTTGTAGATTTCGCAATTTATTGCAGCGCCCAGCGGACGTCTCTTGGAGCGTTGTCTTCAACGCTGTCTTGACCGTCTATATTCCTGGAGCATTGCGAACGGCTTTTGATTCTCCACTGAGAAAACGGTATGTATAAACTTATGGAGATAGGTCTCGGCCCCGTTGCTCTACCATTCGTGGAGACAAAATTCTTGGGGCTAATGTTGGATCGGAAACTTTGCTGGTCCACACACACGTGTCCTACCTGGCTGCCCGTTGTGCCCGATCCATTAATGTTCTTCGTGTCCTCAGTGGCACGTCATGGGGAGCGGATCGTACCGTTCTGCTTCACCTTTACCAGGCCATTGTTCAGTCGAAGCTCGACTACGGAAGCCTTGTATACTCTTCTGTACGGCCGTCGGTTCTCCGCCGTCTCAACTCTATTCACCATCGGGGATTACGTCTGGCGACCGGTGCATTTTATACCAGCACTGTTGAAAGTCTGTATGCCGAGGCTGCTGTATTACCCTTGACCACTCGGCGTGACATAATTTTGTGTCGGTACGCATGCCGCCTGCGGTCGATGCCCAACCATCCATTTTACCGATTATTTTTTGACGACTCACTCGATCGCCAATATCAGTTGTCTGCGATATCCTTGCTTCCACCTGGAGTTCGGTTTCGCCGCCTGCTTCAGCGGCTCGATTTTACCCTTCCTTTCACCTTTCGGTTGAGCGAAAGCCCATTGCCACCGTGGCATCAGGCCCAGGTTCACACTCACCTTGAACTTAGTTCGCTGCCCAAGGAGAGCACCCCGGATTTGGTATACCGCTCGAGGCTTGTCGAACTCCGTTCGCGGTTCGATAATTCCATATTTATTTACACTGATGGTTCCAAGAGCACTGACGGTGTCGGATCTGCCTACGTCGTCGGGGACAGCCGTTTCCAATACAAGCTCCCTGACCGGTGCTCGATTTTCACGGCTGAGCTTTTTGTCCTCCACCAGGCTGTTTCGTATACCTGCCGCCGCCGCCGCCGCCGCCGCCGCCGCCGCCGCCGCCGCCAACCTTTTTATGCCATCTGTTCGGACTCCCTTAGTGCCCTGCAGAGTCTTAAGGACCCTTTCTCGACCCATCCTCTCGTGTATCGGAGCTAACGCTCCCTCCAGTTGGTAGCAGATGACAGCTGTGAAGTTTTTCTGTGGGTCCCTGGCCACATGGGTGTGCTCGGGAATGAGACCGCCGACATAGCAGCCAAGGCAGCAGCTCTTTTGCCTCGCATGGCTACTTTTTGCGTCCCAGCGGACGATGTTCAACGGGCTCTTCGCCGGAGTACTGTATCGTCCTGGCACAGTGCGTGGTTCTCACTCCACGACAATAAATTGAGAACCGTAAAACCGATCCCGACCGCTTGGAGGACCTCCTCACGTCCCTCTGGGCGAGAGGTCATCCTGGCCCGGTTGCGGATCGGTCACTGCCGTTTCAGCCACCGTCATTTGCTAACCGCCAACCCTGCACCGCTGTACTCCTGCGGTGAATTGCCGACGGTGCGACATGCTTAACTGTCTTGTGTTAATTTTAATCATCTCCGTGTAGCCCTTCACTTTCCGTCTACTCTGGAGGAAATTTTAGCTGATGACACGAGCAGCTGCTAGAGTTTTGCGTTTTATCAACTTGGCCAATTTATCAAAGGATATTTAACCCTTTTGTTTTATCTTTCGTTTTTAGCCTTCTCTTGATATTCTATCTGGCAGTTACCAATTTTTTCGAGATCTAGCAAATCTATTGTTATCTGGGCGCTAATGACCATAGTTGTGCGCCCTAAAACCACAAAAAAAGCTCGACTACAAACACATCAACAAAAACTGACACAACACGTGGAATTAGAAGTTTCAAAAACGTGTTATATAACTGAACGGAAAAAAATATTTGCCACAGTCGGATTCGAACCACTGATTGTGAGGCCAGAACGCTACATCTACATGGGATACTCTGCAAATCACATTTAAATGGCAGAGGGTTCATCGAACAACCTTTATACTATTTATCTCCCATTCCAGTCTCGGATAGCGCGCGGGAAGAAAGAACACCCGAATCTCTCCGTTCGAGCTATGATTTCTCGTATTTTATTCTGATCATTTCTACTTAAGTGGGAGTCAACAATATATTTTCGCATTCGGAGGAGAATGTTGGCGATTAGAGTTTCGTAAGCAGCCCACGCCGCAGCGATAAGCGCCGTTGTTGTAACGATTCCCATGCCAGATCCTGTAAAATTTCCGTAATGCTGTCTCCCCTGTACCGTGATAGTACAAAACGAGCTGCCCTTCTTTGGACCACCTGAGCTAGGTCGAAAAATGTGGATTATTTTACACTATTTGTACTTGTATACTGCAAAACTTATAGGTTGATTTTCTCGAGAATTTTTGAGTTGTCGAATGGCTTTCGCTGACTGAAGTTCTAAACTTCACGCAGCATAAATATCGAGGAATTCTAAAAACAGATATCCATGAGGTCTCGTAAGATTAAAGTGCAACTTTATCAGTGGATTTTGTTTCAAACAAAATTAGTGTATGAAACTGCAAAAGCATAAGTTGGCGTTGCTGTAAAACTGCTGACAGTTACGTCGCCGTCTTCGTCGTCGGCTGCGTCTGACTCGACGAGCACGTCGCTGAGTAGCTGCGACACGAGCGGCTGCAGCGCCTCTGACACTAGCAGCAGCAGCAGCAGCAGCAGCAGCAGCAGCCTGAGCAGCAGTAGCAGCACGTCCGACACCAGCTACTCAAGCCAGCCAGACTCCAGCACCACGTCCGCAGACTCGTCCTACCTTACCTCCGCCACCAGCTCCGAGCGCACCAGCTCAACGGCCTCCGCTTCTGACGACCTCGACATTAGCACGGATTCCTTATCCAGCAAGGAGGCTCAAGATTCTCTCGTCGGCATGATTACAACAAAAACTGAGACGATCAGAATTTGGACGTCGTCGGATTCTGATTAAGGCAAGACTACTTCCCTAGTAAAGACCATTTTTCCTAGCCAGGTATTAGTGCAATAACCAGGAATGTCAACCAAACAACGGAACTTGACAGTTTTAAAGTTCTAGATATTTGCGACGAATTTTTACTTTACCGGCCGGCCGCGGTGGCAGAGGTGACTGAGGCGCTCCAGCCACGGTCTTCACGGCCACTACGGTCGGGGGTTCGAATCCCCCCTCGGGCATGGATATTTGTGCCGTCCTAGTTCGTAAGTAGTTCGTAAGTAGTTCGTAAGTAGTTCGTAAGTAGTTCGTAAGTAGTTCGTAAGTAGTTCGTAAGTAGTTCGTAAGTAGTTCGTAAGTAGTTCGTAAGTAGTTCGTAAGTAGTTCGTAAGTAGTTCGTAAGTAGTTCGTAAGTAGTTCGTAAGTAGTTCGTAAGTAGTTCGTAAGTAGTTCGTAAGTAGTTCGTAAGTAGTTCGTAAGTAGTTCGTAAGTAGTTCGTAAGTAGTTCGTAAGTAGTTCGTAAGTAGTTCGTAAGTAGTTCGTAAGTAGTTCGTAAGTAGTTCGTAAGTAGTTCGTAAGTAGTTCGTAAGTAGTTCGTAAGTAGTTCGTAAGTAGTTCGTAAGTAGTTCGTAAGTAGTTCGTAAGTAGTTACATCCACCCTCTCCACGACGACCTGGATATGGAGTCGTATGAACGTTGAATCACTTCCCTTGCTACCCCTTCTAATAAATAGACATAAATGCTACACAGCATGTTTTGTTGTTAAAGTTCTCAATGTTAATACTATGGGTATTTAAATACTTAACGTTGCCAGCTGTCGGACGCATGTCTGCACTTTTTGCAAACTGTTAGGGCGTCTCCCGTATTTTTAGTCTTCCGCATGGTCAAACTTCTCACTTCGGAAACATTTATCGTAAATTGCTCGTAGTTTCATTGGTATATTAAGCGCGAGACTTGGCTTTATGCTCCCGATGAGTTAAGTGCCTCTGTAAGTGAAGACGTGTTAGCAACTGTCATAGGGAGAGGAAGAGGTTGTAGAAGTGTTTTACAGGGAATTAAAAAACCCAACGTTCCGTTAGAGCTCTTGATTTCTGATTTAGACAATTTCGTGTCGAGTCATCTCTAAGTTGCTCTTGTTGTAGAGCCCTGTCGCTGGTTTATAAAACTAAGCTGATTAGCTGAGGTATTTCGCTTGTCGATACAGTCCCACAGCGTGTGAGAAGGTAACATTGGAAAATGGATACATAAGGTGCAATATATTTAGTCACGTAGTTTCATGGCCCGTGTAGGTTCCGCCCCCCCCCCCTCCTCCCTGACTCTTGAGTGGTGATTCAACGCACTTTCCTTTGTAGCTGAAAATGTCGCATTGTTAACAGGTGTTAAAGCTGTATGATCTTTGATTTCTTCTCTTCACAGGTGAGGCCTACTACTGATACAAAGCAGCTGGATTGCCTGTGATCTGGAATTTCATGGTGCTATCTAATAATACAAAGCCTGTTCAGATGTACGGAGATCAAAATGGATGCAAAACGTTTTGTACTAGAATACTTAAGTCAAAGCTTCAAATCTATATACAGCTTTCTTATTCCTGACTCCAAATTTTAATGAATTTTCTTATAGTAAAACCACTATGGCCTTAAAAGGCTCTATGTTCACAAATGCATGAAAACTTATTCGAAAACAAATTTTGATTCTTGAGTATTCATTATTTTTGGAAATGTAATTTTGTTGCTTGTAGTACATTGTAATTGTTAATATCAGGTTGGAGTGTTAATAAATTATTTAACTTGTAATATGGTTCACTTACACTTGAGCCTTTGTAAATCAATGTAGCTATTCTATTAGACGTGTAGTACTGATACAGACGGTAAGTCAGAGTAATAGACAATGTTCAGTGTACAAAGTAGTTGCTTGAATTACTGCATAGCTTCATAGCCCATCTGGCATTTAATACCTTCAGGTGAAGGTAACACTATATCTACACTTTTACTCTGCAAATCACAATAAAGTGCCTGAAAGAGGATTGATAGAACCGCCCTCATCTCTTTCCACTCACTAACAGCATGTGCAAAAATAATGAACTCTATCGTCGTTTTTGATCATGTCTATGTAGGTGGGTGCTAACATTTTTTAGCATTTGGAGGAGAAAGTTGGTGGAACAAATTCAGCAAATCGCGCGACAACGAAGAACGCCTTTCTCCTAATTTCCATTCTAAGTCTTCCATCACTTCTGTGACTCAATTGTATCGCGATAATAATAGTTGCCCTTCGCAGAACTCGCCCTCTGGTAAGGATCTCACAATGTGCAACAATACTCAATATGGCCAGTGTACGCAGTTTTGCAACTGTTGCATATTGAAAGTATTTAGTGAAACTTAGCCTTTCGTACCCCCCCCCCTTCCCGACATTTTGTTCCTTCCCATTAAAGGAGGCAAGGACGGCAAGCTTGAATCCAATAAAATGGACGTAATTTTCAAAAACTAGTACCATGAAGACTTACTGTATGAAACACGATTTTTTGGTTAACAATTAAATGTTGAAATGTACTTAAAGGTAAGTTTACAGCTACATGGGTACTCTGCAAATGACACTTGTCCGGGAGACAGTTAATAAAGTTTGACACTAATTATCTACCATTAAATTCTGGAATAGTATGAGCAACGCAAATATCGCTCGGAGCTGTCATGTTCACGATTATTCCTCCCTGTGTACGTAGTTTAAATATTTTCGCATTCGGAGGAGAAAGACGGTGATACAAAATTCGGAAGCAATATAACCAATGGAAAAATGCTATTGTAATAATAAAAATCTTATTTCCGTGACTCCCTTGTGACGCGGAATACAAAACGAACATGCCTTCGCTAGCCTCCTGATGTCCTCAGTCAATCCTACCTCTTCAGGATGCCACACTGCGTAGGGGAGGTGCTGGTTGCTTTGCAGTAGATACGGCGCCGTCGTCGCGTTTAAGCCCTACTTGATGCAAACCACGGGGGTGATATTCATTAGCACCATACTGGTTCGCTTTACTTTCACTTGGAGAGCTGTAAGTTTACCAGCTTCCCACCTCGTTTTCTAATTGGATAAATTCTAATCTCTATTTATATAAAAGAGAAAGGACACTCATACACTCACTCACTGACTAAACAGGAGCCGCGGTGGAGTAGCCGAGCGGTCTAAAGCGTCTCGCTGCGGAGCGCGCGGTTGCTCGCCGTGAAGGTTCGAGTCCTCCCTGGGGCATGGGTGTGTGTGTTCGTCCGTAGGTTAGTTTACCTAGGTTTAAGTAGTTTGTAAGCTACGGACTGGTGACCACGCAGTTTGGTCAGATAGATTTACAAACATTTGAACATTTGATTTTGACTAAACAGGAAATCTCGTAAACTACTTCAACTATGAAGCTGAAATTTGGCAGGAATGTAGTTTATAGGTAGACGTCGGCTAAGAAACTATTTTACGACAGGACCTATAGTTCAGGAGATGACGTCATAAAACTTCCCCGTCTTGAGTCACGTGGTACTGTGACTTTCAGTCCACTATTTGAGGAGAGCACTAAGCGACTTGGAACAAACTTAATTTCAAACCTTTGGGGAAACTTCTTTCGCTGATAACCATAGCAAAATGATTTCTCGCTTAAATTTTCGGTGTTCATGCAGTAAAATTACGGCGTTTGGCATGACGCTACAATTTCTTACTCGAACACTATTAATTGTATTCGTGAGAAATCTTAGACAGTATACACACATACCACGGAACATACGTTCTAAATTTTGTCGTAAGACACGCAGTGTGAACCTGGGCCTGATGCCACGGTGGCAATGGCCTTTCGCTCAACCGAAAGGTGGAAGGGTAAAATCTAGCCGCTGAAGCAGGCGGCGAAACCGAACTCCAGGTGGAAGCAAGGCTATCGCAGACAACTGATATTGGCGATCGGTTGGGCATCGACAGCAGGCGGCATGCGTACCGACACAAGAGTATGTCACGCCGAGTGGTCAAGGGTAATACAGCAGCCTCGGCATACAGACTTTTAACAGTGCTGGTATAAAATGCACCTGTCACCAGACGTAATCGCCGATGGTGAATAGTTGACGGCCGTACAGAAGAGTATACAAGGCTTCCGTAGTCGAGCTTCGACTGAACAATTAGAATAATGAAAAACCGCCTCATCAGGCGTTTTGATTTATTGCGTCTTTCCTACTATCTCTGTTCGCGTCGTATTTTGCAGACATTTTACATATACACCACTGGATGTACCTTCGAAATATTATATTACGAAATATAGTTCAGGTGCTATGTCAGACAATGAATTGCATGAAAAGTCGCTCTAATATACATGAGATTGTAATTTACTACCAACTCCATTAACACATTTCATAGTTTCCTAATATTTCACTGTACGAATCTAGTAAAGAATTTTTTTGTAAGACACAAAATTCAGAAGGTATTCTATATATAAAAGCGAAAGGTCAGTCACGCACTCACTGACTAAATACGAAATCTCTAAAAGCACCTATGAAGCTGAAATTTTGCCGGTATGTAGTTTATAGGAGAAGACGTCAGCTAAGAAAGTATTTTGCGATAGGACAAAATTAAGGTGCAATGGAGAGGATATTTTTCCTACAGACTGACGAAAGCTACAGTTTCATTCCGATCTTCCCGAAATTTTGCACGCGTGACCTTCAATACATGAAGGCCAGCGTCTACCTAAAGTTTCATACGGTGCATGGGGCAGGGTATCTTGCAATATAAAAATGTATCCCTGAATACCTTGTTCGCGCCATAACTTGAACAGCTCGGCCAATTTCACAGACCTTTTTGGGTTGTTTTCGTTATTCGCAGAACAAGCGTTGTATGAATTAAAACTGGAAAATTTGAGCGCACAGTGCGTTTTTCAATGTGACCGTTTTTATTGCATACAAATCTATAGTTTTCCGATACTGAATTTTTGCATAGCTGAGCTTAAAGACAAGAGGAATGTCACTCTCTAAAATTTCGGTTGTTTCATGATGGAGAGTACTTAACGGAATTTAACAAAATGCATAGTTTTGCTTCGATCTCGATTAATTTTTGCACACATGACCTTTATACTAAGAGGAAGGTCACCGGGTACATAAATGTTGGTGTGGTACATGACAGAGGGTAACCTTGTGAAAAAACATGGCCGAGAAAGGTGGAAACGAACAGATGGGAGAGAAAGATAGATGTAGAGACAGGAGGGAAGGGGAGGTGGACTAAGTGTGAAAAATAAATACCTGGGCAACGCCGTGTTTACATATAGTTGAAGACTGAGGTCCGGAACCCTGAAAAGCCATGATACGCAAAGGCCCTTCTTTAACAACCGTTGCGAAGCACGGACATATAAGCTAGTCTTTATACTTTGTTTCGGATTCGTTGGATTCAAAACACCATGATTCTGATTACTATTTTTTGTGTGCACTGTACACACTATTGGATAGTGTCATTGTTTTCTGAGCGATTTTTGCTCGCTATAGTTATATCGGAGTAACATTCCATATTTGGTTTCGTCATACAAAACAGAAGCTGCTTTTGTTGCATACAGTTTAGTGGACATCTCTGTACTCGTAAGAATAAAGGATTTAAGTACAAAATTGTCGTGTTTGTCACCCAGAAAAATTCATTCGATTAGTACAATGGATTTAATCAGTATAATTTGTTTGCGAAAATCCACTGACAAAAAGATTAACTGTATGGAAAGGATGAGTTTTGTACAGAATTATCTGAATTTTATTTTTCGTCGCCTGAAAAAATAAAGAATATTGACTTCAAACCTTTATACTTACCAGTACGGATTTGTTGCCTACGACTGTTTATCAGCTCAGTTTAAATGCATTCTAAATATATTGTTCATATCCTGCTTCATTTTAATTAGGAACCTTTTCCGTGATTTCTTGCATTTAATGGGGAACTCCATGTTACCTCCTGTTGACAGAATTGTTATTCAGCTTCATAACGTCAAAGTGTAAATCTGTGCTTTCAGTGATATGTCGGTTTATATAATACAAGGGAAGGCTGAATCGGGTAGGTATTTTTTTTCCCCACTAAAAGGTTGCTTGTTTCCTACGTGTTAAAGTGTGAACACTTTAGCGTAACTACTGGTGCATTTTTTTATTTGCGCGTTAGAATGTAGTCAACGAGGCTCAAAAGCATATTCAATAACAAGCCAAACCATTCAAAGCAGAGCAGCATTCTTTCGTGAGTACGTTTGCGGCGAACACGCGGTCCCAAGCTAATGCAGTCGTTCTTCATTCTTTCCTCCCGGAATTCCATTTCCTTTCCCCCCTTTTCCCCCCTTTTCCCCCCTTTTCCCCCCTTTTCCCCCCTTTTCCCCCCCTTTTCCCCCCTTTTCCCCCCCCTTTCCCCCCCTTTTCCCCCCCTTTTCCCCCCTTTTCCCCCCCCCTTTCCCCCCCCCTTTCCCCCCCCTTTCCCCCCCCTTTCCCCCCCCTTTCCCCCCTCTTTCCCCCCTCTTTCCCCCCTCTTTCCCCCCCCTTTCCCCCCCCCTTTCCCCCCCCTTTCCCCCCCCTTTCCCCCCCCCTTTCCCCCCCCCTTTCCCCCCCCCCTTTCCCCCCCCCTTTCCCCCCCCCTTTCCCCCCCCCCTTTCCCCCCCCCCCCTTTCCCCCCCCACCCCTTTCCCCCCCCACCCCCTTTCCCCCCCCACCCCTTTCCCCCCCCACCCCTTTCCCCCCCCCACCCCTTTCCCCCCCCCACCCCTTTCCCCCCCCACCCCTTTCCCCCCCCCACCCCTTTCCCCCCCACCCCTTTCCCCCCCCCACCCCTTTCTCCCCCCACCCCTTTCTCCCCCCACCCCTTTCTCCCCCCACCCCTTTCTCCCCCCACCCCTTTCTCCCCCCACCCCTTTCTCCCCCCACCCCTTTCTCCCCCCACCCCTTTCTCCCCCCACCCCTTTCTCCCCCCACCCCTTTCTCCCCCCACCCCTTTCTCCCCCCACCCCTTTCTCCCCCCACCCCTTTCTCCCCCCACCCCTTTCTCCCCCCACCCCTTTCTCCCCCCACCCCTTTCTCCCCCCACCCCTTTCTCCCCCCACCCCTTTCTCCCCCCACCCCTTTCTCCCCCCACCCCTTTCTCCCCCCACCCCTTTCTCCCCCCACCCCTTTCTCCCCCCACCCCTTTCTCCCCCCACCCCTTTCTCCCCCCACCCCTTTCTCCCCCCACCCCTTTCTCCCCCCACCCCTTTCTCCCCCCACCCCTTTCTCCCCCCACCCCTTTCTCCCCCCACCCCTTTCTCCCCCCACCCCTTTCTCCCCCCACCCCTTTCTCCCCCCACCCCTTTCTCCCCCCACCCCTTTCTCCCCCCACCCCTTTCTCCCCCCACCCCTTTCTCCCCCCACCCCTTTCTCCCCCCACCCCTTTCTCCCCCCACCCCTTTCTCCCCCCACCCCTTTCTCCCCCCACCCCTTTCTCCCCCCACCCCTTTCTCCCCCCACCCCTTTCTCCCCCCACCCCTTTCTCCCCCCCCCCCCCACCCCTTTCTCCCCCCCCCCCCCACCCCTTTCTCCCCCCCCCCCCACCCCTTTCTCCCCCCCCCCCACCCCTTTCTCCCCCCCCCCCCACCCCTTTCTCCCCCCCCCCCCCCACCCCTTTCTCCCCCCCCCCCCCCACCCCTTTCTCCCCCCCCCCCCCACCCCTTTCTCCCCCCCCCCCACCCCTTTCTCCCCCCCCCCCCCACCCCTTTCTCCCCCCCCCCCCACCCCTTTCTCCCCCCCCCCCACCCCTTTCTCCCCCCCCCCCCCCACCCCTTTCTCCCCCCCCCCCCCCCCACCCCTTTCTCCCCCCCCCCCCCCACCCCTTTCTCCCCCCCCCCCCACCCCTTTCTCCCCCCCCCCCCCACCCCTTTCTCCCCCCCCCCCCACCCCTTTCTCCCCCCCCCCCCACCCCTTTCTCTCCCCCCCCCCCCACCCCTTTCTCCCCCCCCCCCCACCCCTTTCTCCCCCCCCCCCCCCACCCCTTTCTCCCCCCCCCCCCACCCCTTTTCTCCCCCCCTATATATAATATATATATGAGAGAGAGAGAGAGAGAGAGAGAGAGATACTCGTCGTATATTTCCACGTATTCTAAGTTATATTCGCCCCCCTCTTGGAGCGCTGCTGCTATTGTTTCTGTATTGTAACACAGGTGCTACACTTATATATAATTGCACATACACTGAAGTACCAAAGAATCTGGAGCACCTACATAATACGCAGCGCGCGCGCGACCATGCAGAAGTGCCACAATCTGACGTGGCACGTACTAGACTCTCTGACATAGTGCTGGAGGGAATTGACATGCATCCGGTAGAGCTGTCCATAAATACGTACGATTGAGTGATCTTTTATGAACAGTACGCTGAAAGGCTCCCTGACATTCTCAGTAATGTTCATGTCTGGGGGGGTTTCGTAGCCAGTGGAGGTGTTCAAACTCACACGTGTGTTCCTGGAGTCACTCTAACATTTCTGGACATGAGGGTGTCGCATTGTCCGTCGAAATGTACAATGGACATGACTGGATGCAGGTGATCAGCCAGGACACACACGAGTCACCTGTCAGAGTCGTATCTAGACGTATCAGGAGCCCATGTCACTCCAACTGCACGCAGCCTACACCATTACAGAGTCTCCATCAGCTTGATCAGTCTGCAGGGACATTTATAATAATAATAATCCACTGTCTGCAAATCCTTGCACCTGATGGAAATGCGAAAGGAATAGACAATTATTTGGAAATAAAGATACGTATAATAATCACTGGACGAATGACTACTGAACAGACAAAATGACTCTTAGATTAGAAAATTGAGCCACCGACCCGTGAGAACTCGCGGGCGCATTGAGACGCTATGTTCCGATGCCCGAGGCCGTCCCCCGTCGGAGGTTCGAATCCCCCCTTGGGCATGGATGTTTGTGATGTCTTTAGTATAAGTTAGTTAATAAGTAATTTGTAAGTTTAGAGACTGATGACCCCGCAGTTAAGTCGCAGAAGCCTTACATTTGAAATCGCGGACTTAATAATTACGGCTTGTGAGAGACGATCTGAAAACTACAACCCATTGAGGGTATACAGAGATCTAGCGCGATCTAACGCGCACTCACTAGAGGAAATACTTCGACCACACAAAGATAAGACCAAAATGTTTCACATTCATTAAATATTCCCGATCATAAATCAAATGAGATGCACAGCGCCGCGGTGGAGTAGCCGAGCGGTCTAAAGCACCTCGATGCGGAGCGCGCGGTTGCTCGCCGTGGAGGTTCGAGTCCTCCCTGGGGCATGGGTGTGTGTGTTTGTCCGTAGGTTAGTTTACCTAGGTTTAAGTAGTTTGTAAGCTACGGACTGATGACCACGCAGTTTGGTCCGATAGATTTACCGACATTTGAACAGATGCACAGCAGACTCGCCAGTGTAGAAATCTCAAAGGGGAGGGCAAGACATGCAGCTTGACATCTCACTGCAGAAACCATACACACCATCCGACAAACTAACAAATTTACTGTCCAAGGCAATCACCGTCACAGGACGTGTGGACTGCAAAGCGGCCATCGTACTATTAAACTAAAACATCAACGTAATCAAAATTTCACAATTTTGTAACACGTATGTTGTAGCAAGATGCGAACTGCTGTCTAGTCACATGGGTGATTGCCGCAATTTACGCACAGTTTAGCCACAGCATTGGAACATTTGCAGACGTCATCAAAGACCTTTCACACTACTGAGAAGACACAAGACTAATCCTATGCGCAGACAATGTAAAATCCTCCCTATGGCACTCCGACAGGGAAGCGATACTACTTGAGACGGCCAAGCTGCCAAGCCCGCTATACTCGGCTGTCAGGCGGGTTGCCTCTGCGCAAGGCGTTGTCTGGTTTTGACGCAGTGGCTAAAATGTATGGAATTGAAGTGGGGATTGAAAATGTTCAAATGTTTGTAAATCTATCGGACTCAACTGCTTGGTCATTAGTCCGTACCTTTCAAACTACTTAAACTAAGGTAAACTAACATAAGGACAACACAAACACCCATGCCCGAGGGGAAACTCGAACCCCCGACGGCGAACAGCCGCGCGCACCGCAGCATGGTGCCCCAGTGCGTACGGCTAATCCGCCGCGGCACTTAGTATATAAACTGTGTACTTAATATTTTTCTCTTTCGTTTTGAGTAATGGTTATAAACCTAGGTGCCAAGTTCCAATTTGATATGTATCCGCAATAGTCTAGCACCAGTAAACCCCTGTGTCCTTAAAGAATCGAACTCAACTACGTAAAACAGCATCAGACGATGCCTACTTTACAAATGAGGTAATGTATGACTAAGTACGTAGCCGCGAAAAGTTTTTAGAAAAGATTTGAAATTGAGCTTAATAGTTTGTAAGAACATGCGAAGTATTATTACACACACACACACACACACACACACACACACACACACACACACACACACGAAAGTTGGAACTTAAATAGTGGCAACAGTGCTGTGGAGACACTAAGCATTGGAATCTACTATTTTCGCTGGTAGTACACTTTGCTGACATACCTACCTTATTTTCGAGCAATGGAGTCGCCCGTCCCACGTCACTGTCCTACGCACAATACAGGGAAACAGTCGCTGATGAACGAGCGGTCTAACGTAACGATAGCTCTGTTTTCTAAACAGGAGCAACGGAGTGGGACTAAGATTGAATGTGCCAGAGATCGTGCAGCACGACAGTGCCATCAAGCTTTGCGAAAGATGCGGCAACACATTCTTCGAACCCATCCATCATTTTGCACTACAATGTGCGGACGCATATCCACCATACTCCCCGGATTTAAGTTCTTGTAACTGAGATTTGATTCCGAAGATGAAGGAACCATTTCGTGGCATTCCATTCAGAACTGTTCCAGAGATTCGAGAGGCAGTAGACCGCTCCATTCGCACCGTCAACAGAACAGGCTTTGCTAACGGTACACTACGCCTTCCACATCGCCGGTGACTACTTTGAAGTAACTGGTGCAAACATATAACGCTATTGTATTGGTTGTGATAAATAGTTGCCACTCAGCTAAGCTGTTCACCTCAAATATTTCTAGAACCTATCGTTAATTTATGAAATGCCAAAATGCTGCTTCACTTTATAGATGTTAAAAACTGTTTATTATTATCGCAATAGGCCTATTTCGGCACTGTGCCGGCCGCGGTGGCCGAGGTGACTGAGGCGCTCCAGTCACGGTCAGCACGGCCACTACGGACGGGTGTTCGAATCCCCCCCTCGGGCATGGATATTTGTGCCGTCCTAGTTCGTAAGTAGTTCATAAGTAGTTTGTAAGTTTAGGGACTGATGACCCCGTAGTTAAGTCCCATAAGCTTAACAAACATTTGAACATTTTTTCGGCACTGTGGCCATCATCAGGTTATTTCCATATAGCATCCTGGAGGTATAATTGATTATAATGACTGCAATGATTGCAGTATACATGTTCTTTAGATGGTATATATATTACGTTAATCAGGTCTTAATTCTTTACAGCTAATCTGTCAGTTTGACATATCCTCCAGCATCGCTATCTAATTCAAGTGTGACGAAAGCTCGGTGCTTTGGAAAAAGAAATCTTTTACAGATCGAGGGAAATTATAAGTAGAATGTACAATTTCTCTCGGTTTGTAAAACCTATTTTTCTGAACATCCCAGCAGTCGTTACGCGTGAACTAGACAGAATACAAGCTCGTTAACTCTGTGGCCCTTTAATACCGCCATCGCGTCGGTGCAACAATGTTTACTCCTTATCCGGAATGACGCATTTCCTTATTTGGTTATGAAAGCAAGGATTTCTGATAAGATAGTAATTGGTTTTATGTTCAAAACAAACAAATCCTGGGCTCTAAATATTGTAATATCTCCGAAACTACTTATCGGATTTGGATGTGTGAAACGCCATTGATTCGGCTTGCTTTGATCTACGATATTAGCAGCAGAAAATACTATAGTTCTATTTGAAAAGAAACGAAGTTCATATCAATAACTATGTAATTAATATATAGCCGCGGTGGAGTAGCCGAGCGGTCTAAAGCGTCTCGCTGCGGACCGCGCGGTTGCTCGCCGTGGAAGTTCGAGTCCTCCCTGGGACATGGGTGTGTGTGTTTGTCTGTAGGTTAGTTTACCTAGGTTTAAGTAGTTTGTAAGCTACGGACTGATGACCACGCAGTTTGGTCCGATAGATTTACAAACATTTGAACATTTGTAATTAATATAGCTATAAAAAAAGACTATACGTCTTTTAGCGACAACTTTCTTACAATTCATGTGGCTGAACATTATAATATGTACCCCCGACACTACAGTAAAATAAAATAAAATTAGAAACTAGGGAAGTATGCTGGTAAGGGAATTTGTTTTAAGGGATTGATTTGAGAATTGAACAGATTGTTCAGAGGATAACCACATGAAATTTAGTTTTATTTAATACAAGACTTGCAACTTACCGCTTCTCCTCGAATTTTGCGTCCCTTTGGCTCTGTGATTGGTGGTTGGTTTTACAGTGTAATCCAATAGCTGATCGCCGTTTTCACGGCCACGCCTCTCAGCCCCAGGTGAAAATTTTCTGTGGGCTGAAATGAGACTTGTGAACACGCGTCTTTCCCAAGTTTCAAGCTTGTTGTTTTTACATTCTGCATTCCTTCTGGGCAGGAAAAACAGTTCTTTGTGGCAGCTGGCTATGTTAGACCTGTCTGGTATGTCATTTATCAGGGTCTTTCTCCCTGGCCAGAAACATTGTTTTGGTGGAACCACTGTATCTATACCACAAGCAAGGCTCTCTCCCAATCACGCACGTGAGCACTGCAGGGGTTTGCTTGTCTTCTTCACGTCTGCAGGGGTCCACCTTTACCTGCGTTTTATTTATTTATTTTGTATCTGGATGGTATCTGCAGACAAGAGCTTTCTCACCACACACGCGATTGTGTACATTTTTTTGTAAGAACGTCTCTTTCCTGCGTCCACTTTCGCCATTTATCTGCACGCGCACTGATGGCTCAAAGACAGACCACGGTGTTGGGTGTGCCTTTGTGCTTGGCAACGCTTCGTTTAAATATCGTCTTCCTGAGTAGAGTTCCAATTTTACAGGTGAGCTGTATGCATTATATCAAGCCACCCAATACGTCCGGCGAAACTCGCTCAATAAGAGTGTCATTTGCTCGGACTCTCTGAGTGCTCTTTTGAACCTCCGCACGCTATATCCTGTCCATCCCCTGGTACAAAGCATCCGCAATTGCCTTACCTGTCTTTCAGGGAGCGGAACTACTGTGACGTATCTGTCGGTCCCTGGCCACGTGCGAGTGTTGGGGAATGGCTGCCAAGGAGGCAGTTCTCCCTCGGCTGTCTACCTCTTCTACTACCTCTGAAGACCTTCGTGTTGGCGGCTCTCGGCGTATCATCTCACGTTGGTTTTTACCTTGGCCATTCCTGTCGGGGAACAAATTGCGAGCCATTAAACCTGTGCCTGATCTGTGGCCAACGTCATCTCGACCCTCTCGCCGAGAGGAGATTGTCCTGGCCCGGCTTCGTATTGGCCACTGCCGTTATAGCCACCAGTATTTACTTCGTGGTGATCCTGCTCCCTTATGTGGGCACTGTGATGAACCTTTTACTGTGTACCACCTTTTAGTGCAATGTCCCTTTCTTAATCGTCTATGCCATGATCTATGTTTACCATTTGAAATGTCTGATATTTTAGCCGAAGATCCGCATTCTGCTGACCGAGTTTTACCTTTTATACATCGTGCAAATATGGCAAAAGCCAAGTTCTAACCCCGGTTAGATTTTACTACGGGCAGTGTTGGGCGCTAACGAGTGCACGCGCCTCATTACGTCAGGCTGGTTTTTCCGTGTACATTCTTACGATACAGCCACCGCAATTTGCCAGGTTGTCCCCTTGAGCAGGTGAAAGTTGGGGTGTCTCGTGCTGCTGGCTCCGTCTACTCATCCGGGCTGGCGTGGCGTGCGCCGAATGCTTCCATTGGCACAATCGCTTAACAAAAGCTTCCCTGGCTGAGATATTACAATATATAATGTGTGGGTAATTTACGATTTACACTCAATTCAACATATATGACGTCACACCTCCTGGATTATGACTCGTACAGTGATGTGATTTTTCAGATTCGATTTGTTATATAAAAGGAAAGTCATCTGACACCTCGTAATATCATGTCGGCCCTCCTTATCCGTAGTAAGTGCAGCAACTCGACGTTGCACGACTTAACTAGTCGAAGTTCCTCGCAGGAATATTGAGTAATGATGCCTCTATAGCCGTTCATAGTTGAGAAAGAGTTGCCGGCGCATGATATTCAGCACAACTTGGCCTCTCGATTTTATCTCGTATACAGGGATAGTTACTAACTGTTGCCACCAAGAACAATTCTGAAAGTATGATAGGAGCTTAAAAGTTTGTAGGACAAATGTTGCCTGGGACAACAGGGACCAGAATATGACGTTGTTGTTTTGTTGCTGGGTAGGATCGCTTCAGAGACACGCAAGTCATTTTTAAGGGATTCTGTAGTTTGGTACTTATTTTTGGTAGCCGCTATCGAGACGAATCCATGAATGTGTAACAGTAAGGTCTTTGAAGGTCCAAAAGGTGGCATGAACGTGCATTTACAGAAGGTGTTCGGAGTGATGACCATTGGAATCAATGCAGCACTGCAATCTTTTTATCATGGATTGATTGGTATTCCGTATCACTTCCGTACGTATCGAAGCACATGCTCTGACAATTCTCTCTAGTATATCGTGAAATAGAACACACGCCGACGCCAATCTACAGATTTATTCTGATTTTGATTAAATTTGGGCACCTGCTCGTGAAATCAAGAGCAAAGGCAATATCTACATAGGATTTGGTAAGACGCTTGGCGTAGGGTACCTAACAAGAGACTTCAACGCCAATCTACACTTTTATTCCGATCTTGATGAAATTTTGGTCACTTGACCTTGAAACCAAGAGGAATATCAATGTCTATATAAGGTTTTGTACATGGCGTACATGGGTACTTTACTTCACATTTTAATACCTTTTGACCGATCACCAGAAAATCTGTGAGATATATGTAACTCTTCATGTACAGGGGAGGGAGCAGATGGACAGAGATAGGAGACTGGCAGAGAACTAATTTGCCTTGACCAAACAAAACATAGACATGTTGGGCTATGTACGGCTCAGTAAATGAAATATGGTTTTATGTAGCCTTAGGGCCGAGCCGTACGTCTGCTTTCATGCCCAGCAACTAGAATAGCTACAAATAGTACCTTGTACCTGTGATCCTGATGTCTAATATTCTATGTATAGGCTGACATTTGCGAAGTAATAATGATATAGAAAATACGTACAATGATTAATTAATAAAAGATGTTTAATTCTAACGTTTGCAAATCATGTAGGCAACGTCGGATAAATCAGCTGATTAATGTCGGGCCCAATGGTCTTGGGGTGAAGTGCTCGACTGTGAACCAAAGAGTCGCGGGTTCGAAACTCGATCGGACCTCGGATTTTTTAAGTCTGCACTTTAACCCATCCTTCACCTCTCAACGATGTGAGAAATCGCCAGAAACGACACGTGGTTCAGATTCCACGTTAAGCTGTAGGTCCCTTATCCCCGGTTGGGTAACTGGGGTAGGCTAGGGACACGCAAGTCGCCGAAGTAGCGTCCAATTGAAAGACTTGCAATAGGCCAATGAGCCACACGAAATTATTATTATTAGTTGAATAATGTTTATTCAACCACAAAATTTATCTGCGGAAAGTGGTCCTAGACAAATAAGAGTAGTAAATGAGAAATAAACCTTTTAAAATTGTCAGTATCTATGCTTTAACCGCGTTACGAGAATAGTAGCAAAATCCTCAACTAAGTAATCATTGACGATGCTCAGATAATAAGTCCATTTCGCTATCACACAACACCAAATAATCGTTGACTCAAAATAGTTCAAGTCTTAGTCCGACAGATATCAACAGTCTTTAATTCTCGTGTAGAATCAAATACACCGTTCAGTTACTACTCCGAAATGGAAGTGGAAAAAGTTAAGGATCTTACACCGGCACACATTATCCCTCATCAAAGTTATTCACGACTTGCGTTGAAGTTCCGACGCCGGCCGCGGTGGCCGAGGAGACTGAGGCGCTGCAGTCACGGTCTTCACGGCCACTACGGTCGGGGGTTCGAATCCCCCCTCGGGCATGGATATTTGTGCCGTCCTTAGTCTTAGATAGTTCATAAGTTGTTTGTAAGTTTAGGGACTGATGACCCCGTAGTTAAGTCCCATATATTACAAACATTTGAAATTCCGACAAAGCGGCCGTTTGCTGCACATATTCCATCACTCAAACGAATCATTTCGGCTTACCAGGCAGGTCTTCCGCCATCAGTACCGTGCAAGTATTTTAATTGATCATAGCAGTCTTGTGTTCTAGACACTCTTTCATCGGCAGATCGCTGTCCCCTCCTAAAGTAGCAGAGTTCTTAACAGCAAAGATTTGTATTGACTTTGACAACTTCCAAACCAAATTAACATTTTACAATATCAAGTAAACAAGTTATAAGCATTCTGTCAGCTTGTGACTATTTATCAGCAGTACAAATAATGTATGAAATAAATAAACTAGCCAGCCTTCATGAGCTTGTCCGCCTTCATTACACAATATTTATGTGCATTCAAATTCAAATTCAAATGTTTGTACAGTCTATGGGACTTAACTACGGGGTCATCAGTCCCTAAACTTACAAACTACTTATGAACTACTTACAAACTAGGACGGCACAAATATCCATGCCCGAGGGGGGATTCGAACCCCCGACCGTAGTGGCCGTGCAGACCGTGACTGGAGCTCCTCATTCTCCTCGGCCACCGCGGCCGGCTATGTGCATTCACTGGCCAAATAAACAATTAGTCATTAAACAGGTAAATGAACATGAGGTAAGAGGTGCATATTAAGCTGCTTGCAATTGCTGAATTACTGTGGATGATACGACGATCTGACTTCATTTCATAATAAATTATTATAACGAGTGTAATAAATCCTTAAATGAATAGATAAAAATGTGTTGCTTTCAAGATGATAGCCTGAGGTAATAAGCTATCGTCTAAGACATATTTTGTTGAAATCACATGACGCATTCAAAAGTTCGTAATTTTAATTTTGTTATATTCAGATACTGTAAAAATTAACTTTTGTAGTTTCCAAAATATTGAAAATATTGTTGTTTCATGAGATTCTCTTAATTCTTAATTCTCAATAATTATTGAATTTTGTTTTTGCAAGTATGGACATCTTTCAACGCATTTCCATTCTCCGTATTGGCTGCCATCTTCGCATACGCTGAGATCGACCCTGTCCATTGTCCAGCATCGCCACTTAACCGATGGAGATACGCAGGTCCACATATCTTGTAAAAACCAGAAGAGCCCCACAGTTGCACGCTGCCTGATAACTGGTGAGCAATGTCCCAATACGTCTTTGCCACATAATATAGATTCCTCGGCATTTTTGTTCCTTACAAGGAGGCGAAGAAGGTGGAGGCAGATGTAGGGAGACAGAGGAGTACACGAACTGATTGAATAGTGGAATAAATAAATACATGGCTGTCGCCGGGTTTTCAACTAACTAATACAGAGAGCAGCCTAACAGTGACGAAGGTAAGAAACACATAAATACGGAGGAAGTAATGAGGGATGAAGTGTGGTTTGTATATCCAATTTTCATGTATATTGCTAAGCTTTGTCGGGTTCGTTAGTCTTATATAACTTTTAAATTTCCCATCAACGTCGATTTTTAAATTTCATGTCGATGCCGACTTGTTGGACGTACTACTTATTTTAACCTCAACTCGTTAATTTTATCTTCTCCATTTCCCGTTTATTAAATTATGGTCACAGAAAAATTTAATTCTCCATTCATACCTATATTTCTCTCTATCCACGATGGTCTTTCAACCATTATGAGTTTAAAAAGTGAAATTTAATATTTTCAGTGGTGGTTTTATTTGACAATATTGATATTAGATATATGTAAAAAGAATAAAGGAACAAGAATCAATGGCGGATGAGTAACTGTTATTTCATGCAGTGACTACGATGGAGCGGCTCTGATGATTAATCTCTGTCTTCACGTCGAGCTTTTTATGTACAAAATCCACATAATCGTCCATACCTATAGCGCAAAGCCTCCTCTACACAGCAGTTCGTATTACCGTACTATTAACAGCTAATCCTTCTTCAGTAGTCATTTATTCTTTCGTTGCAACCTTTCCAGCCGCAATTCAGCGGTATATTAATAAAATATTCATTGCTCATATTTCATTTTACCCTGAGGTCTGCGAGGATAATAACTGCGAAATATACGGGTTTTAATTTTCCCTACCGCTCTTACAGTTTTGTCAAAACTCTGACTTATTACAGAAACATGAAATGTCACGCAAATGTCAAAAGGTCAATCCACTGGCAGATTTTACTGACGTTTACAATATAGAGGGAGATAGACTGATAACACAATATTGTTGTGGACGCATATTGCAGCAAAGACGAGTGAACTAATGGCTGAGAGTTGCAGGCCAATTCGATACGTACCATCTATAATTTTCTACAAGTTTGGGATATAGGCTACACAACTTCATGATTTTCTCGGTAATAAGCACTAATGACATTGGTACTTTCACATCTATTGCCGACAACAATAATTGAGAAGGAACACAATTGTATTCCGCACCGCAGTAATACATACAAAATTCGTGGACGTAAAATCAAAATCAAATGTTTGTAAATGTAAGGGACTTAACTGCTGCGGTTATCAACCCCTAGGCTTACAGACTACTTAAACTAACTTTAACTTATGGTAAGGCCAACACACATATCCATACCCCAAGAGGACTCGTCATTGAATGACTATAATAGGATGCAGGATGACTTGGACTAGATTTCTAGGTGGTGTAAGGAATGGCAACTAGCGCTAGAGGTAGAAAAATATAAGGTGATGCAGATGAGTAGGAGAAACAATCCTGTGATGTTCGAATACAGCATTAGTAGCGTGCTGCGTCAATTAAATACCTATGCGTAACGCTGCACTGCGATATGAAATGGAACCAGCAAATAAGGACAGTCGTGGGGAAGGCAAATGGTCGACTTCGCTTTATTGGGAGAATTTTCGGAAGGTGTGGTAAAACAGACCGCATACAAAATGCTTGTACAATCCCGTCTTGAGTATTGCTCAAGTGTTTGGGATCCACACCAGATTTGTTTAAGGGAGGATATAGAGGCAGCTCAGAGGCGGGCGGTGAGGTTTGTACTTGGTAGACTCGATCAATGCGCGAGTGTTGCCAAAATGCTTCGGCAACTCAACTGGGAGTCGCTGCAAAGGAGGCGACGTTCTTTTCGAGAGGCACTGTTGAAGAAATTTAGAGGGCCGGAATTTGAAGCAGTCTGCAGTACGATTCCACTGCCGCCAACTTACATTCCGCATAAAGACCACAAAGATAAGATTAGAGATATTAGGACTCGTACAGATGCATACAAGTATTCGTTTTGCCGCCATTCTATATGGGAGTGGAGCGGGAAAGCAAGTAACTAGTAATGGATCGATTGCGTTATATGTATGTAGATGTAGAACCTCCGACAGTGAGCAACAGCATGTTCCGTAGCAAGACGCCTTAGGGCGCTCGGTCACTCTACCACGGCGTTGATGTGAAAATTCTTAATATTTCGTAATGTATTCGAGATACCGAAACTACGCCTATGGGTAGGTATATATCTGTATATGTCAGTGAACAATAGTATATGGTACTCGATATAAACTTGCGAATATTCTGTTCTTCGGGTAGCAACAACTTGGATTCTACCGTTGATAGATTGCCGTTGGCCTAGCTACTATTTATATACCCATTGGAATAACGGCCACATTGTACTTATCGTACATTACAGCCAATGACCAAAGAGAGTCATGGTCCTAAGCGAAATTCTCACTCGTCGCCACTGAGTTATTTCTGTGTTCTCGTGCAGCCTGATTCATTTCTTTGCCTTCTCTTCCTTCCTCTCGTTTAAATGCATTTGCATAGCGGTTACGAAAGAACAGACACCACTTCATTTACATATCATAACAATGTCCCTTTCACGTTACGCATAACAGAGGTTTTGATCTTTTTGTGTAGAATTGACGTACCAGGTCATATAATTCTTGCAAAATCTGTAGGTGGATTAATTACTTTCAGTTTTGATTTATACACTGATTTGGTCACGGGCAAGATGGCTGATTGCACTTTTAAATGCTCGATTCTTTGTACTGGGGCGGTGATTTGTATGGTACTTTCGTTTTATAGACTACTGAGTTTCGCGTTTAAGAATTAATGTTTAGGAATCTGTATCGGATTCAATGTGTCTTATGTTTATATTTGTTAGGTTGGTCACATTATTTCATATTGCCGCGAGAGACGACGAACACCAACTGCCGGCGTGGCGCAGGGGATAGCGTCACGGACTGCGGAGCAGAAGGTCGCCGGTTCAATCCCGCCCACCCGCAAAAATTTATTTCTTTGTAATTTACAATTCCAGAAGGTTCTACATCTTTCTTATGTTCACTTGTAAATTCTACTTGTTTCTTATGTTAACTGTTCTTCTAATTTCTGGTAAATTCTGTCTGTGTATAAATAGCAGAGCACTCTGCCTGAGAGGCAGTCAGTGCTGCGTGTATGTTGAGTTCGTAATAAACGTGCTTCCAGTATAAGTGCTGTGTATAGTTGCCTTCGAAGTCAAGCCTACTTCCATTGCAACGTGACATTGTTTGGTGGAAGCGCCGGGTACACTGAGCAACAGCTGCATCACCGTGGCTCCCATTAGGCAACGTAAAAGCCGTCGCTTACACGGACTGGAACCGGAATACAAGGGATACACCGAGTACGTCCTTCCAAGAGCCCGTATCATCAGACGAACTATGGAAACAAAACCAGAAGTAAGCCAGCTACACATCAGGCACCCGTCGGTGTTCTCTGGAGACGCTGGACAGGGCCGAAACAAATGGCTAAAAGGGTTCGACCGAGTCGCCAAGTACAACAGGTGGGATCATACGATGTGCTTGGCCAACGTTTACTTCTATCTGGACGGAACAGCCCAGCAATGGTTCGAGAACAACGAAGACAAATTGAATGACTGGGAGACGTTCCAGGAGGAACTTAAGAAGACGTTTGGAGACCGCCAGCGACAAATCCGCTCGGCGGAAGAACAACTGAAGAACCGGGCCCAACGACATGGTGAGCCGACACAATCATACATACCAGCGGCTATCATAAGCATTACCGGTGGTCAAGGCGAGATTTGGATCACAAATTGTCGCGAGCAGTCACAACTTATCCCCAAGGGAATGTGTATCGGGACAGCTGAACCAATCCAGGACGGTGAGCTCAATGTCATCAATGAAGACCCATGCCCTGCTGTTAGTACAGACAACACGCTGGAGGAAACAAACGTGGAACTGCCAATATGGCCTGGACTGACCAAGGAACAACGCCAGCGGGTGTTAGGTATACTACGCCAATTTTCGGGTGCATTCACACCTCAGCAGGGGAAAAGTCAGACGCAACGGCCCACGATAAAGCACCGTATCAATACTGGGGATCATCCGCCAATTAGCCAGCGTTCGTATAGAGTGTCGCCACCTGAAAGACGGATAATTCGGCAGGAAGTGGAGAAGATGTTGCGAGATGACATTATTCAACCTTCGGAGAGTCCTTGGTCGTCTCCGGTGGTCCTCGTAAAGAAGAAGGATGGCACGTGGCGATTCTGTGTCGACTATCGGCGGCTAAACAGAATCACAAAGAAAGATGTCTACCCACTGCCGCGTATTGACGACACCTTAGACTGCTTGAAAGGAGCTACATACTTCTCAACTATGGACATGCAGACAGGTTACTGGCAAATCGAGGTTGACGATGCTGACAGGGAGAAGAAGGCTTTTATTACACCTGACGGCCTCTATGAGTTTAAAGTAATGCCATTTGGATTATGTAATGCTCCAGCCACATTCGAACGCATGATGGACAACTTGCTTCGACACCTTAAGTGGACGACGTGTCTCTGCTATTTAGATGACATTGTCGTTTTCTCGAAAACATTTGAAGAACATCTGAGTCGCCTGTCAACTGTGTTGAAGTGTGTTCAGGCTGCAGGTCTCCGCCTCAATCCAAAGATGTGCCTCTTCGTCGCCAAAGAGATAAAAATCCTGGGGCACCTAGTCAACGGAGATGGTGTCCGTCCTGATCCAGATAAAGTAAGGGCAGTCACAGAATTTCCAACTCCTCAGCACATTCGTGATGTGAGAAGTTTTCTCGGGCTGTGTTCATACTACCGACGTTTCATAAAAGGATTTTGTAACAAGGCACGTCCATTACAAGAACTTCTGCAGGGAGACGCCAAATTTTACTGGGATGAGACAAAAGAAAGAGCTTTCCGGGCACTTAAGGAGGCTCTAACTTCCGCACCAGTACTAGCCTCGTACAATGAGAATGCAGAAACGGAACTTCACACAGACGCCAGTGGCTATGGGACTGGTGCAGTGCTTGTACAAGTTCAGGAAGGTGCCGAAAAAGTTATAGCCTATGCGTCAAGAGTACTCTGAAAGTCCGAGATAAACTACTCTACAACTGAAAAAGAATGTCTCGCGGTTATCTGGGCTATCAACAAGTTCCGGCCGTATTTATTCGGCAAACCATTCACCGTCGTGACAGACCACCATTCTTTGTGTTGGCTGACTAGCTTGAAGGATCCATCAGATCGACTAGCAAGATGGGCTCTAAGACTCCAAGAGTACGATGTCACAGTGGTATTCAAGAACGGGCGCAAACACAAGGATGCCGACTGCCTTTCGAGGAATCCATTAGTGGAACACAACAGCATTAATGAAATTTCAGCTCTCACTGAATTAGATGACGTTACAGCTGAACAGAGGGAAGATCCAACACTATTAAAAATGATAGAGGCCTTTGAGAAAGGAGAACCGACCAATGGAGAGTTCCAACTTATAAACGGAACGTTGTACAAGAGCAACTACGATCCACTGGGTCCCAAATGGCTACTTGTTGTTCCAGCTCATCTCCAGCCAGCTATTCTCAAATATTTCCATGATGCTCCAATATCCGGTCATCTGGGATTCGTGAAGAACCTAGACAGATTCAGACGCAGGTATTACTGCAAAGGTCTCTACCGATCTGTAAAGCACTATGTGAGTCACTGTAAAGAGTGCCAGCGACGGAAGCATGTGCCGCAATTACCTCCAGGACATCTCGTACCGATTACACCGGCAGCAGCTCCATTCCACCGAGTTGGGATCGATCTTTTAGGGAGGTCCCCGAAGTCGACAACAGCTAACCTTTGGATAATAGTCTGCACTGACTACCTCACACGCTACGCTGTCACCAAACCTGTGCCGACTGCAGAAGCTCCAGAGATCGCAAAATTCCTTGTAGAAGACATTATTTTGAAGCATGGGGCACCACGTGTCATGATATCTGATCGTGGAAAAGTATTCCAGTTAAAACTAGTATCAGAGGTAATGTCACGGTGCAACATTGTCCACAGAATGACAACTGGACCGTCAGCGGTATAACGACACGCACCGACCTGTTGTGTACAGCCCAGGAGATCTGGTATGGATTTTTACCCCTGTACGGAAGGGTGGACTGTCAGAAAAGTTATTGAAGCGATACTTTGGTCCGTATAGTGTCATACGTCGCCTGTCAGACGTCACATACGAAGTTGAGGATTATGAGCCGTCGTCGAAACGTCAAAAACGAAGAGACATTGTTCACGTCCTGCGCATGAAGCCTTACTACAATCCTGAAGAGCAGGTAGACGACAATGGCTTCTTGTTCAAGGACTTTAAGGACGGTAATGTTCCTGATGAAGCCACGACAGGAACGTCTGTCGCCGATAATCGCGGAGAAGGGAAGGATTCTCTTGAACTGTCATACAGAGGACCCATGACACGGTCAAGATCCAGGACATTGCAGCTGGCTCCACAGGCATCATAACAGCGGGTCGCTGTTTCTCCAGGAGAGGGAGCAATGCCGCGAGAGACGACGAACACCAACTGCCGGCGGGGCGCAGGGGATAGCGTCACGGACTGCGGAGCAGAAGGTCGCTGGTTCAATCCCGCCCACCGACAAAAATTTATTTCTTTGTAATTTACAATTCCAGAAGGTTCTACATCTTTCTTATGTTCACTTGTAAATTCTACTTGTTTCTTATGTTAACTGTTCTTCTAATTTCTGGTAAATTCTGTCTTGTGTATAAATAGCAGAGCACTCTGCCTGAGAGGCAGTCAGTGCTGCGTGTATGTTGAGTTCGTAATAAACGTGCTTCCAGTATAAGTGCTGTGTATAGTTGCCTTCGAAGTCAAGCCTACTTCCATTGCAACGTGACAGTATGTTAAGTCTGATTGTCCTTGATTTTTTTAAAGATGTTCGTCCATTGTGCTCGTAGGTATGTTGATTGTTTCATGAATTGTCTGTCTGATGAGTCTCCTCCGTAATTACATAGGGCGATTCCGTTATTATTTCTACCATGATGATCTTCATGGACGATGGAGGATGACATTTGGTGTAAGGGTCTATGCTGCAGAACGATATCTGTGACACTGGAAGACATGCACCGGTACTGTCGTTACTAAAATAGTAAGAGAGCAATTTTTGCATTATACAGGAGAGGGCCAAAATAATATGAAAACCTAACAAATCAGCGGCGGATGGCCGTACGCACTTAGGCGCCATGCTGCGGTGCGCGCGGCCGTTCCCCGTTCGGGGTTCGAGTCCTCCCTCGGGCATGGGTGTATGTGTTGTCCTTAGGTTAGTTTAAATTAAAGTAGTTGGTAAGCTAGGGACTAATAACCAAGCAGTTGAGTCCCATAAATTTACAAGCATTTGAAACCTAACAAAGACACAATTTTTGTGGCAGCATAATTCACCCCTTTCAGAGCCAATGTTGGATTTAACCTTGAAAAGTGAATATCACCCTTTCTCCTAATGTTGTAGATATGCATACTGCTATTACGTTTGAATAGGGTCTGATTGTTAATAACAAATTTAATGAGTGAATATATATATTGTGAAGCTACAGTGAAGATCCCTAGATCCCTAAATAAACGTCTGCAGGATGCTCTTGGGTGGGCTCCAGCAATTATTCTGATTACACGCTTTTGTGCAAAGAATACTTTTTTACTCAATGTTGAATTGCCCCAGAATATGATCCCATATGAAAGCAATGAATGAAAATAGGCGTAGTAAGCTAATACATCTCAGTAAATTAGCTTACTACGCCTATTTTCATTCATTGCTTTCATATGGGATCATATTCTGGGGCAATTCAACATTGAGTAAAAAAGTATTCTTTGCACAAAAGCGTGTAATCAGAATAATTGCTGGAGCCCACCCAAGAGCATCCTGCAGACGTTTATTTATGGATCTAGGGATCTTCACTGTAGCTTCACAATATATATATTCACTCATGAAATTTGTTATTAACAATCCGACCCAATTCAAAAGTAATAACAGTGTGCATAGCTACAACACTAGGAGAAAGGATGATATTTACTATTCAAGGTTAAATCTAAATTTGGCACAGAAAGCGGTGAATTATGCTGCCACAAAAGTCTTTGGTCACTTACCAAGTAGCATCAAACGTCTCACAGATAGCCAGCTAGTATTTAAAACGAAATTAAAGGAATTTCTGAATGGCAGCTCCTTCTACAATGTAGATGAATTTTTAGATAAAACTTAAAAATAAAAATAAAAAAGTAAAACAACAAAAAATGTAATAAAAAATCCTTAAAATATTGATTGTCAAGTGTAGACAACATTTACTAAACTGACACGTTCCACATCATTACGAAATGTCGTATTTATGATCTATGGAACAAGTATTAATCTAATCTATTTATCAATTAGTAAGGAGTTGGGCCACCACTGGCTATGAGAACATCCGTAACTCTTCGAGGAACAGGCTCGTGAAGTATCTTTATAGTTTCCAACATGATGTTAACTGTATTAGTAACAAAACATCCGACAATTACTTCATTTACGTTGGAGCCGTAAGTCTGGTCATCACTCCCTGCTTTAAAGTTCCCATGCTGTTCAAGTATGTTGGGACATGGCGACTTTGCACTTCAGTGTAGATGTTTGATGATTTTCTGATGCTCCATAGAGCACGCTTGAACTTTTTTTGGCCGTGTGTGGGTGCATTGTCATTTTGAGATATGGCAGTGTTTGTTAGCAATTTGTTGGTCATAGTAAGCAGTTTCCTGTCGAGGATGGCGAGATAGTCATTCAGAGTTTCCCGACCAGTGAGAGTAATGATATAACAGTTGAACACCACGATGTAGATGTCTAAATCATAACGAACTCTCCCCCATGCTTGACTCTAGTTAACAGACATGCCGTATCATAAGCTTCTTTTGTGGTTTTCGATACATAAACCATGTAGTTTCTGGGGAGAAAAAATTAAACGAAGGTTCATCGGACCATTCCACAGCCGCGGCGGAGTGGCCGAGTGGATTGAGGCGCTATGCTCCGATGCGCGAGGCCATTCCCCGACGGGAATGGACATGGATGTTTGTGTTGTCTTTAGTGTAAGGTAGTTTATAAGTAGTTTTCAAGTTTAGGGACTGATGACCCCGCAGCTAAGTCTCATAAGCTTAACAAACAGTTGAATAGTTGAACCATTCCACATTCTTCCAGTCAGCAAGTATTCATATTTTATGATCGTGGCTCCACTTTCTTCTCAGCTTTGCGTCTGGCTTGCGTTATTAAGAGTTTAGAAATTGCAGCTTTTCATGATTGTTTAGCACTATTATTACTCAGTGTTGAGTTTTGCAATCGCTTTTACCATGGTGTTTTGTCTGACCATAGTCATTCCTAATGCTTATCGGTTGTTTTCAGGTAACTTCGGTTTTCGCCCACTATTCCTCTTCCACAAAAATGTTTACCTTGTTTGGTGTACGCTATCACTACCGTGGATACTGTTGCTGGTGAAATGTTAACGTCCAAGACTTCGTACAGCAGTTACGCACTCAGGTCGCGTCTCGGTGTTAACACGTATGCAGTGATGCCAACTTGCAACAAAATGCAGTATACTGCATGGTATTTTATCCACACCCTGTATTTAACTTTTTATTTGGCAGTTGATGTGGTTCAAGATGAACCAGCGTCACCTCAGTTTCGACTGACGGTTCGTGACCACTTGGATCAGACATTTACAGTAAAGTAAGCGGTACTTCTGTTTCGTGTCCAGCACGATCAGCTGATATCAACCAGTTGATGCCTTTCTGTGAGGCCAAGGTTTTTATACCAGGCGCCTGTCGAGACTCCAGAGGAACTCCTAGGAGGAATGCCAGGGTTCAAACGACACCGGTAAGAAAAAAAATCTGTTTTGTCTTTGATTTCAGTTTCTCAGAGATTTTCTAATATTTAATTATATGTTACTGTTGGTAATTTATTACACGTAAGAATGCATTCCACTCCCATGAACCACAGACATTGCCGAGGTGGGGTGGCTTGCGTGCCTCAACGATACAGATAGCCGTACCGTAGGTGCAACCACAGCGGAGGGGTATCTGTGGAGAGGCCAGACAAACGTGTGGTTCCTGAAGAGGGGCAGCAGCCTTTTCAATAGTTACAGGGGCAACAGTCTGGATGATTGACTGAGCTGGCCTTGTAACATCAGCTAATGTGGCTTTGCCACACAGTTACTGCGAACGGCTGAAAGCAAGGGGAAACTACAGCCGTTACCTTTCCCGAGGACATGCAGCTCTACTGTATGAACATACGATGATGGCATCCTCTCGGGTAAAATATTCCGGAGGTAAAATAGTCCCCCATTCGGATCTCTGGGCGGGGACTACTCAGGAGGATGTGATCATCAGGAAAGACAATACTGGCATTCTACGGGTCGGAGCGTGGAATGTTAGATCCCTTAATCGAGTAGGAAAATTAGAAAATTTAAAAAGGGAAATGGATAGGTTGAAGTTAGATATAGTGGGGATTAGTGAAGTTCGGTGGCAGGATGAACAGGATTTCTGGTCAGGTGAGTACAGGATTATAAATACAAAATCAATTGGGGGTATCACAGGAGTAGGATTGATAATGAATAAGAAAATAGGAATGCGGGTAAACTACTATGAGCAGCACAGTGATCGCATTATCATTGTCAAGATAGATACGAAGCCAACATCGACAACAGTAGTACAGGTTTATATGCCAACTAGCTCTGCCGATGATGAGGAAATCAAAGAAATATATGAGGAGCTAAAGAAAATTATTCAGACAATTAAGGGAGAGGAAAACTTAATTGTTATGGGAGACTGGAATTCGGTAATAGGACAAGGAAGGGTAGGGAGGATAGTAGGTGAATATGGTCTGGGCAAAAGGAATGAAAGAGGAAGCCGCTTGATAGAATTTTGCACAGAACATAATTTAGTTATAACAAACACCTGGTTCAAGAATCACAAAAGAAGGTTGTATACGTGGAAGAGACCAGGAGACACTGGAAGATACCAGATAGATTTTATAATGGTAAGACATAGATTTCGGAACCAGGTTCTAAAATGTAAGACATACCCAGGGGCAGATATAGACTCTGACCATAACTTGTTGGTTATGAACTGTAGGCTGAAACTAAAGAAACTACAAAAACGTAGGAAAATAAGGAGATGGGACCTGGATAAATTGAAGGAACCTGAGGTTCTTAAGAATTTCAGAGGGAGCTTTAGGCAATTGACAGAAACAGGGGAAATTAAAACAGTAGAGGAGGAATGGGTAAAATTGAGAGATGAAATAGTGAAGGTAGCAGAGGACAAAATACGTAGGAAGGAAAGACCTACAAAAAATCCTTGGATATCACAGGAGATACTAAATTTAATCGATGAAAGGAGAAAATATAAAAATGCGGTAAATGAAACAGGCAAAATGGAGTACAGACGACTAAGAAATGAGATTGACAGGAAGTGCAAAATGGCTAAGCAGGAGTGGTTAGAAGGCAAATGTAAGGATGTAGAAGAATGTATAAATAAGGGAAAAATAGATACAGCCTACAGGAAAATAAAAGAAACATTTGGAGATCAGAAAAACAGCTCTATGAATATCAAAGACACTGATGGAAAACCAGTTCTCAGCAAAGAAGGGAAAGCTGAAAGGTGGAAAGTGTATATAGAGGGGCTCTACAAAGGAAATGAACTTCGAGACAATATTGTAGGAAGGGAAGAGGATGTAGATGAAGATGAAATAGGAGGTACTGTACTGAGAGAAGAATTTGACAGAGCCCTGAAAGACCTGAGTCGAAATAAGGCCCCTGGAGTAGATGATATTCCCTCAGAGCTACTGAAGTCTCTGGGAGAAGCAGCCATGACAAAATTGTTTCACCTGGTGTGTAAGATATATGAGACAGGTGAAATACCCTCAGATTTTAAGAAAAATGTTATAATCCCCATCCCTAAGAAAGCAGGTGCAGACAGGTGTGAAAACTACAGAACCATCAGTTTAATAAGTCATGGTTGCAAAATATTAACGCGAATTATATACAGAAGGATGGAAAAGCTGGTAGAAGCCGATCTCGGGGAAGATCAGTTTGGGTTCAGGAGAAATGTAGGAACACGGGAGGCAATACTCACTTTACGGCTTATCCTAGAAGATAGATTAAGAAAAGGCAAACCTACATTTCTAGCTTTTGTAGATTTGGAGAAGGCTTTTGACAATGTTGATTGGAATAAACTCTTTCAAGTTCTGAAGCAAGCAGGAGTAAAATATAGGGAACGTAAGTTTATTTACAACTTGTACAAAAACCAGACAGCGGTTGTCAGAGTTGAAGGGCATGAAAGGGATGCAGTGGTTGGAAAGGGAGTAAGACAGGGTTGTAGCCTTTCCCCAATGTTGTTCAATTTGTACATTGAGCAAGCTATAAAGGAAAGCAAGGAGAAATTTGGGGAGGGAATTAAAGTTCAGGGTGAAGAATTAAAAACATTGCGTTTTGCCGACGACATAGTAATTCTGTCAGATACAGCAAAGGACCTGGAAGAGCAATTGAACGGAATGGACAGTGTGCTGAAAGGTGCATATAAGATGAACATTAACAAGAGCAAAACTAGGGTAATGGAGTGCAGTGTAAAAAAAATCAGGTGATGCTGAAGGAATTAGATTGGGGAACGAAGCAATAAAGGAGGTAGACGAGTTTTGTTACTTGGGCAGTAAAATAACAAATGATGGTCGGAGTACAGAGGATATAAAATGCAGAATGGCAATGGGTAGAAAAGCGTTCTTGAAAAAGAGAAATTTGTTAACATCGAATATTGATTTAAACCTAAGAAAGTCCTTTCTGAAGGCATTTGTGTGGAGTGTTGCCTTGTATGGAAGTGAGACATGGACGATTAACAGTGCGGACAGGAAGAGGATTGAGGCTCTTGAAATATGGTGCTACAGAAGAATGCTGAAGGTTAGGTGGGTGGATCGCGTAACTAATGAGGAGGTACTGAACAGAATTGGGGAGAAAAGGAATTTCTGGCATACCTTGACTAAAAGAAGGGATAGATTGGTAGGACACATTCTTAGACATCAAGGAATTGTGAATTTAGCGTTGGAGGGAAGTGTATGGGGAAAAAATCGCAGGGGAAGACCAAGAGATGGATACAGTAAGCAGATTCAGACAGATGTAGGTTGTCGCTCTTATGTGGAGATGAAGAGGCTTGCTCAGGATAGGGTATTGTGGAGAGCTGCATCAAACCAGTCTCTGGACTGAAGACCACAACAACAACAAGAATGAATTTCATACTCTGATTTTTTAAACGAATTTTTCGTTGTCTGCTGTCATATGAGCTTTTAACAGTATTGTATTTTACTGCGGATGTAGTATTCCGTAACATGATGCCTTAGACCACACAGCCATTCACGCTTGGTTGGAGTTAAGACACACTTATTACGGAGATCTGTGCTGGAGAAAAGAAAATCTTCAGAATTTTCACAATCGTTACTTACGGTATGTACTGAGTTTAAGTCCGAGAGTAAATTGGTTTGCACGTGTCTGTCTGAGGCATCGTACGGAATTTCGCGTAAATTTCTTATCTTTGTTATAATTATTTCCTGTTGTAAAATTTTCTTTAAATGTGATTTTTAGTTGTTTCTGGTGCCGTATTGTTAATAAGTCTCTGTAATACAACGAAAATAAAATACAGGAATAAGTCTCTTAACTGGGAAAATTGTGAACAAAGTATTTCTTATGCGGGTAACAAATGGATTACATCAGATAATAAGTGATGTAGAAAGTTACGTTACCGGCAACAACCGCGAAAACTCAGCACTGTGATGACACTGACAAACAACGCAGATACGTAACATTATCCACGTTAGTTAAAATTTCTCTAAATATGGATTTTACACAAAGATAAATTCGACACTAATTATATAGCGGGAGAAAAGCAAAAATCGCGTAGTAGCAAATACAATTTCAAACCGCCAGGCAGTCACTGATGCATTCACTAAATTTCGTGTTGATTAAATTTTACTTGCGGAAGCAGTTGCTGAGTATGTTAAATTTGGCAACGAAATATACAGTTAGCAATAATAAATAATTTACTGACCGGAACAGGGTACATAAACGAACAGTTAGCCGTACAGCACATTGAACATTAATACTTATTTATTTTGACGCAAATATGTGATTGAATTTTCAATGCACATTAAATTGTCGTTGCCATCAGCATACTACGCCACCGCTGCCGAGGGTTAAATTATAGCCTTGTGTTTTTGAAAACAAAAAACAAAAAAACAAAAAAGAAAACATTATTTTCTTCTTTTAAGAAATGTGGGATCGACAAAAAGTTGTTCAGTAGGTCGCTTGTGTTAAATAAATCGCAGTTAATAATTTTGTAGGTTTGGTGACAGCCCATTCTAGTTGATATAATGTTGGTAGAGGCGTTATGAATGACGGGAAGTGAAGGCAGCTAATGAGGAGTGGTTTTCAGTCTGTTAAGAATGTCCTTACACTTTGAAAACAAATGGGTTTCTGGACGGACATATTTTTATGAGGAACATAGCAAAATCAGGACATACGCTTTAAAAATACTTTGTTTTAGAAGATTTACTTGCAAATGGCATTGCTGCTCGTTTCACGGGTAAAAATCAAGTTTTGCTATTAGGCCAAGGTCTGTATACCAGGCGCCTGTCGAGACTCCAGAGGATCTCCTAGGATAAAAAAAAAAATCTGTTTTGTCTTTTGATTTCAGTTTCTCAAAGATTTCCTAATATTTAACCACACGTTACTGTTGGTCATTTATTAGAAACAAGTGTGAATTTCATACTTCGATTTTGTCAACGTATTTTTCGTTGTCTGCTGTCATATGAGCTTTTAACGGTATTGTATTTTACTGTGTGTGTATTCCGTAACATGATGCCTTAGACCACACGGACATTCACGCTTAGCTGGAGTTAAGACATACTTATTACGGAGATCTGTGCTGGAGAAAAGAAAGTCTTCAAAATTTTCACTATCGTTACTTACGGTATGTACTGAAATTAAGTCCGAGAGTTATTAGGTTTGCACGTGTCTGTCTGAGGTACCGCGTAAATTGCTTATCTTTGATAAATACTCGTTAAATTATTTCCTGTTATAAAATTGTCTTTAAATGTGGTTTTTAGTTGTTTCTGGTGCAGTATTGTTAACAACGAAAATAAAGTACCGGAATACATGTCTTAACTGCAAAAGTTGTTAACAGAGTATTTTTATGCGAGTAACAAATGGATTACACCAGATAATAAGTGATATAGAAAGTTGCGTTACCGGCAACAACCACGAAAACTCAGCACTGTGATGACGCAGATACGTAACATTATCGAAGATAGTTAAAATTTCGCTAAATATGGATTTTACACAAAGAAAAATTCGACACTAATTATATAGCGGGAGCAAAAGCAAAAATCATGTAGTAGCAAATACAATTTCAAACAGCCAGGCGCTAAGAAATTAGAAATAATCTGATTGTTTATGATCAGAAAATTCGCTAAATACAATCAGCCGCAGCGGTCGTCAGGAAAAACTTTTACTCTTTGAGTTTGCTATGTGAAATTAATTTGTTAAGCTCTGTTCTGAATATAACTGACTTTAAAATGTGGGACCTTTTGAACTTCAAGTTTTATGGTATCTTATCCGTGGAAAGACATACGGAAAATCTTTTAAATTGGTAGCTAAATGAATCATATAAAACTGATCCCAATAATTTTATCAAAAATGCAGAATTTCAAACTCGGAAAAGAACTGGCAGTGAGTGTGCAACTACGACTTTCGGAATCATAACAAAATTTTATAATCAGTAAAAACAAAACTTCAAGAAACGACTGGCCACGCCTTAAAATACGACAATCGGCTTCAACTAAGACACACTGTAACACTAGCCGAAAGATGCAAAGTATTACTTGCAAAAATTAAACTAAAAGAAATGACTAAATCGAGAATTTCTGTAGCGTGAATAATAAAACTCAAGAAGAATAATTTAAGATTGCACCAAAACTACTTCTTTATTATTAGGCTAACCAGTTTCGGGCTTTATCCATTTTCATAAGTTACCTAATACAGAGAACAAATACTTTTTATTTATTTATATTAGTGGAAGATACATAGAATATGGGTATCAATAATGTTGTTTATTTGATATTTATTACGTACAATTCGTATACAGTTGGTCATAGTGTATGTCACTATGTTAATTTTTCGAAAACGTAGGCACAATTTTGAAAGTTGTTGATCTACAGAAGTTGATTATGAGGTCTTATATGCTCTTTGCTTTATTTCGTTTACTTCACTTTTGTTTTAATAACACTGATAATATGCAGCGTGAGGCACACAGTTCTATTACACTTCTATTTTACAATAATTTTTCCTTTTATTTTCAGAACAATTTTTAGTATTATGTATTTTGATTCATATTGTAGTGAAAATTGCACTAAAATATGAAACAAATAAATGTAATACTTAAAATAGTTCTCAAAATAAAATGAAAAAGAAAACCTTATTGTACAACTGCGTGGATTGGAACTATGTCTCTTAAGCTGCATATGTCGGGCCCTATGGTCCTGGGGTAAAGTGCTCTACTGGAAACCGAAGAGTCGCGGGTTCGAAACTCGGGCGTACCTCGGATTTTTTCAGTCTGCACTTTAACTCATCCTTCACCTCTCAACGATGTGAGGAGTCGCCAGAAACGACAAGTGGTTCGGATTCCACGTTAAGATGTAGGTCCCCTTTCCCCGGTTGGATAACTGGGGTAGGCTTAGGGTCACGCAAGTCACCGAATTTGCGTCCAATTGAAAGACTTGCACCAGGCCAATGAGCCACACGAAATTATTATTATACGCTGCATATAATCACTGACATTCACATAAACGTGAAGTAAACGAAATAAAATTCTCTGGATAAACAGCTTTCAAAATTACTCCATGGTAATCCGAAAATAAACAGCGTGATACACACTGTGACCACATGTAAACGAGTTGTATGTAATTACCACATAAAAAGCATTGTTTATACCAATATTCTGTGTATCCTCCACTACAAAAATAATCAAAAAAAAAAAATAAAAATAAAAAATAAAAAGGTTTTGCGAAATAGGTGGCTTACGAACATGGGCAAAGTCTGAAACTGGTCAGCCTAATAATAAATAATCCACTTTGGTGGAATTGATAAAAAATATATATTCTTGAATATACTAAAGTTGCAAAATGCGACGTATCTAACAACATTCGAATAATGAAACTTTTTTGATCCCATGATATTAAGAAATGATTTTCCCTATGATTCTACAACAAATGCAAAGGAATTTTTTTTCTTTTCGCAGCGTTATTCTCTATGCGTGACAAAAACGAACGGCAATATATATTACTACATTTACTGTTTAGTACTGCAATGGGCAATGCAAATACTGACAAATAACATGCATATATACAAATTCTTGTCTGAAAATGGCAGCTGGAGGTAAACTAACATTACTGAAATTACTTGCAGCGTGCAATCAATGTAACAACTATTATTAAGTAGAATTATTATACCAAGTTGACATTAAATGAAATGTTTTTCACAAAAGAATGTTTTGCTACAAAAAGGAAATGATCTGAGTTAAAAAATAAAAAAAGCTTTGAAGAAAACTAGTACACAGAAAAGATTTATTACTGACTCTGGTAACAAAGGGAATTACTCCATGGTATCGTCCTGTATTTCTGAAATTTCATGAAGCAACAATGTAGAGTAATGAAGTTTGTACGGTCCTAAAGATGAGCAAAATTACGGACATTTATACTAACGCAATATTGCGCCGTTACCTAAATCCGTACAGAGATACCGTTCATGTTGGTACAAAATTCAATAACACAAAATAAAAATAAAACAAAGTTGCAGACTGATCCAGCATCTGCTGAAAGCTACATCCGCTGACTCCAAGGCACGCTAACAGACTGTTAGGACACAGATTCTGTCAACAACCAAAGCGTTTCTCAGCAAAGATACACGTGCGACGTGAACAAACGAATAAAAGATTGTGAAAAACTTTGGTAGAATAAGCACTGTAGAGACTAGAGGCAACTTTCACATTCCCGACAATCATGAGCGGCACTTCAAGCATTTAGTGTAGCGACAAGAGACTGATGTCAATTGAGATTTCCTATTATCACGATAGCGATGAAAATAGGAAGGATTCACTTCATAGTTAGAGCGTTTAGTTTATAATTGCAAATACGTACACAATAAAATTATGTTGTATATTTTGAAATGTTAATAAGAATGCCTTATAAGTATTCAATTTCACATGAATTTCACATCACCAATTAAATTTGTATCACGCAGATAAATATTGCTACAATAGAGAAGTAACTTTTTTTGTTTCTTTTGTCATTCTCCCAATACCGGCTGGGCTGTTTAAAATACGTTTTAAGACAATATATTTGATTTCTGTTAGTATGTTTGAACTAAATAAGCAGATCGGAAAAATGAATTACTGATTAATTACGAACCTAGTGGTCTATTTCTTGCAACGAAACCGTATAGGCTACCGCCCAATACGCGTCAACAAATCATATTATCGTTATAATAATAATAATTAAATAAATAGAAAGTACATAGTTTTAGAAAACTACAGCATATTTTAGTCACATAACTTCAATAACAAAAAGTTTCTCGCATATCGGAAATTCGCTAACATCGTCTGACAATGCATTTTCCTTAACTGTCCATACACAGCCTTAAAAATTTGCTGCAGCACATGAAAATAAAATCCAAACGTAGTACAGCTCTTTCTGAATACAAAGATGCCAGGTCCAGATTTGTATATTGAATAGTTTACCTGAATGTGCGAGTGGAATAAAATATAAGACTATATGTCTCTTCTGTTATTCGAAGAAAACGGTATATATGACACGCAACCAACAAGCACTCAACTGTTTGAACGCAAAATATAAAAAAATAAAAAAGGGTTTCTCTATTTAAATATACAAGAAAATGGTCTGGAAAAAGCTGCAAACAAAATATGCCGTAAAAAGTGGCAACTTCATTCAGATTAACACAAAATATTTATAAGAAAATATCTAAATTTCTAAATTTAGGAAAGTTAGGCGTTACAGCGCAGTAATGAAACCTGAATGTCTTTATGGAACAGAAGCTTTAATTTTAAATAGATTAAGAGGAATATTGAAGAAACTCAAAAGGAAGAAATAAAGGTTTTTTAGGAAAATATTAGGGCCAAAAATTACTGATGGAGAAACATATAGTCTGAGAAGTTATAAGGAATTACAAAAATTCACAGACATATATGATGACATGAGAAAACGAAGACTTAAATTTTATGGGCCCATTGAAAGATTAGCACCCATTTGTTGACAAAAGTAATATTAGAATTCTGAGAAAACAGAAGCAAGGCTGAAACTGAGCCAATTAAATGGATAGCTGCGATCAAGGAAGATATTAAAGTAGTCGGTATAACTCAGGCAGACTTTGCAGACAGAAAAACATTCAGTCAAAAGAAATTTGACTGGAAAGTTGGTCAGAGGGAAATTAGAAAACTGATTGGAACACCGTGCTCTGATGAAAGAAAGAGACATCATTCTGAAAGTATGAAACAAATTTGGCACAAAGAAAGGCCAACTACCGAAAGCGATATTAACTAATTGTCCTTCACGTGGTACTATTGGGGCCATATGTGCATAATAATATACATCTCTTCTTTTCCGGAGGTAAACCGAGAACTTGCTCAAGTAGGAGTGCAAGCAGTGAAATATAACTTCGTGCTCAGAGCATATGCTTCGAATTTTTATTCATACGAAATTGAAAACAGTCTCACAGAATTTTCTTTTGCTGTGACAATCTTCTCCAGAGAATGATGTCTTCTTTATTCATACGGACAGGCTGTCTTCTCGAAGCTTACTGAAGCTGGTATGAATGCGAACCTACCACCTAACGACACAGCACAGAAATTTACCTGAATATATGACAACATAACGGACATGCAAACCAATGTGAGGCGCATGGTGAACAATATACTAAAGAAGGATTTTCTGAGAGTTTCGCAATATTGAATGAACGTTTTCTACTTTGTACCCAGGTAGGGAGAGATTATGTTAAGCACCAGGAGCAGTTAAAACGCCTACTTAACTTTCTTGTTTTATTTATTCAGTCATCAAACGTTTAGTACTGACACAATATGTTCTCCACAAGCAGATTTATATTTCACTGATGTGCGCTTTCGAACTGACAGCCTTAATTTTTATTTTTTTTATTTCACTATGAACGTACTTACCGGGTGATCAAAAATTCCGTATAAATTTGAAAACTTAATAAATCACAGAATACTGTTGACAGAAAGGTAAAAATTGACACATATGCTTGGAATGACATAGGGTTTTATTAGAACCACATCTACCGTTATCGGGCCTTTTTTCTTCGAGGAACTGCGTGATTCTGGTTTTTAAATGCTACCGTGACGGGTAAGAGGTACGCCGATATGTTAAAGAATCGCATGATCCCCAGCCTGGCTGATAAACACCTGCTGGAACGTACGATTTTTATGCAGGATGGCGCTCCACCCCACAATGCTAGACGCGTGAAAGATCTCGTGCGCGCGTCGTTTGGTGATGATCGTGTGCTCAGCCGCCACTTTCGTCATGCTTGGCCTCCCAGATCCCCAGACCTCAGTCCGTGCGATTATTGGGTTTGAGGTTACCTGAAGTCGCAACTGTATCGTGATCGACCGACATCTCTAGGGATGCTGAAAGACAACATCCGACGCCAATGCCTCACCATAACTCCGGACATGCTTTACAGTGCTGTTCACAACATTATTCCTCGACTACAGCTATTGTTAGGGATGATAGTGAACATATTGAGCATTTCCTGTAAAGAACATCATCTTTGCTTTGTCTTAATTTGTTATGCTAATTATTGCTTTTCTGATCAGATGAAGCGCCATCTGTCGGACATTGTTTGAACTTTGTTTTCTTTTGGTTCTAATAAAACCCCATGTCATTCCAAGCATGTGTGTCAATTTTTACCTCTCTATCTACAATATTCCGTAATTTATTAACTTTTCAAATTTATACTGACTTTACAGTCACCTGGTAGTTTAAACCACTGGCCGTCCAAAATGGAAGGATATATCACAGCCACATTTATTTGGGAGATAGCAACTTGTACCAATATTACGCGACTGAAAATACAGACTCGTGTGTAGTGAGGAAAATGATGAAATCAGTACTGCCGAGTAAACCTATCGAAGTGTCACTCTACGATCTTTCTGAGATTCGGATATGTTATAATACATGAAGAACTAAGGGACATTTATTTTTTACCGGCGGTAAAACATATTTGAGGGGTGAGTCGGTCCCTCCAAAATAGGGGCTAAAATGGATAAAATGAGATAACTTAGAGATTAGTGAAGCGATTTTAACGATTTTTGTTATGAAAGTATCTTTTCATAAAAGTCTAAAATTGGCCTAGGTACAGGGTGTTTCTAAATGATACCGACAAACTTCGTGGGGTGGTAGAGGATGGCTTGAGTAACAAAATGAGGTAGGGACCCGTGTCCGGAAACGTCAGCCATCGGCGCTACCGAGCGTCAAAATTATAGCTGCTGGCGCCTGCCGCTAGGCGGCGAACGCGTCGTTCTACGCCCACACAGACCGCGGGCAGATCTGTAATATGCAGTTTTTGATATTTGGGATTTGCGAGTGATTGCAACGATCGCCGGTGGATAAAATGGAGCTAGCAGCTGTATGGGCAGGCCCTGTTTCCTATGAATGCAATGCTCTCTTGCCGTGATGGCTGATGGTGACGTACTTGGACTTGTACCCATGGTTTATTGCCTCTCAAAACCTCCAACGCAATCTCCGATGTTGTACGCTATAGCATAGCATAATGGATGTAACTGACAGAGAATGACAGCGGTGCTATGTTGTGTTTTGTAGATTAACGTCGTCTGGTGCAGCAGACATCACCATCTACGCTGCTGTAGTGTACAGCGATGGGCCACATGATATGAATAACGGTAGGTATTTCGTGATGTCGACACCTATATTTTTGCGTCCTACTAGCGTAGAACACCAAACAAGCTGCCGGGGGGTGTCCTAGCGGCAGGCGCCAGCACTTAACAATTTTCACGCCCGGTAGCGTCGTTGGGTGACATTTCTGGACATGGATTCCCTACCTCATTTTGTTCCTCAAGCCATCCTCTACCGCCCCACGAAGTTTGTCGGTATCATTTGAAAACACTCTGTATATTGAAGGGGAAGCGAAAATTAGGGTGCCAACTACCCAGAAAGGGACGATTTTTGCTACAAAAAATAGTTCTGATTTGATCGAAGTAGAATCTATTAAAACTTGCAAAAGGAAAGCTAATTAAGAAACACGTATATGGTTTTATATATATAAATATTTGAGGGATAAAAAACCTTTATGTTAACGCGTTAGTTTGATACTGCCCAAAAAAACCTTGATCAATATTTTTGAATTGTTTCATCAGTTTAATATATCGGTATTTAAAAAGCCTGAATCCGAATCTGAAATCAGATTCTCAAAATTCAATATGGCTGATCCAGAATAGCGGACGAAAAGTCAAAGTAATGGTTGAATAGACAGTAACTCGACATGCTACTTTTAAAATACTGTAAAATCTAGTTTTGATATAACTGCACATAAAAGAGGATATAACATGTTAATTTTTTTTCTTTTTTTTTTTTTATTATTTTAACCGTCGGCGTTAGTGTTGCCCGTGAAGTAGCTCGCAGAGGTCGCATGGCCAGATATACATCTCTTCCCGCTGCTTGATTAGGGTGAGTCCCCATGCCTATCATAACTTTAGTTTCGTGAGTACAAAAATATGCGATTCTTAAGTAGCCTTCCGTTTGAAGTTTAACTAGATTCTACTTCGATTAAATCAAAACTAATTTTTTTACGAAGGAAGTGGTCTATTTCGGGGTAGTTGGCTCCCTAATTTTCGCTCCCCCTCCAATATACTTAGGCCGATTTTTGTCTGTGATCAAAAGATATTTCATAACAAAAATCATTAACATAGCTTCACTAATCTCTAATTATCACAATTTTACCATTATGCCCCCATTTTGGATGATGATGATGATTGGTGTTTTAGGGCGCTCAACATCGAGGTCATCAGCGCCCGCCAATTTTGGAGGGACCGTTTCACCCCATAAATATGTTTTACCGCCACCAAAAAGAAAGTGTCCTTTAGTTTTTCATACCCAAATTTCATAAATATCGGAGAGTGGAACTTCCGTAGATTTACTTGTGAATATTGGTACCATTGTTGGCTATAACAGTTGCTACACGTCTCGGCATTGATTCAGAGAGGCTTTGGATGTTTTGTTGGGGTGTACCATTTCCTGCTACTGCGACATACAGCCGAAGTTGACCTGGTGTATCGGCGCTTGGTCTATCACGCTAGTCGTCCCGCACGTATCGACCAGCAATGCAGACCGACTGGTAACGAAGAAGTGTTGAACTTCGCGTGCCGCACGTGGTCGCATATTATACTGTTGTCATGTGGCCGCCGGTAAGCTCCGAAGGTATGACTACAATATTTCAGCGCGTCAGACATGTAACGGCCGCGGCGGAGTGGCCGAGCGCATTAAGGTGCTATGCTCCGAAGCGCAAAGCCATTCCCCGTCGTGGGTTCGAATTCTCACTCGGGCAAGGATGTTTGTGTTGTCTTTAATATAAGTTAGTTAATAAGTAGTTTGTAAATTTAAGGCCGGCCGCGGTGGCCGAGGAGACTAAGGCGCTCCAGTCACGGTCTGCACGGCCACTACGGTCGGGGGTTCGAATCCCCCCTCGGGCATGGATATTTGTGCCGTCCTAGTTCGTTGTTGTTGTTGTGGTCTTCAGTCCGGAGACTGGTTTGATGCAGCTCTCCACAATACCCTGTCCTGAGCAAGCCTCTTCATCTCCACATAAGAACGGCACCCTACATCTGTCTGAATCTGCTTACTGTATCCATCTGTTGGTCTTCCTCTGCGAGTTTTACCCCACACACTTCCCTCAAACGCTAAATTCACAATTCCTTGATGTCTAAGAATGTGTCCTACCAATCGATCCCTTCTTTTAGTCAAGGTACGCCAGAAATATCTTTTCTCCCCAATTCTGTTCAGTACCACATTTCAAAAGCCTCTATCCTCTTCCTGTCCGCAGTATTTATCGTCCATGTTTCACTCCCATACAAGGCAACACTCCACACAAATGCCTTCAGAAATGACTTCCTTAGGCTTAAATCAATATTCGATGTTAACAAATTTCTCTTTTTCAAGAACTTTTTTCTACCCATTGCCATTCTTCATTTTATATCCTCTGTACTGCGACCATCATTTGTTATTTTACTGCCCAAGTAACAATACTCATCTACCTCCTTTATTGTTTCGTTGCCTAATATAATTCCTTCAGCATCACCTGATTTTCTTAGACTGCTCTCCATTACCCTAGTTTTGCTCTTGTTAATGTTCATCTTATATGCACCTTTCAGCACACTGTCCGTTCTATTCAACTGCTCTTCCAGGTCCTTTGCTGTCTCTGACAGAATTACTATGTCATCGGCAAAACGCAATGTTTTTAATTCTTCACCCTGAACTTTAATTCCTTCTCCAAATTTCTCCTTGCTTTCCTTTATAGCTTGCTCAATGTACAAATTGAATAACATTGGAGAAAGGCTACAACCCTGTCTTACTCCCTTCCCAACCGCTGCATCCATTTCATGGCCTTCAACTCTGAAATCCGCTGTCTGGTTTTTGTACAAGTTGTAAATAACCTTATGCTCCCTATATTTCACTCCTGCTTGCTTCAGAACTTGAAAGAGTTTATTCCAATCAACATTGTCAACAGCCTTCTCCAAATCTGCAAAAGCTAGATATGTACGTTTGCCTTTTCGTAATCTATCCTCTAGGATAAGCCTTAAAGTGAGTATTGCCTCCCGTGTTCCTACATTTCTCCTGAACCAAAACTGATCTTCCCCGACGTCGGCTTCTACCAGCTTTTCCATCCTTCTGTAAATAATTCGTGTTAATATTTTGTTACCATGACTTATTAAACTGATGGTTCTGTAGTTTTCACACCTCTATTCGCCTGCTTTCTTTGGAATGGGGATTACAGCATTTTTCTTAAAGTCTGAGGGTACTTCGACTGTCCTCATACGTCTTACACACCAGGTGAAACAGTTTTGTCAGTCTCCCAGAGACTGCAATAGCTCTGAGGGAATGTCATCTACTCCAGGGGCCTTGTTTCGACTTAGGTCTTTCAGTGCTCTGTCAAATTCATCTCTCAGTATAGTATCACCTATTTTATCCTCATCTATGGGAGTTGATTTCAGATGTTTGAATGAACCAAACTGGCTTCATCGGTCCTCACACTTAACAACTAGTGAAACTAAATTGCGTCGAGGACAACACACACACCAAGGGTGAGGAAGGACTCGATCCCTCGATAGACAGCGGCCGCGCAATCTGTGGCAAGGCGTCTTAGACCACGCGGTCATTCTCGCGTGGCAAGTTGAATCTAGTACCATTTTGAAACGTAATACCGGGCGCAGGATCAGTATGGCGATGCATCAGGCAACATGTCGATAGCCTCTCACCATCCGAGCATCGTGGTACTGCAAACGGAATCGGGATTCCTCGATAAAAACTATGCTTCAATGGTGAACGCAGCAATGGAAGCCATGTGGACAGTGCACTCTGTTGCAAAAGGCGTCGAATAATACTCGCGGGTGGCACTTGCGTAATAGACGGAATTTGTTGTGATACGGTTGATGATGTGGCAAAGCGGTTCATCACTGCCGTGCCCACAATATGCCTATCATCCGCGGAGTGGTGCAAAGTTGTGGCTGCAATTGGTCCCGTTGATCCGTCATTCCCTCCTGCATCCATCGCTTACAGATCCACATCACCGCTCCTCGGTTACATCCGACAAGATGAACTGTTTCTCTGAAGGGTAACCTGCAGCCCTATTTACAAATTTAGTTCCTCAGTACAATTCCAAAATGTGCTCGAAAGATGCTCACTGTCTTGTACGACGCATACTGAATCTGTTTCTTCAATACGAGCCCACGAGAGAACAATTCCAGTACGTCCACACGCCGTTTGTTCCCCCTTTACATGTCGCTTGCAGGCGGCGCTGACGTGCGTTCAAATAAAATGTTTCTAGAGCTATGGGACCAAACTGCAATTGTCATCAGTCCCTAGACTACTTAAACTAGCTTATGCTAAGGATAACACACACACACACACACACACACACACACACACACACACACACACACACACGCGCGCGCACGCACACACACACACACCCATGCCCGCGAGAGGACTCGAACCTCCGACGAGGAGCAGAGGCGCACTCCGCAGCACGGCGCCTTAGAGCGCACGGCCACTCCCGCGCGTCTGCGCAGAAGTACTGATCGTGTCCACACCTTGTCGCCGCAGACGCATGCTGCATATTTCGTCCGATTTGGACGCTTCCTTCAGAGTATTGCTTTTTATGTGGCCAGCAGTGTATTTAAGAAGGTTTTTCTTTTATTCCCTGCTATCTCAGAAACCACTCGTTACCGTTATTCGATGGTCAAGGCACGTATCTGCTGTGCGTAAGGCCCGGTGTCCATTACCAATTCGGTCAAAGGATTTTTTCAAAGTTGGGAAGACTGAAATATTATGCAGCCAGTTTCGTGGTATCATCTTTGGAGCTGCTTGTATGAGAAGTATAGGCTTTAGTGATGAGAATGCCGAGAGTAGCTGCCAGGGCAGAATTCTTATCCCACACCCTTCCACACCTCCTCCAAATGACGCCATTGACTAAGGATGAGATGGCGATCGGCTGGTCCATGTTGTCCGTCTTGGTCAGAACTCGAAGCTTTCTCATTGAATTCAAGAGCACTCACTTTGGCATGATACCAGGATCTGTTTACTGGCCGCCTTTGTCTTCCACGTTGTGAACTCGCTGGTGAGCTTGAACACTGTAAATACACACGTAAAAACACGATAGGGCATCCAACGGAATTATAACAATCGAAGATCGTAGGCTGGGTTTAATATGACTTTGGTATATGCTTTTAATAGGACTGATAACCGACTAATTTGGGGCCGACAACTTCATCTGCAAGTCCCCGTCACAGTGAAACAACTGTAGCAAGATTATATAATGTGGCCAAAAAACAGCCGAGATAGAAAACACCATAGATGTAACTGCACGATATCTTTAGTTATTTCCCTTTTCCAAGACATTCAGGGGTGAGTATATTCCCCTCATATTTATTTCCGCAGAACAGCTATTAGCTCTGCTGTAAGGTGAGAATGAATTTGCATTTCTTTCTCGCGTAGTTCCTGTTCATATCGTCACGGTTGCGAGTAAAGAAAGCGACTCCTTGTAAATAAGGCTTAGCTGGAGTTAGTTTTCTCTCTCAACCTTTTGTACATCATCTGATTACAACAAGAAAAAGTGAGCGTCATACTTATTTCGAAAATCAGCTTGAGAAATTGTGTCGAAGAAAGAAAACGCGGAACAAGATCAGATATAACGTAACTGCTAATCTACTTTTTCGTATCAGATAGTGACTCTGAAACCACAAATATAAAACTCTAATGACTACCAAATCACTTCAAGCAAATTCCAGGTTGGTTCCTTGGGAAGGGCACGGTCGATTTCGTTCCCCAACCTTACCCAAAAAAGCGAGCTTGAGCTCCGTCTCTAACGTCCACAAGATGTGAATTTAAACTGTAAGCATCCTCCCTTCTACAGACCAATACTATTGAACGTCTCGTTTAGGACTTGAATATCTTCAACATCTTAGAACTGCATTACAAAATAAGAGAATTAATAGGCGCTGTGATATACCCTTAAATTACACGTATATATGGTGTTACAAAAAGGTACGGCCAAACTTTCAGGAAACATTCCTCACAGACAAAGAAAGAAAATATGTTATGTGGACATGTGTCCGGAAACGCTTAATTTCCATGTTAGAGCTCATTTTAGTATTTCTCTTTAAATGTAAATTGAAATAATTCGTCTAGACAATTGTCAAAATACCCAATTGTTTCATTAGTATGTACTGTATTTCCTCTATTCACCGCATTTGTAAACATTGCACTGACTGCAAAACCACGTTCTTGATGAACACTAACCAGTTGATGCAGGTGCTTGACGCTAGTTCTGCAGAGCAATGAGTCGCATGTCAACACAAGCACCTTCCTTCAATTGGGCCAACTGGCGGTGAATCGAGTAAGTACAGTACATACTAACGAAACAATTGGGTATTTTGACAACTGTCTGCACGAATTATTTCAATCTACAGTTAAAGAGAAATACTAAAATGAGCTCTAACGTGGAAATTAAGCGTTTCCGGACACATGTCAACGTAACATATTTTCTGTCTTTGTAAGTAATGTTCCCTGAAAGTTTGGTCGTACCTTTTTGTAACACCCTGCATAAAATTACAGCTTGAGAGTATTATTTGTGCCAAGTCTTCTGTTGTTTCTTTTACACTGAAACCACAATAAAAATATGATAATCTACTTGGTACGAACATTGTTATTAGAGATTTATATTCAAAATGTTTGTTAAGCGTATGGGACTTAACTAAGGGGTCATCAGTCCCTAAACTTACAAACTACTTATGAACTGACATGAAACTTCCTGGCAGATTAAAATTGTGTGCCGGAACCGGGACTCGAACCTGGGACCTTTGCCTTCCGCGGGCAAGCGCACTACCGACTGTGCTATCCCGACACGACTCACGATGCCGCCCCACAACTTTACTTCCGCCAGTACCTCGTCTCCTACTTTCCAAACTTCACAGAAGCTCTCCTGCAAACACGCAAGACTAGCACTCCTGGAAGAAAGAATATGGTGGAGACATGGCTTAGCCACAGCCTAAGGGATGTTTCCAGAATGCTAAGCCATGTCTCCACCATATCCTTTCTTCCAGGAGTGCTAGTCTTGCGTGTTTGCAGGAGAGCTTCTGTGAAGTTTGGAAAGTAGGAGACGAGGTACTGGCGGAAGTAAAGTTGTGGGGCGGCATCGTGAGTCGTGTCGGGATAGCACAGTCGGTAGTGCGCTTGCCCGCGAAAGGCAAAGGTCCCAGGTTCGAGTCCCGGTTCCGGCACACAGTTTTAATCTGCCAGGAAGTTTCATATCAGCGCACACTCCGCTGCAGAGTGAAGTTTCATTCTACTTATGAACTACTTACGAACTAGGACGGCACAAATATCCATGCCCGAGGGGGGATTCGAACCCCCGACCGTAGTGGCCGTGCAGACCGTGACTGGAGCGCCTCAGTCCCCTCGGCCACCGCGGCCGGCAGAGATTTATACATCAAGTTTTGAACTCCATAGTTATTTGAATTTCCTTTGCTGACGTGGAACAAGGACGTAAAGAGTATGGAGGCAGACTGAATCTTTCTTAGATATGCATCTTTTGAATTGTTGCAGAATCTTTCAAATCTGCCTACGAGTGAATTACATAACGTTAAAAGTGAGATCTTACATATAAATATTACTGATGAATGGTTTATACGTGTTATCGGTTATGTAAGTAATTGAAATAATGCCGACTCACCCGTGACGGCGGCTGCATTAGTGTGTGGGTGGGTGTATATCGCAGGCGCGTAATGCGGAGACTGCCACAGGTAGCCTGGGGCTGCCAGGTGCGCGATCAATACAGCTGCCGCCCACGCAGCGCCCCCACCTGTTCCCAGCTCGCGCCGCCATCACAGATTCGTACCTGTTGGCTGAAGGCACAGCATCTCCAGGTGCCACATAGACACCGTTAACAGCGCAAATAAATAAATAAAAATGCTCCTCCACAGCTGTATTCTGTACGTAGACGACTTTAAGTAAACTAAGGATTCACGTAGCTGAATCAGTATTAGTGGGTGGGGAAATGTATTCAAATTCTGCGAAAATAATATTGCCGGTCGCGGTGGCCGAGGAGACTGAGGCGCTCCAGTCACGGTCTGCACGGTCACTAGGGTCGGGGGTTCGAATCCCCCCCTCGGGCATGGATATTTGTGCCGTCCTAGTTTGTAAGTAGTTCATAAGTAGTTTGTATGTTTAGGGACTGATGACCCAGTAGTTAAGTCCCATAAAATTTTACAAACATTTGAAAATAATATTTATTTACCTCTACAATATTACGGCCAAAACCCGCTTACATATATCTACCTAAATAATCTTCATCTTTTACATTTAATTCATTACGACACATATATCTAATAACTGTCTTATATTTGTTATGGAGTTTGGTACATAGAAAAATTAACGATATTAACAGAGACACTACTAATATTTATAACAGAAAGAGGCTGTTTTTGTCAGTGAAACGTAAGATAGTAACGAGATACATAATCAACAATATGATTTAAATTTTGGACACCGCCATCACAGATTCGTACCTATTGGCTGAAGGCACAGCATCTCCAGGTGCCACATCGACACCGTTAACAGCCCTCCCCCCCCCCCCCCCCCCCCACACACACACACACAGCTTTATTCTGTTCGTAGACGACTTTAAGTAAAGTAAGAATTTACGTAGCTGATGCAGTATTAGTGGGTGGGGAAATGTATTCAAACTGGTATAAAGCCACCTCATTGTCATTAAACTTTGAAAAGACTCACTACATGCAGTTCAGAACATTTCGTCTCAGCATATGCATTAAGTATGAAGAAGAGCAGATAGAAGTGGTTGACAGTGTTAAATTCCTGGGATTAAAAAGGTAAAGCAGTCAACAATCCGAGGATTGGTTTGAACACCACAGTGCTTTACTAGGCATGGTCCTGTTTGGAGGTGGTATGCCGTTGCCTTCCTCCGACCTTCGAACTGACTTACCCAGCCAGTTATAATGGGACCTACAGTTTAACGTGGGTTCCGAACCACGGTGCTACTCGGTATTTTTCACATGAGCAATACTGCCAGAGGTGAAAGAAGTGGAAAGTGACAGATAAAAATCCTAGGACCTGGCGGGGATCGAACCCGCGACCTTTGGATTTGTAGTCTGGCACTCTACCACTGTGCAACCGAGGCGCACCTTCCTGGGATTACAGCTTGATAATAAATGTAGTTGGGAGGAGCACACCACAGAACTGCAGAAACGACTCAACAAATCTGTATTTTCAATACGAGTGTTATCAGACATAGGAGACATAAAAATAACGAAGCTTGCATACTTTGCTTACTTTCATTCCCTAATGTCATATGTCTTAATGTCATATTTTGGGGTAACTCTTCAAGTCATTCAAAAGTCTTCAGAGTCCAAAAGCGTGTAATACGTAATATTTGTGGAGTGTGGAGTAAATTCACGGACGTCCTGTAGAAGCCTTTTCAAAGAACTGGGTATATTAACTACTGCCTCTCACTATATTTATTCCTTAATGAAATTTGTCATAAATAATATATCCCTTTTCCCAACAAACAGCTCAGTTCATACATACAATACTAGGAATAAAAATGATCTACACAAGGACTTAAAAGCACTTACTTTAGTTCAAAAAGGGGTCCACTACTTAGGAACACACATTTTCAATAATTTACCATCAAGTATAAAAAATTTAGCTACAAATAAAGATCAGTTTAAGAGGGACCTAAAAGACTTTCTAGTGGCCAACTCTTTCTACTCCATTAGTGAATTTCTAAATTGTACCAAGTGATGCATGTATCGGTATTCATACTATATTAGTATTATTATATTATCAGCTATAAAAATAATTTAAAAAACTTAAAAATGAATGTATTTGTAATTATATTATTAGTATTATCTATTATTCAACTTATAAATTTTGTTTCGTGACCTGTTCCGCATCCACGGGATCTCCTCAACATAGATCTACGGAACGAAAAACTAATCTAAACTAATGTAATGTGGGAACATAATATTTATTTACATCTACAGTATTACGGCCAAAACCCACTTACATATATCTACATAAATAATCATCTTTTACATTTAATTCATTACGACACATATATCTAATAACTGTCTTACATTTATTATGGAGTTTAGTGCGTAGAAAAATTAACGATATTAACAGAGACACTAGTAATAGTTATAACAGAAAAAGGCTGTGTTTGTCAGTGAAACATAAGATAGTAACGAGATACATAACAGACAATATGATTTATATTTTGGACACCGCCATCACATATTCGTACCTGTTGGCTGAAGGCACAGAATCTCCATGTGCCACATCGACACCGTTAACAGTACAAAATAAATGCTTCCCCACAGCTGTATTCTGCTCGTAGACGACTTTAAGTAAAGTAAGGATTCACGTAGATGAACCGGTATAAGTGAGTGGGGAAATGTATTCAAAATCTGCGAAAATAATATTTATTTACCTCTACAGTATTACGGCCAAAACCCGCTTACATATATCTACATAAATAATCATCTTTTACATTTAATTCATTACGACACATTTAACTAGCTTAAACCCGCGGCTCCGCTCGCGTGTTGGTTGATTATGATAGATAATGCGCGACACGTCAAATCGATTTTTTTTAAAGAGATGTATTAAAACAAATTTATTTTTAATGCTTTATTTATTTATTCTTATATTTCCTTATTCGTATGCTTATCCTTACAGAGAAGAGCTGAAAACATTGTAGCACGCATAGACCAAAGATATGGTATGTGGCATCAAGATTCGCTGTATGTGACCTCCTTGTTATAGAGTCGCAAACGTCATCGCTGGCCTTCAGTCCGAATTTTTTTATAATTTGACGACTTTCAACCCCCACATCTTACACCCCCTTATAGCTATCGGCATGGAACTGCTATGATTTACAACGGGAGACTTCTGACAACAATAACACACAGACCATTCGTTTGCGTTCTGTAGTTTTCGCTGCAGAGCGAAATATTGACACACACACACACACACACACACACACACACACCCGCGCGTAAAATTTTATATACATCGATAACTTTCCATCCCAATTTACTCCACCCTTTTATCGTCATGAATCCTCAAGCAAAAATGCAACCAATAAAACCATTTTCAAAGAGTAAATATAATTTTCAAAGATTATTTATTGTTCCGCATTTCACTTTACATTCTTCAGATTACTAAATATCTATCAGATCAATATAAAACCGTTCCTAAAACCTTCCTCAGCTATAAATTAGTAACTGAACAAATTTTTAAGTCTCTGCGTCTTCTCGTTCAGACGTGATAAGCATACACCAAACAGACATTCACATTAATATATATATATATATATATATATATATATATATATATATATATATATACAGATAGATAGATAGATAAATAGCTACCCGATCGCCATAAAACCGTGCCTAAAGCCTTTCCCGGGTAGACATTAGTAGCTGTACAAATTTTTAGCTCTTTATGTCTTGTGGTTCAGACGTGATAAACGTACACCGAACAGACATTCACATTTATAGATATAGATAACTGTCTTACATTTGTATGGAGTTTAGTACACAGAAAAATTAACGATATTAACACAGGCAGAGTTATAACAGTTATAACAGGAAAAGGCTGTTTTTGTCAGTGAAAAGCAAGATAGTAACGAGATACATTACAGACAATATGATTAAAATTTTGGACAGTGTCAGTAACCACGGGAAACATAAGTTTGGATACTTGCATCACCATTATAGCCACGATTCTCCTGAATTCAAGTCAAATACATTAACTGTTACCCCGTATCGTTCAGTCATAAGATAGTGATGTTACAATGTCATATTTTGTGTTGCTATCAATAAGAATTCTACAATAAAGTTGAAAGTTTTTGCAGTACGAAGTGCGGAAAGGGGAAAATCAACTGTATATAGTCTGCAGTCTTTCAAAACTAAAAATGCGAGTGTAGATCAGTTGTGCCTTACTTTCAAAGACATAATATCAGTAGCAATCGAGAGATTTATACCAAATAAATTAATAAAAGAGGGGGTTGACCCCCGTGGTACACAAAACAGGTCAGATCACTGTTGCAAAACTTAAAAAGACACAGAATCCACAAGACTGGCAATCTTTTACTGATACTCGCAATCTAGCACGGACTTCAATGCGAGAAGCCTATAGTAGTTACCACAACGAAATCCTGTCTCTTAATCTTGCAGAAAATCCAAAGAAATTCTGGTCATGTGTGAAGTACACTAGCGGCAAAACACAAACAATGCCTTCACTACGTGATAGCAATGGTAATACTACCGATGACAGTACTGATAAGGCAGAATTACTAAACACAGCTTTCCGAAATTCGTTCACCAAAGAAGACGAAGTGAACACATCAGAATTCAATCCAAGAACAGCTGCCAGCATGTGAAACTTAGAAGTAGATGTTCCTGGAGTAGTAAAACAACTTAACTCACTAAACAAAAACAAATCTTCCGGGCCAGATTGTATACCAACTAGATTACTCTTAGAGTATGCTGCTGCAATAGCTCCGTACTTAGCTATCATTTACAACCGATCGCTCAGCGAAAGATCCATACCCAAAGAGTGGAAAGTTGCCCAAGTTACTCGAATATTCAAGAAGGGCAATAGGAGTGATCCCCAAAATTACAGGTCAATCTCATTGACGTCTATTTGCAGAAGGAGTTTGGAACATATACTTTGTTCAAATATTATGAACTACCTCGAAGAGAACGACCTATTAACCAATAGTCAACACGAATTCAGAAAGTATCGCTCTTGCGAAACACAGGTTGCCCTTTATTCACATGAAGTGATAAGTGCCATCGACAAGGGATCTCAAATCGATTCCATATTTCTGGATTTCCGGAAGGCTTTTGTCACTGTACCCCACAAGCGGCTTCTAATGAAATTGCGTGTTTATGGAATATCTCCCCAATTGTGCGATTGGATTCACTATTTCCTATCAGAAAGGACACAGTTCGTTGTAATTGACAGTAAGTCATCGAGTAAAACAGAAGTGATATCTGGTGTTCCCCAGGGAAGCGTTATAGGTCCCCTACTCTTCCTTGTGTTTATAAACGATTTAGGAGACAATCTGAATAGCTACCTTAGACTGTTCGCGGATGATGCTGTCGTTTATCGGTTAGTGAAATCTACAGAGGATCAAAAGCAACTGCAAAGCGATTTAGACAAAATTTCTACATGGTGCGAAAATTGGCATTGACACTAAATAGCCGGCCGCGGTGGCCGAGGTGACTGAGGCGCTCCAGTCACGGTCAGCACGGCCACTACGGTCGGGGGTTCGAATCCCCCCTCGGGCATGGATATTTGTGGCGTCCTAGTTCGTAAGTAGTTCATAAGTAGTTTGTAAGTTTAGGGACTGATGACCCCGTAGTTAAGTCCCATAAGCTTTACAAACATTTTTTTTTTGGACACTAAATAAAGAAAAGTGTGGAGTAATTCACATGACCACTAAAAGAAATCCGTTAAACTTCAATTACGCGATAAATCAGTCAAACCTTAAAGTCGTAAATTCTACCAAATACCTAGGAGTTACAATTACGAACAACTTAGACTGGAGAGAACACATTGAAAATATTGTGGGGAAGGCGAAACAAAGGTTACGTTTCATTGGCATAACGCTTCGAAGATGCACCAGCTCTACCAAACAGGCTGCCTACATCACACTTGTGCGTCCTCTCCTGGAGTACTGTTGCCCCTTGTGGGACCCTCACCAGGTGGGACTGACGGAAGATATTGAGAAGGTTCAGAGAAGGGCAGCTCGTTTAGTTTTATCACGTTACGGGGGAAAAGCGTTACGGAAATGTTGCACGAATTGGGGTGGAAATCATTAAAAGAAAGACGTTATTCATTGCGGCGTGATCTGTTTGCGAAGTTTGAATCACCGACTTTTACTTCTGAATGTGAAAACATTTTGCTAGCACCCACCTACTTAGGGAGACATGACCATCCCAATAAAATAAGAGAAATCAGATCGATAACGGAATGATTTAGGTGTTCTTTCTTCCCGCGCGCTATTAGAGAACGAAACGGTAGAGAAAAGTTATGAAAGTGGTTAATGAACCCTCTGCCAGGCACTTGAATGTGATTTGCAGAGTATCTATGTAGATGGAGATGTAGAAAAACAAACAAACAAATCTTAGGCTCAAAACATACCCAGAAATTTAAAAAAAAGAGAGAGCTTAGCCCTAAATTCAAAATATTATGCTGCAAGTTTGTTATCAAAGCTTCTGATTAAGGGCGCATTCACCCGCTGCTTTTGATTATTACGGAGTTGGGGAAAAACTGTCATATGTTTGATATTTGTATTGTGCGGGAACAGGAAAAATTTCATTATTTATCCCCTCAGGGGTAAATTCAAACGGGAACTGTTTATTTTTCTTCTTACCTCGGTATCACTGAATGCAAGCTGTTATTTAGCTCGTGCGTTTTGCTATTTATACCTCACGTGTTGTCAAGAAAATTCGCACCTACATAGTTGCACTTGGAACTTGAGACTATGATGTGTGAATCAGTTTTCTGTGCACTGGACTGGTATTGTTAGATACCCTTATATGAATACTTTCATCATTATTAACAAAACCCGCTATATCACTAAAACAGTCTTCATTCATTACGACGTGTCAGTATCTGCCATCATCAAATCTCAAAATATCTGAACTTACGAAGCAAAGTTCAGCTGAGTAATGAAATCTGTACATAGTAGGCGCGTCATCGACAAACTAAAAAGTTTAAGATTTTTATCGATCTAGGTGGTTTTATTCACATTGACAAAAAATGTTGATCGCGGACTCATACCGGAAACGCATTCCTTATAAAAAGGCCATACTTTTGTTATTATACAAGAAGAGGATAAAAGTACCAAGTATACATTCCTCATTATTTACTTATTTAAGCCTTGAGATAGAAATGTGAATGTATTTTTCCCGCGTATCACTAACGTCTAGTACACTATTTAACAATAACAACATACTTTGGCGAGATATCGCACAATGTCACGAACTTATAAAAGCGAACTCGGTGCTCTCCCGAGGTACAGTTATAAACCCTATAAATCTTGATTAGGTGTCTGTTGTTATAAGGTCTGGAAAACTGTCATACGAAAAGGCTTCAAGCTAATTTAACGTACCACGTCAAAATTAGCTAATAAATTTAGTAACACAAACCCTGAAATTATTGTAAGATCTTCTCTCTTAAGAACCATTGAAGAGAACACTTATACCGAGTGGTATTTTAAGGGGTGCGTATTTGGGTTTTCCTTTTAACTCTGATTATCTCTGTAAATGTGGACGAAAAGAAAAACGTTTTCCTTACGACTTACCAGGAATAGAGTGGTCGCATGCAGTCTTACAACGTGAATCTGAGGACATTAAATAGAAATGTGTTGAGGAGAGTTATGACACGCTGTTGAAAGAAGGAAAATATCCCCTCAACAACGCCCAAAATATAATCAGTTATCACGAGGCCAACCTTTGTCACGACCCTGGAGGAAAGCGTGTCATAAGGGAACAAAATATCCAGGAATAATTATAAATTTTTCGGAGAGTATTTTTTCACTAATGTTTGCTCTCACTGGGTACGGAAAACTATTCTTTATGTTTTCTACAAATTTTACCATTTGTGAGTCGTCTGGCAAGAAAGAAATCACAATGCCACCCGCTCTATCGGCAATGAAAGTAGATGGTTTCTTCTGCGGACATTCAAAGACTGATTCACTGAGACCTCTGAAAATAAAGTTCGGTGAATAGTCCTGTAACTTTAACGTAGATTTCCTATGAACTACAGTTACCTTCCTGTCCTTCGCCGCGGCGGACTGGTCGAGCGCATTGATGCACTATGACCCGATGCGCGAGGCCTCTCCCCGTCAGGGGTTCGAATCCTCCTTCGGGCATGGATGTTTGCACTGTCTATAGTATAAGTTACTTTATAAGTAGTTTGTAAGTTTAGGGATTGATTACCCCGCAGTTAAGTTCAAGTGATTGTAAATCCCATACGCTTAACATACATTGAACATTTTTACTGTCCTTCGAAATATTCACCTCCCATAATTATGCACCGCTGAGCGATGCGATACATGTCCTAGAAACTTTGCACAAAAAAAAAAAAAAAAGCCTACGGGGTTATCAGTCCCTAAACTTACAAACTACTTATGAACTAGCTTATCCTAAGGACGGCACAAATATCCATGCCCGATGGGGGATTCGAACCCCCGACCGTAGTGGCCGTGCAGACCGTGACTGAAGCGCCTCAGTCCCCTCGGCCACCGCGGCCGGGACACCAAGTCTTCATTTGAGATGGTGTTCAAAAGCCTCGTCAGTTTCGTTGGATGTCAGAAATATCGTGAAATCTCTTTCTTTGAAAAGTGAGTTTGAGTGAAGAGAATGGAATGAGGATTGAGATCCTCGAGTATGGTGAATGTTCAAGCTGTACCATCAGGCTTCCCAGGAACTCTTTGACGATATTCGCCTTGTGTGAGCGAGCAACTTTTCTCTTCTCTTACAGCTATTATATGTGTGTGTGTGTGTGTTTCTTCAGGCCGTTTAGACGGACAGTGCCAAATGACAGAAAAGCACCCGTGGGCCAATTTCTAAAGATGCTTTACCCTCACTTCTGCATAAAACTCTTTAAAAAATAGTAACTCTAGAAAACGATATGGATAATTCACTCACTACAGGAATTAATTCTACTTGACCCTGAGAGAGTCCTCATGCAATTGTCCGATGGAGAAAATTCTCAAAACAGACCCCTGGAAGTTTTGATGAGATGCTTCAAATTTTTCGATATGGAGCAAAAAATAAAGGAAATTCCAACCGAAAACGAAAATTAGTTGTCACTGCTAAATTCGATTATGGATGTGGACATGGAAAGTAGATATAATGCTAAATCAGTGCCTGATTTGGCTGTGAAAACTCTGCAATTGTAAAAGCGGTGCTTTTGTTCTGGTTGATGAATGGTACATGAATGGAAGGAAAAAAATTGAACAGACGCTTCGTTGGTATATATATATATATATATATATATATATATATATACATATATATATATATATATATATATATATATCTGCTCACTTTTCCTGAGAGACCACTTAACGAACTCTACACTAATCTCAAATTGCAGAGCTGTTGTAAACAAATTGTAGATTTATAATTTATGATGTCATTAGATTATTATTATAAATCAATTATTTATTAATAATGTGTGTCAAAGTCGCTCTAAACATGTATAAAAGAATTTGAAACGATATGTAAAATATTTTCCATAAATGTAAAATGAATTTTTAAGCATGTGTTGTATTTTTGAAAAGATAGTTTGTGTCAAAAATTTCCCAATTGGTGGGAAATTTGGAACGCTAGATAAAAAAATAATGAACTACTGAAATCACCTTCTCATATTTGCTGTTCGATTTGAAATCGGACGAAAACTGAGAAAATTGACAACGTATTTTTTTAATAATTAATAATTTTTATATGTGACAATTAATGTAAAAGAAAACAACTGTCATGAAGTTATCCCTTCAATGTTTAATATTTTTCGAGTTAAAATTCAGCGAAGTTAGCGTTATTTTGCGAAAGCGAAAGATTGTGCGCTGTGTAACTCAAGAATCTCTCACCGTATTTTATTAAACTACGGTTCATTTTGAAGCTTAATATCTAAAGTTGACGTAGGTACATAACAATAATTTGACAACAATTAATTCATTGTTGTAAAACTTTTTTCTTCATTTATTAAGCAAATCTGCAGTTGTCATATAGATTAAACTTACATAGGCTTGAACTTCTTTTTATTACACGTTGATTTCCGTTTTCAGTATTATGGGGTCCCTTATCTTCAATATGAAAAAAAAAGTAATAAATACGTAAGCTTGCGCTGCACTTACATGTTGGACTGTGGCGGGGTCAACAGGGACAGACGCCTCGCAGCTGGACACAGTCAACAATGGCCATAAGCACTGCTGGTTGCATAAAGTAGGGTGCAGCGCAGCCAGCATAATACGGTATTTCGCAGCCGGCATATGTGGTACAGTTTACAGAGTCATTTAATTTTTTCTACAACTCTCTATTCAAGACACCATAAAACTGTTTACTGACACTGTTAATGATTCAAATGCTTAACAATATGGCATACATTTTATTCCATTTAAAAATGAATTTTATAGACAAAAGATAATAAATTATGAAAAGTGCATCAAATTTAAATTTCAAAAACACCGCATGAATACATCATCAATCTATGCCATAGTGCCTTTATTTTGTAACTTATTTGAAAATTTTACTTCGAATAGTTTCCGAGTTATGAGTATCATTATAGCGTGATGTCATGAAATGATGTTACTTTCGCTCCTAAAAAACAACCGGAAGCGTCTGCGTATCACAGCTGAGAATTTGTCAAAGATATTAACGTCCACTTTCTATGACCCCAAAAAATGCAAGGTTTCCAGCTGTGAGATTTGAAAAGGAATAGCCCATAGATTTATTTTATTGTTTAGGTTCTGATTACTTAGATAGTAGTATCGGTTCATGTATTTGATCATAGTATTCGTCAGTGTCATTTCTAATATCTCGCGCTTATTGTTACGTGAAATTAATGTTCTATGAAAAGCTACATTAAAGAATATTAACATTACGGCGGAAATTACATCATATTTACTAAACACATCTAAAACATTTTGTAAGGATTTCTAAAGTATTTTAAGCTAACTGAAAAGCCGGCACCGTGTGGGAGTGGCCGAGCGCTTTAAGGTGCGTTGCTGTGGAGTGCGCGGCACCTCCCCTTCGGAGGTTAGAGTTCTCCCTCGAGCATGGATGTGTGTTTTGTCCTTAGAATAAGTTTAAGTAATTATGTAAGTCTAGGGTCTGATGACCATTGCAGTTGGGTCCAATAGGTTTATAAAACATTAAGTTAGTCCAGCTCTCTTTGTCTACTGTACCTGCTTTCACCTTCTGTTTCCTACTCTCTCTGTCCCTCTCCCCCTATCCCCTCTCTCTCCCTGTTCACCTCGTTTCCCCTCTCTCTCTGTTCATCTCCTACTACCCCTCTCTCGGCCCACCGTCACCTTCCCCTTTCTCTGCCAATCATCTCTTCGTCTCTGTGTTGATATTTTCCTCCACCTCGACATTCCATTGCTTCTATAACTCTTTAACTTTCATGGTAATTAGTGAATTAGTGTCTAAGGTTACTGCAAGGTATCTTCCGCATATGTACCATATGAATTCTTAGGGGGACTATAATTCTCCTCTTATTTGGAAGGTTAAGTGTGGAAAAATTCACCAAGATCGGAATAAAACCGTAGATGTTTTCGAAAATCATACGTAACCTCCGCCATGCAACATGAAAAGAAATGTAGGTATGCAGTCACTATCCTCCTTTTTGAAGATCCCGTGTACAAAGTTGCATAGCAATTGGGTGAACGCTACAGCAGCGAATGAATTACGAATAATCGCGATGAGGCAGTTTTCCAGGCGTGTCAGTGCTTATGACGTCTTATCTCCTAAACTATAAGTCGTACAATGAAATAATTTTCGAGGAACATTCTTCGGCATAAAATAGTATTGTCTGCAAAATATATTGCGAATACATGTAGTATAAAAGAATATATAAATTTATACGTCATTCAAAATGCGTCAGTTTGTAACGCATCTCTGTGTTCATGACGTCATACCTCCTGAACTATGTATCGCACAGTGATATAATTATGCCTGTAATCTTCGGGAAAGTGCAAGCAATATTTTCACAAAGTTTAACCACAATCGAATTCTTTTTATTTATTAGATATTTCAAAAGAAATTATAAGCCTGTGTATTTGTAACATGTTTTGTGAAAAATTACCGAATTGGAAGAAATCTTTAATTCTGAACGAAAAGTCAGTCAGCAGCCGAAATGATCCCATCATAAGGGGTTAAAACGGACAGTTTCAGTTCTTAAGATCTGCTTAGTTAAATAATATTGGCGATTCTTTGAGCAAAATAATTGTCATCGTAAATATCTAGCACTTATTGTCGGGTGAATTTAATATTCTGCCCGATATTACAGCATCTTGCAGTAAGTAAAATGCGTTCGTCCCTCTGTTCTTCAGGGAACATGTAAAAGTTTTACTCATATGTTGGTACATTTCTTGTCATTACTTCTATGATTTGGCACGTTATTAACATTTCTTGACTACAATTCAAGTTTTTATTTATTTATATTCTGATCACCATATCTCCACACATCTCTATAACGATCATCCATCAGTAATATCAATTTTGAAGACTTCTTTAGGTTTTATTTTGTATAGCTGCAATCTTTTTTCAGTTCCTTGAGGACGCTGCTGTGTGAAAGGTAACGTGTGTTCCATTATTCAGTTTCATTTTTTCTTCATACTTTGTTTTCCAGAATTTCTAACGGCGTCCTGCCCACGGCACTAGTTTCACATGAGGTAATTAATCACCTTTCCCTCTTTAGTACTACTTTTATTAATTGTGGTGAAGGAATGATGTAAAATAGCGCCATCCGTTGACAACTCAAACATATTCTTCGTGATTAGTTTCTCATTAACTATTAAATAATCAGCTGACGGCACGGGCGTCCGCAGAAATTTTTCCAAGAGAAAAAGCGGTGACGAGCTTAGTATCGTATGGTGCCCAAGATCTACATTTGTCTATGAGTATACTAGACGTCTTGTTTGTGAAACGATTACAACTGATTATTTTTGAAGGTAGATTACTTTGACACCTAATAAGTGTAGTCTTTCCTTTAGTCAGTATGAATATAAATTCCACAGCTGCGATTAACAGCAAGAAATTACATCCCGGAAACCCAGCAAGGTACCAGATATATTAACAAAGATATCCTTTATTCACATTTCAGTATGTTTTTTACCTTGCAATTAACTCTCTGAAACACAAAGGGATTTTCAAATTTTCTGAAAAATTCTCTAGGTTATTAACGAAACCTGCCAGCAGAATTCTCAGTGATTTACGTTGTCCGTAGATGGAAAACAGGATACAGTCTCTGAAGAAGGCTATGCTATTTGTATGCCCATCAAAATATTCGTTTGGGTACAGAAATTTACGCCACTTCATGTTAATGACTTTATTAAATTACGTTCATTTTACTCTGCAGTCAGACACCCTAAATAACTCGCAGCGTGTCTGAATGGACACTTTCTGGAACTGCGCGCTAAAATGGCAGAAAATACATTGGGGACTAGTATGTAAAATTTTTTGCAAATTTTCACATTTTTGATGACTGCAGGACAGCGTAGAAACCACCACCGCACAAAGGAAAAGGCACACTTTCTCTTGACAAGCCTAATTTACAAACAAATCTAAGGTAGAAAATCACTCCTAAAATCACAATACCTCCCCCTTCACTGGGCAGTGCTAGGTCTACGATGTAATTAAGTCACAGATACTCATTTCTAAAAATACATGTGGATTATGTATGGCTGACGGACTTTCGTAGAGATCGTTGGTAGTAACATCGGATCAGAGTGGTAGAGGAAAAGCTGTGCGGGAGTGACCATGCGCTTTAAGGCGCCTTGCTGCGGATTGCGCGTCTGTTCCCCATTGGAGTTTTGCATCCTCCCTCGTGCATAAACGTGTGTATGTTGTCCTTAGCATAAGTTTCTTAAAGTAGTTTGTAAGTCTAGGGGACTGATGACCAATGCAGTCTGGTCCCATAGCTTTACAAATATTTGTAAATTTGAGAGAGGAAGGCTTGGTATAATTTATACAAGTAGTTCGTACCGAGTAGAGTGGCGCTGTGCACGGTATACTCGTATTTGAGAGGTGTACGATTGAAATCCCCGTCAGGCTCTCCAGAATTCAATTGTCTATTGATTCAATGACGCGAAATGACGGAATCCGTACATCATTAACTGGTACAGGAGATGTTTCGTTCTTCTTTTTGAATTATTGTCCATTTTAGAGGTCTACCAGGCCTCCTCTTCCCAATAAATATAAGTCTATTTTCAGTCTCCCATATAAGAACTCGTCAACAATTTTCCATATTAAATCAATTTTAAGGCTTCTTCTTTCGCTTTTATAAGCAGTTGCCCATGTATCACGAGAAATATCGTCACAAACTTGAGAGAAACATGTATCTCGGTAACATTTGCGTGGAGTGTTCGCTAAACATTCAGTTTATTGGTAAACTTTTTCGTAAAAGACAAAGAAACATCACTTTATTGGAGAGGTTAAATGTTAGTTTCAATCACTGTAGCCCATCCGAGAATGAAACTTGAAACATGTTTCAGAAAACCACGAGCAATTTTGATGTTGCTTGAGAGCAACATTGCAAAATAAAGAGTTACAGAACACGTACATGAAAACCCTCCCTTATTAGAATGCAATGTTATTGCTAAATGTCAAAGCAATACGTCACACACTTTTGGAGATTAACGGTTTTGCACAAATGAAAATTAACATATTTACAACGTTCCCCAATATTACCTACACATTACATTACCGTTCCAGTACGTAACAAAAGATATGTGCTAAAATGAATGCCACCTTGTGTAAATATTTTATGGTATTCTGTGGAAAGCTTTCGGAGATTTGAGATTTTGAACAAACATTTACATTCGTACTTATATACAAAATATAGATGTTCCTAACCGCGAATTTCAGAAAGTTCTTCATCGAGGGCTTTGAAATTTTGTCATAATAGTGCCCTAGAATACGCGAATTTTTTATATTCCTATTTTTTAATTTTATGTCATATATGAATTGATATATAAATTTTCCGGCCGCGGTGGCCGAGGGGACTGCGGTGCGCCCGTCACGGTCTGCACGGCCACTACGGTCAGGGGTTCGAATCCCCCCTCGGGCATGGATATTTGTGCCTTCCTTAGTATAAGCGAGTTCATAAGTAGTTTGTAAGTTTAGGGACTGATGACCCCGTAGTTAAGTCCCATAAGCTCTACAAACATTTGAACTTTTTGCTATGAATTTTATAGTGCTGAGACGTTGTTACAAAAATTGCAAAAAGTTATCTATACATGGGTTCTTTGTCATATATTGAAGAAACGTATGGAAAAATCTTGCTGTATTAGAATGCAACGTAATATCAAAATGTCTAAGCAATCATTGCTTAATGTTTTCGCACCAACAAACATTCACGAGGGTGAGTCAGTAAATAAGTCGCAAAGTAGATACTGCTCGCTGAGTAGGGGTATTTCTCTACCAATACGACACATCCGTCTTGTGGGTTTAAGCAGTTTAAGTATCCAAATAAAGTTACAGCTCAAGAGCGTCACTTATAGGATGCAAACGCTGCCACAAAAATTCCAGGCTGCAAGCTTTTAAAGCCTTTTCGAATGATGGGACGAATGTTTAAATTTACAGCTGGAGTCCGCTAAAAAGTATTTTACTGATTCACCCTGGTACATTTTTATTAATATAGATGGAAATATATTTTGTGAAAGCCGATATAGGAAAACTTTCGAACTAATGCGTTCCTGGCATTTTACTTTTTATGGATCAATCAATGTTTATACATTCCGGAAATAAGAAACGTGAAAACCGTGTTGTAAGTAAACAATGCATACACTTTAAAGGTAATTATTGCTAGGGAGATTTCCATACAGTTTAAAGAGAAGCATGGAGCCGTTTGTGTCAGCAGATAGACGCTCTATAATACAAGTTCCACGTGTGTGTGCAGAACGTTGTGTGACGCGGCCCAGACGTCCGCAGTTCGCGCTGCCGGTTTATCGGCCGTCCCCCCTGCAACTGCCGGCACACGGCCAAGCGTGTTTCCCCTCTGCCTGATATTAAAGTTGGAGCGTAGCGAGCAATTACTACAAGACCAATTATTGCACCCATCTGTTTCCATAAAATGCTCACTTGCGATAGGTTAATGAACAATATACTGCATCATTTTTCTAGCGAACATAATCAAAAGACATACGGTTATTTCATACTAGCGTAAACCCGCGGCTCCGCTCGCGTGATGGTTGATTATGATAGATAAGCTATCTTTCAGTAGTGTGCTATGAGACTGGTTTTGAAGGATGAAATGAAATACAATATCTTTTTTAGAAACATTTTTATCAACATTCGAATAAAAAATAAAATTATGTGAAGTGCTTAATGATTTACAATAAATAATACATACATTATTCCTTATAGCCTGTGTTGCAAATTCTCAACACGTATGGTGAGAGTAATGTCCAAATTCATTTTAATTTAATTTTAGGACATTCTAGTAAACTACGTTCTTCGTAGTATTGTTTGGAGCGTCAATGTAGAGATTTTTTGAGTTGCTCACACTTGAGCAAGCGACGTATAACTGACCATGAGAAAAACACGAGGGCTGTAAATGGATTCCTGCTACGTTTAATGATTGTCCTTGAGCTTTGTTAATTGTCATGGCAAAAGCTAGACGAACTGGAAACTGAAGTCTTTTGAACTGAAATGGCATATCTGAAGGGATTAAAGGAAATTCAACAATAATGATTGTAATAATATCACAGATCGATCACTTGATGTAATATGCGAAACGTCGAATCGATTTTTTTAAAGAGATGTTTAAAAAGAAATTTCTTTTTTAGTGCTTTATTTATTCTTATATTTCCTTACAGAGAAAGAGCTGAAGACATTGTAGCACGCATAGACCGAAATATGGTCTGTGGCATCACGTTTCGCTGTATGTAACCTCCTTGCTATAGCGTCGCAAACGTCATCGCTGGCCTTCAGTCCGAATTTTTTTATAATTTGATGACTTTCAACCACCATATCTTCCACCCCCTTATAGCTATCTGCATGGATCTGCTATGGTGTATAACGGTAGACTTCGGACAACAATTACACACAGACCATTCGTTTGCGTTCTGTAGTTTTCGCTGCAGAGCGAAATATTAACACACACACACACACACACACACACACACGTAGAATTTTATATACTCCGATAACTTTCCATCCCAATATACTCCACTCTTTTATCATTATCAACCCTCAAGCAACAATGCAACCAATAAAACAATTTTCAAAGAGTAAATATAATTTTCAAAGAGTAATTATTGTTCCGCATTTCGCGTTATATTCTTCACATTACTAAATATCTATCAGATCGCTATAAAACCATGCCTAAATCTTTCTCAGGTATAAATTAGTAACTGTAAAAATATTCAAGTATCTGCGTCTTGTCGTGCGAACGTGATAAGCGTACACCAAACAGGCATTCACATTAATATATATATATAGATAAATAGCTATCCGATCGCCATAAAACCGTGCCTAAAGCCTTCCTCGGGTAGACATTAGTAACTGTACTAATTTTTAGCTCTTTATGTCTTGTGATTCAGACGTGATAAACGTACACCGAACAGACATTCACATTTATAGATATAGATAAGACAATGCTACCGTGAGAGTAATATAAGTGGTTTTATATGATGGGATGGCCTCTTCAATCTCCAGTTCTAAAACTGTGTAATTTTTAACAATGGGCGATACTAAAGGATAAGCTACATGCTAATAATCTCCATAAATTCGAAGAGTTGACGGGGATCGGGTAGTCATATACCAAATTCCGACATCCGAAATTCGTCGAGTGTTTGCTTACGTGTTCTTGCTACAGAAGGACACCATTTTGAGTCCCTCTTGCAAATATCTGTAAGCGTAATGTAGTCAGATAGCAGCAGCATTGTCTACGCGTAACTCAGGGGAAGCGCGCGTGATGTTTCCCGGCGACCGCAGGGGTCGCCTGCCGGGAAATATGCCGTGCCGGCTGGGAACTTCGCCGTGTGCGCGCTAACAAGGAGACCATATGGATACCAGAGATTTGTAATTTTTTACATTTATGGTACGTGAAGTTGAGAACTGAAATAGCTATCAGCCAGTAATCATTAGATGCAACTCTCAAAAATTCTCGGGAAGATCGACTTTGAAATTTTTTGAGGATCTTTCATTTCAGTTAAAATCTGCGAAGTTTCCGATAATTCCGGCGTGATAGCTCAACGCCCTCTGTATTAAAAATCTGAAATAAGAACTCATCGAGCCATATAAAACATCATCAATCTAACGTCTTCTTGGCTTATCGGAAACGTTGTAAATAGTCTAGGGATCGTATGGTCGGTGGTTCGAATCCAGGCATTCGTTTTATCTTCTGATTTATTTTTTGTTCTGTTCGAATACGTACACCATTTAACAATTATAATAATCGAATATAGGAAAACGAACACACATTTAATCGAAATGTTTGTAAAATGTGCGTCTTTTCTTTATTGCCAATTTTGAATGATTATTGATAAAAATTTAAATGTATATTTGTTGAAAACCGTTAATCTCAGAAAGTTTTTGACCCATTCTTTTGAAATTTGATAGAACTTAGCAGTCTAATATAGGAAAGTTTTTAGGTATCTATATCTTCAGTATATGATTTATCTTTATATGACATAAAATTTTTAAAAAAAAGTATATAAAAACATACAATCATTCCAGAGCATTCCGACAAGAAGTTTCGGAGATTTGCTGTCAGGGACATCTACATTTTCTGTGTAAGTATACAGGTAAATGTTCGTTTGTTCAAAATCTAAAATCTCCGTATATTCTTTAAAGATTGCGTTGAAATTTCACTCATTTTTAGTACCTACTGAAACGTCATCTGATATGTATGTAATTTACTTGTAATAATTGCGGAACGTTACAGATACGTTGAAAATTATGTTTTTCTCACACGTAGTTAAGGGGGCTCAATAAAATTCAAACTCCATTTTCTCGAGAATTTGTGAGAGTTGAATCGTTTGGCTCTGGCTCGTCACTATTAAATTTCTTAACTTATATATATAAAATAAATAAAAAATCCGATGCCCAAGTGGTTCCACGTTAAATCCCGTTTTACATGAGCGACTTTCTCGTAAAAGCCTTTCGTGCATGAGCGCAATCAGCAGCCAACCCCGTCGCGAGTGCGTCAGTGATGTCAGTGATGCATAGATTGTGCAGAGCGTGGAGTTCTAAACATCCGAGTATGCTGTGCACTGCTCAATTGCAGAAACAGGAACTGCACTAGCATCTGCTAACATAGAAGGTTAACCTTTCCTCACCGAGCTCATTCCTATTATGGAAATGCTTTCGCATATTCTTAAACTTTATTCTGTTCTATGCATTTTTTCTCATCACATTGCAGCCTATTACAGTGAAGTAATCGGAATTATTAGACAACAAAAATAGTGGTCTATGTTATTTGATAATTAGAAAGGAAACAAGATGTGAAAAATAGAGTAAGAAGGTGCTATTTACTTGGTTTTAGGTGTTGTTCGAGTTGTTTAGAGGTATAAGTGTATATGTTACGTTTTTATTTGTTTGGATGACAATTTTCCTATTTGTCAGTTCTCATGCGTGTGGAGAATTTATCACGTGACTTTTGACCATCTGCTATATATTTTCCTGGTCATTAATACACTTTATTATCACTGGACAAAACATTTCCAGGAAGAAGTCTTTGCCACATATCACATTTTTGTTTTAAAATTCTTTATTTGTTGATTACTAATTTCGGTGAGACTTAGTTATCATCTTGGGATCAGTTTAAATATTTTAAAGAAATGCAAAGTGTCCGTCTTTGTGGTCAGCTAGCTATACAACTTGTGAGATACTTGTCTTTAAAAGTATTTTCGTGCGAACAGTACACAATGTCGTAAAAACGTTTACGTGAACTGATATTTTCAAGCTGTTGCCTACGTGACATGTAACAGCATAGAACACGTAAACGTTTTTACGACATCGTATAGCGTTCGCACGGAAGTACTTCTACGGACGTGTAAGTTACAGCGTTGTTCAACTGGTTGTCCACAATGATGGACACTTTTGCATTTTTATTGCATTTAAAAGGATCTGAAGATGATGATTAAGCCTCGTCTACACTAGTAATCAATTTAAAAAAATAAAGGTACGATCTTGGCCAACAAATTACTTCTGAGCGATTTTATTTATTTTTTTTTTTTTTAATAAAATGTTCTTGTAGATCGCACTCCTCACCCTGCCATGTCAGGTAATTTTCTGTTATTATTGTATCATTACTTCCTCAGTTATAGGTAACTTTAAGTAAATTTTGCTAGTTTTAATTGGCGAGGTACTAGTAGATGTAGTAGGAACATTACAAGGAGATAAAGAACCACTCTGTTTCAGCACCAAAAGGTTTGTTTTTTTGTACTGACTTGCTTCTGTAATGAGGGTGGCAAATTTATCTGTAACCTTACATACTAATTAGCTGATATACAATATTCTGTTGTTATTTCATTGCAGGATTCTGAAAAAATTCTTTTCAGGCATGACTTGCGACAAAATAATATAATAAATTATTATATAAAAACTGATATAAACAATAACGGACACTGGAGTAGAAAAAGAAGCTGTCAAACGCCATATAGCTAAACTTAGTGTGTGTAAGTTTTAACAAAGATGTTGTACAATGAATTTTGTTTATTTCGAAATGCAAAGTTGTTACACTACAACACAGTTACGAGAACACAAGTACAACAGGCAGCAGAAATACACTCCCTCAAGAACAAGGACAAGATCAGGGATGCCGAGCCTCTATACATATTCGTGCCATTTTTTCCAGAAAATAAATTAAAGTGCCCAAGACGTGAAGACGTGCCCCGACGTAAGGCTTCTTGAGTTTCCATATTTATTAGTGATATAAACTAACGATGAACGTTGGTAGTATGTAGACACACAAATCAACATTTTAATGGTAAAGGTAAAGCAGTCAACAATCCGAAGATTGGTGTGAACACCACAGTGCTTTACTAGGCATAGTCCTGTTTGGAGGTGGTATGCCGTTGCCTTCCTCCGACCTTCGAACTGACTTACCCAGCCAGTTATAGGGGGACCTACAGTTTAACGTGGGTTCCGAACCACGGTGCTACTCGGTATTTCTCACATGAGCAATACTGCCAGAGGTGAAAGAAGTGGAAAGTGACAGATAAAAATCCGAACCCGCGACCTTTGGATTTGTAGTCTGGCACTCTACCACTGTGCAACCGAGGTGTGCACATTTGAATGAGGAAAGTAAATTCCTAAAGTTGGTGCCGCGCCCACATTATTTGGTCGCGTGTCAGTAGTGGCACACCTGCCGCTGGCTCGCCATTGCTGGACTGATAGCGAAGTTCGAGAAGAAGGAGAGAGTAATTCTTACAAATATTCATAGTGGACGCAAAGAACTTGGCAAAAACTAGGTAAAGATAGCGATTACAAGTTCTACCGATTTATTAAACCGCACACAACAGATATGAGGAAGAGAAGGCTGATGTTCTTCGGTTATTTGGTGACAATGGATGATAGCAGGTTAACGAGAAACAAAAAAAATCTTCAACATAATTCAACAGAGGAAAACAGCCCAATCCTTGGTTAGAAGGAATAATGAAAGATCTCAGAGAATTTTAGTTTACACAAATGGACTCAGTAAACAAGGATAAGTACAGAAAGGCACTAAATGAATTTGAGATTTTTAAGGACGCTCCATAAACTAAGAAAACAGGAAATAAACAGCTGAACAACTCACAAAAATGGCGGCAGATGAGAACGCCCTTAGAGAAGAGACAAAAAAAAAAAAAAAAAAAAAAATCTGAAACCGAATTTGTAGCGCGGTTCTTAGTTCGCCAGTTCGTGTAAATAAATAATTAAATACTGACATAATTTGCACTCACATTTTAACAGTTTGAATCATAGTGATAACTCACTACTTACCTATGGACTCAAATTCATAAGCATTCTGCATCCCACTGAAAACACTGTGGTACTGGTAACAGTCACAATTTCTGAATTTCAATCGTCAGCTTCTTCACATATTCGAATGAGGCTACTTTTTTTTCCCTTTTGATGTAAACTTTTCTAGAAGAAATAGATTCACTGTTTTTTTTTCTCCGATCTTGTCGACAATGAAATTTCGATGACAAAATTAAATTCGTAAAAGTAAATTCGTACTGTATCAGAATCTACATTGATTGTGGTTTTAGGTGACCCTTTCTACATGTGATGTGGAATTTCAGTTACAAGAAATACTATACCATACAATCTGTTATCTATTCTGGTAGAAAATCCTTTATTCCCACGGATATTACTGTTAAATATAATCTAAAATCGGTTCTTGATTACCTACTAACCAATATACGTTCCGGGTATTCTAACTTTGGTATTAATTTTAGCGAAATAACACATTACAGTGTGCTATTACAACGATGCTTGCTTAAAAATCACATTTTTTTGAAAGTGTGACGTCAATAAGACCTACTGAGTGTAAAAGCGTAGCGCAATACTTTATAGTGAACCAAAACAATATTACATTTGTACTTTCACCAAATATATGAGGTAACTTTTAAAAAGCTGAAAGGCCGCTGTTTTTCTTGCCAGCGGCCTACCAGATCTTTTAAATTAATTCTAATTACATTGATAATCATGACTTCATACCCCCACAAAGACTTCAAGTCTGACTTACAATATTAGGAAACGAATTTAATTAAACAAAAATTCTTGTGCTGACACATTGTGAATAGCTACTGCACAAGTATGAACATTATCACACTAAATCCTTTTGGTGACTCATTTTGAATAGCTACTGCACAAGTATGACCATCATCACACTAACCTGCACATATTAATAAACCTTTGTAGTTGCAAGGCATGATACTTAGTAGTGAACTAACAGAACAATGAAATGAAATGATCGTATGGAGTTTTTGGCCGGGAGATCCCGTCTCGGATTGTTCGGCCGCCTAGCGCAAGGCTTTTTACTTGACACCACTTAGGTGACTTGCATGTCGATGATGATGACAGTGATGACGGGGACAACACAGAACACCCAGTCCCCTTCCGGGAATCGAACCCGAGGTCCTTAGTGGTAGTCAGCGACACTACCGTCTCAACTACGGGGACGGTGAATCTATATAAATAAAAATGAATGGCCAAATGTGTTGCTAAGCGTAAAACTTGAGAACGGCTCGACCAATTCGACTAATTTTTTTAAACGTTTTTGTTAAAGCGCAAGGAAGGTTCTGATGGGGAGAAACAACGTAATAATTACAAGGAAAATAATAAAATCAACACTTTCACTTTTAGACTCATGCCGCCTATAAGACGCCGGAGCAGCAATTTGGGTGTAAGGGATCAGCAAGTTGGTGTCAGTCTGTATGATGTCTTCTTATTGCGTGTGAATGTTATACGTTTCGTGTTAATAATGTGTCGCAAAAATCGTTTGTTAATTGAAATATTACATATAATATATAAAGCAGAGTGTCCGTATGTTTGTGTGTAAGTGTTGCATACAAATCTACAGTTTTGTTCCAATCTTTACGAAATTTTGTACACGTAAGCTTCAATCTATGAGGACGGTCGCGGTAAGTGTAAGAATCACGTACAACACATTGGTCACGAGATTTGACGTCATAAACAATGACATGTGTGAAAAAACTGTTGCATTAAGCGAAATTGCTGCTCATTTTCTCCTAAACCACTGGACCGATTTCAATCAAATTTGGTACTCATAATCCTAATGTGAGATAACAATTACTGTAGGAGTAAGAACCACATGCGCCACACGGTTCAGGAAATATAACGTCACAAACAAGAGGAATCGCAAAAAAAAAACTGTCTCATGATGCGACGAGCCTTTTTAAATATTCTGTATGAAAATGACAATACTTAGCGACTTGCAACAAATTTTAAACATAATTTAAAACCTTTATTAAACTTTTTCACGCTGACAACCACATCAAAATAATGAAAAGAAAAATGTTTCTGGATTACTACTTTTCCGTTGTTCGTGTACTGAAACTATGGCATTCGTTATGACGTTACAATTTGTAATTTGTACACTACAAATTGTAGTGTACAGATAGTGTACAGACATACAGTTGAACGTACCTTTCAAATTGTATCACAGTACGACACGTAATTCATGAGATATGAGCATATAAACAGTAACGTTCATGGAAAACCGCCCCATCACGCACCAAGTTTTAATCTATTACCTCTTTACTATTATTTGAATTCCCAAGAGTTTTTACAGACATACAGCTACTATACAAATGAATATATACCTGAACAATGTCAATAATAAAAAATAAATACCCGGGCAACACTGGGTTTTTAGCTACTAGGAAAATAATTATCAAGGAGTGTTTACTTCAACAAAATGTTTCTGACAGAAGTAAACGCACGAATTAATCACTATGTCATTTGGATTTCTACGAGTGAGATTAAGCATATTTTACCCATATTCTCATCCTTTGAAATATTTAAAAAAAAATAATTTTTCTTGAGCTTTTAGAGATATACTTGTACAGTGAAGGACTACGCACTCTTTATAAACCATTTCCCGAAACGTGAATTCCCTAGAACTGTACCTCTGCTAGTGATCTCTACGACAGCAGAAGCAACGTGCTGAACGTTGACGTCACAAGTATAACCTGACTCAAATGATGCGTTAAGGCGCGCTTTGAAATTATTTCCATTTTATTTCTGTTTAGCTAGAAGAAAATAAATTCATGTCACCAGCATAATATGACATAATTAACCATTGAGGACAATTTTCATAAAACATTCAAATACCCTACATACAAAACATCTAGATACATTTTAAAAATTGCTCCTATAGCTCTAAACAATTTTCAGTTGTCTGTAACATTTTGTTATGGATGTTTCTTGTCTCTCACGTTTTTAATGAGATTAGATCACGATTTGTAAAGGACTGATGACAGACTTCAATGATGTTAAAGAAGCGGGTGATTAGGAGTACATCGTTAATCGCATGCGGTTCAACATGGGTCTTCACACTGTGCAGTCAGATATGCACGCCGGTTATCCATTTCAAATCGGACAAAAAATGAGAAAATAGACCTAGCGATTTTTTTCAAATAATTAAGAATTTCCACATGTGCTAATTAATGTTCAAGAAAACAAGTGTCATGAATTTATCCTTTAAATGGTTACTGTTTTCCGAGTTAAAATTCGGTGAAGTTAGCGTTATTTTGCGAACGCGACATTTTGTTTGACGTGTGACTCAAGAACCTCATATTGGATTTCAGTGAACTACGGTTCATTTTGAAGCTGAGTATCTAAATTTTATGTAGGTATACAACAATAACATAACAACATTTAATTCATTGTTGGGAAACAATTTTTTTCATTTATTAAAATAAATTTATTTTTCATAAGGATTAAACTTACATTTTATTACACTTTGATTTCCTTAGTAAGTATTATGGAGTCCCTTATCTGCAATGTGAAAAAAATTAAGTTATAAATAACGTAAGTCCGTGCTGTCATTCAAACTGAGCCAAATACTCAACGAACAACTCAGAAACAACATGAATAGACGACCGGAGTGCATTGATCTACCACAAGAACAATAATTATATAAAATTTTTTTTTTTTTTAGGCAACCACCTACGAAAAGCGGGAGTTCCGGATTCGAGCCTCAGTCCGGCACAATTTTTTATTTGTCAGCATCAAATTGTACAGTTGATGCTTAGTCACATACACAATCGCGAATAAATTTCTTGTACATACGTGTTCCCCTGCGGTACCCTGGTAAAAATACCAACACAATTACTTTAACCACCAAAAGGGATCACCATAAATGAAATAATTATTTACAACATTGATTACAGTCTGTAGCTATACGTTATTGTTTTGGTCTTCATTCCGAAGACTGATTTGATGCAGCTCTCCACACTGACGAAGCTTATTCATTTCCTCATAAGAACGGTAACCTACATCCATTTTAATGTGTTTATGTATTCGTCTCTCAGTCTCTGCGATCTTTACCCCAAACACTTCCCTCCAATGCTAAATTCAAGATTCCTTTATGTCTAATAATGTTCTACCAATCGAGCCCTGCTTTTAGTCGAGGTATGCTACAAATTCATTTTCTTACCAATTCTTTTCAGTGCCTCCTCATTAGTTATGTGATCTATCCTACTAATCTTGAGCATTCTTCTGAGCATTTCAAAAGACTATCTTCTTCCTGTCCGAACTGTTTATTGTCCATGTTTCACTCCCGTACAAGGTAACACTCCACACAAACGCCTTCAGAAAAGACTTCCTTACACTTAATTTGATATTTGATGTTAGTAAAGTCCTGTTTTTCAAAAACACTTTCCTTCCCATTACCATTCTGCATTTTATGTCCTGTGATCATCGTCTATTATTTTACTGCCAAAATAACAAAACTCATCTAATACCTTTATTGTTTCGTTACCTAATCTAATTCCCTTACCGTTGCCCGATTTTGTTTGACTGCATTCCATTACCGTTGTTTTGCTCTTGTTAATGTTCATTTTATACGTGCCGTGGTAGATTGGCCGAGCGTTCTAAGGTGACATGCTGCGGAGCACGCGGTTATTCGTCTTCGCGGTTCGAGTCCTCCCTCAGGCATGGATGTTCGTGTTGTCCTTAGGTTAGTTTATGTAATTTGTAAGCCTAGGAACTGAAGATCAACGTAGTTAAGTCCCTTATATTTACAAACACACTGTCCATTCTGTTCAGTTGCTCTTCCAGATCCTTGCTGTCATTAACAAAACGCAATGTTTTTATTTTTTCGCCCTGCAGTTTAGTTCCTTATCCAAATTTTTCCTTGTTTTCCTTCACAAATTGCTCGATGTACAGATTGAATAACATTGGAGACAGACTTCGACTCTAATAACTGTATTATTATAAACATAAATAAACTGTATTGAAATTTTCTGACTCCATGAATTTTGCTAGTGGAACCTATTCATTAATGTGACATCACCAGCACACATTAATTAGATGCTAACGAAGAAGAAATCATTAATGTTGTCGGCAACAACCGAGAGGATTCGTGCCGTAGTGATTCACAAATGTTCATTACCAACTTTGCAGCTTACCATTACCCTGTGTTAACTGCATTATCATCTGATTTCCTTCTGAGTTATGATACCGGTGTTTTATTGCGTCGATTTGATTAGATTTTTTTAATTGGCAGTAATACGAGTGAGGGGTACGCTGTACTCCATTACGGGATAGGCAGCGGATTATCAGCGGCTCTTGGACGCAGGTTTCTGTTGCTGCCACTCCACATGAGGGTGGAGCAAGCCTCCCCTCGCTCACTCACAAAGAGCTGCACGCTGCAATTTACATCCACTCTCCCCGCTAATCGCACTCCCCTCTCGACAGATGCCAAGGATTAGTTGGCAAGCAATATGGGAATCGGCTATTCCATTGCTAATCGGAGGAAAAATGAGAAAATCGACCTCGAATTTTTTTATTTAATTAATAATTTATACATTTGACAATTAATGTACATGAAAACAAGTGTCATGAATTTATCCTTTAAGTGCTTGCAATTTTTTAATTAAAATTCGTTGAGTTTAGTGTTATTTTGCGAACGCGTCCCTTTGTGTGCCGTGTAACTCGAGAACCTCATACTGGATTTCAGTGAACTATGGTTATTTTGAAGCTGATGTAGGTATATAACAATAACATGACAACAATTAATTCATTGTTGTAAAACACTATTCTCGTTTATTAAAATAAGTGCATTTTTCATAAGGATTAAACTCACTTAGGCTTGAACTTCATTTTATTAAATGTTGATTTCCCTTTTAAATATTATGGAGTTCCTTATCATCAATGTGGAAAAAATAATTGAGTAATGAATACGCAAGCCGCTGTGGAGTGGCCGAGCGTTCTAAGGCGCCTCGCTACGGAGCGCGCTGTTGTTCGCCATCGCCGTCGGAGCATGGTGTGTGTGTGTTTGTGTGTGTGTGTGTGTGTGTGTGTGTGTGTGTGTGTGTGTTTATCCTTAGGTAAGTTTAAATAGTTTGTAAGCCTAGGGACTGACAACTAGAATAGTTATTAACAATAGATTTACAAATAACAAGCCAGACTGCAGCGAGCTGCCGTCCGTCATTCAACAGGGGAAGTCGCCTCGCGGCTGGAGACAGACAGCAGAGGATTAAGGACGGACAGGTTGCTTACAAGGCGTAGCGTATCCCCGGCAATACCGTATAGCGCAGACGGCAAAGTTGGCTCAGTTACTAGATGTTGTTGTTGTTGTGGTCTTCAGTCCGGAGACTGGTTTGATGCAGCTCTCCACAACACCCTATCCTGAGCAAGCCTCTTCATCTCCACATAAGAACGGCAACCTACATCTGTCTGAATCTGCTTACTGTATCCATCTCTTGGTCTTCCTCGGCGATTTTTACCCCACACACTTCCCTCCAATGCTAAATTCACAATTCCTTGATGTCTAAGAATGTGTCCTACCAATCTATCCCTTCTTTTAGTCAAGGTATGCCAGAAATTTCTTTTCTCTCCAATTCTGTTCAATACCTCCTCATTAGTTACGCGATCCACCCACCTAATCTTCAACATTCTTCTGTAGCACCATATTTCAAAAGCCTCAATCCTGTTCCTGTCCGCACTGTTTATCGTCCATGTCTCACTCCCATACAAGGCAACACTCCATACAAATGCCTTCAGAAAAGACTTCCTTAGGCTTAAATCAATATTCGATATTAACAAATTCTCTTTTTCAAGAACGCTTTTCTACCCATTGCCATTCTGCATTTCATATCCTCTGTACTGCGACAATCATTTGTTATTTTACTGCCCAAATAACAAAACTCATCTACCTCCTTTATTGCTTCGTTTCCCAATCTAATTTCTTCAGCATCACCTGATTTCCTTACACTGCACTCCATTACCCTAGTTTTGCACTTGTTAATGTTTATCTTATATGCACCTTTCAGCACACTGTCCATTCCCTTCAACTGCTCTTTCAGGTCTTTTGCTGTCTCTGAGATTATTACAATGTCGTCGGCAAAACGCAATGTTTTTAATTCTTCACCCTGAACTTTAATTCCTTCTCCAAATTTCTCCTTGCTTTCCTTTATAGCTTGCTCAATGTACAAATTGAATAACAATGGAGAAAGACTACAACCCTGTCTTACTCCCTTTCCAACCACTGCATCCCTTTCATGCCCTTCAACTCTGATAATCGCTGTCTGGTTTTTGTACAAGTTATAAATAACCTTACGTTCCCTGTATTTTACTCCTGCTTGCTTCAGAACTTGAAAGAGTTTATTCCAATCAACATTGTCAAAAGCCTTCTCCAAATCTACAAAAGCTAGAAATGTAGGTTTGCCTTTTCTTAATCTATCTTCTAGGATAAGCCGTAACGTGAGTATTGCCTCCCGTGTTCCTACATTTCTCCTGAACCGAAACTGATCTTCCCCGAGGTCGGCTTCTACCACCTTTTCCATCCTTCTGTATATAATTCGAGATACATTTTATTTTTTCTGTAGCTCTCTATTCAAGATACCGTAACATTGTTTACTTATACGGTTTTGGAATCAAATTCTGAACACAATGGAATACATTTTATTCCATTTAAAAATGCATTTTATAGATAAAAAATGAAAAATGATGAAAAGTACTTGAAACTTAAATTATAAAAACACAGAATAGATACCATAGCAATCTATACAACAGTACCTTCATTTTGTAATTTATTTGAAAATTTTACTATGAATAGTTTCCGAGCTATGAGTGCCATAATTACGTGATTTTATGAAATTATGTTACATTCGCGCCTAAAAAACAACCGGAAGCGTTTGTTTATCACAGCTGCGAGTTTGTCTTAGATATTAACTTAGCGTACACTTGCTACGACAGATAAGTAAAACCCCACAAAAAATTCAAGATTTCCTGCTGTCGGATCTCAAATGGAATGACCAGAATTGTGTTTGTATGTAAAGTTTCGGCTCTATCCAATAACAACCAATAACATAGGATGCGAAATAAGAATTACATTGGGACACTATATGACAGGTCGAATATCAACAAAGCGGTGAGGCGACATGGTGGAAACTACAAGTTCCTGACTACGCAAATTAATTTTTTGAAGAAAAGAAAACGCAAAATCACTTATTTATCAGAAACATATATTCCAAATTATACTTTATGCTAAATTGAATTGTTTCTTGCTTAATCACCCGAAAATATGCTAAATTTAGCCCTAAAATGCTAAGTTGCCAGCACTGGTTTCCTCGCATACTAAGTTGGTCCATGTCTCGTTGCGCCTGCCCGTTTTTGACCTTATAGAACAAAACAGTTTACCCTCCAAAGAAAAGTGACCTTCGCTTTGAATAATTCCAAAGTGCGCCTATAAGTAAGGAGGAAATCGCTGCATTATATGGCCGAAGGTAGTGTAACAACCAATATTACAGACAAGGCAAAGGCGTGGCAATGGGAAACTGTCTAGATGGCAGTCTAGAAAATACATTTCTTGATAAAATTGAAAGTTATTCTTCAACAAACACACAGAATAAAAGAACAAAATACCATACTCCCGAAGATATGTCGATGACACTTTAATTCTAATCAATAGAACTAAACAAAAAATAAACACCTTCCATTCAAAATTCTGTGAGCCACACCCACGTATTTCATTCGCAAGAGCACATGAGAAAAATAACAAAATAAATTTTCTAAAAATTGAAGAAGAAAGTTAGGTCACAGTTTCAACATTTTCCGAATACCTACAATAACGGACACAGTGATTCACAACAATTTTTCCCATCACAGAAGTCACGAAGAAGTGTGTTGACAGAACATACATAATTCTACTAAGTCAAAGCAAATTTGACTAGAAATTACCACACTCAAAACTATAGCATAGACATTTGTAGACAAAATGCTTTTCAATCGGATGGTAGCCTCGATGAGTATCAAAAACAGTTTTAAAAACCTTTTAAACGTGAGATTTTGCTTCAAAAATAACCATGTCCAAGCACGTGTTCTTTCAAAAGTGACCAACTCCATCAGCGGCCAATCATAACGTAAGAATCGGTACACGGCGTTGTTGGTCTTGTTTTGTTAACGTGTGTACTATCTAGTTTATGTATTAGCGCGGCTTATTATTGTATTTGTGTTCAATTTAGAATATTCTTAATCTTGTGAATACAGGTAATTTTCCTCTAAATGGGACACAGAAATTTGCGATTGTGAGAATATAGAAGATGATGAGGGTTTAGTGCTCAGTTCATGCGGTTAGTTCTTTTTTCTTACTTTTAAACACCTTAAGTATTGTTCGTTTTTGTTCAAGAACAGCCAGTTATTGCAACGTTTTTTGAAGACTCAATTAAAATATCTTTCATTCAATATTTTCTTTTTAATTTTAAATTCTCACACCAGAAAGGCACACACTTCGTTTTAGTTTCAAAATCGGACAAATACAGTTTTTAATATCTAAGTCTGCCAAGTACAGTTTTAACCCTTTTCACGACTTAACTCTAGATTTTTGCCACGTTTTCTGCCTCTCCTGTCCAATTAAGATGTTTTTTACAGGAGAAGCAGAAAACCTGGCATAAATCTATAGTTAAGTCGTGAAAAGGGTTAAAACTGTCTCTGCTATTAGTCTTTATCAATTGGCAAAAACCAGAGGTGCGTACCTTTTATAGCGAGGGTTTTTGAAAGTTCGCTTCTACGCTACGAAAAATGTATAACAGAGGCGAATATGTACAGAAGTAATAGAAGGCGTAGCTAAATGTTGCAACTAAAACATGTCTGATGTTCATTGCGGTTTCCATTTCGGTCCCTATCGTATCTTGAAGAGAAAATGCCGCGTACGTTCTCAAATGTTTGGCAATTTTTAAGGTGCGCAGGAGTCTGTGGCCTAGGAATACCAATAATTTCTTCTGCTTCATCTCACTCGTTAGGCCTAGGCAAGGAAAAGTTCATACCAGTTGAATTTCATTTTCCTGACCGCATCTCATATCTTCCAACTGAAGGGTTGTGTGGAGGAATCTATTTCCGATTCACTGTCAGCAATATTGGCAAAAAAGGATATGTTCTATTTAATTGTTTACGTACAGTTTACTCTTTTTTTTCTCGTACAGATTTGCGGAATATCAATTTTGACGTTTGGTTTCAACAGTATATCGTAAAAGCGATGGACTGTCACTGCAATAATTATACTGTATTTTTTGCTGTTGACTTCAGTCTAAACATACTACAAAAATAGATGTATCTGTGTTTGTTCCACATCTCCTCCTAATTTATTGGGACCGGCTTCAACCAAACTTGGTGCCCATGTTCCTAATCGCCATACATACGACGTCTTAAAACAATTAAATGCCCTAAACACTGGCACATCACGTGATAATAAGCCACTAATGGACCAATTTCATCCAAACCTGGTACATATATTCTTTTCATGAAACAAAAATAGCTGTGGAAGTAAGAACCATATAGTCTATCGCTTATAGCTCATGGGACATGACGTCATAAACGTCGAGAGTCACAGAAAAACCACCGCTTCCTGCGACGCGTGAATAAAGAGGCTTTATTTATCCACTATTATAGTATGAGAACACGTAGTAACTTGCAACAAATTTCACACATAATTTCAAACCTGTAAAAAACTTTTTTCGCACCAGCAAAATGATGAAAGATATTTTTATCGCTTACTACTTTTTCGCGGTTCATGCTGTAAAATTACGGCATTAGAAATGACAGTACACATGATTACTTCTATACAACTAGTTGCATTCGCCGAACTTTTTACTACCATATACTAATGAATGTACCCTAAAAGTTATATCACAGTTACTGAGGTACGTGATTATAAACACTGAGGTTCATGAAAAACCGCCCCATCACGCATGATGTTCCAATTTATTATATCTTTACTACTAATTTAATTCGCGACATATTTTGCAAACAACATACGCATATACTATTGGATGTACCCCGAAATTATATCGTAGTCTTGTAGATAGTTGTGGAGATAGGATGGCATAAACAATGAGATACATAAAATCCGCCCTATCATGCAAAGGTTGTAATTTATCACTAGCAAGTCTACTCGCAACACAATGCGCATGCAGTTTCCTCATATTCCACTCTATGTACCTGGAAAATAATATTACTGTAATACGTATAACTCAGGAGATATGACCACATAAGGATTGAGCTGCGTGTGCACGAAACCTAAATAGTCTGGAAGAAGATGATGTCATTGACTAACATAACAATGGAATGAATACGTCACATCAATCCAACACCGGGAACTAACGCTAACGTTGAGGTGCACACACAATATCTTTTGTTAGCTACACCGCGGTATTTCCTTTTTTTTTTTTTTTTTTTTTTACTTTTACCTCAAAACTTGTCATTAAAACATACTTGCAACGAATCTGATATCCTTACGTAAGTGATAAAAATGTTTTATGCTTGTCCGTCGAATAACACTGACTAGTTTTGTTGTATTGGTTATTGCTTTTAATAGTCTTCCATTGAAAATAAAACGTGTTCAAAAGGTATAAGTTACTGTTTTCTTTTGTGAATCCATCTTTCGTAGCAGCTGTTAAGATTAATTATAATAGGTTTCCTGTTTTATGCTGACTGCAATTAGAATTTTTCTCTCACCTGACGAGTTTCGATTTTTATTTATAAAACATCTTTTGTCGTTCTGAAAATGGGGATACAAAGATTTGTAAATTTTGGTTCTTTATATGTAGATTAGAAACTTTTAATTTTTCGTGCACTTCACGTGTTTTTAAAGTTGGTACATAATTTACCCGATTTATATATTAGGTTTTTAATTGCACTAGGTAAATTTTGCCTACTTGTATTTCACTTTTTTTGTCTCATTGGTATTTGAATTTCACGTCCGTTTTTCCTAGTTTTAGGTAGTCTTCTCATCATCTTTGACTCCGCTGTCTCCAAAATTTTCTTTCCTGTTGTAATATCTTCCGCAGTCATGTAGTAGCGGTCACTTCTACTAATTATTTTTTCTCGAACGGTCACCATGTTGTACATTATGGTTTTTAAAATTTCTTTTATCCGTCAAATGCCTGGTCTGTTCTCTAGAAAGATCATCATCATTTCATATCCCAGAATACTGCCATCTGAAATAATTTCCATCTAAACTGAGATCTATCTGGACAGAATATTGTACTTAAAAATTGTCACTTTTGTTTGTTTGTTTCTTTTCTCCTTCATTCTATTCGGAATCTCTTCGCGCTACCATAGACTCTGTGAAGTTTTCTAAACTCGTTCTGTTGATTACAAATATCACACTCAAGATACTTTAGTGAGGTTTTCTCAACTATTACTTACTCTAGGATAATTTTTGATCGACTTCGTAGTTTCCGAAAGAAAAAAAAATCCGTCCAAGGCTGAAGATTTGGATGTTTCATGTTTTGCCTTTTGTAGCTAACTAACAATAAAAGTAGACGTTTGCTTTCGCCTTTAAAGAGCTCTAAATTTAATTACAAATAATCCCTCAACCGTTCATCTGAGACCAATGTTGAATAGGCGGATCTGTAGAGGAGAGAATTCTCTACAACTTTACTCTGTTACGTTTTTTATTTTTATTTTATTTTTTTTTTTTTTGTTTCATATCTCGCACCGTTTCAAAGATATTTGCAATAGCAACAGCGGTTTGACACTACGTGTGTTTATGACTGTAACGTTTTAGGTCGCGCCGTTCAGTCGATCGTCACCAAATTTTACGGACCTATTCGTTTGCCGCCAGCTACCAGAACTTCCTACGGCGGCATAAGCAGATGCCGCTAGAGGGCGCCTCTATGCCGTACCTCGGCTATTATGCGTCGGATTGAGAAAAATTCCAATTAAAATATATTCAGAATTTAATATGGAGTAACTTTGGATTGAAAATTTTTTCAGTGTTTTGACTCTGAAAGTGGATACATACGTCTAAAGATTTAATTCTTCATATGTCTCTACCATCATATTATTTTCCTGCAAATCATTTATTGGAGGTTTGAAGAATAGTTTGAGGTTAATATTTAATGTAACGATGAATTTATCACAGGAAAATACTATTTTATAAAGAAATAAGAATTTATAAAAAAATTATGCATTGTAATTAATAATCATCATTCATGATTATTGATATTGGTTTCGTTACTTCAGAAAGCATCCCCCAAATATATGAATTTTTCCTGTAAATGAATTTCTTTGAAAAGGTCCTCCGAAAAGGGCGAAATGTCTTTATAAAAAATCGCACTGACTTGTTTTTCAGCCCACTTTTACAGACATTTCGATCTAAAGATTATAAAAATACAACTAATAAATAAAAAAATATATACCAAAAATTTTATAATATGTAGTATTTAATAAAATAATATAAAGTTAAATATAAGAATTTAGAGTAGTAATTAATATTTTCGTGTTTAATTTTTTAGTATGTGTATTTTCTAATTTTTTGCCCAATATATTTGCAAAAGTAGGCCGAAAAAGAGACCACTGCGATTTTTATTTTTATAATCATAAATATAAAATTACAAATTTATAAGTTACAACTTCTTCATGTATAAATTTAAATGTTTATTTTCATAATTATAAATATATAAATACAGGCGAGGCGACTTTTATTTTTATATTTTTCTTTACCTTACAACATTTTTGGAAGAAACAAAGAAATTCAGTTACCGCAAAAGCTCATATATCCAGGGGTCATTCCCATTCATATATTATGTTATTATTTTTATATTTAATTTTCTATTATTTTATAACATATAAAATGTTATGTTATTATTTTACATTAATTTTATATTATTTATTTTCGTTACAGTCATCTATGGGTTACGTTTACACAACTTACCCCACTCTCTGAAGTTGACTTACTTCCTCTTTCGCTAGTACTCATTCATCCGTTGGCTCACCCGTGCACGTTCTTCTGCCGAGAATACTCTGTTCTTCCTAGTTTTCTCCTCGAAGAAATCCTTCACCTTCGCAAAGTTTTTCCTAAAGATCTGCCTGTTCACAAATTCATCTGCTGTGATCCCGCATTTTCCGAGGTCCCTGCGCACTTCTGTCACCCATGGAACTTGTGTCTTCCTGTTCTCCTGGAAGAGAAGAATCTTGTTGGCGAGCCTCTCTGATTCCACTCTTGTAATATGTCCATAAAAAGACGGTTTTCTTTTCTTCATTGTAGTGGTGATATTTTCAAATCGTTGATAATGTTCTTTATTTTATCTTAGGCGGAACATAAATTCATTTGATATTTTTCTGGACCCCAGAATCTTTATTAGGAATTTCCTTTTTTTCTTTTCCTAGTCTTAAAGACCCTTCCTGGCTATTCTGTCAGATCCATATAAACATTCAGGTTTGACGACTGTGCTGCAGTGTCCGAATTTGGCCTGGTATGAGATTGATTTAGATTTGTATGTGTTCTGACACAATCTGAATGCTATTTCCATTTTTCTTGTCCGTTCTTCAATTGCTGCCTTTTCATTGTTGTTGGAGTCAAAATGTCTCCTAGGTACTTGAACTTCTGATGAAGTAAGGATGAATATATCACAGGAAAATACTATTTTATGAAGAAATAAGAATTTATAAAAAATCATGCATTGTAATTAATAATCATCATTCATGATTTTTGATATTGGTTGGAAAAACTATATCATCAGCAAACGCGAGGCATTCAAATGTAAGCCCAGACTGCGGCCCAGCTTGTTTCCATTTTGAAAGTTGAGCTGACTCATTTCTGAAACTTCCTGGCAGATTAAAATTGCGTGCCGGAACCGGGACTCGAACCTGGGACTTTTGCCTTTCGCGGGAAAGCGCACTACCGACTGTGCTATCCCGACACGACTTACGATGCCGCCTCAAGTTTCATAACAGCGCACCCTCCGCTGCAGAGTGAAAGTTTCATTCTGGAAACATCCCTTAGGCTGTTGCTAAGCCATGTCTCCACCATATCCTTTCTTCCAGGAGTGCTAGTCTTGCGTGTTTGCAGGAGAGCTTCTGTGAAGTTTGGAAAGTAAGAGACGAGGTACTGGCGGAAGTAAAGTTGTGAGGCGACATCGTGAGTCGTGTCGGGATAGCACAGTCGGTAGTGCGCTTGCCCGCGAAAGGCAAAGGTCCCAGGTTAGAGTCCCGGTTCCGGCACACAATTTTAATCTGCCAGGAAGTTTCATACCAGCGCACACTCCGCTGCAGAGTGAAGTTTCATTCTGGAAACATCCCTTAGGCTGTGGCTAAGCCATGTCTCCACCATATCCTTTCTTCCAGGAGTGCTAGTCTTGCGTGTTTGCAGGAGAGCTTCTGTGAAGTTTGGAAAGTAGGAGACGAGGTACTGGCGGAAGTAAAGTTGTGAGGCGGCATCGTGAGTCGTGTCGGGATAGCACAGTCGGTAGTGCGCTTGCCCGCGAAAGGTAAAGCTCCCAGTTTCGAGTCCCGGTTCCGGCACACAATTTTAATCTGCCACGAAGTTTCATATCAGCGCACACTCCGCTGCAGAGTGAAGTTTCATTCTAACTCATCTCTTTTCACCATTCCCTGATAACATTTTCTAAAACACAGTTTAACAAGATCGGAGATTTTGTATTACTTTTATTTTTTTTGTCCGAGATATTTGTAAAATTCGTAAAACTACAGGAAAACCTACAGTGGCCCGTGAAAAACGCCAGTGCGACTTTTTTTTTATTACGCTACGAATATTGCGGACGTACCGGGAAATACTGTATTGGGATGCTTCCATTAAAACTTTTTCAATAAAATGGGCGTTATCATTTTATTTTCAAATCGGCATCGAACAGGTAACCTGCTCGCCGAACCGACAGTGCTGTATACCTCTCTGGCGGGGGTTTTGTTTGCGTGGCCTCTCGTTAGCAAGGCTGTCGGCTCTCTTTGTGCGGCGGGTCAGCCACGCGCCCTGGCCCCCACGTGCCGCCGCCTGAAGCTGTGGAGGGGCGCAGATGCCGGCTGACGACCTGTGCAGCGCCGCCCGGACAGGTCGATACAGCTACACCCACCACGCCCCTAGCCTCGCTCCCTCTCACCCGGAATCCGTGCCCGCCATCTGCACCGCTGGCCGCGCAACAAGCGACGCGGGGAGCACAGAAAATAAGCAATATTTGCCAATTGTCTCGATGCAGCAAACTTATAAAAAAAGGTAAAGCAGTCAACAATCCGAAGATTGGTTTGAACACCACAGTGCTTTACCAGGCATGGTCCTGTTTGGAGGTGGTATGCCGTTAGGGTTGCCAGATCTCCGGGCGCCGCCCGGAGTGCCTGGGTTTGGAATGAATTCTCCGGGTCTACGGACCAATGACTCTCATCTTCGGGCTTGAATGTAACCTTCATGTTAACCTTTTTTTACGACGCTTTTTAAGTTCTATGCTCATGTAACGACGATCTACATCGAACGTAACGTAACGTAAACTAAGGACGAACACAATATCCATGCCCTAGGAGGGGGATTCGAACCTCTGGCGGGAACAGCCTCGCGCACCGTGGCAAGACGCCTCAGTGCGCTCGGCCATTCTCGGCCGGCCCCTCTCTAGTAATTATGAATAACTTTATATAAATGTCAATTTCTTATTGCAACAAAACGCTTCTTTTCTATTCTTTCTCTGCAAACTTTTCATTGTTGCGTCGGTAGTAATCGGCTAGCGCATTATTAAGCAAACACTGTTGCGGCAGCGTGTCAACTGGCGACGTCTATTATTTGTGTTCGTTCGTTCATTGTTTGTTATCAGTTTACCGGCAATTTTTGGAATACTCGGATCGTGTGTGAACAGACAAGCTTACATTAACTCAGATTAGTGAATAAGAACAGTGAAATGAAGAGACGATATCTAAGTTCATTCCGTGAAGAATGGTTGCAGGAAGAAAATTATAGAGTGGCTACAAAAAGTCGATACTGATGAGTGTATGTGTAAGTGCAGAATATGCAATATCTCATTTACTGTTAAGTACGACGGAGTGAAAGCTTTGAATAAACGTTTACAATCAGAAAGACACAAAGCGAATATTACCACACAAAAGAAGAATCAGTCGCTTCTTAAATTCTTGCCGAAACAATCTTCTGCAGAAGACGACAAAGTCAGTGCAACGGAATTAACTTTGACTTACAATGGTGTGAAACACCGCCATTCTTACAATTCTCAAGATTGTGGTAATAATCTATATCCTTATGTTTTTAGAGATTCCTCAGTGGCAACAAAAGTAAGATGCGGGGATATTTTCTGGGAGGGAGGAGATGATTAGTATTTTTTTCTCTTAGAATTCACGTGTAATATCCTGGTTGGGGGGGGGGGGGGTGAGTCATTGGCCAAGGGGGAAGGGGGGCACGTCTGGTCTCCGGGCCTGCCTCGAGTTCAATCTGGCAACCGTATATGCCGTTGCCTTCCTCCGACCTTCGAACTGACTTACCCAGCCAGTTATAGGGGGACCTACAGTTTAACGTGGGTTCCGAACCACGGTGCTTCTCGGTATTTTTCACATGAGCAATACTGCCAGAGGTGAAAGAAGTGGAAAGTGACAGATAAAAATCCTAGGACCTGGTGGGGACCGAACCCGCGACCTTTGGATTTGTAGTCTGGCACTCTACCACTATGCAACGAACACATAATTAACCCTCGCACCGCACACTGGGGTCCTAGGGACCCCAGCGTAAATTGTGTTGTGTATTACAGAGAGTACGTTCGCTAAAAGTTTTTGAAACTTGGTGTATATTAAGTTGGTAACACTGCCTACACGTACGTGATGTTAACTCAAACATCCGCATTGTTGTTGCACTACTGTCAAGCTGTAAAGATTGCCGAACGCCCGTGGGGTCTTGAATACACCAGTGTGCATTCAGTGTAGCTCATTTATTGTTTACTATATTCGAGAAAAAGGGAAACAAAAAACAAAATGTGTTGCCAGGATTGTAAAAGGACGATCTGTGATGAACATAGAGCCATAATCTATACCGAGTGTGCTCACTGATAATGTAAGTGGTGACTGATATATTAGTTACAGTTTTTGACTTCATTCTAATATACATTATTTTCATCTTTCTTATGTTTTTGCACAAATATGCTGCAATAGTAATTTTGTAAACATCCTGTGCCAAAATATACTGTAAATATCAAATAAGCCGTTATATTATATTACAATATATTACTTTGTACATTGAAGTTCAGACTCAGGTTGAATTTATACATTATGCTGAAGTGTAACATGTGTCAAATTTGTAAATACCATATGTTACTCATTGTAATAACTAAATAAAGTCATTAAGATATTCTGTTGCATTATATACTTTCAAATATAAGAAGGGTAAACAAATAGAAATACAAAACATTTTTTTATTAATAATACTATGCACATTTTATAAATATCATTTTGACTCATAGTTGCAATAATAAAAAAACACTACAGGTAACTAAATAGTTATTTACAATGTTCCAGGTATATAAGACATTCCATTATATATATTAATGAGCTTGGAACACTTGACATTTGATAAAAAAGTTTTGGGGTCCAGTAGACCCCAGTGTGGAGTGGAAGGTAATTGAAAACAAGTGTGCGGTGCGAGGGTTAAATATTGAAAATTGTGCGAAATAATTACTGCTGTAGTAATGCTGTACCAAAGCTGTTTTTATTTTGTACTAGCTGAAAACCCGGCGTTGCCCGGGTATTTATTTACTTATTTATTTATTCCTGCCATTTTCATGTACATATTCTTTTGTATAAGGACTGAATGTCTGTAAAATCTCTTGGGAATACAATTAATGGTAAAGAAGTAATAGATTAAAACTCGGTGCATGAAGAGGCGGTTATCCAAGAACGTTACTGTTTATCTGCTCGTATCTCATGAACTACGAGTCGTATTGTGATACAATTTAGGAAGTACACTCAACTATATGCATGTATACTGTCTGTAAAATTTCCTGCGACTACACTTTGTAGTGTAGAAATTATAAATTGCAACGTCATATCGAATGCCGTAGTTTTAGTCCGTGAACAGCGGAAGTTTACTGTTTATGTGCTCATATCTCATGAACTACGTGTCGTACTGTGATACAATTTATAAGGTACATTCAACTATATATGTGTATACTGTCTGTAAAATTTCCTGTGGCTACAATTTGTAGTGTACAAATTATAAATTGTAACGTTATATCGAATGCCGTAGTTTTACTCCATAAACAGCGGAAAAGTAGTACGCGAGAAACGTTTTTCCTTTCATCATTTTGCTATGGTTGTCAGGGAGAAAAAGTTTAGTAAAGGTTTGAAATAACCATTAAAGTTTGTTGCAAGTCGCTAAGTACTCTCATTCTCATATAGCGTATTTATAAAGTCTCGCCGCATTAAGTGGCAGATTTTTGCGATTCCTAAGGTTTATGACGTCATATCTTCGGAACCATGTGTCGTGTGTAATTGTTACCTCAAGTTAAGGAATGTGTGTACCGAATTTGGTTGAAATCAGTCCAGTGGTTTAGGAGAAAATGAGCAGCATTATTGCAAAATGAAGCAGTTTTCCGCGCATCTCATTGTTTATGGCGTCATATCTCGTGAACTATATATCGTATGTGATTCTTACACTTACGGCGACCTTCCTCATGGATTGAAGCTTGCGTTTACAAAATTTCATAAAGATTGGAACAAAACTGTAGATTTGTATGCAACACGTTACAAACATACGGACACTTATATATTAGATTTTACTTGTCGCTACCGGTGTCGAGCGATGGCTTATCTTCAAACTGTACGTTGTAAGATTTGAAATGTGCGTTTTCAAATACAATAATTGTTCAAAAGAATTAAATTAGTTGGTTTGGGCCTACACAGACACTGAAATATGCCAGTTTTGCCTGCTCTATCACCAACATCCGGTACTCACTCCACGGACCGATATCTTATGTCCTGACACTCTGTAACGATAATGGTGTTAAACATTGGATAACAAATGGCCGACTCCCTGGAATGTGTATGCCTATGTATATACTGTTGTTATGTTAGAGTCAATTGTGACTTACAATATATTATGCGCTGCGCGCTTGCTCGAGTTGTGTTCATGCAATACACAGGCGGAGATTAAGAATGAGCTACAAGGAATTCGGACCATTTGTAGGTCTACGCTCATGATTTTCCAATTTATTTCAGAATACTGTCAGAGAATAAAGTATTGTGAAAACTGTGCTCCTCAGAGAAAAGGAGTACTAGGGAATTACAAGTTATGCTTAACACTGGCTACTTGTGTGTTTATTACCCGAGAGGCAGCTGCCACAGATGGGCTCCAGGCTTTATGAGCAAGAAGAAGCTAGCGGCTCTGATACCAGGGAAAAGGTTCGATTATCCTCGGACAGGAACGAAACCATCACGGTTCCGAAGTACTCTGACTACAAAGAGTAGCCGCGCGGGAATGGCCGTGCGGTTCTAGGCGCAAATTTCAGGAACTGCGCAGCCGCTCCGGCCGCAACTTCGAGTCTCCACACAGGCACGAATGTGTGTGCTTTCAGGAGTGCTTTAAGTTAGTTTCAGTACTTTGTAAGTCTAGGGACCTTAGACCGCAGTAGTTTGGTGCCACCGGCCGCGGTGGCCGAGGAGACTGAGGCACTCCAGTCACGGTCTGCACGGCCACTACGATCGGGGGTTCGAATCCCCCCTCGGGCATGGATATTTGTGCCGTCTTTAGGATTAGCTAGTTCATAAGTAGTTTGTAAGTTTAGGGACTGATGACCCCGTAGTTAAGTCCCATAGACTCTACAAACATTTGAACATTTAGTTTGGTGCCAAGGGATTACAAACATTTGCATTTTTGAACAAACAGTAAGAACGGACGGAAAGATAAAAACACTTCGCCAAAAAATGAAAAAGAAATTACAGTCCCCTAGACGTTCATACAGCCATAGTTGGTACAGCGTACATGTCCACTGAAAGGAACTGTGTCGCTGGCCAGGCACTGCCGCGCTAACGATGAACTTACCACTCAAGAGGCAAACAAACCGATACAGGCATGCGTATGCAAACACAGATATATGTAAACAGCCAGAGGACGGCGGCGCATGCGGTGGTAACGCCTATATAAGACTCTATTGCTGATACAATGGCAGGTTATCACGATCTGAGCGAGTTTGTATGATGTGTTACAGTCGGCGCACGAGAGATGGGACACAGCTTCCCCGAGGTAGCGATGAGGTGAGGATTTTGCCGTACGACCATTTCACGAGTGCACCGTAAATATCGGGAATCCAGTAAAACGTGAAATCTCCGACATCGCTGCCGCCGGAGAAAGATCCTAGCACGGGGCCAACGACGAATGAAGAGAATCGTTCAACGCGACAGAAATGCAACCTTTTCTCAGACTGCTGTGGATTTCAATGCCGAGCCATCAAGTGTCAGAGAAGGCTCGTGTACCCTTGCTGACTGCACCACATCAGAAAACTTTACGTCTCGCCTGGGCCCGTCAACACATACAGCCACGGCGGAATAGCCGTGCGCACTGAGGCGTCCCGCTACGGAGCAAACGGTCGTTCCGTGTGGGAGGTTCGAGTCCTCCCTCGGGAATGGGTGTTTGTGTTGTTCTTAGAATAAGTTAGTTTAAGTAGTTTGTAAGTTTAGGGTCCGATGACAGCTGTAGTTACGTCCCATGACTTTACAAACATTTGAACAACGCAGACACTGGACTGTTAATGACTTGAAATATGTTGACTGGTCTTCCGAGTCTCGTTTCCAACTGTATCGAGCGAATGGACGTGTACCGGCATGCAGACAGCTTCATGAATACATGGACCCTGCATGTCAACTGGGAAGTGTTAGAGCTGGTGGAGGCTCTGTAATGTGTGGGGCGTGTTGCAGCTGGAGTTACATGGGAACCTGATACGTCTAGATACGACTTTGGCAGGTGATACGTACGTACTCATTCTGGCTGATCACCTGCATCCATTCATGACCGTTTTGCATTGGGACTTGGGCAATTCCTGCAGGATAGTGCAACACCCACATGTGCATAATTGCTACGGAGTGTCTCCAGGAAATTGTTCTAGGTTGAAACACTTCCACTGTGCACCAACTTCCAAATTTTGGCATTTCTAGCATCAAAATAGTCTTCATGGCACCCTTAGATGATTTTCCGTTATTTCACCCGCTTGATGGTTGAATTTCCAAAAATATCGAAAGACGTGTATTTAAAATTCCAATAAAAAATCTAAATCCGAAGTTTTGTATTTCTTGCTTCAAAATTGCCTTATAGCAACGTATTTTCAAAAAAACCGTCCATCCCGTGTTTCACCCTCTTAGGGATGGGAATATCGAAAAATCTCTCATGCCTACAGTGTAAGATAAACAATTACTACAAATTTCAACTTTCTATCGTCTGTAGATTCACTTTTCAGCGCCGTTTTCTGTCTTTTAGGAACGGATCGAGAACGCGAAATTTCTTTCTTACGCTTTGGCATCTTTCTTGGTAGTTTTACTTTTCATACTGCAATATGCACTTATTTTTCTTTATTCTTACGCTTCTTGCAGAAAATCAACTGAAGAATGTGCATCAAGTTTCGCTGTTTATAACCTCTTTGCTATTATAGTGTCAAAAGTCATCGCTGGTCTTCAGTCCGAATTTTATATAAACTGACGACTTTCAACCACTATATCTGCCACCCTCTTATAGCTATCGACACGGAACTGCTATGGTGTACAACGGGAGACTTTGTACTACAACAACGCAGAGACATCGTGCGCATCCATTGTTAGTTTTTTTCCTGAAGAGCAAAATATTGACAGCTACACGTCGAATTTTATAGAAGTCGGTAACTTTCAACTCCCATATCTTTCACCCCCTTATCGTTATCAACCCTCCACCGCTATAATGCACAATGGGAGAGTGATACCTACCACCACATACAAACACTAGTCGTTTGCGATGTCTAGTTTTGGCTGCAATGTGAAATATAGGCACAAACACCTCAATTTTTTAATATATATTAAGATTTTGGTTTATATTGTGTTGCGATAGTGCATTCTGTAGAAGAATAATCAAGAGTGCCACAGTAAATATCAATCGATATTCGGAATGTCTTGTGTTTATTATTATTAATAGTTTATTTTTAAAAGGAGAGAATGTAGTTATGGTCATCGTATCAATTTATGCAGCTAGAACTGATTTTACCACGGTAAAATCTTTGCAATTTTTATATAGTGTGGCTAACGAAATATCAATCTCGCGTTTTTACGAACGTCACATTACACGTTTCAAATGTTATCTTTTAATGTCAAATTGTGTAAGTTTACACACTTGATAGTCTTGACACATGTTTCAATAAAATGACGTTTATGCCTCTCTGTCAATTTTCATTGTGATCTTTTCCTTTCTGTGAATGTGGTATGAAACCAGTAAGTTGGCATGCCGGCTCTCGACTTCTGATCGGTAGCATTAGTGTTGCTGCTTCGTAAAATTTTATGTCGCCGGACGCTGTTAAAAACCTCCTAGATATGTAGAATAACGTTCACATTCAGATGTTTTCGATGATCCTATTTTTCTTTACTCTGGTGATATTTTACAAACTTGGTACGGAAGGCTAAAAACTGCGTTAATTTATTTTTACTAGTTAACCCCACCACGCCTCGCTGTGGCCGAGTCTGACATGAAATGAATGGGAAAGTAAATAGAGAATTCTTGCATGGATAAGAAAATACATCAATCAGATCAGTACCCTGGTTTCCGTTGCTGTGACATTGGGGAGTGAATCGAAAGTTATACAAAAGGATTTTTTCTCAGAAAGTATTTTATTATAAAGCCAATGTAATAAATATTTTTGTTTGTGCTTTTTCGATGTAAACATAAAGATCAGATTGTTTAGAGACTTTGAGCGTGCGATGTATAATTGCCGTCGATATGAGCAAACTTTTTCTACATTACGTTCATTTACGTCTCTTTCTGCCCATCTCCTTCTCTCGTCCACCTATCTCCTCCCCCTCCTCTTTCTCATACACCTCCTCATCCCTCAATCGTTCCCTTATCTTTGTCCATCTTCAGCTTCCCTTTCCTTTGTCGTCAGCCTCTTCCTTCTTCTGTAAAGATACAAATAATTCAGAGGTCTTATAAGACATTTCGTACCCTCACACCCACTGTAAATCCAAAGAAATAATAATAAAAATTATCCAATCCATTTCATACCTCGTACATAGGCTTCTGTTAATCATAAAACGCTCTAGAGAAATTTCGAATCAATATTTAGGATTCAAGACTTTGTAAATAAAAGTTCAAGAAGCCAATTTTGCCATGGGTATTGGATAGATCACAGGCAGCGGATCGTAAACGTTCTATCAGATATGGTGGATAGCTGCGAATAGAGAATAAGCAGTCCCGGACCAAGGCAAAACAAAACAATCCCACTTTGCGTATGCGTTTTAGCAAGCGGCGCAGTTGTCTGCGTCTGAAATTTATATTCTAGAACTAACCCTTCCAGTCTTAACACTCTGAGTGGACCCAGTGAGCCTTCTCAACCGCATCTGATTCCAGGTATAATCATCATGGAGCATTTTGGTAACCAGAATATTAGGTTAAGCCGTGTGGACAATCCAGCGTCAGTATTACCGGCGCATCTGGTCTTTCGGCATCTGATGCGGCCAAGTTAAAATGCAGTGCGATTCAACACATGTGACAGAGTTCTCTGACCAATTAAAAACAAAAACAAATACACGTTTTGCAACACTTAACATATATACAATTTGCAACCAAGTAAACTTGGAATTACATTAAAAGAACAGATGATTCGAAATTTGGCACTTTAAGAAACACGAATGACGAACAATAAAACAATGGATTTCGGCAATTAATTTCTTTAAAAGTAAAACTGATAAAAGAATACTTAATAATGCTCCACATCTGGATGTTGAATTTGCAACCTCCAAAATTATTTTAAATTTAATAACGGAGGTAAAACTTATTAATAATAGACTAACGATAATTTCGCTGAAATGTGCAAGCAAAACGTACACTTTAATTAATGCCCATATGACAGTCAATGAGGATAAGAGTGAAAAAGCCTGAAAAACTTAATGAAGCTTGCCAAACGTTAGAAAGAATCTCGAAAGTTAATTGAAACCATATTAAAATTTTAATGGGTGATTTTAATGTTCAATTAGATAAACAGAACAAATGTAAGAAAACAGTGGGTGGATTTCTTATGCATAAAAGACAAAACAAAATGGCCAAAGACTTATGGAAAGATGCAAAAAATTTTAAATCATGTCAAAGCATTTTTTTAAACCTTACTAAACAAAAAACATGGCGGACATTTATTGGGAATTTTATAATCGATTATGTACCAATTTCGTATCTCAACAACAAAGAAATTTTAAATTTCAACGCTATACAAGGGGTTAAAATTGATTCTGACCATTATTTCGCGCGGATATAAGTAAAACTACAAGCTCAGCAATTCTTCAAAACAAAAAATGTCATCTCAAAATGTGACACTGCTAAAATGATCCCAGATCTTAGAAGCGAACTTGACAAAATACAATCCATAAATTGGCAAAGCCTAAATAAAAGGTTCATGAAAACAGCAAAAAACGTATTTCGCTTCGAAGAAAGCAAAAAGCACCCTTGGTGGAACGCGGAGTTAAGTCTATGCATGAGACATTCAAATATTGGAACACTACCAAAATGAAAGTATATAAAGTACCTTGTAGTTGTAAGAAAAGAACCATGTAAATTAATCTTACAGACTAAAAGGAACTATGAAAATGCCTAACTTTTAGAAATCGAAAAAGACTTCCAAATGAAGAATGCAAGAAACTTTTATAAAACAAAATAAAACTAACTTCTTACCAGACTCAAAGTGTTCCTTTAAAAAATGAAATGGCAGTTTGGCTCTTGACAACAAGGAAAATTGTAAGGTACTTGCTAAGTATTTGAAAAACTATTACACTGTCCAGAACCAGCGACTAAATTCCAACTACAGCAAACTAATAACACCAACCCTAACTCTCAAGAAATAACTAAACAAATTAAGACTTAAAAACTGCAAAACATTTGGAGAAGTCGGTTTAATTGAAGAACTACTAAAATTAGTTGGTCTTACGATATGAAAAAGATCACTCTCATAATAGGACATATCTGGAAAACTGCACTAATTCATCCACCGTACAAATAAGGCAATAGAAACCTACACTAATAATTACCGAAGAATCTCTCTTCCCCGGTCACATACAAAATTTCCTCACAATGTTTACTTCATCGAGCGCAACAATAGTTGGAACTCTTAATTGTTGAATACCGAGAAGTTCTTAGACCAAACAGAGCGTGTCCAGAACAAATTCTTAGTTGAAAACTCATCCTTAGGCACCAACGGATTTGTAGTAACAACATTGTACGTACATTTGTAGATTTTAGAAAGGCCTGTTTCTCAATTGATAGTTAATCCATTTTCCTAATTTTAAAGGAATAAGGGCTAGATAATAAAAGGAAACGTTAACCCACACTATCTCTAAAGTTAAATTCATAAAGAGAAATTTCTGAACCATTTGATATAAAGACTAGTGTTCGACAGGGAGGTGATTCTCTCCATTACGGTTTAACTGTATTTTGGAAAAGTAATTACAGAATGGCGAGAACAAAAATCGAGTCAGAATACAGATCAATCAATCACGTTAGGTAGTAGTAAAATCAGAATAGATTGCCAAGCCTTTGCAGATGATCTGGCAATTTTAACAAGGGATATTACCACGGCTCAAAAACAAATAGAGATTCTTGCGAAAAATTAGTAATATCTGACACGCAACAAACTAGGACCAAAGTTTTTGAACACGAAATATGCAAAAATATAAAGGATTTCAGTATTTAAATACTTACGGGAAATCACACAAATGTTCAAAATGTTTGTAGAGCTTATGGGACTTAACTACGGGGTCATCAGTCCCTAAACTTACAAACTACTTATGAACTAGCTAATACTAAAGACGGCACAAATATCCATGCCCAAGGGGGGATTCGAACCCCCGACCGTAGTGACCGTGCAGAACGTGACTGACGCGCCGCATATCGCTCGGCCACCGCGGCCGGCAATCATACAAGATAAGTGTCTGGAAAATGCTGCAAACAAAATCTGCTGTTAAAAAAATTGAAACTGCATTCAGATTAACGCAAAATATTTGTAATAAACAATCACTTTCTGAATTCAGTAAACTTAGGCATTACAGCACTGTACTCAAACCTGTATGTCTTTATGGAGCAGAAACTACAATTTAAAATAGAAAAAAGGATGTTGAAGACATTGAAAGGAGAGAAGGTTTATTAGGAAAATATTAGGACCCAAAATTACCGATGGAGAAACTTATAGTCTGAGAAATAATAAGGAAATACATTATTACATGAGGAAACGAAGACAAAAATTTTATGAGAAATATTTGTTAAGCTTAAGGGACTTAACTACGGGGTCAACAGTCCCTAAACTTACAAACTACTTATAAACTAACTTATACTAAAGACAACACTAACATCCATGCCCGAGAGAGGATTCGAACCCCCGACAAGGAACGGCCTCGCTCATCGAAGCAAACATTAAAAGAATGGCACCCACTAGAATGAAAAAGAAAATAGTATAATTTTACGAAAACAGAAGTAAAGGCCCCCACAGACGAACGACGAATCGTAGCGATCCGTTGCATGTGCGATCCATTGCTTCAAAGATGGAACGCGTGTGGGGAAATCCCATGCTATCTTTGTGCATCGCAAGTGTGATTTCAATAGGGACTGATGACCCCGTAGTTAAGTCCCATAAGCCATACAAACATTTCAACATTTGTGATTTCAATAAGCCTCCCAGTTTCAGTTGCAAACATTACGTTTGTGTGTGTCCATAGTTTTTGTCTATTTATTTCCACCAAAAAGATGGCCACTTGTAGTAGGGATTTTATTGTTGAATTCATAGAACTGTTCCACGAACAGGAATGTTTGTGGAACGTGACGTGTAAGTCGTATCACGACAAGTTGAAACGGGAAGAATGTTTGAAGATTCTTTTAGACAAAGTCCTCAGTGCAAATTCATCTGCCACGAAAGGCCTTGTTATGAAAAAAATTTATAATCTGCGAACTGTATTCAAAAACGAATATAGAAAAGTTATGAATTCGTATGTCTCAAGAATTACCATGGAAGAAATACACTAGACACAACTATGGTATTGGAACAACTTAATGTTTTTGAAAGATGACGCCGAGCCGTACTATTGTACAGTTAGTTCAATGCGTCAGGTGAGTAAATAACATGTTAATTATTATTTGATGTGTGGGTATTTATTTTTTGGCAATATTGAAATACTCGATACCACTCGTCTGCTTTTGTCAGGGGTCCAAACGGACGGGTAGTACTGCGTTCTTGAGTCACTATTTATTAGTATTTCAGCGGGCTTATTATGCAATTGACATCACCTGAAACTATACACGTACGTGAAGTTGTGAGTTAAATTCAGTTTTTCCGTCACTTAGAAATTGAATCTAATTGTGTAATTTACATTCTCGTATATCTCATACCTATCTTCACAATATAGGCCTAAATTAATAAATATTTATTTTTGCCGTTATTTATCTGCATTTAACTAATAAAAGCAGACACTTTTTCTTACAGATTCACATCACAACGTACACTTGACAAAAATGAAAAATTATGATTACATATACGATGTAACTAGCTTCACAGTTATTATCATTTCATTTACTAGTAGGTCTAATTATGGTTCTTTCACATTAGTTTGCAGGTATTCTTCCACTGAACAATATACTAGTTTTTTAAGCACAGCCTCTAATACTGCTTACATTTAGTTATAGAAAGGTTATTATATAACTGTTCCTTGACAGTCATGAATTTGGCGTGTTTCACATGAAGTTGTTTATGCTCCTGTGAACATGTAAATTCACTTTCATAATAAATTGCTGTATATTTTCTTTGATGTATATAACATACATTATAGGCCTACATATTATAAAACCTTCACAGTATCATTTTGGTAATGCTTCTCACAAAATTTCTAAGACACTGTTATTGAATATATATATATATATATATATATATATATATATATATATATATATATATATACTGCTTCTTTTTTACTTTCTGAAGGTAGTTTGAATGCAATGAGTTTCTCCTGAATAGTAGGCCTATCCTATAATGCAGTTTGAATGAAAAATTATAGAATTGGCATGTAAGACATTTCTGGAACTATATAGTTTGAGAGCTCATCAACATATATAATTAGAAATGGACTAAGGACAAAGTCTTGTTGGATAAATCTCTTAATCTAAATTACTTTTGAGCTTTCTTGTTTCCATACACTAATTCTTTCCTGCTACTTAGGTAAGATGAACCTCAATGTAATATTTTAGCTAAATATTATAGCATTACAACTATTCTGTAATAACCCCACGTGATATATAGCCAAAGACAATGATGGCCCTTTTCATCAACTTTGTGAATTTTAGTGAATATGCTTTTCAGTGGGTTTAAACAGGCTGTTGTTTTGTAAATTGATTTTCGCAAAATACTTGCATATATCTGTATTTATACATCTTGCATTGATTTTACATGTTACTGGCATATAGTATGTGGTATATTTGTGTTACCCTTTTTGTATACTGTAAGTGTAAATGTAATTTTAAGGAATTCAAGAACAGTAAAATCATCTGGCATCTTTAGAAGATAGAGAAAAAGCGTTGTAAATTTCAGAATTAGACTCATTCTGAAATTTATCTTTGGTTTCCTGTTCTGGAGCTCTTCAAATTTTTACTGAGTTTGCACTGTTTGTCGCAGTTTTCCTCTGTGATTCAAAAATATTGCATCAGATCTATCAACGTTTCATGATAGAAGGTTAGTTTCACAGTTTAAAAAAATATTGTAGTTAATTCGGATAGTGGTTTCTTCCTTCCCTATGTCTATTTCACTTTTTATCACACTACAGTTTGCATCGCATTGATTTTTAGACTTTAAAATATACTCATTAACTTAGATTTTTGCTGTTTGAAGTTGTGAGTTTTCTTACATTCATTCCTACATGCAGTTTTTAGTTCTCATTACTGGTATTAGTTTGTTTGCTTCGACATAAGTAAAAGAGCTCTGAAATAACTGAGATGTGGCGTGTACTACTACTTGTGCCTATTGTTAGTGTTCAATATGTACGAAAGAGGATGTCAGGTAGGCTGCTACCTAGTGTCTTTTTGTGATGGAAATGTGTAAAGAAGCATTTATTATGTTCCACACTATGTTCCAAGTAATGGCTCATTACAAGTACCATACTAAAATACTTAATATTATTAAGTCTGCAAGTGTTTCTGTATTAAACTTCTTGAACGTTGATTGAAAATACTGTGAACATCTGTACTTATACACTTGATTAATGTTGTCTTCAGTATTGATATGTATCCTATATTTTTAGTCCAATACGGTAATGAAGAAACACTGAATCAAAGTGCACTTTTACTGTTGTTTGTTTAATATATTTTTATTATTTTGTTTACATAATTGTAATGTTGTAATTGAACATACGTTGGGAAACATGAACAATAGTACTTATTAAAATTAGACAAAGTTTTATTGCCTGGTACTGTGCCAGAAATTTTGAAATAATTAACGTACATTTCTCATACCTGATGAGCAGTAGCGTTTGACACTCTTCTACTCCTCTTTAGTTTGAGCAGATCGGATTCGCAACAGGTTTCTGTTACGGCTGAGTCATAACAGTCACTGTCAAAACAATCTGATGAAGAATATGTGTCAGGGCTGATTCTCAGGAGGATATTATGTAATATGCAACAGGCCATTACAATAGCAGATATCTTTTGCCAAATCAACCTTTATTTGCGTCTTCAGAACCCGAAATGTTGCTGCCATTATTTCAAAAACATTCTCCACTATCCTCCTCGGCCGCGAAAGTCTGTAATTGAAAATTCTCCTCTTGCTTGTCAGTTGATTTTTACCAAAGTGCTTGAGAAATTTTCGATGCAATGAGACTACCTGTTCACCAACATACACTTAAGATATTGACCATCCATTGACATCAAATTGTGAAGGTAATTTCAATATTTCTTTCATAAGTTTCATATAGAATTCGGTATTTATTATCACACCAATGATAATAAACACACCCATTTGTATCAAAATGAAAATAAATAAGTTCATAATTTGCATTTACATTTGCAATGCCGAAAAGCATTTGACTGTGGGTGTGCTTATAGTAAAAATTATGTACCAGACTCAGGTCGAGGCACAGACGACATAAGTTTCCGTCTATTGTTCCAAGGCAGTTAGGGAAATTCAATTTACGTTCAAACTCCATTGCAATCTTCATCCACTCCTTATCTGCTCTGTATTACATGTTCCAGGGTATGTAAACACAAAAAGAGCTTGAAGGAAGAGGAGGAGGAAAAAGATGAACCTGAACCTGAACAACCAATGCTCATAGATTACTGAAGTTGCACCAAAGAGATTTTTCAAGAGAAAAATAGTAAGTCAGAGTGACAAAGATCTCTCAGTTATAGCAGATACATTACGTAGGATGCATAAAACTGACTCAGAAACTGTATTTGGTCAGTATGTTGGCTGCAGTTGAGGACAAAGCCTAGTATGTAATGACTATGTGCAGAAAGATTTATAAATGAAGTTTTGTTCCAAGAACAAATCGGAAATTTGTGTTACAATTCCGAACTTAAAACGAATACTATTCAAGTTAGAAATAAGTTCAATGTATTAAAAAGTGACATTCATAACTTTGTTTACATTTTTGACCCTCGTTCTTGGTGTCCATTTTTTTAAGTGTACATTTCATAAAATAAAAGTTTAGTAGAAATAAAATTTTCATTGTATGCATTACCCTGTAGTAGTCCTTCAGTATTAGATGAATAGCTCCACATGTTTCTGGAATGATTTTTCCCAAGAACTGTGCTGATAACAAAGTCGAAAACTTGAGATATTCATATGATCGTCCTGTTGCTGTGAGACGTTCGTGAGCTGATATTGATTTCCTCATCTTTGTATCTCCTTTTTTTTTTTTTTAATTTCTGGCGTAACAATTCTCAGCAATTCCAGATAAGTACTTTCAGACATGCGCATGTAATTATGCCAATCTTTTGGGTGAAATCGTAGATCTTTGAGGTAAATTCATCTGAGATGACTTTTGTTTCTTTAAAATCCACTGTTTTGTCCAAGTTTTTCTTCTTTTCCGCGTATTAAAATCACGAAGTACAATTACAGTGGCAGCTAAGCGCAGAAGTTCACTTTTTATATATATATATATATATATATATATATATATATACTACAACGCGACACTCGAAATACTGGCTGAGATTGCTAGCAAAAATTGCATGCGGGTGGAGGGGCGGTGGCGTGTGATAGATCTCACGAGATATGCATGCGCGGGATTGCTGCCATCTGTCGCTCGTGTGTGGGTGCGATCAGGAGAAAAGTGAGCCAATTAAATGTATCGCAACGATTAAGGAGGATCTTAAAGTAGCCGGTATAAATTAGGTGGGCGTTACAGATAGAAAATAACTCTGAAGAAAGATAATTGATTGGAAAATTGGACAGAGAGAAATTTAAAAAGACGCACTGGAACACCGTGTTCTCATGAAAGAGTAAGACTCCATTCTGGGAGGATGAAAAATTTGGACACAAAGGAAAGACAATCATCAAATGCGGCATTAATGAATTGTACCTAGCGTGATCCATTTGGGCCCATATGAAAATAATAAATACTAAATTTAGGATACTCTTAGAAATAGAGAAATTTACCTAAAATTATAACTTTGATGTTATGCAAAAACATAGTAGTGGACGGTAAACTGTTAAGATTTATAATCAGGTGAAAGTATAGACAAAATTTAGGTTTATAAAAATTTCTTATATATAATATTTCTTGGTGATATTAATGGCTTGGATGAAATATTAATCTTTCACAAAATTTTGATTTAAATATATTTGCTTGTGTGAATGGGTTAGAAAGAGATAGAAAGCAAAAGAGAAATACGTGATGATCAATGTTATAATTTTATGTAAAACCAGCTGAAAACCTGGCGTTTCCCCTGCACTTCTTTATTATTCCTCTCTCTGCCCACCTTCTCTTTCGTTCTTGTCCATCTCCATCTTCCCCTTTCTGTGCCAAGGACCACGTACCTCTGTCCGATTTTTGCTCCACCTCCTCAGTCAATTGCCTCCTCCACCTGTGATAATTACATAACTCATTCAACTTTCATGGTCATCAGTGTGTCTAAATTTCAAGAAAGGTTCCTCCGCTAGTGACCGTATGAAATCTTAGGTAGACTGATGTTTCTCTTGTTTCGAAGGTTAAGTGTGCAAAATTTCATCAAAATTCAAATAAAACTGTAGATTTTGTCGAATATCATAAGTTAAGTTTCCTCTGTCATGCACCCTATAAAATTTTACGTACATTGTGACTTTCCTGTTGTTCTGAAGAGTAAGAGTGCGATTCGCAATCGCCCAAGGCAGAGCGTAAAATACTTACAAATATGGTGTAGCGGTTTTCATGACGTCATATCTCCTAAACTGTAAGCCGTATAATGAAATAATATGGTAGGTAAATTTATTGATATAAATGGATATTATTTGCAAAAAAATGTAGTAGTAAAAAAGCAATAAAGTTAAACGTCTTTCACAATGCGAAAGTTTTTCAAGCATCTGAGTGTTCATGACGTCGTATCTCCTGAAGTATGTGTCTTACAGTGATATAATTATACCTGTAACCCTCATGAAAGCTACATGTTGACAGTGTTTCATGGCAGTTGGATTAACGGTACGGCAGCGCATGAAATATGAACAAAAAGCATTCATTTTATATGTATGTGAAATTCTGTGTGGGAAAATTGTCTAATCGGGAGTTACACGATGTATGTTTGGTGTGACTGCTCTTGTAAAACAAAGCAGACTGTAAGCCAAAATAATCAACAGGTTAAAATTAATTATTATTAACATTTTGGGGAATGTTGGGTACATTGTTTTATTTTTATTTTATACCATAAAAAGGTGCTGACAAATATGGATGGAGCATTAATACAGTATAAACAATTTACTGTTTCTATTACGAAAGTCGTGGACTTCTTATAACATGCATGCCTACGAGTCGAACAAACAAAATCTCCTTTTTTTGAAGACGGTTAAAATAGTGATCAGTAAGAATGTGAAAAACGAATTAACTTCCCTGGTCTAGACAATAAAATACGATATTTTTGTTGCCACAAAACGAAAGAAGGGTAAAATAGCGGTACCTCAAGAAAACTATTATTTTGCTAGTGATACTACACATGTGAAAAGGAAATATAATCATATTTGGTTAAATTTACGTGTTAGCTTATTTACTCAGAAAGATTGAAAGGTGCGTGTTGTTTGTTTTCCGTTTTACGTTCGTCGAAACCTGTACGTGGTGCACAGCGATCTCTGATTATGCGACGATGCACTAAGTATAAAATACACAAAGTTGATGCAAAGCACATATAGTCAATGGCACAGAGAGTTGTGTGCGTCTGCCAATTTTTTTGCGAATGTAAAGCAAATGAAGAATTATTATAACCAGGCCATGAAATTGCTACCCCTTTGATCATAGAGCTGCGTCTTACAAGGACAGCAAGTCACCAACAATATAGGGCGCCGGCCGCGGTGGCCGAGGAGAGTGAGGCGCTCCAGTCACGGTCTGCACGGTCACTACGGTCGGGGGTTCGAATCCCCCCTCGGGCATGGATATTTGTGCCGTCCTTAGTATAAGGTAGTTGATAAGTAGTTTGTAAGTTTAGGGACTGATGACCCCGTAGTTAAGTCCCATAAGCTTAACATACATTTGAGCAATATAGGGCAAAACATCCAGCTGGCTCGGTAACCGAGTATTTTTGTCGCTCCCTGTACGTGCTCTATTTGGATTCATTACATCAGAGGCGAAGTTTGACAAAGAGCTGTCACCAGCGTTTGCTCTTTCATTTTTACACCCTGCCCAGATAGTAAACATGTTGGCTCCTAAATAAAAATTAAAAATAATATGTGGAGGAAGGATCAACATTTTATGAATTAGAAGGGATCACAGCAGAAGCCGTACTATGGCACACTTTTTGGATATACAAGTAGGAAAACTTTGAAACTTTGGGGACAACAGAATTAAACCAACTAGGAGAATCTATTTATCCAAAGGTGACAATGGCCCAAGAAATTTTACTGGCAATGCCTTATTTGACAAAAACAGTTGAAAGTTCATTCAGTACACATGGCTGTGATTAACAGTGATCGAAGACAGGGTAAATGGGCTTTGTATGTTCTGTGTACAGAAAAGAAACCTGCGGCTAGTACGGTGATTCTTTCACGGAAGCATGCGACTGTGAGAATTTGTGACGGACGGAAGGCATGCTCCAGACTGCGAAGTGGTTTTGCCGACTGCAGGTCCACAGCGGAAACCATGGTTCGAATCCTTGGCCAACACAAATTTTCACTTGTCACCGAAGAACTATTTCAGTGCAAACCAAAGGCTCGGGTAAAGGAAAAGCTTTCTTCATTCAAAATCCTCAAATAACCACATTAAACTTTAGGGTGAACTGATGGCGCTCTACACCTAGCTACCTTCCAGGATGGATGGCTTCAGAAAGCCTCTCTCCAGGTCACGAGGAAAGCTGATCAACATGAAAGATGCTTAAGAGATTGCGCACAGGTGTTGGAAGATCGAAGATGCGAATTTCCTAGCGACTCGACGCTATGTGAAAGTGGCGAAGAACAAACAATGAGCCGTCTTCTTGAATGCAAATTGTGTCCAACAAGATGCTCTCCCAAAAATGTGACTGACGCCATCAGGGAGGCATTTGAAGTGGCCGCATAATAGTCACGGCATATTTAATTACATTTGTGAAGGTCGTAATTATGCCCATAAATGATGTTTGTAGAAACAGTATTTAGATTTTTACTTTGTTTTGTACGTTTACTGCCTTGTTTTTCTTGTTGTGTATAAGTCCTAACGTATGTATGTTTCTGACACGATTAAATAATACCCTAATGCAGTGAACGAAAATATTTTCCATCTTTCCCTCTTTCCCTCTCACCACAGTAGGTGTGAAACAATGCTGGAAACAATGATATTTTCAGACTCAAAGTACGTAATTTAACGAATAACGTAAATATGACAGGAGCCTTACAAAATACTTGTAGAAACGTTTCTTGAGTGTTATTCATCTTCTGGGGCCCACTCCAGGTTAGGTAAATACACTGCTGAAATTTTCCGCATGCGTTTGAGGGTACATGAGATGCAGATGATTATCATATCAGCGCAGGCGCGGCCGTTAGTAGAACCTTCAGCAAGCGCTATATAATGGGAGAACAGGAGGCTGTGTGGACGTACTGGAATTGTTGTTTCGTGCGCTTCTTTCGCCTAAGCGGCTTCAGTATGCTTGGAAGAAGACAGCGAGCGTCTTTCGAGGACGGTTCTGTGTTCGACCGAGGAAGAATAGTTGCCTCTAAACATTGCCATTTTTCCTTCAGAGAAATCGGTAATCGTACCGGGTATAACCAAGCAACTGCGACGCGGATCTATAATAAATGGATGCAGGAGACATTTTAAGATTTCATTTGACTCTCCGCAAGGCGTCCATCGCTGAGTTTACCCTTGTGTGAACGTCACGTGCGATCGCGCCGGCAATTGTGGGATAAATGACGGACATGGACTACCGAGAATAAGAAATAACGACATTGTTTTTACTGACAAATCCCAATTCTACCTGCAATACGAAAACGATCGGATTAGCCTGGATTCACCTTGGTGAGAGACTGTTGCCTTAAGCTTCGCTACACTGGACCTGAACCAGCTATTACGGTTTGGTGTGCTATTCGCTCCCCCCTAGTACTTGTTGCTGGTGCACTAACCAGCCAGCGTTATATTTGTGAAGTGCTGGAAACTGTTGTTCGGTCGTAGCTTCTGAGTTCTCCCACGGCGACATCGCAACAGGGTAACAGGCGACCACTCGTGACAGGAAATGTTCCAGCAAGACTTCTTCGTCGCCCGTCAGACTGCATTGTTACCTTCCTTCCCCCCCCCCCCCTCCCCATCCCAGTCAATCGCCTATCAGAAACGTCTGGTTGATGATTGCGCAATACACCAGATCAACATTGGCAAAATGTTTTTTGTCCTGATCATAAGTTAGATTAAGTAGTTTGTAAGTCTAGGGACCAATGCAGTTTGGTCCCATAGCTTCACACACTTTGAACTTTTATTATCTCGCAAATAAAACTGTAATATATTCGTTCCTTCTTGGTGTTTCGTTTTCGGTGGTCGGCAGTGTGTAAAACAAACAATGACTCCAACGAAGATTGGCACATTTCGCGGCAACACTTAGTACTGATTTCAACATATACTTAACGTCACATGAATCTGTGTTTTTAGCATTTCGTCTTCTGTACTAGTGTTATCTCCCAAATAAACGAGTCTGTCATGTCTTTGGTACTTCTTAGTGTTTAGTTTTGGGTGCACACACTACTGAAATAACTTCAACGAACATTGGGAGATTTTGTCATGGGGTCGTTTACTAAGAGTAAGAACTTTTGTTTTTCGTTTCGAATGTCCAGCACTGTATAAGAGAAATAATAACTCCAATTAAGATTGGCACATTTCGTCGTGGGATCGTTTACTAAGCGTGAGAGCGTTACGGCTTAGTTCGGTTAACTCCAGTCACGCTACAAGAAACGCGGGTATATCACTGATAGATTTAGTGTTGAAATTCTGCGAGAGAATGTTGCAAGAAGAATCGGGCAAGATGTTACTTCCTTCCACATATGCCTCGTTAAAATATACGGCAAGAAAAGCAGCGAATTTACAGTTCATGCGCACATTTATCGACAGTCGTTCGCCCTGTTCCCTTTCAGCTCCTGAATAACCCATAGCCATTGGCCCATCTGAACCCATTGATTCCAACATCAAATGGCAGTCATCACATGAGAACAGCGATATATCTGGACCATAAACTACAGTTTTCGTAGGCTACGCTCCTTCTGCTGTTGAATTACAGCACCTGCAGGGTTACTGCTTCCTCTTCTTCTACTTCCAGGTTGCATAACACAATTTTCTCATAAATAAACATCTTCAAATTCGATTTCAGAGTTAAAAACAGACTGCGAAATCTTTCTTTAAGTACTTCACGCAGTTACTACGAAATGTTCAAATGATTCAAATGTTTGTTAATGTATGGGATTTAACTGCTCGGTTATTAGTCCCTAGCTTACAAACTACTTAAACTAAGTTAAACTAACCTAAGGAGAACACATAAATTCATGCCTGAGGAAGGACTCGAACCTCCGACGGGAACTCCGCGCGCACTGAAGCACGGCGTCCCAGTCGGCACGACTATTCTGCCGCGGTTGCTACCAAACATTAACATTTTTATGTAAGTACAACCTAAAGCGTCTGTTATGAGGTGTGATAAAAAAGTAACGGGTATTTTTTTATTATTATTATTTTCTTGACTGTTGGGCCTACGGTAAAATATTGTCTTTAAACGACGTTATAAGGGAAGTTCCAATATCACTGATTAAAATTTTAATTAATCATTCACGGCAGACACCTGTTTTTCTTTACAAATTATGAATTACGTAAAAAATTGTGTTGTAACTGAATGTTAGCCGGCCGCGGTGGCCGAGGGGACTAAGGCGCTTCAGTCACGGTCCGCACGGCCACTACGGTCGGGGGTTCGAATCCCCCCTCGGGCATGGATATTTGTGCCGTCCTAGTTCGTAAGTAGTTCATAAGTCGTTTGTAAGTTTAGGGACTGATGACCCCGTAGTTAAGTCCCATAGACTTTACAAACATTTGAACATTTAACTGAATGTTATATCATCGTTTGTCATGGGGTCGTTTACTAAGAGTAAGAACTTTTGTTTTTCGTTTCGAATGTCTAGCACTGTATAAGAGAAATAATAACTCCAATTAAGATTGGCACATTTCGTCGTGGGATCGTTTACTAAGCGTGAGAGCGTTACGGCTTACTTCGGGCCGGCCGCGGTGGCCGAGGTGACTGAGGCGCTCCAGTCACGGTCAGCACGGCCACTGCGGTCGGGTGTTCGAATCCCCCCTCGGGCATGGATATTTGTGCCGTCCTAGTTCGTAAGTAGTTCATAAGTAGTTTGTAAGTTTAGGGACTGATGACCCCGTAGTTAAGTCCCATAAGCTTAACAAACATTTGAGGAATGTTTCCTGAAAGTTTGGCGGTACCTTTTTGTAACGCCCTGTATAGTGGAACACAGGATACATTATAAATCAGACGTCCGCTATGCAGCAGTTGGATTAGATCTCTCCTTTTTAAGTATCATTTCATTGCTTCACCTTTATCTTTAATGTCTCTAACAAAGAGTATGTTTGAAATTTTGTTTCCTGCTTTAAAAAGCGGCAAAACAAGCTTCCCCAATGCTTCAACAGGTTTTCTAGGAGGATGCTATATGCCGCACACTAGTTTTGAGTGGTGTGAGAGAGCCGCTCGGGAATGGTCGTGCGTGCTAAGGCGCCTTGCTGCGGAGTGCGTGACGGTTCCCTGTCGGAGATTCGAGTTGTCCCTCCGGCATGGGTAGTGTGTGCCTTGTTCTTAGCATCAATTAGCTTAAGTAGCTACAAGTGACCAGAGCTGGTGTTACTCGTAAGACCCAGAATCCAAGCAAGCGAAAGCCGCTGGAAGAGTTCCATAAAATAATAATAATAATAGTAATTAAAAATACAGGACAAGAGAGGTCGAAGGTGAATACGCTGATTATTTGCTGTTTCTATGTTCGTGGAATCGTGAACTGGACTCGCATTCGGGAGGATGGTGGTTCAAATCCACCTCCGGCCATCCAGATTTAGGTTTTCCGTGATTTCCCTAAATCACTCCAGGCATATGCCGGGATGGTTCCTTTCAAAGGGCACGGCCGATTTCCTTCCTCATCCTAACCCAAAAACTCCGAGCGTTCGCTCCGTCTCTAATGGCCAAGCTGTCGACGGGACGTTAAACCCTAAGCATCCATCCATCCGTGGAATCGTTCACCCGGAATTTGTTCCCGCTGGCCTCTGGCTTGACTCTTAACCAGCAGAATCTTTGGGGGGACTTTTAAGAAGTTTCGTAGAGGATGTGCGGTGAAGACGCCCGAAACTTTGGCGATCAGGAAACTGGTGCCGCCATGACAACACTCCCCTACAGGCTGCCTTGCCTATGAACCGCTATTTGACCAGTCACGGAAGGTCTGTCATTCCCTACCCTCCGTATTTCCACGAGTGACAATTTTCTGATCCTAATAATGAACAAGACGTAAAAGGAAAGCGTTTTGATGATGTAGTGCCTATAAAACCAACTTTCAGAAGGGGAATTGACGATATTACAGTTGAACAGTTCCAGCGGTGCTTCAAACAGAGGGATAAATGTTTTGACAGGCCCATTGCATGTAATACAGAGTACTTTCTAGGACATTAAAGGAATTTTGTAAAAATAGTATAAAATACATTTTAATCACGAGAATTTTGGGTTCCCGCCAAATGGGTTACGGTTCTGTTGGCTTCTTAGACACATGTGTAACGCGTTAATAAGATGATATAATTCATATTTATGTCTTCAGTTGATAAGATTTTATTATTTTTCTGAAAATCGAGTGAAAAGCGTAAATAATTGTTTTGTTTCCTCAACTGATATCAGAAATCCCTTCTTCATTCTTTCATAGACATATCTGAAATGGAGAAGATACTAAAGTTATGCTTATTCATTCATGCAAATCACTGTCATGACGGAATAGCTGTCGGCCGCGGTGGCCGAGGGGACTGAGGCGCTTCAGTCACGGTCTGCACGGCCACTACGGTCGGGGGTTCGAATCCCCCCTCGGGCATGGATATTTGTGCCGTCCTAGTTCGTAAGTAGTTCATAAGTAGTTTGTAAGTTTAGGGACTGATGACCCCGCAGTTAAGTCCCATAAGATTTACAAACAAATTTAAATTAAAATTTACGGAATAGCTGCGTCAAATACATTCTGCACAGTATGTGGTCCAGGCGAGACTCATTCAGTACTCCATTGCAGTGTGAAAATTTTTCACTATTGAATCCAGGTGACGGAAGATTTATATTCAAAAACTATATTTTATGCACAATGTTAATCTTTAGCGGTATATAATTAAAAGTATTCCGTCAAGACGTAGAACGTAAGATTGTAGTGTTGGCAAATTCTCATGAGGTTACAGCATTTCTGTGATATCGATTGCTTTTCTCATCCAATTTGATAATTCCTTTATATCTCAGAATTGGAGATTACAAGTTTCAAATGTAATAAAATCTTTAGCTATCCAGTTTTGTTTTCTTTTGAAAAGGAAACTAACATTTGATTCACGAACTAAAATACGTTTTCTTTACTTTACGTGTACAATGACGTATAATGTGTTTCTAGTTGTATATGAAATATTAATAAACGAGTCTCGCAGACCATCGTATAGTGCCATATAAGCCATACTGAATATAACTTTTTGGTGGTTTCCCTTTCAGCTGAGCGCTATTTTGGTACTTCCCTTCAAATAAGTCAAATATGACATACACCGATGAATCACTGCGTTAGAATACAGATATTCTCTTGTTGTCCTTTGTGAAATGTTCAAATGTTTGTAGAGTCTATGGGACTTAACTACGGGATTATCAGTCCCTAAACTTACAAACTACTTATGAACTAGCTAATCCTAAGGACGGCACAAATATCCATGTCCGAGGGGGGATTCGAACCCCCGAGCGTAGTGGCCTTGCAGATCATGACTGGAGCGCCTCAATCCCCTCGGCCACCGCGGCCGGCTGTAGTCCTTTCGAATAAATTTAGTAAGCTACTTATTTAATAGATCAGGTAAGATTTCATTGCGTAAAGCTCTATCTTTTGATGGGTAGAATGGTGTGACGCCCAGAAAGTAGTAATTTTGTCTATGTAAATACCCGACCCCTAGATAAGATATTTTTTTATTATTAGTGTGTAGCTTGTAGAAATTTTCAATTTGCGATGAAATCACTGTTTACACACATTACACCTCTTTAGAAATCTACAAAATTCGTTTACGGTATTCACGAAGTTGAACTACTTATAAATTTGTGCAGTATCGTAAATCTTGCTACTTGAAATAGTCATAAGACTTGGCAAAATATTCAAATGTTTGTAAATCTATGGGACTAAACTACTGTTGTTATCAGTCCCTAAGCTTAAAAACTACTTAAACTAACATTAACAAACCTAAGGACAAAACACACACACACACACACACACACACACACACACACACACACACACACACACACACACCCATGCCCGAGGGAGGACTCGGCCATCCCATCACGACTAAAAGTTGGCACTGACAACGAATGTCCCCCTTTTCATTTTAGAATGATCATGACAGAGTAATTTCATGTTAGTTATAAATCAACATGATATGTGTAAGAGGATCATCTTAACAACAGCTTAGCCCCTATTACAAGTACAAAAAGAGTATAACATTAACCAGTTCTCGGAAAAACTACGAATTGTTACTAAGAGTTTTCGTAGGCATACATATTTTTAAGGGATATGGTATTCATTTCGGAGAAATTCTATAAACAGTCCTTCGATAAAGCAAGTGACATGCTTTCCTTGCCGGCCGCGGTGGCCGAGGAGACTAAGGCGCTTCAGTCACGGACTGCACGGCCACTACGGTCGGGGGTTCGAATCCCCCCACGGGCATGGATATTTGTGCCGTCCTAGTTCGTAAGTAGTTCATAAGTAGTTTGTAAGTTTAGGGACTGATGACCCCGTAGTTAAGTCCCATAAGACTTACAAACATTTTAACATTTGAAATGCTTTCCTTCTTTAGGCTCCTCTGAGGTGGACACTCAGCATTCAAAGCACGCGTTTTCCTTACGGGTGGCAGAAGAAGATATTTCAGTCACACCGCGTCACAGAATCGACACAATACGACCCCTGTGGTGACGTAAAGCCATGAATTCTACTCTTTTCACATTCGGAAACCGAAGTTCGGCACATCGTAACTCTGCACCCTCACTGGGCGTGATATGACACCTTTAATAAGAGTGTAATGCGACCGCGACGTTGTACCGTATACAGTGTGGAGCCACCAGCGTCCGTTACAAACCATTCGTTGAAATTAGAACATGACCCGAAGCAGGAAAGAGTGTTTATGCTTTTTCAGCCCCTACAGTTTCGCACTTCCCTGGTACGTTATCATGGGGGAGAGGCGGGTGTGAGGTTTAATATTGACTCATGCGTGAATAAAACAGCAAAGGGTTCTATAAGAGCGCCCCCCTTTCCGGGTGAGATTCTAAATCCATTCCGAAAACATGGTTGTAAACGTAAGGGACTTAAGTGCAGAGTATGTCAGTCCCTAGGCTTAAAAACTACTTTAACTTATACTAAGGACAATACACACACCCATGCCCGAGAGAGGACTCGAACCTCCAACGGCGAGTAACCACGCACTCCCCAGAAAGGCGCCTTAAAACGCTCAGCCACTCCACTGTGGCCATCCATTCACATCCGCTGTTGCACTGGCACAAGATGGCAAAATTTCCGGGATTTGAAATTCTGAATGGCTTAACCTGACTGAGGCAAATAAATTACGTGGAGACTACGAATGCGTGAAGTCCTCCCTGTGGACTCATCGTAGGGACTCTGTCGTCCTTTGCCGGTTGCACACCGTTCATCTCCGCGTGACGACCCTCGCCAGTGTCGCTGTGGTTCTCGTGTCACTGCCGGACTGTCCTCATCTAACCGCTCTGAGGTAGTTATTATTAATATTATGTACTAGCTGTAAAACCCACTATTCACTGGGTGTATATGCATTTTTCCAGTGCTGTATTAGAAACGAAAATAAAAATTCGGCAAAGATTTCATCTTCATGTAATCATGAAAACAGCTTAGAAATTGTGCAACAGTAAAACAAATAAATTTGCAAAATGTGCAAAATTATATACAGGGTGTTTCACTAAGTGTGTTTTACTCTGTAACTTAAAAAATAATAGGTGACGGGAAATTTTAATGCGGTAGGTCAACAAAAGAAATGTTACACTTTCTGCGGAGCTATGAACATAGTTTATTGTATCATTTTCCAAAGAGTTACAGCACAAAGATATAATTTTTTAAATGGAACAATAGTTTTTCTATCGTGCATTGGATTCGTTGAAACCAGCTGCGTCCAAATCAATTTAAGCTACATTCCTATCACTGTTAGTTTGGAAGCTACAACCCTTCAAAGTTTAGGGGGCGGAGGCTACAACAGCGTAATCGGTAAACAACCTGTGCATTGTCAGTCACTTTCAGATAATTAATATTTTGAGCTTGATTCATTTAAATGCTTTACACCTGAATAAGATTTTTTTGTATTATTTATTTCATTGGCACCATCTCTAACATATAAATACACAAATGTAAAGAGCATTACACTGAATACAAAACGCGAAATTCACAAACAAATTTCATAAGTTCTGAGCATACGGTTTCCAATCAGACAAACCGTTCTAATAAATCTTTCCCAATGAATGAAAAATAGGACTTACAATCTCGGAAAAAATTAAACATCTGACCAATCTTAGTATTAGTTCGATTCCAGCGTCTTACTAAGTGAAAGGAGAAGCATTTATGATGAAAATATCAAACAAGGAAAAAAAAAGTCGCGATAGTTATGTCTGAAACATGTAATTTACTTTATAAAAACAACGTAACGATTACGCTGTAACTGCTGGTGATGTGTTGTAAATAAAAATGGAAAGCTCCTGATCAATGATTGCCATAAAGAGCAAAACTCTCCAGAATATCCATTTTGAATAGTCAAATGACGACACCATGAAGCGATTACAGTACTCGCAAGACAGGTACTTTATTTAGGGTGAATGCACATAAGGCGGAACCCATTGAAGGTAGTTGGGTATTTTTGCCCGTGATAGTATATGCTACTGCTTTGTTTTTTAGGCTTCTGAAGAGCACTAAAGATGATTTTAAATAAGGTGAAAGGTGTCTAGTCTTAATTGGACTATTACTTACAAGACGGCTAATTTTGCTATAAAATTTTAATGATAGTAGTTTCGATAGTAGCATGTTATAACTGATAATCGAACAGATACATGTGTAATTAAGAATCCCGGTAGTGGCACAGAAGTATCATGACAAGTATTTGGCTACCAAGTCAGAGCACTAGACTTTGCACCACTGTCCTGGATTTAATTTCAGACCTCTCTGAAATATTTCATTACCTGATTGAATGGGACAGGGTTGATTACTGTATTGTCCTTCCGCGAAGGACATTAAGTTCGGCAGCCCCCCTTAGTATCTGCTCTCATCACGATAGAACATAAACATGACACCACACTGTACTTGCACCCTTTGTGGTGCACTCTGGATATACGATTAACGCATAAGTACCATACAACGTATGCAAAAGGACCTATCTGTGCAGAGCAATAAAAACCTCTGATTAGACGGCTGAATCTGTTCATCTGGACGACACAACCATCGTTGCTGAAAGGCTCATTCTTATCTCATTCTTCTTTTGATTTAGTATTAATCGGTATTGTTCGAATTATGAATATAGGAACTTACTTCGTCACCGAATAGCCTTGACAGAGATGGTCCCATAGTTAATAATAATATTCATAAAACTAAAACTATAGGTACTTCGTTTCGCGTACAGAATTTGTTTGTACATATTAGGTCGACCTCAATGAATTTATTTTTGAACTCATGATTTTAGTTTAGAGACATTACTAGAATCAATACTCTACAACCGTCTTTCGGTCTCCAGTTACTTCCAATTATAACCAATTAAATTTTGTTGCAGCACAAATGTCCTTAGCTGCTAATTTGTTAAAGTCTTAAGTAAAACACATTAAAACGTTACTGAAAAGAACCAGAAGAGTAAAAAGTCTCAAATCGAACTGCACATATGCTCTCCTAAAATCCTCGGTCTTTGTGCCAGTAACGTACTCTCGTTAGCTTGTGGCTGCAAACCTTCCAGTCCGGTCCAACCACAATTATATATATTTGCAATCTCCCTTATCTTAAAGTATCTGCTGTCATTAACAAGTAATACACATTTCTCTCTGGTTAGAGTCCGGCAGAAAGCAAAAATTATCTCCCATTATGAGATCGGTCGCACGCAGAAATTTATGAGATAGGTTTCACATTCCGCCAGTGACAGTGGCTGCGGGTAGATACTTACGAGTTCTCATTTTCACTACAAATATACACCGATGGTCAGTTAAAATGTAACACGAAAGAGGACCGAACATACCGCACCCTAATTTATTTGGGAGATAACAAATTCTACAAACATCACAGGATTTGAACTGCAGCCACTTAGGAAATGAGGGCGATTATAAACTCAGTATCGAATGTTGCCTCCATTGCTGGACATAACCGCTGATTTAATGAATAGGCGTGTAGCAGAGAGGCTCTGGATATGTTGATGGGGTATAGCAGAGCATAGACAACGTTGATACCGACGTGTCGTTTATGCCATGCCAGTTCTACAAGTATAGACCACATGTATTGGATAGATGAGAGTTCGGGAGAACAGGGTAGCGAAGGCAGCAGTGCAATCCGATGGGTGACAAATGAGTCTTTCACACTGTGTGCCACGTGTGGTTACGCATTATCCTGTTGAATTGTGGCAGCAGGTAAACTCCAAAGAGACGGGAGAACAACAGGCTCCAATACTTCAGAGATGTGTTGCTGGCTTAACCGTGAACCGGCAATGCGTTCTGGGGGGGAGGGGGGAGGGTTTACAGGAGTGGAATCCAACACCATATTATTACAGGGTGCAGGACCAGTATCAGTATGGCGATGCATAAGGCAACAGTTCAATAGTGTCTCAGTGCAGGGGCTCTAGGCTCTAATTCAACCTTCCTGGTTGCCTGGCAGTATCGGAATTGGAACGAATTTATTTTTCCGACTAATCCCCATTCTGCCTGCACCATCAGCATGGTGGGATTAGTGTCTAAAGGCATTGTGGTAACAGACTGTTGAACTGTTGTCTTATACATCGCCTACTGGTCCTACAGCTGGTTTTATGGTTTGGAGTGGTATTGGAGTCCACTTCTGCTTCCCCTACAACAAACTGCTGGTTCACTAACTAGCCAGCGTTACATCTCGAAATGCTGGAGCCTGCTGTCCTGGATATTCGGAGCTTTCCGACGACCACATTCCGAAAGGATAATGCACCACCACACGTAGCATGCAACGTTCGAGACTTCTTCGTCACCCGTCGGATGGCGTTGCTGTCTTCACTTCTTTTCTCTCTCGCTTATCGAAAACGTTTGGTTGATGATTGCAGAACAATTGGCATGGACTGCTGTCTGTCAAAAACTACGTTAAGAGCCTCGCCGATTCAGTGACCTCGCGTGTAGCAGTGTTTATAGCCAGCGAAGGCGTCAATACAGATTTCACCGTGTTCCTCATTTCATATGGAGTCGCATTTTAAATCGTGTGATCCATTTGGACGTGTTATCTCCTGTCCTTCTTGCTTCTGCATTTTGGAAGAACACCAGTGTAGTTTTGATGAGCCAATCCAGAGTTCCCTTAGAAAACTTGTTCATCAGATATGCTAGGAAGCGTCCTTTTCCATGCGTGTCTAGATGGTTCTCCAGCTGCCTCGCTGTGGGCGTCTCCGGGGGGCACGGAACACCGGCTCAAAATAGCGAGAGCATTCCTGCCAAGCGCCCTTCGCCTCAGCGCTGACACTTTTATGACGCGCTCCACATTTTTCCCCGTCGCCCTACGAGTTTCCACTGTCAGCTAGCATTCTCAGCTGAAGTCATAAATGTGCCTTTGCCAGAGAAGAAATGTAAAACGTACACATTACGTTCACAGTCATTGGTGTTTGATACAGTAGTATGCGTACTTTCATATGCCACTAGAAATTTGAATTTATTTTTTAGTCTAATATGAGTAACACCTTTTGTAGATTTGGAGAAAGCATTTGACAATGTTGACTGGACTACACTCTTTCAAATTCTGAAGTCAGCAGGGGTAAAATACAGGGAAAGGAGAGTTATTTACAACTTGTACAAAAGCCAGATCGCAGTTATTAGACTCGAAGGGCATGAAAGGGAAGCATCCGTTGGGAAGGGAGTAAGACATGGTTGTAGCCTTTCTCAGATGTTATTCAATTTGTACATTGAGCAGGCGGTGAAGGAAAGCAAGGAAAAATTTTGTATAGGGATTAAAGTTCAGGGGGAAGAAATAAAAACATTGCGTTTTGCTGATGACATTGTAATTCTGTCAGAGACAGCGAACGACCTGGAAGAGCAGTTGAATGGAATGGATAGTGTGTTGAAGAGAGCGTATAAAATGAACATTAACAAGAGCAAAACAAAAATAATGGAATGCGGTCTTAGAAAATCAGGCGATGCTGAAGGAATTAGATTAGGTAACGAGACAATAAAGGTGGTAGATGAGTTTTGTTACTTGGGTAGTAAAATAACATGGTCGCAGTACAGAGGATATAAAATTCAGAATGGTAATGGGAAGAAAAGCATTTTTGAAAAAGAGATATTTGCTAACATCGAATATTAATTTAAGGGTAAGGAAGTCTTTTCTGAAGGCATTTGTGTGGAGTGTTGCCTTGTGCGGGAGTGAAACATGGACGATAAGCAGTGCGGACAGGAAGAGAATAGAGGCTTTTGAAATGTGGTGCTACAGAAGAATGCTGAAGATTAGGTGGATAGATCACATAAATAATGAAGAGGTACTGAACAGAATTGGCGAGAAAAGGAATTTTTGGCATACCCTGACTAAAAGAAGGGATCGCTTGGTAGGACACATTCTTAGACATCGAGGAATCGTAAATTTAGCATTGGAGGGAAGTGTGTGGGGTAAAAATCGCAGAGGGAGGCCAAGAGACGCGTATAGTAAGCAGATTCAAGTGGATGTGGGTTGCCGTTCTTATGAGGAGATGAAAAGGCTTGCTCAGAATAGAGTAGGGTGGAGAGCTGCATCAAACCAGTCTCCGGACTGAAGACCATAACAACAACAACAACAACAACAACATGAGTAACACGTTATTAATTCCATTACAGAGCAGTTTTGGAAAAAATCTATCTGATAAGAATTCGTAACAGGAAATGTAATATTAACTGCAATTTATCTAGCGCTTTAACATTTGACAGAACTATTTATACATTTTATGAAAGGGAAACAACAATCAGTCCCCAAACAATCTGATTTACTGTAAATCGATTTCGACTACTTGAATCCATCATCAGTGTAAGAGCTAAAATAAAAAAAACTACAGGTCAGTAAAAAAAATTTTCAAATGTTTGTAATCCTTAGGCTGCAAACTCCTGTGGTCATCAGTCCCTAGACTTACAAACTGGTTAAACTAACTTATAATAAGCACAACACACACAGCCATGCCTGAGGGCACTCCAGAAAAAAATGTTCAAATGTTTGTAGATCTATCGGACCAAACTGCGTGGTCATCAGTCCGTAGCTTACAAACTACTTAAACCTAGGTAAACTAACCTAAGGACAAACACACACACCCATGCCCCAGGGAGGACTCGATCCTCCACGGCTAGCAACCGCGCGCTCCGCAGCGAGACGCTTTAGAACGCTCGGCTACTCCACGGCGGCGGCAGTTCAAATATTTGTAGGGCTTATGGGACTTAACTACGGGGTCATCAGTCCCTAAACTTACAAACTAGTTATGAACTAGATTATTCTAAAGACGGCACAAACATCCATGCCCGAGGGGGGATTCGATCCCTCGACCACAGCGGGCGTGCATCCCGTGACTGACGCGCCGGAGACCGCTCGGCCACTGCGGCCGGCCACTTTGATTACAATCCAGGCGTACATGCAGCGCTAAAGTTACAAATTTTTGAAATGTTTACAACCAATATGTGAAAGAGTATGGTCATAGAGAAAATCATGTGTGCCCTCTGTAATGGGGAACTATACAAACATTAAAATCAATGTTTTTCTTATAAAACAATGTGTCGATATACAAATGTAGACATAAATTTTTATACAATTTTTTAACAAAAATTCAACAAGTTTAACAAGGTCATTACAGAGGTAATACAGTTCTCTATCTGCGTCAGCATTTTATAATGCTGCCCAGTTGGACTTTTTGAATTTTTTTTACTTCTTTAAAAAGCCTGTTACAATTGTTAAAATCCATAAATAGCTTGCAAATTTTAAGTCTTCTGCATCTGTATTTTGTCACATTACTTTACATAAAAACATTAAACGTTTGTATAGTATGCATGATTTTCTATATGGTTAAAATAATTTAGTCATAATCTCTTTGCATATGACAGCTGTAAACTTTTAGAAACTCTTATGTGTTCCGTTGCATGTGTACGTGGAATCTAATGGCACTATACTTGCTGATGTATGGTACGTTATCTGGTGTTGTAAAACTTTTGGCTGTCCTGTTAAGTGCAACTACTTGACTGACCTGGTACTTTTTAACTGTAGCTCTGATGATGGTTGTCATCTAGTCTAAATCGATTTGCAATGAATCAGATGCAAGTGTTCGCGGTTTCCCTTTCATACATTTTAACAGACGCTGCTGCATACCGATCGAAAATGAATTCAAACACAAATAAAAATGTAATTTATTTCTAACATATAACAACTAGAGCACTTCGAAAGTAAATGTCGTGAGATACAAAAGCAAAATGTATCTTTTTCACAACATAACATTCTTTTCGTCACAATACAAAATAATACCAAAAAAGGGAAAGAAAATCGAATGCTGATATTTAAAATAAGGTACAAACTCACTCTTTGTGTCTGAAGTAAAATCAAAAGTAAATATATTTTGAATTATCTGCCAAGAGTAATCACAATTTGTTCATTTCTCTTCCATACATGTTTCTGTGGTTCTCAATCTGATCGTTTTACTTCTCTGTCGAGAAGAAATGTGGCATATATTTGATGTTAAGTTCGTAGTCATTATATGCACAGCACTACAACTACACTGAAGACCAGAGAAACTAGTATCCCTGCCCAAGATCGTGTAGGGCATATCCGAGCACGCAGAAATGTCGGAAAATGACTAGGTACGTATTCGGCTATTGTCTGTAATAGTGCTGGAGGGAACTGACAGCAATCTGTACGAGGGGGTGGAGATCTCTTCTGATCAGCACGTTCCAAGGAATCCCAGATATGATCAATAATGTTAATGTCTGGAGAGTTTCGTGCCAAACGGAGGTATTTAAACTCAGAAGATTGTTTTTGGAGCCAATCTGTAGCAATAATGGACATGTGTGGTGTCGCATTGTCCTGCTGGAATTGCCCAAGACAGTCGGAATGTATAATGGACATGAATGGATGCAGGTGATGAACCAAGATGCGAACGTACGTGCCACCTGCCGGAGTCGCACGTAGACGAATTAGGCGTCCCGTATCCGATAGTCACAGAGCCCTTGTGAAATTATAATTGAGGGCCTTAATAATCTCAGGACAAATGAAACATTTTCTTCCATGTACAAGGAATTTAATGTTTAGATATCCAAGCTTGACTTCCAAGGAAAACAGGAATTCTCTAGAGGTTGTCTGAAGGCTTGGATCTACATGAATTTCTATCATTTGGGGGGCTCTAGAGGCATATTTTGTAGGAAGAAGGGAAGGAAGGAAAGAAGCTTAGGGTTTAACGTCCCGTCGACAGCGTGGTCATTAGTGGCAGAGATCACGCTCGGATGTTTTGGTAACGACGGGAAAGGAAATCGGTCATGCCGTTTTCGAAGGAACCATCCCGTAATTTGCCTGGAGTGATATAGGGAAATCACAGAAAACCTAACTCAGGATGGCCGGAGGTGCAATTGAACCACCGTCCTCCCGAATGCGAGTCCAGTGTGTTACCACTGCGCCACATCGCTCGATGAATATTTTGAAATAGTCCAATAGATTTCGGGAATGCAGCCGCGTAAAATTCATTCTTCTGCTGATATTTCGGCCGCGTACCTTCCGGCCATCTTCAGAGTGAGTCGAAGACTGTCGACGAGGTGCCGGGCGCGGCCTCATAAGCCTGATCGCGGTGGCAATGCGCGTGCGCGTCACAGATGGTAGTATACTGCATATCGAAGTACTCACACGCGTGCGCCCCCCGTGGCGGAAGCGCTCCGGTGTTCACTTATCGATATATGCTCGGCGGCGGCAACACCTTCACGTCTTCTCTGTGATTTCAATACTCCAAGTGCAGGGTTCCAAGCTTTGTCTAAATTAAAACCTTTATCTCTGTTCAATAAGTTGTTGGCCAGTCTAATTTCAACAGCTTCCTTAAATATAGCATCCCAAAACGAAGATATGGGTGTCAAAATCTTCACATCGCTATAGTTCATTGAATGACCAGTTTCTATGCAATGTTCAGCCACAGCTGACTTGTCTGGTTGTAATAGGCGAGTATATCTTCTGTGTTCAACGCATCTCTCTTGGACAGTGCGTATTGTCTGGCCTATATATGAATTATCACAATTTCCGCAAGGGATCTGGTACACTCCTGACTTGCGAAGCAACAAATCATCCTTCACTGACCCGAGTAAGGCTGCAATCTTCACTGGTGGCCGGAAGATCACCTTAACACGATGTTTGTCAAGAATGCGGCTTATCTTTGACGAAAGAGCGCCCACGTAAGGTAAGAAGGCTCTTGATCTATAACTATTATTTTCGTCTTCTTCTTTCACGTCTCGTGCTTGCATTCTTGGACTCACATCGAATGCTCTGCGAATTTGTTGCTGCGAGTATCCATTTGCTTTGAAAATGCTCTTCAGGTGTGCGAGCTCGTCCTGCAAGTTGTCATCGTCTGATATACAATGTGCTCTGTGCACCAATGTCTTAAGGACCCCTGCGGTTTGTGAGGGATGATGGCAGCTACTGGCATGTAAATACAGGTTCGTATGAGTTGGTTTCCGATATACTGCATGTCCTAATGAACCATCAGCTTTTCGACGAACAAGTACATCCAAAAAAGGGAGGCAGCCATCTTTTTCCATTTCCATAGTAAATTTGATGTTAGCGTGGATGGAGTTCAGATGGTCAAGAAATCGATGTAACTCATCCTTTCCATTAGGCCATACTACAAACGTGTCATCCACGTACCTCCAGAAGACCGTTGGTTTAAAACTTGCCGAGTCCAGAGCCTTGTCCTCGAAGTCTTCCATGAAGAAATTCGCTACCAGAGGGGATAGGGGGCTTCCCATAGCAACTCCGTCAATCTGCTCATAAAAGTCACCATTAAACTGGAAATAAGATGACGTCAGTACATGTTCAAATAAGGCGGTGATGTTGTTGTTGTGGTCTTCAGTCCGGAGACTGGTTTGATGCAGCTCTCCACAATACCCTATCCTGAGCAAGCCTCTTCATCTCCACATAAGAACGGCAACCTACATCTGTCTGAATCTGCTTACTGTATCTCTTGGTCTTCCTCTGCGATTTTTTCCCCACGCACTTCCCTCCAACGCTAAATTCACAATTCCTTGATGTCTAAGAATGTGTCCTACCAATCTATCCCTTCTTTTAGTCAAGGTATGCCAGAAATTTCTTTTCTCCCCAATTCTGTTCAGTACCTCCTCATTAGTTACGCGATCCACCCACCTAATCTTCAGCATTCTTCTGTAGCACCATATTTCGAAAGCCTCAATCCTCTTCCTGTCCGCACTGTTTATCGTCCATGTCTCACTCCCATACAAGGCAACACTCCATACAAATGTCTTCAGAAAAGACTTCCTTAGGCTTAAATCAATATTCGATGTTAACAAATTTCTCTTTTTCAAGAACGCTTTTCTACCCACTGCCATTCTGCATTTTATATCCTCTGTACTGCGACAATCATTTGTTATTTTACTGCCCAAATAACAAAACTCATCTACCTCCTTTATTGCTTCGTTTCCTAATCTAATTCCTTCAGCATCGCCTGATTTCCTTACACTGCACTCCATTACCCTAGTTTTGCTCTTGTTAATGTTCATCTCATATGTACCTATTAGCACACTGTCCATTCCCTTCAACTGCTCTTCCAGGTCGTTTGCTGTCTCTGAGATTATTACAATGTCGTCGGCAAAACGTAATGTTTTTAATTCTTCACCCTGAACTTTAATTCCTTCTCCAAATTTCTCCTTGCTTTCCTTTATAGCTTGCTCAATGTACAAATTGAATAACAATGGAGAAAGACTACAACCCTGTCTTACTCCCTTTCCAACCACTGCATCCCTTTCATGCCCTTCAACTCTGATAACCGCTGTCTGGTTTTTGTACAAGTTGTAAATAACCTTACGTTCCCTATATTTTACTCCTGCTTGCTTCAGAACTTGAAAGAGTTTACTCCAATCAACGTTGTCAAAAGCCTTCTCCAAATCTACAAAAGCTAGAAATGTAGGTTTGCCTTTTCTTAATCTATTTTCTAGGATAAGCCGTAAAGTGAGTATTGCCTCCCGTGTTCCTACATTTCTCCTGAACCCAAACTGATCTTCCCCGAGGTCGGCTTCTACCACCTTTTCCATCCTTCTGTATATAATTCGTGTTAATATTTTGCAACCATGACTTATTAGACTGATGGTTCTGTAGTTTTCACACCTGTCTGCACCTGCTTTCTTTGGAATGGGGATTATAAAATTTTTCTTAAAGTCTGAGGGTACTTCTCCTGTCTCATACATCTTACGCACCAGGTGAAACAGGTTTGTCATGGCTGGTTCTCCCAGAGACTTCAGTAGCTCTGAGGGTATATCAGCTACTCCAGGGGCCTTGTTTCGACTTAGGTCTTTCAGGGCTCTGTCAAATTCTTCTCTCAGTACAGTATCTCCTATTGCATCTTCATCTACATCCTCTTCCCTTCCTACAATATTGTCTCGAAGTTCATTTCCTTTGTAGAGCCCCTCTATATACTCTTTCCACCTTTCAGCTTTCCCTTCTTTGCTGAGAACTGGTTTTCCATCAGTGTCCTTGATATTCATAGAGCTGTTTTTCTTATCTCCAAATGTTTCTTTTATTTTCCTGTAGGCTGTATCTATTTTTCCCCTATTTATACATTCTTCCACATCCTTGCATTTACCTTCTAGCCACTCCTGCTTAGGCATTTTGCACTTCCTGTCAATCTCAATTCTTAGTCGTCTGTACTCCAGTTTGCCTGTTTCATTTACTGCATTTTTATATTTTCTCCTTTCATCGATTAAATTTAGTATCTCCTGTGATATCCAAGGATTTTTTGTAGGTCTTGCCTTCCTACCTATTTTGTCCTCTGCTACCTTCACTATTTCATCTCTCAATTTTACCCATTCCTCTTCTACTGTTTTGTTTTCCCCTGTTTCTGTCAATTGTTGCCTAAAGCTCCCTCTGAAATTCTTAAGAACCTCACTTTCCTTCAATTTATCCAGGTCCCATCTCCTTATTTTCCTACCTTTTTGTAGTTTCTTTAGTTTCAGCCTACAGTTCATAACCAACAAGTTATGGTCAGAGTCTATATCTGCCCCTGGGTATGTTTTACAGTTTAAAACCTGGTTCCGGAATCTATGTCTTACCATTATAAAATCTATCTGATACCTTCCGGTGTCTCCTGGTCGCTTCCACGTATACAACCTTCTTTTGTGATTCTTGAACCAGGTGTTTGTTATAACTAAATTATGTTCTGTGCAAAATTCTACCAGGCGGCTTCCTCTTTCATTCCTTTTGCCCAGACCATATTCACCTACTATCTTCCCTTCCCTTCCTTGTCCTACTACCGAATTCCAGTCTCCCATAACAATCAAGTTTTCCTCTCCCTTAATTGTCTGAATAATTTCCTTTAGCTCCTCATATATTTCTTCGATTTCCTCATCATCGGCAGAGCTAGTTGGCATATAAACCTGTACTACTGTTGTCCATGTTGGCTTCGTATCTATCTTGACAATGATAATGCGATCACTGTGCTGCTCATAGTAGTTTACCCGCATTCCTATTTTCTTATTCATTATCAATCCTACTCCTGTGATACCTCCAATTGATTTTGTATTTATAATCCTGTACTCACCTGACCAGAAATCCTGTTCATCCTGCCACCGAACTTCACTAATCCCCACTATATCTAATTTCAACCTATGCATTTCCCTTTTTAAATTTTCTAATTTTCCTACTCGATTAAGGGATCTAACATTCCACGCTCCGACCCGTAGAATGCCAGTATTGTCTTTCCTGTTGATCGCATCCTCCTGAGTAGTCCCCGCCCGGAGATCCGAATGGGGGACTATTTTACCTCCGGAATATTTTACCCGAGAGGATGCCATCTTCATATGTTCATACAGTGGAGCTGCATGTCCTCGGGAAAGGTAACGGCTGTAGTTTCCCCTTGCTTTCAGCCGTTCGCAGTAGCTGTGTGGCAAAGCCACATTAGCTGATGTTACAAGGCCAGCTCAGTCAATCATCCAGACTGTTGCCCCTGTAACTACTGAAAAGGCTGCTGCCCCTCTTCAGGAACCACACGTTTGTCTGGCCTCTCCACAGATACCCCTCCGCTGTGGTTGCACCTACGGTACGGCTATCACGTCTGATTTCTTCAGCTGAATCTTCTGATAGTGGACGGACAGCTTCTTCAATAGCACTAATAAAAGATGGTATTGGCAAGGTCTTTGGAGTGGGGGCAAAATTTAGCCCTTTACTTAACACAGAGACAGTGGCTTCGTCCAGATTCATTCCCGTCAAATTTATAACAGGGCGGTGATATCCTTGTCAAAATGTTGGCCAATTAAAGAAAGAGAATCCTGTACAGGTACCTTGGTATATAGTGATACCACGTCGAAACTCACGAGTACATCGGTACTATTAAGCCTGAGGTGGCTAAGTCTTTGAATAAAATCTACAGAATTTCGGATATGGTGACTACATTTTCCTACCAATGGCTTTAATAGTGAAGCCAAATACTGCGCAGAAAGGTAGGTAGGTGAACCAATTGTGCTTGTTATTGGCCGCATAGGCAGATCTTCCAGACGCTCATCCTTATCCAGTTTGTGGACTTTAGGAAGCCCATAAAATCTCGGTGGTACAGCACCTCGTACTTTTAAACGTCTTGTAACTTCAGGTTCTAGTGACGAAGCATTCAGTAAGGCAGCAGTCCTTATCGTCACCTTGCTAGTTGGGTCTTTGTTGATCTTCCGGTACGCGTCAGAACTTAATAAACCATAGATCTTTTCATTGTAGTCTTCCCGAGGCAGCAGGACGGTGGCGTTGCCTTTGTCAGCACGTAAAACTACTGTGTCTGTGTCCTCACGGAGTTTTCGTATCGCTAACCTCTCTTCTCTAGATATGTTACTTCTTTGTGGACGATACTTTATAATTGCTCGACAGCTTTCACGTCTGATTTCTTCAGCTGAATCTTCTGATAGTGGACGGACAGCTTCTTCAATAGCACTAATAAAAGATGGTATTGGCAAGGTCTTTGGAGTGGGGGCAAAATTTAGCCCTTTACTTAAGACAGAGACAGTGGCTTCGTCCAGATTCTTTCCCGTCAAATTTATAACAGGGCGTCGAACAACAGAATCCACCTGAGGAGGCTGGTCTAATCGGCTGTATTTGGCCATCTGTCTAGTTGTCTAGTTGTAGACAGATGGCCAACACAACTAGACAACTAGACAACTAGACAGATGGCCAAATACAGCCGATTAGACCAGCCTCCTCAGGTGGATTCTGTTGTTCGACGCCCTGTTATAAATTTGACGGGAAAGAATCTGGACGAAGCCACTGTCTCTGTCTTAAGTAAAGGGCTAAATTTTGCCCCCACTCCAAAGACCTTGCCAATACCATCTTTTATTAGTGCTATTGAAGAAGCTGTCCGTCCACTATCAGAAGATTCAGCTGAAGAAATCAGACGTGAAAGCTGTCGAGCAATTATAAAGTATCGTCCACAAAGAAGTAACATATCTAGAGAAGAGAGGTTAGCGATACGAAAACTCCGTGAGGACACAGACACAGTAGTTTTACGTGCTGACAAAGGCAACGCCACCGTCCTGCTGCCTCGGGAAGACTACAATGAAAAGATCTATGGTTTATTAAGTTCTGACGCGTACCGGAAGATCAACAAAGACCCAACTAGCAAGGTGACGATAAGGACTGCTGCCTTACTGAATGCTTCGTCACTAGAACCTGAAGTTACAAGACGTTTAAAAGTACGAGGTGCTGTACCACCGAGATTTTATGGGCTTCCTAAAGTCCACAAACTGGATAAGGATGAGCGTCTGGAAGATCTGCCTATGCGGCCAATAACAAGCACAATTGGTTCACCTACCTACCTTTCTGCGCAGTATTTGGCTTCACTATTAAAGCCATTGGTAGGAAAATGTAGTCACCATATCCGAAATTCTGTAGATTTTATTCAAAGACTTAGCCACCTCAGGCTTAATAGTACCGATGTACTCGTGAGTTTCGACGTGGTATCACTATATACCAAGGTACCTGTACAGGATTCTCTTTCTTTAATTGGCCAACATTTTGACAAGGATATCACCGCCTTATTTGAACATGTACTTACGTCATCTTATTTCCAGTTTAATGGTGACTTTTATGAGCAGATTGACGGAGTTGCTATGGGAAGCCCCCTATCCCCTCTGGTAGCGAATTTCTTCATGGAAGACTTCGAGGACAAGGCTCTGGACTCGGCAAGTTTTAAACCAACGGTCTTCTGGAGGTACGTGGATGACACGTTTGTAGTATGGCCTAATGGAAAGGATGAGTTACATCGATTTCTTGACCATCTGAACTCCATCCACGCTAACATCAAATTTACTATGGAAATGGAAAAAGATGGCTGCCTCCCTTTTTTGGATGTACTTGTTCGTCGAAAAGCTGATGGTTCATTAGGACATGCAGTATATCGGAAACCAACTCATACGAATCTGTATTTACATGCCAGTAGCTGCCATCATCCCTCACAAACCGCAGGGGTCCTTAAGACATTGGTGCACAGAGCACATTGTATATCAGACGATGACAACTTGCAGGAAGAGCTCGCACACCTGAAGAGCATTTTCAAAGCAAATGGATACTCGCAGCAACAAATTCGCAGAGCATTCGATGTGAGTCCAAGAATGCAAGCACGAGACGTGGAAGAAGAAGACGAAAATAATAGTTATAGATCAAGAGCCTTCTTACCTTACGTGGGCGCTCTTTCGTCAAAGATAAGCCGCATTCTCGACAAACATCGTGTTAAGGTGATCTTCCGGCCACCAGTGAAGATTGCAGCCTTACTCGGGTCAGTGAAGGATGATTTGTTGCTTCGCAAGTCAGGAGTGTACCAGATCCCTTGCGGAAATTGTGATAATTCATATATAGGCCAGACAATACGCACTGTCCACGAGAGATGCGTTGAACACAGAAGCTATACTCGCCTATTACAACCAGACAAGTCAGCTGTGGCTGAACATTGCATAGAAACTGGTCATTCAATGAACTATAGCGATGTGAAGATTTTGACACCCATATCTTCGTTTTGGGATGCTATATTTAAGGAAGCTGTTGAAATTAGACTGGCCAACAACTTATTGAACAGAGATAAAGGTTTTAATTTAGACAAAGCTTGGAACCCTGCACTTGGAGTATTGAAATCACAGAGAAGACGTGAAGGTGTCGCCGCCGCCGAACATATATCGATAAGTGAACACCGGAGCGCTTCCGCCACGGGGGGCGCACGCGTGTGAGTACTTCGATATGCAGTATACCACTATCTGTGACGCGCACGCGCATTGCCACCGCGATCAGGCTTATAAGGCCGCGCCCGGCACCTCGTCGACAGTCTTCGACTCACTCTGAAGATGGCCGGAAGGTACGCGGCCGAAATATCAGCAGAAGAAGTGAATTTTACGCGGCTGCATTCCCGAAATCTATTGGACTATACATTACGCCGTGAAATGTTGAAAATGCACATATTTTGAAATAATTTATTCGGCTCTCCAGGCGCTTAGGTATGGAATACTTGACCAACCCGGCATGAGGAAGATGCTTCACTGGAAAAAAAATGTTGGTGGAGGGAAAAAAAGGATACGATGTGGTAATCCCATGCCTGGAAATAGATGGTCAATCTTTTGTAAACAGAACTTGAACTCTTTCATGTACGATACAATGTAAAATGTCTTAAAGAGAAAAAAAGGAGAAAGAAAGATGTTTTAGTTTCTGTGAAGAAAGAAGTTCGTGAATTATTTGATAATATTGAGGCATTGCTAAAACTTTTGTTTGTGTGTCCAGAGTTTAGCTGCGAAGCGCAAAATGCAGTTTTCTGCTCTACGATGACTGAAGAGCGATCTACGTCCGACAGTGACACAGCAGAGGCTCAGCCACGTACCAGTTCGCAATGTGCACAAGTTGATGTTGCATGAAATAGGTTCATAAATGTTGCTAAAATATTTACATCCGATTCTGACAACAGGAGACTTGGATTTGCAAACTGTGGGATGAATTTTGTAATAGTATTTCACCTTATGTTCTTGACATTGTTGTAACTATTGTTTCTGACGTTTCAACTACTTACTTCTTTATTTCTATCCATATGTGTTTTATAATGTATTTTTAATGTGTGAAGAAGGAAATGTTTTGATAATAAGCTATTTACTTATACTTCCAAACAAAATAAAGTGGAATTTGCCGGCCGCGGTGGCCGAGGGGACTGAGGCGCTTCAGTCACGGTCTGCACGGCCACTACGGTCGGGGGTTCGAATCCCCCCTCGGGCATGGATATTTGTGCCGTCCTAGTTCGTAAGTAGTTGATTAGTAGTTTGTAAGTTTAGGGACTGATGACCCCGTAGTTAAGTCCCATAAGATTTACAAACATTTGAACATTTTTTGAACAAGTGGAATTTAGTTTGCAAACCTATTCACTTTCTAATAGTTAGCAGTTGTTTTAAACAATACGTAATAATCAAAATCACAATATCAATTAATTTAAATGTAAATGTTATGTAACTTTGTTATACTCGGTATGTGCAGAAAACGTCTTAATCCACGCTTAAATTGGCATGCTTTCCTAATTCTATGTGCTATTGGAACAGGGTGTAGGCATCTGATACTGCATCCCCCATCCCCGCTGGAAGTCAACGTTGAGCCCCCTCCCCCCCCCCCCCCCCCCCCCCCCGTCATGGAACATAGAGCTGGTAATGACTAATGACTATGAGTGGAATTATACCTATTCTAGCTTATATGCCCGTGCTTCGCAACGGTTCTTAAAGAGGGACCTGTGTATATCACGGTTATTTAGGATACAGGATCTAGGTCAGAAAAACAGTTAATTTAAGTCCGTACTCCTGAACGATGTAAATTCAATGTTAGGTTGTATTCATAAAGTGAAGACTGCGGTGTGTAATTGTCTGTTCGGAGTAAACTTCTGAAAACACTTCTATCGTTGAGATGAGAAATAGTAATAAAAATAACAGCGCCATGTATTGGTTCTATGGTGTAGTACTATACTGTTTACTTCTCACATTAAGTATATGCTGATGTATTAGTACCGGTATGTTACAGTGTAGCACTGGGGCCAATGTAGTTTTTCTGTATTCAGTGCTCCCTATTATCGAAAACTCGACGAATGCTGAATGTCTGGTAATTCAATCAACAGAACAGTTCATGTTTGTTTAAATAAGACGTCATGGTGGTATTAATCTGCGGTGAAATAAGTCTGGGTTATCGTTGAATGAATGGTGCCAGCTGATCGTCTGTATAGAAATTTCCATTAAATATATTATTTGCAGTGAATTGTGTTGACTGTGCTAGCAGCATCGGCTCCTGTTTCATGTAATACATGTCCTCACGTCCTGCAGTGATTACTTCGTAAAGCACGAACTTGAAAACGACCTTGTGTAGTAGAACTGTATATTCAGAAGTCGGATTATAACTAAGTGCAATTGTCTCTGCGAAAGAATACGTCTTTCCCTATCTTAATGTAGTCCGCACCAAAAGTAAGTAATTGTAAATTTTAATCACAATATTGCACCGAACAATTATGAAAGCAGAGACGTTTCTGATGAGTTTGACGGTCGCGTGTGTATATTATCTCTAGTGGCAGGCAGAGAGCAGAAATATCTCTGGAGTGAGCATTCAGATGCGCAGAACAGACTTTGTGAACTCAACATTAAGGTGGAAATGTCACATGATATTGGGAAAAATCTGCTAATCGCTTAATTTACCTTGTATCCTTTTTGTTTGGTTAAGACGCTATGTGTAAATGGACCTTTTAGCGACGCTTCCTCAACTTTATTGTTACTTATATGACACATTTATTTACATAATATTTCATGTTATGTGCTTACTCTGTGAAAAGGAGGTGGGGCTTCTTTGCAGACAATGCGGTACAAACCAATCGTAATAGCAAATAAATGTGTGGAAAGAATGGATTTGTCTCATTATCACGTGGTAATTCCAGCTTAATGTTGAGAAGATTCACAGAACGTAATGCTCAGTCCATAGATATTTCTACTCTATATACAATTCATTGGTTATTCTCATCAAAAGATGCACTTCTTTTCTTTCCATGACATTGCAAAGCATATGGGATACAGCTAGGAAGGAAAAAAAATGTGTCCTACCTGGATTAAATTTTACTTGCAATGGCAGCGGTTTAGTTTGCTATCGTTGGCAACGAACTATTCGCTTTAGGAGGATCAGATCAGCATAAATTATTTATTTCATCATGAACGGAAATAATTATTCCCCTCATTCTTCGTGACTGATTTCTGAAAAAGCATTCAACTGCCGTTGCCAACATCAGCGCATAACGCCGCGGCCTTAAGTAAAATTGTACCACTTCTTGTAGTCTATTATGACATAGTTATGAGAATGAGGAAAAAAACCACAGCAACGCCATCATTAGTTATTTGGTGTACTATTCAACTAACGTCGCTGTAGTATATATTTTCGAGGCATTCCTAAACAGAACGCACTCAAAATGTAATGTGGATACACGGAAATCAGAAAGGGAGCTACATAAATTCGACTTTCGTTGCTAAGAAATCTTATGTAAATTGGAGCATCGATAGACGCGAAGAAATGTCGTTAGGTTTTATATTCAAATGTTCCCCGTCAAAAGGAGCAAAAAAATGTCGTTAAGCTGTGAATGTACGAAGTATAATAAGCAACTCGCTGTTCAATGTTAGTTTGTATTTGCAGAGATAAGACTGCGGCTCTTAATTCAAAATACTTCTGTTACTGAAGGTATACGCATAACACGATCATGTATTGTTTCTTTGCAACATTACCTGGTGCGTTGCTGTTCTATGACATAACCATCGAAAAGAAATAAACAATTACAAAATGCAGCAGCGCCAACTATTAGTTCTTTGGTACACTATGTAAATAACAGGGCCTCAATTTGTCCTGTACAGTAGTACACAGTTTTCTAGGCATGGACTCAAGATGTAATAAGTACGCACCGAAATCGGAAAGGAAATTACATAAATTCGTGCTTTTTTGCAAATAATTTTAGTGAATGAAAACATCGATAGACGCGAATCAACGTCGTTATGTTTTAAATTCAAATGATACCTGCGGAAAGAAGCACTTTTTCTCTTTCCATAGCATTGAAAGGAATGCAGTATACAGCTAGTATTTTTTTTTTTTTTTTTTTTTTTTTTTTTGTCATACCAGGGTGAAATTTTACTTGCAGTGGCAGCGGTTTAGCATGTTAACGTTGGCAACGAAATATTCGTTTTAGGGGGTTCATTAAATTACTGATCGAAACAACATTAATTATTTTTTCATTATCAACACAAAGAATTATTCCCCTCATTGTAAAAACTAATTTTTCAAAAAGGAATCAACGTCAATATACTACACCACTGCTATAAGGAAAATCGTAGTCCTTATTTCAGTGCATTATACCTTACGTATGTGAATAGAAAACGCAGCATCGCCTTCTATTAGTTATTTGGTGTACTATGTAAGTAACAGCGCCTCTATCGGATCTTTGGTATATTACGCTGCGATTCAAACGTAGCATACACCAGAAACTACAAATTACGATACCTTTTCTTCCTCTTATCCGATTTTTATTAAATGAAGCTTACATTTTGCCCCAAGGTACTCTCAGTTGACCTATGAAGCCCCATGAAAGTTAAAATAGTACTCTTGGAGATTTGCTGTACTACACCATACTTATAAGCATAGTATACACAAAAACTTCAAATTCCGATTTCCCTTCCCATCCTTACCCCAATAATCCGTGCGTAAGCTCTGCCTTCAATAACCACGTTGTCGACGGGGTGTTAAACCCTAATACTCCTACCTTCATGACTATAAACAATATTTCTTGTGAGTTGTCCGGAATATAATATGAATATTTTCTGTGGAGAGCCCATGCCTGAGCAAGCGATATAAAGCTGTCCGTGTGAGAAACATGGAGATTTCAAATACGCTCTACAGTATTGAGTAGATTGCCCTGTGATTTATTAATCATAATAGAAAATGCAGGTCCCACTGCAAACTGCAGTCTCTTAAACTTAAAAGCCAGATCTGTCATAAATAATGGGTATTCATCGGACGTACTCTGTTTCATTCTCTTCCTTTCCTTGTAGCACTATAGGTATCTACTGCTTCTTCCTACGGCGGTATGCGATTCACAGTTCAAAGTTGCTTCAAAGTTTATCAACAGCACTGTCATCTTTCAGGAATTTCCTTGACCTCACTGGAATACAGGAGTGTCTTAGCAGTACATAAGAAATGTAATAAAACGTGACTGAAAAGTTTTTACCCATTGCAGTATATATGATCTGATATTTACTGAGTTATATGTTGTACAGTTGTATAATTTTTCTGGTATACGTTCATTAGTAGAAGTGCTGTGAGTCTGTAAAATCTGTTGCGAATACAAGTAGTAGTAAAGAAGTAATAGATTAAAACCTGGTGCGTGATGGGGCGGTTTTCCATGAACTTTACCGTTTATTTGCTCGTATCTCATGAATTATGTGTTTTACTGTGATACAATTTAGAAGGTACATTCAACTGTATTTGGGTATACTGTTTCTAAAGTTTCCTGCAGGTACAGTGTGTAGTGTAGAAATTATAAATTTCAACGTTATACCGAATGCCGTAGTTTTACTCCGTGAACAGCGGAAAAGTAGTAAGCGAGAAACTTATTCCCTTTCATCATTTATCTATGGTTGTCAGCGAGAAAAAAATTTCCTAAAGATTTGAAATTCTGTTTAAAGTGTGTTGCAAGTCGCTAAGTGCTCTCCTTCTCAAACAGTGGACTGATAAAGTCACAGTATCACGTGCCAAAAGACGGGGAAGTTTTCATTGTTTATGACGTCATATCTCCTAAACTATCGGTCCTATCGCAAAATCGTTTCTTAGCTGACGTCTACTACCTATAAACTACATTCCAGTTTCATATGTGAAGTAGTTTTCGAGATTTCGTGTTTAGTCAGTGAGTGAGTGAGTGAGTGTATGAATGAGTGTCTTTTCGCTTTTATATTGATAGAGATACCATTATACGCGTGAACTGTCCACCCTATGATGCTCGTCATACTGCATCTATCGTTTGCACTGCAACCATAAAATACGGGATCCTGAAATATGTAACTCAAACGATAAAGCCTCGCTCTCCGTCGAGTCCGGAAATAAACAAGTTGGAGGTTGCAGGATGCTATTCCCTTTTTCTCATCATCTTTATTTTATTTGTTGTTTGTTTAGTTTAGTTGCTATGGTTGTTTAGTTTTGGACATTATTTTTGATATCTCCTTTATTATTTCGCAGTATTTGGTTTGTTTTGCATTATCTTTGATATAGGTGTACTGCGACTTCTGGATGTAGCTTTATCATATGTGGTTGAATTAGTTGTTGAATATACTAAGAGATTTACTAGTCATAATTTTGTTTTCGTTTTAAGATTTGTGAGATGAGGAGAAGGTTTCGAAAATTATTAATTTTTTTAGAATTTTGTTGTACAGTTGTAAATCAACAACCATAAAAATTATGTTTAAACATTTTTGTTATAACTCTTACTGCTTCGACCACATGTGCTCAAAAAGATAACAACCGCGTTTTCTTGGGGAGGATGCGCGGGAATGGACGTTCCTTCTGAGGCGCCATGTCATGGAGTGCATGGCCGAGAATCTAGTCCTGCCTGGGACATAAAATGTTCAAATGTTTGTAAAGCTTATGGGACTTAACTGCAGGGTCGCCAGTCGCTAAGCTTACAAACTACTTATGAACTAGCTTATACTAAAGATGGCTCAAACATCAATGCCCGAGGGCCGGCCGCGGTGGCCGAGGGGACTGAGGCGCTCCAGTCACGGTCTGCACGGCCACTACGGTCGGGGGTTCGAATCCCCCTCGGGCATGGATATTTGTGCCGTCCTAGTTCGTAAGTAGTTTGTAAGTTTAGGGACTGATGACCTCGTAGTTAAGTCCCATAAACTATACAAACATTTGAACATTTTGAATGCCCGTGGGGGGATTCGAACCCCCGACGGTGTACGGCCTCGCGCATCGTAGCATAGCGCTTCAATGCCCTCGGCCGCTCCTCCTGGGACACAGGTATGTGTGTTTTATCCTTAGCGTATGCTAGTTTAAGTAGTTTGTAAGTCTAGGGACCGATGACGTTAGCAGTCTGATCCGTTAGGTGCACAAACATTTCATTTTACTTCGGGGGGGGGGGGGGGGGGTTTACCACTTCAACTGCCGTTTTGCCACGTATAAAAAATTACGTGTCTCATATTGACCTAGACTACAACACATTCGAAGTGTATTGGAATCGGTGAGTGGCACTTGGACGGTGTTACTTGTAAGTGACAAATTGTTTCACTGATCCTCCTTTCCTTTTTTACAAAGCGGGTAAAGTACTGTACAGAATTATACCACTTTATACCACGCACAACTGAATAAAGGAAGGGCGAATCGCGTGCATTGTTAACGATGGTATTTTCGCTGAACACGCAGCAGTACGCTGTGATGGTAACTGCAGCTTACGAGGCTGTGAATGGGCCCCTGCGACCTCATAAACAGACTGGCCAGCTGGTCGATACTCTATCTCCTCCATGTGATGGAGTCCAAGCGATTTATGATCACGCAGCTCCCGGCCGTGCTATAAAAGCGGCAGCCTCGCAGCTGATAAACACCGGACCAACATTCGAGCCAAAGTATCTGTAAATCTCGCTAGGGCTGGCGTCTAGGGTGAACAGGGTTTCCACGACAGAAAGCGGGATATTCCCGAGTTTCCACGTGGAAAAGCGGGACATATGCGAAAAACTTGGATAAAAAAACGTGACGAAAATTATTCTTTCTACGAGTGTTGGATTACACTCGGCGCAGTGGCTGATGGGAGCGTACGCATGAATTTTCAGTTTCGGTGGCTCCCGTTAGCTGCAGCGTCGAGTTTTTAATTGAGTTAATAATATTTAATATAAAAAAGGAACAACTTCCTGATGTTCTGCAAAACTTTTTTATTGGTCACAAACCGGCTTTCGGCTTCTTAAGCCATCATTAGGTGACAATTGAGTGTAGTACACATGTTTTCAAAGATGTTAAGATTTACAAAGATGTTATCACAGACAATCGATACTTCACAGGAAAGTTCATCGCAAAAACTTATTTATGAGACTTATTAAAATTTATATAAAAATATAATAAATATGTGTAAAGAATCAAAACTAATAGGATTATTTTTGTTGAAAAGGAAGGTTGAAAATAAAACTTATTTCAGTAGAGGTGTAGAGGGGAACTGGATCTGATCGTTTAATACTAAACTAATCCTATTAGTTTTGATTCTTTACACATATTTATTATATTTTTATATAAATGTTAATAAGTCTCATAAATAAGTTTTTGCGATGAACTTTCCTGTGAAGTATCGATTGTCTGTGATAACATCTTTGTAAATCTTAACATCTTTGAAAACATGTGTACTACATTCAGTTGTCACCTGATGATGGCCTAAGAAGCCGAAAGCCGGTTTGTGACCAATAAAAAAGTTTTGCAGAACTTCAGGAAGTTGTTCCTTTTTGATATTATTGTCATGTTCTGTCAAGTACCGACGGAAAAATCAATTAATTTTAATAATATTTATACGCAATGCTGTAGTTGGAAAATTTACTTATTAAGAAATGTAGCATAAGCAAATAGAATATGGCAGAAAAAGTCTTGAAACACAAAGAAAGGATGATCATTTGGATTAAATACTGGTATCGTATTTTTTTATCTTGAAATTGCATTGAGTAACTCAGCTTGGCCTAACAGATATGAAAAGAAATCAATACAATTATATTTACTGAAGTTGTCAGTAAAATACACCTAACACTCTTCACAATTAATCTGTTTCGCTCACTTTTTTCTTTTTTGCCGTTGTTGTTTTTCTTTAGAGTGATATTTCTTTGCTTCTTTACTGAATTTTGTACCTGTTTTCGTTTTTGTGGCTTCGAAACAGTGGAATGAAAAGTGTTTAGAAGCCTCAACAACGATAACAGACTGAGAATTCACTAAAGAAGCAAAAAAAGCGTCACTCAAATAACACGCAATAACAAATAAACACGTCTTGCAATTAAATGAAACAAAATAACCAGAAATCAGGGAAACCATACAAAGCAAAGTAAAGGTTATGAAGTAGATATGTAGCTAATTTTGGTGAAAGCCGTAGGTACACACACACACACAAAAAAGGAGGAATAAAGTAAAACACACTGATACTAAAACGGTCGTGAAACATATTTGGGTATGTAAAGAAGCAACATTGGATACTTCCAAAAGGTGAACCCATCCCCGTTTCACTACATCAGTATCTTTGGATGTATGCATGCCATGCTATCTAACATTTGGGTTTTGTGTACCGAATGAAGTACTATTTACACCTACATCTAAATCCATATTCCGCAAGCCATCTGACGGTGTGTAGCGGAGTGTACCTTGAGTACCACTATAGGTTCTCCCTCCTATTCCAGTCATTTATTGTTCGCGGGAAGAAAGATTGTCGGTATGCTCCTGTGTGAGCTCTAATCTCTCTGATTTCATCCTAATGATCTCTTCGCGAGGGGGGGGGGGGGGCAAGTTCCTTCGCGTACTCTGTGTAAAATCGAACTGGTATCCCATCAGGTCCTGCGGCCTTTCCTCTTTTGAGCGATTTTAAATGTTTTTCTATCCCTCTGTCATTTATTTCGATATCTGACATTTTGACATCTGTGCGACAATCTAGAGAAAGAACTACAGTGCAGTCATCCTCTGTGAAACAGCTTTGGAAAAAGACATTTAGTATTTCAGCCTTTAGATGTGGTGTGGCGGCAGCTGGCACAGGACTGACTGATAACTAGCTGTAGTAACGGTCTCTGACTTGTTTTGGAATACACCAGTCACAGACGAACTCTGCACAACAGTATTTATCAAATATGCAAGAATAAATTTTTCAAACAGCAGCAGTACGCGAGAATAAACCTCTTAAAACAGAAGTACTAACGAAAGTTACGAAATTGACTGGCTAATTAAATTACACAAAAATTAAATTATTATACTTAGTACAGTGGACGATGTGACAGCAGGCAAAAGTCAAATGTTCAAATGTTTGTAAAGTTATGGGACCTAACAGCAGTAGTCATTGGCCCCAAACTTACAAACTACTTAAACTAACTTAGGCTACGAAGAACACACACCCATGCCCCAGGGAGTACTCGAACCTCCGACGGCGAATGGGCGCCCGTACTGCAGCACGGCGTCTCAGAGCACAAGGCAATTCCGCAGCGGCACTATTTAGTTTATGTAAGACCGTAAACTGCCAAGCCTCACATAATAACAAAATTGAAAGTATCTGCGATGGTGTTAGTGTATAGTGTCCCCTTAGATCATGAAAACACACAAAACGCTCATACAATCTTGTGAAAGTATCAGAAAATGCCTTGTTTGGCATGTTCTTCATCTCACGTGTCTCATTTGCACCTGCTTCGGTCTCGGACTACCATCAAAGCCCGGACCTGCGATTTTTTGTCCTATGGTGGTTTTATATTGATAACATAAAATCTCGTCATAGGTGACGATTTTTCACCAGAAAAGGATTATCGGAATTTTTCATTTCAGTCAAGAAATGGCATGTGTCTGTACGGCAGGAATTGTATTTGGTAGTCAAGGTGTGCGTGATAAACCTCAGACACACTTTTTTGTGCTTCACAAATGTCTGAAAAACTCGTCGACGCTTAAGAGACGTGGTTTCACTGCGATTTGCGGTTTTGGCACACTAGGGAAGCACGACAACTGCTTAACACGGCCTGGTCACAACTGAGTGGTCGCATGCTCAGCCGGTGGAAACAGTTGCTGGTTCACGCTGCCACTGTCGCTACTGCACTAACGTCTCTTATTTTCTCTGCATTATACATTCATCCTTATCGTCCCATATGGGCGGGGTATGAGTTGTCAGCAGTACAGTCAACTTATGCCAAACAAGACTGAAAGACATTAAACATAGGGAGATATACACGATGATTCACGAAAATATGCAAATATTTTACTGTGTTATTCTACAAGTAAAACTAAAGAAAACATTTCATATAAAAATAGATCCGCAATGTTTAGTTACATACGTACGGTTAATAAAAGATTTTGCTTGAAATTTAGCAGCCTAACTATATGAAGCCTTCGCGAAACTGTTATTAGTTTTTGGGACAAAACTGCGGACGTCATCAGTACCACTCGCGAAATTGTAGGAGGTTACAATAAAGCACGGTTTCCATCTATTTTGTTGTTATTGATCTGGTGAATGTAATAAAACCTGTCCCAGACTTGTATCTACAGTTGTTTTCCAGAAATTCTACAGAAACAAAGAAATAATTTGGAAAATGTGTAATTTATTAACAACTTGGCCCAATTATTTTTTTTAAATTCCGAACAATTGCACAATGTTATCAAAAGATGTTGTAGATAATTTAATTTTGAAGAATGATGGTAATAAATTTAATTGAAACTGATTGAATCAGATAATCTACTTTTATTAATACCATAGCACACACAAATTCATGTTAAAGCGAGAAAAAAGCGCAGTGGTAAAGAAGTTATACAGTGTACATAAAAGTTCACAATATATTCACAATAAATGTTCCGAAATTTACTCGCATAATCTCTGGAATTTCAGCACAACTACTGGAGATACACGTCTGGGACATGTTTTATTAAATACACAAGATCAATAACAACAAAATAAATGGAAGTCATGCTTTACTTTAATCTCGTACATTTTTGCGATGGCTTCATATTAGCGAGGTTGCAAAATTTCAGGTACAATCTTTCATTAGCCGTAACTCCGTAACTAAATATTTGCGGACCTATGTTTATGTGAACGTTTTTGTTTAGTTTTACTTATAGAATAACATATTTAAATACTTGCATATCCTCGTGAATCACACTGTATTTACAGGTGATTACAGATTTTTAAAAGGTGAATTAAAGGATGTGTGGATTTCTTAATTTAGTTAAAACAGTAACAATACAATGGTAATATCGCACAAGCAACAAGAGTACATTTCAAACATTTGAAAACATGATGCAGAAGACACTGATCATTAAAAGAAACGCTTCACCGTCACTAAATTGGATGAACGTGACGCAGAAGGCACGTATATCTTAAAGAGGCACTTAATTATCTCTGAGAATAGAACGACCTGACGTGGATATGCTGCGATGAGGAGGGGAAGACGTTGGTCGTTTATGAGGGTAATCGAGTGTAGTATAAGTACGATAGACTGATGCAAGGTATGATGGAGCAAAGAAGTACAATAAAGCAAATATCACAGGAGAATGGGTGTGACACAAAGACAATTAGTGGATTAAACAACAGAAAACACTAAGAGACAATACAAAGCAATAACACTGAAACACAGACAAACAGAACACTATGAGAACTAAATTGGCAAACAGTAAACAAAAAATATCATATAATACCATACAACAAAACCACACACAGAATAGGGAACACATTGAAAATACAGAGATTCAAAATAGCATACAGAGGAAGTAACAAAAAAAAAAGTTCAAATGTTTGTTAAGCTTATGGGACTTAACTACGGAGTCATCAGTCCCTAAACTTACAAACTACTTATGAACTACTTACGAACTAGGACGGCACAAATATCCATGCCCGAGGGGGGATTCGAACCCCCGACCGTAGTGGCCGTGCAGACCGTGACTGAAGCGCCTCAGTCCCCTCGGCCACCGCGGCCGGCTGGAAGTAACACAATACAAAACAAAATTGTCCAAAAACCCACCAACATTGACAAAAATGACCAATCTGGCATCTACCAATTAATCTGCAATTAATGTTAATCTGTCTATGAGGGTCAAACATTCAAGAATTTCAGAACCAGATAAACTGAGAATTATAAAGGCATTAAAATTAACACTATCGACTTTGCAGACCATGTAATATCAAACATTACCACCCTACGAAGTTCTCAAGACTAGAAATAGTATATACCAGAAATTAACAACAGAGAAGAATTATCACATATACAACACAATAGCACAAGGAAAAACTGTACTCAATTAATAAACTAAACTCTGAGAAAAAAAATAAAAATAAAAAAAAAGGAAGGAAAAGAAGAAGACGCACACACACACACACACACACACACACACACACACACACACACACACACACACACACACACACACATATCTGTCAACACAATTCGCTGCCACCACAGAATCAGAAGGAAAAGAGTTCCCAATATTTCAGCAAACACCTAAAATTCTCACTCCTTCCCCCCTCCCCCCCCCTCTCTCTCTCTCTCTCTCTCTCTCTCACACACACACACACACACACATAAATGTAACGTATATGTACTGCTTCACTCCAACATTCTATGTCAATATACAGTATTACTACTACATAAAGGCCGGCCGCGGTGGCCGAGGGGACTGAGGCGCTCCAGTCACGGTCTGCACGGGCACTACGGTCGGGGGTTCGAATCCCCCCTCGGGCATGGATATTTGTGCCGTCCTTAGTATAAGGTAGTTGATAAGTAGTTTGTAAGTTTAGGGACTGATGACCCTGTCGTTAAGTCCCATAAGCTTAACAAACATTTGAACATTTTTACTACATAAAGGTAAATACTTGAAATTAGCACGCCATACAGCAAACAAAACATGCGCCAACAAAAGTGAACAGCAATAAACTGCATCTACACGACAAATGGCAACAGTAGCCTAATTTTCTACTTAAAAAAATACGTGACAAACGTATAATAATCATGAAACAAATGTGAACACCGCAAAACACGACGAACTAAGGGCAAAAGAAGTAAAAATCAGTAAGAAACGTTGTAAATAGCGCGTTTTATGATCCAAAAATAGAATAACTGTGAATAAAAACTGTTTGCTTTGTTTGACAGATGACCAGCTATATTAAACTAGAACAGCATCAAAAATGATTGTTTTACTCAGTCCATTATGTAAGGTATGTACAAAAATGTGAAAACTTATAATCTAGGCATAATTTTCGACACAGATGAAACGCACAAAATTTGTATGCCAATTAAGTGAGATGGACAGTGAAACCAACACGTAAACAAAAGAATATATTATGCATCACCTCTGTAGATACATTATATTTAAAAAATCTAGATTAATCTGAAATTACATTCTAACAGTATTATAATAATTTTCAGAATGGAATAAAAATTATCTCGCAAAGTTAGTTCTGAAACATGTATTGGAACATATTATAAATTTAAGTATCCGGTATACTGCTGTATATTCTCAACATTTAATAATAGTTGACCTCCTGGGGTGCAGCTGAAGTCGGCCGATTTCGCAAATTAGTTATGGATATCTGAATATTTAGCATAGCTGCGGATCTTCACCAACGCCTGTTCCTTTGGAAGAGGGATTTCATAGTAAGAATTGATTAACTGCGTTAGTATATTTCACTGCAGACTGACTAATACTTTGTTTGCAGCGGCTGGTAGCACTGTACAAAGTAATGGAACATGTATTTGTTTTATTTTAATTTACAGTGGCAACATAATTATTTATGTAATTTGCTATAAATACCTTTATCGCACCAGAAGGTAATATGAAGTTCAAAGGATCAGTAAGTAAACAATTATCTATCATAATATCTTGACGATTGAAGTAACACTTAAGAAATACTTAAGAGTTAGTCGTTGCTAACTGATTGGTCATCGTAAGTCGATTTTTGTGCTGATCTATTTACTATTGTCAAAAGAGTATTTGGAACTAAATTTCCGGTAAAGAAAATGCAAAAATTCTATCAACTATGGTGATTAAACAAATTTTAATTAGTTTTTTGGCCCTTTTGCAGCACCTCTGAAACTTTGTGTAATTATCATGGAAACTCCCCCCCCCCCCCCCCCCCCAATCCCTTTATCGGAGAAACCTGCCGCTTCCACCTTTGTATATTGTGGTTGACACTGAATTTTACTCATATCGAGAAAAGCTCGAATAACATTTACACTACATTATTTGGCACTTACAAGCTATTAAATTAAAACCCATGCAGGAAATTTAGTGATAATATCAACTGTTCTACACGCTGTCTGATACATAACCTGATATCAGAATGTTCAAATGTTTGTACATCTGTCGGACCAAACTGCGTGGTCATCAGTCCGTAGCTTACAAACTAAGGTAAACTAACCTAAGGACAACACACACACCCATGCCCCAGGGAGGACTCGAACCTCCGACGGCGAGCATCCGCGAGCTCCGCAGCAAGGCGCCTTAGACCGCTCGGCTACTCCGCCTCGGCTAGCCTGATATCAAACATATTACATTAAGAGAGATGTCCTCAGCGTTTTTGGCCACATAGTTTATTTACTAAAAAAACGTATACCTTAGCTCATTACTATTTAGGAATAGAAATAATTTAATGCTTTTCGATCGAAGAAGGATCCTGCTTATGTTAAAATGCAACTCTACATAGGAGCGTTTCTATTACGCAAAACTTACATGTTCGCACAACGAATAGACAAATATAGGATAATTGTTTCTAAGTAGGGAAACATAAAACGTTATTGTAACTCTGTAGCTCTCTCACCTTCAAGTTTCAGAGCTGTTCTTGAGATCAGCTGTATAACAATTCATTCCTTTGGTGGGAAAAAATTAAAAATTAGAACATCCAAGTAAAAGACATAGAATTACAGTATTTGCTTGTCGCATTGTCACTGGGCAGCAAACACAGTGATTGAAAATGCCTTCATGTGGATGCAGTAGAATTCTCACAGTCCATAGGCGCAACTAGCTATGGGCCCACCGGGCCCTGGCCCACCGGGCCCTGGCCCACCCCGAAATGTCATAGTTTCTTTTCTTTCTTTTTTTAATTACGTTACATGAAAGTCCGATAGATCGGCACGTTCCGGACCGAAACGATGCCGAATTATCGAAAATGCCGGTCGTCGGACTCTCGGACGATACCTTTTAGTATGCTTTAAGCTAACGAACACAGCAAAAACGGTTTTAACATGATGTTTTGTACTTAAATATTGATTGGTAGAATCATTAGATTAATAAAATCAGCTCAAAATTACGACAGCAGATACCAATTTTTTTATCAATACATTTACTTTGGGTAGGCTATGTGTATTGTACAATATTTTAGATACCAGTATCTAAAAAAAAAAAAAAAAAAAAAAAAAAAAAAAAAAAAAAAAAAAAAAAATATGTGCTATATATTCTGCATATGTTTGCTTCAAAAGTTTTTATCGATTTGCTACCAAATAATAGATTACCAAAACACATAGCCTTGGTTCCGTTTGAAATATACCTAAACATTCTGGCGACAATAAATATAAAGAAGAGAATAACTAAATAACAGCAATGTATAATCTTATACTAATTTAAGGGTTATGATATATCATTTTACATTTTTTCTCGGTGTTAAATAGTATTTATTCTGTCCAATAGTTTATATTAATTTTTTGACATTTAATATGTATTATTTTGTTTGAACTTTGTAAAATATTACACTGTTTGTTTACCTAAGCTAACTTTGTATATATTGTTCCTATGTTGAACCAATGGCTGGAACATTTCTTCAATAAATAAATGAAAATTAATAAAATACAAAGCTTAACATTTAAAATTGCCCATTTCTACTTCTGAAACATATAGCATTTATATTCCATAAACGAATTTCACGTTGGTTAATATAACAGGCTACAAAGTTAATTGTATGTTTATATATATGTAAGTATCCATGCATGTACGTAATATGTGTGTGCATCAGCACTCAATATCAAAATATATCATTATATACAAGTGCCCCCCCCCCCCCGAAAAAAAAATCCTGGTTGCGCCACTGTCACAGTCAACATGAAAACAATTAATCCGTATCAACATTTGGCATTGTTTTGTTCATAACAATTGAACTACACGTAATACAGTAACATTAAAGTCAGTTTTCATAGAATTTATAATAAAAACATTCAAACACTAAATGACACTCCAAAACAGCTAGCAAAAAATATGTGAGCCTGCCACTTTCATACAGGGGAGTAAACCTTTACTGAAGAAAATATATTCAACACATATTTTACACGAATTAAGAAATTAAGGAGCAAATTATCTACACTAAATGCATGGCATTCTTTCGAATAGAGAAATGGAGGCTTACCTGCAATTCATGGTCGAAAATATACAAAGGTCAAATTGGAAAAAATCTCACTACAGTGTCGCACTAACACGTGAGTGCTCTTCATTTAAAAGCATAAACCAATTAGCCATGTTTTCATATTGCGACTGACACACACAGCGCAAAAACTACACATCATGTACTTGTCCAACAGAGGCATGAAGGGGAAATATAAACCTCTTCTATTAACTGCACATTCCCAACTAGTGCCCTCCAGAACTAAACTTCATTTTCAAATATTACTCACAAAAGGAAGTTGTCAGTTGCAGTTCTTGATAAGACATAATAAGGAAAAATAAGAAAAAATACAACCATTTTATGTTCTTCATCCCAATGTGACTATTTGGTAACATTATAAAATGTATGTAATTTATTTTTTTCATTACTCATTCTAAAACGTTATTTCAATATAACTCCATTACCTGTATGTAAAGTGATATGGTTATATGTGAAAGTACCATATCACTTTGGCGAAATTCATCCAAATTTAGGTGTCTTTCTGTTAATGCGAGCCAGTCATTCATTACGCCATGTGATAGATAGCCATTTATGTCAACTGTGATTCTATATCATTAATTGGAAACAAATGAAAACCTAGCTGTGAAAAACCTAGCTCTACTCAATACAGCACATACATTGCGTAGTACGCATGTAATATGACACCACAAGTGTTGTTAGTCATCAAGAGACACGAATCGAGTTTTACGTCAGCAATAGTCCCAATCAGTTCTAGAATATACGGAAAATGTAATATGACTATAGGTTTAACTTCAAAGATATGAAAACCTATGAGTCGTCCACAAGATGTACGCTCCACTCCATCGATGAATCTAAACGTGTGTATGCGAATCATACAAATGCGAAGAAAGGACTTCCAAATTACTTATTAAAATAATTGCACCCAATTATTAACTAAACATTTATATACTGTTCAGGAAACCTGATGATAGAAAATTTGTTACTATGCCTACGTTAACTTTAGCGTGCAAAATTCAGTATATAAACAGTATAGCGCTATATATATATATATTTGAATGTCTGTTCGGTGTACGCTTATCACGTCCGAACGACACGACGCAGAGACTTAAATATTTGTACACTTACTAATTTATACCTGAGGAAGGTTTTAGGTACGGTTTCATAGCGATATGATAGATATTTAGTAATTTGAAGAATGCAACGCGAAATGCGGAACAATAATTACTCTTTGAAAATTATATTTACTCTTTGAAAATGGTTTTATTGGTTGCATTGGTGCTAGAGAGTTGATAGTGATAAAAGGATGGAGTATATTGGAATGGAAAGTTATAGGTGTATATAAAATTCTACGTGTGTGTTTGTGTTAATATTTCGCTCTGCAGCGAGAACTACAGAATGCAAACGAATGGTCTGTATGTAATTGTTGTCCGAAGTCTCCTGTTGTACACGATAACAGTTCCAAGCCGATAGCTGTGGAAGATATGGTGGTTGAAAGTCGTCAAATTATAAACAAATTCGGACTGAAGGCCAGCGATGACGTTTGCGACTCTATAGCAAGGAGGTTACATACTGCGAAACGTGATGCCACAGACCATATCTTGGTCTCTGCTTGCTACAATGTCTTCAGCTCTTTCTCTGTAAGGATGTTGTTGTTGTTGTGGTCTTTAGTCCAGAGACTGATTTGATGCAGCTCTCCACCCTACTCTATCCTGAGCAAGCCTTTTCATCTCCTCATAAGAGCGACAACCCATATCCACTTGAATCTGCTTACTATACGCGTCTCTTGGTCTCCCTCTGCGATTTTTACCCCACACACTTCCCTCCAACGCTAAATTCACAATTCCTTGATGTCTAAGAATGTGTCCTACCAATCTATCCCTTCTTTTAGTCAAGGTATGCCAGAAATTTCTTTTCTCCCCAATTCGGTTCAGTACCTCCTCATTAATTACGCGATCCACCCACCTAATCTTCAGCATTCTTCTGTAGCACCACATTTCAAAAGCCTCTATCCTCTTTCTGTCCACACTGCTTATCGTCCATGTTTCACTCCCATACAAGGCAACACTCCATACAAATGCCTTCAGAAAGGACTTCCTTAGGCTTAAATCAATATTCGATGTTAACAAATTTCTCTTTTTCAAAAACGCCTTTCTACCCATTGCCATTCTGTATTTTATATCATCTGTACTGCGACCATCATTTGTTATTTTACTTTGCTGTATCTGACAGAATTACTATGTCGTCGGCAAAACGCAATGTTTTTAATTCTTCACCCTGAACTTTAATTCCTTCTCCAAATTTCTCCTTGCTTTCCTTTATAGCTTGCTCAATGTACAAATTGAACAACACTGGGGAAAGGCTACAACCCTGTCTTACTCCCTTCCCAACCACTGCATCCATTTCATGGCCTTCAACTCTGAAAACCGCTGTCTGGTTTTTGTACAAGTTGTAAATAACCTTACGCTCCCTATATTTTACTCCTGCTTGCTTCAGAACTTTAAAGAGTTTATTCCAATCAACATTGTCAAAAGCCTTCTCCAAATCTACAAAAGCTAGAAATGTTGGTTTGCCTTTTCTTAATCTTCTAGGATAAGCCGTAAAGTGAGTATTGCCTCCCGTGTTCCTACATTTCTCCTGAACCCAAACAGATCTTCCCCGAGGTCGGCTTCTACCAGCTTTTCCATCCTTCTGTATATAATTCGTGTTAATATTTTGCAACCATGACTTATTAAACTGATGGTTCTGTAGTTTTCACACCTGTCTGCACCTGCTTTCTTTGGAATGGGGATTATACATTTTTCTTAAAGTCTGAGGGTACTTCACCTGTCTCATACATCTTACACACAATGTGAAACAATTTTGTCATGGCTGGTTCTCCCAGAGACATCAGTAGCTCTGACGGGATATCATCTACTACAGGGGCCTTGTTTCGACTTAGATCTTTCAGTGCTCTGTCAAATTCATCTCTCAGTATAGTATCTCCTATTTCATCATCATCTACATCATCTTCCCTTCCTACAATAATGTCTCGAAGTTAATTTCCTTTGTAGAGCCTCTCTATATGCTCTTTCCACCTTTTAGCTTTCCCTTCTTTGCTGAGAACTGGTTTTCCATCAGTGTCCTTGATATTCATAGAGCTGTTTTTCTTATCGTCAAATGTTTCTTTTATTTTCCGGTAGGCTGTATCTATTTTTCCCCTATTTATACATTCTTCTACATCCTTGCATTTGCCTTCTAGCCATTCCTGCTTAGCCATTTTGCACTTCCTGACAATCTCATTTCTTAGTCGTCTGTACTCCATTTTGCTTGTTTCATTTACTGCATTTTTATACTTTCTCCTTTTATCGATTAAATTTAGTATCTCCTGTGATATCCAAGGATTCTTTGTAGGTCTTGCCTTCCTACCTATTTTGTCCTCTGCTGCCTTCACTATTTCATCTCTCAATTTTACCCATTCCTCCTTAACTGTTTTATTTTCCCCTGTTTCTATCAATTGTTGCCTGAAGCTCCCTCTGAAATTCTTAAGAACTTCGGGTTCCTTCGATTTATCTAGGTTCCATCTCCTTATTTTACTACCTTTCTGTAGTTTCTTCAGTTTCAGCCTACAGTTCATAATCAACAAGTTATGGTCAGAGTCTATGTCTGCCCCTGGGTATGTTCTACACTTCAAAACCTGGTTCCGAAATCTATGTCTTACCATTATAAAATCTATCTGGTATTTCCCGGTGTCTCCTGGTCTCTTCCACGTATACAACCTTCTTTTGTGATTCTTAAACCAGGTGTTTGTTATAACTAAATTATGTTCCGTGCAAAATTCTACCAGGCGGCTTCCTCTTTCATTCCTTTTGCCCAGACCATATTCACCTACTATCTTCCCTTCCCTTCCTTGTCCTACTACCGAATTCCAGTCTCCCATAACAATTAAGTTTTCCTCTCCCTTAATTGTCTGAATAATTTCCTTTAGCTCCTCATATATTTCTTCGATCTCCTCATCATCGGCAGAGCTAGTAGGCATATAAACCTGTACTACTGTTGTCGGTGTTGGCTACGTATCTATCTTGACAATGATAATTCGATCGCTGTGCTGGTCATAGTAGTTTACCCGCATTCCTATTTTCTTATTCATTATCAATCCTACTCCTGTGATACCCCCAACTGATTTTGTATTTATAATCCTGTACTCACCTGACCAGAAATCCTGTTCATCCTGCCACCGAACTTCACTAATCCCCACTATATCTAACTTCAACCTATCCATTTCCCTTTTTAAATTTTCTAATTTTCCTACTCGATTAAGGGATCTAACATTCCACGCTCCGACCCGTAGAATGCCAGTATTGTCTTTCCTGATGATCACATCCTCCTGAGTAGTCCCCGCCCGGAGATCCGAATGGGGGACTATTTTACCTCCGGAATATTTTACCCGAGAGGATGCCATCATCATATGTTCATACAGTAGAGCTGCATGTCCTCGGGAAAAATAACGGCTGTAGTTTCCCCTTGCTTTCAGCCGTTCGCAGTAGCTGTGTGGCAAAGCCACATTAGCTGATGTTACAAGGCCAGCTCAGTCAATCATCCAGACTGTTGCCCCTGTAACTACTGAAAAGGCTGCTGCCCCTCTTCAGGAACCACACGTTTGTCTGGCCTCTCCACAGATACCCCTCCGTTGTGGTTGCACCTACGGTACGGCTATCTGTATCGTTGAGGCACGCAAGCCACCCCACCTCGGCAATGTCTGTGGTTCATGGGAGTGGATAAGGATAAGTATTGGAATAAGGAAATATAAGAATAAATAAATAAAGCAGTAAAAAAGAAATTTCTTTTGATACATCACTTTAAAAAAATCGATTTGACGCTTCGCGCATTACATCAAGTGATCGCTCTGTGATATTATTACAATCATTATTGTTGAATTTCGTGATTGGATTCTTCGAAACGAGTGCATTTTTACGTGTGATTTACTTTCCTGATAAACGGTAAGTGAATAGACTTCTGCAATCTGATAGGGATATTTTTCAGTTCCTTGAAAACCAGCCTCATAGCACACTACTGAAAGATAGCTTATCTATCACAATCAACCAACACGCGAGCGGAGCCGCGGGTTTAAGCTAGTCTAGTCTATAAATACTGCATTGACGAAGAAAAGAACGCATTACGCCAACATAAGTTTTCTTTTCAGAGATATATTATTATAAACAGTGGCTTATTATTGTATTTTTACAACTGAGTTTATACGACTAACTGAAAGATTTGTCTCAATTTTACCTAAACATCCGACTAGCTTTGAAAACATATAGACATCATACGAGCACAGCGTGTACAATTAACCGAATTTTATAGCAAATCTCTGGGAGTGGGTAATCCTCTCGAGAAACTGTCATCGTAAAGTTTCAGTTGCGTGCTGGTGGTTCAAGAAAACAACCGTTCTCGTTTCGGACTCCACTGGTATCCAAAATGGATATCTCATTCACTGGTAACAATACGACGGAAGGGGAAAACTAAACCAATATGATGGAAAACATACATTTTTGAACATAAGTTCTTTAAACCTTTTTCGTTCCGTATCCTCTCCTCGTAAAATCGTCGAGTTTATCCAGAGCAGAAAAAAAAAAAAATCATCCAGTAAATTTTCTCAATCAGTTAGGGTAAATTTCGTGAGACTTTTACATCGGCATATGCGATGAGTTATGTATGGACGGCAAATGAAATTCCAACTCTTCTCAGAGTTAGAAGGCGAGGTGGCTGGCGGAGTAAACCATTCACCCTAGCTGTGAAGTAACTGTATTAACATATCTACCCTTCCAAGAGTTTAACGTTTCCTGTGGTTAGCGTGAAACTTTATTTAGAAGAAACACCGTGCAATTACTTCCCACATACTTCTCTAATGAATACCCCTCTCTAATGACCACAAAGGTAGTGGAGCGTGTAACTTAATTCTTCCCGCCTTCCTTCCAGTATGTGCAGCGGCCCTAATGACCTCTCTGTCGAAGTGTCGCTTAACACCAACGTCCCCTCCTGTGTCACGCCGTGTTCTCCGAATCCCCGGGACGCGTTATTCGGTTGTCTGCGCAGCAGGTGTGCGTCAGAAGTCGCGATACACGTGGGCCGATCAATACGACTGCTGCCCGCCCACCGCCCACACAGCTCGCTTCTGCGCATTTCGTATCACTCTCGACGCCTCCTTTGTTGTCTGGAGCGCGGCAGCATTTGCTCTCTGGTGCCTGTTCAGACATTAATAATGAGCGCTTGAGCTACTGATGCTGAGACCATGAAAGACAGAAGCACACAGGAGAAGTAGTCAGCCCTAGTATACAAAGTAAAGAAGGAAATCGGCCGTGCCCTTTCAAAAGAACCATCACGGAATTTGCGTGGAGTGATTTAAGAAAATCCCTAGAAACCTAAATCTGGATGGAAGGTGGGGATTTGAACCGCCGCCCTCCCACTGCGCCACCCCACTCGGTACCTCCAGTATACACTAAGCTAATAAGCTGTGACGTGACCTCTCGATTCGGTGAATAAGAGTAGCCACAAATTTCTTCAGGTATTCCATGTTCACCTGAAACCGTTTATTCATGATTAGAGTTTGCTGAGCTAACAAATTGGGAGTGGAGTGATGGGCAGGCGAAGTATGATTTCTGAGTTCACCTGCTGTTCTATAGAGTCCTGGATATTTTATTAAGGCTGAAGTTCGTGTGGTTTTACGACTCAGTAGAAGTGCCATAGGGTGGGTGTTTATTCATCAAACGGGAAATGTATATGTGCACTTGTGGTTACCTTGGAGAACGGGAATTTCATCAGCACTTTCGTCACGCAGATACTGATTAGCCAGAATATTATAGCCACTGTAACATATCTGGAAAGGTCGTAGTCGGTGGTCGACGCGAGCAGCGTCCATTCGGGTCGCCAGAGGGCGTCCACGAGTTGGAGCGCTCATGTAGGTGACTGAGGCGACCAGTGATCTCTATATTACCTAGATGTTGAACTACAGATACCTGAGCGTGCCAGCCAAAGATATTCATATTCTGTTTCTTGACTAATTACAACATGGCCGCTACGAAGAATTACAAGGAAACCAAAGAAAATATGTTTCGATTCTGTACTCAAGTGAGTTGTAACTTCATGTATTGACATAAATTTCAAATCCAGAGGTAATCTAGCAATTATTTGTCACGTAGTAACTGATGGAAATTCGTTTGACTAATTACAACATGGCGGACAACGTAAATTTGTGTGCAAAACATATGAATGTCCAGGCACGCTACAGTTCTATGCTCAGACACCAGAGTTATACACCCAGGTTGTATAGAGATCACTGGAGGCGACAGTCTCTCTGTCATTCGCCATCTGGATCTGCTAGGAGTTGGTTAAATTGCATTCAGTGGTAATCGTAGCCACGAATATGTTGCTTATCTGGAACTGTTGCAACATTCTTGTTGTTTAGTATACTTATAATAGGTGGAATTCCGTGTAGAGAGCGTGTCACGCATAGTTGGTTACTTGAACTTGTTATTAATGTAATATATATTGTTTCAGACAGTAACCTATTATAATTGATACTGCGCGGTGGAGTAGCCGAGCGGTCTAAAGCGTCTCGCTGCGGAGCGCGCGGTTGCTCGCCGTGGAGGTTCGAGTCCTCCCTGGGGCATGGGTGTGTGTGTTGTTCTTAGGTTAGTTTACCTAGGTTTAAGTAGTTTGTAAGCTACGGACTAATGACCACGCAGTTTGGTACGATAGATTTACAAACATTTAAACATTTTTATAATTGATACTCCCCTGTTCCAATACGTGTTAACGTGTCCCTAATCCATGGCACCGAGCCTGCAGATTATTAATAACTGAGTGAAAGATGGGCTTAGGCACATGAGAAATTAAAGAAATGGTGTTGTAGCCTTCCGCACGTGATGAAAAGGTAATTATGACTTTATGTGGAAAAAGAGGGGGTGTTATACCACCTATCTGTTGTTGTTTTGGTCATTAGTCCAGAGGCTAATTTTATGCAGCCCCCTCACCCTACTCTATCCTGATCAAGCCTCTTCAACTTATCATACTGTATTCGTCTCTTGGTCTCCCTCTGCGACTTTTACCTCACACACTTCCGTCCAATGCAAAATGCACGATCCCTTGATGTCTAAGAAACAGTCCTACCAGTAGATCCATTCTTTTATTAAAGGTATGCAAAAAAATTCCTTTTCCCACCAATTCTGTTTAGTACCTCCTCATTAATTACGCGATCTACCCACCCAATTTTCAGTATTCTTTTATTATTTTCTTTATGAGACTTAACTGCGGGATCATCAGTCCCTAAACTTACAAACTACTTATGATCTAGCTTATACTAAAGACGGCACAAACGTCCATGCCGGAGGGGGGATTCGAACCCCCGACGGGGAACGGCCTCGCGCATCGTAAAATAGCGCCTCAATGCGCTCGGCCGCTCCGCCGCGGCTTTCAGTATTCGCCTGCAGTAGTTTATCTGCATTTCTGTTTTCTTCTTCATTATTAGCCCTACTCCTGTAATCCCCAACTAATATTGTATTTATAACCCTGTACTAACCCGACCAGACATCCTGTTTTTCTTTCCACCGAACTTCACTAAACCACACTATAACTAACTTCAACGTATCCCTTTCCCTTTTTAAATTTTCTAATTTTCCTATCCAATTAAGGCATTTAGCACTCTACGCTGCCATCCGTAGAATGTCAGTGTTGTTTTTCCTGATGACGACATCCAGAGTAGTCCCCGCCCAGAGATCCGTATGGGGGACTATTTTATCTCCGGAATATTTTACCCGAGATGATGACATCATCACGTATATATTCATGCAGAAGACCTGCATGTCCTCGAGAACATTAACGACTGTAGTTTCACATTGCATTCGGCCGTTCGCAGTAGCTGTATGTCAAAGTCTCTTTAGCTGATGTTACAAGGCCTGCTCATTCAATAATCCAGACTGCTGCCCTGCAACTACTGAAAAGTCTGCTGCTCCTCTTCAGGAGCCATACGTTCGTCTGATCTCTCCACGGATAGCCGTTCGCTGCTGTTGCATCTACGGTATCGTTGAGGCACGCAAGCCTCCTACCTACTATTCATATAAGCCCTTTCAGGCGATAGCGTCGTCACCTGACGAGGAATAACTCATAGTCACGCACACGCAGGGTGCATGTATCAGTGAGCGTGCTGTCTCTGCATGGAATGGAGAAGACACGCGATCTATGTAACTTTGACCGAGGACAGATTGTGATGGCTCGGACGCTCGCCACAAGCATATCGGAAATTGCGACGTTTTTCGGGTGTTCGAGGAGCGTGTGGCGAAACCAAGGTGAAACTATGTCCTAACATCGCCGGTTTGGGTGACCACCTCTAACTACAGATGCCGGTCGTCGTAGGCTGGGCAGTCTGGTGAAACATGACACGTGACGAACTGTGGCGGAAATAACATAAGACTTTAATGCTGGAAAGCCTAGAAGTGTGTCTGAACACACAGTGGACTGAACCAGTGGCGGCTGGTGGGCTGTTTATTAGGAGGGGCGGCATGTCTCTTCAATTGTGCACGACATTTTCTTCCTTCAGAACATTTCTTGAACGGGGAGAATATAGCATTAATTTTATTAGCTAGTTACGTAATTTAACCCTTCACCTAACTCTACTTTTTCTTCTTATATCAAAATACGAACAAATCTACGCCCAAATATGTAGTATTTAATATTTTCTGCAGGCAATGAAAACCGCGTTACTCCATTTTATTAGATTTCACAAGAGACGAAAAAACTGTACCTTAAAATAATATAAATTGTTATGTGTAACTATGTAAGTAAGTATTCAGTGAACACAAATGCTTCGTCAGCGACAAATATAATATTTTTCTGAAATTAGAAGACTGTCACCAACAAATGTAGTAACAAGGTTTTTATTGCCTACCATTGGTATGAAATAAAATGACAATAGCGTTCTTACCTTAATTAATATATTTTAGACGAAGTCCAGTCTTTTCTCCTTCCCCTCAGCAAACTGGTCAATAAGTTCATTAAAATTATGCACATTTAAGTGTGTTTTTTTTTCTATAGGGCACATAGCTAACGCACTAAGTCCCTCCGTTTTCATTGTGTCTTCGGTGAGAGTCTTGATTCTTTTGAGTGTAGAGAAACACCTCTCCATTGTTGTCTTTGGTATTGTACAAATAATACGCATGAGTTTCACTGATTCCGGTAGCACAGTTTCTAAATTATTCTCGTATATACAATCGAGAAGTATTAAAGCTCCGTTTTCTGTTTGGTAATCATTTCTACTGTATATGACTGTCAATTTCTGTCGCAGTTCATTTCCGTTTAAGTGAAATATTGTAACTGTGGTCTGAAATTCTGTTTCAGGGAATAGTAGCTTATGTTTTGTAAACAAACTAGGTTGCAATTATACAGCTGCTGACAAGTGATTGATAAATGCGAAATGCTCATAAATGTTAGCCATAACAAGGTCACAAACTTCCTTTGCAACAGTTTTACGACAGTCTAAAAAACGGAATCGTTTTGGGCCGGTGATCATTTCCATTCCCGGTTTCCCAATGATGATCGACATCAAGAGTGTTTCTCGTCAGTAGTATAGCTGACTTGAAATCGGAGACAATTTTAAGACCTTTCGCACTATCAACATCTCTACATTGGAGCTGATTAAATAAAATATCGCAGTGTGGCAAGAGTTTACTGAAAAACTCAAGACAAAAGAGAAACTCTTGGTTGAAGTGTGCGAAGTCCAACTGCTGTCCTAGTTGTTGAATAATCATTGCTGGCATCATCCTCAATTATCCCAGGGCATTCAGCTATTTCTTTCTTGTACTTAAATACGGTGTTCACAATTCGCGTTTTAAAATTCCATCTTGTGTCAGCATTTCTTGGAAGACGTTTCTACACATCATTATCAACTATGGTAGTTTTTTTTCACTGACTTTGAGAAGAAAGTAGAGAATCCCTGTAAATTACTAAAAAATATTCTCAGTTCTTTGTGCTGTGTTGCACAGCGCTGTACAATGAAATTGAGTTGGTGGGCATAACAGTGTACAAAATTTGCTCTCTCGTACACTGATTTCACTCTTGCCTGCACCCCAGTGTGCTTGACACTCATAACCGAAGCTCCGTCATAACTCTGAGCTATGAGTTTTTTGGGGGGTTGTCAATCTTTAGTTTTTTAAGCTCGTTGAACACTTCACTACTTATTGCATCAGCTGTGTGATCTTTGGGCGTTACGAAATTTATGAAACTTTCATATACTTTCCCCTTTACTTCGTATCAAATAATAAATACTAGTTGAGACAGGGGGCACAATCTGTCGTTTCGTCATCTTCAATAGCTACATAATCTGTTTCTGACATTTCTTTGGAAATTAGCTATGGCACACAGTATATATAGAGTCCAGCAGTTCGTTTTGAATTGTTTTGGAAAGCCCATAGGAAACACGAGTATTGGTTTTTTCAACATGTCTCTTTAACGTGGAATCCAGTTCTGCCCTGAGATTGACCAAACCCTGAAAAATACCAGGAGTATCTGAAGCATCCGTTTCGTCATGTCCCCTTAGTGCAAATTCAAGTTTCCCACAGAACTTGATACAGTCGATCAACTTGCTAAGGATGTAACGATTCTTAGAAACATCTTCATTAAACTTCTTAATCCTCAGTCTATAAGCTGTATCCAGCTGTCATCTAATATCTACTTTGCCAAGCATAACGAATTCGATGTTACTGTTTATGTGAAGTTCACTTAATTTAAGTTTTTTAACTTTATCAGCTAAATGTTTAATGTCTGTTACCCCATCTGTGGTCCAAGGATGTTGCGCAACATTCATTACCAGACACGTGTAGCAGAAGAAAGCATTTCTTATTTCACATCCACAAAACCAGTCTGCATGTTTATACGAAGCAGGTTAAATTTCCTAGAGAAACTACTTTTGCTTTTGCACGCATTTTGTGTCTGTACAATGTTCAAATCAGGTCTCGGTGGTCCTAACCTTTTTAATTCCAACTTTCCCTCAAAAGACAATTTTTTACTACCAAATGTTAAAATGCAGTTTACGCTATTTATATTATTCATTCTAAATAGGAAACTAGAAAAACAGTTAGGCAATAACACGTACTTTCACAACAACGAAAGTATCAAACGCACTGCACCTGTTAAGTTCCGCGAAGAAACTGCCTGAGTGTCTGACCGGTGCCGGTGCACCTTTGTATTTGGCGCCCTTGGTGCGGACGCCGTCCTAAGCGGCCCGGTTCAACACACTACCCCCACCCAACCCCCAGCACCCCCACTCAGTCCAAGCGCCCGTTGCCAGCCTTTACACGCGCGCGGACGGATCTCGTAGAGTCCGAGGGTCAGCCCATTCTGAAAACATTCGCTGACCCTGGCTGGCAGACTACCTAGTCTAAAAACATTGATCATTCACTTACACGGGCTGCTGCTACACGAAAATTATTCGAGTCGATTTGTGATTAACGATTGGTACGTATTCTGTTATGGATATTTTTGGGAGGGCGCCGTCCCAGAGTCCTCAAGGAGTAGCCGCCACTGGACTGAACACTCCCAACGATGGGCTTCCGTAGCCGACGACCCATGCATGTGCCAATGACAACTCCACGACATCCGCAACTGAGGATGAAATGGGCAGATGACCATCGTCACTGCATATTGGCGCAGTGAGCGAGTGTTGCATGGTCTGATGAATCCCAATCCACACATCCACACTCCGCAAGCCACCTCACGGTATGTGGCGGAGGGGACTTAGTGTGTCACTGCACTTCCTCCTTTTCACCAGAAAGACTATTACTCGTATGTCTCCGTGTGCGGTCTAATGTCTCAAAAATCTCTCTCTCTATACCAGGTATCGATCCTACAGTGATGACCAATATTCAAGCAGCGACCGAAGAGGTGTTTTATTTATACGCAGGAGGAAGCAATGAGTTAGTTGACTCCAAAAAACGTATGCTCTCGGAAATCGGACAGCAGCCCGCATTGCGATGTAGAAAGTAATGCTTGCAGCGTCTGCCACGGGACTTTTTCAGTCATTTTCGTCCCGCTTTTGATCGTATTAAATGAACCTTTAACGAAGCGTGGAGCCGTTGGATGTTCTCTGTCTGTGCTATCAACCCTATCTGCTACGATGCTCCCCTGATGAGAATACTCAAGCATTTTCCGAACGAGTGTTATGTACAGTACTTAATTTGTTGATGGACAACACGACGTGAGTATTCATCCAATAAATCTCAGTATCACATCTGCCTTACCCACGATTAATCTTATGTTGCCGTTCATTTCCAAATTGCTCGTTATGCCAAATTCCGATATTTAATGGAAGTAACTACTTCCAGCAATTACGGAATCACGTATTGTAAAAGATCTTTCTTTTTATGTATTGACAGTAAGTTATAGTTTTTTATGTTGGGAGTTAATTGCCATTCCCTTGATGTAGCGTCTATACGCTGCAGATCCTTGTGCAGTTTGCTACCATTTTACAGCGTTCGGACAACTTTGTATACTACAGCATTATCCGCGAAAAGCCTCATTGTACTTCCGATGTTATCTACGAGGCTATTCATATATGGTATGAAAAGTAATGATCCTATAACGTTTTTCTGGGACACGCTAAAAACCGGTTTCAACCGTGAAGACATTTTTCCATTGGGAATCAGATGCTACCTTCTGTTAGCTAGAAACTCATCAATCTCATGATACAGTTTCTTTCCATCCAATGGGCCAGCAGCACAGAATATATCTCTAAGAGACATCATGTAATTATACCAATATGCTGCTATAAAGTTTTTTATTATAATGTTGTTATGGATGCATTTCGGCACAATTAGCCATCGTCAGACAATGACCATGTGACATCCTTGGCAATGTCTTGCTATTTAACGATATTTGTGTAATACTACATAAGTGTGACACGAAAGTTTACATTATCATTAAATAAACAGCAAGACATACCAAGGATGTCATTGTTTGATGATGGCTAATTGTGCCGAAATGGATCCATAACAACGTTATAATAAAAAACTTTATAGCAGCATATTGGTATAATTACATGATGTCTCTTACAGTTTCTTTGATTTTCTTTACGCTCGTACTTTGTTCACTGTGATGTTCTTTACGTTTTGTGTGTATTTTATGTAATTTTTCTATGCTGTGTATGTCTAAATATATTAAGAGCAGCCGTAAACAAAAATGCATGCAGATATTAAAAATTTATCTCCTACAATGTTATAGTTACAAATTTAAAACTTGGCGCTATTGCGTAGTATATAATACACAATATTCTGTGAAATTTTTATTTCATCATGTTCATGGAATTTCATTTTATAAGGATTTGAATTTTTAATTACTGGTATAAATATAATGTACCTTTCCTCGTAAACTTTGCGTTGTATATCTGCATTAAAGGCTATTAAAACGTGTGTAACAGATATTTGTTTAAGGTCATGGTTACTTTCAAATTAATTGTTCAGTTTCATGTTAACACGTTGGCTGCCGGCTCTGGCGCGCCTCTGACGTCATCGCGGCAGCCAAAACCTTAACTTAAGCTGCTCTACGTTCCTCATGCAGGAAAGAAGAACTATTCTCGGGCACAAGATAAAGAAAAAGTACTGCACAGGACTGTTCAGTAAGTGATTTTTAAGAACTGTGCCAAATTTCAGGAGGTTAGCTTTTATGGTTCCTAAGAAAAGGTACCTTTTACCTAAAAAGAAACACTTTATGGGATATCTCATTTAAAGTTTTAATTTTAATTTTTAACAATATTGCCATACCTTTACACATTTATGCTGTTCATATCCACAAGGTTCATTCTCTTCCTTGTCTTCTTGAAGTATTTTCTTTCCCTGTCTCCTTTGCCTAGCCACCTTTTGGATATATTCCTCTGCTGCCTGTAGTCTGTTAAGCCGCGTTTTTTAATCAAAGCTTCGGAGTATCTTCAGTGTGAATGCACTTAGATGGAAGCCTAATCTCTGCAAGTACTTAATCCTGCCTACATTTCCACTGTTAATCACTAGACAGATATAACATGCAGTTATCTTCATAACATCTGAGGACACAGACACTGTTTTGGGACAATGCTTCCATATAAGCTGAATGTAGGTCTCATTTGTATTTTGTGTTTTCCCACACACAATTTTTCAGAAGTTCATGGTTGGCTAGATATCTGAAAGTTCGTTTTATAACATTTAAATCAGCAAGTGAAAATCCATGCTTATGGTTGTTTGGCTTTCCACTGGCTTTTGCCAGAAGATATTTGCACATTGGTATGTCAGAGAGGAGGTGTTGAGGAGTCTCATCTGTGGAACGTTTGTGGAAGAAAATTGCCCACACTGCTTGCTGCATTGCTTTCACACTGTGTATACTGTCCCTGATGGCTTTGTCATAATATATTTGTAGTGTGTCAATTTCTTTGTCTGTAAATCTGTTATCACCTCCCAGTGACTTTCCATCTTCTAATTTTTTGCCCTTCATTTCTTTCTTCAGTCTGGAATAATCTTTGTCACAGCCTTTTAAATACGTCTGCTGTTCGTTTCGATTGTATGACCGAAAAGTTAACACAAAAATATATCTAGTGTAAACAAGGAGTGCAGCACAGCACAGATAAAGAAGTCTACGATGTATAGACAGTGAAGAAATGTTGTTTTTAAAAATATTTCTAAGCATATTTCGATAACGAAACTTTGAGATGTCATTCTGAAAACACCAACCTAATAAATAACGCAATAAAATAAAGTTAGGAATTTTTTCACTATTTTGCCCTACGTCTGCCATTAATGTAGGCCTTGTAACGGACTATTATGAATGTAAATATGGACTTTATTCTTCACTCAATAATTAATCAGTGAAATTAAAAGTATCAAGAGAGAAGCTATAGATCATATTAGACGATGTGAAGCACTCAAGTGGCGATAATGTGACCCCCACCATTCATTTGCAAATGTACTCATCGCAATTCCCTAAAAAGCCTGAATAACAATGCAAACAACAAACTGTTTCAAGTTCACTCAGACAAAAAGCAAGGGAACATTGTGACCAAAATTATGTGAAAGTAAACAATCAGAATAGTGCATCATTCTAGCGAAATCGACGGGGAAACCGAAATGAAGAGACAATGGAATGTTCCAATACGTTGTCTCCTGTAAGTAAACACACTTCTCATGTCATTAAGGTCGATGGTAACGAGAATTCAGATGTTACTGAAAGTCCTTCCAAATCAACTGACCCTTCAAAAGAAAATTGTCAGGAAGCATGCAGCAAGAGGAAGCGAAGACCTGCAAGAACGTCTGAAACAAAAAATAAAAAATAAACAATAAGTGTTGGAAGTACTGGCAACTAATTGAATGTTTTCTAGAGAGAAGCAGACCCAGTTCCATTTGGATAAAGTAAAAAAAAAACTATAATTTTAAAAAATTTTACTACTTTCTTGGAAAAGCGTTTCCTTGATCACATAACTTTGTAGTTGATAAACTAAGCAAGGAGAGATTTAAATGCAGTTTGAAACTCGGTGTTGTCTGTTAATTGAAAGATAAATTACAGATCTTTGGGTGTGACCTAAATATATAGTTTTACGTCGTTTTTTGTTACTCAAGAGCATAAAAGTTCAATATTTCAATAATTGTTACAGAAGAAAAAGTGCCTTGGTTGTAGCAGGTGTAAATATCCAATTTATTTGAACAGAACGGAACACTTTGAACATCTTGGTGGGCCGGCCGCGGTGGCCGAGGTGACTGAGGCGCTTCAGTCACGGTCAGCACGGCCACTACGGTCGGGGTTCGAATCCCCCCTCGGGCATGGATATTTGTGCCGTCTTTAGTCTTAGCTAGTTCATAAGTAGTTTGTAAGCTTAGGGACTGATGACCCCGTAGTTAAGTCCCATAAGTTGTACAAACATTTGAACATTTTGAACATCTTGGTGGAGCAATTCATATTTGATTTTTTTACATCAGTAAACACTGACCACCTGAGAAGGAAGGGAATTATCATGGACATGTGCATGGTATAGTAAATCAATAAACCATTACGGGGTATATCTTTTGTACAAATATCACTTTTAGCGTCCAGAAAATAGAACTAAAGGAGATTTCTTTTTTCCGGAATGTATAGTCACTGCATTACATTAAAGGTCTGTGATTCAAGTACTGTTGTCATGTCCGTGTGTCATTGATCTGGTGGAGACTGCAGTAATTTCCTCACTAATATGGATAGTTGTTGGTGCTACCTTATGCGTATTACTTCAAAAATTATGTTCTGTCGTGACTTCTACAGCTACATAATTCTGCATCTACGTAAATACTCTGCAAATCACATTAAAGTGCCTGACAAAGGGTTCATCAAACCACTTTTATGATATTTCTCACAGTTCCATTCTCACATAGCGCGGAGGAAAAAGGAACACATAAATATTTCAGTATAAGATCTGATTTATTTTATGATGATGATCATGTCCCCCTATGAAGATGGGTACTAACAAAAAATGTTCGCATTCGGAGGAGAAATTTGGTGAAAAGAATTTCGTGAACAGATTTTGCCGCAACGAATAACGCCTTTCTTTTAATGTTTTCCACCCCAACTCGTGCATCATTTCCGTGAAACTCTCACCCCTACACTGCGATAATACAAAACAAGCTACCTTTCTCTGAAGTTTCTCTATATCCTCCGTCAGCCCCACTTGATGGAGATACCATAGTTCGCAGCAATACTCCAAAATAGGACGCGCAAGTGTAGTGTAGGCAGTTTCTTCAGTAGATCTCTTACATCTTCTAAGTGGTCTGCGAATAAAACGTAGTCTTTGGTTCACCTTGCAATCGATATTTTCAGTATGTTATTTGCAATTCAATTTGTTCGTAACTGTAAATCCTATGTATTCAATTGAATATACGACCTGTAGATTTATTTATTTATTTTTTGGTGGGGGGCGGTCACAGCTTTGGCACCTGTCAACTGTGCGAGGGCACCTCAATATAGCTCTGGCTCTGAACCCTCTCCAGAGGAAAAAATTATCTAATTATCTATTTCCCTGTAACGGATCTATTTTAGTGCTCATGTAGATTACGTCAGACTTATCATTATTTAGGGTCAGTTGCGAAATTTTGCACCATGCACTTATCTGAATAATTTTGAAGTTTCGTTTGATCTTCAGTCGAGTTTGTCAAACTAAAAATGATAGTATCATCTGCGAACAATCTAACAGAACTCCTCAGAATGTCTCTTAAAAAGTTTATAACGTCAAGGAACGGTAATGGCCCTTAACGCTTCCCCGAGGAACAGCAAATATCACTTCTGTTTTACTCGATGGCATTCCGTCAGTTGCTATATAGTATGTCCTTTCTGACAGTAAATCATGAACCGAACCGCACAACTGTGGCGATATTCTGTAAGCACGCAATTTTATTAGAAGACGCTTGTGAGGTACAGTGTCAAAAGCCTTCCGGAAATCTAGAGAAAACGGCAGCTATTTGTCATCCCTTGTCGATAGCACTCATCACATCATGTGAGTAAAGGGCTTGCTGTGTTTCACAAGAACGATACTTTCTGAATCCGTGTTGACTATAGATCAATAGTTCGTTTTATTCGACGTAATTCATAATATTTGAGGAAAGTATACGTTCTAAAATCCTGCTGCAGACCGACTTCAATGATATATGCCTGTAATTTTGCGGATCACTCCTATTGCCTTTCTTGAATATAGGAGTGACCTGTGCTACTTTCCATTCTTTGGCTACGGATCTTTCACTGAGCAAGCGTTTGTATATGACAGCTAGGTATGGAGTTCTTGCATTAGCATACTCTGAAAGGAACTTAAATGGTATAGAATCAGGAACGGGAGACTTGCTTTTGTTAAGTGATTTGTTGCTCTTCCTCACTGCAATAATCTGTATTCATTTAAGATAACTTCAACTAGATGAAGTGCTGCAAGAACACCAAAATGATACGGAAGGACGCAATATTGCTTTAAAAAATATAGAAAGAAAACGCGAATCTCCAAAAAGATGTAAGAAAGAAAAAAAAAAAAAAAGAGTCCAATAGCAGCAGTAGAAGCAACTCCAACGATTTCAATTGATATACTCCTTCAGTAACGCGAAAATCTTGGGTGCCAGAGTAATCTCTAGATAATATTTCTCTGTAAAACATTTTAACTCGAGTTATCTTCTGATAATCACTTAGAGGTAAATGTAATTCCTACATTTTGATCGAAAAACGTTTTCTACAATATATCAATTGCAAAGCCGGGACGAAGCATAGTTTTCTTGGTGTTATTTACCTGTAAATCTTTGAAAATGTTGAGGGAGACTCTTCCAAACTGACGTAGATGGGATGTTTACGAGGTAAATCCCACAAAAAATTCGGTAAATTTTTATCAGACGACTTTGGAAGACGATATTCGTAATCAAAAAGTAATGAAAATCTATAGTTAAATAACTAATGATTAGTACGATATTTATTTTGCTGAAATTCTCTCTTTATCTTTTCGCGACACTTGAAATTTTGTACATTTTATGTTTCTGATGGGATGCTTCTCTTATAGAGGTGCCTTGATCTGGTCATTTATCAACTCTGTGCTTCCTGTTGTCGCCGAGTGTGGGCCTATATCAGTTTAGTTTCACAGAGCAGCGTTCTGCTATGCTTCGGAACTCTTCGTGCGCATGGGCGAGCCGCGGTGGAGTGGCTGAACGTTTTAAGGCACCTTGCTGCGGTTGCTCATCGTCGGAGGTTCGAGTCCTGCGTAGGGAATTGGTGTGTGTGTTTGTCCTTAGGTTATTAGTTTAGGTTAGTTTAAGTAGTTTGTAAGTCTAGGGACTGATAACCAAAGTAGTTAAGTCCCATAGATTTCGAAATAGTTGAACATTGCGACGTATGATAAATAAGTGCGGGAACTTTTCATCAATAATCACGCTCTGGTAACCAGATGGATCTTCCCCAATAGTATTTATTTTTTAAAGGTATGATGTATGATGCGAGCAGCGATGGCAAGTAGTCTTTCACTTAACCGCAAAACAGTGTCAAAGATTTGCGTATGTTGTGTCATGTTGTACAACTAACGTGATCCAGCGATTTTCTAACCCTCCATGTGTTTCATTCCCAGTGTTGTTCCTGGGTAACAACGTATTAAAAGTTGATTTGTACCGTATTTTGTGCATCAGTCCTTAAAGTTGCGTTTTTGTTGATCAACAACATGCTTCTAGTACTACATTTTGCCGCTTGGTACGGCGTGTAGCCACTTCTGAGGCATTAATCTGTCCATCTTGGAAGTTGTGTTGCGTTGCCGTCTGTACGTGGCTGAGAGTGTGAGCGTGAATGTGGTTCCTTTTATTTTATTCCAGCTGTGAATTGCCTTGTCTTTGGTGCTGTGGCGAAGATTATTGATCTGGCAGTGTTAACTGTCAACCAAATAACTCCCAAGTAATAAAATATCTCGAAACAAACGTCTGTGTTGTGCGTGAAATACATGACATATAAAATCAATAGTGCGACCAAAAATTTTAAAACACATATTTTGATTTTTATTGCACTGTATTAATACAGAAAACACTGAATTTTAATTTTTTCAAAGCTGATCTCATAATGTGGCACTGAAAGGGTTAACGATAAGTTTGTTATAGTTACATCTGCCACTTTGGATGGTTGGTGACACTTTTTCCAGTGTTTGCTTATGGGAGGTTTTGAGTTGAGAATGTTTATCTTTTATAGCTGAGTGCAGATATGCTTCATTCTTTCAACAGACAGTGTGTGCCTCATTTTATCGGAAATCTGAAGAGGAGTGTCAATAATGAGCTATATAGTTATTTGTGGTACTTACTAGATGTCTTTTCGGTCGGTGAGAATATTAATACTTTCCATTGTTTCTGTATCTATTTACAATGAAGTCACATTATTAATGCACGCCTTATACGATTTTCATCTATTTCTCTTGCTCCAAGTTAATAGTAATGGCTATCTCCTTTCCGACCATCATGGAAATTGATCACTTGACGACTTCTGTACTACATTCAGGAGTATTGCTGTCTGATCACTCACGCTCGATTTTAAAGCTTCATTCTGATCAGTTCAGTCTGAAGATTGCCTTGTAAGCCAAAAAATAGTTTACCAATTAAAAATAAATTTGTAGAACATATACAAAATTGTGATTTTAATTCAGTACGATTACGATCTGCCAAGAACTGACGGAAGAATCGGTGAAAATTTGCCTTTCATTAAGTCTCTTTGGGTTACATACGAACAGCTCTATCTCTGCACTCAATGAAAACAGGACGCATGTTACTTCATTGCAATTTCTCTGTAGTACAACCTCCTAAAATATTAATCATCCTTCCTTAAATTCCCTGTATACGTGTAGCTGAAGTGGTTGTACGATTTTAGGAAATGCGACTGATTTTATAATGTAAGATATAGGGGTTGCAATTAAAATTCAATCTTACAAACAATATTACTGGCGGCTGTCTATGTAATAGTCTTGTAACTGATTTAATTCACCTGACATCAAGCTTAAGAGGTGTCATAGTGCTCACGAATTCTTCTTGCTATGACTATTTTAACAGGTAAATATAAATAATTAACTTTTCTACACTTTAACGTTACAGGGAGGAAGCCTACCTGCCACGTTTAGATCGGCAAGCACAGTTCTCGATAACATATATTCAGATTGTCAGCTGGGTGATGCATCATTCTCGACCGTAGCGAGAAACATGAGATTCTGCCGCTGATTTCCCAGTGGGCATCTCGCCTACGGCGTCGCCAAGGAAGCACATCGCCAAGGAAGGACATCACCCCTCGGTCCCCCGGGCAATCTTTCATGCTTGGTAGCTTCAGGTCTTCCTTATTCTTAAGATTCTTTCCGCTTCTCTGCTCCGAAGCATTGGCCTGTAAAGATATTTTTACCGATCACTATTAATAATTAAGTACTTTGCACCTCACGGTCTGGTAATACTTCATGCATCTCCATGTACTACAATGTTCATTGTTATCTCGTCATTCAAAACTTGTTGTTGTTGTTATGGTCTTCAGTCCGGAGACTGGTTTGATGCAGCTCTCCACCCTACTCTATCCTGAGCAAGCCTTTTCATCTCTTCATAAGAACGACAACCCACATCCACTTGAATCTGCTTACTATACGCGTATCTTGGTCTCCCTCTGCGATTTTTACCCCACACACTTCCCTCCAATGCTAAATTTACGATTCCCCGATGTCTAAGAATGTGTCCTACCAAGCGATCCCTTCTTTTAGTCAGGGTATGCCAAAAATTCCTTTTCTCACCAATTCTGTTCAGTACCTCTTCATTAGTTATGCGATCTATCCACCTAATCTTCAGCATTCTTCTGTAGCACCACATTTCAAAAGCCTCTAGCCTTTTCCTGTCCGCACTGCTTATCGTCCATGTTTCACTCCCGCACAAGGCAACACTCCACACAAATGCCTTCAGAAAAGACTTCCTTACACTTAAATTAATATTAGATGTTAGCAAATTTCTCTTTTTCAAAAATGCTTTTCTTTCCATTGCCATTCTGCATCTTATATCCTCTGTACTGCGACCATCGCATGTTATTTTACTACCCAAGTAACAAAACTCATCTACCACCTTCATTGTTTCGTTACCCAATCTAATTCCTTCAGATTCAAAACTTACTTATTTTAACAAATCCGTTATCTGCGGAGAGAACCATTGAAATATTTTCTAAATTATGTTGCCTAAAGCTACAAATACAACTTCTGACAATAAAATTCTGTGTACAGTCCTGTAACTTCAACGTATATAAACTATGAACTACAGTTACCTAACTGTCCATCGAAATAATCTCCCCCCCCCCCCCGCCATAACTATGCACCGCTGAGTTCGACGATACATGTACTAGAAACTATTTCTTTGGAATGGTTTTCAAAACCCTCGTCATATTTCTATCGATGTCAGGAATATCGTCAATTCTCTTTCATATCAAATCGAGTTTGAGTCGACGGAATTGGAACAAGAAAGGAGGACTGAGATCCGTCGGGGATAATGGATGTTCCAGTTGCAGCACCTCTTTTTTGCCAGGAACTGTTTGACGATATTGGCTGTGTGTGGGCGAGCGTTGTCGCGCTACTTGAACATCCAACATACTCGCCGAATCTCAATCCTCCACACTTCTCGTTATTCCCTCCACTCAATCCTGACATCCAATAAAACGTGACGATACTTTTGAACAACATCCCAAAGCAAGACTTCGTGCATAGTTTCCAGGAAATGTATCTCAGAACTCATCGATGCATAGTTATAGGTGACTGTTTCGAAGATCAATAATGTAACAACAGTTCATATTTAATGTTACAAGGTTGTATAATCTGAATGTAAACTGATGACAGCCCTATAAAGTGTTTCCATTTTTAACAGTAAATCCTATTTTCACATCATTCATCAATTATTGAGATAAGACACCATATCAGAAATTTCCATGTGTAGATCATATTTAATGCTGAAGTGTTTTAACACTACTGAAAATAGCTTTACATGTATGCACTTAAATTCAATGTATGTATACGGAAAAGGCTTCTAGAGGAACACCTATTTCGCCGGCCGCGGTGGCCGAGGTGACTGAGGCGCTCCAGTCACGGTCAGCACGGCCACTACGGTCGGGGATTCGAATCCTCCCTCGGGCATGGATATTTGTGCCGTCCTAGTTCGTAAGTAGTTCATAAGTAGTTTGTAAGTTTAGGGACTGATGACCCCGAAGTTAAGTCCCTTAAAAAAAAAAAAAAAAAAAAAAAAAAAAAAAAAAAAAAAAAAAAAAAAAAAAAAAATTAAAAAAAAAAAAAAACCTATTTCAGTTACGATGCCAACTTACTGAATTACCTCCAAATAACAGGCGTAACGATGTTACGAAATGTGGCGCTACAGACACATGACGCAGGTGGCATGCTCCCGGAACTCGTCAGGCATAAGAAATGACTGCACCAGTGGACATTAGCAAATTACAGGCAAATGTCTTCTGACTTTTCCGAGTAGCAGTATTTCACATGTTTGCTGTGATCGCGATGCCAGTTAGCCGCGTTTAATTGCAGGACACCCTGCCACGCCCTATTGCCACACACGCCCCCGCAATGGTATTTACCGTTCCAAGGAAACTACCGACGCTGAATTTCACCGTGTTTTCACCGAAGAGAGGCAGCGGCAGTTAAAGAGCACAACGTTCACCGCTTCGCGGAAGACGAGTACTATAACCGCTCTTCCCGCCATTTTATGTTGTTTTGTCAAGTGAAACTCTAAGCATATTTGTTGTCAACGAAAAATTCATAAACGAATTCTGAAATGTGCAAGGAAGTATTAATATACTTTTTCCACCTTTACACGTTCGAGAACAAGAATTAAATATTAATATTTCTAATTTTCGTACTGAACAACTAGAATAGCATTAAAAATAGTTGCCGGCCGCGGTGGCCGAGGGGACTGAGGCGCTCCAGTTACGGTCTGCACGGCCACTACGGTCGGGGGTTCCAATCCCCCCTCAGGCTCAAATTCAAATGTTCAAATGTTTGTAAAGCTTATGGGACTTAACTACGGGGTTATCAGTCCCTAAACTTACAAACTACTTATGAACTTGCTACAACTAAGGACGGCCCAAATATCCATGCCCGAGGGGGGATTCGAACCCCCGACCGTAGTGGCTGTGCAGACCGTGACTGAAGCGCCTCAGACCCCTCGGCCACCACGGCCGGCCCCCTTCAGGCATGGATATTTGTGCCGTCCTTAGTATAAGGTAGTTAATAAGTAGTTTGTAAGTTTAGGGACTGATGACCCCGTAGTTAAGTCCCATGAGCTTTACAAACATTTGAACATTTTGAAAAATAGTTCCTCCTGATTCTTGATTATTCACTATTTCTTGCGCCAATACTTCATGTTATTCCGGTGGTTTTCTCTTCTTTTTTCCGTTTGCCTGACTGTTCTTGTTACTGATTTCTAATTACTTCTGCCTTGAAAGATCTCTAAAGTTAGTACCTTATTCTTACAAAAGATTAATTATGTCGTTCCCGAATTTTTTATGTTCTTTATTTCAAGTTCTTTCATTATTTTCTGTAATATATACTGCAATTGATTTCCTGTTTTCAGATATACAAGAGTATATTTTGCGTTACCATCAACTCATTCTTTCATCAGACGTGTACAAAGAAGATTAACCTTCAAATTGCGACAACTTCTAGTATTTTTTGGCCGTGGCGTAGCGGCCGAGCACATTGAGGAGCTATGCAACGATGCGCGAGGCCGTTCCCCGTCGGGGGTTCGAATCCGCCCTCGGGCATGGATTTGTGTCGTCTTTAGTATAAGGTAGTTTGTAAGTTTAGGGACTGATGACCCCGTAGTTAAGTCCCATAAGCTTAACAAACATTTCAACATTTTTGAATCAACACGGGTTACTTCCATCTTTCACGACACTCACCAACTGACTGATTTCACAGCCCTCGCTGCCCTACTAGCAGCTATCACAGAGCCATCTGTTGTTCTGCATACACACTATGCCTGCAGAACTTCCACATGACACATATACATTTGTGATCCGTTCACATATCTACGAGAAGGAAAAGGGCTGCCATGACTTTTGCCCCAACCCTCGTATAACCAAAGCAGTTAGAGTCACACTTACCGCAGATGTAAAAATGGAAAAAGTGCGACCCTTATGCGGATTTTTGCATTGTGACAGCACGCGAGATACTTAAACACGATAGTGCAATGACTAAAGTGAATGCTGGAGGCTGAGCGTCATCCACATTTCAGATGAAACAACGTAGGAGACATATCGAGTAAACAATGTAGCTAAAGATAACTCACAAACTCCTCTTGTCCTGTACCATACAGGATCCTGATCAATAAGCTCTCACATATTTAATCTTAAAAATGTTCAAATGTTTGTAGAACTTATGGGACTTAACTACGGGGTCATCAGTCCCTAAGTTTACAAACTACTTACGAACTAGCTAAGACTAAGGACGGCACAAATATCCATGCCCGAGGGGGGATTCGAACCCCCGACCGTAGTGGCCGTGCAGACCGTGACTGGAGCGCCTCAGTCCCCTCGGCCACCGCGGCCGACTATTTAATCGTAAGGAATGTGGGAGCAGTCGCATGGCTAACCCTCAGATTATTTTGCACCACAGCGAAACATGACAGACTTGAGGCCAAAATACTGGATTCAGACTTCTGGAATTGTTTCATGGCAAAAGACAGTAATATAGTTTCTCCTTCCAGTCATCACACAAAAAACGAAATGGCAGAGATTGAGATAAGTGGTGGCGGCATAGGTAGTAAACTAAGTTTCTCATAGAATGCAAGATATCAGTACGAGTCTTCACATAAAATTCGAAAGAACTTGCTTCCCTTCTGGCAATCGTTTGTCGTTTTTTAAGGCACCATCGAAAGGATTGGAAAAAGTCGCAGGCCATAGCTAATTTTAAGAAGGATCGTCGAACAGATACATATAATTATAGGCTTACTAGCGTCAGTCCCCGGCGTTGCCGAGTGTTATATTTCTTCCTTCTTATTTCCTTTTTCCCTCTCTATTCTACCCTACTGTCTATACATTTCAGTTTCCTTTCCATGCACCTCAGTCCTTACAACGCCATTTCTCCTTAACTGTATACCATACGATAATATAATTCTCCTGATTCGCAGAGTGAATCTGTGCGAAAATGCTGTAAATGGAGTTGGTAATAAAGATGTAATAAATTACAGCATAATGCGTAATAGAGGATTATCATGCATTTCATTAAATATGACGTAATATCTCCTGAAATATGTTTCGTATTACTAAGGTACATTCAGTGGTAAATACGCATGTTCTCTGCAAAATATATCACCATTGGATTTGGTACCAAAAACGTAATAAATCGAATTCTAATGCGTAACGGGGCTGCTTTTTTATGAACCTAATTGCTTATATCTCATGATCTATGTGTAGTACTGTAATATAATTTTGAATATACGTTCAGTGGTATGTGTTTATATTGTCTGTAAAGTTTCTCAGGAATACAAATGGTAGTGTAGAAATGTAGCAGTATTAAACTGTAAGGTCATGCCGAATGCCGTAGGTTTACTGCATGAAGATATGAAAATAAGTAAGCAAAAAACTTTTGTCCATTCATCACTCTGCTGCGGTTGTCAGCGAAAAAAGGTATCATAATAGTTTGAAATTATAAGTTTGTTATAAGCCGCTAGGTACTCTCATTGTCATATAGTGTATGAAAACGTGTTGGCGCATGATGAGGAAGTTTTTTGCGACTCTTATTCTTTGTGACGTTATATATCCTGAACTATTTGTCGTAGGAGCCCTTTGTTCACCTAGCTGTTTTTCCTGACAGTGGAGAATATGTGTATCAAATTTGGTTGAAATTGGTTCATTAATTTAGGAGGAGATGTGAAACATTTTCTCATTATTCGGTGGTTTTTCGTGAATTATTTTTTATGACTTCATATCTCAACTATGAATGGTAGGTGGTTGGTACCCCCTCAGCGATTGTTGCCTGATGAATAAAATGCGTAGCAAGTTTGATTGTAATCGGTCCATTAGTTTAGGGGGAGATAACGCTCATATGTTTATACTATGTTTAGATACCGATCACACCAGTCTGTTAAAGAATTTTTTAACCATAGGTCTTGTAACAATGAACTTTCACCTTCTTTTTTTTCAGGGAGCCATCGATAACTTCGTCTAGCCTGATAAATTTTCCTTGGCCTCTCCAAGACATTGCAGTCACCGTCGCACTTGCGTTTATTGAAACACTATGAGTTTGCGCAATAGCTGCCCAACTTTATAATTGTATTGACAATTTCCTAAGAGATTAAAACGGAGTGCATCGTTCTTAGTGGAGCGAAGTCGTTTGATATAAAAGCAGCTTTTGAAGTACCTCAAGGGTATTTTAGGGCTATGATATGAAAAAATAATAGTCAGGTGTATATTGTAGAAAACACTTTCAGGGTGTATTCGGATGATGATATCGTTCATCCAAAGGTCTCAATGCTAGAAATATAGAGGATTGCGGTAACAGGTACAGAAGAACGAAGCTTGTTGAAGGGACCTATAGTATAAATAAATTCAACATTAATAGACTAATGAAGCATTAGTGTTAAACAATACTATAAATAGTGAATTAAATCAAAGAATAAACCAGAATTGCCCATTCATCCAGACTTATCATTATCAGACCTCCAAGTCTAGGAAACCTCCGTGGTATACAGCAATTACTCCGTAGAACAATAATTTCAACGTGTCTGTCCTGGAATAATCTAAGCAAGGGGTAAACTCCCTTGCTTCATCACCAGCTAATTAAAAATTCTGAGCGAGACCACCTTGGAAGGACCGTTCTAGTCTAAGTTAGGACGTGGACTCGAATTACTGCTGTATAGCAGATGTACTCCAGACGCTTAAAAGCTAAGTACTATTCTCTATTGTAATAAATACTGTGTTTCTAATCGCGTGTCTGCTCTTGTTATAGTCACCTTGCCATCCACCAAGCCACTAGAACCCATCTCCTATTTTCTGTGTATTCACTACTAATACAACACCAACAGTGGTTTGAAATTATGACCAGGAAACAGAATTAGATTCCTCCAAGCTGGGCGTTTTCTATGTCAATTAAATAGTGACTGAAAAATTATCTTTCCTCCTCCATCTGATGTTCCTCTAAGTAGGCAATAAATTGATGGAGTTCGTTGAACTGGAAAAATTACTTTCCTAGTGTTAAAGACGCAATGAAGTTTGAAGGATTATTAAATAATTAATTAGTTTGCTCGAAATTTAATTTGGAATTAGAATCTGTGATCAGAACTAGAGTATTATTTGTATAACTCTCTCTTTCTCTGCCTGAGGACTGAGTGTAGACAGATGCTGCGGTCTCGACATGTGTCTTTTATGCTTCACCAAGTAACTGCATTTCAACCCGTCCTCAAATGTTTGCCATTCATCTGACGACAATCGGAACAATTCCAGGGAATGATTTGGCCATCCTGATCTCTCGACGTGAATTGCATCCAACATGTATGGGATATAAACTAGAAGTCACTTCTACACAAAATATTGTACCTGCAAATTTCAAATTTTATGGACTAAAGTAATGTGTATGGGAAAGAGATTTAAATATACTGAGTGCCAAATAGGAAGAACAAAGTTAGAAAACGTTGAAAGTTTCAAGTACTTCGGACGTATTTTCTCACAGGGTGGCAACATAGTGAAAGAAAGGTGTTCAAAAATGTTCAAATGTTTGTTAAGCTTACGGGACTTAACTACGGGGTCATCAGTCCCTAAACTTACAAACTACTTATCAACTACCTTACACTAAAGACGGCACAAATATCCATGCCCGAGGGGGGATTCGAACCCCCGACCGTAGTGACCGTGCGGACCGTGACTGGAGTGCCTCAGTCCCCTCGGCCACCGCGGCCGGCTAAAGAAAGGTGTAGCAAAGCTGATGCTGTGAGTGTTCAGCTAAGATGTACACTCTTCTGTAAGAAGGAAGTCAGTACCAAGACTACGTTAGCAGTACACCGCTCTATCTTTCGACCAACTTTGTTGTATGGTAGTGAAAGCTGGGTGGCTACAGGTTACCTTATTAATAAGGTTGAGATTATACTTATGAAAGTAGCAAGGGTGATTGCAGGTATTAATAGATAGGAACAATGGCAGGAGGGTGTCCACACTGAAGAAATGAAATAAAAAAAAAAAAAAAACCACTGGGAATGAACACCATAGATAAATCAGAGAGTTAGAGCGAACTGTTTGATATGGTGGGGTCATGTTACACGCATGAGAGAAACAAGGTTACCTAAGAGGCTCATGGGTTCGGCAGTAGAAGGTAAGAGGAGACGAGGTAGATCAAGGAGAAAATACTTAGATTCGGTGAAGAATGGTTTTGAAGTAACAGGCTTAACATAAGACGAGACATCAATGTTAGCATTGAATAGGGGATCATGGAGGAGACTGAACGCTGAATCAGTCTCTAGTGATGATGATGATGATGATGATGGACTGCTATAAAGGCAGCATGGTCGGTATTCCTGCAGAAGATTTCCAACGACATTTTGATTCCGTGTCTCGTGGAGCTGTTGCATTTAGTCTGGCAAGAGGAGGCACACCACTACATTGGGAGGTATCCCATTACTTTTGTCGTCTGATGTACAGCCACAACAAGAAAATCAAAGAAACCGGAAGTTAAATGGAGGCCCACCAGTAGTAGCTACTTCCACGCGCCGTTTCAGAATGGTATGCGAATCTGGGAAAACAGCAGTCCTACTGAAATTGTCCTCTTATACACACCATAAAACGTCTTGCTGCGTGTAAAAGTACATTGCAATGTTTATTATTCATGTTCAGACATGTTTTGTATGTTTCTATTCTACTTTTAAGGAATAATTCGGGAATATATATTTTGAAGTCAATAGGATTAAAATGTAGAACAGAAGGTTATTTACAACTTGAACAGAAACTAGATAGCTGTTATAAGAGTGGAAGGGCATGAAAGGGAAGCACTTTTTTGGGAAGGCAGTAAGACACGATTGTAGCCTTTCTACAGTGTTATTCAAACTGTACATGGAGTAAGCTGTGAAGGAAAGATAGGACAAATTTAGAGAAGGGATCAAAGTTCAGAGGGAAGAGATAAAATCTTTGTGATTTGCCGATGACATTGTAATTCTGGCAGAGACTGCAAAGGACCTAGAAGATTAATTAAACCGAATGAACAGTCCCTTGAAAGAAAATTATAAGATGAAAATTAATAAGTGAAAAACAATGGTAATGGAATGTAGTGTAAGAAAATCAGGTGGAAGAGGAGGAAGTGCCGAAAGTAAAGGGAGTTAGAAGGGGAGGACGAAATGGACAGAGAGAGGAAGGAAGAGGGTATGGGTTAAAAGAAGGTTATAAAAATCAATTGCTGTACATGAAAGACCATCATTTCAGAACGGCTCGAGCGAGTTGGCTGCATCTTTCTTTTTTTTTATATATATATACATATATTTTTCCCCTATTTATTTGTTCTTATTATCTCTTTCAGTAAATATTATGTACATAAGATATTGGACAGAAAATTTTATCTTTTGTATTTACAGTTTGCAAAAAATACACGCGATGATTGAATTTCAATAACTGAGTTTATATTAATGAATAACAAGAAATTTGAGAATACACTCCATGTTTACAAACTTATTTCTGCAATCACAAATGTTTCATGCATAAGATACTCTGTGACTATGTAAGAGCAATTTTTCAGTAGATAGACTGTCACAGACTTTTTGAAGTTTTGTTGACCGGGAGACGTTTTGATATGTCTTGGTAGTCTGTTGTGTAACTTTGGTCCAGAATGATATACACCTCTCTGGCATAAGGTGTTGTTGCAGTGACTATTTTTTGACAAACATAACTACTTCCGTATTTTAAACGCATCGAATGGGTAGGATTTTTAGGCCCTTAATAAACGGATAATTTTATTTTCTGGTGCTAGCTTGTTTTAATATTATTATAATTGCCTCTTTCCTCCTGATAACTGTTATGCCTTGGAGGACACTACGCCAGAAAATAATGCCTTACCTCAGTAATGAATGTACACGAGCAAAATATACAGCTCTAACTGTAGTGTTTTGGCAGATAATTCTGACGACACACCCCATTTTTTATAATGTTGAATTTGTTGTTGTGTTTGTAATTGGCAGGACTATGGGACTGGTGAGGAGGAGAAGATGGACAAAGTGAGGGGAGAGGAAAAGAAATGTTCAAATGTTTGTAAATCAGACTGCGTGGTCATCAGTCGGTAGCTTACAAACTACTTAAACTAAGGTAAAATAACCTAAGGACAACACACACATCCATGACCTAGGGAGGACTCGACCCTCCGACGGCGAGCAATCGCGCACTACGCAGCGAGGCGCCTTAGACCGCTCGGCTACTCCACCGCGGCGAAGAGGAGAAGTTCGACATATACAGGGGATAGGATGTAAGGGATAGAGTGAAGAGAGGGGAATTATATTAGGGTATATATCCTATTCTCAAAAAAATGTTCAAATGTTTGTATAGCTTATGGGACTTAACTACGGGGTCCATCAGTCCCAAAACTTACAAACTACTTATGAGGTAGCTAATACTAAGGACGGCACAAATATCCATGCCCGAGGGGGGATTCGAACCCCCGACCGTAGTGGCCGTGCAGACCATGACTGAAGCGCCTCAGTCTCCTCGGCCACCGCGGCCGACACGGATGTTTTTTATCGATATTCTGACCGGTTTCATCTTTGGTCGTGTCTCCGCCGGGTGCTTACTTGCACGGTGTGTGTTTGCTTTCCTGTTTACTCATTGAAAACCGAGGTTTTAAAGATCGTTGCACATTGCTTCCTGACTGCAGTTTCGCCTTGAAAATGGCAGGGTGGTCTCCTGCCGAAATATCGGCCGTCGTCGATTTTGGTACCTGGCAGCATACCCGTAAGTTTTTTGCCGATTGTTTTTGTTTAACTGTGAGACGCTGGAGCCCATGTGGCGCTTTTAGAAGGGACGGTATTGTGCAATATTTGGGTGCGGCTGTGAATGTGCGGGGCGCGAGGCGAGGCCGATCAATACAGCAGCGGGCAGAGCGCGTGCCCCGTGCCCTCTGCTCCTGCCGTCTGCCCCCACCAACAGTCAACACCCGCGGCCCTGCCACCTTCCCAGCCTCAAACTACACATTTTACCAGCTATCGACAAGAGTGCGAGGTTCGGGTTGCATTGTACAAATACGGGTTTTTTAGAACTGCTTGATACGTCACAATGTTTACAAGGCGCGAGTTGTCATTTAAAAGGGGTTTTCAAATGTTCAAATGTTTGTTAAGCTTATGGGACTTAACTACGGGGTCATCAGTCCCTAAACTTACAGACTACTTATGAACTACCTTATACTAAAGACGGCACAAATATCCATGCCCGAGGGGGGATTCGAACCCCCGACCGTAGGGGCCGTGCAGACCGTGACTGAAGCGCCCCAGTCTCCTTGGCCACCGCGGCCGGAAGGGGTTTTCATCTTTCGTATAACAACTGAAAGCGCACAGATAAGAATCTTTCATTTTTCTGTTGTGTTCAAAATCTTTGTTAAGCTTATGGGACTTAACTACCGGGTCATCAGTCCCTAAACTTACAAACTACTTATCAACTACCTTATACTAAGGACGGCACAAATATCCATGCCCGAGGGGGGATTCGAACCCCCGACCGTAGTGGCCGTGCAGACCGTGACTGGAGCGCCTCAGTCCCCTCGGCCACCGTGGCCGGCTTTTCTGTTGTGCTGAGATACAGTACGGATGCAGTTACGGAACAGTGAAAGGCCAAAAAAATTTAGTTGTTTTTATGTAACTATAATGAACCCGGCAATGCTTCGCAACTATGTATGAGAATAGGAGCCGGCCGCGGTGGCCGAGGGGTCTGAGGCGCTCCAGTCACGGTCTGCACGGCCACTACGGTCGGGGGTTCGAATCCCCCCTCGGGCATGGATATTTGTGCCGTCCTTAGTATTAGCTACCTCATAAGTAGTTTGTAAGTTGTGGGACTGATGGACCCCGTAGTTAAGTCCCATAAGCTATACAAACATTTGAACATTTTTTTTGAGAATAGGATATATACCCTAATATAATTCCCCTCTCTTCACTCTATCCCTTACATCCTATCCCCTCTATTTGTCGAACTTCTCCTCTCTGCCGCGGTGGAGTAGCCGAGCGGTCTAAGGCGCCTCGCTGCGTAGTGCGCGATTGCTCGCCATCGGAGGTTCGAGTCTCCCTAGGTCATGGATGTGTGTGTTAGGTTAGTTTACCTTAGTTTAAGTAGTTTGTAAGCTACGGACTGATGACCACGCAGTTTGATCCGATAGATTTACAAACATTATGTTATTATTATTTCTTCCGAATGGGGCTGGGCGACATAAAAACATGCGCATGCGGACAGGAAGATGGCTCCCCAGAACACATCGTCTTTCTCTGCTGTCGATACACACATGCCAGAAACACCCTAAAACTATACTACACAAACACACTAACATCGAATTTTGATATAAGCAACACCCAACAATGGATGGAACTCAAGAGACTAACAGACAGCATATTCAAGCCATACATGACAAGACCATATAGACGCCAAACCTATGTGCAACGACGAAACAGGCACCGTAGGGTAGATGAGGAAAACTGGGCTTCATCAGAAAGCGACAAGTAAAACAACAGCGTAGCGAATGAGTTGTTCAAATGTTTATATAGCTTATGGGACTTAACTACGGGGTCATCAGTCCCTAAACTTACAAACTACTTATGAACTAGCTAATCCTAAGGACGGCACAAATATCCATACCCGAGGGGGTATTCGAACCCCTGACCGTAGTGGCCGTGCAGACCGTGACTGGAGCGCCTCAGTCCCCTCGGCCACCGCGGTCGGCGAATGAGTTGTAAGAAGACTATCTAACTTAAGAAAAAGAATGGATTGTGAAACCCAGTACTGTTCTATAATATCATAATTTGAAATACAATATACACAAATCATTTATTAAATGTTCAAATGTTTGTAAAGCTTATGGGACTTAACTACGGGGTCATTAATCCCTGATCATTTATTAAATATGAAAGACATGTAGATAGCCCAACATAAAATGTTCTAGGGTTTGTAAAGTTTATGGGACTTAACTGTGGGATCATCAGTCCCTAAACTTACAAACTACTTATGAACTACCTTATACTAAAGACGGCACAAACATCCATGCCCGAGGGGAGATTCGAACCCCCTAGGCGGGAACGGCCTCGCGCATCGTAGCATAGCGCCTCAATGCGCTCGGCCGCTCCGCTGCGGCTAGCCAAACATAGTTTAGTTATAGAACATAGTTATATTAATTAAGAATTAAAGTACCAAAAGTGAAAATGCACTCCCGTAGGTATAAGCCAAATCCCAATGACATAGACATGAAGGAAACCTCAGATGGAGAGTAGGGTAGAAAGCCATGGACACAGAGGGAAGGAGTCAGAATAACATAATAAAGGAATAAATTCTCAGCCGGACAATGCCGGGAACTATCGCTAGTATAATCTAAAAACGCAACTTAGTGGATACCGGTACTGACACCATTCAAATCAAATATTCCACTGTAAGAATGCACTGTATCGCGGCGATAAAGCTTGTGGAGTTTTAGCAACTCGACGCGGACGGAAACCCGAGAACTTTTTATTCAAATGTTTGTATACCTATTGAATCGAACTGCTATGGTCATCAGTCCCTAGACTTACATACTACTTACACTAAGGACAACATACACACCCATGCCCGAGGGAGGACTCGAACCTCCGGCGGGAACAGCCACCCTGTCCGTAGCATGTCGCGTTAGACCACGCGGCCAATCCGTGCAGCGCACAAGTCGTAGTAAATGTGTTAATGGTACCAAAAAATCAAAACAGCTATGGTAACATCTTTTAGATGGAAAAATCAGCTGCGGCGGAATGGCCCAGCGCTCTAAGGAGACTTCGGCCCGGCGCACACTTGACGCAGCAGAGGCAGAGGAGAGGCAGAGGCGAGGCCTCCGTCCGTCTGTAACGCATGCTTTCTAATGGGGCAGCGCACACTTAACGCAGCCGAGGCGGAGGGCAGGCGTTTCCTAGGTCACGCCTCTGTCTGGTTGTCCGAGGCGCACAGTTTTCCTGCGCCTCTGTTCCACCTCTGTCGCAAAGTGAAATTTCAAGTCATCCGATATGCTTCGAAAAAAATTGTTTTATGTAGACGAATATAAGCTACATCCTTCTCTGTATTTAGTTTCTTTGTAACACTTTTACTTACTGCGTAAAAAAATTAAAAATACTATTTTCCGATTTGTGCGTGTTTTGCGCTAACGCAGCTTCCACAATCGATTTTGCAGAAACTACTCACTAGAAAAAAATTATTTTTCTGTATCATATAGGCAAAAGCCACCGCATGACGTTGGGGAGGTTTTCTTTTCGTTATTTTACATAGTTACTGTTATAGTAAAAACTAAAGTACAACGCCGCGCATATTTTGAAGAGTTTGCCGTGAAAAAAGTAGTCGCTGGCTAGTTTGCGTTTGCTGCGATTTACATCGTACATTACTGCGAACGAAATGTAGCTAACATATCGAAATGGTTTTTAACGGTGGAATGAGAGCTATATCTCTTTCGATTCTCGAGAAAATACGTGAGATACACGTTCGACGCGACGCGGTCGGCAGCTACGCGGCACACGCACGGATGTTGCGGCCTGCTGTGCCGAGTGCGGAGCTGCCTCGTGTCTCCCTTCTCCGTATGCTGCCGATACACACCCAAAGCTGGAAACGAACGAATAGAAAGGCACCGAGATTCATAAACCGAAATGCTGATTGTGTATTTTTACGGTCTATAGTCTCTGGTTTCAATGAACTTTGTGGCAAGCATGAAAGCACTATAGCACTATATAAGCTAAAATTCCCGTTACTACTGAATAAAAAGTTCAGCGAAACCAGAATGGACGTGCAACGATTTTTTTTTTTTACTATCAAGGACCTTCTTCAATTTCTTGAAACAAAATGTCCACCCCTCCGTGGAGCTTCAGCTCACTGCTAAACCATAGATGATGCTAGGGACGTCTCTCGTCAGTATTTCTCAATCTGAATTCTATACTACTTTCAGAAATTCAACATTTGCAAAAGTATTTGCATTAGCTTCACTAATTACTAACAAATATAATGGCTGCTGAAGGTAATTATCATTAGAAATGATGACAGAGACAAAATATGAATGCAATGTAATAATAAAATACTGCATGTACATGCACAGCTGCCGTCATAGAAGAAGCAAAAAAAGCAAACGTCAGTATCTTAGTACTCAGGAGCATGGAAGAGCGCCGGCCGCGGTGGCCGAGGGGTGCTTACGGTAGCCTATTAGCTTTCCTTGCCCTTTATTAGAATTAGGTTAGTTGGACTGGGACTAGGATAAGGTAGGAGCCAACGCCTGAAGTGGACAAGTTTATTTTTTTTTCTAAGGGCAAAAGTGGCGGTGGCAAGTTACCTCCCCCCCCCCCAAAAGAAAGAAAAAAAAAGGGACTGATAAAAAAAAAGGGACTGAAAAAAAAATAGTGTAGTGGGCAGCGCGTAAAAAAAAAAAAAAAAAAAAAAAAAAAAAAAGGGACTGAGGCGCTCCAGTCACGGTCTCCACGGCCACTACGGTCGGGGGTTCGAATCCCCCCTCGGGCATGGATATTTGTGCCGTCCTTAGTATAAGGTAGTAAATAAGTAGTTTGTAAGTTTAGGGACTGATGACCCCATAGTTAAGTCCCATAAGCTTAACAAACATTTGAACATGGAAGAGCTACGAATAAAGACCTAAGTAAGGAATCACTTTGCGTGCAAATGCAGTTAAACAAGGAAACTATGATTTGCAAAATTTTTCATATCAATATATCTTTCAATCTAAGACATATGAAAAGCATACCAGAAGTCACCGAGAAGAAAAGTGTTTCTGATCGTATATACTGCGCCACAATCATGATTAAATATGACAGTTGTATAAAGGTTCTTTCAATTATTGAATTTGCTGTGACACTTGTTTCACTGAATTATGAAAGAACTGAAAGAAAAATAAATCTGACTTTAATTAATTTAATTAATTAATTTAATTAATTTAATTAAATTCCTATAACATATCCCTAATTTTTCTTTAGCAGGTATGACGTGTCACACTATTTTTCTTCTCTGTTAATTCCTTCTTACTCAGCATGTGACTCTCTTTGAACTGTCGTCTGTTTAGTCGGAATAGCTCAAGAGCTTAAATGAGCTTCCATGTACCAGAGAAATTCAGCATGTATTCGTCACTTTTGCCTGTTGCTCAGCAGACCTTTCACTGCTCTTATACTCTATCAGAATACACACACACACACACACACACACACACACACACACACACACAAATTAACTGAGTTTTGAAGGAGATCCAGGAATAAAAAAATGATTGGAGTGAGAGGTTTGCAGTGGACACGCAGCACGTGCTGTTGCCCTCCTCTGCCTGTGTGCGCTGACCAGCAGAGGCCCTGCGCCTCGCCTCTGCCTCTCCTCTGCCTCTGCTGCGTCAAGTGTGCGCCGGGCCTTACTGCGGCATGCGTGCATTTTTTAGTGTTTAGGATAGTTTAAGTTACTTTAGTTTGTAAGCCTAGGGACTGATAACGGCAGCAGTTAAGTCCCATAGATTTATAAACATTTCAACATTTGTCTGGAAAAATCCAAAATCCAAAAATTAAGGTTAAAAACAAACGTAGCTCAAAATACATATTGACATTTAAGATTTGATATCTCCTACAATGTTATAGTTAAAAAATAAAAACTGGGCACAATTGTGTAGCATATAATGCACAATATTCTGCCAAAGTTTTGTTTGATCATGAATTTCATATTATAAGGATATGAATTTTTAATTACTGGTGTTCATATAATGTACATTTCCTCATAAATTATTCAAGCCTTAAAGTTGCAACTTTACAGTATGTTTCTGCATTAAAGGCTATTAAAACGTGTGCAACAGATCTTTCTTTAAGGTCATGGTTACTTTCAAATTAATTTTTCAATTTCATGTTACCTTAGGCTGCTCTACTTTCCTGATGAAGGAAAGAAGAACTATTCTCGGGCACAAGATAAAAAGCTGCACAGGATTGTCCAGTAACTTAATTTTAAGAACTGTGCCTAATTCAGGAGGTTAGCTTTTATAGTTCCTGAGAAAAGCTACATTGTATATAAAAATCACTTTACGGAAAATTTCATTTAATGTTTTTATTTTAATTTTTAACAATATTGCCATACCTTTACACACTAATGCTGTCCATATCCATAAGCTTCATTCTCTTCCTTGTCTTCTTGAAGTATTCTCTTCCCTGTCTCCTCTGCCTAGCCATCTTTTGGATATTTTCCTCTGCTGCCTGTGGTCTGTCAAGCCGCGCTTCATCGATGCTTCGGAGTAGCTTCAGTGTGAATGCACCTGGACGGAAGCCTGATCTTAGCAGGCACTTAATCCTACCTACATTACCACTGTTAATCACTCGACAGGCATCACAGGCAGTTATCTTCACAACATTTGAGGACAAAAACACTGTTTTGGGACAACGCATCTAAATAATGTGATTGTAGCTCTCATTTGTATTTTCTGTTTTCCCATGACACATTATTTCAGAACTTCAGGGTTGGCTAGATATCTGAAAGTTGGCTTTATAACATTTCAAACAGCAAGTAGCAAACCATGCTTATGGTTGTACTGCTTTGCACTGGCTTTTGCCTGAAGATATTTGCACCATATGTCACAGAGGGGGTGTTGAGGAGTCTCATCTGTGGAACGTTTGTGGAAAAATATTGGCCACACTGCTTGCTGCGTTGCTTTCACACTGTTTATATTGTTCCTGATGGCTTTCCCATAATATACGAGGCGCGTCCAGAAAATAAGTTCCGTAGGGTTATATAAAACGAACGGGTACAGATACAGAAAAAATATTGATTGTACAAAAATCTCCAACTGTTAAACTACTTTTCTACATAGCTTCCGAAATTTTGTAGGCAAGGTTTTGTGTGCCTTTTTCATGGAATGTTGCCGCCTGTGTATTCAACCATGTGGTAACATGTTCTTTCAGCTCGTCATCATCGTTGAAATGTTGTTCACCAAGGACAGATTTTAGGTGTAAGAACAGGGTTCGAGTCCCCCCTCAGGCATGGATGTTTGTGTTGTCCTTAGGTTAGTTTGTACAAAAATCTCCAACTGTTAAACTACTTTTCTACATAGCTTCCGAAATTTTGTAGGCAATTGTCATAGCATGGCACAAGGTTTTGTGTGCCTTTTTCATGGAATGTTGCCGCCTGTGTATTCAACCATGTGGTAACATGTTCTTTCAGCTCGTCATCATCGTTGAAATGTTGTTCACCAAGGACAGATTTTAGGTGTAAGAACAGGATTACTGTCATAAGATTTTTTTTCACGTTAATGCCTGACCTCACCCATCAAAGTGACCAAATAATTCTTATGGAAATTTCAATGGGACCTGTTTGATCATCCTCCATACAGATCTGACCTCTCTCCTAGCGACTTTCTTCTTATACCTAAAATCTGTCCTCGGTGGTCAACATTTCAACGATGATAAAGAGCTGTTAGCACATGGTTGAATACACAGGCGGCAACCTTCTGTGAAAGATACAAGCAAAAACTTGTGGCACGTTATGACAAGTGCCTACAAAATTTCGGAAGTTATGTGGAAAAGTAGTTTAAGAGTTGTAGAATTTTGTGCAATAAAAATTTCTTCTGTATCTGTGTACAATTTCATTTTATTACCATATGGAACTTACTTTCTGGACGCGCCTCGTATTTGTAGTGTGTGAATTTCTTTGTAAATCTGTCAACACCTCCCAGTGGCTTTCCGTCTTCTAATTTTTTGCCCTTCATTTCTTTCTTCAGTCTGGTGTAATCTTTGTCACAGCCTTCACCATACGTCTACTGTTCGCTTCGATTGTATGACCGAAAAATTAACACAAAAATATATCTAGTGTAAACAAGGAGTGGATTACAACACAGATAAAGGGGACGTGCAATACACAGACAGCCGAAGAAATGTCGTTCTTAAAAATATTTCGATAACGAAACTTTGCCGGCCGCGGTGGCCGAGGAGACTGAGGAGCTTCAGTCACGGTCTGCACGGCCACTACGGTCGGGGGTTCGAATCCCCTCTCGGGCATGGATATTTGTGCCGTCTTTAGTATAAGGTAGTTCATAAGTAGTTCGTAAGTTTAGGGACTGATGACCCCGTAGTCAAGTCCCCTAAGCTTAACAAACATTTGAACATTTTGAGATGCCATTCTTAAAACATTAACCTAATAAATTACGCAATAAAATAAAATTCGGATTTTTTCGCTATTTTGTCGTACATCTGCCCTTTAAGACATCATTAAGCCCTTGATCAACAACTTTTCATCACTTCTAAGTAAAAATTTATTAACTCATATTAAAATAAACAGCTATCACTCGTGCTCCACATGTCAAAAAGAAGAGAAACGTTCCAAACGATATTCTTTAACTCCAAACTGAACCACTAAATAGATTTCATTCTTTTACATTGATATTTCGGTGTTGCAAACTGCATTTTTTATTTTATTATCTCTCCTGTAAAATCTAGAACCAGTAACTTAACAATTTCTGCTTCTGAAAACTTCATTTACTGTTTTAATACTAGTAAAATTACATCTGTAGGAAATTAAGCAATGCCGTAAAGGTATCAAGTCTTGGGCGTCGCCACCTGCGCCAAGTTTTAATTTTCTGGCAACCCGCAGCAACACACAAATACGACTAGCCATTTCTTTTAATCTCTTTCGCAATACATTTTGTGGCGCGCTAACCACGGAATAATTTCTAGTATAAATGTAATAACCAGCACTGCAGCCTTTGGTGGCTAGAAGGAGAGGATTTAAAACCTCATTTCCACTCTTAATTGCTTTTCCTCTTTCAGAAGGAAATTTGCAACCGCTGTCAAAGTGGCAGCTCCTGGAAAAGGCGCCCACACCCTTCCCTTCAAAAGAGTAATTACTTTTCTCTTGCAGATCCTGTTCCCAATTTCCGCAGTAAAGGCTTCTCTCAACAACCGTGACCTGAAACCCTTACGCCCTTGGCGCGTCAGATATATCCTCTGTAATTATCAGTATATCACCCTCGTCAAGTGTAGTTAATAATACATCAACCACCAGGTTCGCATCGACATTAAACACGTTAAGAGCACTTTTGCATGTATCTTTTTCAAGATACCGCGGCGGATTAGCCGTGCGCATTGGGGCGTCGTGCTGCGGTGCGCGCGGCCGTTCGCCGTCGGGGGTTCGAGTCCCCCCTCAGGCATGGATGTTTGTGTTGTCCTTAGGTTAGTTTGCGGTGGTTTAAGTGGTTTGTAAGCTACGGACTAATAACCCAGCTGAGTCCGATAGATTTACAAACTGAAGAAGCTGACCTCGAGCGGGAGAGAAGCAGCTCTTGATGGTTTGCAGGTAAACGACGCAAACATTGAAACTTCCTGGCAGATTAAAATTGTGTGCCGGAACCGGGACTCGAACCTGGGACCTTTGCCTTTCGCGGGCAGGCGCACTACCGACTGTGCTATCCCGACACGACTCACGATGCCGCCTCACAACTTTACTTCCGCCAGTATCTCGCCTCCTACTTTCCAAACTTCACAGAAGCTCTCCTGCGATCCATGTAAGACTAGCACTCCTGGAAGAAAGGATATGGTAGAGACATGACTTAGCCACAGCCTAAGGCAGGGGTGGGCACGAGAGCTGCTCGCGCGGCTGCCCGCGAGCAGCGAGAGCCGTAAAAGGCAGCGCTGAGCGGCCTTGAGAGCCAGCAGTGCGGGTAGCAGGGCTGTGCACAGTGCACGGGTAGGGGGCAACTGTGCAGCTGTGAGGGCGCTTTGTTGAGTAAGGACAAGCTGAAATACTTACTGCACGTACAAAACACATGAGGTCGTTTCAAGCTGATGCGGCTTCCGTGAAAAGGGCACCGGTACAATCGTATCTGCCACAGCATGTTTGAGTGGGAAGTAAGTGTTAATAGTGCTTACTCGAAAATTGTGTATCTTGTACCATGCAACGGTTGCTCATGTAAGGATGAAACACAGTTTCGAACCACTCTAAAACCTACTTTCGTGGCCACAAATAGGACATAGACGTAAAGAATTAAGAAAAGACTCTTATTCTAAATTTTACTTTATATTTACACAGAACTGTGTAACAAAACTGAACTTTCTGCTACTAAAAACCTGCTTCATTACAATGACGAGAAACTGGGTGGTCGGTCAGAAGGTAACAATTATTAAGGTTCATTACATATTTAGGAAAGGATGAAAACTGACACCATTCTGAAGGGGAAAAAATTCCAGACTCAAGACCTGAGAGCAATGGAAAAAGTTCCCTGCCTATGTCAGTAGTACCACAACGAAGTTGTCATGGTACGATAAAGAACTTCTCAAAAATAACCAAATAAGTACATGGGAAAATTTTTAAGCTAAAGGAAAATAAAATATCCCTGCTGCGGGTAGCAAAAACCTAGGAACTAGATAAGTATAATTTATCAAGTGTAAAAAGAAAAAAAAAAAAAAAAAAAAAAAAAGCCTTCTCTCTGGAGGAAGTAAAAGGGATAACTAAACTTAACTCCTATGATATATAGAAAACATGAAGGAGAAGAAACTCTATGATCACAAAGCCTATCAGTTTCCTGTCAAGATAAACAACAAGGTGACATACACATAAAAGAATTGTCACTTCAGAGGAGAGGTACTACGAACAAAAAAGAAATAAGCATTAATTTACATAATTCTGGATTTATTTAAAATGATTTTGAACCAACATCTCGAAGTTATCGAGAACGTGTGGTTCCGCGTGGTGTAGTGACGTGCGCGGCTAGTCGAGTATGAGTGGGGGTCACTGCTGGCTGGCGGAGTGGGGGGGGGGGGGGAGCCGCGAGCAGGCCGAGTGAGCCGCTGAGAGCGCTCGCGCTCGCGAAACGGCTTTTGCCCAGCCGACACTTTCACTCTGCAGCGGAGTGTGCGCTAATATGAAACTTCCTGGCAGATTAAAATTTTGTGCCGGAACCGGGACTCGAACGTGGGACCTTTGCATTCCGCGGGCGAGCGCACTACCTTTTTTTTACCGACTGTGCTATCCCGACACGACTCACGATGCCGCCTCACAACTTTACTTCCGCCAGTACCTCGCCTCCTACTTACCAGACTTCACAGAAGCTCTTCTGTGGACACAGCCTTTACATTTATCTAATGCAAAGCATCACCAAAATAATCATAAACGTCATGAAAACGGCGTAACAATAGGTACACAGGAAGATAAAGCTTAGAGATCAAGGAAAGAAGAAAGATTGGGGTTTTGCGTCCCGTCTGCAGTATGCTCATTAAAGAAGGAGCACAAACTCGGATTGTTTTAATAAGGATGGGGGAGGAAAATGTTCAAATGTTTGTTAAGATTAAGGGACTTAACTACGGGGTCATCAGTCCCTAAACTTACAAACTGCTTATGAACTACCTACAACTAAGGACGGCACAAATATCCATGCCCGAGCGGGGATTCGAACCCCCGACCGTAGTGGCGGTGCAGACCGTGACTGAAGCGCCTCAGTCCCCTCGGCCACCGCGGCCGGCCATGGGGGAGGAAATTGGCCGTCCTCTATCAAAGGTATAATTGCGGAATTTGCCTGGAGTTATCATAGAAATCACAGAAAACCCAAATGTGGATGGTCGGAGGCGGATTTGGATCGCCGTCATCCCGAATGCGAGTCCAGTGTGAAAGCCACTGCACCACATCGCTCGTTGGATACAGCTTAGTCACTCGATGTTTGACATATAAAGATTTACAAAATGTGCAAATAAAATGGAAACGACCTTGTTTCTACCGACTAATCCCGATCGGGGCAGCACCACCAAGATGGTTGGATTAGAGTCTGGAGGCACCGTGGTGACAGATTGTTGAACTGTTGCCTTATTGATCTTCATACTGGTCCTGCACCTGGTCTTCTGGTTTCGATGATTTAGCATTACAGTCCCTCTCCGCCATAGTATGCATTACTATTGCAGTTACCTGCCAGCGTTTCTTCTCTGAAGTGCTTAGCCTGTTGTCCTCCCACACTTTTGCAGCTCGTCGACGGACACATTGCGACTGGATGAATAGATATATTGGTTGTGGAGAACTGCGGCACCAAACTGCCGCCGGCCGCGGTGGCCGAGGGGACTGAGGCGCTCCAGTCACGGTCTGCACGGCCACTACGGTCGGGGGTTCGAATCCCCCTTCGGGCATGGATATTTGTGCCGTCCTAGTTCGTAAGTAGTTGATAAGTAGTTTGTAAGTTTAGGGACTGATGACCCCGTAGTTAAGTCCCATAGACTATACAAACATTTGAAACATTTGAAACCAAACTGCCAAGGTCACGAGTCCCCCGGTGGGGAGGGGAAGGAGTGAGGATTGGAAAGGAAAGAGGGGAAAAGAAATGCAGTCCATGAGGGAAAGAAGGGAGAAAGACTGAATCAGCTCTGGGCCCCGTGCTCGCCACACACATACTCATGAAAGAACTTGATCCCCGGCCCTTGGAGGGACAATGCGACAGGACAATGAGCCACAATACGTGGCTCCCATTGTTCAAGACTTCTTCATCGCCCATCAGATTGCATTGGTGCTTGAGCATTCCTGCTCTGCATCAGTAAAGTTCGTAATACAAATCACATAGACGTACGCATACACAATCAAGAAATAAACAGCTAAATTTGAAGTGGGAAAATATGAGCCAGTCCGAGATACACTATGCTCTTATGTAGTGGACACAAAATGTAAACAGAGAAATGCAACTGAGTGTGCAAACTTCTTTACAGGATCTGCGTAACATCTAATTTACAAGGAAGAATACCCACTGTTCCACTGTTACGTCTACTATTCTGCCTTCTCAAGATTAACCAAATAATGAGGGAGCTGGCGCAGTGGTTACCATACTGGACTCGCATTCAAGAGGACGGAGGTTATAATCCATCTTTGGCCATCCAAATTTAGGTTTTTCGTGATTTATCTAAATCACACCAAGTAAATTCTGGGATGGTTCCTTCGAAACGGCACGGCCGATTCCCTTGCTCATCCTTAACCACATAATCCATGCTTGAACTGCGTGTCTGAAGACCACACTGCCGGCCGCGGTGGCCGAGGGGACTGAAGCGCTTCATTCACGGTCTGCATGGCCACTACGGTCGGGGGTTCGAATCCCCCCTCGGGCATGGATATTTGTGCCGTCCTTAGTCTTAGGCCGCGGCCTGCGTGGGCTACACATTCTAGCGACAGCTTCAAGCGACAAAAGACGGCCACACGTACTGCTACGGGAGTGTTCTGCGTGAGCGCCGACTGTGGCGCTGCCTGTCGCTGCGTGTCGCGCGCGACGACCAGGGACGTTTGAGATTCAAACCTGTTTGAATCATATCGCTGTCGCTCGCGCTACAAAGTGCCGAGTTTCGTTGAGAGTCGACTGCTTTTAGAGGTTATGAAGGTTGTCGCAAGAATTCTGCGAGCCAATAACCCCTGGAGTTCATGAAATGGGAACTGTTTGTGACATAACAGAAAATATAATTCATCTTGCACATATAATGAAGTATTTTGCTTTGGATAACTAGCTCGGAAATTTTCTTTTGGCTTTTATAGACGACTGAAGTTAAATTTTTAAATTGTTTCTAATATATCAGCCTTCTGTATTTTTATTCTGAGTGATAGTTTCATATACACCACGATGAACGTGATTTGAAGAATTACTCGCATTTATGTGCTTTGTGCATTTGCAGTACCGTACAGTACTCCTGATACAGTACAGTACAGTACTCCTGATATATATATATATATATATATATATATATATATATATATATATATATATATATATAACTCTGGGATGTCAAAGGAGATGCGTATAAATTACGTTTCTGAGTAAAATGTCAGGATATAATGTTTCAGTAGCAATTTAATGTGTTTGGTAGGTGTACAGTTGGGTACGTGTGTTTGAAATGAAGATGAACTAAGGGTAAAAACTTTAAAAAAATAATATGTGGTGCTTTCTAAAGATAATACATAAAACCTTGCACAGATAAAAGGAGAAAGAGTTGTAATTGCAGTAATTAAAATATAAGATGGAACGGGAAGCGAACCAGCGACCGCAAAAATTATTTGTATTTCAAGCTAGCAGCCCAGGTCACCACCCCTACGCTACGCCGACCGCTTGCAGAACAGTCAGGGCTAAGAGATTTACTATCGTCTTCCAATAAGACATATTTCGAACTTATTCAGTTGTTGATGGTTTGTAATCACAAAACCTCAATGAGAACATAGTCGAAAGTAGATGTACTCGCCGTTGTACTTTCGAAGAATTTGGCCGGTGATATTCATAGTCTGTTTTCGTATTTGAAGTTCCGAATGAAATAGTAGACGAACATTCCTCGCTTTGTAAATGTAATGCACAGCATTCCTTTTACGCCTTATTTCCTAAAGTTAATAAAACCTTATTGCCTTACTCTGGAGCTATCATTATTCTACGGTTTACGGATGGCAAACTATAGAAACAGCTGATCGGTTGTAGCGGCCATCTTGTAGCGAGAAGTTGCGCTCACGTCGGACACCCGGCCATGTCGCCGAATGTCGCCGCTTGTAGCAGCAATGTCGCGTCGCTGGATGTCGCGCGCTGTCGCTGGAATGTGTAGCCCACGCAGTTCATAAGTAGTTTGTAAGTTTAGGCACTGATGACCCCGTAGTTAAGTCCCATAGACTATACAAACATTTGATTTTGAAGACCACACTATCAACGGGCCGTTAAACTCCAATCTTCCTTCCTTCTTCAGCAACCATACGTTTGATTGTGTGCCGCGTGTGGCCCAGTTCCACGATGTTTGCGCTGCTGGGGCGTTCTGTTTGTTAGGCGCGCCGTTATTTGGTCCCGCATCCTCGGCGCGGGGAGCGCAGCCAACAGGTGTACAGTCCCAGGCCTCTGCTCTACTTTTTCTGGGTGTCAGCCTCATGTCCCAACACGACTGTACACCAGTAGAGCCCGAAGAAGTTTCTGCCTACAGCAATGCTTACACAGGGTGAGTCACGCAACACACCTTTTATTTCGTGAACGATTACACATATCGCAACGCGGTTTTCGGCAAATGCTAGGAGGTCGAGAAGCACATAATTTTTTGTTTGACGAACGGTTTTAGCAACTGTATCAACTGAAATATTGAAGCAAGTACTTGTTTTCTGTGGAACCACTTACTTTTTGTAACTGCATTCTATAGCTCTTGAGAAGAAAATTACAGTGATGTAGCGTTTGTTAATGTTGACGTTGAAATCTCTCGTAACAAGAAATTCGAGGCAGTTATCTACTCACCTGAAGATGGCCGCGAGTTCAAATGTTCAAATGTTTGTATAGCTTATGGGACTCGACTACGGGGCAATCAGTCCCTAAACTTACAAACTACCTATGAACTACTTAATACTAAGGACGTCACAAATATCCATGCCTGAGGGGGGATTCGAACCCCCGACCGTAGTGGCCCTGCAGATCGTGACTGGAGCGCCTCAGTCTCCTCCGCCGGCTGGCCGCGCGTATCTGGATCGAAATATCGTGGCAGAATGCCAACGGCGTCCGTCTACACGCCCGAAAATTATTGGAAGATAAACGTAAATTAGCTACAAATTGCGGCGTACACACCCTTTAATAAATATGTAAACGTCACTGCATATATCAAAATTTAGGCTATGACATGTTCCATAGGCCTGACTTCCGAGGCGATGACTGGGTGCAGACGAACAGTGAAATTCGTCATGGCCCGCTGAAGAGTCGGAACATCGATGCTCTCAGTGACCTCCTGAATGGCTGTTTCCACCTCATCGATGGTTTCGGGTTTATATTTGTGTACATTGTCTTTAATATAGCCCCACAAAAAGGAGTCGCAGTGTCCAGGTCCCGAGGACATGTTGGCTAATTTAGGACCATGTCAGTGGACTATGGGTACCCCAGAGCCAAAATGCGTCCTCAAAGCGGTCCTCCAAGACATCAGTAACTTTTCTGCATCGTTGGGGTCGATCTCCATCTTGCATGATCCACATCTTGTCGAAATCATGGTCACTTTGGATAATGGCGATGAAATTATCTTCCAACACCTACACGTAGCGTTCGATAGTCATCATGCCTTAAAGGAATGTAGTACCGATTATTTTGTGACTGGAAGTTGTACACCAGATAGTTACCCGTTGGGGCTTAAGAGGCTTTCACGTTGGTGAAATACCGATTCTCCGTCCCCCAAAGGCGCCAATTTTGCTGATTGACGACCCCAACCAAGTGGAAGCGGGCTTCGTCGCTAAAGCAAACCATATTCACATCAAAATCCTGTTCGTCAATTCTGCTGCCAATAGTGTTGGCGAAACACGACCGCTGTTCCATGGCCCTGGGGCTTAATGGCTGACAAGTTTGAATTTTGTGGTAGAAGAGATGCGGTCTTCAACAACAATTTCTCGCAGTGTCTCCATGTTGATTCCCACCTCTTGTGGCGGTCGTCTGATCGATTTCCCGGGGCTGATTTGAAACATAGCGCGTGTCTTCTCGATGTTTTTCAGGAATTTCAACCTTTTTTGAACGATCGACATTTCCGGCACCCTTTTCACTAACAGTAACCATCCTCTGAAACTTGTGACTAAAATTCTTCATTGTTAGTACACTTGGCCCGGTGGTCTTCAGCTCGAACAAAGTCGCAATCTTCCTTCGAGCCGCAGCTGGCCTGTTATTCTAGTATAGTAGGCCTTCACAAGCGCTATAAGCTCACGCACGCCGTACCGTGAATTTTCACGTGGAAACCGCCGATAACAACAAGGCGCGTGACTCCCACCATGCACCGCGGCCAACCTTGCAGTTGGAATGTCTAACACAAACCTGGTACACTTGTCCAATATCGTTTATGGTCACTGTGAGCACGCAGAAATGCCGCGGCATGACGTGGCGTGGACTCGAATAATGTCTGAAGTAGTGCAGGTGGGAACTGACACCATGCATCCTGCAAGGCTTTACACAAATATGCAAGATTGCGAAAGGCATCCCAGACATGTTCACATCCGGGGAGTTTGGTGGCCAGCGGAGGTGTTTAAAGTGTTCCTGCAGCACCTGGCCATTGGTCGCTTAATCCCCCCTCGGGCATGGATGTTTGTGTCGTCTTTAGTGTAAGGTAGCTCATAAGTAGTTTGTAAGCTTAGGGACTGATGACCCCGCAGTTAAGTCCCTTAACCCTTAACTACTATCTGCGGTCTCTCAGACCGCTACGACTTTGAGTCGAGATATTTCACACACCCCGTGCCAAGCAAAAAGGACTCGTCCGTATACCTTCCTGGTGGCCGACAAGATCGACGTACCAGCATTCTTGGAGTGTTGCCGCTCTTTGTTCCGTATTTATTAGCCTTGCGCGGCCTCAGTGTTTGCGTCTGGCGCAGGCTCTGCCTCGTAGCGCCTGGCCAGTCGGCTTGGTGAGCGCGGCCTGCTAAGCGACAGCGCTGTGGCTGTGGCCGCTCTCTCGCTGTTGTTGTTCCGTGTCGTACTTCTCCATGGCAGGAAAAGCTGAACGTTCTATGTAACGCATTTTACGTGAAACAGATGCGGATGATAAAGAACGTTTCGGTGATCCTCAGATGATTTTGACGACAGCGATAATGACCCTGATTTTGAGGTATTTAGTGAACATGACACTAATTCAGAGTAGGAATCTGAAAGTAATGATGTGACACCTGATGATGACGAAGCAGGTTACTTCTTCGGTAAGAACAGATGTTTTCGATGGCGGAAAAAGCAGCCAGCAGCCAACGTAAGAAGAAGGCAACACAACATCGTCTTACAACATCCTGGACTGCGACGGACGGCTCAAAGGGTATCTTTAGTTTGTACTTTGTTTTATAATGAAAATGTGGTAACCTTTCTGGGAGAATCGTAAATGGAAAGGAGATTTCGCATACAATTTACTATAATTCAAATGGGATTTTTGTATCTAATCACGCTGTGAATTTGTAATATAATTTCTATAATGATAAACTGTGGGTGTTTAGAGAAATAAGTACTTGCTGTTCTTTTCGTAGCACAAAAAATAAAAATGTACTGCAAATGGCGCTGTGTTTTATTTGTCGTCATGTTACTCGAACTACGTTGTTAAAAAAGTCAAATTTCTACTAATGCCACCTCTAAGAAGTGTAATGAACAACAGGAAGCCATGAAAATATATATTTAGCAAAACGCTAGTTTAATATATGAAAAATAAGAGAGCGATCTGAGAGGCCCCTCCATACTAGTTGCGTTCCTGTCAACGTCCATAGTAGTTAAGGGTTAAGCTTCTTAAATATATATATATATATATATATATATATATATATATATATATATATATATATATCGTGAGCACGATTTCCTTTTCCTTTCACCGTCTCTCTTACTCCCCTTAGAGCCAGCATGGTCTGCTTATGCGAAACTTTAACTTCCATATACGACTGACTTGTGTTCTGCGTGCTGCTCTGCACCATTTTATACACTTGTTGACAGTAATTTCTGACTTGGCATATCTAGCTCTGTCATATCTTCTATGTCCTGAGCTTCGACACATTTGCATTTGCATGTTTGGCAGTTCCAAACTAATGACCTAATTAAGGTATCAGAAATGTTTTAAGCAACTGCGTATCTCAACATAATATCACTGTACCTTTGATGACATGAACATTTAAACTAAAATTACACTCTCTCGTCAACCCACACAAATCAGTGCTCGATTCCTTATAGTTTTGATCAGGCTTAGGAAAAACAAAAATTGTACTTAGCAGCTGCCACATATATTTAAGATTTAAAAAGTTGAAACGTGTATGTTGCGTGTGTTATGGTGGTGTAAGGGTTTAGGTGTGACTGTTCATTGCTCATTAAACATGACACCTGATAAATTAAAGCAAAACACCTAACCCTGCACCGTAATTTGCATACTTGCAGATTTACTTTAATACCTAACAAATTATTTTTTATGCAAGTCTATCTTTATCATGGGTCGCCATTTAATTTTTCTGTGTTTTTATATAAGATAAACTGACCTATCCTAACCGTCGAATGGCGACAAGTTAGGATATCAAAATGATATACAATTTAAAAAAATCTGTGAATCAGTATTAATAAAATAAAACTCAAGTTAAGACAATCTGAGCTAACAATTTTCCATTATTTGTACACATAAAAACATAACCCACCGAAATAAGTGAGAGGGTTTTAATGAGGTAAAACAATTCCAAAATAAATGATTATATTTAACAATAAAGATAATACAGCCTAACAGAAATCAAAGTTCGTGGCCAGTTGTCACTGTCAACATATACAAAGGTCGGACATAAATTAATAGAACACTTAATACAATTACTTAAACAAGACAGAAAATGACAGGTTATATCTATAGATAGCGATCATGAATGCAACTAGTTTGCAGCCGAAACAAGTCACGGATTAAAAAAACAAGATGATTACTGACGAGTGCCCTATAAGGGGTCGGGGTTGCGCAAGCAGTATACTGCACCCAAATAGGAGTCATGCAGAACACGCAGCAGCAGCAGCAGCGTCGTTGGCAATCACCAGGGTCAGAGGCGGGCGGCGCTAAGCGTGAAGCACAAACTGCGCCAAAGACGCGGAGTCGCGATATTTACCTCTATTGTATGCGCTTGCAGAAGCGACATACGATAAGCGAATAATCGTGTCTACGGTAAGCTAGACTAGCTGTGGTCGCAGATGGCGATGCTACACAAGATGAAAGTTGAGAGTGTGGTACCAACAGACCAACAATCTGAAAAATATCCTAAATGTTGGGCCTGCAGCATCATATATGTCGTAGAAAGACATTGTAATAAAGTTCCGGATTGCTGCTTATGATTTATTTAATATTGCTACAGCTGTTTCGATAGTTTGTCATTCTCAAGCGCCTGCGTGTATAAGAATTACATTAATTACTAATCAAACAATAAGAAAATATACTTAAATTTGTTTGTTATAAATTTTCTTAAGAAACTTACGTCTACGATGTTTAGACGTTAATTAATGTTGACATCTGACGTAACTGTTGCTTTAACTGTCAGGTGTTATGCAGTCTTTTACATTAAAACTTTAAATTAAAGAAACTTTTATATTTTTTCGTAATTAGCAACAGCTTTGCCAAAGTTGTTTACATATACAGTAATCAACTAAGTTATGAGATACTTTTTTAACTTTAACATTGGTCAGAGAGGTTTATTTTGTTTTTTTTTTCCTCTGTTTATTTAGTATATCTTTGCTTTTCAGCCTTTTTCATCGATAAAGTCAATAAAATTAACCAGATAATTTTTATGTTTGAAATCAGTGTGTTCATTAAAATTATCCGAACGAAATACTTAATGAACATACTGATTTCAAACATAAAAATTATCTGGTTAATTTTATTGACTTTATCCATGAAAAAGGCTGAAAAGCAAAGATATACTAAATGAACAGAGGAAAAAAACAAAATAAACCTCTCTGACTAATGTTAAAGTTAAAAAAGTATCTCATAACTTAGTTGATTACTGTATATGTAAACATCTTTGGCAAAGCTGTTGCACCACGCCTTAGGACCTTCCTGATCGCCGGTACTCATAAGAGTGTCCTCCGTTTCTCACCCTCACTCTGCTCCTCACCATAACACACGGTAGCCGCGAGGACAGCCACAGCTAATGGCGAGCTTTCCCGCCAACTGAAGGCACATTCCTCCCCCAACCTGCCGGAGTACCCACGCTCGGTCACGTAGTCCAGCTAGATTCTTAGAAAACCTGCAATAAAGTAATCATCTGCCGCCATCAGGGCACCGCTGTATACATCTCTGTGTGGGACCCACCCACTGTGTGGGGTGCACTCTGCTTTCCTATCTCACCCAGCCTGGTGGTCCCAGCAATATAACTAATGTCCAAATTCTCGGTATTCCGCCAAGTTAACGGACAGGAGATACCGAGTTCCCGTGAAGATCAAACGGTGTCATCGCTTCAGCGCCCGCCGCATTTCGTTAAACCGAAGGCACCAGACTCATCGCAGGCGGACAGTCACAAACGCCCATTGTCAAGCTTCAAATGTTTGTAGAGCTTATGGGACTTAACTACGGGGTCATCAGTCCCTAAACTTACAAACTACTTATGAACTAGCTAACACTAAGGACGGCACAAATATCCATGCCCGAGGGGGGATTCGAATCCCCGACCGTAGTGGCCGTGCAGACCGTGATAGTCCCCTCGGCCACTGCGGCCGGCTGTCAAGCTTCCATTGGCGGACGAGGCAGGTAACGCGCGGGGTGCGGCATACGGGCACTGACCGACACCAATTTTAGAAGGTGTTGCACTGATCCGACCGGTAGTGTGAGGGCATCCCCAAACCTTCCTTTGAAGAGAGAAGCAGACTCAAGGCTGACCGCCCGTACCTCGCCTCCGAGTAACGGTAACGTGGACGGCGTCCCTTATGCTCACAGGCAAGTTTCGCCAGCAAGCCAGGCAGCAGAAGAAATGTAATGTAGTTTTTATAAGAACTGAATCTAATAAAATAAAGCTAAAACACGCATTCCCCCTATCAGAGGTAAAAGTACAGGCAATAAGAAGATATAACAGCAATAAAATTAAATACTGACAGATATTGATTTGATTTGACTTGATTTGATTCTTTCAGGGAAGCCAAAACAGTCTTGGTCTAACCCGCCACTGCCCGCACCGAAACTACGTTTATTGTGCGGTATCGCTCCCTGTATGTCTAGTAAAGCCAACCAATGCCCTTGAACAGTGCAAGGAGTCCCTTTACCAGTTCTTTATTAGACACAATTTCTTCGGGTCTGGTTGTCCCAAACGTTCTGTGCCTTCTACTCTCCAATGCAATGCATTCGAAGATCAGATGTGATGCAGTTTCATCACCGTCATCACAGATCCTACATTTAGGGTCCTCTTCTGTTATTCCCATTGTATGTAGGTGTTTTTTAAAATTCCCATGGCCTGTCAGCAATCCAACCATGAGTCTAATATCTCTCCTGTTCACACCCAGGATTGCAGAGCTTCTTTTAAAACAAGGCTTTGGCATCATTACCTTGCCATGTTTTTGTTGATGGACTTTGGTCCAATATTCTACGTGCTGTCTTCTGAGCCAGTTACATAGCTCCAATTTAATCATTGCCTTGGTGATTGTCAGGACAGGTTCCGGTCCAATAAATGGAGCCTCTGCCCCCATCCTGGCTAATCTGTCGGCATGTTCGTTGCCACTGATCCCCGAGTGGCCAGGGACCCACAATAGGTTTACTCTATTGCTTTCCCCTAGCTCCACCAGAACCCTGTGACATTCTGCAACAATTTTAGACCTTGTTGTAGGAGCTGCTAGTGATCTCAGGGCTGCCTGGCTGTCTGAATAGATATAGATGCTACTATCTTTGTAGCACCTACGCAAATTCTCCTCCACACATGCCCTGATGGCAGTGATTTCGGCCTGGAATACTGAGACCAGTTTCCCTAGATAGATGACGCCCTCCAGTCTTGGCTGCACCTCGTATACCCCGGCCCCAACGCCTTGGTCTGATTTCGACCCGTCAGTGAACCAGACAATATCCCCCGTACGGTGTCGAACTATTTTCTCCCACTGCTCCCTACTTCCAATTGTTATACTGAAAGGCTTGTTGAAGCAGTATGGGGTTATAATATAGTCGGTTGGCATTTCCCCAACCTTTCCTATATATACCTCACTCACTATTTTAGTGTGTGATTCTGGATATCCCAAAGAGTTCCAGTTGTTGACAGATTTGAGTCTGTAGGCACCAGCTGCCGCCTCCATCTTGACCCAAAGGTGTAATGGGGGCATATCCAGCATGGTTTCCATCCCAGCAGTTGGTGTGCTGCTAATTCCGCCTGTTATGGCTAAGCAGGCTAGTCTCTGCACCTTACCAAGCTCCTTAGCAGCAACCTGCTGTTCTACCTTCTTCCACCACACGACCGCCCCATAGGTGATCCTGGGTCTAATCACTGTGGTGTATATCCAGACAGATATAATGATATGCAATTAAGTATAAAACATGATAGTAGAGAGACGACAGGCACAGGAAGTCGGAAAAATAACCAAGACCTATCAAAGTGATCTGTTAATTTTGCTACTAGTTGGTCATATTCCACACGATCAGGGCTCAATTTCAGAAACACCAACACTGGTAACCTATACATTTCGGCTCCTACAGTGGACATAAATAAACGGAAAATTCCCTGGTTGTGATGGGTGTTGAAATGTGCCGTAAGTTGCAGCAACTAGTCAGCCTAGTCATCATATCTGTGTTGAAACTAACTGAACGTTGGACCCTGAGACACCTCTGGCACCGGCTAAACTGCTGGTTCTATGGCGGTGCATTCTCCTGCGGCTATGCAACTTATTATTTGCAACAGCTGATCGATACGATGTCCCTGCAACAGACTAATTTGTGTTACAGATAAGTCTGGTGCTTGGATACAGACAGATGATTTATGTTACACACAGACGATGAGAAACACTTCTGGAAGAGAAACAATTTTTAGTTACATTAATGAAACAATCAGGCACCTTCTGCTCCAATTATGTTTTTTTTTTTAAAAAACAAAAACAAAACAAGCATCATTATCGCCAATTATGAAACATTTTTGGCCTCACTGTAGCCTATGAATCTTTAAGGTAACATTGAATATGCGTGGATACTGATAAGCATGGCTATATAGGCCAGCCGTGGCGAAGCGGCCGAGCGCATTGAGGTGCTATGCTTCGAGGCGCGAGACCATTCCTCGTCAGGGGTTCGAATCCTCCCTCGCGCATGGATGTTTGTGCTGTCTTAAGTATAAGTTAGTTTATAGGTAGTTTGTAAGTTTGGAGACTAATGACTTAACAAACATTCGAACACTTTTTATATAGGCCAAATTACATGTACATATACTCTAACGCTTATGGATCATTGGTGATGGATAGCACACATTATGTATATAATGTAGTTAACCTTTAACATGTATCTTTCTGAATAGTGCGTACAACAAAATACAAATAAGTTATGGCAATTGTAAGGGGAATATACACAGATGAGACAGAACATTGTGACCGCCTACATAATAGCCGCGATGCCGTGCGCCCAGATTCCCTTACCCATCCTACCCCGCAAATAGCTGGGATGTCCATCTTTGGCAAGGATAACTCCGGAGACGCCTCTTTGCATGGAAGCAATGTAGCCTTTGGTAGACTGCTAAGGGACATTGGCACTATATCAGAACACACTGGTCAGATCTAATGAGTTGGGGGCGCCACCACATCAATTGCATCTCACCACTGTGTTTCTCGAATCACTCCTTCACACTCTTGGCCTTCTATCATAGCGAATTACCTTACTGAAAAATGTCACTGCTGTTGGAAAACACTTCCCCGTGAAGTGGTGTACATGGTCTGCAACCAGAGTACAATACTTGTTGGCCATAATCATCTATTGCATGAGCCCCAGTGTACCCATAGATTCCCACGTGACTATTCGCAAAGAGCCAGGTTGTCTCTGTTCGTCAGTACAGTTGTCAAAGAGCTGTTCCTCTGCAAAATCACAAAACCGCACCCTTCCATCGAATTAATGAAGTAGTTACCGCGATTTATGAAACCATACAACGCTCTGTCATTGTGCCAACGTCCAGAGACTATGGTCTCATGCCCATTTCAGTCGTAGTTGCGGGGTCGTCAGTTGCGGAGGCCCATCGCTATGAGTATTGAGGGCAATGTGTGTTGAGACACGCTTTTACTCTCCACAGCGTTAATGCCTGATATTAGTTCCGCCAGAGTTAGCCGTCTGTCCTGTTTTACCCGCCTGCCCAGCCCACGACGTCCGACATCCGATTGGGGTCTGACCGCCAAACGCCCGACGTACGAATGTTGTTTCACCTTGATTACGCCATTTTCTGAAGACACTCGCCACAGCACTCCTCGAACATCCGACAAGTCTGGCAGTTTTCGAAAAGCTCGAGCAGAACCTCTAGGCCATTACAATTTGTGCTCGATCAAAATCAGATAGATCGTGTGGCTCCTACACAAGGACAGCACGCTCATTGATAGTACATGCGCTGTGTGCGTGTCTGACTAGCAGTCATTCTTCGTCAGGTGACGCAGCTATCACCAGAGCGGGTTTATAACCGATCGTAGGTATGTGACCATAAGGTCCTGGCTGATCAGAAAACGTGTTATTGAAGTTATTCTCTCGGTTCGGACATTTGGATTGTTAGACTCGTACATGCAGAAGACAGCCTGTCTGACTATGAACACTAAACAGACCCATAATTACACTACCTACTATTGTCACTCAGTGTTCGTGGCAGGACTATCTATGACTGTTATTTACAACACATTGCACAATACATAGTAGCTACACGTCCTCTGACAGAATTTCGCATAGGACCCTAAAAGTCAACCACTGTACGTAACAAGAGCCTTGTTTTGACACTAAAATTAGTAAACGAGGTCCGTGTGAACTACTGGTTACTCCCTGCTATAAAGCCTTGTTCCCTGGCCCAAGCTGAGAACTGACTAGTTTTAAATTACTTCAATAATAGGAAGTTAATACAACAGTGGTCAATATACATAGCAGCTCACACGTTATTATACACAGACATTAATAAGCAAGCCACCACAATTAAAGTTATCTTAGACAGTTAGCTAAGAAAACATTTATGGCGCAAAGGAATTTAGTCGTAAGAAACATTGCATCTGAGCATGTTCTCAGCACTTGTGAAACAATAGTAAATAAAAGAGATTAGGTGCTCTAAAACTACAATTTATAGGCATCTTACGGAATATGCTGAACTTAAACTTGTTTATTCAGAGAGAAAACAAGCAAAATGGGGAACCTATTTTGTTAATACAATTAAATGCCTCTCTTACATGGATTAATGCGGACGGAGCCCAGCCTAAATTATACATGATTTAACGCTACTGGGGGGGAAGGATTCACAAACAACACTCATTCTCTCACCCACACGCAATGCCACAGCGAAACTCACTAAAAACAGCGTGCTGAGCCGAGGCGGAAGTAGGCGCCGCTATCGTAGGCGAAATTCAGCAAGTCGGAGGTAGCACAAAACACAATACACATTAACACTTTGAAGCTGGCGTGGTCTGTCGTGCACGTTTTGGGGTGGTGCGTGTGTATAGCAAGTTAAATTACATCTGAATTGGACCGCAAGCAAACACGCTTATGGCGACACACGGCTATGTTACATGAACACACTCCACTGAAGGTGAAGTGGTTGAAAGTCGGATTCATTATACAAAATCACGGTGGATTTTTAAGTTGCAGTCTGTTAGAAATCGAGCTAGGTACTGGTTTTATAAGAGAAATGGCGAGAACTCAGGCGACTTAGCTGCATACCCCGGAAGTCGGAACTCGGACCCACGTGGTTCCGAAAACCGATAAAATTGAATAAATTCAGTTACCGAAAATAAAGAAAATTAAGTATAGCATGCAACCCATAGAAATATTTAGAATTACTTAAGGAAGCTAATGAAGGAGGTTGTACAAGGCTCAGAGATAATTACAGACAAAGACAGAATACGTACTACAAGTCGGAGAAGAAACAGCAACATTAAAATAGGCGGGGAGAGAAGAATCCGAAATATTAGTGGAAATCATATGGATACCGCATAGTTACTTACCTGATGGAAATGGAACAAACAAGAGTAGAAGCTGAAGGCTTTGTTCTATGAACCAACCACATGGAACACATATCACTAACGGAAGGAAACGATGAGAAGAATTTTACATGCACTGTATAAAATGAACACAACACCTATTGGAAATTAGGCCCCACAAAGCTAGAAAGTATTTACACATAGAGTTCATACACCGCCTCATGATCACAAAATGTTTTAACATACCAAGTTGTTATCAAACTGCATCTAGAATCACACACACCACGTTTATCTATTGGAAATCACTGAATTGAAAAACGAGGACAAATTTCCGCACACGATCAGAAAAAGTATTCCAAAAAAATGATTCTAAGTTCACGAGTCTAAGTTAAACGTGCTAGACAATGAAACGCTTCCATCTCCAAAAACAAGAGCAGAACCAACCTTACCTCACCAGACGACCAGCCCAGAATGGCCCGACCGAGAGGCCACCGGACGCGGGAAGGCACTGGAAGCCGGGAAATCCAAGAAACAGCGGTGGTGGGGACGGAGAGCAAGTACACTTGCGCTGGAGAAGGTTCGCCGACTAGACTGTAACCAAAGGGTGTGGAAACCTCTTTGGTAGTATCGGCAGTTATCGATACTGAGCCAGAGAGAACGATGCAAAGCGAGCTGTCACTCCCCACATTCAAACAGCCATAGATTCATGCACACACTTAAAGGTAAAACAACTGCACATGCCACAGGGACACTGACATAGCGGAGGAGCTATACTTATACCACATTAATTAATATAATAATAAATTATTAACATAACCAAATAAGAAAAACATAACAATATTAACTAATATTCTAACACATGAAATAAAAATGTTATTACTCAAGCCTTGAAAGGAGAAGGGTTCAAGTTTTTACAAAATGATAATCTAGCGACATTAAATAAATTATAACATTACAGAAACTATACAAAAATATATGGAAGACGACAGACGGTCGTCTTTCAACCCGCACTGGAGATAGCATACGCAAACTTTACGACAGGTGAATTTTATGTTTTGTAATGTCTCTGAACCTCTCTAGTGTTACTAGTAAACAACTTGAACCAGGTCTCGAATGTAACGAGATCACTGAACAAGTGCGTCGTTATAAGTGTTTTCACTGCTTTAAAGTGAAAACTAAAAAGTCCTAGAAAAAGGTCGTTCACCAATCAGAAATGTTCAAGTGTTGTCCCATGCGCAGAAGATGATGCGAAAGTCTTGAATTCTTGATGTGGTGAGGCTATAAGGGTAGTTTATTGAAGATAATTAAATAAACTGCAATAAGGCAACAATTGTAGTTCAGTTTATTTAATTGAAAACGTTTCGCGAAGAATCAACAGTGGACTCAATCAATATGATTAATGAGGATACTCAACGTATGCGTCGTGATGCCACTCTATTTTTTTCTTTTCTTTTTTATTTTCCAGAAAAGATTAACTGCACAGTTAACACTGGCTTTGATATGAATCCAACAAAACCGTTATGATTCATCTTAGCACGATGTAATACACTTGAGTTTTAAGTACAGTAGAACCTCTCAAACTCGATTCCCGAAAACTCGACATTCCGTAAAACTCGACAGGGCTGGTGAATTAATATACTTTTTTTTTACGCCGCCCTTAACGTAAAGGTTTCCATCAGTACATAGGCTGACCGAGAGCGCTAGACTCAGGCTAGGTTACTGGGTTTTCAAATGTTCAAATGTTCAAATGTTTGTTAAGCTTATGGGACTTAACTATGGGGTCATCAGTCCCTAAACTTACAAACTACTTATGAACTACTTACGAACTAGGACGGCACAAATATCCATGCCCGAGGGGGGATTCGAACCCCCGACCGTATTGGCCGTGCTGACCGTGACTGGAGCGCCTCAGTCACCTCGGCCACCGCGGCCGGCTACTGGGTTTTCCAAGGTCGTTCAACGCACCCTTTACGTGCCCAGCTGGGGCGGGCTATTGTTTGCACACGTTCGGGGATTTCTGTGGTGATGTCAATGAATGGATGGATCTAGAAGGAGCATCAGAACCATTAGGAGAAGATGAAATCATCGCAGCTGTCAAAGGGCGTGACGTAGAAGGGGACGATTCGGAAGAAGAAGAAGAGGAAGAAAAGTTAGCCACAGTGAGGCTGTGAAATTTATTGAAGGGATATTGCAGTACTTAGAGCAGCAAAATGCGACTGGAATGGAGATTCTCTTCCTCAGGCGACTCCGTGATCAAGCCGCAAGACGCTGCGTGGAGACAGAAAAGGAGTCTTCAATCAAAGGGTTTTTCAAACGACATCAGTAAGTTTTCTTTTACACTTTTCTTCTAGCGTTCAGAAAACTTCCCATAACTAACTATGATGGACTTTTTATATGCAGCATAAACAACTTCAGTAATAACTTTAATGAACACTGCATTTTCAGATTCTACAAGGCCTTTTGTCTCAAAATTATTTTTGATTTTTTGATTATAAGTTATAAATTTTGATATAAATATATAATTGTATATAATAAATCAATAAATTTACAATTTTCAAATGTTCAAATGTTTGTTAAGCTTAAGGGACTTAACTACGGGGTCATCAGTCCCTAAACTTACAAACTACTTATGAACTACCTACAACTAAGGATGGCACAAATATCCATGCCCTAGGGGGGATTCGAACCCCCGACCGTAGTGGCCGTGCAGACCGTGACTGAAGCGCCTCAGTCCCCCGGCCACCGCGGCCGGCTTTACAATTTTAATACTCTAAATAAGCGTTTTCATTCAACTCCTAGTTATTTTTATTTAAGTTCCCTAAAACTCGACAACCTCAAAACACGACAACCTTTAAGTCCGCATTGTGTCGAGTTTGAGAGGTTCTACTGTACTAACTTTTAATAAAGCCTAGTGCGTGACCGGCCGTGTACAGCATGTATGCCCATCGTGAAACCAGAGACTGCACTCTGCATGTCTGCTCTTTAGCGCGCAAATTGGCGGAGAGATTTTGTTTATGTTATTTATAGAAATTGAATTGTTCTAAAATTACAGAAATATTGCTGGTTGATGAGAGATGTTTTGTTTAGAGTATATATTTTTTTAAATGAATAGCTTACTGTATATAATTAATAATACGATTTAGTTTTGGTGCGTAGCCTCTAAATGCGACAGCCAATCAGAGTAAGGCTGCGAAACTTGTGGCGGCTTTTCCCACGAAAGTAGCAGCTACAGTGGCATATGTCGCTGGTAGGTCACGCTACTGCATACCGCATACCGACAACGACCAAATAAGAGTGATTGTTCCTCGTTCCCTGCAACGAGAAGTGTTACGCCTCCTGCATCAAGGACATTCGGGTATTGTTAGGACAAAGCAATTGGCCAGACGTCATTGTACCTGGGTTGGTACGGACACCCAGATAGAGAGCATGACGTCACAGTGTACAGTTTGTGCGGAGCATCAGGCGGCTCCTCCGCAACGTTTCTCAGAGTGGCCACGTTCCAAGAGACCATGGCAACGTTTACATATTGACTTTGCCGGACCTTTCTGGAATACGCGCTGGTTAATTCTTGTAGACGCTTTCAGCAAGTTTCCTTTCGTGATTACCATGAACTCACCGACGGCTTCTAGTACAATCAGTGCCTTAACATCAGTGTTTTGTATCGAAGGTTTGCCTGAAACTATCATCAGTGACAATGGACCTCAGTTTGTTAGTGCGGAATTTAACTGTTTTGTCGTGTGAATGGCATTCAGCATATCACCACCGCACCTTTTCACCCTCAGTCCAATGATGGTGAATCATAACGTTTCGTTCGAACATTCAAGTCTCACATGGAAAAGATGGAAGGTCAGCACTCCAGGCAGGAAGCTCTTCAAATTTTCCTGTCTACGTATCGGTGCATGTCACGTGAAGGGTCCGTCTCCTGCCGAGCTGCTACACTGCCGCCGTCACCGCACCCTCCTTCACCTGCTGCAACCTCCCACGCACCGAGTTGGTTCGTATGGCGCTTCGCGTTTCCAGGTTTCTACGCCGGTGCTGTGCAAGGTGTTTGCTGGGAAGAACCGTTGGTTGCCGGGCATCATTCAGCGCGTGCTCGGTCGCAATATGTATGTTGTACGTTCTTCCACAGGGTCGGAGCTGCGGCGTCACGCAAACCAATTGCGCCTGCACAGGCCGCAGGATCCTGTCTCGGGTTCACCGCCAGGGAGCACAGCCACATCGTTCGCCACCGGGCACAGCGTCCCCGGACTACGAGATCACCATGGACGTCGACGCGCCTCCGACGCAGTCGTCGCCGCCGCTGTCGCCGCCGCAGATGACAGCGTCACCGAGAAGGACTCCGGGACCGTGCGCCCCCCCCCCCCCCCCCACAGCTTGGGGCACGCACCTCAGAAGATGATGACCTACTCCCTCTCGGCGGAGACGCGCGCCCTTCCCCAGGTTGTTTTGGTGGATTTCCCAGGGGATCGCAAGATGTATACCGGGGCGCGGACGGCGTCTCGATCCCAGCCTCAGCTACGACGCCCGTCCCACCAGTAACGCCCGCGCCCAGGCCCTCCTCCCAGTGCCGTCGCCGCGGCCCTCAGCTCTACGCCACGACGACGTGGCGGTTGGGGGGGGGGGGGGGGGAGAGGTGAGGTGTCGCACAAGTCCAAAGTGCGCGCCACCTACTTTCGCCACGCGCCGCCATGCACGCACGGCGCGGCGTTCTTACGACGTCAGCCACGACTGCCCTCTGCTACAACTCCGCTCGTGGCCACCACTGGACTCCATCGTTCACTTGGGACTGAGATAGAAACCAGCTGACACTTCGGAATCAGATAGGCACCAGTGAAGACTTGGCTATCGGATAGGCACTAGGCAGGCCTCTAGCTCAACTATGTATCAGCTTTCTGCAGTACTGAGCTATGTAAAAGTTAGGTATTGTATACATTCTGTGCAATATATATCTCGTTCTAATTTACTCTAGTGTTTCTAGTTTCTGCTGTCCCACTGGCTGCTTACCTTCGTACCTGCACAAGCGTGCATCCTTTATTCCTGTGTCGATACTTTTCTACTCGGCCACCGACACCTACGATGGTAACGAGACACAAAAGCGGCGACGAGGCTGGGACACAAAAGGTTCTGCTTTTGTTTCTGGAGATGGTAGCGTTTCATTGACTAGCACGTTTAACTTAGAATTACCTTTTTTGGAATATTTCCTCCGATCGTGTGCGGAAATGTGTTCTCGTTTTTCAATTCAACTATTTCCAATAGATAAATGCGGTGTGTGTGATTCTAGTTGCAGTTTGATAATGGCCTGGTATGTTAAAACCTTTTGTGATCATGTGGCGGTGTATGAACTCTGTGTAAATACTTTCTAACTTTGTGGGGCCCGATTTCTAATATGTGATATGTTCATTTTTGTACAGTGCATGTAAAATTCTTCTCGTCGTTTCCTTGCGGGAGTGATATGTGTTCCACATGGTTGGTTCATAGAAGAAAGCCTTCACTTCCACACTTGTTCCATGCCTTTCAGGCAAGGAACTATGTGCGTATCCTTCTGATTTCCACTAATATTTCGCGATCTTCTCTCCCCGCCTACTTTGATTTTGCTGTTTCTTCTCGGACTGGTAGTACGCACGCTGTCAGTAATTCTCTCTGAGCCTTGTACAACCTCCTTCAATAGCTACCTTGTGTAATTCTAAACATTTCTATGGGTTGCATGCCGTAGTTCTTATTCTTATTTTTCTGACTTTGTAATTATTTCACTTTTATGAGCTTTGGAGACTGGACTTCATCCGTCTCTGTAATCGCTCCCTATCGCGTGTAGCTGCATTTCTTTCGCTTCTTCATGTAATTCTAAACATTCCTATGGGATGCATGCTGTAATTCTAAATTTTAATTTTTTCGACTTTGTAATTATTTCATTTTTGTGGTTTTCTGAGACAGGACCTCACCGTCTCTGTAATCGCCCCAAATCGCATGTACCTGTATTTCATTCGCTTACTTATATAATTCTAAGCATTTCTATGAGTTGCTTGCTGGTTAATGTTCTTTATTTTTCGTAAACTGAATTTATTCAATTTTATCGGTTTTCGAGACCACGTGGCTTCGAGTTCTGCCTTCCAGGGTTTGTAGCTAGTCGCCTGAGTTTACGCCGCTTCTCATATAAAACCAGTACCTAGATCTATGTCCAACATATTGCTATTTAAGAATCCACCGTGATTTAGTATAATGAATCCGATTTTCAACCACTTCACCTTTAGTGGAGTGCGTCCATGTAACGTAGCCGTGTGTCGCCGTTAGTGTGTTTGCTCGCGGTCCAGTTCAGATGTATTTTAACTTGGCAATACACGCCCACCATCTCAAAACAGGCACGACAGACCAGAGCCAGCTTCAATGTGTTTTTGTATATTGTGTTTTGTGCTACATCCGACTTGCTGAATTTCGCCTACGTTAGCAGGGCCTGCTTCCGCCTCGTCTCAGCTCTCTGAGTTTGATGAGTTTCGCTGTGGTATTGCTTGTGTGTGACAGAATGAGTGTTGTTTGTGAATCCTTCCCCCCAGTAGCGTTAAATCATGTATAATTTAGGCTGGGCACCGTCCGCATTAATCCATGCAAGAGATGCATTTTTATTGTGTTAACGAAATTGGTTCCCCATTTTGCTTTTTTTCTATCTGAATAAACAAGTTTATGTTCAGCATAATCCGTAAGTTGCATATAACTTGTAGTTTTAGAGCACTTTCCCTGTTTTATTTAACATTGTTCTTCACAAGTGCTAAGAACAAGTTCAGATACAATTTTTCTTACGTCTAAATTCCGTTGCACCATAAATGTTTTCTTAGCTACCTGTCTAAGATAACTTTAATCGTGGTGGCTTGCTTATTAATGTCTGTGTGTAATAACTTGTGAGCTGCTATGTATATTGACCACTGTAGTATTAACTTCCTGTTATTGAAGTAATTTGAAACGAGTCAGTTCTCAGTTTGGGCCAGGCAACAAGGCTTTGTAGTAGGGAGTAACCAGTAGTTCACACCGACCTCGTTTGCTAATTTTAGTGATAACACAAAACTCTTGTTTCGTACAGTGGTCGACTTTTAATGTGTTCAAACGGGTTGATATCTGACGAGCTGGGGGTCCAGCACACAAACTGCAACTCCCCGCTGTGTTCCTGAAATCACTCCATAACACTCTTGGCGCTGTGATATGGCGCATCAATCATACCCTGCCGTTGGACAACATGAGCGTCATGAAGGGGTGTACATTGTCAGCAACCAGCGTACGATACTCCTAGCCTATCGTTGTGCCTTGCACGAGTTCCACTGGATTCGTGGATGACCACGTGAACGTTCCCTAGAGCGTAACTGAAGTGCCTCCATCTGGTCTCCGTCCCGCAATACAGGTGTCAAGTTATTCCACCCTTCTCAGATGACGATTGTTTGCCCGTCTTTCCGCACGACGAAGAAGATATCGAGATTGATCAGACCATGCAGCTCTCTGCCAGTGCGTCCAGTGACGATGGTCACGTGCACATTTCACGTGTAGTTGGCTGTTACGTCATGTTAACATTGGCACATCCATCAGTCGTCGACCATGGAGGCTCATCGTTGGGAATGTTCGGTGCACTGTTCGTTCAGACACACTTGTACTCTGCCAAATTAATTAGAAATCAGGCTACATAGCATTTATTTCGTTTTTGGAAACTGGTTTTGACCTTTTCAAAATAATCTTCAGACCACGCTGGAGCAGGCGACGCGGGAAGTGCGGTGACCATTGCAACAAATAAATAAATAAATGCCATTTAGAACGGTTTTAAATTAATTTCAATTATTCGCGAAGATCGCTGTTCTCCAATAATGTTTTCAAAATGAATTGAAGTCTACGAGCCGGCCGCGGTGGCCGAGGAGACTGAGGTGCTCCAGTCACGGTCGGCACGGCCACTACGGTCGGGGGTTCGAATCCCCCCTCGGGCATGGATATTTTTGCCGTCTTTAGTATAAGGTAGTTGAAGGAAGGAAGGAAGCATAGGGTTTAACGTCCCGTCGACAACTTGGTCATTAGAGACGGAGCTAACGCTCGGAGTTTTTGGGTAAGGATGGGGAAGGATATCGGCCGTGCCCTTTGAAAGGAACCATCCCGGCATACGCCTGGAGTGATTTAGGGAAATCACGGAAAACCTAATTCTGGATGGCCGGGGGTGGATTTGAACCACCGCCCTCCCGAATACGAGTCCAGTGCGTTACCACTGCGCCACCTCGCTCGGTAAGGTAGTTGATAAGTAGTTTGTAAGTTTAGGGACTGATGAGTCCCATAAGCTTAACAAACATTTGATTTGAAGTCTACTAATTCGAAAACTGAAACATTTTGACCGTTTCGCCGGCCGCGGTGGCCGAGGTGACTGAGGCGCTCCAGTCACGGTCAACACGGCCACTACGGTCGGGGATTCGAATCCCCCCTCGGGCATGGATATTTGTGCCGTCCTAGTTCGTAAGTAGTTCATAAGTAGTTTGTAAGTTTAGGGACTGATGACCCCGTAGTTAAGTCCCATAAGCTTAACAAACATTTGAACATTTTTTTGACCGTTTCAAGGCACTGAAATAAATTCAACGGCGAAGCTGAAAATTTCTGTTGGACCGGGGTTCGAACCCGGATTTCCCTCTTGTGGCCAGCGGTCGCCTTCATCAATTAGGCTAACGAGGCAGGCTTCCCTTCCAACCCTAATTCTCAATTTATAGCACATTACGTTCATAAAGCCTCCTGCCCATTAGTTCCTCTTGCTCGCAGTCTGTATTGGATTCCCGCAAGGGATGGAGCGTATTAATGCGTCCGCATTGAAACTGTCAATTTCCTATTGGGACATATTTACAATTATTGATATGATGTCTGTTCTTTCGGACATGTCCAAAAAGTTCAGAGAGCATATCAATAATTGTAACTGAAGTCTCTTGATATTCTTTTCCGCCACTTCTGTTGTTTCACCAGTCTGGACTTTATAATTGGGCAGGGGGGGGGGGGGGGGTGCCGCCAGCCCTCGACCTCTGGACGTAGTTTTGCCACTTGTTGAAAGCACTCACCTTAGAACTCGAACACCCGACAATTAATGAAGTTTGCGAAATGCTCGTGCCGAGCCTCTGAGCCATCACAGTTTGCTCTCGGTCAAACTCACATAGATTGTGTGCCTTCCCTGATCTACACACGGACAGCAGGGTCACTGAAAGTACATACACCATGAGTGTGCCTGGTTAGCAGTCTCACTCCTCAGGTGACGTTGCTATCGCTTGGACGGATTTATATCGATAGTAGGTAGGTGATCATAAATATGTGGCAGATAATAATAAGCGTGAAACGAACCGTTGTACAAGTTATTTCTGCCGCAGCTATATTAAGTTAGTCTTTTTTTTTCAGACAAAAAAGAACTCCTTAATGAACAATCCTACATTAAACGTGCTCCACTATAGAGATGTGAAATACTGCTGGAAGCATTTTCATATTTTAACATAAAAGGACACCTCAGTAGTGAATACAAATGTCAAGCACGAAATGAACTTTGAACTGCTGTATACGTCACCCTGATATTTTATGCATAAATGTCAGAAGGCAAACAAATTGGCATTTCGTTTGCTTTCACGGAATTGTGGGTTTTATCAATGTTGTCCGTGTAATGTTTCTAATGGTTTCTGAAATCTGTTTCCTTTACAAAGAAATAACACAGCATACTGTGGGTAGGAACGTATATTATTCATCCGCAGCTTTCAGATAAAAGAAGGACATTGCAGTTGAATTCTTGGGAGAGGAAAAACTAAACATCAGATTCTCTGTTGTTATAATTGATTTTACACGATATGGAAAGATGAAATCGGTCTACGTAAATCAACATATCATAGACCAAAGGAAAAGGATCAGATGCATCTCGATTTTGTAGTCAGTACAAACAGAAACTTTCTCTACTGTTACAGACCCTATATCCACAATAAATGTTCACGTCACTACATTATCTTACTAATTACGTTACTTTTTATGAAGGATGATTTTTTCGGACGTCTCAAACGACCAAGTGGGGTCATACTGACCCCGTTGCCTTTTACATAGGTCCTTCCTGCAGCACGTCCATGTTACAGAAACGCGGAAATTTGTTATGAAAATGATACTGTTTTCAGTACTTTTCCTGAATTAAAAGTCAAACTATGCAAATAAGAAACATAATAAATCATATAGTGCAAATATTACAATCTTCTTGGCTGATATTGCATATAAGGGTTCAATGTAACAAAAAAGGAAGTTCTAAAGGTGGGGAAATAGCCACACGGTCTAGGACGCCATGTCAGGGTTCGCGCGGTCGCTCCCATCACCGAGCGAGGTGGCGAAGTGGTAACACACTGGACTCGCATTCGGAAGGATGGTGGTTCAAATCGACCTCCGACCATCCAGACTTAGGTTTTCCGTGATTTTCCTAAATCACTCCAGGCAAATGCCGGGATGGTTCCTTTGCAAGGATACAGCCGATTTCCTTCCCCATCCTTACCCAAACACTCTGACCGTAAGCTCCATTGAAATGTTCAAATGTTTGTATAGCTTATGGGACTTCACTACGGGGGTCATTAGTCCCTAAACTTACAAACTACTTATGAACTAGCTAACACTAAGGACGGCACAAATATCCATGCCCGAGGGGGGATTCGAGCCCCCGACCGTAGTGGCCGTGCAGACCGTGACTGGAGCGCCTCAGTCCTCTCGGCCGCCAGAAGCCTTGCCCACCACACACCGGATGTAGAGCGCGCTAAAAGCCGACCAGAGCGCGTTCAGCGCATAGTGTCTACCAACCCCTTGCTACCTCAAGAACTTAATACCCTCCTTTAGAGCTCCAGAGAGGTCTCTCTTGCCACCTCTTGCGCCCATGATTATGTTGGTACTACTCTAAGAACAGGCCAAAAATGTTCAAATGTTTGTAGAGTCTATGGGACTTAACTACGGGGTCATCAGTCCCTAAACTTACAAACTACTTATGAACTACTTACAACTAAGGACGGCACAAATATCCATGCCCGAGGGGGGATTCGGAACCCCCAACCGTAGTGGCCGTGCGGACCGTGACTGGAGCGCCTCAATCCCCTCGGCCACCGCGGCCGGCTAAGAACAGGGCACCTCGCCATCTTGCCAAGTAAGCTTGTCTCTGGCCACTCAGCAGACGCCAGTGCAGACGACAAACGAAGCCATGCGCTCGTAAGTAAAGTAAACGAGGCCTAAACCGCGAGGCGGCAACTGTAAGCCATTGTGCGGCAGTCAGTCAATATTAAAGGCAACCTTCAACATTCACATGAACACACAAGTTCAATCACACGTATATAAACATGGGGCATTGATCATTAATAAAGGAATGAAATAATTGACATACAAATAAACAATATTAATGGCGGAGAAATACTTTAGAGTAATGAATAACTCAAAATGGAACACGACCACACATTCAGTGGACGTGTTTCAAAGTAGTATCTAAGTCTAGGGGACGATAACTTTAGCAGTTTGGTCCCGTAGCTTTGGATACATTTGATTATTTTGAAAGTTCGGAAGGAAAACAGGAAATATCAACCACTTTATACAGGCTCTAAAAGACGATTTTTTAGACCCCATAAGACAGGAACTGAAAAATAAAATACTTTGCGCGCTATCAAAACAATGACATAATCTAAGGAAAGTAAAGATAATAATAAAACAAAGGAATAACGATGGTAACATATGTATTAATCGCTGTTTCGAACAAAAAAGGCACATACTACGAGAGTTCCCTTCACGCAAAGAAATTTGATGTTTTATGCAACGAAAAAAGACTTTTACATAAGACCGTTTTCTGAATTATAATTGTCTAGCTGTAAGAGTTTCCGTTTCGTCTTCGTGTATCCCCAATAATGCATTGACTGCGTTGTTTGAATGAGTGGACCTTCAGTTTACTTCCAGATGTGGCCTTATTAGTCGCTCTTTGTGGTGAATTTTGGCTGACCAGAAGTGCACAATTTGGCACCATAAGATAGTAATCTCAGGAAATCCGTCTCTTTAAAATTACTGTGTACACAAATTTGGAAGACAGGGCGATTATTACTGACCACTAAAGAAAGCTATATCCACATCAGTACTCTACAAATCTCCACACGACATTTCTGTGTGTGTCTATTCCTATCCCATTTGCACGTGGCAAGTGAGAAGTCTTTATCCTGAACTACAATGCCAGAATAAAAGTTTAACACCCTGAAGAACAAGGACATTTTGCTGACTAGTTAGGTGACAGGTACTTCGACATTGCAGGAGTACACTCACTTAGCTAATGTCATAGAAGAGGGGGCTACCGATAGCGCAGGCGGCTGGCTGCGCACCACGTCCGCCCTTTCCAAATACAGTTTTAAAGTGTGTGTGTTTGTAGAGCTTAAGGGACTTAACTACGGGGTCATCAGTCCCTAAACTTACAAACTACTTATGAACTACCTTATACTAAAGACGGCACAAACAGCTATGCCCGAGGGGGGATTCGAACCCCCTACGGGGAACGGCCTTATGTATCGTAGCATAGCGCCCTAATGCGCTCGGCCGCTCCGCCGTGCCCAATTTTAAAGGAAACTTTGTGACACGTGGTTGTCCGACTGATTTGTGTAACATGTTGAGCTGACGCAGTTCAATCTGGTTACGATAATCAGTGCCCGACGAAAGGGTATTTCGATTTCGGTAATCGTGCAAGAATTGTGCTTCACGCGATCAACCGTATCCAGAGTGTACCGCCAATGACTAGATTAGGATGGAACATTCTACAATACACGAATTACTAGCCGTCCAGGTACTTCGGTGATCGTGACAGGTGACATCTGAGATGAAACGTCAACAATGACAGAACGGCAACGGTGCAACATTTCACGGCTTAATTCAACACAGGACGTCTAGTCGCGTCTCCCAGTAGACAGTCAGTGAGAACATGGTTTCCGTGGGGTAAGACAATTTGTGCCGCAAACGGGTGCTACTTTAAACACAAGGTCGTTGGGCATGAGGGCTTGCATCTGTGGCCAGTCACCAGGAATGGACACTGGGACGATGGTGGAATGAGATATGGCCGGACGAATTCCGATTTCAGCTCCACCATGCCGGCGGGACGCACTGCGTGCAGCGCAGACCACATCAGTCGATGGATTTTGTGTACTTATGGCTATTACATTATGCTTCTTTATGTTTTTTTGTCATACACCAGTGTTATTACTTAACAGTGTCAAGGCTTCCTGCATATCCTAACAGTGTGATCTTTTTATAGACAGCTGTTCAGCAATGCACCTTCAATCTAAGGTACCTGTCCTATTGTTCCGTAAGTTCGTATTTCGTTTATCAGACGATGCTGCATGTGTATCGTTTGTTGTTTGTGAAATACGTGTCAAAATTTTAACAGGAGTGTTAGTGTCTCCAGAAAGATCACAGAGTCATTCCGGGTTAGCTGGGCCACCGGTGTAAACTGACTAGTCGAATAATCTGCTGCTCTGCCTCAGCAAAGCTGCGTGTTTGGGATTGTTCTTCTTGATTGTTCGTGAGTTTCTTGAATATTTTAGATAAAAACTTCGTTTATTTCTTTTGGTGAACTGTAAAATATTCTGTACTACATTTCTATGTTATATTGTTAAATTAGTGCAAATGATTTCGACGTAATATTACTACTATAACTTTATGGTATACTTGGGTACAATCTTAACGTAAAACGGCGTGCGAGTAACTTTATTTGTCTGAACAGGGAGATGGTCAATCTATCCCTCACCATTGGGGTTGATGGACCAGTGAAATCTGCGATAATTGTCCCAATTAAAAATCGCGGATTGTCCGAGAAATGATTTTGCTATTGCTGTTCCTAGTAGCGCAAGAAATGATACTAACTCTGGTACTTCAAGAAGGTGAAGATATTTTTGTGCCTGGATACACTAAACAACACGAGAGTATATATGAGTATGTATCACCATCGAAGTTATTGGGCAAAATACATCCAGTGCCTTATGTCAATAACGTTCAGATTCTAAAAAGGAAGGTTAAAACGATATCAACAGTTTTAAGCTCTCCAGAAAACATAATTACCCTTAAAAAGAAAAAAAAGAGTGAAAGATAAAGATTAAATAACAAAAGAGAAAAGAAAGGGAAGGAAAGAAGAATGATAGGGAGGGAAAAAAAGAGAGGGTGAAAAAGAAGTTAGGGAAAAAAAGTAAGAATAAGAAAAAAAAAAACGGTTAGCAAAAGGAAGAGAGCGCAAAAGACGAAAGAACTTAAATTATCTTCAAAATCTTGATGGAAGTGACTGGTATGAAAATTGTTGTGTACGGTGTAAAAAGTACTACAGTGTAACAAAACGAGATGACGATTGAATCAAGTGTATGTCATGCTCTCATTGGACACATAGTAGCTGCACAAGATTTGAAAATAAATGCGATTATTGTGGAAAGAGAGATACTCGAAAGAAAATGCCTGCAGAATAGTTACTTTATGTGAACCATGTCAAAATTAATATCCTTTTTCAGTACACCAGAGGTCCATCAGTCCCTATGAGGTGGTCCGTGTTACCCGAGTACCCCTGGGACGTTGGGACAAAAAAAAAACATTACTTCAGGTATGATCAGTGTAACAGTTTAAGATGTGCATTCAATTGTTCAAAATTATAGAAAAATACAAAAATCCTGAACATTGCAGAATTTAGGAAAAAATTACTTAAAAATTCGTGGCCCAACTACACCGGACTTACCCTATTTTGTGAATACAAAAAAAAAAAAAAAAAAAAAAAAAAAATTAAATCTAGCTAAACGAATTTGCTGTTGCAGTACGAAACAATGTGAAGCAATTCGAGGTCGTTCACATATATTTCTGATAAATTTCTAGATTACATTTCTCCATGAGTTTTTCATGGTGTTACTGTCCATCCGCCATTTCTGACTTCCCATTTAGTACAATAGTTACGAAATTATACCCATCCTTAGTTGTCGTTAGTAACATAAAGAAATCGTCAGACGAGAATGTAGCTTTGGGCGTACTCAAAGTGATTTTAACGATTTAGTGGATGACGTTGTAAGGTACGTAACATTTTTTCCGATGACGGTCTTGTATTCCAGTATGTCCAGACGCCAGAATACTGTAGGAAATACAAGGAAACTAGCTTAAGGTGTGGACCATCGTCGCAGCGGAATAGCGTTCTGCGATGCCTTCGCCGTCGGAAGTTCGATTCCTCCCTGGGGCATGGGCGTATTTGTTGTCCTTAGGTTACTTTAACTTAGTTTAAGTAGTTTGTAAGTTAGGAACTAATAACTAAGCACTTAAGTCCCATAGATTTACAAACATTTGAATATTTGAATTTATGGACCATAAACAAATTTTACATATTGCCCAGCAATGTGCATAACGGTCCATTGTTGTTCGATTGCTCGATTACTGACAGTCACAAACAACAATCAAAACTGTAAAATATCCACCGGTATGCGGCCATACAAAGTGCAGAAAAGCAAATGTTAGTCTAAGGTACATGAACAGAAACTCTATTACTCTTTTTTAGTATTGTTAGTCACCCAGTACTGTTACGAGGCTCAGTACTGGGCCAAGAGATAAAAAAAGAACAACAAGTTTCATCACAGATTTGTTTTGTAAATGCGAGAGCGTCAGGGAAATGTTCAACTTCAGTATCAGATGCTACAAGGGGTGCAGTGGTTCAGAAGGAGGTTTACTGCTAAAATCCTAAAAAAAAACCACTCCAAGCAGAGTAAAGGAATTTAATACGTCATTGCGGATGTATCTTGGGATATTACCATGTCACTAAAAAGACATTACTCTTTACTGTGAATAGTAAGTTTACTTCTTGTAATACAGTCACGACTCGAACATGAAAGTATTTTTTATTTTGTTTATTCATTACTCAGATACTTTATAGGTAGTAATGAGTTTTTTAACTTCCTAACACAACTGACCATCTGACATCCCGTCACAATATTTCAGTCTTGCTCAGGTTCTTTAGTGATCCTAGTTCATAATAACATTTTCTATTTGGCATATAACACACCTCTGTAAGGGGAAAATTGCAATTCTATGTAGGTGTTCTGCAAGACAGTGATGGCCAGTAATTTTTAGAATTGCTGCGGTAGTGGGCATTCAGAAGTGCGCTCTTATCCATTTTTTAACTTTTCCTCGTGTCGTCAAGGAGTCATGCAACTTCTTGTATTTATTATCGATGAGACGTTTACATCTACTTCCATACTCCACAAGCTACCTCAAGGTGTGTGGTGGAGGGTATTTTGCTTACCACTGTCAGTCCATCCTATTCCAGTTGCGTATGGTTCGAAGAAAAAATTATTGCCGGTATGCCATCGAATGGGCCATAATCTCTTAAATTTTATCCTTGTGGTCGCGTCGCGAGATCTACATATGAGGAAGTAACACAGGACGAGTCAACCAACACTTGCGCCGCAAATACTGCGAAAAGGGAAAGTGCGAGTGATGTGCCGTTTTCACAGAATTTAATGGTAGTCTGGGACTCGTATTTTTAACCAACAAACAGATTGTAATATTATTTGGAGCCGGCCGCAGTGGTCGAGCGGTCTGCGACGTGGCAGTCACGGTCTGCACGGCCATGCCTCGGGCATGGATGTTTGTGCCGTCTTTAGTATAAGCTAGTTCATAAGTAGTTTGTAAGTTTAGGGACTGATGACCCCATAGTTAAGTCCCATGAGCTCTACAAACAATTGAATATTTGAATATTACTTAGAAAGTGTATTTTTTTTATACAAACATACAGTTTTTTAAATGGAACAATGGTTGTTTCTATCATGCACTGGAATTTTTGACACCAGCTGTGTACAGAGAAATTTGAATGACATTTTTATCACTCTTAGTTTGGCAGCTACAACCGTTCAAAGTTTCGGGGGCGAAGGCTGCAGTAGCGTAGCTGACGGGCAGAGTGGCTAGCCCCTGGGGCACTGCCCATTGTCTCGTGACCACCAGCCAGTCAGCTACTATTTCGTAGCCTCCGCCCCCAAAACTCTGAATGGATGTAGCTGCCAAACTAAGAGTGATAAAAATGTCATTCAAAGTTCTTTGTACACAGCTGGTGTCAAAAATTCCAGAGCATGATAGCAACAACCATTTGTCCATTTGAAACCCCGATGTTTGCAAAAAAAAAAAAAAAAAAAAAAAAAAAAAAAAACACTTTCTGGGTATTTTTACAATCTGTTCATTGGCTAACAATACGAGTCCTTCACTACAAATCCATTCTGTGAAAACCACACATCAATCGCACTTTCCGTTTGCGCAATATTTGCGGTGCAAGTGTTAGGTGATTCACCCTGTGTAGTTCGTTTATAATGTTGAAAATAACAGCTATGACACAAGAATATCTTCTTATGTTACCTTAGTTGTATAAACAATTCGTATTTGTCTTAAGTGTGCTCTATATGCACGATTTAAATGGTATCTCCAGCCGGAAAAAAAAAAAAAAATTATCGTATGTTTGGCCAGTATCGTACAAGCTACTGTCTTACATAGTACAAGCAGTGAAATTATCGTATGCCCCCATAATTATCGTACGAGTTGGCAACACTGTGCTACCACATTGTTTGGATGTCATTTTTGTCGCCTAAGCAGTGGGGAAGGAGAGGAGGGGACGCCACGGCTGGCTAGGGCGCATCAGTACGTGTCCGTAAACAATCATTTCCTCATCCCAGTGAACACACTACTGTCCAAAAATAGATGGTCAATGGAGAAAATTCTCAGTAAGTAACATTCCTAGTGGAGGTCATACGAAGCCTTGTATCACTGCGGCTTTCGGTTTCCTGTGGACGAACGCGTTGCAGACATATGAAGTGGCACTGAGAAGTCACTGAATAACCGCTCCACAGTCCGGCCGGCCGCGGTGGCCGAGGGGACTAAGGCGCTCCAGTCACGGTCTTCACGGCCACTACGGTCGGGGGTTCGAAACCCCCTCGGGCATGGATATTTGTGCCGTCCTAGTTCGTAAGTAGTTCATAAGTAGTTTGTAAGTTTAGAGACTGATGACCCCGTAGTTAAGTCTCATAGACTATACAAACATTTGAACTACACAGTCCAGTGGACAGCGTGGTAGACTGCCACTCAAGCTTCTAGAACGCTGTTAAAGACATGTGCGATCTTGAGGTTATCCGCTTTTCTAGCGACGGGTCTTGATTTTCAAGAAAATTGATAATGAAGTTCATTGCGTGAGGAAAGACGTGTAACGGAAGCCATGTTCTATACAAGTGAGCATGGCGCAGCTGTTAAGGTTTCCAGCTACCACGTTGGATGTACCGTATTCGGGTCCTCTACGTGTTTCTTTCTTTAATCAAAATAGTCCGACATTTTTTCATTTTATTTTACAAACAGTGTACATTGCGTGAAATTAGTAGGAAATATTCAATTTTGCTGTTATCGCCTGCATCGCTTGCTATGCCACAACAGAAATCCGAATGATATTCGTCGTAAAACTACACTCAATTGATTATAAGAGGTAATATGTCTTCTGCTGACTGCAATTAAGAGATTTATTTTACACCAGACGCGTTTCCCTTTTATATTTTAAAAGCATCTTCTGTGGTCTGTAAATGATACAAAGGTTTGTACAGTTTGTATCATTTACATACCACAGAAGATGCTTTTAAAATAAAAAAGCGAAACGCGTCTTGTGTAAAATAAATCTCTTAATTGCAGTCAGAATAAGACAGATTACCTCTTATAATCAATTTAACAGCTGCTGCGGAATATGGCCACACAACCAAACATTGTACACTAATTAATTTTGCATCAATTCAGGGCACCTGCTTTTCGGAGATGATCAAATACGCATGGTTCGCATCGAAGTTAACGGATGAAAGAGATATCTTTCTTAATGTAAATGAACTTTTCTGGTGTCGCTCTTCAAAACTCCGTCCGCCTACAAGACAGTAGCTTTTATGAAATGTGCGTGGTGTTGTAAACCAGTGTTTCTCAACCTTTTGAACATGCGACCCCCTTCCAAGTATAAATTTTTCTGGCGACCCCTTTTAAAATAAAAATATTCTGGCGACCCCTCTCCTCACGAACCTTAACAAAACTACACTACTGGCCATTAAAATTGCTACACCAAGAAGAAATGCAGATGATGAACGGGTATTCATTGGACAAATATACTATACTAGAACTAACATGTGAATACATTTTCACCAAATTTAGGTGCCTAGATCCTGAGAAATCTGTGGTGTCGCACAAGTCCAAAGTGCGCGCCACCTACTTTCGCCGCGCGCCGCCATGCACGCACGGCGCGGCGTTCTTACGTCAGCCACGAGCGCCCTCTGCTACAACTCCGCTCGTGGCCACCACTGAACGACATCGTTCAATTGGAACTGAGATAGGAACCAGTTAACACTTCGGAATCAGATAGGCACCAGTGAAGACTTGGCTATCGGATAGACACTAGGCAGGCCTCTAGCTCACTATGTATCAGCATTCTGCAGTACTGAGCTATGTAAAAGTTAGGTATTGTATACATTCTGTGCAATATATATCTCGTTCTAATTTACTCTAGTGTTTCTAGTTTCTGCTGTCCCACTGGCTGCTCACCTCCTACCCGCACAAGCGTGCATCCTTTATTCTTGTGTCGGTCTTTCTACTCGGCCACGACGCCTACGACAGAAACGAGACACAAAAGCGGCGAGGAGGCTGGGTCACAAAAAAATCAGTATCCAGAACAACGCCTGGGCATTGAGTCAAACAGAGCTTGGATGGCATGTACAGGTACAGATGCCCATGCAGCTTCAACACGATATCACAGTTCATCAAGAGTAGTGACTGGTGTTTTGTGACGAGCCAGTTGCTTGGCCACCATTGACCGGACGTTTTCAATTGGCGAGAGATCTGGAGAATGTGCTGGCCAGGGCAGCAGTCGAACATTTTCCGTATCCAGAAAGGCCCGTACAGGACCTGCAACATGCGGTCGTGCATTATCCTGCTGAAACGCAGGATTTCGCAGGGATCGAATGAAGGGTAGAGCCACGGGTCGTAACACATCTTAAATGTAACGGCCACTGTTCAAAGTGCAGTCGATCCAAACAAGAGACGTGTAACCAATGGCACCCCATACCACCACGCCGGGTGATACGCCAGCATGGCGATGACGAATACACGCTTCCAATGTGCGTTCACCGCGATGTTGCCAAACACGGATGCGATCATCATGATGCTGTAAACAGAACCTGGATTCATCCGAAAAAATTACTTTACGCCGTTCGTGCACCTAGGTTCGTAGTTGCGTACACCATCGCAGGCGCTCCTGTCTGTGATGCAGCGTCAAGGATAACCGCAGACATGGTCTCCGAGCTGAAAGTCCATGCTGCTGCAAACGTCGTCGAACTGTTCGTGCAGATGGTTGTTGTCTTGCAAACGTCCCCATCTGTTGACTCAGGGATCGAGACCTTGTTGTACGATCCGTTACAGCCGTGCGTATAAGATGCCTGTCATCTTGACTGCTAGTGATACGAGGCCATTGGGATCCAGCACGGCCTTCCGTATTGCCCTCCTGAACCCACCGATTCGATATTCTGCTAACAGTCACTGGATCGCGACCAACGCGAGCAGCAATGTCGCGATACGATAAACCGCAATCCCGATAGGCTACAATCCGATCTTTATCAAAGTGGGAAAGGTGATGGTACCCATTTCTCCACCTTACAAGAGGCATCACAACAACGTTTCACCACGCAACGCCGCTCAGCTGCTGTTTGTGTATGAGAAATCGGTTGGAAACTTCCCTCATGTCAGCACGTTGTAGGTGTCGGCACCGGCGGCAACCTTGTTTGAATGGTCTGAAAAGCTAATCATTTGCATATCACAGCGTCTTAATCCTGTCGGTTAAATTTAGCGTCTGTGGAACGTCATCTTCGTGGTATAGCAATTTTAATGGCCAGGAGTGTATATTGTCTCAAACGAAAGAAATCTTCTTTCTTTTGCTTCAGCTTTCTTTGAAATTGTTGAAAGAAGTTTTTTGTGTGTATTTTTTGGAATGGAACACAGTATCTCTTTTTTACATGATTTCACAGAGAAAACTTCATTTTGCTTAACGAGTGTTTCGCATTTCAGGAAAGACTCAGAAGCGAATTACAGTCATTTAGAAAGGTCTCACTGTATAGACCAATTGTAAAGAAGTAGATTTTTTTCCTCGAAATTTTCAGAATAACTTATTGGATCATGTTCTTTACCTTTTGCTTGGTTCCTGATTACTTTTCAAACTTATTCATCATTAACACACTGTATTATAAAACAATTTATGATTTATTTAATTCATAATGAATGTTAATCAAGAAAATCGAAAGCCTTAATATTAAATAAATTTCACTTATACGTACGTTTTTGTACTACTATTTTATGGTGCAAGTTCCTGTGACGGCGACTCCCAGGAAAGACGTTGCGATACTCCTGGGCGTCGCGACCCACAGGATGAAAACATTGCTGTAAACCATTGTCTTTCGGTTTGCTCTTACGACAAATATCATCCGGACTTCTGTTATGGCATAGCAAACCATGCAGGCGACAGCGAGTAAGATTTTGTAATAATGACGTGAAGATTAAATTACTACGTCAAAACTGAATATTTCGTACAAATTTCACACAATGTACACTGTTGATATTCTGTAAATTAAAATGGAAAAATGTCGGGCTATTCTGAATTAAAGAAAAGCAAAAACACAGAGAGGACCCGAACACGATACCTCCAAAGCAGTAGCTGGGAGACCTTAACCGCTGCGCCACTCTCACTTGGTTGAAACACGGCTAAAGTTACGCTTCTTACATCGCGCATTGAACTTCATCAATTTTCTTGAAAACCTGCGGTCGTCCGCCGTCGGAGGTTCGAGTTCTCCATCGGTCATGGGTGTATGTGTGGTCCTTAGGTTAGTTTAACTTACAAGGAAAGTACATGGGCTCGACAAACACCAAAATCGTATGAGAGATAATGTAATGATCCCTTATTGCACTAGTGATACTCCCGCATCTGCAAAACTCTGCAGTCGTCCGTTAGAGGCCTCTGCGTGTGCCATGCCGCATTGCACTTTGACCTGTCGGTTCGCCAGTAGAGAACGTGCAGTGTGCCGCCGAAGTTGCGTTTTGTGACGTTATTTGTGTGGTGAAGCGTCAGATGGGGCGGCGATTGCTAATCAATCCTGCTAATGTATTGGGATTAGTGAAATGAAGTTACGAAGAACCCTTCTTCGTGAAGATGGTATTAGTGTAGAAGATGAATCATTTGCATGCTTTCTCGTATCTGTTATGGTACAGAAATATGAGCATAAGTTAGATACTGTTGTTACAAACTCATAATAATGATAATAGGGATGATAATGACGAACAAATCATTGCAAGCGGTAGTGCTACGGTAAGTGCGGGAAGATGCGATGGAAGCAGTGGCAGTGAAGACCAACAATCTTTCGGGAACAAGGTTAAAGTTGCAACTAACATCACGGCTTTTGATGACAATTCGCTAGAGAACATGTACGATGATTATTACATAAGTTATAGTTAAGATATCTGCATTACGTAAGGCGTCTACTATTACATCTACAAGTCTATCTAGAGCACTGTTGCAGAGGTTTGCAGAAAAACGACACCCACCAGCACATTGAGGTGTAAGTAGAGATCCTGTAACCAAACGTTCACACAGATGTGTTTGTTCGAGCCCATGTACTTTCCTTGTTAGTTTAAGTAGTTAGTAAGTTAGGGATTGATAACCAAGCAGTTAAGTTCCATAAATTAAGAAACATTTAAACATTTTTTTGAAAACCAAGGCACGTCGCTGAAAACACGGATAGCCTCATACTCAGCGTATGTCCCTATAGATCATATCCGAGACCCATCAAAATCCGTTATTTACATTTTTGATGGTCCCATTGTTAGTTTCAAGAGGGCCGATTTCAATATGGAGCCCACGTTCGTTGTTGTTGTTGTGGTCTTCAGTCCGGAGACTGGTTTGATGCAGCTCTCCACAATACCCTATCCTGAGCAAGCCTATTCATCTCCACATAAGAACGGCAACCTACATCTGTCTGAATCTGCTTACTGTATCCATCTCTTGGTCTTCCTCTGCGGTTTTTACCCCACACACTTCCCTCCAACGCTAAATTCACAATTCCTTGATGTCTAAGAATGTGTCCTACCAATCTATCCCTTCTTTTAGTCAAGGTATGCCAGAAATTTCTTTTCTCCCCAATTCTGTTCAGTACCTCCTCATTAGTTACGCGATCCACCCACCTAATCTTCAGCATTCTTCTGTGGCACCACATTTCAAAAGCCTCTATCCTCTTTCTGTCCACACTGTTTATCGTCCATGTTTCACTCCCATACGAGGCAACACTCCATACAAATGCCTTCAGAAAGGACTTCCTTACGCTTAAATCAATAATCGCTGTTAACAAATTTCTCTTTTTCAACAACGCCTTTCTACCCATTGCCATTCTGCATTTTATATCCTCTGTACTGCTACCATCATTTGTTATTTTACTGCCCAAGTAACAAAACTCATCTACCTCCTTTATTGCTTCGTTTCCCAATCTAATTTCTTCAGCATCACCTGATTTTCTTACACTGCACTCCATTACCCTAGTTTTGCTCTTGTTAATGTTCATCTTATATGCACCTTTCAGCACACTGTCCATTCCGTTCAGTTGCTCTTCCAGGTCCTTTGCTGTATCTGACAGAATTACTATGTCGTTGGCAAAACGCAATGTTTTTAATTGTTCACCCTGAACTTTAATTCCTTCTCCAAATTTCTCCTTGCTTTCCTTTATAGCTTGCTCAATGTAAAAATTGAACAACATTGGGGAAAGGCTACAACCCTGTGTTACTCCCTTTCCAACTACTGCATCCCTTTCATGCCCTTCAACTCTGACAACCGCTGTCTGGTTTTTGTCCAGCATGCCGTGAAATATAGACCGCCTCACCCATACCTTACTGGTATATTCAGGTTTCCCATTCCCCAAAGAGTGTTTGTGTGGTGTCGCACAAGTACAAAGTGCGCGCCACCTACTTTCGCCGCGCGCCGCCATGCACGCACGGCGCGGCGTTCTTACAACGCCAGCCACGAGCACCCTCTGTTACAACTCCGCTCGTGGCCACCACTGAACGAGATCGTTCACTTGGGACTGAGATAGGAACCAGTTAAGACCTTCGGAATCTGATAGGCACCAGTGAAGACTTTGCTATCGTACAGGCACTAGGCAGGCCTCTAACAACTATGTATCAGCATTCTGCAGTACTGATCTCTGTAAAAGTTAAGTATTGTATAAATTCTGTTCAATATATATCTCGTTCTAATTTACTCTAGTGTTTCTAGTTTCTGGCTGCTCCCCTCCGTACCTGCACCAGCGTGCTATCTTTATTCCTGTGTCGGTCTCATTCCACTCGGCCACCGACACCTACGACGGAAACGAGACACAAAAGCGGCGACGAGGCTGGGACACAAAAGTGGCGACGAGGATGGGATACAAAAGTTTGAAATATAAAAGGGCGTGATCCGACTTTTGACTCACCCGGTACTTCCCCCGCACGCAGCGGAAATTGTAAGGACTTGGATGTAAATGTCATTTCCTCCACATAGGGAGATGTGTGTATATATATATATATAGAAGAAACAGCTCGGCCGCCGAAATTGCGTAGGCCCCGATGCAGGAAGCTTGCACGGCAGTAAACACGGGCCTCGAGATTGAGAAACAGATGGGATGCCATAAAGCGGTGCTGGCCATCTCGCGGCGCAGAGAGGCTCCCCAAAGGCGCCGCTTTACGACTCGCAATTTCCTCTCTTTGTGGGCAGCGGCAAATATCCTGCGGGGTTACTTCCGGGGGCGCAGTCACCGCCTTCCCTGCCTTTCATCCTCCGCCTTCTGCCAGGCAGTCGCCTGCGGGCTTTTACTTTTCGTGCTGTGAAGCTTACTTCTCTCTCTTCTGGATGTCAACGACCCTTACCGTTTCAGACACGCCAACTAGGCGCCGAATTTCCTCTGCCGTTTAAAAGTTCTTTTAATGAATAAATACCTGCCAAAAGGTTTAGTGCTTTAGTTGCTTTCTCACTTATACCGCTCCTTACGTTCTTTCGCTACGGTCCCAGTTAAGTAATACTACACAGCCGAAAATAACAATTCGTACAGCCTATTATCGTTCCCCCAGTTCACTCAAGATTTGTCGTTCAAATGCTCAAATGTTTGTAAAGCTCCTGGGACTGCGGGGCCAACAGTCCCTAAACTTACAAACTACTTATAAACTAGCTTATACTAAAGACGGCACAAACATCCGTGCCCGAGGGGGGATTTGAACCCCCGACGGGGAACGGCGTCGCGCATCGTAGCATAGCGCCTCAATGCACTCGGCCGCTCCGCCACGGCATTTTTTTTTTATTCTTTATTATGGCTTTTGGTTACAGTGACCATACAGCCAGCGGTAATTACAGTGACAACATTACAATAGAATTGAGATTCTTACAACGTATAGCACAATATTAATAAGTATCTCACATCATACAGCCTTAGAATACAAGAAGGAAAAAAAAACATATGTACAAGACATAAAACAATACATATTTAAAAGTACGAGTGACATATAATACAACGAAAGTGCAAACAGCATATGACCATATGAGAGGTGAAAAGACAAAAGTCAAAATATAATATAAAATAACTTATGCAGTTTCACGCTGTGCATATTCAAGTTAGACACACTAGCTCTAAAATTATAGCTGTATGCCGGTGACTTTGAGGTAGTCCGTCAGTAAACTGTACTTCAACTTGTCGAATCAATGAAGGAGGACAGCGATATTTGTGGGGAGGGGGTAACCCCTCGCAACCAGCGTGCGGTAGAATACACTTTGTGCGGCCGTGTACTTGGTGCATGCCAGTATGAAGTGGTTGTTGAAACAGTGCATATGGAGTAGGCTACATGAAATGATTAGTAGCTCAAACGGTACTGAGGTGCCACGTACTAATATGGATGTTTCAGAGTAGATCGACAGGTGGTACCTACAGTTTAACCTTACTGTAAAACCGCTCTAGATAAAAGTTTTTTTTCAGAAACAGTTAATGCAAACATAGTTCCCCACGAAATGTTTGTCGTCAGTGATAATTGTTTAAATAATTGTCCTTGAGTGTTTATATTTTACTCTTTATTTAATGGTTCTCTACAAATGGACTCTCATTAAACTTTGATAAAACCCAGTATATACAGTTTCAAACAGTAAATGGCATGCCTCTATGAATAAATTTAGACTTTGAACATAAATCTGTAGCTAAGGTAGAATATTCAAAATTTTTAGGTGTTTGCATTGACGCGGATTTAAGTGGAAGAAACACAATTAAGATCTGCTGAAACGTTTGAGTTCAGCTACTTATGCTATCAGGGTAATTCCAAAATTTGGTGATATACATCTCAATAAATTAGCTTACGATGCCTACTTTCATTCACTGATTTCATATGGGATCATATTCTCCGGCAATTCAACATTAAGTAATAAAGTATTCATTACACAAAAGCGTGTAACCAGAATAATTGCTGGAACCGACCCACGATCATCCTGCAGACATTTATTTAGGGATCTAGGAATCTTCACTGTAGCTTCACAATATATTTATTCACTCATGAAATTTGTTGTTAACAATCCGACCCAATTCAAAACTAATAGCAGTGTGCATATCTACAACACTAGGAGAAAGGGCGATATTTACTGTCAAGGTTAAATCTAAATTTGACACAGAAAGGGGTGAATTATGCTGCCATAAAAGTCTTCTCTCACTTACCAAGTAGAATCAAAAGTCTGACAGATAGCCAACTACTGTTTAAAAAGAAATTAAAGCAATTGCTGAATGACAACTCTTTCTACACTTTAGATAAATTTTTAGGTAAAACTTAAAATTAAAAAAAATTAAAATTTAGAAAAAATATTTAAAAAATTAAAATAAACCTATAAAAAATGAAAATAAAAAATCCTTAAAGTACTGATTGTCATGTATAGACAACATTTACTAAATTGACAGGTTCCACATTATTAGGAAATGTCGTACATATGATCCATGGAACGAATATTAATCTAATATCCAGTGGCGTAACTAAGACTTGGCTTTGAGGGGGGGGGGGGGGGAATAGATCTGCTTGATGAGCAAAATCTTAGTCAGTTTCCAGACAGACTACCATCTGCTACTCCCGTTGAAGAAACTAATTCACTCCCATCCAATGAAAGCTTATGGTAAAACACCCCAAGTTTCCAATCTTTACCTTTACCAGATTGCTGTTATACGATTTTTTTTCTTTCTCTTCGGGTTCTGGGGGGGGGGGGTTCTATCCCCCTCATCCCCCCCCCATAGTTACGCCACTGATATAATCCCATCTAATCGCTATAAACAACATTTACGTCGAGTATGGTTCTGACGACTACATCCTCACACGGCTGTGTCTTGGAGCAGAGTGACCGGGTTTCCCGCCTGTTTTATAGTGGGGAAAGGGCGGGGATAGGGTTGTGATGCTGGAATCTAGTGGCGAAAATTGTGTTTTTCCCGTAAACAAGAAATAAAAACAAATTTGGCCTATTGCCAATAGCGATCAAGGTATATTCAAAACAAGAGTTTAAAAAAATTCAAATGTTTGTAAAACTATTGGTCCAAACTGCAATGATCAAAAGTCCCTAGACTTACAAACTACTTAAAATAACTCACACTAAGGACAACAGACACACCCATGCCCGACGGAGGACTTGAACCTCCGCAGCATGATGCCTTAGACCAGTGTATTTCAGCCTTTTCGAATACGCGACCCCCTTCCAAGCAATAAAATTCTGGTGATCCCACCCTCCCTTCGCAAACCGTAATAACACTATTTTATCTCAAAAGAAACGGTTTAAGTTTCTTTCTGTTGATGATGCTTTCGTGTAAATTGTTGGACGAAGTTTTTTGTGTATTTTATTATCCTATTTTTACATAATTTCCAACGGAAAAGTATTATTTTGAATGAAGAGTATTCGTATTCGATGCAAGACTCAAAAGTGACTATGTTCATTAAGAAAGATCTCACTGTACAGACAATTTGCAAAGAAGTTCATAGTTTTTTTTTTAAATTTATCAGAATTACTTATTGTATCTTGTTTATTTACCTATAGATTGGTTTCTGAAGACAGTTTTCAGACTCTGCGCATATTCATCCTTAACGCAGTGTATTATTAAACAGTCTACGTTCTATTTTCAATACAGAATTCAAAATGATCAAATGTTTGTAAAGCTTATGGGACTTAACTACGGGGTCATCAGTCCCTAAACTTACAAACTACTTATGAACTACTTACGAACTAGGACGGCACAAATATCCATGCCCGAGGGGGGATTCGAACCCCCGACCGTAGTGGCCGTGCAATACAGAATTAAGTCTACACGAAGAATTACGTAATTTTATCATAAATTTCACTTTGGCCTGTGTTTTTGTATAGAGAACTGGTTGTTATGCTGCAAGTAGTTCCCTCTGTGACGGCGAACCCCGATCAAAACTGTTAACACTGCCTTAGACCATGCGGCGATTCAGCGACGTCCAGTAAATTATATGCGAATATTATTAAGTGAGAGTTGTGGAAAGTTATAAATCATTACAAAAAGGGTAGTGATAATCTGTAAAGTAAAACAGCAGTATCGTACATTTGATCAATGAATGTCACAAGTGTAGGCATAATTTAATGGTGTTCGTTTTGGTTTGCAGCTAAAGATTATTCACGCATTCCATTCTAAGGTTTTTACAACGTTATATTAAAATTAATTCTATTTTACACAACTCGTTATTAGTAAGATCTGAAAATGACTATTAATTAGTAAAACCTATTTATCAAATGTGTCTAATTACAACTAGTACAATAAATATTACAAAAAATGTGAAACTATTTGTTGGGAATGTAACGTCGAAATGTGGCATTAACATTTGAGAGAGCTGTACTCTGATCGCATGAGACACTAATATTCATGTCCAGTGAAGCCTTTGCGCACGGGACCCCAGATAGCGCTGTCGTCCTTCCAGAAGAACGAGAACGGCAGCTTAGTTTTTCATTCTTGTATTTAAGAATTCGTGCACAGTGTCATATTTTATTTCTTTGAATAGCCTACTCCCATTGCAGAGCAATTTTAGCTTCTATTGTAGATTGCAAAGTAGTTGGATACGGCTGCGAAGTTGAGGTTCATACAGAAAATATTGAAGACTTTCCTCGTAGTTGGATTTGTGTTTCTTCAACATTCTTTAATTTTTGCGACAGAAAATGTTCAAACGTTTGTAGAGCTTATGGAACTTAACTTCGGGGTCATCAGTCCCCAAACCTACAAACTACTTATGAACTAGCTAATACTAATGACTGCACAAATATCCATGCCCGCGGGTGGATTCGAACCCCCGACCGTAGTGGCCGTGCAGACTGTGACTGGCGCACCGGCTACCGCGGCCGGCTCTTTGCGACATATACATACCATCTTAAATGTTGTTTTAATAATAATGATCCATCAGATTAAAATTCTAAAACATTCATTTTGCCTTCCTTCCAGAAAGAAGGGCAGTATTGCAAAACTAATGGTGTGATTATGAAAACAAAATAAATAAATAAATAAAAAACAATTTAAAAAACGACTTAGAATGATCGTAATTAATAGCTTCAGAAAAAAATAATTCCGTGCTATCTGGATTGGGAGCAGTTAATGCACTACCAGGCCGCGGTGGCCGAGGGGACTAAGGCGCTCCAGTCACGGTCTGCACGGCCGCTACGGTCGGGGGTTCGAATCCCCCCTCGGGCATAGATATTTGGGCCGTCCTAGTTCGTAAGTAGTTCATAGGTAGTTTGTAAGTTTAGGGACTGATAACCCCGTAGTTAAGTCGCATAGACTATACAAACATTTGAATTTAGTTAATGCACTATGATTTATCACAGAGTGTTTACGTTATTTTCTAAATCACTATAGATAAGCTCACTAGCTTTAAAAAATTAAATCTGGCCCTCAGTAGTGACCCTGCTATAAAGAAACTCTTTGGTAGTGACCGTAAAAAGTAATCAAATTAGCACTGAATCGTATGTATAACGAGAACAGGAACAGAATACATCCAATTACTTGTACCGTCAAAGCTTTGCTGTGACGTAGATCAGGAATACTGGAGTACTGAACATCGCGGCAACTCGAAGTAGCCATGAAAGCTTGCACCACTGCATGCAAGGGTACCTAGTTAGAATATATCCGTGCTTTATATACATGTGATTACAAATGTTGAGTTCAGGCCGATCTACATCGCATTCCTTAGCGCTCACTCCTCCGACGGGTTCGGCGCCAAACAGCAAAACTTGTCCCTGCCACACCTTCTCTGCCAGTGTCGCAGCTTCAAGTCACGTCGGTAAGTCACCTCCTACAGTCCTACCTTAAAAATTAAGTAGCCATCGTCTTCGAAGGATAAAACATAATCCGTCCGGTTTGTTGGTTGTATTCGTCCACAAAAGAGAAACATTTACCGGTCGCGGTGGCCGAGGAGACTGAGGCGCTCCAGTCACGGTCTGCACGGCCACTACGGTCGGGGGTTCGAATCCCCCCTCGGGTATGGATATTTGTGCCGTCCTAGTTCGTAAGTAGTTCATAAGTAGTTTGTAAGTATAGGGACTGTAGTTAAGTTCCATAGACTATACAAACATTTGAACATTTTTATTTTTTTATTTTTTTAGAAACATTATCTGATTTTCCATCTTTACCAAATACTGCACGTTAAAGTATAATCCACCATCTTGTAACCTTTAAAACGTGATCTTTTTTACTTTGCATCACTTTATTTGCTCCTGGTGATTGCGGGCATCAGAGCCCACTTGTGCAACTCCCGTTTCTCCTACATCTACTGTCGCTCATTGCTGGTACAGTATACAGTCCAGATCTATCCTTGTGCCGTTATTACTATTTTTATATGCAGTGTCTGTTGTTTCTTTTAGCTCTAGTCAGTCAAGACTCAAAGAAAGTTACAACTTATCCAAAAACTGCTGACGTAGTTCCCCTGCTTATTATCACTCATTATTCGCGGCATTTTACCGATTCCGATAGCAGTTCGGACCTAGTATGCATCCGCCAGTGAAGACGGCGACTGATCCTTATTTTACTGCGAATGCACACCAGGTCCGAACAGCTACGGGAATCGACTAAATAACGCTAGCCGGCCGCGGTGGCCGAGGGGACTGAGGCGCTCCAGTCATGGTCTGCACGGCCACTACGGTCGGGGGTTCGAATCCCCCCTCGGGCTTGAATATTTGTGCCGTCCTTAGTATTAGCTAGTCCATAAGTTGTTTGTAAGTTTAGGGACTGATGACCCCGTAGTTAAGTCCCATAGACTTTACAAACATTTGAACATTTGGAGCTTGCACACGCAACGATTTTTACCCGCCGTCCTCCCTACACAGTTCTCGCTGTGCCTTCTCGCCATACAGTCGACGTAGCGCATATAGGACTAAAATACAAAATACTGATTTGGCAGTGAGTTCTGTAAACAATAAATTACAAATATTTCAGATTCTCGTCTGTTCCAGGACATTCAATTAAATTCAATGGCGAAGTTGACAGTTGGTGCCAGACTGGGACTCGAACCCGTTTTTGGTGGGGATTCTTTTTTTTTTACTTTTTGCTTTTTTATTGTTAGGATCAGCGGCGGATTTACCAGTAGGCTGAACGGGTTGGAGCCTAGAGTGGCAGATTTTAGGGGCGGCAAATATTGGGCCAAAATTTTGTAACGTCACAACTGCATCCACCTAATTCTCGATGGGAAAGTTGCCGTTACATTCTATTTTATGCTTAATCATTTAATAATTGTTCCAATGATTTGACGGTATGGGATGCGGACAATTACTAGGTTGATCCATAACAGTAAACTTTGTTAATTTCCTTTATTATGGAACGACAAATGTTAACAAACTCTTCCCTTTAAACACACTGATTTAATAACTGCGTGCCACTACGATGAATGGCTACAAGTCCACACTGAAACATTTTAATATATAACTGCAACCCATATGCGATAGGACGGAATGGCAAAAACTTTAGCCACCACTAAACGCAGGTTACGAACTCACTGCCGACATGCTACCGCCTCGCTCTGCGGTCGGCGGGAGACTGCCGCACACCGGCCAGCAAACAAAGAACATTCCAACCGAAGCATTGTTGCCAGCAGCTCTCGCTGCACATCAGTGATAACTATCGTTCGACCAAAAGAGGTTACTAACCTAAAACCCTGTATCCTCACAATTTGTAAACTGTAAGCAAGTGAAATAAAAGTTATTTAATTACGTTCACCGAATGTACATTAGGCTATTATTTAAGAGGTATTAAAGCATACCTTACCCCCCACATTATTAGTATTATGTGACGAAAACTATTTCTTGTGCAATTCAAACCTAATAGCTGGGTTGCAAAAATAATCTAGGAAGTGACACTTCGATCCTCCAGTTCAGTCATACTAATTATGCAAAAAATGGTGTAATTAGAACCATAGTGCCCTAAGCAAAAAGTTACAATTTCATTGACATAAATTATAATTAGTTTGATTGCGAAATAAGGTATCGAACTGTAGCGGCTGGTAGAGGCAGCAAAATTTATATAGCCTACTTGCGGAAAATGTGCAAATCAGCCCCTGTGTCTTTGTTCTAGGATGTTCTTGAGATGTTCACTGTGTTTATTATGGAGGGAGCTAGCCCTCTGAGCGAGCGGCCGTCAAGGCACGTTCCCAGTCCTGCCCAAATCGTCAAGTTCACGTGTACTGCGAGTGTCCATTGCTCCTCATTCTCGCAGCTTCACCTGTATTTCTGCAAGGTATCGAATTCCTTTCTATATCGGCACAGAAATGATGATCTGCCTGTTTGCGGCATACGTACAATCAATCATATGTATACGTTTGCATTGGATTAAAAGATAAGTGCCGGTAGTGTAAGCACGAAAAGTTTTGCGGAACTAAACTTTGGACGCGTTTTAAGATAAAAATGGCACTAGAGATACGTGGAGACAAGTTTCCTGCGAAATGGAGAGCGAAGAAAAATTTCATTTCGTAACTGGTATACTAATGTGTGATACGGTGCTTCATTAGTTTTTTGTGTCATGTTAGCAATATTTGTGATAATATTAAGCAAAATCGTTTGGAATTGATTAATTTATGTTTGGAATTAACTTCACTCGACCACGATAGCCAAGCGACTGTTCGTTTGACCCGTAAAATTCCGGCATGTGCGCAAGCAGCGCTCCTCCGATAAAATACCGGCCGATATTTCACCGGCCGTCCCAAATGTGTATGTATGCGCAACCAGCCTGAGGACGCATGGCCGCGGTGATGGTGAAACTTTTATGTTTAAATGAAAAAAAAAAAAAAAGATTAAGGTTCGGAGACTGAAACTAGCGTGTGTGAGTGTGCAAGGTTTGTGTTCTGATGCAACGGTACCTGTCTAGATTAGTACAGCACTGTAAATGTAAAAACTTATCTGAATGTCTGAACATCAAGTAAGAGTCAATATTATAATTAACCAAACTGGCATCGACTGATAGCAATGAGTATGGCCCTGTTAATGCGGTTAACTATCCAGAACACGAGTCTGGTTAAACAATGAATGACAAGTCCGGTTGTAACTCAATGTCTGATTCGTTAAATCAGAAAGACAAATTATTCATTAATTAAATTAAATACCGACCAATGTTTGACACACATTTGATATCCAAAATTAAATGTGATCAAATGTTTGTAATTCTATCGGACCAAACTGCGTGGTCATCAGTCCGTAGCTTACAAACTACTTAAACTAAACTAACCTTAGGACAACACACCCACCCATGCCATAGGGAGGACTCGAACCTCCACGGTGAGCAACCGCGCGCTCCGCAGCGAGACGCTTTAGACCGCTCGGCTACTCCTCCGCTGCTTAAATGTGATCATGGGTGGAGTGATAGACAATCTCGAGCAGCGACTGATAGTAGCGGAATGGCGTAACGGTATGGCACAATAAAACACTAAAGTTGACAATTATGTGTCTATTAATTAATTAAAGATTAAAATTTATATTACTACTACACAGACTGAGCATGAGATCTATTCGTAGAATGACAAACCATACCAGTAGCTGATAGCAATGAAAGGAACTTGTAGCCTAATATCCATCATAGAGTAAGAACATCTAAATAGATAAATTTGTACTATCTATTCTAGTGTGAAAACGTCTAAATCGATAACTGTGTATTTGACTAATAACTAAAAGTACAGATCAAAATTTAATTTATTAGATACCAAAAGTGAATAACTATGGATTCAGTTGCGAGCTTAACAATAATTATTGTGTGTCCCGACACCTTCTGAACTAACTTTATGAACAAACTAATTATTGTGTGGTCAGCAAGTAGTGTAATTCCTATTTGTATGAAATGGCGCATCACACAATAGACAAGAAATTCCACCTGATAAACTCATTGGTTACGACTTCTACAACTGAATGTGAATGACATAACAAAGATGAACAATAAGCAGGTGGTATAATTAATTTGGCTCGATTGACAAGAAATATTGGTAGCTACCTGATAGACTAGTTATCTACGATTCTTGTATCCAAAAAAATGTAAGAGCATAACAAATCAGGGTACTAATTATGTGCGAAATGTTTAACAGAGACTCAACAATTTACTTCCCTACCTGTAATCCTAGTCATAAAAAATTTAAGATCACTCACCTCTTATCCGAAGACAGCAGTTCCTTGCAGCACATAAATGATGAAATATAAATAAAGTTGAAAATTGTATCTATCCTAACGTTTAAAAGTTGCAGCCTAAAATAACTTGGGGATAATAAGATCTTTAAGTTTAAACAAAAGTGGGACATAAAGCTGTCTTGAATTCAAATGTTCAAATGTTTGTATAGTCTATGGGACATAACTACGGGGTCATCAGTCCCTAAACTTACAAACTACTTATGACCTACTTACGAACTAGGACGGCACAAATATCCATGCCCGAGGGGGGATTCGAACCCCCGACCGTAGTGGCCGTGCAGACCGTGACTGGAGCGCCTTAGTCCCCTCGGCCACCGCGGCCGGCTGTCTTGAATTACAATAAAGTTGCAAGTTATGAGTATTATTATTATTATCGTTACCTTAACATGATCATCAGAAAAAATACAAAATCAAAATCAGAATTATTAAGAATCCTAACGGCTTACAACAATACTATCGCAGTCTATTGCTGTTAACCAGCACCTTACTCCGTCCGTCCACTTCCACTCCTTCTCTCTCTCTCGCTGCTACTACTACTCTACTACTGCCAACGACAAAACTTCTCTGGCCAGAGAGAGTGAAAATAACAATGCTGCCACCCTTCAGTGGTTGTCCGCAATAGCGAGTCGGCACCGTAGCTGTGCGCGTTCAAAGGGACAACCGCTCTCTGTAATCAAAATAAATAAATAGCTGAGCCAAGATGTCTTATGTCAGCAACGAGCAAACGCCGTCCCACGTCCGTAAAGAAGCGACCTAAACGATGAAAAAAAAAGTAGAAGTGGCGGAGTTTTTAGCGCGGCTGGCTAGTAAACAGGAGGTCACGGGTTGGAATCCCGACTGTGTACAATTTTCCAAGTTTCCCTAATGATTTCTTTCAGTGCCCACTGGCAGCTAACGTTGTAAATTTCTTCGTATCTCGCTATTATTACAGGTAATACTGACTATACGATTGTTATTCCTGAGTTACTATTACTGTTCTCTCAAATAATGTTACACAAATAGTTCCACCAATGCATGTGATAGAATTGTAACTTTTACTGTTTGTGTCAAGGGTCGTCTAGTTACAAATTTCATACACTGCAAGCACTGTAAAGAATGCCTCGTTACATGCCGGAGACGGCCGTATAGCCCAAATCTAAAAATGCAAAATAAATTTATAAGACAGATTCTAGTACTCACTTCGCAAGTCGACTTTTTCTCACAGATTGTTTCATTTCCGCAATGTTCCGCCGTGCATTACAAACTAATATCAGACCCTCGATTTACGAAGTTATTGTGGGGCAGAGAGGCCGCAATATCCTCTCTGCCAGGAGAGATAATCCCGCACGTTTCACCAGAGAACTCATGTGAAGTTTGGAAGATAGGGGATAAAATGAGCGGAAATAAAGCCGTGGAGACAGGCATACGTGCAGTCAGGAGGTGGCCACCCTCCGCAATAAAACAGCTGAGAAAATTTCTCATCGACAGGGGGCCGCGCAGACCCGATCTCTCCGAAGATGGCAGAAGAGCAACAGAAGATAAAAAGCTCTTTATAGAGGCTTTCCGCGAGAAAGGCATTATCTCCTGTGTCCGAGTGCAAGACCGGCGCACAGCTTTATAATCTGCCATTAGTTTCTTATTTTAAGGAAAATTTCGCATTCACTGTCTCTGCAAGTGGTTCGTTGTGTACAGATGTCTCACATAGGCCGTTGCTTTTCATTGGTCTCGGGAAAGTCACTGTCAAAGCTTAGAACACACTTGGAAGAGTAATTCTTCTAGCACTTTTATATTTCAATTGGAGATGCTTTGCCTTGATGTGGGAAGATCGTTCTATTTTCCATTCCTTGGCTCTTAGAATACTTAGGTTTCAACAAATGTCTTCGGTATTCGTACTTCTATTAAGTCTCCCGTGTCGCACAACGTCCATGGCAACCTGAACATCCGAAAACATTTACCTCACAAGAACACAGTGTTGGTCTCACAAATTGTATGAAGAAATGCTATTTATCATAGTACAGTCCAAATATGGCTCCAAACCTTCTACGTCCACCTTAACTTAGTTTTTCCGGATTTTCCTTGATTACTTGATGAAAATTCCTTGCCCAGGCATCTGGTAATTCCTCCAGCATTTCCTCTCTAATGTAACAAGTACTTCATCTCTCGTGACTTTGTCATTGACGAGTCATTAAACTCCAACGTCCTCACTTTTTTCTTTTCTTTCGTATCATTTAGATTTTAGTAATTCTTCGTTTTTTTTATGAATTCATTCATCTTGCGAAATATTAAATTGAAGATGGACAATCACCCAGTCGCAAATATTTTAACCCTGTTACCCGATAATCGTACTGTTGATACAAGGTTCATGGCTGGAATTAAGTCGTGTTTTTTTTATTTTTTTTTATTTTTATTTTTTGTATGGGGATGTAACCCGGCATTTGCTTTCTGAAGGTTCCAAAACCTCTCAAAGTCACACCCGGGATAGTAGACGACCCAAACCACTAGTCACTAAGCGGGCGAGAATATTCATCTTGGTCTGGCTCACTTCTTTGTTTCGAAATCTGATATTCTGCGCGTTAAGCTACAGTGTGGCGATTTTCCATTTTTTACCTCCTACTCCGTAATTCTCTAGTTATACATTTTATTCTGCCAATGTATGTTAAAATAATAGCTGCGAGAAAAACAAAGTAAACGAGTTTCAATATTGTTATACATGTAAAAAAAAAAAAAAAATACAGCCAGGAGTTTGAATTATTCGTCGGGATGCATAATGATAGGTGTTGTTTATTTTGTAATTTTTATAGTTTTGTTTCAGAATACGGAATATGAACCTAAAAATTGAAAAGTGGCAGCTATTAAATGGATATGCTTGTCGTTATGACTGCTATGCGTGCTGTATGTATCAAACAAGATTAATGATAATATTTATAAGCCAAGGTGTGGATAAGTGAAGTACACTGTTTATTATTCAGCACGAAGCCGCTAGAGATAAGAGATCTGTTGCGTGTATTCCCTTAATCAACGCAACATTTCCCCCCATTAAGCTGAATACCCGCCATTAGTGATATCATCTTCGTGCAAATGATACTTTCTGGTTTAGTGCTATATTATGGCGATTTGAAGCAGCATATTCCCCTAATCAACAGAGATACTTCTCCAAAGGCGCCGGAACTTTTAATTGGTAATCTACAAGCATGTCTGTTATCAAACTAATTTCTCCACGACAAAAGTAAGCTTAAAGCCACAAAACATGATTGTTATTTTAATTTTTAAAGTTTAATTTTTTTCTAGAATGATGCCATTAGCGACATAGATTATTCCAGTGATGAGTGTAACTCTCTGTTTATTAACATTGTCACCTGCCTGAAAAACAGAAAGCTTCTCTTCTGGCATGGCTTACTAACAATGCAAGAAAGGACTTGCAAGTAGAGCCCGACTTGCCGGCCGCGGTGGCCGAGGGGACTGAGGCGCTCCAGTCACGGTCTGCACGGCCACTACGGTCGGGGGTTCGAATCCCCCCTCGGGCATGGATATTTGTGACGTCCTTAGTATTAGGTAGTTCATAGGTAGTTTGTAAGTTTAGGGACTGATGGCCCCGTAGTCGAGTCCCGTAAGCTATACAAACATTTGAATTTTTGAGCATGGATGTGTGTGTTGTCCTTCGGTTAGTTGAATTTAGTTTAAGTAGTTTGTAAGTCTGGGGACTGGTGACCAAAGAAGTTAAGTCCCTTACATGTACAAAAATTAGAACATTTGAACAGAATATAAGAATCCCTAGTATTATTGGTATATGGAAGTCACAAAATTTAATTTTTGCAAATCCAATTTACGAACCTGTAAAAAGTGAGAGATATGTCAGTGACAGAAAAATATATATAACAGTGTGGATGATACAATTTTTCAAAGAACATTACTTAAAGAACTACATTCCTAGTCGAAACGAAATTCATTCGTCCTATAAAAGACTGCAAATAAAGGACATATTACACGTTATAAAGTATAAGTACAGTTATTCTTACCTCAGCTATACTGAAAATTCGCACTCCTATTTTTATTTGCACTCCTACTTTTATCGACGAAAATTTATCACCCACCAACTGATTAAATTCTACGACCTCCATCAATAGATCTCTTTCAATTAAAAGCGTTGCCAAGGCTGACAATCTTTCCTGGAGCAAAGAGTTGCGTCAGAATGATTTTATTCTTTTCAAAGTTGAAAAGCACCTTTTTGCTTATTAATTATGAAAATTAGTTTCAACAGTTTCGATCACTCAGTGAACATCTTCCTTAGGTTGTTCGTTATTATACTCTACAAGGCTAACAGTGCAGATATGATCTAAATTGGTAGGTAATTTGTGAACGAAACAAAATTATTGCGACTGCTGTTGAAACGTCAATATTGGATGGCACAATTACTTACCCGAGAAGAAAGAGTGGTGGAACAAGCTTGGGTCTAAATGTCCTATTTTGAGCGGTGCACTGGGAACTGGTTTTGGATTGGGGTTTTGCAGGCAGTCTGAAACCCCCTGTGACGTCACTGGCGCGCATGTTCAACACCGTCTAGATACAAGGCCTCACAACAAGACCGTCTCACGTCACGGTGATGGGCCGCCATTGCAAGCTCACTGGATGGCGTTACGAGGTAGTGGGCTGTGCCCCAGCGGCCAGCCACTCAGCTAGCGATGTGACGTGATACGGGCTTGTTATGAGGCCTTCTATCTAGACGGTGTTGGCATGTTACGTCAGGCCTGAACTCGCCGCTGCCGCAAAAATAATGGGCCGAGCTTGCGACAAGGCCAGCGGTGTTTTTCCGCATGCTACGGGGAACCAGAACGTTGTACGACCAAAAGTAGCAATTATAACATTTTTCATAATAAAGTTTGGGCTTCCTAAAAGAATATATATAATGTGTGTGTGTAAGAAAAGGGAACATACATAGTTGTAAAATATTAGGAGCCTCCGTGGAGTGGCCGAGCGTTCCAAAGCACCTAGCTACGCAGCGCGCCGCTGCTCGGCGTCGGAGGTTCGAGTCCTCCCTCGGGCCTGAGTGCATGGGTGTATTTGTTGTCCTTAGAATAAGTTAGGTTAAGTAATTTCTAAGCCTAGGGACTGATGACCAGAGCAGTTAAGTCCCATAGATTTACAAACATTTGATTTTAAGAACTTGGGACTTGTGCAACAACGCAACAATAACACACACCGACGCTGGTATCCAGCATTCGAATTTTCTAAAGACGAAAAAGAGAAACTCGTTCCTTTTCCGGTGTTTTGCAATGTATCTTCTGTGCGACTTCATATTAAGAGGACAACAATCAAGTGTTATTCCAAAGGCTTATTATGTCAACCAATCACTGTAGCCCATGAAATTACAGCATTATCTGACCTTGCCTTCGTTTATTTGTGCAACAGGGTCGTGGCAAAATTCATTCATAGTAGCCTAGAGAAACGGAATTTCGACAGGAGTACAGAGCAGTACCATCACATCATCCACAGTTGATCCAAGCCGGCCGCGGTGGCCGAGGGGACTGAGGCGCTCCAGTCACGGTCTGCACGGCCACTACGGTCGGGGGTTCGAATCCCCCATCGGGCATGGATATTTGTGCCGTCCTTAGTATAAGGTAGTAGATAAGTAGTTTGTAAGTTTAGGGACTGATGACCCCGTAGTTAAGTCCCATAACTTTAACAAACATTTGAACATTTAGTTGATCAAACAGAAATAGCGTTGTTCAAAAGCGTCCATCCTCGTAGGTGAGACGCAGTTCTCCGGAGGAAGGATTCAGGAGCTAAACTGAACAATGACACTGAAAGCAGCCTCCCCCGTGGAACTGCCTGGCGGAAGTTTATCAGGGTCTTCTGTTGGCAACTGACAGCCGCCATTGCTTGGATACAACTGGTCCCAGTTTCGGCTTCCAGAAAGGTGTTCACCTTAGCTGTAATAGCGGTGGTAACAATGCCGCGTTACCGTCGGCTGACTGGAACTGCGGGCTACAATGAAGGAAGATTAAGGTTTAACGCCCTGTCGACATCGAGGTCAATAAAGACGGAGCAAAAGCGCGATTTTTTTTCTAATAAGGTTGGGGATGGAAATCCACCGTTCCCGTTCAAAGAAACCATTCGGCAATCGTCTGCAGCTATTCACAGAAATCCCAAATCTTAATGGCAAGAAATGTGCAGAAGTTTGTGACTGTAAGAGCCCAAACTGCTAGGAATGTCCGACCCTAGACTTACGAACTACTTCTGTATCTACGTTTACATAAATACACTGCAAATCACATTTAAGTGTATGGCATCGAACCGATTTTATAATACGAAGATCGTCCGAAAATTAAGTTCCGTTTTTGTTTCTATCCGCGGTAGCGCTACGATCGCAGTTCCGAGCATGAGCGGCAGTTACTCAGACTCAAAGAGAAGACATGTACGCCATTTTCTGAGCGCTTCTGCCGATGTGTGCTTGATTTGATTTGATTTGATTCTTTCAGGGAAGCCAAAACAGTCTTGGTCTAATCCGCCACTGTCCGCACCGAAACTAAGTTTATTGTGCGGTATCGCTCCCTGTATGTCTAGTAAAGCCAACCATGCCCTTGAACAGTGCAAGGAGTCCCTTTACCAGTTCTTTATTAGACACAATTTCTTCGGGTCTGGTTGTCCCAAATGTTCTGTGCCTTTTACTCTCCAATGCAATGCATTCGAAGATCAGATGTGATGCAGTTTCATCACCGTCATCACAGATCCTACATTTAGGGTCCTCTTCTGTTATTCCCATTGTGTGTAGGTGTTTTTTTTTTGAAATTCCCATGGCCTGTCAGCAATCCAACCATGAGTCTAATCTCTCTCCTGTTCAGACCCAGGATTGCAGAGCTTCTTTTAAAACAAGGCTTTGGCATCATTACCTTGCCATGTTTTTGTTGATGGACTTTGGTCCAATATTCTACGTGCTGTCTTCTGAGCCAATTACGTAGCTCCAATTTAATCATTGCCTTGGTGATTGTCAGGACAGGTTCCGGTCCAATAAATGGAGCCTCTGCCCCATCCTGGCTAATCTGCCGGCATGTTCGTTGCCACTGATCCCCGAGTGGCCAGGGACCCACAATCGGTTTACTCTATTGCTTTCCCCTAGCACCACCAGAACCCTGTGACATTCTGCAACAATTTTAGACCTTGTTGTAGGAGCTGCCAGTGATCTCAGGGCTGCCTGCGATGTGTGCTTTGTAGTGCTTCTTTATAATGTCAGCCGTAATTGCAAATGCCGCCGCGTGTGAAATCAGATCAGTGACTTCTTTTCTAAATGCAAAGAAATTTGAACCTAAGGAAATTCAATGGCAAATCTGCGAGATTTACGGATTAAGTGCTATGAGTAATTCAATGGTTAGATGATGGGTCAGACTGTTCAATGAAAGACGTGATCGAGTGCACGATGAAGAACGAAGTGGACGGCCGTCTGTGGTTACTGATGAACTGGTTCGCTTAATTGAAGAGAAGATTAAGCACAACCTAGCGGATTTCATCTCTTCTTATACCTAAAATCTGTCCTTGGTGGTCGACACTTCAACGATGATGAGGAGCTGAAAGAACATTTTGTCACATGTTTGATTACACAGGCGGCATACAAAAACTTGTGCCACGCTATGACAAGTGCCTACAAAATTTCGGAAGGTATGTAGAAAAGTAGTTTAAGAGTTGTAGATTTTTGCACAATGAATATTTTTCTGTATATTTACACGTTTGTTTTATATGACCATACGGAATTACTTTGTGGTCACACCTCGTATTTCTCTGCCGTTCCATTCTCTAATAGCGAGCGGGAAAAAGAAACACCTAAATCTATCCGTTTTCGATCTGATTTCTCCCATTTTATTATAATGAGCATATCTCCCTATGTAGGTGCTGGTACTTTAACTTTTTTATCAGGCTTGATTCCGTGGTGGAACTTGTGCTCAACGACTGTATTTGACTTGTAGAAATTTTCAGCAGTCAGTCGTAAATGTTATTGATTTATTGGCAGGTCTAAATTTCGACCACCGTGTGGTCATCATCAATGCTTAAAAAACGATTAAAATACTTAAAACACTCAAAACAACAGTTCGAACGCAACTTCCAACACCTAGGTCGAAATGTTTTAAGTATTTTAATTGTTTTTAAGTATTTATAATGACCATACAGTGGTCGAAATCTGGATCTGCCAATAAATCAATAACATTTACGACTGATTGTTGAAAATTTCTACAACTTTAACTTTCGCTGAGGACAACACGCACTCACACAAACATAAACACACACACACACACACACACACACACACACACACACACACACACACACATGCCCGAGAGAGGACTTGTAACTCTCATTGGGAGCGGCCTCGCAAACCATAGAATAGTGCCTTAGATCATGAGGCCACTGCTGCATGGTAATGACTGGCCGAAGGCAGATTTGAACTGACGTCCTCTCGAATGTGAGTTCAGGGTGCTAACCGCTGCAAATGTTTAAATGTTTTGGAACCAAACTACTGGGGTCATCGGTCTCTGTACTTACTAACTACTTCAACAAATATAAGCTAACTTGTGCACATACATCCATGCCCGAGGGTGGACTCGAATCTCCAACAGGGGCGGCCGCACCATCCGTGCTATGGCTGCTCAGACCACGCTGCTGCTCGCTCGGTGGCAATAGAATGAGGAAAATTATAAAAGCGTTTCAGACGTCGGTGATAGCGATGAACGCCAGCAATGTAACAAGTCGGTTTAGAACGCGACGGAACTAACGTTAATGCCCTATGAATCCGCTGAACTTCAGTTACACGATAAATCAGTCGTAAATTCTACCAAATACCTAGGAACAACTTAGACTGGAGAGAACACACAGAAAATATTGTGGCGAAAGCGAACTAAAGATTACGTTTCATTGGCAGAACGCTTCGAAGATGCAAAAGCTCCACCAAAGATACTGCCTACATCACACTTGTGTGTCTTCTCCTAGAGCACTGTTGCCCATTGTGGGGACCCTCACCAGGTGAGATTGCCGGAAGACATTGAGAAGGTTCAGTGAAGGGCAGCTTGTTTTGTTTTATCACTTTACAGGGGGAAAACGTCACGGAAATGTTGCACGATTTGAGCTGGAGATCATTAAAAGAAAGACGTTATTCGTTGCGGCGAGATCTATTTGCGAAATTTCAATCACCGACCTTTACTTCTGAATGTGAAAATATTTTGCTAGCACCCACCTACATAGGGAGACATGACTATCGCAATAAAATAAGAGAAATCAGATCGAAAACGGAACGATTTAGGTGTTCTTTCTTCCCGCGCGCTGTTAGAGAATGGAACGGTAGAGAAAGGTTATAAAAGTGGTTAATGAACCCACTGCCAGGCACTTAAATGCAATTTGCAGAGTATGTATGTAGATGTAGATCAAGGCGGTGGTAACACGCAACAACCAAATTGTGTCCAAATTGTTATTTATTGTAGCTACTATGCTTGATACAGAGAAATCTATACACTGCCGGACAGAATTTGTACTCCTGGAAAGACGACCTCGATAGTGATCTAATGGCGGCAAATGCAACCTGTGGAATAGTACAAATAATGACGTCGTTTGCCAACTGAGAGCGTAGTGACATAGCTGCTAGAGGGCCATCTTGGTGCATCCTTTAATAAGGAATGTTTTGCAGCCATAAGGCAGATGAGATGTCACCGTGAATGGCAAACAGGCGTCATGCTACGGAGACGCACTCGTGCTTCCCACAGACCAATGAGCGAGTTTGAAAGCCTTCGAAGTGGTGTAATGGTCCATTCGGAGAATTGCTACACAAGTTGGTCGTACCGCGACAGTTGTGCAGTGATGCTGGTTGCTGTTGTAGCGTCGCCATTCGTCACGACGATGGCGGTCTACACACTTCACGGACTTCGACCGTCGGGGGCGCCTCAAGTCTCGTACCTCTCGGCCTACTCCGTGCGCCGGCCAACCAGAAGAGGATGGCTCGGCTAGATAGGCCGGCGCACCACAGCCACGACAGTCAGTCTTCGAGCCAGTATAGTGGAGGACTCTAGTCAGTATGAAGCAGAGCTGGGAGTGCTACAGTTACAGGAAATCCGTCTACAGCGAGCCAAGCCGGAACACTACTATTCACTGATGGAAGAGATCATTGCAGAACTCTTTTGCAGCTAGGAAGCAACTGCATTATACCGCAAGTACAACACCTAAAGTTGAGTATTATCATCAATTGTAATGAAAGTTTATGTGAACTAGTCACTTCTTTCAGTTGCATACCTTGTCCACAATTCTTGCTAGCCATGGCCCACCTCCTTATACCGCCGCATCCCGAAGACACAAAAGTTGCAATGGTTACGTGAACATTCCGACAACCATAAATGAGGTTCTGTACGTCCTCGCAACACAGACGTACGCGAAGATAATCGTGTTGTAAGGGCAGTAATGGTAGGTCGTGCAGCTGTCACAGTTCAGGTAAGGTGTTTTGTGAGCCATGAAGTGTCAACACTAATTGCATACTTAACTGTAGAAAGGTGCTAAGTACAAAATTCATGAAAAATGTGATGAGTGGTTTCAAAGAGCAAGATACTGAAGAGGATCACATATGAAGAGGGCTGTGTCCACCGAGTATTCCAAGTGGTTACACTTTCAAAATGTTCAAAAAAAGTTCAAATGTTTGTAGAGCTTAAGGGACTTAACTGCGGGGTCATCAGTCCCTAAACTTACAAACTTCTTATCAGCTACCTTATACTAAAAACTGCACAAACATCCATGCCCGAGGGGGCATTCGAACCCCCGACGGGGAACGGCCTCGTGCATCGTAGCACAGCGCCTGAATGCGCTCGGTCGCTCCGCCGGGGCGGTTACACTTTTCACCGGTAGATTGCAATAGTGCTAAGTTGCCTGCTGATTTCACAAGAATGGTGCAATGTGCCATTCGGTTCTGTTTGTTTCACTCTGATGCCGTGATAAGCGTATGCAAAGACTTCTATTCTCTCCTGTATTGTGAATCACTGCCCTTCAACTTATAAAGTATGTATTACGATCATACACAGTCACATAACATTGTCATATAACTCAAATATTATATACCTATGTATTATCTTTAAACCATTTTCTACATATGTGATGTCCAAATGTTAGGGAATGACGGATGAAAGCCACATGGGTAGGAGACGAAGGAAGAATGGTAGTGGATCATTCAGAGATGAACAGAAGTAATTAAAAACGAAAGTTTTGGCGTATGAAACACACACACACACAAAAGTTACACCAGCTAAGAACCGTCCTTCACCGCAGGTACGATTTTAAGCCCTTCGCTGATTCTTAAATCTATCTAAGGAATTATTGCTGTTGACTGGTTACATATTCCAGTGTGCTAAAAAAAGAAAAAAAAGTCATGTTGTTCTTTCCTTTAGATACTATGCAAATTTAGATTAAGGTGCAGTGAGCTGAGCTGACACCTCCATTGATAATAGATTTGTTTTCTACGTTCTATAAGCAAGATTAATCAACACAAGGAACCTTCTTTCCTCCCCTGTGACTCTGAGTTTACCGTGATAGAGAGAAGGAAATCGGCGACGAAGGCATTTATACCCAGCTAACTTTGCAAAATGGTCGAGAAAGCAAAGGTTGTTAGACCTTTCAAAGTAATTTCAATGAATACTTCAGATTTTTTTTTAATATTCAAGCAGTGGCAGATGAGATACTCTCTACAAAAAAAAGTGTCAGCATTACATGTGATTCAACAGATGTAGCACATGTAGGAACAAAAGAATGCTACACCGACATGGAAAGGAGCCGTAAGGTGCATGTGCTCTAAAAAGGGAAAAATGCAAGAAATATTCAATCTGCTACCTTTGAATCTATTTCCTCAATCCATTCAATTACAGATGAAAAGAAGAAAGATTTAAAGGCTATGATACCTTATCTGGAAAAGAATGAGCATAAAGAATATTATATGCAGCTCTGTGGAGAGTGACTAAGAACTTAGCACCTAGAAAAATTTGATGGGACTTAGCACTTTCCATAAATGTTTATGTTCGAATTGCTTTCAGTACCAAACAATTCAAACTGTGCTATGAAATCACCATTAATATATGAAAAGATTCTCTCATTTGTAGCATGTAATAGTTTGAGGAATAAACAATTAAAACTCTGCACTACAGACAGCTTTTTTTTTTTTTTTTTTTTTTTTTTTTTTTTTTTTTTTTGCAATAACTTCAGTTCATACATTTTGCACCTTTCTACAGTTAATGGGACTACGGGCACGCTCACCTCTACACTCCATGGCAGCCACGTGCACGGCTCAACTGGTGCCGTCAGAGGTTCACTTAGAACATAGAATGGCAGGCTATGGTCTTCAGCGATAAAAGTAGATCCTGCCTGCATCAAAGTTATGGTGGTTTGCGCATATAACCCACATCTGGCGATACTGACTTCTACACTGCATTCGTCCAGGACGCACTGGCTTCATCCCCGAGGCCTCATGGTCTGTGGTACGATAAGCTAAAACTGTCGTTCAATTTCGATGTGTGTGGAGCGAACGCTGACCAGCACCGAGACGGGCAGAAAGTTTTATGACCAGTTCTTTAGCTATTTTTGCAAAAAGAAAATGACGCTGTTCCAACGGGGTGATGCTCGCTCACAACGCAACGTGCTCTGCAAAGCCATGCAACAACTTTCCTGTCACCACGATCTCCGGACGTGTCTCCAATCGAGCACGTATGGGATATGATGGGACTATATCTGTCACGTGCGACTCGTCAACTCGCACCTCCTGCAAAACTACGGGAACAGGTCGAGGAGGCGTGGAATCATAGCCCGTGGAGGCAACACCGTGTACAGATATGGGTGTATGGGTGTTTCAGCGTGGATCGACACCTGGTACCTCAGTACCACTTGAGCTATTAATGTTTAAATGTAATCATTTCATCTATTCCATACGCATTGTTTCAACAATAAATATTGAGTTCAGAATGAATCTTTCACTCTGCAGCGGAGTGTGCGCTGATATGAAACTTCGTGGCAGATTAAAATTGTGTGCCGGAACCGGGACTCGAACCTGGGACCTTTGCCTTTCGCGGGCAAGCGCTCTACCGACTGAGCTACCCCGACACGACTCACGATGCCGCCTCACAACTTTACTTCCGCCAGTACGTCGCCTCCTACTTTCCAAACTTCACAGAAGCTCTCTTGCAAACACGCAAGACTAGCACTCCTGGAAGAAAGGATATGGTGGAGACATGGCTTAGCCACAGCCTAAGGGATGTTTCCAGAATGAAACTTTCACTCTGCAGCGGAGTGTGCGCTGATATGAAACTTCCTGGCAGATTAAAATTGTGTGCCGGAACCGGGACTCGAACCTGGGACCTTTGCCTTTCGCGGTTGTTAAATATTGAGTTAATTGTTAGGCTCTGAGAGGGTGTACAAATTTTTATTTTTGGCCGTGTATAGTAAATTGAGCTATTGTAGGTATTATGTTTCAAACGGAAAAGGCAGGAGGATCTGTCTCGAATTGACACATGGTGCAGGGAATGGCAATTGAATCTCAATATAGACAAGTGTAATGTGCTGCGAATGCATAGAAAGAAAGATCCTTTATCATTTAGCTACACTACAGCAGGGAAGCAACAACTGGAAGCAGTTAATTCCATAAATTATCTGGGAGTAAGCATTAGGAGTGATTTAAAATGGAACTACCATATAAAATCAATCGTCGGTTAAGCAGATTCAGACTTAGATTCATTTGAAGAATCCTAAGGAAATGCAGTCCAAAAACAAAGGAAGTAGGTTACAGTACACTTGCTCGCCCACAGCTTGAATACTGCTCACCGGTGTGGGATCCGTACCAGGTGGGGTTGATAGAGGAAGTAGAAAAGATTCAATGGAGAGCAGCGCGCTTCGTTACAGAATCATTTGGTAATCGTGAAAGCGTTACGGATATGATCGATAAACTCCGGTAGAAGACTCTGCAGGAGAGACGCTCTGTCGATCGGTACGGGCTTTTGTCGAAGTTTCGAGAACATATCTTTACCGAGGAGACTAGCAGTATATTGCTCCCTCCTACGTATATCTCGCGTAGAGATCATGAAGATAAAATCAGAGAAATTAGAGCCCACACAGAGGCATACCGACAATCTTTCTTTCCGCGAACAATACGGGACTGGAATAGGAGGGAGAACCGATAGTGGTACTCAAGGTACCCTGCGTCACACACCTATCGGGTGGCTTGCGGAGTATGAATGTAGATGTAGATGTAGATGAAATTGAGAACCAGTTGGCATGTATGAATCGAGATGATGACCTAAAACGACCAATAATTGAAGGTGAAGCGCTGGAACGATATCTGCGAAGCCTTGCCCGAAATCGTCATGTGATGAGTGTTGCTGATAGAAATGTCGGTTGTGTACTCAAACGTTTTGCCCTTCTCTTATCATTACACCCTCCATATATTTGTAATATATATATAAATTAGAACAGCTTAATTTATTATTGTACATTTTAAACTGTGTATAATATCGTCAACGCTAACATCCCAAACATGTGGTATAGCCAGCTGGAACAGCTCCTCCTCCTCTTAAAAATTCATAGATATTGATGAACAGATGAAACAATTTACAAAAGATCCGAGGAGATTATATATTAATTAAATTTCTTTAAATTTCAAGAAGTGAAATTCATTTAATTGTTATTAACATGTCTTGCCATTAATCAATTTTCCTGCTTTATTAATTCCACCATTATTTCTGAGATCCCCATTATGTTTTCCATCCTGCCCGACCCCTCCCGCCCCCCCCCCCCTCAACTTGCTGGAAGTATAGTGTACACTCCCCGATAATGTTGCGTTAAAATTCGGCGATTCTCCCTCTCTATTTGACGTTCATTTTAACGACCAGTTTTCGCCGTTGTCCCGGCAGCGGTTTTAGCGCTCGTTTGGCCACGACGTAAAGAGCTGTTAAGTCGAGCGAGGCGCCGTGCGGCGGTGAAGTGCTAATAAAAGCTACCTGCTCGCTTAGCGCACTAGGCGGAACTGCAATAATTCCCCTATCAGGACTTGCTTCCCTTACAACATAAATTCTCAAGTGCTGCTGGACCACGGTCGTTTGGCCCTTCGCTTGCAGTCTCGCTATGATGCCACAAAGGTACCAACGATAGTATGCATCTACATTGTAGAATAGTTGTTGGCCGTCAGTGAGTGTTTATAAAGTTACTACATGTTTGGGGGTTTCTGATCTTTCAGTCGTTAAATTCACCATTAAAAATCTAATGTAGAAAATGTTGGGTTGTATGTTTGTTCTTATTTTATGCTCTGCCGTACCGTTAATTAGATTGCGATGCAACTTGGCCGGCCGCGGTGGCCGAGGAGACTGAGGCGCTTCAGTCACGGTCTGCACGGCCGCTACGGTCGGGGGTTCGAATCCCCCCTCGGGCATGGATATTTGTGCCGTCTTTAGTATACGGTAGTTCATAAGTAGTTTGTAAGTTTAGGGACTGATGACCCAGTAGTTAAGTCCCATAAGCTTAACAAACATTTGAACATTTTGATGCAACTTGGTCAACATTTTGCTTTCACTTTCGCAAAGTTATAGGTACAATCATGTCACTGTAGAACACATCGTTCAGGAGATAAGACGTCAGGATCACTGAGATGCATGGAAAAATGCCGCATTAAGGATGACGTTGAAATCTTTCTTTGGCACTAAATATATCCGTAACATATTTGCAAACAGTATCCATTTATGCTAATTAATATATCTACAAAATTATTTAATATAACGACTTTTCTACATCTAAGGACATACTCCAAAATCCACCCAAAGGTGCATGGCGGAGGTTACCTAGTACCACTACTAGTTAGTTGCTTTCATGTTCCACTCCCATATAGAACGAGAGTAAAACGAATGCTTGTATGCGTCTGTACGAGCACTAATCTGTATCATCTAATGTGAAGTATAAGTTGCCGGCAGTAGAATCGGTCTGCAGTCCGCTTCAAATTCCGTCCCTCTCTAATTATTTAACAATGTTTCTCGAAAAGAACGGCGCCTTCGCTCCAGCGATTCCCATTTGAGTTTCCGAAGCATCTCCGTAACTCTCGCGCATTGATCGAACTTATCAGTAACAAACCTAGCCGCCCGACTCTGAATAGCTTCTACGTCTTCCTCTAAACCGATCTGGTGGAGATCTCAAATACTCGATCAATATTCAAGACGGGCTCGCACAAGCGTTTCATATGTGGTTTACATTAAAGATGACTCACACCTTCCCAAAATTCTCCCAATCAACCGAAGTCAAGCATCTGACTTCCCCACGACTATCCTTAAATGCTCGTTCCGTATCATAGATATTTAATTGAAGCAACTCTGCTAAGAAGCACACTACTATTGCTGTATTCGAACATTACGTGATTGTATCCCCAACTCATCTGCATCACCTTGCATTTTTTAACATTTAGAGCTAGCTGCCATTCCTCACACCTCTAGGAAATTTCGTGCAAGACATACTGCATCTTAAAACAGTCATTCAATGACGACGCCTTCCTGTACACCGCAGCACCATCAGTAAACATCCGCATATTGCAACTCATCCTGTCAGATCATTTATCTACACTACTGGCCATTAAAATTGTTACACCAAGAAGAAATGCAGATGATAAAGGGGTATTCATTGGACAAATATATTAGAAACGACATTTAATTACATTTTCATGCAATTTGGGTGCATAGATCCTGAGAAATCAGTACCCAGAACAACCACCTCTGGTCGTAATAACGTTGTTGATACGCCTGGGCATTAAGTCAAACAGAGCTTGGTTGGCTTGTACAGTTATAGATGCCCATGAAGCTTCAACACGATACCACAGTTCATCAAGAGTAGTGACTGTCGTATTGTGACGAGCCAGTTGCTCGGCCTGCATTGACCAGACGTTTTCAGTTGGTGAGAGATCTGTAGAATGTGTGGGCCAGGGCAGCAGTCGAACATTTTCCGTATCCAGAAAGGACCATACAGGACCTGCAACATACGGTCGTGCATTATCCTGCTGAAATGTAGGGTATTGCAGGGATCGAATGAAGGGTAGAGCCACGGGTCGTAACATATCTGAAATGTAACGGCCACTGTTCAAAGGTGACCGAACCGTGTAACCAACGGCACCCCATACCATCACGCCGGGTGATACGCCAGTATGGCGATCACGAGTACACGCTTCCAATATGCATTCACTGTGATGTCGCCAAACACGAACGCGACCATGACGTTGTAAACAGAACCTGAATTCATTAAAAAAATTCACGTTTTGCCATTCGTGCACCCAGGTTCATCGTTGCATACATCATCGCAGGCGCTCCTGTCTGTGATGCAGCGTCAAGGGTAACCGCAGCCATGGTCTTCGAGCTGATAGTCCATGCTGCTGCAAATGTTTTCGAACTGTTCGTGCAGATGGTTGTTATCTTGCAAACGTCCCCAGCTGTTGACTCAGGGATCGAGACGTGTCTGCACGATCCGTTACAGCCATGCGGATAATATGCCTATCATCTCAACTGCTACCGACACGAGGCCTTTGGGATCCAGCACGGCGTTCCGTATTGCCCTCCTGAATCCAAAGATTCCATATTCTGCTAACAGTCACTGTATTGCGACCAACGCGAGCAGCAGTGTCGCGATACTGTAAACCGCAATCGCGATAGGCTACAATCCGATCTTTATTAAAGACGGAAACGTGATGGTACGCATTTCTCCTCCTTGCACGAGGCTTCACAGCAACGTTTCACCAGGCAACGCCGATCAACTGATGTTTGTGTATGAGAAATCGGTTGGAAACTTTCCTCGTATCAGCACGTTGTAGATGTCGCCACCGGTGCCAACCTTGTGTGAATGCACTGAAAAACCAATCATTTGCATATCACAGCATCTTCTTGCTGTCGGTTAAATGTCATGACCGTAGCACGTCATCTTCGTGGTGCAGCAATTTTAATGGCCAGGAGTGTAGATAGAAAATATAGTCTCTGATAAAAACTCACCATAGAGGACAACGTACTGGGTTCTACTACTTAAGTAGTCTACAAGAACACACATATTTGGGTATCTATTCCATAAGCTCGTACCTTCGTTAGCAGTCTGCAGTGCGACACCGTGTCGAACGCCTTTCGCAAATCGAGAAATATTCTGTCTGCCTGTTACCCCTCAACCATAGCTCGCAAGATTTCATGGGAGAGAAGGGCAAGCTAAGTTTCGCACGATCGATGCTTCCTAAAGCCTTGCTGATGCACTGACAGAAGGTTTTCCGTCTCAAGGAAATTGACTGTCTTAGAACTGAGAATATATTCAAGAATTCTACAGCAAACTGATGTTAACGATATTGGTCTGTATTTATGTGGGTCTGTTCTTTGGTCTCTCTTATACACGGGAGTAGGGGAGTCACCTGCGCCTTTTTCCAGTCGGTTGGAACTTTGCGCTGAATACTCTTTGTAAAACCGAATTGGTACTCCATCTGAACCTTTCGACCTTAATGGGGCAGTAGAATCAGAAGTGAGGTGCTTGGTGGATCAAAGTTCATTTCAGTTAGTACATCAGAGATGTTATGTGTCGTCGACACTTTTAAATTTTTACAGTATCCGCTTTAAACAATACTTCCTTTCCTTTTTGTCCCCTATCCTTCAAGTTTTTCACTAACCTGGTGTCATCTCAAGTGTTCTCGCAGCCCAGATAGATGATACTCAGGTCGCAGAGCCGTTGAGCTGAAGTGAGACTGTAAATCTAAAATGAGGTTTTGTGGAGTCTTATATAAACAGATTCTTTTATATTTTATTTTATTATTTTTTTATTTTAGGGGAGCCATGTAATTTAATTCCGTTGTAGTAAAGTACCTAACTACACACAAACAATTGCACACATCGTCGTCGTCGTCGGCTGTAACTCGTATTCGAGTTTTCATTTCTCTCCTGAGATTTCCTGTGTCACGGTTCCGGTGTGGAAATATCGTTGATTGCTTAGTAATGCAATCTTAGCGTGGAACATGCGGCCACAGACATTACAGATGATGGAAGGTGGAGGACGTTGCTGAGCCTGCAGGAGTTTACGTCTCTGGCGTTTTTCATCATCCATTCTTGGACGTTCTTGCTCAAAGTTCTGACGAGCATTTGAGGTAGCTGACCGCCAGCGACTGCGATCTTCAGCTATTGTGGACCATTTACTAGGATCGACGTTCAAGTTCTTCAGATTTTTCTTGAACTGATCCTAATAGCGTTTAAGAGGGGCACCTCGTGACCTTTTACCTGTGCTCGGATGGACATGTCCGACCCATCTGAGTTGATGCCCAATAATGAGAGCCTCTATGCTATTCATTTTAGCTTTCTCAAGAACAGCAGTATTAGACATGAAGTCATTCACTGTTAAGTTCATGATAAATCTTAGCTTCTGTTGGTTGAAGCGTTCAAGTTTCTTCAGATCACGGCGATATAACGTCCAGGTTTCACAACCGTAGAGCAGGGTGGAAAGGAATACAGCTTTGTACACCATCAGTTTGGTGTACAGTGTGAGATATTTATTCAAGAAGACTCGTTTTGCAAGCCGTCGAAATGCTACATGGGCAGCACGAATTCTATTCTTCACATATTTTTCAGCTGAGCAATTAGACGACAGTGTGCTTTTTAGGTAGAGGAAATGGCCCACTTGTTCCAAGGCTGTATCAGAAATGGATATGCTGAAATCGGGAAAGGAAGAGCTAGGAGTCGGCTGTGCGAGTACCTTTGTCTTTGGAATATTGATGGAGGGACCAAATCGTTCTTACGCCTACTGCAGTTCTGTCACACGAGTGGTACATGTGAACTTTTTTGAATGGAGTCTGGATTGGTTGAATAATTCTCCGACGAACCTGTACTTTAGTTCTACTCCTACATTGTTTACGGATGTCTCGTAAAGCATAGCTGCCAGTTACAGGGCAAATAATGTTGGTGCAAGAACACATCCTTGTTTGAGCCCATTTGTTATTGGGAATGCATTAGATATTTCATTCTGGCAAATGACCTCTCCAGTCATGTCATCGTGGAGAGCTTTGATTGACTGATTGATTGATTTTGTCAGGGAAGCCAAAACAGTTTTGGTCCGACCCGCCACTGCCGCACCGAAACTAAGTTTATTGTGCGGTATCGCTCCCTGTATATCTAGTAAAGCCAACCAATGCCCTTGAACAGTGCAAGGAGTCCCTTTACCAGTTCTTTATTAGACACAATTTCTTCGGGTCTGGTTGTCCCAAATGTTCTGTGCCTTTTGCTCTCCAATGCAATGCATTCGAAGATTAGATGTGATGCAGTTTCGTCACCATCATCACAGATCCTAAATTTATGGTCCTGTTCCGTTATTCCCATTGTATGTAGGTGTTTTTTTGAAATTCCCATGGCCTGTCAGCAATCCAACCATGAGTCTAATCTCTCTCCTGTTCAAACCCAGGATTACAGAGCTTCTTTTAAAACATGGCTTTAGCATCATTACCTTGCCATGTTTTTGTTTATGGACCTTGGTCCAATATTCTACGTGCTGTCTTCTCAGCCAGTTAGGTAGCTCCAATTTGACCATTGCCTTGTTGATTGTCAGGACAGGTTCCGGTCCAATAAATGGAGTCTCTGCCCCCATCCTGGCTAATCTGTCGGCATGTTCATTGCCACTGATTTCCGAGTGGCCAGGGACCCACAATAAGTTTAACCTATTGCTTTCCCCTAGCTCCACCAAAACCCTGTGACATTCTGCAACAATTTTAGATCTTGTTGCACGAGATTCCAGTAGTCTCAGGGCTGCCTGGCTGTCTGAGTAGATGTCGATGCTACGGTCTTTGTAGCACCTACGCAAATTCTCCTCCACACACACCCTGATGGTAGTGATTTCGGCCTGGAATACAGAGACAGTTTCCCTAGAAAGATGACACCCTCCAGTCTTGGCTGCACCCTGTATTCCCCGGCCCCAACGCCTTGGTCTGATTTTGACCTGTCAGTGAACCAGATAATGTCCCCCATACGATGTCGAACTACTTTCTCCCACTGCTCCCTACTTCCAATTGTTATATTGAAAGGCTTGTTGAAGCAGTATGGGGTTATAATATAGTCGGCCGGCGTTTCCCCAACCTTTCCTATACTTTCCACACTCACTACTTTAGTGTGTGATTCTCTATATCCAAAAGAATTCCAGTTTTTACCAGATTTGAGCCTGTATGCACCGGCCGCTGCCTCCATCTTGACCCAAAGGTGTAATGGGGCATATCCAGCATGGTTTCCATCCCAGCAGTTAGTGTGCTGCTAATTCCGCCTGTTATGGCTAAGCAGGCTAATCTCTGCACCTTACCAAGTTCCTTAGCAGCAACCTGCTCTTCTACCTTCTTCCACCACACGACCGCCCCATAGGTGATCCTGGGTCTAATTCTTGAAAAGTTGGAGGATCAGCTATCCATGTTTGTGGAGGATGCTGTGGGACATTTTTGAGAAAATCTTCAGCGGCAGTAGAAGTGCGGTTCAACAGTGAGCTGAAGTGCTCTTTCCAACGATTTAAGATGTCCTGACTTTCAGTAAGGATGGTGGAGTTGTCAGCAGCGTTTAGTGCTCCTGATGAGAGCGGATGGTTCCATACAGCTTTTTAATTCCAGTGTAGAAGCCACACAGGTTCCTTGCATCGGAAAGATTTTGGAGTGCCGAGGCTTTCTGTTGCCACCAATTGTTCTTAATTACTCGTATTTCACTATGATATTTCCACTTGAGCTCTTGGAAGCGTGCTTTCTTTACTGCGCAGAACGGAGCAAGGGACAGGTAAGCATCCCGCTTTGCACTGTTGATGGGTTGGATCTTCATTATTATTATCAAATCAGTCACTTCACTTCCGTGCACTAAAACCAATAACATTCTCTGCTGTTTCTTTGATGATGTTCTTTAGTGTGGTCCATTCTTGTTCAACATCATCTGTGGTTGCTGGAGCTTCGTGTAATTGTTCGGACAGTATGTCTTGGAAGCGTGACTAAACGTCTTTATTATTCAGGTTGTTGATGTTGAATTTTCTGCGCGGTGGGTTTGAAAAGTGGGATCCGGGCTTACGATACTTTGGTAATCTCAGACGGCTGACTAAAAGTTTATGGTCAGTCCAGTAATCATCGATGTTTCGAACTGCTTTTGTGATGAGAATGTCTTTCTTGTCACGCTGTAGAGTTCTGACGTAGTCTATAAGATGCCAATGTTTGGAGCGTGGGTGCATCCATGTGGTCTTATAGCAGACTGACAAACGGAATTGGGTATTGGATGATGAAAACCTCGTGCTCAGTACACAGTCCAAAAAGTAACAGCTCATTTGCATTGCAGTTTCCGACCCCTTGTTTTCCCATGACGTCTCTCCAAAAACGGTTGTCCCTTCCCACTCTGGCATTGAAATCGCCAAGTAAAATTAATTTATCTTTAATAGGTATCTTAGAGAGAGTACTGTTCAGTTGGTGATAGAACTGATTCTTTGATTCTTCATCACTGTCTAAAGTAGGAGCATATGCGGAGACGAAGGTCATGAAGCTGTCTGTACAAAGGGGTACTCTAAGAGTCATCAGCCTTTCATTAATACAGGCAGCTGTAAGTCGACGATCCTTCACTAAATTCGTTTTTACAGCAAATCCTACTCCGTGAATGCGTTGTTCTCCTTCATTCTTTCCTTTCCAGAAGATGGTGCACCCTGAACTTGCCTCACTGATGAGTCCTTCACCTAATAGCCTTGTCTCACTTAAGGCAGCTATATCTATATCTAGCCTGGCTAGTTCATGGGTGATAAAGGCAATTCTTCTCTCTGCCTGTCATTGTTCACGGCCTCTGGTCATAGCCATTTTCTTTTTCTTTTGTTTACGTCCGCAGTGTTAAGAATGACCTACTGGCCGCGGATTCCCAGCCAGATTCAAGTGCGACTCCCGATGTTTAGCCCACATTATGTAGGGCCTTCCCCATTCAGGGCGGGCAGCGTTCATCCTAAATAGGCCTGCCTAGTCGCAGAAGGAGGACCAGATCCCCGAGTAGTCACACGGGTGTTCAGGGAGGCGACCATCACAATATGCAGGTCCAGACTAGTAGGTTCGAGCCTCACTCAAAGCCTGCCACCTCCGTTCTTATCCCATCGCCATTGGACTTTAAAGAAAATGACAGGAGAAATTGCCATTTGCGTGATTTTGTTTAAGGTGGATTACAGCTTGCGAGGAAGTAACCCACACACTATGATTCTGGCACAATTCTTCACGACACATATGTATGAGACATGTGACTTCAGGTACCAGAACCACAACGGACTGCCGCGAGCTCAGTGATAGGTGAGCGGCGCCTTTACAGTCAGTCCGCCTCTACGATCGTTGAGAACCTAGGAAATAAAAGATTCGTTTTCCGCTCGCTTCGTCGTTGGGTCGAAGGGTAGATAGTAGGGAGGAAAGTGAAAGACACCCTTGGGTCTCGGAAACCTAATACCGTTGTGGTCAAAACACAAGAGGTAGCCAAGGGAGGCCGAAAGGAAAGGAAACAGAAGAAGCCTGACGCAATTAAGTGGAAGTAATGGCAGACTTAGCTAAGGGCCCATGTGGTTGCCACCCATACATAACACGTGTATTATTCATAAAACTAAACGGCTAGACTACAACAGAAATTTAGTTACGTAAGATGGTTTATTACGGCACGCTTTTCAGATATTAAACGAGCGGCCAAACACGTATAACTTATTCCATGCTTCGGCACGATCTGACCGTCGCTGTGCCTTAAACAGTAATGAGCTAACTCGCCGAAAGCAACTGACTTCAGTGCGCAGTTCTCGATGCGCGCTCCCTCATATAGTTATTGCTTTTTTTATAAAAATTAATTGTGGTGTCGCACAAGTCCAAAGTGCGCGCCACATACTTTCGCCGCGCGCCGCCACGCACGCACGGCGCGGCGTTCTTAGGACGTCAGCCACGAGCGCCCTCTGCTACAACTCCGCTCGTGGCCACCACTGAACGACATCGTTCACTTGGGACTGAGATAGGAACCAGTTAACACTTCGGAATCAGATAGGCACCAGTAAAGACTTGGCTATCGGATATACAATAGGCAGGACTCTAGCTCAACTATGTATCAGCAGTAGGCAGTACTGAGCTTTGTAAATGTTAAGTATTGTATAAATTCTGTGTAATATATGTCTCGTTCTAATTTACTCTAGTGTTTCTAGTTTCTGCTGTCCCACTGGCTGCTCACCTTCGTACCTGCACGAGCGTGCTTCCTTTATTCCTGAGTCTGTCTACTCGGCCACCGACACCTACGACGGAAACGAGACACAAAAGCGGCGACGAGGTTGAGACACAAAATTAATACTTTGCAAAATTGTGATAATGTCGGAAGGTTGGCTGTTATTGAGAGAGTTCTGTTTATACCGAAACCACCTATAAATAAATTATAAGATATTAATTTAGGAAGATTGGCGCTGCCGGCCGCGGTGGTCGAGGAGACTGAGGCGCTTCAGTCACGGTCTGCACGGCCACTACGGTCGGGGGTTCGAATGCCCCCTCGGGCATGGATATTTGTGCCGTCTTTAGTATCAGGTAGTTCATAAGTAGTTTGTAAATTTAGGGACTGATGACCCCGCAGTTAAGTCCCATAAGCTTAACAAACATTTGAACATTTTGAAGATTGGCGCCTACATTAATTCACAATCATCACGGCAACCAATCACATCACATCTCTTACTATTGTGGCGCATTTTCCCACGGAAGAGACCTGATGCAACCTCTTCCCGTCGTCAGCTTTCCCATAGCACTGCTGACGTCATGGGAAACTGCAAGAACAATCTAGCCATATCGCGCCTAAATAGGGGCTGCAAAATCCAGACCCGTCACACACCCCTTCTCTCACCATTTTCGAAAATTCGAAAGTTCTCAAATACAACAGAGAATTTCAAAAAATTTTGGAGTAAATGAAAATTGAAACCCAAAACAAGAATTCTCTTATTATCATCTCACTTCCGTCACTTACGTACCACAACGATGTCCGAAACTGATAGTATACATCAACAAATCAGTTATATTCAAGAGAACACTACAATTCCACAAAGTGAAATTCAAAAGGACACTACTATTCCATGAATATAATATCTGAAATTACCTACATGAAGCTATTTTTCTACATAAGGAATTTATTGAAAAATCAAGAAACATTATTTTGTAAAACGCTAATAACTGGAGTATATAAACAATTGCAAACCACATAATATTGCCACGAGGACCACGAACACCGACTGCCGGCGTGGCGCAGGGGATAGCGTCACGGACTGCGGAGCAGAAGTTCGCCGGTTCAATCCCGCCCACCGGCAAAAATTTATTTCTTTGTAATTTACAATTCCAGAAGGTTCTACATCTTTCTTATGTTCACTTGTAAATTCTACTTGTTTCTTATGTTAACTGTTCTTCTAATTTCTGGTAAATTCTGTCTGTGTATAAATAGCAGAGCACTCTGCCTGAGAGGCAGTCAGTGCTGCGTGTATGTCGAGTTCGTAATAAACGTGCATTCAGTATAAGTGCTGTGGTTAGATGCCTTCCAAGTCAAGCCTGTTTCCATTTCAACGCGACATTGTTTGGTGGAGGCGCCGGGTATCCTGTGCAACAGTTGCATCACCGTGGCTCCGATTAGGCAACGTAAAAGCCGTCGCTTACACGGACTGGACCCGGAATACAAGGGATACACCGAGTACATCCTTCCAAAAGTCCGTATTATCAGAAGAACGATGGAGACGAAACCAGCAATAAGCCAGATGCACATCAGACACCCGCCGGTGTTCTCTGGAGATGCTGGACAGGACCCGAACAAATGGCTAAAAGGGTTCGACCGAGTCGCCAAGTACAACAGGTGGGATCATACGATGTGATTGGCCAACGTTTACTTCTACCTGGACGGGACAGCCCAGCAATGGTTCGAAAACAACGAAGACAAGTTGAATGACTGGGAGACGTTCCAGGAGGAACTTCAGAAGACGTTTGGAGATCGCCAGCGACAAATCCGCTCGGCGGAAGAACAACTGAAGAACCGGGCCAAACGACATGGTGAGCCGACGCAATCGTACATACAGAATGTTTTGGCCCTGTGTAACATAGTCATTCCGAACATGACTGAGGCGGACAAAATCACGCACGTGATGAAGGGAATTGCAGAAAATATGTACCGAGCTCTTCTGATAAAAGACGTCGCTACGACAGAAGAGTTCATCAAGTGGTGCCAGCGTATTGACGAGATGCAACAAAGGAGGGTTGGACGCAAGAAGTATGACAGACTCCCAAATGTAGTCCCTATGACCGTTGTGGAAGACCAGCATGACTTCGCTTCTCTCATACGACAAATTGTGAGAGAAGAATTACAACAATTTACGGCGGCCGGGACTATTAGACCGAGCGAGCATCAGATTATGGCCATGGATGTAAGCCCTGTAAGTGACGAGGGAGCCGACGCCGCTGAGGAAGAGGTATTTCAGACATTAGCTCCTGTTTGCCCCGTCAGACGTACCCGACGTGAAGAATTGCGTCGCCCTGCTATGACTTACGCTGCAGCCGCCAAACGGCAGCCTATGAACCGACAGACGCGGCCACAACCAATTTCCCCGGCAACTATGACACCGCGCAAAAGAACAGATGTCTGGAGGACAGAAGACAACACACCACTTTGTTTCCACTGTGGGCGCCCTGGACATGTCGTACGCTACTGCAGAGAAAGAAGGCGAGTATTCGACGATTATTTTGCTGCAAGACGTAAGCCATCAGAGCATTTCTATCCCAGGCAATCACCTGGTGATAAGTTCAGTCGACCTATGGGAAGATGCCCATCGCCGTACCCTAGACGAGGTCGCTCCCCGACGCACCGCAGCCGTTCACCGTCGCCGTACAGAGGTACCAGCCGCTCCCCTAGCCGCCGCGCCCAGGAAAACTAAGCGAGGCGACCATCTACAGAGGTGAGGCCGCCGCAGATGAAAATCCTCCATGTACGACAGTCGCTAAGATGTCAGGAAATCTCATCGACGTCATAATCGACGGCCAACCTGTCCGGGCACTTGGTGATTCCGGGGTGTCTTTCTCTGTATTGTCGGATAGTTACCGCCGCAGACTAAAGAAGACGGTGTTCTGTGATACTGGGGCAACTGTGCTGAAGGTCGCGAATGGAAAGTACGTCCATCCAGCAGGTACTTGTGTCGCAAGAATAACCATCAACAACAGGAAGCAGCCGTTTGAATTTGTCGTGTTAACAGAATGTAGTCACAGTGTCATCCTCGGATGGGACTTCCTTCAGGCATCCCAAGCTATCATTGGCTGTGGAAGATCTGAGCTGCAAATTGAAGAAGTTGTTCCGTCGGATACACGTAATACAGAATTTTCTGGGAAGTTATTCATCGTTGACAATGTGACGACACCGCCGTTGACAATGAGAAGAGTTGCAGTCACAAACACAGATGACTGGTTAAACTGTGAAGTTCTTGTTGATAGTAAAAAGTTTATCAGGCTCACAAAAGAAATTTACGTACCAGCGGCTATCATAAGCATTACCGGTGGTCAAGGAGAGATTTGGATCACAAATTGTCACGAGCAGTCACAACTTATCCCCAAGGGAATGTGTATCGGGACTGCTGAACCAATCCAGGACGGTGAACTCAACGTCATCAATGAAGACCCATGCCCTGCTGTTAGTACAGACAACACGCTGGAAGAAACAAACGTGGAACTGCCAATAGGGCCCGGACTGACCAAGGAACAACGCCAGCGGGTGTTAGGTATACTACGCCAATTTTCGGGTGCATTCACACCTCAGCAGGGGAAAAGTCAGACGAAACGGCCCACGATAAAGCACCGTATCAATACTGGGGATCATCCGCCAATTAGCCAGCGTTCGTATAGAGTGTCGCCAGCTGAAAGACGAATAATTCGGGAGGAAGTGGAGAAGATGTTGCGAGATGACATTATTCAACCTTCGGAGAGTCCTTGGTCGCCTCCCGTGGTCCTCGTAAAGAAGAAGGATGGCACGTGGCGATTCTGTGTCGACTATCGGCGGCTGAACAGAATCACAAAGAAAGATGTCTACCCATTTCCGTGTATTGACGACACCTTAGACTGCTTGAAAGGAGCTACATACTTCTCAACTATGGATATGCAGACAGGTTACTGGCAAATCGAGGTTGACGAAGCTGAAAGGGAGAAGACGGCTTTTATTACACCTGACGGCCTCTATGAATTTAAAGTAATGCCATTTGGATTATGTAATGCTCCAGCCACATTCGAACGTATGATGGACAACTTGCTTCGACACCTTAAGTGGACGTCGTGTCTCTGCTATTTAGATGACATTGTCGTTTTCTCGAAAACATTTGAAGAACATCTGAGTCGCCTGTCAACTGTGTTGAAGTGTGTTCAGACTGCAGGTCTCCGCCTCAATCCAAAGAAGTGCCTCTGCGTCGCTAAAGAGATAAAAATCCTGGGGCACCTAGTCAACGGTGATGGTGTCCGTCCTGATCCAGACAAAGTAAAGGCAGTCACTGAATTTCCAACTCCTCAGCACATTCGTGATGTGAGAAGTTTTCTCGGGCTGTGCTCATGCTACCGACGTTTCATAAAGGATTTTGTAACAAGGCACGTCCATTGCAAGAACTTCTGCAGGGAGACGCCAAGTTTTACTGGGCTGAGACAAAAGAAAGAGCTTTCCGGGCACTTAAGGAGGCTCTAATTGCCGCACCAGTGCTAGCCTTGTACGACGAGAATGCGGAAACGGAACTTCACACAGACGCCAGTGGTTATGGGATTGGTGCAGTGCTTGTACAAGTCCAGGAAGGTGCTGAAAAAGTTATAGCCTATGCGTCAAGAGTACTCTCAAAGTCCGAGATAAACTACTCTACAACTGAAAAAGAATGTCTCGCGGTTATCTGGGCTATCAACAAGTTCCGGCCGTATTTATTCGGCAAACCATTCACCGTCGTGACAGACCACCATTCCTTGTGTTGGCTGACTAGCTTGAAGGATCCATCAGGTCGACTAGCAAGATGGGCACTAAGACTCCAAGAGTACGATGTCACAGTGGTATTCAAGAACGGTCGCAAACACAAGGATGCCGGTCTCTACCGATCTGTCAAGCACTATGTGAGTCACTGTAAAGAGTGCCAGGGACGGAAGCATGTGCCGCAGTTACCTCCAGGACATCTCGTACCGATTCCGCCGGCAGCAGCTCCATGCCACCGAGTTGAGATTCATCTTTTATGGAGGTTCCAGAAGTCGACAACCGGTAACCGTTCGATAATAGTCTGCACTGATTACCTCACACGCTACGCTGTCACCAAACCTGTGTCGACTGCAGAAGCTCCAGAGATCGCAAAATTCCTTGTAGAAGACATCATTTTGAAGCATGGAGCACCACGTGTGATGATATCTGATCGTGGAAAAGTATTCCAGTCAAAACTAGTATCAGAGGTAATGTCACGGTGCAACATTGTCCACAGAATGACAACTGCATACTACCCTCAGGCAAGTGGTCTTATGGAACGTTTCAACAAGACGTTAGCTGACATGCTGTCGATGTACGTCTATGTTGAGCAGAAGGATTGGGATACAATTCTGCCAGTCGTGACATTTGCTTACAATACCGCAAGACAAGACACTACAGCCTTCACTCCGTTTTTCCTGCTCCATGGCCGTGAAGCTGAGACGACAATGGATACGCTGTTCCCGTTCCAACCGGACGACACTCAGGATGACTATGTTAAACAGCTCAACACCAGGGTCGAAGAAGCAAGACAGCTGGCTCGCATACGGACACTGGACGCCCAGGAGAAGGACCGTCAGCGGTATAACGACAAGCACCGACCTGATGTGTACGGCCCAGGAGATCTGGTATGGATTTTTACCCCCTGTACGGAAGGTTCGACTGTCAGAAAAGTTATTGAAGCGATACTTTGGTCCGTATGGTGTCATACGCCGCCTGTCAAGACGTCACATACGAAGTTGAGGATTATGAGCCGTCGTCGAGACGTCAAAAACGAAGAGACATTGTTCACGTCTTGCGCATGAAGCCTTACTACGATCATGAAGAGCAGGTAGACGACAATGGCTTCTTGTTCAAGGACTTTAAGGACGGTAATGTTCCTGATGAAGCCACGACAGGAACGTCTGTCGTCGATAATCGCGTAGAAGGGACGGATTCTGTTGAATTGTCATACAGATGACCCATGACACGGTCAAGATCCAGGACATTGCAGCTGGCTCCACAGGGATCATAACAGCGGGTCGCTGTTTCTCCAGGAGAGGGAGCAATGCCGCGAGAGACCACGAACACCGACGGCCGGCGTGGCGCAGAGGATAGCTTCACGGACTGCGGTGCAGAAGGTCGCCGGTTCAATCCCGCCCACTGGAAAAAAATTATTTCTTTGTGATTAACAATTCCAGAAGGTTCTACATCAGGGCTGCACAAACACGGAAAACCGCACGCGTGCAAAGCGAGGTGCAGAGACTGTTTGCACAGTGCATCGGTTCAACTCGGCATACTTCGCCTCAACTCGGCTTGATGGGTAAGTCCGTCGCTGTACGCTGCCGAATGCGCTGCCACACGGCTTGGTCAACATTGGATTAAGTAAGCGCAAGACAATTACTACAATAATGGAACCACCTGCTCAAAAAAAAGCAAATTTTCCCGAAAGTCAATTTAAACCGGAATGTGAACTCTCTTACTTGTTTTTCGTTGTGACGATAAAGCCAAATGTCTAATCTGCGGTACACTAATTACGTGTGTCAGAAAATCGTCTATTGAAAGACACTACAGCAAATTGCATTCAGAAAATTATAGTAATATCGCAGGGGATGCCAGAGAGGAAGAATTGCGGAAGGTGAAAACTCTTGCAGAAGAGAATTCTGTATCTACAAACGAGATTGACTGATTTGCAAACCGATGTTCACCGAAAGGATTTGTTTTACAACACAAAAGGTTTGCTCCAGTTCTACCAGAATTTGTCGAAGGAAGAATTTCCCAAGTTACACAGAGAAGCAGCGCAGATTATTTCCATGTTTGGCTCCACATGTGTATGTGAAAGGTTTTTTTCTGTTTTGTCTTGTACGAAAACTAGATTGCGTGCAAGTATTTCTAATAGTAACGCTGTCAGCCGATCTCTTGTTCCAGATCTTAGTAGCATAATTGAATATAAAAAAAGAGAACGTAGAAGAGATAAATTTTTGTTGAAACCAAATTTAAAATTGTTATCATTACAGTTATTAATATTATTTAAATCTATTTTATACCGGTAATCTTGTTCCACCAAAATAAGCTCTTCGCCTAGTGTACATAAGTATTTGGCAATGAAGAAGAAAACAGGGTAAAAGTTTTGAAAAGGTCGAGACAGGCGGCGTAAGGAAAGAGAGAAGAGGCGCAAAGCCGAGGAGTGGGGGGTTTGCACCGTCGTCAACACAGCGCAGCCGTCTTCTGCACTCTGCACTGTGCGATGCGCCGGTGCATGCACCCTGAGCGGCCCTGTTCTACATCTTTTTAATGTTCACTTGTAAATTCTACTTGTTTCTTATGTTAACTGTTCTCCTAATTTCTGGTAAATTCTGTCTGTGTATAAATAGCAGAGCACTCTGCCTGAGAGGCAGTTAGTGCTGCGTGTATGTTGAGTTCGTTATAAACGTGCTTTCAGTATAAGTGCTGTGTTTAGTTGCCTTCCAAGTCAAGCCTGTTTCCATTTCAACGCGACAATATAAATTGACATGAGCAATCATTATAAAATGCAAGTACCATAAAGATTATAATGATTCTGCAAATACATCAACTAACAGACAGTCATCATCTTTATAAATGTACACTCATTAAATGTCATCAATTACTGAAATCAAAATTGATAATAAGTTTTGACGTGAAAATAATATTATACAGGGTGTCTCACGAAAGACGCTTGCCAGGCATCCGTGGATAGCGCGGTACGGCTCCCGGCCGCCGCCACTGCGTCCGCCGGCCACGGCAGCGCCCGATTCTCGGACCCTATTGTACCGCGGGCGCATACACTGAGTTAAAGTGTAAAAAACATTGCCATCTGTGTAACCTAAGCTTTCCTTTATTTACATTAGATGTTCAAAATGATGTCCCTCTATGGAAAGAGCGGCCTGACATCTCTTAAAGGTAAGCTTGCAGGCGTCTTTCGTGAGACACCCTGTACAAAAACAGATGCATTAGATATTAAAATTGTGCAAGTATTCGAAAACAACGAAAAAAAATCTTTCACAGCGGGAGTCAAACCATCTACCCCATGGTTGTAAAGCAAGAACGCTACCACTTTTTTTTTTCTCTTCTTCTATGAGTAGTTGTATTCCTTGCGGTCGCTGATCGTGTTTGTTCGTTCTTGTTCGAGATGTTCTAGGCTCAGATTTGCGTCGAATGGCTTTGGCTGATTGTTATTTGATTTCTGAACTTCACGTACCATAAACATAAAGAAATTCTAAAATCCGATACTCATGTGTTCTCCTTGTAAGATAATCTTTAAGCTCGCCACACACAATAAAAATATTGCAAAAATATCGATATATGGAAGCACACTTCTAAATACTGACTACTGGAATAACACACTGTAAAACTTTCACTTTGTATATTGTAACAAATTTTTCAGTACACACACGGGCATATATACAGCAACAGACAATGCCACAGTAAATTAAATAATCAAGCGTCGCTCTTATTTATAGTAGGCATTACGTCACATTCCAGGTGTTCTTCGTTTGACAGGTGTTTTGATAGTAGCATTTCTCTATACAATTTTACTTTTACACATTTATAACACCTTAATCTTAGTAATTAGAGTTTTTATTAAGGAAATAAAAAGAAATATTTTAGCCAAGTTGGTTGAGATGAGTGACAAGTAAAAGTTATAACACCCACCCACCGATCCCGCATACCCACAAAACAATAAAAAGCAAAAAGGTTCCCTGTAGGACGTAGTTGGGTTCTGAAGAACTTGGCAACGTTTACGTCAATGGTAACCCACGCATGTCTCACAATGACCCAACAAGGAAAACTTATATTCAAAACAAATTTAGATAAATAAAATAAAATAGATTAGGGTTTAACGCCTCGTCGACATCGCGGCCACTAGAAAGGCAGCACACGCTCGGATAGTTGGTGACAGCGTTGTGGAAGCAAATCAGCCGTGCCCTCCTGAAAGGAAGCATGCCGGCATTTTCATGGGCTAATTTAAGGAAAACACGGAAAACATAAAACAGGTTGGCCGGAGGCGGGTTCGATCCCCGTCCTTCCGAATGCGATCGCACTGGGTCACCACTGCGTGACCTCGCTCGGTTTAAATAGATAAATGCAGGCAAGGATTGTCTATTAGAAATGAGTACCCACTCACTTCAGTTTGATGTTTTACGCGAACAAGTTTATTTGTTTCCACGTATACAACGCAAAACGTTTAAGATCGAAACATACGATTGCACTTAACTTTGGTTTCAGATCGTGTATCAACTTTAATGTACATTGGCTTGCGGTGCCAAAAATACACTACTGTTTAGCATTCACCCACAAAATCTCTAAAGATATACAGGTTGGCAATAAAATATATGTCAAAAATGAAACGGCCAGTAGAGCGGACCGAAATAAGCAGATTTCGTTTAGGAATGTGTGGTCGGTAATGACGCTTTGAGAAGGTACAGAACGCTATTTAAAAACGCTTCTCTAGCTCGCTCCATTACTCGAGCAGCATGCATCGTTTCGCCAATGAATAGCTGGCCAAAGTACATTTCATGCATGATTGTCTGCTCAAAAGATGTAAAAAAAAGTTGTAGCTCTATGGGACTTAACTGTTTGGTTATTAGTACGTAGGCTTACAAACAAATTAAGTGAAACTAATCTAAGGACGACATACACATCCATGCCTGAGGGAGGACTCGAACCTCCACGGCGAACAGCCGCGCGCACCGCTGCACGGCGCCTCAGTGCTCACGGCAAGGATGTACAGGGAGCGATTCCCGGATAGGCATCAGCCGGATCGTCCAATACTCGAGCACCTTTATCGGGAGTTACTCTCGAGTGGACCGTTTTATGCTTCCAGGCGTGGTGGATCTGGTATCGCAGACGTCTTGCAGCGAAAGAAAGGATATTAGGCACAGTAGAGAATAAGTTCGAGAGCTATAGTACATGCGTTGGGTGTGAGTCATCAAAGTGTTTTGAGGAATTTGCATGAAGACGGAATGCATCCGTTCCATTTACATTAAGACTTGATGATTATCTTCCCGTCTCAATTTTGTTCGTTGGTAACTACAGTAGACTGCAGCCAATCACGCCTCCCCTGCCGATGTTTTATTTACAGATGAGGCTACCTTTACGAGATCGGGTGTGTCTAACATCCATAATTCTCACCTGTGTGTTCGTGGTATGCCACACGGCACAATATCACATGCCTACCAAGAACATTTTTCCATTAATGTTTGGGCAGGAATTGTGAATAATACCTTAGTATGGTCGTACATTCTACCTAGTGCCCGCACATACGAAATATTCCTACAGGAGGTCTTACCAGTACTTCCCGACGATGCTACACTAGTTGTTCGCAGACGAATGTGGTTCGAGCACGATGGAGCCCCAATGCACTTCAGTGGAAACGTCAGGAATCACCTGGCCGGCCGCGGTGGCCGAGGAGACTAAGGCGCTCCAGTCACGGTCTGCACGGCCACTACGGTCGGGGGTTCGAATCCCCCCTCGGGCATGGATATTTGTGCCGTCCTAGTTCGTAAGTAGTTCATAAGTAGTTTGTAAGTTTAGGGACTGATGACCCCGTAGTTAAGTCCCGTAGACTACACAAACATTTTGAAACATTTGGAATCACCTGGGCGCTGTCTACGGCCAGCAGTAAACATTGCGGAGAGGACCAATTCCCTGGCCACTCCGTTAACCTGACTTAACCTACGTGGATTTCTTCCTTTGGGTTCACATTAAAAGCCTGGCGTATGAGAGTCCCGTCACATCTGAAGAATATCTAGTTGCCCGCGTGTCTGTTGCTGCTGGACATGTGGTAGACATACCTGATAGAGGTCTGCAAATCGCCGGTTTCGCTCGCTCGTACTCGGTCGAGTGCGCAACGCTCGGCGGTGGCGCGGCGAGTGTTTACGCTCGGAGCGAGAGTGTTGACACTCGAACGAGGCTGCGTGGGGCGGGGCGGGCACAGGCCGCACAGCGCCTCCTACTCAGTCGCAGCGGCAGCGGCTCTGTGGCTCTGAGCTGTGGGCTGCACCCTCCACTAACTAAAGGAACTAAAATCAATTATGCTGTAGACGTGTATTCCTGCATAGTAGCATGTAACCGCAATATCATTACACCCCATACGAGACGAAAAGGTTGTTTTTACCAACTACGACATTTGGAAGTAATGTAAAGGATCCAGAGAGAAACTACGGAACGAACAACGTTTTTAGTGCAATGTACAAAACTGAATGTTACCGTCCAACAAACTATACATCGAAAAGTAACAACATTATCCCCAAACTATTCGTTGATGGCATTGTAATTGCAACGTATTGTTAAAATATCATTGACACGTAGTGGATGGAGTCGAGTTATTCTATCAAGATATCAGGTTCCCTGCCGTACCGAAAGTGCGTTGACTAGCTGCATTTGAGGCGGGCACACAAAATACTCTTTTTATCAATACAGCTAGCTTAGGAAAGAGAGTACTGTTGCGTTTCTACCATCGTCGTCATCACCATCAATTCGTGCTAAATAAAGGTCCACCACATTTGTGAATTGCGTCTCGCTCATTTTACAGACCAGCCAGTCCGAAAACATGCACTTCATTCTTTTGGGTGGTGCACCCTGGTGACATTCTTCAGACAGCCCTAAATAAATATAACACAGATGTCACTGAGACACAAGGAGCCCCATAAATTCGAACAGATGTCTAAAGTAAACAATTGAAACAAGAGGATTTAAAATAGGTAGAGGATGTATGAGCATTATACGGACATATTACCCTGACGACGGAAGAAAGCGCGGATCCTATATATTGCACTAGGGGTTGCATGCCTTCTTTATTATACAGGTAAAAAAGACGACAGTGGCAGTGGGGTATATATGAATGCTGCAATTGGAAAAATCCCCGTTAAGGACTCACTCGGAAAAGGTAGAGGCGCAGCTTAAAAACTAAAAAAAAAAAAAAAAAATGTTCAAATGCTTGTAAATCTATCTGACCAAACTGCGTGGTCATTAGTCCGTAGCTCACAAACTACTTAAAGTAAGATAAACTAACCTAAGGACAACACACACACACCCATGCCCCAGGGAGGACTCGAATCTCCGACGGCGAGCAACCGCGCGCTCCGAGGCGAGGCACCTTAGACCGCTCGGCTACTACACCGCGGCAGAGGCACAGCTACCACGCACAGTGCCAAAATGCTACGGGAATATGTATTAACGGTGTTCAACAGACTGAGATGCACAAACCTAACCTAATGGGTGTACATCAATATCGGAGCATTTAATATCAATATAAAAGACGGACAAAGTATTCTAGGACGTGAGAGTGATAAGAGGAATGAATATAAAATACAATCATTTCCTCGTTAACACCTATCACTAAATAGGCAATAACAGCCCACAAAATGGGAACAAGGAATAAACAATATGGAAAACTCATTTAGTAAATAATCTTAGCACAGAAACTTTATATTAATCACGTATAATAATCTATATAATAAAATAACCTATGGGTACAGACTACAAAATGCGAAACTGAATGGCTAGTTCAACTTGATCGAGAGAACAGCTTTCGAAGCAACCGGGAAAGGAAACAATCCAAAGTAATAAAGTGCTTACCTGGAACCGAAATTTCATCCCAAATTGGACACACAGCATTGAACGTCTCATTCCTCTCTGTAACGGACATCACAAATGTTGCTATTCTGTGCAACGTCTGAAGTGCCACTTTCTCTTCCATGAGCCGGAGACAACGCTCTTTGAGCTATCGTAGCACCTACAATAACATAAGGTAATACGAAAGATGTATCATATCGCTAAATACCAGTGACATTACTACTGGTGCTTGGAACTCACTATAATTTGCATTCGCTAGACGTGCACCGCATAGTAAAGAGGAAAACTGGATTGGCAAAACTGCAGCCATAACACAACAAACTGAATTGTAAGGGTTCTTCGAGCACGTCAGCTGCTTCTTTGAATGGCTTCAAAAATGTTACGAGCTCATTCGAGTTTCGTTGTTGTAACCATTTAGTTTCTCAGAGACGCCTTTGCCACAAGTGTTTCCACGATTTTGTCGTACTGGGTAACTACAGCATTCTAAATAAGCTATTCCAGTCTCGGTTTCTTGCTTCAGGCTTTTCTCTAACGCATTCACGTCACCAGGTTCTTTTTCTTTCTCATGTAACGGACGGTGTCTTTGGTGGCGTTAATCGTGGAATAAACCACTGGAACCTCTATCTTCCTGAAAAAAAAAAAGAGTTGGTTTCTCGTAAGATCTCACGACTATTTTTGGTGGAAGGAATTTGTCGCTAGACTTGTATTTTTGTACATTTTATGTTTTTGATAGGATATCATTTCTTTTTATAGGTAGTCCTTTTCTGTAATTTTTTGTACATCAGCCACGGATTTTCTTAAAATCCATTCCCTGTCTCTTTGGTTTGGTTTGGTTTGATGTAACAGTATTTGGAAAGTCCGGAAAGTCGATTACATTGTTATTGACATGTAGTTGACAGGTTTTAGTACGTATCCCTCATAAAGCGAACATTTCGTTGCCATCATCTGCACACTACGTCACCGTAAGCAAAATTTAGAACTCTAAAATTTAGAGGTCTGCACCTCGCTCGATTGCTCGCTCGAATCGCGTGTTACATGTTGTTCTATGACAGCCCGACAGGTGTCGGTACTGCAGCTTGCGGCAAGGCGCGTGGCTGCGCTCGACTTCCTCCACGCTCGTTCGAGCGCGGCACGCTCGACCGGCCCGACCGTCCACACTGCCCGCTCGCCACTCGGTCGCCCACCGCAGCGCCACTCGAGTACAAGGAGAGTGTCGGGAGCAAACTAGACGCTACAGAATAAATCCTGACTGCGAAATTTGTAATACAAGTTATTATACCTGATTAATATAAAGTTTCTGTGCTAAGATCATTTACTAAATGAGTTATCCATGATCATTCTTTCTTTCTTGTTCCCATATTGTGGACTGTTAGTCTCTGTTTAGTGGTAGGTGTTACTTGCCGTCTTAACGAGAAAATGATTGTATTTTATATCCATTCCACTTATCAATCTTTAAGTCCCGGAATACTTTGTCCGTCTTTTATATTGATATTAAATAAACGATATTGATGTATACCCGTTAGGTTAGGTTTGTGCATCTCTCTCTGTTGCACCCCATGAATACATATTCCCGTAGCATTTTGGCTCTGTGCGTGGTTGCTGCGCCTCTACCTTTTCCGAGTGAGTCCTTAACGGGAATTTTTCCAATTGCAACATTCATATATCCCCCACTGCCACTGTCGTCTTTCTTAACTATATAATAAATAACGCATACAAGCTTTTGTGCAATCTATAGGATCCGCGCTTTCCTCCGTCATCAGGGTCATATGCCGGTCTAATGCTCATATATCCGGTACCTGTTTTAAATCCCCTTATTCCAATTGTTTACTTTACACAGCCGTACGAATATATGTTAATTTTTAATTTAATGTTTGTTAAGCTTATGGGACTTAACTACGGGGTCATCAGTCCCTAAACTTACAAACTACTTATGAACTACTTACGAACTAGGACGGCACAAATATCCATGCCCGAGGGGGGATTCGAACCCCCGACCGTAGTGGCCGTGCTGACCGTGACTGGAGCGCCTCAGTCACCTCGGCCACCGCGGCCGGCACGAATATATGGTGCTCCTGCTGTTTCAATGATATCTGTATTATATTTATTTAGGGCCGTCTGAAGTATTTCACCCGGTTGCACCAGCCAAAAGAATGAACTGCATGTTTTCGGAATGCCTGGATAAGAGATCGGCCTAGGTACATTGCAGGGGAATGACAATTAGGGGGACAGGTACCCATAAAGTGATCAATTTTTTGTGCTCAAAAATTGTTTTGATTTAATCGAAGTTGAATCTATGAAATTTGTCTTTTATCAAAAGATACATTCATAAGTCATTACAATAGCTTCACTAATCTCTAAGTTATCGCCATTTTTCTATTTTAGCCCCAATTTTGAAGGGACCGTTTCACCCCTTAAATATGTTTCTCCGCCGCTAAAAAAATACGTGTCCCATAGTTTCTCATGTATTATAACATACGAAAATTTCATAAAAATTGGAGAGTGACACTTGGGTAGGTTTCCTTATGAGTACAGCGGCAGCACTACGCTGTGCGGCTTGTGCCCGCCCCGCCCCGCGTAGCCTCGTTCGAGTGTCAACACGCTCGCTGCGAGCGTAACACACTCGCCGCGCCACTGCCGAGCGTTGCGCACTCGACCGAGTACGAGCGAGCGAAACCGGCGATTTGCAGACCTCTACTCTAAATGTTACGAGCTCTTTCGATTTTTGTTGTTGCAACCATCTCGTTTGCCACGATTTTGTCGCACTGGCTAACTACAGACTGCTGCGACCAACACCTTTCGCAGTCAGGAGGTAATCTATAGCATCTAGTTTGCTCCTGACACTCGCCCAGGACTCGAGTTGACACGACGTGGCGTTTCATTAAACTTAATGATTTCCTTAAAGATTTCCAGAACAGGAAATATACAATGTTTGGAGCATGTCTCTTTCTATGCAGATGACTGGCAAGTTAGGGGATCCTACAACACAACATAAATTTCCTTTGGGTGAACACATCAGAATGATGTACATTTGTTTAGTGAATTTATTGATTATTATGGTTAGAAATACACAAATAAAACACTAGTCATTACTGTTTTACAAATTGGACTTACGTTGCTCTTAAAGGTTTATTTCGGGTTTTCTGAAAGGCAAAATCCTCTATAATGTCTTCAAAGTCCAACTGTTGAAGGACTACACTTTTTACGCACATGATTGACAAATTAGTAAGTCGTTGCTGTAGCATAGTCGTTTGATTCTCTTTAACTGGAAAATGAACGCTCTCCACTGCAATTGGTTACCATTAGACAAAGAAATATCCGGGTAGCAACTTCTACATTCGGGAAGCTTCCTTCTATCTTATCTGCTTTTATTAAAGAATTTAAGGATATATACTTAGCTCTGGAGATTCATTTGGAATGTTTTTCAAATACTGTTTTAAATGAAAACATTCCGATAAAAACTCATCAGCATTAACGCCTGTGTGATAAAATTCTGCAAACTCTTTGCACCTATTTCTCAACTGTTCAGAATCGATTTGTTTTAACTGAGAATGGAAACTAAAATGTTTGCTAACTTTCTCGTATGCTTCTGAACGTCGTTTCAAACTAGAATCCAATGTTTAGATTATAGGCAGAAAAACGTCTACACAAAATTTTTCTTTTGCAGTCAGCTGGACAGTCTCTAACAAATCTTCGGAAAAAGTGGTGTGCTTGCTGCAAATTCTCGTCCTTTGTGAATTACCCTTATAGTCAGCACTTGTATTTTTCTCTTTGGCTGAAGATTCATACTTATCGAATCTACTGCATGTAGAACTGATGAAATTGGAAATGGATGCAAAAAGTTTTATTGCAACGTCTATTTTGACGGTACTACTTTGTAAACTTACATTTGTGTTGATAGTTCTCAAACGGTCATCCCATATCTCCGTTAGGAGAATGGTTCGAGTTTTTCATTTTCTTGCATTTTCTTCATTTGTTGTTTCCACGAGCAGACCATCTGGTTTCTGACAGGGACTTCCGACCTTATTTGCACCTAAACATCCTTTCAAAACTTTCCATCGAATGTTCGAAGCAGAAAAAGAAGTGAACAATTTTTGGACAAACTGGAAGTATGCTATGGCTTCAGAAACATGCAGCCGCCTGAACACCTACTAAATTTAGTGAATGTGTGGCACACGGTACAAAAATAGCAAATTCACATTTTCTTTTACTCTTGGCTGAAGACCTGAATACTTTCGAGCCATATTTGCTGCATTATCATAGCTCTGTCCGCGGCAATCTTTTACTGAAATGTCAAAGCTATCCAAAAACTTCATAACAGTATCTTCTATACTTTGAGCCGTATGCTCCTCCAAGGGCAAAAATTGCAAAAATGTTTCAACAGGCTGGCTATCTTTTACGTAACGACGATGAAAGTTAGCTGGGCAACATGGGAGAGATCTGGCGAGGTATACGTTTAATGAATAGTACTTGTCTGCTTTTAATTCGTTGACAATCTTCTTTAAAACTTATTGTACATTACATTAATAAATTCATTGCAAATTTTATCAGACAAATATGATGTATTTCCTTTGTCACGATTACCATACTTTCGTATATGATCAGCAAGAAAAGGGCCAAATTAGTTTATTAATTCTAAGCATCCCAAATAATTTCCATTGTTTTCAGACCCCAATATAGCATTTTCTCCACGAAACCCTAGTCCCCTTGACCCCAAAAATTTCACAACTACAACAATTCTTTGCAATATGCTCCACCAATAGTTGACCTCAGCATTAAACTGGGAAAACAGTCCAGTATCAACTCGTCCAACAACTTTGCTTCTTGCATCATAATTCATCATTGATTCGCCGTGCTGTAAGCTCTTCTCAAACTCCTTTATAAGTTTTTTCTTTTTACATGCTTCCAATCTTTGTATCCCCTGGAAGAACTCAAATTATTGCCGACAGTGTTATTGAATAGACGGCAGCAATAACAGACACAGATACAGAAGCCACTTTCTTTCCACACACTCACTGTTCGTCGATTTGCTAGTGAAAACAATCCTAGTTAATTTTCTGGTTTTTGTTTTACCACTTACATCAGCAAAATGTGTAATGGTTTCTGAGAAGTCGCTATTTTTGTTTTGGACAAACTCTGGGCCCTTCTGAATACAAATATTACGGACTTCTTCCGTCAAAATTTCATCACAGTACTTACCAGCGTCGTTAGATATTTTCTACAACGTACTCCAGTTTGGTGAATACATGTGGCTTGTGATGGAAGAAGCATGTTGTGAAGTGTGGGCAATTGTTTTCATAACTGGTACTGATGAACTCGAAACAGAAACGTTATCCTCTATGTTAAATACAGACACCGTTTCTAAGCTTTGAGATTTAGAGATATCTTTAGTTGCTGAGGTAGAAGAATCACTCTGCCTGTTAGTTTCGACAGTGAAAAATGAAGTAAGTTTAGGTAGTCTGCTGATAGTTTCTTTTTGAATTGCAAGTTTTTTTCTGTCTTCTGAACCACTTAAGTATGTACTTTTTGACATTGTTGAAAGACACTACAAAAATATCAAGTAGACACTGAAAAACCAGCTATATTACATAGGGGGAAAGATGAAATGCCATTTTGGCTAAATACTCATAATGATATGCAGTGAAACCTCGTTTATACGTTTTTGTAGGAAGATTCTAAAATAAATGTACAAGTGAGATTAATGCTAAAATGAAATTTTAAATACTGCGCTCGAAATAGGTTTGTTAGCTGTATGCTTTTGTCGAAAGCAAATCTGTAGGCATTCTTCCAAATCTGAAATCCTTCCTTTATCACCGTTTGGCCCAATTTTCAAAGCATTGGATCTTATGTGTGTTTCATTGGCAAGGATAGTAGTTACGGTAGAGTATGAGATTATGAGACCTTTTCCGTTGCTCACTAGGATTTCTTTTGCACTTCCACAATTACTTTGCTTGGTCATCATCTTTAATTTTTTATGAACTGTTCATTTTCGCGTGTTTGAACATTGGAAACTACTGTACTCTAAAATATTGAGTTCACCCTTTACAAAAAGTCTCCTGGTTCGAGCCGGCCGCGGTGGCCGAGGGGACTGAGGCGCTCCAGTCACGGTCTGCACGGCCACTACTGTAGGGGGTTCGGAATCCCCTGTCGGGCATGGATATTTGTGCCGTCCTACATCTCCTAGTTCGAATAATTAGCTCTACCATCAAATGCCACTGCTCTGTACACTAGAGATGGGTCGTGCGCGAACGATCGGGCCGAATGGAACGGTTCACAAGAGTGAACGGAAGGGCCGAGGAACTGGTTAGAAGGAACGTTCAGTTCGGCGGTCCCGGTCGCATGGCCGTTCCCGTTCCAGCTCTAGGGTGGCCGCGCGGTGGAACGGTGGAACGTTGAAGTTCCAACTCAGTATCGAGCTGTCTATTGTTTTTACTACGGTGAAGCAGCATGCTCTTTGCTATGGAAGGAACAGCGATTTATACCGGTGCTCCATCGACTGTAGGGAATTAAGCAGTCAACAATGCGAAGATTGGTTTGAACACCACAGTGCTTTACTAGGCATGGTCCTGTTTGGAGGTGGTATGCCGTTGCCTTCCTCCGACCTTCTAACTGACTTACCCAGCCAGTTATAGGGGGACCTACAGTTTAACGTGGGTTCCGAACCACGGTGCTACTCGGTATTTTTCACATGAGCAATACTGCCAGAGGTGAAAGAAGTGGAAAGTGACAGATAAAAATCCTAGAACCTGGCGGGGATCGAACCCGCGACCTTTGGATTTGTAGTCTGACACTCTACCACTGTGCAACCGAGGCGTAAAATGTGTAACACGGTGTTGGTGAATACAGAGCCAATGCTACTTGTTTGCAATTGCGACAGTTATGAAAACCATAGACATTGACAACTGGATAAAAAAAAGGAACGGTAAACGATTGGAAAGGAACGGTTCCAAATAAGAAAAGATTATCAGTGAACTAGGTTCCGTAAATGAATGGATTTACCCGTCGCTAGTGGCCAGTACTGTGTGTGATTGCTGGACCCCATTACACTCTGCGGCGCTCATGTATTTCCACGTCTCGTGACGTCAGCGCCTGCCTGCCCGCTGCTTAGCCGGTAATCAGCAGCCCCGTTTGGCGTCGTGTGAAGGCCGCTATTGGATACAATGTTCCGCCAAGTTATATGTGAAACAGACTGCCACAAGGTCTACTACTAAAGTAGTAGCTGTTTTTGAAATACGTACATACTACTGTTTGTAAACAGTACAATGTAAGCAATCAACGACGCGTCCAAACAGCTCTGGAGCCCACACCAGCGTTCAAATTTCGCTCGCTAGAGGCCGCCCCTCAACTATCGGCTTGGACGCCTCGTTTGTTGCAATCATTTTACATCCCAAGAATTTTTGTACCTTATTTAAACAATACATCCAACTTTAATGTAAACTAAATTGAATACAATTGGCCTTAAGCTAAATTATTATACTTCCTGTATCAAAATTTTAAATTGACGACACGCCCACTTTTCACATAGCCTCATTGGCCGCTATATGTTCCGTTTTGTATCCTAACTGACATTTATAATATTTTACTATTGACCTTTACATTTTATCAACTAATGTTTAGAATTTCATGCTTGCAATGATGTAATGTTTATATCAGAACACATCAGAACATGCCGATTATAATGTTTTGGAATGTTAAATACGACACGCCCATTTTTCTCATGTCGCCATTGGGCAACAAAAGTTTTAAATTCTCTGAGTTCTATTGTTGTAATCACTTGACGTTGCTTTCTCTATGGCATAACGTAAGTTTCCTTCTGCTTTTGTACAGTACCTTTTTACATATATAACATTCTGTCTTGTACCATGTAATTCTTGTAAACGTAGTGTTACAAATTATATGCAGGACTGTCACACTTGAAAATGGCCTAACATAGAGGTCGAAACCGGTAGTGTGGGCTTAGATAAAGCACCAATAAATGCAACTGGAGCTGGAGTTTCATTAAAATACTACTAAAGTGTCACCGTGTGTTCTGTATCTAAGGCATGCGATAATAATTACGATTTTGCACGCAGACAGCAAATCAAGTCAATTGCCACACCATATATGACACATTTCGGGACAATTTCTGGGTCTTTATAATGAATAAGTGCGACAAAAAATTAGTTTAAAAAGTCATTGCCTAGGAGAAAGGAATGTGTTTCCCGGGGCCCCCATCAGGCTGGGGCCTGTGCCCCTTGTGCCTCTATGGTAGAGACAGTACTGTGCACATCTGACCGCACTCCATCTTCACTGTTAAAACACCCAGGGTAATTTACCTGATAGTGACATTTGTCGATACTTAGTATGAGATGTGCGGTCTGTTATTTATCAAATACTTCTTTTAGGCAGTTCACATGTACTTTTAGATGCCATCCAAGTAGACCATGCATTTCGTCAGATTCAAACTTTGAACAAGTGCTGAAATAACGTAGGTGAATTTGAATACCCAAGAGGCATTCTGTGGTGCTGATAATGACTGGGCATTACTGTAAAAACTGTTTTAGGGCTCTCTTTTCGACAAATTTCAGTTTGATCATATCCGTGCCCTAACTTCATTGTGGAAAATACATTGCCCTAGTTTACCCAAAGTGTCGGTATTTGGAAATGTAGTAGTTTCCTATGGCCATTTAAATATCTGCAGTTGTAATAATAGCATTATTTCTACTTCAGTCAGGCGACTTTTCAATTATAATTATAATAATTGCTGACTAAGAAATGTGCAGTTATGCCCTCTGCTACCTGCTGATCTGTCAACTGTTCTATCAGTGGGTAGAGGGCATTGGTAATGTTCTTCAAATGATTGTTAAGCTTAAGGGACTTAACTGCGGGGTCATCAGTCCCTAAACTTACAAACTACTTATGAACTACCTTATACTAAAGACGACACAAATATCCATGCCCGAAGGGGGTTCGAACCCCCGACCGTAGCGGCCGTGCAGACTGTGACTTGTGCAATACCCATAATTGCTCACTGGAATACAGTACTGAGTTGTGACTGTGGTCAGCGGTGTTCCTTCTGAATCAAACAAATCTTCATATTGTGCCAACTTGTTTATACAAGCAACAGTGTAAAGTTTCTGTGGTAGTGTTATTTGCTCTTTTCTGATACTATTAGTTGTTGTTACTTGATTTGTAGAGACTGAGGTTTGTTGATTGCTGTAGTTAAGAGGTACTTCCTACTTATTTTGTAGAAACTTAACTTCATAACGTAGACGTCTAGTTTTTCTTAACAAATTATTGTAAAATTTTACCATGAGTGAAAAGTGTGGGCTCTGTCGTAGGTTCGTGCGTAGTGGGCTGCAGTGTGGGATTTGTAGTAAGTATTTTCATGGGGGGGAGTGCAGTGGGGAAGACAGTGGGCATTGTGGGGAGGTTCTCTCTTGGAACTGTAGGATTTGCAGCAGGAATAAGTTGATAGAGGAGCAGGAGCGTTTGATCTGCGCCCTTCAGGTGCAGTTGAAAAACGCTGAAGAGGAACTAGGTAGGTTGAGGAGGGGAAGGGGGGCTGGGGAATGGGAACTGGCAGTTGGCAAGAAGGTAGCTAGGAGAAGGTATTCAGATAGCTTTACATTGCAAGTTGCAAATAGGTTTGACCAACTGTCAGAGTTGAGTGGAGATGAACCTCCTGTAGCTGTAGGTGTAGGAAGTACGCAGCAGACCCCAGCTTTTGGTAAGCCGAAATCTGTAGAGAGGTCTCTTAGGAAGAAGAAGGTTCTGCTGCTAGGTAGTTCTCATGGCAGAGGTGTTGGCCAACAGTTGCAGGAAGTACTTGGGAGTGAGTACCAGGTCACCAGCATAGTGAAGCCTAGTGCAGGGTTAGATCAGGTCACTTGTAACATAGGGGACTTATGTAGGAATTTTTCAAAAGAGGATCAGGTAGTTATAGTGGGTGGGGCCGGGAACAGTCTTGATAGGGACGGGGAATATGATATAGGTGGTGATCTTGAAAGGATAGCAAATGAAACTGGTGGCACGAATGTGCATTTCGTGCAGCTGTTTCAGCGTCATGATAGGCCTTGTCTTAATACGGCTGTCAGCCGTCTTAACATGGGGCTTGAAAAGGCGCTGATGACGGAGGGCATGGATCACTTTGCAGTGGTGCCAGTTGAAACTATCCAAAGGTCGGATTTTACTAGGCACGGTCTGCACCTCAATAGGTATGGGAAGGGGAGGTTGGCAAAGCTCATAGGTGACAGTGTAGTAGGGGGTGGGGGTTTCACTCATGGAAAAATTCCTGTAGTAGTTGGTGTTAGGGCTGCACCTTTTTTAGACTGAAGACAGCTGATAGATATTCCTGCTTAAAGGAAGTCCCTCTAAGAAATGAACCACCTTTGACAAAGTCTAAGAATATAAGTAATAAGGGAATTACTGTTTTTCATCAAAATATACAGGGTATCAGAGATAAAGTTAATGAAATGCTTATTGATACTGATTCTGACATTATTGGCATTTCAGAGCACTTTTTAAGTGGTGTGACAATTCAGAGACTTCCTTTGCCAGGATACAGGTTAGCTGCCTTTTACTCTAGGAGTTCCTTGCAGTGTGGGGGAGTGGCCATGTATGTAAAAAACGATTTTTCATCGGAGTCAATCGATTTTTCTAAACACTGCACAGAACAGATATTTGAATGTTGTGCAGGAATTGTTAATGTTAATGGAACTAAACTAGTAATAGTTGTTATTTATAGATCCCCTGACTCAGATTTTAAAATGTTTCTGCCCAAGCTGGAATTGGTTCTGGGTTCACTGTATAGGAAGAATAAAAATTTAATTGTGTGTGGAGATTTCAACATTAATTGTGTAGGTGATAGCTCAAGGAAACGTCAGCTGTTAGATCTATTTAATTCCTATAACATGATGCAAACAGTATTTTTTCCAACGAGAGTGCAAGGAAATAGCAGTTCTACCATTGACAATATTTTTGTTCATTCTTCATTGTTAGAGGGGCACTCTGTCAGCAGAATAGTAAATGGCCTATCAGACCACGATGCCCAACTTTTAATTCTAAAAAGTATTTGTTCTCAAACAAATGTTAAACATAAATATCAACTACTCAGAAAAGTTAATCCAGTTGCAATTGAGACCTTTTTAAGCCTAATTAAGGAACAAGAATGGCAGGATGTTTATAGTGCTGATAATGCAGATGATAAATATAATGCTTTTCTGAAGACATTTATTATGCTATTTGAAAGTTGCTTTCCACTAGAACGCTCAAAACAGGGTACTTTCAGTAACAGACAGCCAGGGTGGATGACAAAGGGGATAAGAGTATCATGTAGAACTAAGCGGGAGTTGTATCAAAATGTTAGAAGCAGTCAGAATGAAGATGCAGTAGCTCATTACAAACAGTACTGTAAGGTTCTGAAAAATTTCATTAAGAATGCAAAAAGTATGTGGTACGCAAAAAGAATAGCAAACTCTCGGGATAAAATTAAAACTATCTGGTCAGTCGTGAAGGAAGTGTCTGGTCAGGAGCAGCAGGTAGAAGATATAACGTCAGTGCGTAGTAGGAATGTTTCTGTTACTGACAAGTTAGATATATGTGCAATATTCAATAATCACTTTCTGAATATAGTAGAGGAACTAAACAAAACTCTAGTTTCTACAGGTAATCATATAACGTTTTTAGAAAATGCGTTTCCGAGGCTGTTGCCTGAAATGATCCTTCATGATACTTCCATAGGTGAGATTGAGTCAATAATTAAATCACTAAAGACTAAGGACTCTTGTGGATATGATGGGGTATCTAGCAGAATTCTTTTACTGTTCTCCATATGTTAGCCCAGTACTAAGCCATATTTGTAATTTTTCCTTTCGGAATGGTCAGTTTCCTAACAGATTAAAGTACTCAGTAGTGAAACCGCTTTATAAAAAAGGTGAAAGGGATAATGTAGATAACTATAGACCTATTTCTATGCCATCGGTTTTTTCCAAAGTTATTGAAAAGGCTGTATATTCAAGATTAATTGATCATTTCAGTTCACATAATTTCCTGTCAAACGTACAGTTTGGTTTTAGAAGTGGTTTAACGACCGAAAACGCTATATTTTCGTTTCTCTGTGAGGCACTTGATGGGTTAAATAAGAGGCTACGGACATTAGGCGTCTTCTTTGATTTAACAAAAGCGTTTGATTGTGTTCATCACAAAATATTGTTGCAGAAGTTGGAACATTATGCAATACGGGGAGTAGCCCACAACTGGTTCACCTCTTACTTTAATAATAGACAACAGAAGGTAAGTCTCCGCAATGTAGAAAATGGCTATGACGTGCAATCCCAATGGGGCACAATTAAGTATGGGGTGCCCCAGGGGTCTGTTTTGGGACCATTGCTGTTTCTTATTTATATAAATGATATGCCTTCGAGTATAACAGGTGATTGTAAAATATTTTTGTTTGCTGATGATACCAGCTTGGTAGTGAAGGATGTTGCTCGTAATATTGACACAGTATCAAATAATGCAGTTCAAGAGATAAGTTCATGGCTAATAGAAAACAAGTTGATGTTAAATCACAGTAAAACTCAGTTCTTACAATTTCTAACACATAATTTGACGAAATCTGACATTATGATTACACATAATGGGCATGTGATAAGTGAGACTGAACAGTTCAAATTTCTAGGTGTTCATATAGACAGTAAGCTATCATGGAAAGCCCATGTTCAGGATCTTGTTCCAAAACTAAATTCTGCTATATTTACCATTAGAACAATATCTGAGATAAGTGATTTTTCAACACGAAAAGTAGTCTATTTCGCTTACTTTCACTCACTTATGACGTACGGCATTGTTTTTTGGGGTAACTCGCCTGATGCAAAAAGGATATTTCTGGCTCAAAAACGGGCGGTTCGAGCAATATCTGGTGTAAGTTCGCGAACGTCATGTCGACCCCTTTTCAGTAGTCTGGGAATTTTGACTCTGGCGTCACAATACGTTTTTTCTTTAATGTCGTTTGTTGTTAATAATATCAGCTTATTCCCACGAGTTAGTAGCTTTCACTCGGTGAATACTAGACAGATGTCTAATCTACATTTGCACCGCACCACCTTAACACTTGTGCAGAAAGGGGTGCAGTATTCTGCGGCATCCATTTTCAATAAGCTGCCACAAGAACTTAAGAATCTTAGCACTAATCCACATGCTTTCAAATCTAAATTGAAGAGTTACCTCGTGGCTCACTCCTTTTATTCTGTCGAGGAACTCCTAGAAAAGTTAAACAATTAAGCTAATTTATTTTTTCTTTATTGATTCTTTTCACTTTTTCTATTACCATTATTGTGTAACAATTAATGTATTGACTTGTTCCATGACCATGGAGTCTTACTCCTGAAGTGGGTCCTATGGAACAGAATAAATAAATAAATAAATAAATAAACTCCATGACTGATTGTTCGTTACCCTTCAAACGACAAGCTTTTCTTTGCCACGTAAGTGCGCCGACTGTTTTACCTTACCTCGTTAACTGTTATTGCCCTGTTGATGTGTTTTTGATCGATTATTGCTAGCGTGACTGTCATAAAACCCTTTAAGTTCAAATGTTTGTTAATCTTATGGGACTTAACTGTGGGGTCATCAGTCCCTAAACTTACAAACTACTTATGAAACAAGTTATACTAAAGACACCACAAATATCCATACACGTGGGGGGTTCTAACCCCCGACGGGGAACGACAACGCGCATCGTAGCATAGCGCCTCAATAGGCTCTGCCGCTGCGCCGTGACAAAATCATTTAGCAAGATTTCTCCATCTGGAATCTATTGGACCGTAAGCTAACCGTTTCTTGTCCTTTAATGCAGTATACATCTTCATATAAAACAATGCTTCTTGTCTAGTACTTCATTGTTAGATAGCGGTTCTACCACACACAAAACTTCCGGTGAAACACTGACGTCTACTGAAACACAAAATAGCTTTCCTATACCTGTCCACACTTTGTAATATAAAAGAACTTGTAATGCAGATATACACAATTCATTTGGGACAATTTTAGCAAAGCGTTTACCTTGTGAACATAGATATATTCAAAACTGTCCTTCCCATTAAATCTAATTCCTGTTGATTTCAGTCATTTACTGCCAAAGTTCGTTTTTTATGTGATGCCTAACTAGAAAGTCTAATGCAAATTTGTTAACAAAACTCTTGTCCTACAGTTGGCAAAACCTTCATTTACTTTCGAAAAACTGTATTTCCTACCTTAATATTTAGGTGGGTTGTCCCCAAAGAATCTCTGTTGTCATCCCCTATTGTACACAACTTATATCTGTGTGGCGCTTTCAGTCTCCTCTTGCAACGAGGTAAAGACCGACAACCGAAACGAGTATGCCAGTCTCCACTACAAATTTACACTTTTAAGCACTAACCCAAGCTGTCAAGGAAAAACCTGTCTCTACGTTTGCCTTCACAAACCTATGGTTCTGTGATTTGCTGCGAATGTCTTCCAATGGAATAAACGACAGTCTTGGTGTGTAATGTCCCATTTTAAGTGTCCTGTTTCTTAGCCCTATGTCCTTAGCTCTGACAATTATAGCAATAGATTTTAAATGGAGTTTTTGAGTCTCAGCTGGTTGTAGGTGTTGATACATCATGAACATATTAAAATTTGTGGTGGGACGGGATTCGATCCCGGGACCTTCTGCATACTAGGCAGTTGCCCTAATCCAGTACTCCAACCCAGATACATGGGTTAACAGCCCTGTAAGGACTATCAAAGCATGTACCCCGCCCAACTGAAACACTGATATGTCCTCCATTCGACCGCTGTACTCTATGGATTTCAGCAGGCCCTGTATCCCATCAGCATTCCGGAACTCGTGTGAATTCGCGCTGAAAAAGCATCTCTTCTTTTGGACATGTCCGAAATATTGTTAATTGTGATCTACCTAGGCGAGGTATGATGCTTCTTTCAGTGCGGATTAAATAGCAAGTGCCGCAATTCCTAATTATAGCAATGTGATTGACGACATTGTGTCTTCAAATGCCCTTGTTTACCACAATGGTGACATTATTTTACCGATATAAATATCCGTGAACACTTAGGTGTCACACTATCTTCTTTTCTCTTTGCCTTTATCCTACATTCACAGGTTGTTGTGGTTATTTCTGATTTGTTATGTTGGTTAAGAAGTGGCCAGATGCCCTTCATGCCACCACTCCATCACCTCCCCAGGAGGAAACTAATTACATGCAAATATTATTAAGTAAGAGTTGTGGAAAGATATAATTCATTACAAAGAGGGTAGTGATAATCTGTAGAGTAAAACAACAGCAGTATCGTACATTTGACAAATGAATGTCACAAGTGTAGGCATACTTGAGTGGTGTTCGGCCGTGGCGGAGCGGCCGAGCGCACTGAGGTGCTATGTTACGATGCGCGAGGCCGTTCCACGTCGGGGGTTCGAATCCCCTCTCGGGCTTGGATGTTTGTGCCGTCTTTAGTGTAAGGTAGTTCATAAGTAGTTTGTTAGTTTAGAGACTGATAACTGCGCAGTTAAGTCCCTTAAGCTTAACAAACATTTCACGGTAAATAAGTCAACTTTACAGGCCATAAATGCAATTAAATACCTAGGAATTACAATTGCGAATAACATTAAATGGAAAGAAGACATAGAAAGTTCCGTAGAGAAGGATAACCAAAGGCAACATTTCATTGGCAGAACACTTAGAAGATGCAACAGTTCTACTAAAGAAACTACCTACACTACACTTGTGCGTCCTAATTTGCAGTATTGCTACAGATTGTGGGACCCCACCAGGTGGAATTGACGGAGGACATAGAGAAAGTTCAGAGAAGGGCAGTTAGTTTTGTATTATCGCAATATAGAAGAGAGGATGTCACGAAAATGATGCACGAATTGGGGTGGAAAACATTAAAGGAGCCGGCCGCGGTGGCCGAGGGGACTGAGGCGCTCCAGTCACGGTCTGCACGGCCACTACGGTCGGGGGTTCGAATCCCCCCTCGGGCATGGATATTTGTGCCGTCCTTAGTTGTAAGTAGTTCATAAGTAGTTTGTAAGTTTACGGACTGATGACCCCGTAGTTAAGTCCCATAGACTCTACAAACATTTGAACATTTCATTAAAAGAAAGGGATTATTAGTTGCGGCGAGATCTATTTTCAAAGATTCTTTCACCAACTTTCTCCTTCGAATGCGAACTTATTTTGTTAGCACCCACGTACAGAGGGAGACATGATCATTATAAAAAAAATAAGAAAAATCAGGTCGAAAATAGAAATATTTAGTTACTCCTTTTTACCGCGCGCTATTAGAGAATGCCGTGTGCTTAAATATGATTTGCAGAGTAATTATGTGGATGTAAAGCCCATCAAAATTTAAACTGACGCCGGCCGCGGTGGCCGAGGGGACTGAGGCTCTCCAGCCACGGTCTGCACGGCCACGAATCCCCCCTCGGGCAAGGATATTTGTGCCGTCCTAGTTCGTAAGTAGTTCATAAGTAGTTTGTAAGTTTAGGGACTGATGACCCCGCAGTTAAGTCCCATAAACTATACAAACATTTGAACTTTTTTTTTTAAACTGACGCAGAACCTGGGACTGCCGCGGTGGAGTGGAGAGCGCCTTGCTACGGATCGCGCGTTGCTCGCCGTCGGAAGTTCGGGTCCTCCCTCGGGCGTGGATGTTTGTGTTGTCCCTGGGATAAGTTACTTTCAGTTAGTTTGTAAGCCTAGGGACTGATGACCAACAGAGTTAAGTCCATTAAATTGCAAACATTTGAGATTGATCCTGAGGAGCTGCAAAATCCTATCCTACTAAAATTGTAATGGGATATATTTATCTCATTAAATGATTCTAAATTTACATTTACTTGCAGACGAAGATGTTATGAAATTAGCAAAGTAAGAAACCTGAGCAAACCCACGTCTATCTCATTTATAGTTACTGATTTTATGGTGCAGTTTATACCATTTTAAATGCGAAGCTGTCAAATGAATGAAAGAGTTTGGCCCTTCGCTAACCTGTGCTTATACAAAGTGGTCAAAACAACTGTCCATCGCTGATGTAGTTGGATGTGGGAAAGCGCATAGCAGGCACACTCAGACTTTCTGGTAGTCGCCTCAAAATTCCAACAACAGCAACATGGCTGGCAGACCTAACCACGTCGTAAATCCGCTTATGCCGGCGTATCTCACCGTTCCGGGAAACAGCGCTATCGACCGAACAGCTAACCGGCGGGTTTTGCGTCGCGCTCTCTCTTTGGAAGGCGTGACATCATGCGGTACATCAGCCAGATTACCAGGCTTCTCTCTATGCTCTCGCCTTTAAATATCAGGGGAATTCCTCGCACGGAAGTGTCGGGCTCCCTCTTCTCTGCTTTTTCATCGTAGCTTTATTTCCATCTATATTTTGTGTCTGCTTATAGGTTTGAGCGTTAATTTTACGGATTGCTTCCATTCTGCGTTAAGGGCTCTAGAGAGGTGAAAAATGCGAAAAATATGGAATTTTTGTCTTTTTCATATAAAAATATTTCCCAATTTTCCGATTAATTTGTTTCAAGTGTCACGCATCTACCTTAATTCTAAGTATTTAAAAACAAATATATAAAACGGCCTGCGCTGCTCTTTGTGGGCAGAGTGGAAGATACCGCACCAGAAACAATGCAGGAAGTAGACGTTCAAATGTTTGTAAAGTTATGGGAACTAACTGCAGTGGTCATAGGTCCCTAAACTTACAAACTACTTCTAAAATTACTTATACGAAAAAGGCAACTTGAATATTATTTTGTTACACGAACTTGACAGATGCAAAACTTGAGCATAGTTCACGTTCACCTGTCCCATAGTCGTGGTGTAAGTACAATAAATTGAAAAATACGGGCGAAATGTATGAGTACAAACACAATTTACCTGCAGCGGTTATGGTTAAATTAAGCCAATATTTAGGGAATTATCAAATGGAACATTATTGGGGATATGTGTACATGGAAAAACACAAAGCCGGCCGCGGTGGCCGAGGAGACTGAGGCGCTCCAGTCACGGTCTGCACGGCCACTACGGTCGAGGGTTCGAATCCCCCCTCGGGCATAGATATTTGTGCCGTCCTTAGTCTTAGTTATTTCATAAGTAGTTTGTAAGTTTAGGGACTGATGACCCCGTAGTTAAGTCCCATAAACTTTACAAACATTTTAAATACACAAAATTGCAATGAATGTGTGACTAACCCAAAATGGTTTTTGATGAAATAGAGATTAGGACTAAAACGAGGATGCTTCACAATTCAATCCATGGCTATGATAGACCCTTAAAGAATAAGAAATGCCGAAAGGGCCCAAAATAGTTCTGAGAACTAACTTCAACAGAAAAAAGTGTAAAAAGGAAACTGTTAAATGACACTGAAGACCCTTGCAATCCATCTTATGCAGCTGGGATGTTATATACAGGTAACAGATTTGAAAACTTCGTTTCTCAGATTTATTTTTCTTTTAAATTTTAGGAACGATTTTCAAAAAATATTCAAATGTTTGTAAAGCGTATGGGACTTAACTACGGGGTCATCAGTCCCTAAACTTACAAACTACTTATGAACCAGGACGGCACAAATATCCATGCCCGAGGGGGCATTCGAACCCCCGACCGTAGTGGCCGTGCAGACCGTGACTGTAGCGCCTCAGTCCCCTCGGCCACCGCAGCCGGCGCAACGATTTTCTTTAAAGATGTAATGCATACAGGAATCAAACTACCAAAGGCTGTTTTAATACGAATATCTACTATTTTGAAATGTTTCTTCTGACTTTCATGTCACATACATACATTTTTAAATACTGAAAGTAGTCTGTTTAACAGCCTATGAAAATTTCATCATAAGTAGTTGCCAGAAAAGTGTACCTAAAACTTATATTTTAGCATGGAAAAGATTCTCTCGGTAAAACCGTGGACTGTTTTGTTTTCTACACATTTGTGTAATCCCCGAGCCCACTCGTTAAATGTGGACGCTTTACCAAGAATATCACTCCATATGACATAGATCTTAGCGTTGACCGTTATATGTGACTTGTCATTTACAAGCATGTTTCACTTGACTGAGTCTGACTCAAAGGAGTTGTAGACACTTGTGAGAAGCGACACTTGTGAGGAACTGGAAAGTAGCGACACTTGTGAGAAATCCGGGATGCTAAGGGACCGGCACAGGGTGTGTCGCAAGTGCTGCGCCACCACCTGCTCGGCCACACCTGCCGCTGTGTGACTGAGCGCTCTGCTTGTGCTAGGGTGGGCCGGGCGGCTGCCGAGGGACATTCAGGCCAGCTTACATCATTTCAGAATTTTTTTGGGCACGGAAGAGTGGCCTTAGTCAAATTAGAAATAGGAGCTGACTAATATTTTTTCTGTGATTCTTCAGTTTCTCCCGGCGTATTTGATGATCAAAATATCCACGGGTGTACTGCCGGTCTATAGTGTCCAACGGGCACAATATTTTGTGGATATTTTGATTAATATTTTTTCTGTAATATTTAAATGGATCATAGAAACTGTCATTATTGTTATTTAATTTCCATGCCCTTCATTTTCTACACACATTTGACAACTCTTAGAAAAAAATACATCATGAGCAATACTCAGACATTCGAAAATAAAAGTTTACGAAAAAGCAACTAACCTTCGCCCTGCCAATATAAAGTGGCAATATATAACTATCAAAAAATAATAATAATTAAATGGAACATACAGGTTTAGTTACAACCACAAAGGCAATGGCATGGCAGCTGCTCCTGAAAATGTCTGTATCTCTTTTCATATCTTGTTGTTTTATGCTACAAACTGAAGTCGGAAGTGTGGTTGAATTATTGTACCACTGCATTTCCCTATCGATGTGTCACAACCCGGAACAGGACCACGAAATTAAAACACTAGTTCATGCTAAAGTCTCCTTGTCTAAATTGACAGTTTAGAAACATTATCTTATTCAGTAATCACGGTTTAACAACAGAAAGCGAATTAGAAAACGCAATCTTAAAAGAATCATACAACAGTTATATGTTACAGAGATGTTATAAACATGCTAGTAAAGAATACAAGATGCGTGGAACGTTGTTAAGGTTAATCGTTCTGCTTTTACCCCAGATCACGTGATGCGTGATCCTGGCTTTAACCTACTATTCGAGGCTAATTACATTGTGATCTTTAGTAAACTACGTAGACATTCGAATTCAGTTCCTTTTGCTTATTTTTCGGGTACACGAGAATTCGAAGGTATTCGTGAAGGCTGTATGCCCTGACGGCTGTAATTTCCAACGTGATTATATCAGTTTAAACAGTGTAGCTGCAAAGCGATGTTTTGTAATAACAATAAGATAAATTTATTTTCATACTTTTAGCTATAAAGAAATATTGTAACAAAAATAAGTCGCTGTAATGTGCATTCAGCAATCTATAATATGTCTTTGAGTAATTCATATGCGAGCTGATCGATAATAGGCATGTACATACGCCACTTATCGCAGCTGACGAATATCACATAAACGTCACCCTCTCACAACCCCTCCTCCGGTCGGGTTCACCCCTGTTAAAAAAATAAATCTTTCGTGTACCAATTACAGTGCGACAACCTTTTTCTATTAAAGTAAGATTTTTGCCTTTACATCGTTGCGCCTCATCATAACTTTCAAGCTATGTATGTTTTTATTCAATAAGCGTTTTCTCTGTTCAGGTTCATTCGACCAAACATGTAAATTTTCCATCTCTTGTCGAACAGCACTTTGAAAATGGTCTGAACAAGGCTGCAAGCTTAATAAATATGGCCTACAAACTATCTGTTACCTAATGAAGATGTCAGAGGCTATTGCATAGGCCGCTGTGTATAAAACTGATAACACGTATTTAGTGTACGGTATTAATTAACCATCGATACACATTAGTTGTAAATATACATTGTTTCTAAAGAACATAGATTTAATTTACAAGCATGTATTGTATTTTATATGATTTCTGCAATTTCCAGTTTACGTGCATTTTTAACACCTCCTCCCTTCGAAATAATGAATATTAAGGAAAACACAAATACTGTATCTGAATCATTTTAATGATTGATGCGTGAAGGCAAATCCATACTATACAATCTATATTTTAATTTTGTTCGACTTATTTTTATTTATAAGAATTTATCTTCAGTATGTATGCGGCCTCATAACATGAGAACGGCTCAACATATTGCATTTGTAAACGTTTAAAACTAGGTTTGTATGACAGAAATGTTTGGAAAGGTTGTCCGGAAAATTCGGAAATTCCAGAAAATGTTTCATGGACGTTACCTAAACACTTGAGAATGGTTCAACATACTTAAATTTCTTTTCTTGCATTTGTAACTGTTCGGGCAACGTTTGTGTGAAAGAAAAGTAGCATGTAGAACTAGAAAATTCAGAAAATTCACGCATCCATGTTACTTCGTAACTTCAGAACAGCACAGTCTATTAGGATGATTCTTCGTTGTTGGTTTTATAACTGTAATGACAAGGTTTTTTATGAAAGAAAAGCCTGGTAACGTTGTGCAGATAATTATGGAGTGCAGGAGTGAAAAGGAAATGGACAAATGAAGGTCTAAGAGAATGTTATACGGAAGTGGGAGACACGAAGGAGTTGCAACACATATCCCACTCCCATATTTATTTTGTAACAGCGAAGAATTACTGGGTTTGCTAGTATACAATATCCCCCAAAAATATATGCTATATCCACCACTGATAAACATACATTGGAAGCGAATTATTACACGATATTTTCGCTTTTTTGGCCAAACTGAGGAAAGTCGCATTTTTGCCCCCACGATATCATATCAACCATTAGTTGCAGCACTGTTATGCGTAACACCTTTTTCATTCGTTTTTTTGTTCTGATTAATCTGACATAGGGCATAATTTTCACTCAACCTCGTACTTAACGATGTATTTTACAGAAACTATAGAAACTTTTCCGAGTTTCAAACCCTCACCCAAAATTTTATATGATAAGAGTGGCAACCTTTTACTATACATTAAGAGGAGCCAACTAAAGAATTTGGTCCTCAGTAGAAACTTTTTTCTTTAATTATTTCGAAATAAACATCAATTTTCCTGTACCACGCAGGGAAGTATACTGAGGTCTAATGCGAGTCCTGCTAGTAATTAGCGTTAAGGACTGAAATTTAAATACTGAAATAAGATGTATTCATCGTCCACTCAAACAGACATTGTTTCTAGAATTCTCTACACAAAAATTCTGATTGTGATTGTTAGAAAAGCTATGTCTTTTCAGACTTCATTAGTGAATCCTTTATAATTTGCAAGAGACATTAGCTGACTTTATGGCATTTCTAGAGAACACCACAAGGAGGTAGTCTCTCTCCGTCCCCCATTTAATTTATTTACAGGATTATTATTGATTTATAGTTTTTTCAATAGGACGATCGGCGTGAACTGAACCCCTTTTCAAAATTTACAAGTGTTGCTGTAGCTTCAATCATTTCCTTTTCATTGTAATTTCTGTGCATAGGCCACGCAAGTCAGAAATGATTTTATATTGCCGTCAACTTGGAGTCTTGTAATGGCCTTTGAAACTATCTCATCTGTCTTAATTGCGGACTTCTTTCTCTTTTCCCACCTACGTTTATAACTAGTCGGTCAAATTGATGCCTGTGATATTCTGCGTCTTCTCTGAGAATTTTTACTAAGGAGTAAATATTTCGATGAACCTTCGAAATTAATATGTTTATCCTACGATTCCATCCTTCTCATCATTGTTGGTGCAGTGATGCCTTCCTGCGCTGTTCCATATATCCCTTGGCATGTCTTCTTATCCAGCCATTGTTCAACAAAATAGTCGTAAAAATATTGCAGTTTTTCATTATCTGGCGTGCTCTCCTGAATGCATAACCACCTATGATCTAACATGTCCAGGGGAATGTGAGCCAAAGCGGAACACAATCTTATGTGAAAACGAATTTCTTCGTTTTCCTTGTAGGCAACAACAAGCCGTAATTGTGCACTTGCCTCCACAAGCACTGATGGAAATGGTAGTTGCAGCCATTAATCTTTGCATCAGGAAACAAATGTGTTACTGATTGGATGAGTGCGGCTGCAAAATCCATCATGAAAACTGTAGGATTCCATCCAGGTACGTTTTTCGTAAGAGCTGTGAAAAAGCGATCGTACGTTTCCCGCAGCAAGGCGTACACGGAACTGTGTTTTTTCCCTCCTAAGAACTAGAAATATCGACACGAACAATAAATAACTGTCCAAACTGCTTGCTGGAGCTTTTGAATGTTCCATCGACAAATAACGAATTGCAGTCTGTTAAACAGATTTTGCCCTTTCGCTAGCGAACATCAATATCCTATCATTTGGTCCTCTGTCGTCATCTGCAAGTAAAAATTTACTCCCGTCATTCATTAGCAAATGATGTTCTTGCTGAAATATTCAAAGGTTCAAAGGTTCAAATGTTTGTAAGGCTTAATGGACTTAATTGTTCGGTCATCAGTCTCTAAACTTACAAACTACTTATGAACTACCTTATACTAGAGACGACACAAACATCCATGCCCGAGGGGGGATTCGAATCCCCGACGGCGGACTGCCGCGCGCAACGCAACACGGCGCTCTAGCACGCGCGGCTAATCCGCCTGCAGCATCGGTCATTTTGCAGTCCTGTGTGATGGCAGTAATGTGACAATGACGTATCCTTGATTGAACAGTGGAGCTACGTCTTCGGCATAAACAGAAGAAATTGAAGTGTCCGTTTCTTTTTCACGCCTTTTGGCGTTTGCCACGTGTTTTCGCACTTCATTAGCCACGACGTTCGGAATACATGTATGGCTACCTTCGGCAAAAACTAAGTTATTTCTGGTGGATAGTATTCTTTTACACTTCTTGTTTACGCCAATAGTTTATACGTCAGTGTTGGTATATTCCACTATATACTGGTAACCGTTATAAATCACTAAAGTCTTCCCTTTCATTGTGGTAAATTCCATGTTTACAACATTTACGAATCAGGAACACAATTTCTCAGCGAGATACTAACAGCAGTATTCAACCGCGGTGCTCTAGTTTGTGAACTTTTTGGTGTGACTGTAGACCGCCCGCTACCTGTTCGGCCGGATGCCGGACACTTGCCACACCGGACACTTGCCACGCCGGACACTTGCCACGCCGGACACTTGCCACGCCTGACCGTTCGCCAGGTAGTCGGATTAGCGGCCCCTCAGGCAAGGGACTCGCTTTCCTGTACTCTTGCTGATTGCTTCCAAACCTCCGTCTCCGCATCTTACACGATACAACCAATACGAAAGAGATATTTCTGTTCGACATCTCGCCGAAATGTACGACTTCTTTTCAATATCCAGAAATTGAAATATTTATAACTTCAGGGAAACGAAAGCAATAACGTCAGCTATGTCACTGTGTAATTAGTTATTCCAACCACAAATATGGATCCATTCTCCCTCCGTCTGTATGGTAGCTTTCTTCCACACTTACTGATTGCGATAGAAACAGTCCATCGCGATGGAAGCAACATGAAAGGAACGATATAAAGGTAATTCGAATGTTCGATTATCATTCACGTTTGATCACTGCATTCGTACATATATTATTTGCTACAGCAGCGTAAGAAAAAACGAGGAAAGAAGAACGATACACTTAATAAATTTACTCTTTTGCGGCGAAATATTAGTTACTAAAGTGTATTGGGACAATGTTCAAATCAATGACAGAAAATACGTTTACAAAATATAGATAAGAGCGTCTATGTTTGACAGATCACCTAAAGTCGACATACATATTTGAAATAAGGAAATGAAGGAATATAGAATGCTATGCTTGTAAAGTACACTGTTGTTCTACATTGTTAAGCTGAGTCGCAGAGGAAGCATCCTAGTTTTTTAATGGAAATTCCATAATTCCAATGATCTGCACTACAAAAGAAACAAAAAGCACAATGTAATATGTGTACTATCTCACAAGCGAAACAGAAGTCGATAGTTCCTGTCAGTTAGTGTGAGCAGTTGTTATACTCGACTATCGGAAAAAAATTAATAACTACCGCGGCGGAGCGGCCAAGCGCATTGAGGCGCTATGCTGCGATGCGCGAGGCCCCCGTCGGAGATTCGAATCCCCCATCGGGCATGGATGTTTGTGTCGTCTCTAGTTTAAGATAGCTCATAAGTAGGTTGTAAGTTTAAGGACTATTGACCCCGCAGTTAAGTCCTTTAAGTTTAACAAACTTTTGAACATTTTAATTTACCGACCCCGACACTCTCATGATGCAGCCGCTGAACAGTTCATAGAAAACTTGAGTCTCAACACAAATAGGTACACTACTGACACAATTATTGTGGTGTCGCACAAGTACAAAGTGCGCGCCACCTACTTTCGCCGCGCGCCGTCATGCACGCACGGCGCGGCGATCTTACGACGACAGCCACGAGCGCCCTCTGCTGCAACCCCGCTCGTGGCCACCACTGAACGAGATCGGTCACTTCGGACTGAGATAGCAACGAGTTAGGACCTTCGTAATCAGATAGGCACCAGTGAAGACTTTGCTATTGTACAGGCACTAGGCAGGCCTCTAACAACTATGTATCAACATTCTGCAGTACTATGTAAAAGTTAAGTATTGTTACATTCTGTGCAAAATATATATCTTTCTAATTTACTCTAGTGTTTATAGTTTCTGGCTGCTCCCCACCGATACCTACGACGAGGCTGGGACACAAAAGCGGCGACGAAGTTGGGACACAAAAATTATAGTTAGCGGTGACTTAAATCTACCATCCGTGTGTTGACAAAAATACACCTTCTGACAGGGTGGCAGATACATCTTCCGGTATTGATCTAAATGCTTTTCTTAAAGTTATTTTCAACAATTAGTTCACGAGCCCATTAAAATTGTAAATGGTTTCGGAAACACACTTGAGCTCTTAGTCACAAATACTCCTGAGCATCACGACGGATACAGGGATAAGTGAATCCAAAGTTGTAGCAAAAGATATTCACCAAAACTAAACGCTAAATACGTCTATTAAAAAAAGAAAAAAGATGAAAATTCGGTTGACATCTTTCTAGGAGACAGTCTCCATTTTTTCTAAATTAACTATGAAGTGAAAACCATATGTCGCTTTCATTCAAAGAAATAGTATCAACAGCATTGGAGGGATTCCTACCAAATAAATCAATAAGGGACTGAATTGGTCCCCTATGGTACATAAAACAGAACAGGAAGCTTTTGCAGAAAATTTAGACGAATTCAAAATCCCCAAGATTGCCAATGTTTTACTGAAGCTCGAAATTTAGCGCGGCCTTCAATGCGACATTCGTTTAATATTATTCACAACGAAACTCTGTTTAAATGTGGCGGAAAATCCAAAGAGATTCTGGTCCTATGTTATCTACAGCAGCGGAAAAACTAAGTGAATGAATGCCTTTATTGCGCGATAGGGACGACAATGTTACTGAATACAATGCCACTAAAGCTGAGTTATTAAATGCAGTTTTCAGAAATTATTTCATGAAATAAGACGAAGTATTTTGTGTCCCAGCCTCGTCGCCGCTTTTGTGTCTCGTTTCCGTCGTAGGTGTCGGTGGCCGAGTAGAAAGACCGACACAGGAAAAAAGGATGCACGCTTGTGCTGGTACGAAGGTGAGCAGCCAGTGGGACAGCAGAAAATAGAAACACTAGAGTAAACTAGTACGAGATATATATTTCTTAGAGACTTAGTAATACTTAACTTTTACATAGCTCAGTACTGCAAAATGCTGATACATAGTTGAGCTAGAGGCCTGCCTAGTGCCTATCCGATACCCAAGTCTTCACTGGTGCCTATCTGATTCCGAAGTGTAAGCTGGTTCCTATCTCAGTCTCAAGTGAACGATGTCGTTCAGTGGTGGCCACGAGCGGAGTTGTAGCAGAGGGCGCTCGTGGCTGACGTCGTAAGAACGCTGCTCCGTGCGTGCATGGCGGCGCGCGGCGTAAGTAGGTGGCGCACACTTTAGACTTGTGCGACACCACACCCCTCCCCCCAAACCGCCGAATCGTCGTGGCGTAGGGCTGAGGGCCACGGCGACGGCACTGGGAGGAGGGCCTGGGCGGGACCGTTACTGGTGGGACGGGCGTCGTAGCTGAGGCTGGGATCGAGACGCCGTCCGCCCCCCGGTATACATCTTGCGATCCCCCGGGAAACCCACGAAAACCTGGGGAAGGGCACATGCCTCCGCCCAGAGGGAGCAGGTCATCTTCTTCTGAGGTGCGTGGCCCAGGCGGCGGGGGCACGCACGGTCCCGCAGACCCTCTCGTTGACGCTGGCAGCTGAGGCGGCGACAGCGGCGGCGACGACTGCGTCGGAGGCGTGTCGACGTCCATCGGGATGGTCTCGTAGTCCGGGGAAGCTGTGCCCGGCGGCGAACGATGTGGCTGTGCTCCCTGGCGGTGAACTGGGTCTGGAATCAAGAAACCAGAGACAGGGTCGCGCGGACTGTGCAGGCGCAATTGGTTTGCGTGGCGCCGCAGCTCCGATCCTGTGGAAGAACGTACAACATACATATTGCAACCGAGCACACGCTGAATGGTGCCCGGCAACCAACGGTTATTTCCAGCAAACACCTTGTACAGCATCGGCGTAGAAACCTGAAAACGCGTAGCGCCACACGAACCGACTCGGTGCGTGGGAGGCTGCAGCAGGTGAAGGAGAGTGCGGTGACGGCGGCCGTGTAGCAGTTCGGCAGAAGAAGGGCCGTCACGTGGCATGCACCGATACGTAGACAGGAAAATTTGAAGAGCTTGCTGCCTGGAGTGCTGACCTTTCATCTTTTCCATGTATGACTTAAATGTTCGAACGAATCCTTCTGCTTCACCATTGGACTGAGGGTAAAAAGGTGAGGTGGTGATATGCTGAAAGCCATTCACACGACAAAACTGTTGAAATTCCGCACTAACAAACTGAGGTCCATTGTCACTGACGATAGTTTTAGGCAAACCTTCGATGCAAAACACTGATGTTAAGGCACTGATTGCACTAGACTCCGTCGTTGAGTTCATGGCAATCACAAAAGGAAACTTGCTGAAAGCGTCTACAACGATTAACCAGCGCGTATTCCAGAAAGGTCCGGCAAAGTCAATGTGTAAACGTTGCCATGGTCCCTTGGGGCCTGGCCAGTCCGAGAAACTTTGCTGAGGAGCCGCCTGATGCTCCGCACAAACCGTGCAGTGTGACGTCATACTCTCTATCTGGGCGTCCATACCAACCCAGGTACAATGACGTCTGGCCAGTTGCTTTGTCCTAACAATACCCCAATGTCCTTGATGCAGGAGGCGTAATACTTCTCGTTGCAGGGAACGAGGAACAATCACTCTTGTTTGGTCGTTGTCGGTATGTAACAACAGAACACCCTGACTTAAAGATAATGCATGACGTTCTGCAAAATAACGTCGAACCAGAGGCCGATCAATGTCTTTGGCTCTGGTAGGCCACCCTGAGCGAACAAAACGTGCTACCACACTTAGGTCTGCATCCGCATCTGCTTCCTGTGCAACCCGACGAGAGTTCAAAGGGAAATCGTCGACAGCGGAAGCATCTCTGGAGTGTATCTGACAACAAGCCATTTCTAAAGGATCAAACGGCACATCCTGGCCAACCGGAAGTCGGGAAAGTGTGTCCGCGTTGGCGTGTTTAGTGGTAGGTCGGTACAAAATTTCATACTGACAATTAGACAGTATCAAGGACCATCTCTGAAGCTTTTGTGCCGTTCGTGGCGGAATTGGCTTTCTGGGTGAGAACAACGACGTGAGAGGCTTGTGGTCAGTCAACAAATAGAATTTTCTGCCATAGAGATAATGATGAAACTTTGTGACGCCGTAAATGATTGCTAAGGCCTCCTTTTCTACCTGACTGTAATTTTGTTGCGTTGGCGTCAGTAGCTTGGACGCAAAGGCAATAGGACGATTGTGAGATCCAATACGATGCGACAATACTGCACCCAGACCGTACGACGAGGCATCCACTGCTAGCACTACAGGCTTCTGCGGCTCAAAAGGAATGTTCAAATGTTCAAATGTTTGTTAAGCTTAAGGGACTTAACTACGGGGTCATCAGTCCCTAAACTTACAAACTATTTATGAACTACCTACAACTAAGGACGGCACAAATATCCATGCTCGAGGGGGGATTCGAACCCCCGACCGTAGTGGCCGTGCAGACCGTGACTGAAGCGCCTCAGTCCCCTCGGCCACCGCGGCCGGCTCAAAAGGAATCAAACATGCATCACTGAGTAGTGCAGACTTTAATTTGTCAAAGGCAACCTGGCAATCTTTAAACCATACAAAAGGAACGTTCTTCCTACGTAAGCGATGCAGTGGAGCTGCAATCTGAGAGGCATTGGGAATAAATCTGAAGTAATAGTTAAACTTTCCCATTACTGCTTGCAATTCCTGAACATTCTTAGGAGGAGGCAAGTCTTTGATTGCTCTAACATGTGACTGTAAGGGATGGATTCCTTGGGCATTAATCACATGGCCTAGGTACTCTATTTCAGTTTGAAAAAACGAACACTTTGCTTTATTACAACGTAGACCTGCTGCAGTCAACACTTTGAAAAGGCACTCCAGGTTTTATAAATGTTCTTCAACTGTGCGTCCTGAGACCACAATATCATCTAAATAGTTCGAACAGCACGGTACAGAAACTGTCAGCTGTTCCAAAAAGCGCTGAAAAATAGCGGGACGGAAGAACTGCCAAAGGGTAGGCGTTGAAATTGAAAAAGGCCCATGTGAGTATTAATGACGAAAAACTTTTTTGACTCGTCATCAAGTGGAATCTGTAAGTATGCCTCTGCTAAATCAATCTTGGAGAAGAAGCGAGACTGTCCTAATTCGTCCATTAGTTCGTCAGGTCTGGGCAGGGAATAAGTGTCTACAATTGTTCGACTGTTCACTGTTGATTTAAAGTCCGCACAGAGACGAAGTTTTCCCAACGGCTTGGGTATAATTACTAAAGGCGAGGCCCACGGACTCGCAGTAACAGGAGAAATCACACCACTATCTTGCCAACGTTTAAGTTCTTCGGCAACCTTATCACGAATTGCGATAGGCACTGGTCTAGCTTTACGAAATTTTGGTACTGCAGATTCTTTTAAAATTACATGTGCCACGAAGTCTTTTGCACAACCTAGTTCCGGCGAAAACAAGTCACTATATTTTTCACACAATTCATTTATTTTGTCCTGAGGCACTACTGACGAAATTTGAAGCACATCTCTTTGAATTGATAAACCAAACAAGTCAAATGCATCTAGTTCAAAAATGTTCTGTGTAGATTTGGCCTGAAGAACTACAAAAGAAACTGTTTTTGTTACACCTTGAAAAGAGGCGGGCAGGCTACACGTTCCTAGCACGGGAATATTTTGACCTGTATATGCAGTGAGCACTTGTTGAGACGGCGACAGTTTTGGCGAACTCAGAAATTCATAAGTGTCTTTATTCATTAATGTGACAGCGGAACCAGTGTCAAGCTGAAATTTCACAGTCGTATTTTCTATGCAAAGAGCCACCAAATGTTTTTGCTTGTGGTGCTCGATAGATGCGCGAATGCGGGCAATGTCTGATACAGCTTGTTTGCTGCGCTTGCGCATGCGCGGGCTGCGTAGTGAAGTAAGTGGCGCAGACTCGGCACAGCGGATTAACAACACTGTCACTAGATGGCACTACCGCCGTATCGGCGACCGCGCAATGTGAGACTACTACAGATTCACTAACTACTGCACTAAACTTTTGAGTAGCTACATCTAGTCTCCTGTCACTAGCTACACAGTACTGGACACTTTTACAAGGAGAAGTTGTAGAAGGCACTAGTTTCACTACAGGATTGCACTGTACATAGTCATTTTGCTTGTCCCGAACCCTTTTCCGTTACACAGAATTACGCGCTCGACGACGCTTGCTACGTGGCTCACTACATACTTGTGCAGTAGGTGCAGTAATGTCTTGCATTTGAGATTCAAGCAAAGCACTGTTCAAGTCCACACCGTGTATGACATGCACTGCTCTCGCACTTTGCAAAGCACTGTTTCTAACATTACCGTTCTTTGAATTTACACTCTGCATACACACTGACTGAACATGTCCCAATTTGCCACATTGATAACAGGTTGCGTTGCGGCTAAGGCAATGCGCACGCTTGTGGCGAGATACACACTGAGGGCAAGACTTAGGAACATTTTTCTGAAATGAACGTTGGTGCCCGTTATTCAAATTGCTTTGTCTAACACGACGGGGCGACCTTTGTGTCGCACTTTTACACTGGCAACTGTCACTGTCTGTTCAGCACGGCCAGTAGAAAAATAAGAAAAATTAGAATTGCTGCCCTAATTGTGGGGCCCTGAATGTTCTGCGTAATCGCATCTATTAACATCACGTCACTATAAGAAAGTCCACAAGAGCAAGTAAATTTACATTTGCGGGTTAAGCCTTTCAACTCAGTGATCCATTCCTGGTGTGACTGCTGCGGTAATTTTTTAAGTCTGAAAAATTGGTACCGTGCAGCGGCTACAAGAACTTTTCTCTCATAATGAGCATTCAGTGCATCTACTATTGCATCAAATTCTAGATTGCAAGGAGATGCGTGGGGGAAAAGTTTCTGCAGTAACATGAAGGTGTTGGTGCCCACAAAGGATAATAACAGATGCTTCACTCTCTGACCTGTAATTTGATGAGCCACGATGAGTTCTTGAAATTGCGCAAAATAGTCGCTCCATTCTTCCTCATGTTCGTTCTACTGGCGAAACGTAGGTAGCGGTGCGGCTGGAGGTGTAGGCTGCTGATGTGACGGCTGTTGTTGAATTGCCGTCAACTGCACCACTGCTTAGAGTAGTGGCGTGATTTGCGCCGTCTGTAACTGAATAATTTCCAGTAAGTTTGGGTTCGGGGTAGTGGCCATGCTGACCGATTAGGCGCCGCGCATACAAGTAAATTATAACAAAACACAAAGGCAGTATGAAAGAGGACGATCTGTAACAAAAAAAAGTCCACAAAACACGGAACAAAATATCTTCCCCCAAAATTCTTATAATAAGGGTGGGTGGGCGGGAGCAATTTCTGCGTGCTCCGACTGCTGCTGTCTGGCTGCTGCAAGCGGGCTGGTCCACGGTTCTTCTATCACTCCTCGTCGCCACTTTTGTGTCCCAGGCTCGTCGCCGCTTTTGTGTCTCGTTTCCGTCGTAGGTGTCGGTGGCCGAGTAGAAAGACCGACACAGGAATAAAGGATGCACGCTTGTGCAGGTACGAAGGTGAGCAGCCAGTGGGACAGCAGAAACTAGAAACACTAGAGTAAATTAGTACGAGATATATATTTCTTAGAGGCTTAGTAATACTTAACTTTTACATAGCTCAGTACTGCAGAATGCTGATACATAGTTGAGCTAGAGGCCTGCCTAGTGCCTATACGATAGCCAAGTCTTCACTGGTTCCTATCTCAGTCCCAAGTGAATGATGTCGTTCAGTGGTGGCCACGAGCAGAGTTGTAGCAGAGGGCGCTCGTGGGTGACGTCGTAAGAACGCATGGCGGCGCACGGTGAAAGTAGGTGGCGTGCACTTTGTACTTGTGCGACACCACAAATAGATTCGAAGTTCCCACTAGCCAGATCACACAACATATTTTAATGTTCACTAATGACCGAAAATGAGAGTTTCAACCGACTTTACGATGCGAAATATTACCATGTCGAATGTATGACATAGCCGCCTGACATAGATTCCACAATTCGAAATGAGAACTGCTGCAAACATAAAAGTAAATACCCTTGGTGATGCAAAGCAAATCAGCCTATCAAATAAGTGATGTTGCAGACGACATGATAAACAATGTTTTCAAAAGTTTCTAATGCATAAGAAAAATACGTCTAATGCATTTGTTTATGATATTCTTTGGTAACAATTATTTTTAATAGTAAGCTCTTTGTCTTGTTTCCATAGCTTTTACTGGCCAGATTAAAGAGAATCAACAACACCGTGAGAAACTTTAATTTTTAAGGACTACATCTAAATGTACTTCATGAGGTCTACGTCTACTGTAAAGTTATTTCTATCCTTATCTAATTTTGGAGATATGGGAATTATTTCAACACTATAGTTGCCAAACTTGTCAATCATAGGAGCAGATCTGTTTTAGGGTGTGTATGGCCTTAATATTAGAAGGTAGAAAAAAGTTCTCTTAACGTGTCAACTGTAGGAGCTTTTACCTAAATAAAAAATTTCAAATTGAAAAGCGGTAGATTTAACTATACGTTCTGGTTGCAGGAGGATCATTTGAGTGATGTTTAATGTAATTGCTTCGTTGAGTCATATTTCACCGCATATTGATTAAACGGTAGCGAACCGAACTGTGACCAGCTAGCTTCATCATTAACTTATTTAAGGATACTGAGGTCTGATACACTCTCTTTATTGGCCCACTTTAGGTTACGGTAGTAACACTAAAAGTGGGCCTTTGCGATCGTCTTTTGACAGCTCGAAATTTAAATGAAAATAACGGTTTAACTATTCATCTGACACGAAAATTGAAAAACCTAAAAAAATTCTCTACAACTTTGCTCTCTTATATATATATATTTCAAAGATATTTGCAAAAATAACGGTGATTTTGGGATGTATGTCTGTCTGTCTGTCCGTAACGTGTTCCCTGTTTTTAACCCTTCGGCGGGCGCGTGGCGGAATACAGTGACGCCAGTTTGGTTTTGTGTCAGCGCCAAGGATTTTTATGTCACTGTCCACGTCTTTCACCTTTGGCAGTATTGCTCATGTGAAAAATACCGAGTAGCACCGTGGTTCGGAACCCACGTTAAACTGTAGGTCCCCCTATAACTGGCTGGGTAAGTCAGTTCGAAGGTCGGAGGAAGGCAACGGCATACCACTTCCAAACAGCACCATGCCTAGTAAAGCACTGTGGTGTTCAAACCAATCTTCGGATTGTTGACTGCTTTACCCTTTTTTACCTTCAATAATTACGTCAGCATTCCGAGCACACATGAATGGTGCTACATAAGCTTCGATTGTTTAGTGTAGGGCCAAAATGCATCACTGCCCCGTCATTATACGCATCATAACAGCTGTGACTCACCTGTGGACGACTGTACCGAGACGGGCACTGCGTATCACACGCGCCCGGTGATGTATGTACGTGTAGCCGTACCACTGTCGAATGATTTGATGATTAGAAGTTTTGTTTTACAACTCTTTGGATGAATGATGATTTGATTACCAACACTACTTTAGTATTAGAATTATTTTCTTGTCGCCCACCAGTCTGCACAAAGGAAGGGACTGACTACAGCCGCTCGCGGTGGCCGAGGGGACTGCGGCGCGCCAGTCACGATCTGCACGGCCACTACGGTCAGGGGTGCGAATGCCCCCTCGGGCATGGATATTTGTGCCATCCTTAGTATTAGCTAGTTCGTAAGTACTTTGTAAGTTTAGGGACTGATGACCCCGTAGTTAAGTCCCATAAGCTATACAAACATCTGAACACTTGACTGACTAGAGAGGAAATTCTTCGGGATTCATCTGACGAAGAAGATTACGCTGATTTTTTTGATAGCGATGAGGAATCAGAAGTAATTGCAACTGCAGATCATTTCAGCGAATCTGAGCATTCATGCGATTACGGAAATGAAGTGAAAGGAACACCACAATATGACTGGTAATGACCAAGAAACTTTATGGATAAATAATTCGTTAGTACTACAACAGAAAACTAAAGGTAAGAATATGATCAGTGCTACATGGCCCAAAACGTAGTGGTAGTGAAGCTGAAACTGAAAGTGAAAGTATTGTTTTTAAATTGACGAAATGAAGCTGTAAGGATTGAAGTTGTATGCAATATACGATAGTAAGATATTTTATACCTGAAATTGTGAAGTATACTGCGAGAATCCTGATCATATCTTGCAACTAAACAGCCAACGGGTGTTGTGAAGCGTTGGTTGAGCCAATCCAGGGAACTCACAGGAATATAACTACGGATAACTGCTACAGTAGTTTCCCTGTATCCCAGGATATTTTAGAAAATCGGCGAACGTTCATTGGAACACTGAAAAAGGACAAGAAGGTGTGACAATTTATTCAGAATTTTTTATTAAAATGACACTTAGGAAATTTTTTGGAAATAATTTTAATTTTAATTTGCCCACGCATTTTGTTATTTGTATACAGATCACAATAAAAGTTGCTGTTCAGAATGATGTTAAAACCAATGAATAATAATTTCACCCCCTCCCCCCCCCCCCAAAAAAAAGATGCCTTCTACATAGCATGACACTAAGCGCGCCTGTCGCAGGGTTAAGACGAACCGTTCAACCGATCAGCACCAAATTTTACAGACGTGATTGTAGGCCGCCAGAGACCAGAACCTCCCTTTTTCAAAATTTTCGGACAAAACATACGGTAGTAATACCTAAAAAGCCGTTTTTAATATAATTGTAATTGCAAACGAACCGTTCATCTGATACGAAAATTGAATAACTTAATTGGTCGAGGAAAAAATTCTCTACAACTTAGCTCCCTTATGTTTTTTTCATATCTCGTATCGCTTGAGTCATATTTGCAAAAATAACGGAGATTTGACACCCTCCATTGAATTAACGATAACCAGCCGTTAGGAGATGTCACGTGAAATTCCTCGCAAGTATTTGATGATTTTCTTATTGTAACTTACACGTTGACATTTCAAAGCAATGGCGCACTGAAGAATTAACAAAAACACATCGTTCTTCGTACGATAAATGATAATCTAGTGTCTACAAATGCCATATTAGGATCAGTTAACAACGGCCATCAATAGTATGAGATTTTAGGACTCATCTTCCGAGTGATAGCCGTAGCGTAGTGGGCAAGGCTTTAGACTAGGTCGGTGGTTCGGAACCCGACACTTCCTACATGATTTTTTCCTAAAAGGGTTTCAGACACTCTTATTAATTACTTTTTATTATTTAGATTATTATTTTGGTCCAAAATGTTTGCAGAAACTTATAAAACTACAAATCTGAAGTGGTCCTTCGGAGCAGGTAAAAGTGTGGCAAATGTCCGGCGTGGCAAGTGTCCGGCGTGGCAAGTGTCCGGATACCGTTCGGCCGGGTCTCCTCACAAATGTCGCTCCTCACAAGTGTCGCAACCGCGTCTCAAAGACGGGTCAGCATTGTTTGTACCTTTTGATTTTACAATGGATACCGTAACATTAAATTTACTGTGATTTTCTGTTACGACATCTAATTTTGCCAGTTGTTGTTGATGCACTTCTTTAAATACCTTATGTGTATTCGTTTGCGAATCATCTAGACAATTAACCTGTTGTTTTAATTTCTCGATCTCCGTACGTTGAACCTCAATTTTGTTGTTACACTCTGTGATATTGTCACTTAGAAAACGTTTATTGCTAACACAAGCGTACACTCAGTACAGACTAACTCTTGCTTGGAGGGCTCTACTATTTAACTGCTTTCATTTCTGTTTCTAGCTTACTTTGCCCCTCTTTAAATGATTGGATAAGTGATTTCACCTTTAACAACAATAATTGATTCGAATCACGTTCAACATTTTTGTTCTTAATATTCTCCTGAAATGGCGAGGTATCATCTGAACCTGTGCCATGACTTTAGCGTTTCTGACATTGGTTCAACCAAAATGCTAGCTTCAGATTCTAATGTATTGTCGGCTTCATTCATAACTACACGATTCTGATTGTTAATCAAAATAGGACTTACATAATTAGATCATCATTTAAAATAATATTTACACTTCTATCAACAACTTTCTCAGTTTCCTTATTCATTTTTTCTACATCTAGCACTGGATGTGATGCTTCAGAAATTACAGTGTCTACTGGCACCTTTTAAGTGGTAGTTTGCAACACTGACCTCATGTTATCATCTCTCTATTTCTTAACAAGTACCTTTTTTCTCCATCACTAGCCATTTGTGACTTAATACAATTTTATCTGATTTAATTTTACTTTTGTTATTATTAGCCAATATTCCACGAACAATTGCAAAACAGACACTCACCCTAATGTTGCAACTCGTCCTGCCCCCAGGAAGCTCATAGTCTGTTGTGTGCTGACAGTTTTGTTGTGACGCTGGACTCCTGCAACACCCAGTCCTGCCGTCGTTTCTACGATGTGCCTTCCAAAGCTCCCAAAAGCATGTGTTGTCTGCTGCTACTGCCCTGCTTCCAACCCTTGTTTCTACAATGTATCGAAATATGCTCCTTTAGTTTCACACCCACAACTTCGTTTAGAACAGTTTTTGACAATTTTATCATTCACAGAGTTCTTTTACACAATTCTCGTATAATACACAGTTCTTACAGTTCGAACAACTTTTGCTATCGTTTCACATTCACTTGAAATAAACTGCACGTTTAAACTTCAGTTTGTATAGGACGTTTTCACACAGTTTGTTTCAACAGTCACAAGATTTCACAGTTCTTCATATAAATTTAGTCTCACTTTCTGGCCGGCCGCGGTGGCCGAGGGGACTGAGGCGCTCCAGTCACGGTCTGCACGGACACTACGGTCGGGGGTTCGAATCCCCCCTAGGGCATGGATATTGGTGCCGTCCTAGTTCATAAGTAGTTTGTAAGTTTAGGGACTGATGACCCCGTAGTTAAGTCCCATAAGTTGTACAAACATAATTTCGCACTTTCTGAACACAAGTTAATATTAGTATTTATTACCAGATATGTGTCGTTCACCAGCCATGGCTAGCCATACTGCGTCAAAATTACAATCTAAATACATGAATTTACAGAATTACATCTGATTTACAATATTTGCAGTATAATTCAATTATCACTGATTCCATTCATTTTACTTCATTCATTTAAATAATGTAATACAGGATAATGGAAATACTTTTTGTAATTAGCACTGAGTCCATTCACTTCCCTCACTCTCAACAAACTCTTGGATTGAGTATAGTGGGTGCTGTTTACGGAGGTATTTGTCATTTGCTTCCTGAACTTCTCCAGTGGTAGGGTATGGGTAGTGTGTTGAACATTCTTGCAGTGATTACTGGGAAACTGTCTCTTGATTTGGATAGTCGACAGGTTGGTAAATTTATGTCATCTTTGTTTCGGGTGTTATATTTGTGGATGTCACTACTCTTGCTGCAAGTATCAAGCTTTTCCCTTATATGGATGAGGCACTGTAATGCGTAATGACTATAAACAGTCATTATTACCAATTTTGCAAATAACAGTCTGCAATGTTCCTGTCTTCTGCTGGATGTAATAATTCTTATTGCCTTCTTTTGCAGCAGTAACACATCCTTGCAGAGTGCTGAATGGTCCTATAGTGATAGTCCATAAGTAAAGTGGCTATGGAACAAAGCGTGATAATTATCATATACTGACTTGTTATGACTCTCTTTAACCTTCTTAGGAGGTATATTCCACGAGAAAGTTTTCTTGCTTACTTGTTCAGTGTGTTGATTCCATGAGACTTGGTGGTCTGTTGTAAAGCATAAAGATGGTCGATCTTTAAGGCCTGTTCCCCACCAGGAATGCCATGTACGACCTTACTGGGGTATTAGAATCAGGAGTGAGGTGCTGGATTGAATGAGTTCATGTCAACTAGTACGTCAGAGATGTTAAGTGACGTCGACACTTTTAAAATTTTATAGTTCCCACATTAAACAACACTTCCTTTTTTTTTTTTTTTTTTTTTTTTTTTTTTTTTTTTTTTTGTCCTCTACCCTTCAATCGTGTTACCACGACCTACGTGCACCTCTTACTTTTTATACTAATAATGCAGAATACGTGAGGGAGTAGTTGTCTTCTATCGTGAGAGGATAAAGACAAAAATTATTTTATAAAGTTTTCACTAACCTGACATCTTCTCAGGTGTTGCCCCGGCGTAAATGGATGATACTTAGGTCGCACATCGGTTGAGTTGAAGTGAGACTGTAAATCTGCAGTGAGGTTATTATATAAACGGATTTAGTTATTCAGGGATGCCAGCTTCTTTAATTCTACCGTACTAAAGTAGCAAACTACACACTAATCATTGCACACGTACACAACCGGTATATTATTCACCACAGCTACAACAAAACTTTAGTTATGTAAAATGGGTTATTACAGCACACGTCTCTGATATTAATCGAGTGGCCGAAAGTGTATAACTTATTCCATGCTGTGGCACGAAACAGCAGTGATCTAGCACGCCAAAAGTACGCGGCATCTATGCGCACTTTTGGAGGGAAGGAATGTGGCGCACTTATCCATAGAAGAGTCCTGATGCAACTTCTTCCCGCCGTCAGCCATCCCCACACCACTGCTGACGTCATGAGAAACTGCGAGAACAAGAAATCAAAATAGGATCTGCAAAAGCCAGAACCCTCACAACCTGGCGACTTTGTTTTCAAATTTTCTCAACTGTTTCTGTACATCGGTTATGTCTTTTACTATGTCCTTCTTTTGGGGTTAGTGCGACCATCAAATGAAGTTATGTTTGCATGGTCCTCCTGCATGAATGATTTCTTAGATATTAAATTCAAAACTTCGGTCTTTAGTTAGCTCTATTCTGTAACCACCCCAGAATGTTCAACGAGTGATTGGATAAAGGCCTTTGATCCGCTTATCGATTTTACAGAGGCCCAGAATTTTTTCAGGTTCTTGGCAAGATCCGTTACTAAGGTATGACGGTGGTAGTTATTGTGTGCTTCGTGCGTTGATCTTTTTACAGAAGTGTGCCAGTCTCTATTAACGTTTACCTGATTCGACCTGCTTGACCTTTTTTGAACCAAGTGTGCAACTGCCTTTGCTTTCTCAGCATTTTTGGAATATCATTATTAAACCATTGTGGATCTTTCCCATCCTTAATTCACTTTTTCGGCTAATTTTCTCCAGCGGTTTATTGATAATTCATTTAAATTTTCCCATAATACCGCTACTTCAACCGTACCGGAGCTACGCGATGTCAATTCATTCCTTAAGTGGGACGCTAACAATCGCTTATCTGCACTTTCTAGCAAACACACTCTTCTAGCTCTCTTGGCCGATTTATTAACTTGGGTGGCCATTATCGCTATGACGACATCATGGTCACTAACCCATGTCTCTACACATAAATCATTGATAAGGTATGGCTTTGTGTAGCTATAATGCCTTATAGTATAGGAGATATGGTGTAATAAACACTGGGTCGATAGGGAAAATGTCTGGAGTTAGTTCGTGTTTTATGCTCTGCCGTAGCGTTCATCCGACTGCGAAGAAACTTTGCACACTTGATCTTTAAATTAAGAGGAAATTCACTACGTAAAATATTGTATTGTACATGATAGAGGGTACTTTACCGCAAAATCCGACAAGATCAACGTTTATATTTCTATTCTGATGAAATTATCTCATTGAAGTTCAAACCAAGAGGAACATCTACATCTACATGGGATACTCTGCAAATCAGATTTAAGTGCCTGGCAGAGGGTTCATCGAACCACCATTATACTATTTATCTCCTATTTCATTCTCGAATAGCGCGCGGGAAGAAAGAACAACTGAATCTCTCCGTTCGAGCTCTGATTTCTCGTATTTTATTCTGATGATCATTTCTACCTATGTAAGTGGGAGTCAACAATATATTTTCGCATTCGGAGGAGAATGTTGGCGATTGGAGTTTCGTAAGTAGCCCACGCCGCAGCGATAAGCGCCGTTGTTGTAATGATTCCCATCCCAGATCCTGTATCATTTCCGTAACGCTATCTCCCCTGTATCGTGACAATACGAAACGAGCTGCCCTTCTTTGGATTCTTTCGATGTCGTCCGTCAAACCCATCTGATACTGATCTCACAATGGACAGCAATACTCCAAAAATGGACGGATAAGCGCAGTGTATGCAGTTTCTTTTATAGTTCTGTTGCATGTTTGAGGGTTCTGCCAATAAAACGCAGTCTCTGGTTCGTCTTTCCCAGGACATTATCTACTTGTTCTTTCCAATTTAAGTCTGAAGTAATAGTAATTCCTAGGTATTTTGTGGAGTTTACGGCCTTCACTTTTGATTGATTTTTTTGTGTCCCAGCCTCGTCGCCGCTTTTGTGTCTCGTTCCGTTGTAGGTGTCGGTGGCCGAGTGGAATGAGACCGACACAGAAATAAAGATCGCACGCTGGTGCAGGTACGGAGGGGAGCAGCCAGAACTAGAAACACTAGAGTAAATTAGAATGAGATATATATTGCACAGAATTTATACAATACTTAACTTTTACATAGTACTGCAGAATGTTGATACATAGTTGAGCTAGAGTCCTGCCTAGTGCCTAACTGATAGCCAAGTCTTCACTGGTGCCTATCGGATTCCGAAGTCTTTACTGGTTCCTAACTCAGTCCCAAGTGAACGATCGTTCAGTGGTGGCCACGAGCGGCGTTGCAGCAGAGGGCGCTCGTGGCTGTCGTCGTAAGAACGCCGCGCCGTGCGTGCATGGCGGCGCGCGGCGAAAGTAGGTGGCGCGCACTTTGTACTTGTGCGACACCACAGATTTATCTTGTAAACAAAGTTTAATGGATTTCTTTTCGTACTCATGTGGACGACTTCACATTTCTCATTATTTAGAGTCAATTTCCAATTTTTACACCATACTGATATCTTATTCAGATCGTTCTGCAGTTGGTTTTGATCTTCAGATGATTTTACTAGACGGTAAATGACGGCGTCTACTGCAAACAACGTAAGAGAGCTACTTAGATTTTTCCCTAAATCGTTTACGTAAATAAGGAACAGCAGCGGACCAATATCACTACCCTGTGTACCCGATATCACCTCTGTTTTAGTCGATGCCTTACCATCGATTACTACGAACTGTGCCCTCTCTGACAGGAAATTTGAGGCGATATACCATAACAACGCAATTTGATTGAAATCCCACTGCTCCAAGTGAGAATAAATTAAACTGAATATCTGGCACACACAATACACTGGACAGCTGTTTCTCACTCCATCTGTTCCCATCTAAAACTAAAATGTTTTGTCACCTTTTCCTTGTGATGGAATGAAGCTACCAGTATAAATACAGATTAAAACGTCTCTCCCAAATGAATTCGTAAGCAATTCACATAGGTTACACATGTGATCAGTGGCACCAGAATCTAAAAACCATTCATCTGCAACTACTTGCTTGAATGCTACAGACGAGAAAATTTTGATTATAAGACCATTTCCTCTACATTTTCAATCATTCTTACCTTGATGATTTGACATGGAATTTTTGCACAATGATCACGTTTATTACCCTTGAAGCTTTCACTTCTGCAGACCTTCACTCAATGACCAAGTTTCTCCAGTTTTAGTCTTCAGGAAGAGGGGTATTCTTCTTCTGTTGTTTGCCTGTCAGAAACGCCTCCCCCTTCGTATCTTCCTGAATATTCAGGCGTTTTTCTCCCATGAACAATCTCAGTGGATGATCGGGATGTCTTGATTCCCACGCACTCAGAAAATGGTTTATAGCTAGTTAGTAACGTCATTAACAATTTTGTTATTGCCATAGAGTCTGAAATATTTCACCTTGATTCGGCACTCGATGTACCAGGTCTTCTAACACTGAAATATATGTGGCTATGTCGCTTGAAACATCCTTTTTTAAATTGTACCACTGCCGCTGTAGTAGATGTATGCTTCCATTATTCTTCTGTTCGTAAAATGAAAGTACTTTGGTCGACATGGCAGCTGAAGATTCACCGTTTATAATGTAAAGCGGTGGCATCTCTTCCATTGACGTTCCGGTAATATTCTGAACTGTATTGTCCACCTTTTTCCACGATGCGATTCATTTCATATGACTGTACTGCTGCGGTGTTCATATCGGCGGTACGCGTTTGTTTAGTTGTTTGGCCTGTGACAACATCCCAATCTCCGCTGGCACATAAAGTTATAAGTACTTGAAATTTCCAGGCTGGCCAGTTATCGACGCCTTTGAGCTTTGTAATTCTCGTAATATTACTTTCCATAATTTTAAAGTTATATTTTCACTTGTATACGACGGAAATAACTCCAAAATGTTTCTCAAGTGTACCGTACCGGATGTTCCGCTTTATTCACCGTTCACCCATGAAATACGTCACTCAGTGATTACTGGGCCATAACATGTTGAGATAGTCTCAGTAAAAAACACTGATCCCCACGGCAGATTCATGACAAAGTTTTATTACTAATCGAGTACAAAAACGTGTTACATAATGCTCAAAGCCACATTCACATATTACCAGTCAGTTCGCTGCATAAACCCTACATACCAGCGCAGTATCCGCACCAAAGTGCGCCAAATACAAACAGCTAACTCAAATAAAATGTTCAAATGTTTGTAAATCTATCGGACCAAACTGCGTGGTCATCAGTCCGAAGCTTACAGACTACTTAAACTAAGGTAAACAAACCTAAGGACAACACACACACACCCATGCCCCAGGTAGGACTCGAACCTCCGACGGCGAGCAACCACGCTCTCCGCAGCGAGGCGCCTTAGACCGTTCGGCTACTCAACCGCGGCGTCTAATTAATGCACTGTTACGAATACAAGGGGGGAAAACAAGACAAAAACATTTTAGCTGATTATTACGACACTCTTTTGTTATGTGGAATTGTTAACTCAGCCTCATTTTCATCTCTATCAACAGCACACTTCAGCCGACCGCGGTGGCCGAGCGGTCTGCGGCGTGCCAGTCACGGTCTGCACGGCCGCTGCGGTTGGGGGTTCGAATGCCCCCTCGAGCATGGATGTATGTGCCGTCCTTAGTATAAGCTAGTTCATAAGTAGTTTGTAAGTTTAGGGACTGATGACCTCGTAGTTAAGTCCCATTAGCTCTACAACCATTTGAACATTTGAATAGCACACTTTATATTAAATTGAACTTTCTTTTAAAATACTGTCATATATTGAAGCAGTAGAGCCTGAACCTGCAATGTTCTACTAAAACAAGACTAGTTCTACTGTCATAAACGAGTTACAGTTTTCACGCGTGGAACAACTATGAAATTAATTAACCGAATCATGTATAATAACCAGCAAACTCTTTGCTCTAAGATTCACTCAATAATCACAAACTAACACTATGAAATAGGTATACTCGGTACATTTAAATTAACATAAATGGGACCCTGTCAAGGAATGTGACTTCGGAACAAATTTGTATGTAACGTACAAATTTAAAGATAATTTGGTAATTATTCACTTCAAACGTCACAGAACTGGTCCATGCACCTTACGAAACTGAGAAACAAATCCTTTGGTCGTAGGGCTGACGATTTTTTCAAAGGTGCTGTGGTTATCGGTTCCTAGACTTATGAACTACTTAAACTAGCTTACGCTTACGAAAACACACACACACTCATGCCCAAAGGAGGACTCAAACCTCCGACGGGGAACAGCCGCGCGCTAGCAGCTAGGCGCCTCAGAGGGCAGGGTCACTCCCAGCCGGCCGCGGTGGCCGAGCGGTCTGCGGCGCGCCAGTCACGGGCTGCAAGGCCACTACGGTCGGGGGTTCGAATCCCCCCTCGTGCATGGATATTTGTGCCATCCTTAGTATTAGCTAACTCATAAGTAGTTTGTAAGTTTACGGACTGATGACCCCGTAGTTAAGTCCCATAAGCTATACAAACATTTGAACATTTCGTCACTCCCACGCGGCTGACGTTTATGGTAATACATTTGGCATTACTAAAGCTCATGGCTCTTGATGCAAATAAGCTAAAATATTCCTGATTTATGGTCGGATTCACTTCAACTAAAGCTCAGTAACATTTGGCATTGCTTTTTAGATGCTGCGCAGACATATCCGAGGCATTTTTAGTGCGATATAAAGTAATTTCGTGCCTTCACAGCTCACTTCTCTTCACAGAGAAGTGAACTATTACATTACTCACTGCAGACTTTTCGAGACTCCCGCCGCAAAGAAAGACACTTGCCGTTTCGCCCGCCAAAGCCATCTTTTTCTAGCCTCTTTCCCTTTAGAGAGGGTTTTAGCTTTAACTAACCTTGTTGCCCTTCTGCATGAACCAGCAATTTACGGCAGAATTTGAACACAGCAGTGTTTCAATATATATAATTCATAATTAACACACATTAATAAAATGTAAAAAAATAAATAAATAAGACGTCTTAATGTACAAGGTCACAAAGAGTTAGTTTCACAGATATTATACTACATATACCTAGTCATAGAAGATACCCATTTCGAGGATAATAATACTAATAGTGTAATAATATAATAATAGTATTACAGGATAATACGGCAGAAATCATAAAAAAATATAACAGTTATTCGTAGTTATATGATGGCTATTTCTTTAATAAACTTGATAACTTAGTTTTCCGTTAGACAAAACAAATATGACCCTACTTTACAAAAATACTTACTATTTAAATGAATTATAAGGTACGACATACGTATATAAAGAGAAACTCAAATTATATAAGTTATATTACAAAGATTTTTCTTGCTTTATCGGCGAACTCCTGCATGACTTGATTGAAATCCACTCACCTGACGCATATTCAGTCGACACTGTAGCTATCCCACATTCTCCTGTATGCCCCATTGGTGGCCTCAGTTACGTGTTAATCAAGTTATGTTTCGAAAACCTTCTTACTCCATGTATCACTGTCGCCGTTTGTGTTAGAAAAATTCGAAATGCCACAATTGCAAAGGGCGGAAAGTCGTATTGTTGTTTGAGTTTGAAAACTATTGGTGACCTACTAGGCGTGAGACAAACGTAAGTATATGTTTAAAATCACCGAAGTGAAAAAGTGCACAATCGGATAATGCCAATCGAGTAAATTTTCTGATAGTGCCTTCCACTGTTCCCAATGCTACACCACGCTGGGGCTCCATCTCAATATAATCAGTTGCCGACTCACCATCACCCGTTTCAGTTTGACCCAAAAGGTTTTAAAGACTCTGTATTACTTATTATATAATTATTTATTGCCGGCCGCGGTGGCCGAGGAGACTGAGGCGCTTCAGTCACGGCTGCACGGCCACTACGGTCGGGGGTTCGAATCCCCCCTCGGGCATGGATATTTGTACCGTCCTAGTTCGTAAGTAGATCATAAGTAGTTTGTAAGTTTAGGGACTGATGACCCCGTAGTTAAGTCCCATAAGCTTTACAAACATTTGAACATTTTTTAAAATTATTTATTGCTTTTTGTCAAAACACTGCTATTTGTGTTTAGGATTGCTAAAAAGGAACTGTTACGCCATCGTTTCCTGACATTTATCTTTATTTCTTTATTATAGACTTTTTGTGTTTTGTAAATAATTTATAGATCATATATTTCCAGTGTTGTCTACAACTCAAGCCGCATGGCAGAAACTCAGTTGGCAACACTGCCACTAGCGGGGATTGTTATTTTGAAAGACACTGTCAAATTGCACCACTCCAGCGCTTCATTTGTTATTTATTCCACATTAACAAAATACCATACACGCTACATTTTCTAAAGGATTTTTAATTACAGCTTATTCTCACACTTACTCACTGATGCACGACTTTCATTGTCTTGCTTTACTTGCTTAATGTTGTTTCTTCCAAAAACCCGCCCCCCTGGGAAGTGGCAAGTATCACCATTCCTTCCCTCCCCCCTACCCCACCCATCGTGCCGATCCTGACTTTCGCTCTATTATCTTCTATGGTATCAAATTTGGGCGCTTCAGTTACTCCTGCTTACATACTACCTCAAAACATTCTTAATTCATAATATGGGGCGCCAACTTTCAGTGAGTCAAAGAAGGAAAGAAAAATTATCTATACATGCATAAAACTTCCTCAACTTTTGTACTAATAGGTATTTTATGCAACTAAAGTCTTAAATTTTAATATCTTGAAAATCTGACAATCTGCTGAATTATTAAATTTAATCTGAAAGTCTTTCTTGTAGCATCTAATTTTTTTCTACTGTGGAAACTTTTACTTATTATCGCAAATATTTTGTTTTAGTGATGGCATTTTTTTAAATAGTTATTTTTTATACTTTTTATCATTATTTTGAAACTTATTTAGCGACTCGTTCCGAGCAGCGTTTGATCGCTTCGCTGCACGCAGCCTCAATTAAATTGGAATAAGCTAGTAGGTCAGCCGAAGGTCAGACAAATCAATACCAACCTATCCGTGGAAATCCACCGAGCAGTCACTGGTTTCGCTCTGCCTCTCTGCAGATGTAATCAGTGTACATTGTGCTTACAACATTTACATTTTGTTTGCTTACCAGTTCCACGTTCCCTATAGGCCTAAAAACTAGTTATCTCTCTGTAGTTTGGAATACTTCCTGCTTGAGGTCAACCTGAGTTTCCTTGCGTTTCCCTCAACACCAGTTTCTGCAGCTGACATTGCGAGGTAAGGTGTTTAATCATATCGGATTTTACGTAGGCAAAACCAAAAAGAAAAGAAAAAAAGCAGAAGAAACTACAGAAAATTTACGGTGAACTATGCAGAATACGTTATTCATGGCCATAGCAAATTTAATGGAGTCCTACGAACGTACTTCGTTAATTAATCAGTACTATTAAACACATGTTTTTAATTAAGTTAAATAATGACTCAGAAATGCAACTGAATTTATAAAAAAAATTACAAGTAGATAATAAAAAAAAATGTTCAAATGTTTGTTAAGCTTATGGGACTTAACTACGGGGTCATCAGTCCCTAAACTGACAAACTACTTATGAACTACTTACGAACTAGGACGGCACAAATATCCATGCCCGAGGGGGGATTCGAACCCCCGACCGTAGTAGCCGTGCAGACCGTGACTGAAGCGCCTCAGTCCCCTCGGCCACCGCGGCCGGCAAGTAGATAATAAATACGTTTATTACAAAAGGCACGAGTTTAAACAGGCTCATAAGTTAGATAACCGAACTTGCGTTTTTTTAGTACCTAATTAGCCTGCAGCAAGAAATAAATTCTGTCTGTCAAAAGGTGGGTAGAAATTGAATAATTTCGTTAATACTCCCTATGAGAGAGAAAATTAAGTGAACAATAACTGCAAACAAAACTATTGAGAAGCACAATACTCCTCGAAGTGCAGCTGAAGTGGCTGTTGAGGAGATTTGTTTCTGATTCAGAAATAGCTCCTCACTGAGGCTGCTGTGCCGGAGTGGCAGCTATTGTCATGGCTGATAATACTACAGCTCCGTTGCGTTGTTTCAGAGCCGCTCCCCAGACAGCAGGCATTCCAGGCAACCCCTACCCATATAAAGCCCTCTCCAAGAATTCGCTCCACTCAGCTCTAATCCCTAAACCTTCACTCTGTAAAGGCTGCAGCCCCACTGATACTCCACGTCATCACTGCACAAAGCTCACAGCCCGTCTATTCGCTCTCCAGTCTGTATATTATTTTCAAAAGCCGCTCCACGTATAGTACTTTCAACAAACAAAGTCAGCCAATTAGAATGCTGCTGAACTTTTTAGCGCCCGTCGTATTTTATTTAGGTAACTGTCAAATCCTCTCTTCAGAAAACTGGAAATAATACGGCGTTTCACATGAAGGATAAAGACGTTCCAGTACCGTTTCTGACTTCATGCCTAGCATCCTCATCAAGGATCCATCTCAATGTTTCATGTGGGCTCCCTCGTGAATGCGGCTTTGTAATTCTAGGAAGTCTTCACCATCTTACAATTTCACACGCTAGTCTAAGACAGCCAGCTACAAACTTTTATTGTACTCATCAGCCAAGGAGCCTACGAATGACATAGATCAGGTCACCAGTATTTCTTCATGAATGCATCCAATTTTCTGAGGCGATATATTCATATAGCGCCAACTATGTAAAGGGTGTAGTGACAATATAGCGCTTTCTTTTGGTCGCAATTTCCAGGTTGTTTCTTGCGACGCCACTTTGGACCTACGTTATTTTTTGTTCTATTTATTTTTTTTCTAATGTGGATTTACAACTGAACACCTCTTCGTAAGGAATAGTCATTGAGGATGGTCCCCAGCCACATGTATGTTATTAAATAATCTATTATTTATTCGCAATTTTGTGATATTTGCCGACAAACGTAACATTTCTGAAGGTGGTCTATTACTTTGTAAGGAACGAAAATGTGTGCCGTACCGGGGCTCGAACCCGGGTCTTTCTTTTTTAGAAGCGTTTTCCTTAACCTCTCGGCCACCCGAGTGCAGTTTAAGTTGGCAAATTTCGCAAAATTAAAAATAAATAATTGATTATATAATAATATATGCAGCTGCTTACAATCTGCAGTGTCAGTACCTCTGGAACAGACGTTTAATTGTGACATGCAAATCCCGGCAGCGATGGCGTAAACAGTCTCTCCCCTTCGTGGGAATCACACTAAATGTGTGCGAGCACTAGGAGATGTAGTCGAGTGTGAAACATGGAAGTTTTGGTCTGGGCGGGGAGCGAGCTCGGGTAGCCGAATCCTCAGCTCCAACTGAGTGACGTGTTGTAGAGTTAGACAGGAGAGTATTTTTAAATAAGTAAATAAACGAAGAAACTAAGAAAAAATTAAGCTTAAAACAGACACGCAGAACTGTGGACGCAAAACCGCGAAGACGAACTTTGAAATCGCCACCGAGCATGGACGCGTAAAAAAGAAATGTTCTTTTCTCGGTTAGGCAACATAAGAAATATAGTTTACATTATCACTGAAGAACTAAAGTTGTCTCTCGTTTCTTATAATTCTCATTTAAAGCCGTTGCATGGCAAAACGGAAATTTGTGGATTTTGTTTACAGTCTTTCTTTCTTAAAGAAGCTCATGAAAGAGAAACGTTTATTCTTAAGTACATAAGACAGAAGAAGGAAATTTACTTCAACAAAAGGCCAATAGAAGCCGACGCATATCGCAGATGAAGGCGATTTTGGTGAGCGGAAGGACGGGTTGAAGAGGAGGAAGAGGCCCAAAGTTAAAAAAAAAACTGGCACAAATTTTCATTCGTCACAAAATAATAAGCCACCTTAAAAAGTGCAGCGTAAGTCTTCAATTTTCGCAAAATTGCGAATAAATAATATTATTTAATCTTTTGTAGACTCCGTGAACAACAATATGGGGAGGCGGTGTTTTGCCTGCCTATCTAATGTCTGTCGCTAACCTTAGGCCATAAAAGTTTCTCACTGCTGAAAAATAACACATATCAAATGAGATCCAAAACTTTATGTACCGTTAGTAATAAATGTTCAGATGTTTGTAAATATATCGGACCAAACTGAGTGGTCATCAGTCCGTAGCTTACAACCTACTTAAACTAAGGTAAACTAACCTAAGGACAACACACACACCCATGCCCCAGGGAGGACTCGAACCTCCGACGGCGAGCAACCACGTGCTCCGCAGCGAGGCGCCTTAGACCGCTCGGCGACTCCACCGCGGCACCGTTAGTAATATTCACTGGTGAAAACAATTAGGGAATCAGTGGAAATATCTAGGATCTGAAGTATTGTCTTCGGCAGAATGAAGTAAAATGGTTCGACGTCTTTCTGTCGTCTCTATAGAGTGGAGACAATAACATTACGGCACTCGAAGTAGTGGTAATAACAGAACGTTGCTGCCAGAGAAGATTGGTGTTGATTTGTGTTTACCTAGCAAACGAATTACACAAGCACTTGGGTTCAGATAGTGTAGTGAGCAGATGGCGCAATGCAGAAATAACGTGACTTACCCGAGACACAGGAAGGTTGAAAACGGGACAAACAGAGAAGGAGGTGGCTGCAGCTGTTGAGGTGTCCCAAAGTGTGATTCTCAGGACCTGGACGCGATTTCACACAAATGGAACAGTTAAAGAAGGCTAGGAAGAGGTCGTCCAGGGGTAACATCAGCAAGAGATGACCGTTATCTCCAGCTAACAGCCCGTCGAAACAGGAGACTGAAGGCAACTCAGCAGCAACGAACCATCCAGGCAGCAACATGACGTGCAATATCAACACAAACAGTCCGAAATCGCCATCGCGAATGTGCCCTCTCCGTCCTCAGATGAGTCAGTATTTTGTTGTCAGCTGGACAATCGTCATTCCCTCAGCTGGAGAAAACGTGGAATTCGGAACAATCCTGCTTATGGCCCGGAAACATCACCATATTATGGTGGTGGACGAATGATGTGGGCAGGAGTCAATATTGCCGGACGTATGGACCTCTATGTCGTTCAGAAGGGCTTTTCAACTGCTCAGAGATATAGAGATAAGATCCTTCGACTTTTCTTGTGCCCTAAATTAGTGCCATACGAAATGGGTTCCTTCTGGCGGACGATAACGCTCGTTCCCACAAAGCCGCACTGGTGGACAACAACCTTGAAGCTGACGGAAATGAACGAAAGGAATGGCAACCTTACTCCCCGGACTTGAACTCGATTGAGCATGTCACGGAAGCACTTGGCAGATGCATTTCAGCAGTACCAGCACATCCCACTTATTTATGTTTCTCATAATGTTCCAAAAATCAGTTCTTTTATCATTTAGGCAAAATCCGACACAATCTCGTCCTATGTGGCTTCTTTTTTTTTAAACTACAATTTGGACGTTGTTTCGATTTGCTCTGAATAGGCAAAGAAAGTTCATGCAATTGTCTTTTCTCCATAGAGACTTTCATTCTAAAAGTCTTTTTACGGCTTTAGGGTAGTTTCACAGTGAGTCGCCTGTACCACAAGGGGATACGGCACAGCAAGAGGTGGTTTCGCAGTGAAACCACTGTGACGCAACGGTTAACCTCTGCCATGTACTTCAGTGTGACTGCTTCCATTCTGTACATAAAATTAGTACTTACATGTTATTAACACTGTTTCTCTTTTGATACATTTTGTAATTTATGTTATAGGAAATTTTAGCAAATTCTGATGAAGGCTCTCGTCGCCGGAACCTAGGTAAAATGCACTTTATCTCTGCGACCCAGGGCTGTTTTATTACCAACTAAAATCATAAACGGTCGCTGAAGAAACGTAGCCATGTTTAAAATTGTAACACTGACTGCCATTTTTTCACGCTGACTACAAGTGTAACAGGAATACCTCAGACTCACTTTACACGATGCACAACACTGACAGAGATAGGCGCAGCTCGTTGGATGCCACGTACGTGGATTTGTAGATTCTGCTGTTGGTACTGATACAGTTAAGCCCCAACTCCTTGCTACTTTCTCCTCGTGGTCTTGCTGCACTATATGATGACGACCGCATCGCTTGAAATCATTTGGAAGTATGGGAAACTCTACGCCCTTCAATGGACCGCACAACTCGCTGACTTCTGTACTTTGTGGCATCTTCACCCAGTATACATCTGTAGTATTATTCACATACGTAATATATATTTCTTATTTGCAATTACATTTCTGTAGCAGCGGTACAAACTGAAATTATAGCTACAAGGCCGAAGCACATGGATAGGATAGCCAAAACAAAATACTGCAGCTGCTTGATGCAAAGGTAAATGACTTTTTTCTCCACTTAAAGGACAACAACTTTAGAACCATCACAGTTCAGTGGAAGAAAGGAGATTGTTTTAATAAGGACAGGCAAGGAAACCGGCCGTGCCCTTTCAAATGTTTGTATAGCCGGCCGAGGGGCTGAGGGGACTGAGGCGCTCCAGTCAGGGTCTACGCGGCCACTACGGTCGGGGGTTCGAATCCCCCCTCGGGCATGGATATTTGTGCCGTCCTTAGTATTGGTTAGTTCATAAGTAGTTTGTAAGTTTAGGGACTGATGACCCCGTAGTTAAGTCCCATAAGCTATACAAATATTTGAACATTTGATTTGGAATTCGAACCCCCGACAGTAGTGGCCGTGCAGACCGTGACTGGAGCGCCTCAGCCCCCTCGGCCATCGTGGCCGTGCCCTTTCAAAGTAACCATCCCTGCATTGCCTGGAGTCATTTATGGAAGTCACTGAAAACTCAAATCTGCATGGCAGCAAGCGGATTTGCATCGCCGTCCCCCCGGATGTTGTGAGTCCAGTGTTGACTGCACGGGAATGACTGCGCGGTCTATGTTGCCATGCTACGGATTGCGTGGACGCTCCCATCGGAGGTTGGAGTCCTCCTTCGGGTACGTGTGTGTATGTGTGTGTGTGTGTGTGTGTGTGTGTGTGTGTGTGTGTGTGTGTGTGTGTGTGTATGTTGTCCTTAGCATTATCTTCAGTTTCCCCAGTGACTCTGCAGACCTGAGCAGCCAGAAAGCCTGCTGACTGTGGCTTCCAGCTGTTTACGGACGGCGAGAACTTCCTCTTGATTCTGGTCACAACAGACGTTGTCCCTAGTCATCTCTGGCTAGCTATTTTCTCGAAATTGCACTAGGTACCAAATACGCGAGAGTAAAGCTCTTAAAAACGGAAGCATAAATGAAATTTAAAAATTTGACTGCGAAAGAAACAGAGAAGTTGCATCACTTGGTGCTTTGCAGGGGTGACACAAGTGACAGCCGGTATAAGACTCACTGGCTAACAAGGTGAAGCAACGGACTCTGACTTGTTTTCAAATAAACGAATCACGGACGAAAAATGCAGAATAGTAAGTGGCAAATACGCGAGAATAAAGCTCTAAAATACAGAAGCACTAACGAAATTTACGAACTAACTAATAAGAAAACTCAGAGAATTTAAATTACGTAACTTGGCCATCTAGAGGCGTGACACAGGAGACTGCTGTCTCTACACTGACTGTGACCAATCTGTAACCTCTGAGAGAAGTGGTAAACTGACCACCATCGAAAACCAATGGTGAATGGGTAATTATATTAAGAATGTGTAGTTACCCAGCAAAACTATTAAAAAAGAATTCAGCTGTCCCGCTGGCAGTTAAGTCGTAAATTCGTTGGCGCCTTAACATTACATATCTTCTAAAAAAATTAAAAATCATAAAATGTCAAGGACAGACTATTTTCATCACCGAATAAAATTTCATCTCCAAAAGAAAATGGTCAATTGACCTCCGGAGCGCGTTGTAGCGTTAAAAGCCATGGTAGCTGCACACAGAATGAAATTCGCAATTTAAACGTTGTTAGGCAGGCCGGGAGGGCGGACAAGCAGGGCGCAATGCGGAGGCTGCCATTAGCCGGCCGTTAATGCAATCGCTGCGTCAAATTGGCTACGGGAGCCATTAGACCGGCGAAATTCACTTACACGTGCTGCCCCGCCGAATATCGGGATTCATTTTGGCAGCGAAAACAGATTACGTGCACGCGTCACCCGCCGCCATTATTACATTAAGTACGGGACGCCTGCTCTTAGCTAAGTACGTTCCGTCAATTTTCCGGCAAAAATTAGTTAGCCGGTACGAAATTTTAATCCCGCGCAGCTCTTCGGTACGTTATTTCTGCGTAATGGAATGATACTGCCGAGTGAGCTCTATCACATTATGCGACGTCAGAGCTCCGAACATATCGTCGGGCTACGTTTCGCTGCTTTTAGTTTGTTACGCAACTCCATCCGCATATAACTCTGCACTCTCCCGGATAATGAAATTTTATCCCATGCGAATTATGCACTTTCTCAGTACGAATTTAGAAGGCTGCGCATGTACAAGTGGCCCCGAAAACACAGTTCCATGGTATAAACAAACACAGGAGAAGAAAGGAAATACAGCACCAACCTGATTATAGCAGATGTGGAGGTGACCACTATCCATCTCTTGGCACGTTTCGGGCCTGGTCAACAAGTTTCCGAAGGCGGATTAGTGCTGAACTGCTGAAATGGCTGCCATCTCCTCTTCAATGTTCTGCTGCAGTTCTTGAACACTACGAGGGTTGTTGTTATACACTAGATCTCCTCACACAAAGTAATAATGATGATGGTAGTGGGGTCTTGTTTAGCCTCCCTGGCGTAAGTCTTCTTATCTGACTCCACTTCGGCGATTTGCACGTCAGTGATGATAAAATGATGAAGAGAACGACACAGCAATCAGTCCCCAAGCGGAGAATGTAACACGGGACCCCTTCGTGGCACACAGTCATGCGTCCTATTTTAGAGTATTGCTGCGCATTGTGGGAGCCACAACAGGCGGGACTGACGTACTATATAGAGTTCAGAGAAGGGCAGCTCGTTTTGCATTATCTCGATATAGTGTAGGGAGTGTCAGGGAAATTATGCACGAGTTGGGGTAGCAATCTTTAAAAGAAAGGCGTTATTCGTTGCGGCGAGATCTATTTCAGAAATTTCTTTCACTTTTGAATGCGAACATATGTTAGCACCCACTTTCATAGCAAGACGTGAACATCACATTAAAATAAGAGAAATCAGATCTAAAACAGAAAGATTTAGGTGTTCCTTTTTCCCGCAATCTATCAGAGAGTGGTAATGTAGAGAAATATCATAAAAGCAGTTCGATGAACCCTCTGCCATGCACTTCAATGTGTCATAAGCCTTACGGAGATCCAGAAATACGGAATATATTTGATATCCCTTGTGTATATCACTCATCACACATATGAGTAAAGATCTAGCTGTGCTTCCTAAGAACGATGCTTTCTGAATCCGTGATGACTATGGGTCAATAGGTCGTTATTTTCGAGGTAGTTCATAATATTTTAGGAAACTATATGTTCTAAAATCCTGCTGCAAACCGACGTCAGTGATATGGGCCTGTAATTTTGCGGATCACTCCACACATCACACATCACACATATGAGTAAAGATCTAGCTGTGCTTCCTAAGAACGATGCTTTCTGAATCCGTGATGACTATGGGTCAATAGGTCGTTATTTTCGAGGTAGTTCATAATATTTTAGGAAACTATATGTTCTAAAATCCTGCTGCAAACCGACGTCAGTGATATGGGCCTGTAATTTTGCGGATCACTCCAATGGCCTTTCTTGAATACTGCAGTGACCTGTGCAACTTTCCGGTCATTGGGTACGGAACATTCGCTGAGCGACGGTTTTATATGATAGGTATGGGGCTATTACATCAGCGTACTCTGAAAGTAAACTAATTGGTATACAATCGGTACCAGGAGACTTACTTTTGTTAAGTGATTTAATTTGCTTTAATACACCAGGGTATCAACTTTTAAATTACGCATGCTGGCAGCTGTTATTGATACGAATTCTGGAGTATTTGCTTCGTCTTCTTTCGTGAAGGAATTTAGGAAGACTGTGTTAAGCAATTCTGCTTCAGAAAAACAGTCTTCCGTAGCATGACCATTTCTATCGTGTAATGAAGGTAGTGACTCTGTTTTGTCGCTGGCATACTTTGCATATGATCAGAATTTATTAAGATTCTCTACCAAATTACGTGGCAGGGTTTCGTTGTGGAAATGATTATAAGCTTCTCGCATTGAAGTTGGAGCTACATGCGACCCCTTCCAAGCAAACATTGGCTGGCGATCCCCTTCCAAATAAAAATATTCTGGCGCCGCTCCCCCCCCCCCCCCCCCGCTCCAAATAACCGCAACAAAACTATTTTATCTCAGAGAAATCTTCTTTCTTTTCCTTCAGCCTTCTTTTAAATTGTTGGACGGAGTTTCCCGTGTGCATTTTTTCGAATGGAACACATTATTCTACTGTTACACGATTTCCGACAGAGAATCATGTTTTCCTTAACGTGTTTTTCACTTTTCAGGTAAGACTCAGCAGCAAATAATTCTCATTTATAAAGGCCCGCCGGCCGCGGTGGCCGAGGGGACTGCGGCGCGCCAGTCACGGTCTGCACGGCCACTACGGTCGGGGGTTCGAATCCCCCCTCGGGCCTGGATATTTGTGCCGTCCTTAGTGTTAGCTAGTTCATATGTAGTTTGTAAGTCTAGGGACTGATGATCCCGTAGTTAAGTCCCATAAGCTATACAAACATTTGAACATTTTAGAAAGGCCCCACTGTATAGACAGTTTGTAGTGAAATAGACCTTTTACGAATATTTCAGAATAACGTATTCCACCATGTTCTTTTACCTATCGATTTGTATATGAAACGTTACACAAGGAACTCCGTAATTGAAACAGTAAATAAATTTCACGTAGGCATACTTGTTTTTATTACTGAACCTCTTTTTGTTTTATGGTGCAAGTACATACTGCTGTGAAAGCGACTCCCCGAGCACGAGTTGGATACCCCCCTGGGGGTCGGACCCACAGGTTAAAAACACTGATCTAACCTGTTTAGCGTACCACGGCCGGTCTTTTGTTAATTTGTTTGGTATAAATCTTTCAGGGGTTGTCGATATTATTTCTTTGAACCTACGTCACATCTGATCTACACTAACTTTGTTAGTTTCGAAAGACTGGAGATTCTCTCTCAGGAAAGCGTTAATCGAATTTTTATCTGCTTTTCTGAATAGACAGTTGTGGACTAACTAGCAGCTGCTCTTAGTGTTATTACTATTACTGAGCAATTGTTAAATAATGTCACAGTTCAGAAGCTTCCTTTACCAGGGTACAAGTTAGCTGCCTGTTTCTCCAGGAGTTCCTTGCAATGTGGGAGAGTGAGCATGTACGTGAAAAACAGTATTACAATTGAGTCCTTTGGTGTTTCCAAACACTGCACTGAAAAGATATTTGAGTGTTGTGCAAAGTAGTCCAATGCAATGAGCTAAGCTTTTAATCTTTGTTATATATAGATCCCATGACTCTGATTTTAAAACATTTCTGATCAAGCTAGAGAGTAATATTCACTTTATAAGAAGTACAGAAAATTGGTTTTATGTGGTGATTTGAACACTGTGTACTGTTTAACGTTTCACTAGCGTTATTATCCGCGGTAATGACAGCGTACACAAAACAAGGCAAAACATCATTGGTGAATAGCAGTAGTGGGCGACAAACGAAGATAACAGACGACAACCGACGGGCATAAAGAACGATTTTGGGCAGACAAGTTAAATCTACCACAGTAGAAGCGAGTGCAAAGCTCAACACTCACTCAGTAATACTGTTCTGATAGAAATAATTCGGCTGAAGCGTAACATTCGTGGTAGGACTGAAGTTGCTAAGGCCTTCATAAGGAAACGCAGCGCAAATCTGCGAAAGAAATTTTGCCACCGTCATAAACCCTAGACACCTGGTGACTGGAAGTGTGTGGTATGACCGAATGAATCAACGTTTACATTGCTTCCTAAAAGCAACCGGGATTATATTAAAACTCCAAAAGAAGCATGTTTCCTACAGTCAAACTTGGAGGAATTCCGTCATAATTTGGGCATCTTTACTGTGTTATTCAACTGTTTCTATCGTTACCCTAAGAAGTCTGATAACTGTGAATAAATCTCCCACTATCCTCGACAGAAAGCTGCTTACTTTGACAAACATATAGCTAACAAACACTCCCATATTACAAAAATGACAATGCGACCGAACACACAGCAAAGTATGTTCAGGGTTGCTTTGTACAGCATCAGAAAATTATCAAACGTCTCCCCTGGCCAGAAAAATCGCCATGTCGCAACATAATTTAACCTTTCTGGGGAGTTTTACAGCAGAGCGTGTGGACCAAATTTGCAGCTCCAACATCGTTGACGTAATTGGCGGGTCTTTGTACACCAAGAAGGGATAACATTATGTTGGAAACTATAAAGACACTTCACGAATCTTTTCCTCGAAGGGTTGCAGCTGTTCTCAAAGAAAGGTCGTGAGTCAACGTCTTGTTGTGGTCTTCAGTCCGCAGACTGATTTCATACAGCTTTCCACGCTACCCTGTCCTGTGCAGTGTTGCCAACGGTAGGGACATGTCCCTACGCATAGGGACTTTTGACTCTTTTTTCCAATCTGTAAGGACGGATTTCCTATCTTTTTGCAAAAGTAGGGACTTTTCTCAGGGACGATGCAGAATGAAAGTACCTTTTGTTTTAAAACAAACAATTCAGTGTACAATAATTTCCTGAAGGGAAAGTATTACTACCCAATACGTAAGTAGCTTCTTTTGTTAAAAAGAAATAATTATATCTAGGGGGGGGGGCTATGAGGTTGTTTTTTTTTTTTTTTTTTTTTTTTTTTTTTTTTTTTTTTTTTTTTTTTTTTTTTTAAGAAATCTGATCGATTCGTAGGGACTTTCATGGTGAATGTAGGGATTTTTTACTTGTCATGTAGGGACATGGTTGGAAACAATTTCGCAACACTGGTCCTGTGCAAGCCTCTTCATCTGAGAATAGAAACTGCAACCTACATCCTTTTGTATTTGCTTACTGTATTCATCCCTCTGTCTACCTCCACGATTTTTACGCCACATACTTCCGTTCAATGGTAAGTTCACGATTCCTTGATGTCTCAGAATGTGCTCCACGAATCTATCCCTTCTCGTAGCCAGGAATTGCCAGAAAAACCTTTTCTCCTCAATTCTGTTGAGAACCTCCTCTTTAGTTACGTCATCTACCCATATTATCTTCATCATTCTCAGGTAGCACCACATTTCAAAAACTTCTATCGCCTTTCTGTCTAAACTCCTTATCGTCCATTCTTCAAACCCATACGATGCCACACTTCAAACAAATGCTTTTAGAAAGGATTTCCAGAGATTTAAATTAATAAATGACATCAACAAATTTCGCTTCTTCAGAATCGCTTTTCTTGCCATAAACATTCGGCATTTTATATCTTCTTTACTTCCACCATATAAGTTATTGTGATATTCTAACAACAATACTCATCTACTACTCTTATTGCCTCATTACCTAATCTAATTCCTTCACCATCGTTGATTTTCTGACACTACATTCCATTACCCTCGTTTTGTTCCTTTCAAGACAATGTCGAATCCGTTTAATTGCTCTTCCAGGTTCTTTGCTGTCTCTGACCGAATAAGTCATCGGCAAACCGCAAATTTTTTATTTCTTCTCTTTGAACTTTAATTCTCTCTCCGAATTTATCCTCGTATTCCTTCACAGCATGCTTATTGTACGGATTGAACAACATTGGGGAAAGGCTACAACCCTGTCTTACTTCCTTCCAAACCTCTGCGTCCCTTTCTTGCCCTTCGACTCTAATAACCGCTGCCTGGTTTTTGTACAAGTTGAATATAACTCTTCGGTCCCTATATTTTACCCCTGATACCTTCAGAATTTGAAAGAGTGTATTACAGTTAACATTGTCAAACTCTTTCCATAGATTTACAAATGCTAAAAACGTAGGTTTGCCTTTCCTTAACCTATTTTTTAAGATAAGTCCTATTGTGAGTATTGTCTCCCGTGTTCCTACATTTCTCCTAAATCCAAACTGATCTTCCCCAAGGTCCGATTCCACCAGTTATTCCAATCGTCTGCAAACAATTCGTTTTAGTATTTTGCATCCATGAAATATTAAACTAATAGTTTTGTAATTTTCATATTTGTCTGTACTTGCTTTCTTATTTCGTACTACTAAATAAATATTATGTCTGTGTAAGGTGTTCAATTATTTTGTCAATCCCCTGTATATAAATAAGAAACCACAGCGGCCCCAGAACAGACCATTGGGGCACACCCTCCAACCCCCCACACAACTGCGTGACTGCAAATCTCAGCCGTTTTCAATATTACAGAAAATTACTTTCTGCTGTCTGTTATTAAAGGGAGAGGTGAACGAATTGTGAGCTCCCCTTATTCCATAATGTTCCAACTTCTGCAACAATATCTTGTGATTAACAAAATCAGAGACTTTTGTTAATTCAAAGTAGACGCCTAGAGTTCGCAGCCTTTTATTTAATGCATAAAGTGTATTACAGATAAAAGAGAATATACCATTTTCAGTAGTTAAACCACTTCTAAAACAAATCTTTACTTTTGACGCCAAATTATGCGAAGTGAAATGATCAACTAACCTTGAATATACAACGTTTTTAATAACTTCAGCAAATACCGATTGCAAAGAAATATGCCTGAAGTTATATACATTATTTCTTAGCCGCGGTGGAGTAGCCGAGCGGTCTAAGGCGCCTCGCTGCGGAGCGCGCGGTTGCTCGCCGTCGGAGGTTAGAGTCCTCCCTGGGGCATGGGTATTTGTGTTGTCCTTAGGTTAGTTTACCTTAGTTTAAGTAGTTTGTAAGGTATGGACTGATAACCACGCAGTTTGGTGCGATAGATTTACAAACATTTGATCATTATTACTTACTCGTTTTATTATATAGTGGCTTCACTACTGAGTACTTTAATCTGTCAGGAAACTGACCATTGCGAAAGAAAAAAATACAAATATAGCTAAGTACTGGACTAAGAGATGCAGAATAGTGCTATATTCTTTTAGATACCGCGTCATATCTATAAGATTCTTTAATCTTGAGTGATTCAGTTACTGATTCAATCTCTCCCGTGTCAGGGAGGACTATTCCAGGTAACAGACTTGAAATGCTATTTTTAAAAGTGTTATATGATTGCCTGTAGGAGCTAAGTTTCTGTTTAATTCACCTGCTATATTCAGAAAGTGTTTATTAAATACCGTACATATATTTGACTAACAGTGACACAAACATTTCCACCACGCAGTGATTTTATAACCTCAGTTTTGGGCTGATAACCTGGTAGTTCCTTCACAACTGACCATATGGTTTTAATTTCATCCTGAGAATTAGCTATAACTTTTGCATAATTCATACTTTTTGCCTTCTTAATGACATTTTTAAGATCCTTAAACTACTGGCCTACTACAGCTTGATTTTTACTGCTTCTAACATACTGATATGGCTCCCGCTTTGTTCTAAACAATATTCTCATCCCTTTTGTCAGCCACCCAGGCTGCTTAATAGCGGTAGTACCCTGTTTTGAGCGTTCTATCGGAAAGCAACTTTCAAAGAGCTTGAGAAAAGTGTTGAGGAAAGCATTATATTTATCGTCTAAATTATTGGCGTTATAAGAATCCTGCCACTGTTGCCTTTATTAGGGTTTAAAAAACTCTGTTGTAACTGGATTAACTTTTCTAAATAGTTTATAATTATAATTATATTTAAATTCTGTGTGGGCACAAAACCTGTTAAAATTTGTGGTTGATGGTCTGGAAGGCCATTCACTAGTCTGCTAACAGGATGTCCCTCTAATCATAAAAAATGAACAAAGATGCAATGTTTGTGCTGCTGTACTCCTGCAAAGAATACTTTTTGCATCACACGATGAGAATTAAAGAGATCTATCAGCATCCTTTTCCTCGCAGTCACTGACACAATTAATGTTGAACCCACCACATACAAGTAATTATTTGTACTTCCTAAAAGTGTACATAGAAGCCTGCAAAAATATTTTGAAATCAGAGTCATGGGACTTATAAATAACAACAACTATAAATTTAGTTTCTTTTATTTCAACCACACCTATACAACATTCAGATATTTTTAACCGTCAGTTTTTCGAAACATCGACTGACTAGTTTGTAATACCGTTTTTCATGTACATGACCACTCCCCTAAGCTGCAAAGAACTCCTAGAAAAACGGGCAGCTAACGTCTATCCAATAAGAACAGTTTCCATATCCTCTATAAACGCTTATGATATTTCCTTACTTCCGCTTGTCATACCATATGGGTTATTTTTCGACAACTTTTGACACTCCCCGAGAATATTCTTAGCCCAGATATGAGTGCGCAAAGTAATCTGAGTCAAACTGAGCTTCGTGTAAGCAGTTGTTCGGCTTTCTCGTAAACTGAACACTCTTTCAGAAGAAACTGCAACTTTCATTACGTGAACACTAAATGCAAAATAATTACGCACTTGGATAACATTCTATACCATTTGTGTACTACTCATCAGATTCAATTTTTAATAGGCAAATAGTAAGAGTATATGCAAATTGAAAGTTGATGATCATAGCAGTTTGGTCCAATAGGTTTACAAACATTAACGTTTTGTTTCTTCTAAATCCTCGATTAGTGAAAATATATAGCTTGGAAATACAAGAACAGATTTTGTTCCCAGCCTACGTCACGTACTTCGTACATTATTAATAGGTGAATTCGTTACAACATTGTAAAAAATATTCATACGTAATACCCGTGTCTGTTTCTGAACGGTATTGGCAAGTGGGAATTTTAATTTCAGTATGGTCTGCCAGTATAAGGTAATTAGCTAGCAGTTAATCCATCCGAATGACGATGTTCTTCCAATTCGATGAACAGTAAAATCTGTCAGTTGCCACTAGTTAAACACGCATTGCTACTGAAATGTTCGAACTTTTTCTTTTCCTTTCGAACAATCATAATAAGGTATCTGCACCGTCTGTTACATATGTTGACTGACAGATCCAATGCATCGCACAAACTAGTTTAACTCTTAATTAGCGCGCAGTTGCAGAACAGAAACAAATCAATTACAATTAAATGGAGTGAAATGCACGCATTCAATTGACATGAGGTAATTAATCCCAGCATTTTTCTCTTTGGTAATACTATGATGAACCGAAACGTCTCATCCAGAACAGGTTTGACACAGCAAATTAACTTCAAAGTTGTCACGATTATCATTTAGCTGAGTAACTATCGTTGCTGAAAACTAATTAGGGGACGATTTGCATGTTCATGCCGTGCCGGAAACAAAAATAAGAACACCCTTTTATAATGTGCCAATTAACTCAACATTTATTGATGAAACTGTGCATATAGAGTACATGAAACGATTTAATTCACATATCAGTATGACATGTGCTGTTGAGCACCAGATGTCGATTTATGCCGAAACACCCATCTTGGAATATATTATTCCAAAAATGTTCAAATGTTTGTGAAGCTTAAGAGACATAACTGCGGGGTCATCAGTGCCTAAACTTACAAACTACTTATGAACTACCTTATACTAAAGGCAGCACAAACATCCACGCCCGGTCCATGCCCAAGGGGGGATTCGAACTCCAGATCGTAGCGGCCGTGCAGACTGTGACTGGCGTGCCGCAGACCGATCGGCCACCGCGGCCAGCTATATTATTCCACGCCAGCTCGACCTCTTCGCGTAGTTCTACAAGAGTTGTGGGTTGACAAGTTGCACGTATCAGTTGTGGTCTAACATATCACAATCGTGTTCGACTGGAAAGTTGCTGCACACCTTGTAGAGTCCTTAGAGTTTCACGCACGATGTGTAAGTGAGCATTGTTCTGCTGAAGTAACACATCACACTCCTGATGAAAAAATGAAAAAAGAACGGGGCTTACAATACTCTGCACATATCGAGCGCTGGTCAGCGTTTCCTCCGCAAACACCAAACGTGAACGAGAGTTGTAGATTACCGCATTCCTGATCGTAAGGCCTGGGGTAGGACCAGTGTTTTTTCGACGAACGCTCTCTACGATACAGCGCTAGTCAGGTCTACGCAAACGACCATGATTTGCATGCAGGCAGACTCTGCTTTCATACTGAATGCCAGAACTCGCCATGCCAAGCGATCCTCTGAAGCTACCAGTCGAGACATGCTCATCGATGCTGCGGCGTGAGTGGAACACTGGCTAGAGGTATGCGTGTTCGTAGTACCACTGCTACTAACCTGTTGATAACAGTTATTGTGACGCTTCTGGGCTCACAAGCCTTATTTTTGCTGTTGTAGTTCTACGATTAGCCACAGCTGCCCTTGCAATACGACGTTTGTGCAGCGTGGGCGTTCATAACCTCGTGTATGGATGTGAGAGTGTTTACGTCATCACTGCAACGATATCGTTCCATAACTGACGCAGCACGTCCGACGTGTGTGACAACTCAGTTGGCTGTAGGAAGTACGAGTGCGTCACCTTTGTGTGGTACCGTTTTAGTCACACATTGGTATCGCACTGACAAGGAGTCCACCGACAGATGCTGGGACTTTTTGAATTATAGGTACTTAACCCTTAACTACTATAGACGTTGACAAGAACGCAACTGCTATGGAGGGGTCTCTCAGGCCGCTCTCTTATTTTCCATATATTAAACTAGTGTTCTGCTAAATATATATTTTCATGACTCCCTGTCGTTCATTATACTTCTTAGAGGTGGCATTAGTAGAAATTTTACTTTTTTTAACCATGTAGTATGGGTAACATGACGACAAGTAAAACAGCGCAATTTGCAGTACATTTTTATTTTTTGTGCTACGAAAGGAACAGCAAGTCATTATTTCCCTAAACACCCACAGATTATCATTATAGAGATTATATTATAAATTCACAGCGTGATTAGATACAAAAATCCCATAGTAAATTGTATGCGACAGAGAGGCCACAGCCACAGCGCTGTCGCTTAGCAGGCCGCGCTCAAGAAGCCGACTGGCCAGGCGCTATGAGGCAGAGCCTGCGACAGCGGCACGCAAACACTGTGGTCGGTCAGTGAGGCCGCGCAAGGCTCATAAATACGGAACAAAGAGCAGCAACACTGCACGAATGCTGGCACGTGGACCTTGTCGGCCACTAGGAAGGTACACGGAAGAGTCCTTTTAGCTTGGCAGGGGTGTCTGAAATATCTCGACTCAAAAAGACGTAGCGGTCTGAGAGACCGCAGATAGTAGTTAAGGGTTAAAATAATACTTCAAAGTCGATTTTCTGGAAAATATTTGTGAGTTGCGTCGAATGGCTTTGTCTGATTATTATTTGAGTTTTAAATTTCACCTACCGTAAATATAAAAAAAAAATTAATATCCTATATTCATGTGGTCTCCTTGTGAGGCGGATAGCGCTCTGGCAGCTGTCACTGCGCTATCTTTTAGCGATGACGTTGAAGCCATTGTCAGCACATCTACTAACCCCCGCTTGGCATCTGCCGTCATCGGATCACAATTGACGTCGTCCTCCCAGTATACATTTTTTCCCTGCCCATATAAAGTTTGACTTTTACGAAACCCCGTATTTGTCTCCCTTTGCAACTCAGAAATTTGAAATTTGGCTCACTGGTGCCCACTACCATCCTATGTAAATGTACAAAAGAGTGGAGCCCTGCAACGTCAACTTCGGGGTGACACTTTTAAGAGTAAGGTGCCAACGCTTGCGGGGAAAAAAATGAAAACAAAATAACGGAGCTCAGAATTTCATGTGAGACTTTCAGTGAGTTGATGAGGTCACACTGACACCAAATACGACCACGATTCTTCACAACACTGCCGTGGACGCATTTCACGTTATGAAGGTCGTCACATCCCCCTTACCCTCATTCCACCTCTTCTTTTATCATCTCTGAGTTATAGGTGAGAACTGGACAACGAGTCGTTAAAACCACAGCTCTCCTAAAGGTTGGTCAAGGAAAACATTTCAGGCACACCACCGCTCAGAATTTACTTAAGTAGTCGGCATAAAGGGCGTCAGTGTAACCACCCTATCCTTTGTCCGTTGTTATTTTGTCAAGTAGGCTCAACCACATAGATCGTGTATAAAACACTATAATATGACTCGTTTCAAGGGTCAAGCCCTCATCATCAGATAAAATATACAAGAATCTTTAAAACCCGAGGCAAATAAAATCTAAAACGTAATAAAAGAAAACGTGGTTACTTCCCTTGTAACCGTGTCTCCGTAGAAAGCTCCTCTGCATACTGTGCTTCGTCAATATTAAAAACAGTCCCCAGTACTGGCGGCGCATAGCACTAGTGAAGCGCACGGAGTCAACAACACGAGTGGGGCGCACGTATGGACATGAAAACAAAGACCTCTAAATGCCAAAGATCATCCACAGGGCAGTGGGTACATTCGGGTGTACAGTAAGACAGAGGTTGAAATTTAAAATAAACGACTTTTGTTATAATAGGTCCACAAAGTTTTTAAAAAAGCTGTATGCATTGCCTTGAACTTGTCCATTTAATGAAACGTCGCTTTTTGCGTTATGTATTGTAATCTCTAGCTGTTCTAGCAGATCTAACTTTCTTCCCTTATCCTGTTTATGTAAAATCTTCAGGTCATCTTCAATCTGCTTTAATGGGTGGCCAGTTTCGCGGATATGTGTAGCTACAGCGGACTTGTCAAAATTGTTAAGTCGGAAGGCGTCCACGTGTTCCTTGTACCTAACTTTAAACGATCTACCGGTCTGACCAATGTAGCTGGCATTGCAACTACTACACTGTATCTTATAAACCGAACCACGACCTCACATCAATAATGGATATAATTTTTTCCGTTGTTTTCAAACGATTTCCCTATTACGCGTTCAAAAACGACATTTCGTAGTGCACTGAGCAGCAACACTGCGCCCGCGCGTACGTTACGAGTATTTGCTGCAGTAAATAATGACAAAAAACGTAGTTTTAAGCTGTTTTTATACGTTTCAAGGTGTTATAAATATAAGTGTTGTAACATAGTGGAAGTGTTAGCTTAGAGTTAAATAAGTGTAAAAAGTGTATTTTCCTTCTCGCGCCTAATTTAACACGGGCGAATCGTTGTAAACAGTGACTAAAACGTGTTATCTATTTACCCACTCTATTTTTCACTCGGTGCATATAGCAGTTAAGGTTTAAAAAGTATGTCAACTACAAATAAACGTAAAACAGTGCTGATTACAATTTCGTGATTTAGCAAAAGTGTGTAGTTATCCGTGTTTGTAAACCTGATTTTGTTTTCATGAGCGAGTTTCTTTTTATCCAGTGCCCCTTCAGTTTATTCTATTTATGATTGTGTGAACAATTTTTTTAAGTGCCTATTGGTGTAACTTTTACGTTTTAGTAAATACTTAATCAATTTTAAGATTTCTGTTTTTACCATGGGTGAGAAGTGTGTGATATGCCGTATTTCGATAGTTCTGGGGTGTGGTGTGATAGTTGTAGTGGGTTCTTTCATTGCTACGAATATAGTGGCGTGGGAAAGGCAGAGATAAATGAGGCTCACCAGTGATTTTCTAGGATCTGCACTAGAGATAGGAAAATAGTGGAACAGGAGGGGAAAATGACATCTCTTCAAGCTGAATTAGATAAGGCAAGGGAGAACCTGAGCAGGTTAAAGAGTGAGAAGGGTGAACAGCGGTGGGAAGTGGCAACAAGTAACAGGGGGAACAGGCTCGTGTAGCTGAAGCTGTAGAAAGGGCACAACAAACTTTCAAGTAGAATTTGAAAAATGAAGGGAAATTTGTGAAAAGAAAGTCTTGTTGTTAGGTAATTCTCATGGTAGAGGTGTTGGCCAACTACTGCAGGAAGAGCTAGGTCTAGAGTACCAGGTCACAAACTTTTTCAAACCAAATGCGGGTCTGGGTCAGGTAGCAGAGGATATAGGTTCTTTATGCAAAGATTTCACAAGGAAGGATACCGTGGTTATAGTGGGTGGTTCGGGAAACAGCATTGACAAAGACTCTGAATATTCCATAGAGAGTGACCTGGTGAAGTTAGCATCAGCAACAAAGCATACTAGTGTGGGATTGGCGTCTGTTTTAAGACGTCATGATGGGCCTCATTTTAAGTCTTCTGTCAGGAGAGTGGACTTGGAGCTGGAACGGCTGCTCATGTCACAGATGGAGTCCCATATTGGTTTGATTTCTGTGGATGATATCTGTAGGTGGGACTACACTAGCCATGGCCTTCATCTCAACAGGAAAGGGAAGGGAAAACTGTCTGCGTTAGTTGCAAGTAACTTACGAAGGGGCACTGTCACAAATGGTAAAATACCAGTGGTTACAGGAGTCAGAGGGATGCCTTTTTCAGGATAGGGAGGGGGGAAAGAAAACCAGTTTTGAGAGAGCTCGGAAAACACCCTCAGTTTGAGAAAACAGATAAACAAGAGACAGATTTTAGCAAACAATGTTTAACAGAAAGTACTCAGAATCTGCCAGCAAATCTTTGTTCAACCATTAGTATGCAATATCAGTTATCTTTATTACATCAGAACATTCCAGGACTCAGAAATAAACTTGATGAACTACTAATTTGTATTGATGACAGATTCCTCTAACCCTATTGACATAATATGCCTCTATGAACATCATGTGACCTCTGGTATAGATATGTTAAATATTCCAGGATATCATTTAGCTTCATACTTCAATAGAGGAGGAGTTGGAGTTGCTACATTTATTAAAAACTGCTATAAATTGAAGAATATTGATATAAATAAATTGTCTGCAACAGCATTTCGATGCTTGTGCAACAGAAGTAGATTACCATAACAGATGCTACATAATAGTAACTATTTACTGAGAACCTGCTGGAAATTATATTCGATTCATAAATCATCTAGAAGCTCTGTTGGATTATTTAACAGGAAGAAACAAATAAATCTTGGTTGCTGGTGACATTAATATAGATTTTCTTATTCATTCTTCCAGTAAACATTTATTGCAGTCAGTAATATTGTCTTTCAATCTAACTCATACTGTAAACTTTCCAACTAGGATAACTAAATTTAGGACAGCCATTGATAATATTTTGTAGATAAATCAAAGAAAAAAAATCATATCATAAAACCAATAATTAATGGCCTGTCAGGTCATGATATGCAGCTCCTCCTTTTAGGTACAGATTTTAAGCAGATTATGAAGACTGCTAAATCTGCATACAGGAGAGTAGTCAATCCACAAAAATTTGAGAATTTTAGAAAACTGCTCAAAAATATAAGCTGGAAAGATGTGTATAGTGCTCATGGCATGAATGAAAAATATAACATATTCATTAATAATGTCAGTATTTTGTTTGAAAACTGTTTTCCTCTAAAAGTAACTCAAACAGGATTACACAAGGAATAAAGATTTCATGTAAGATGAAAAGGAAAATGTATATATCAGCAAAGAGTAGTTCTAATGATGATGACTTAGCTAAATATAAGGAATACTGTAAAATATTAAAAAAAGTAATTTAGACATCTAAACAAATGCACTATGAGAAAAAGATAGCAAAATCAGAGAACAAAATAAAAGCAACATGGGATATAGTGAAGGAGGAGACGTAGAAACAGAAATGAACATCAGCAGATAGCATTAAAAGTAGATGATACATTAGTAACTGATGTGCACAGTGTGGCAAATCTATTTAACAAGTACTTTATATCTTTTAATGACAGTATGGGATTGTCAGGGTCAGTAAATAATACCCATGAATATTTGAAACTAGCATTTACAAATAACTTCAGGGACATGAATATGTCACTCACTTCACTACAAGAAACAACTTCCATAATAAAATCTTTAAAAACAATGCATTCTAGTGGTTACGATGAAATACCAACAAAGTTAAAGCATGCTCTTGTGAATTTAGCACAATTTTAAGTTATTTGTGTAACCATTTTATTATAACTGGAACATTTACTGATTGGTTAAAATATGCGGATAGTAAATCTCTATTCAAAAAAAGGGTATAAACATGTCGACCTTAGTTTTAGAAAGGTCTGCTAATGATATTTTCATTAACATTAATAAATGGTTTAAATCCAACTCATTGACATTAAACTTTGAAAAGACTCACTACATGCAGCTCAGAACACGTAAGAGATTCCCATCCAGTATATGCATAAAGTATGAAGAAGAGCAGATAGAAGTGGATAGACTGTATAAAATTCCTGGGATTACAGCTTCATAATAAATTCAGTTGGGAGGAGCATACCACAGAATTGCTGAAACGACTTAACAAATCTGTATTTGCAATATGAGTGGTATCAGACATAGGAGACATAAAAATAAAAAGCTTGCATACTTTGCTTACTTTCTTTCCATAATGTCATATGATATAATATTTTGGGGTAACTCTTTAAGTCAAGCAAAAGTTCTTAGAGTCCAAAAGCGTGTAATACGTTTTATTTGTAGTGTAAATTCATGGACATCCTGCAGAAGACTCTTCAAAGAACAGGGTATATTAACTACTGCCTCTCAGTATATTTATTCCTTAATGAAATTTGTCATAAATAATATATCCCTTTTCCCAACAAAAGCTCAGTTCATGCCTACAATACTAGGAACAAAAATGATCTACACAAGGACGTAAAAGTACTTACTTTAGTTCAAAGAGGGGTCCACTACTCAGGAACACATATTTTCAATAATATACCAACAACCATAAAAAAATTAGCTACAAATAAAGATCAGTTTAAGAGGAGCCTAAAAGACATTCTAGTAGACCATTCCTTCTACTCCACTGTCGAATTCTTAAATAGATCCAAATGATGCATGTATCTGTATTCATACTAGTAGTATTATCAGTTTGTAAAAAGTGTATGTACCTGTATTAGTAATATTATATTATCAACTTGTAAAAAAAAATGTTCCACACAGGCACGAAACTTGTCTAAGGACATCATTGGGTTGCAACCCCAATGAACGTGATTTGAGTGTATAGCGCAATGTAATTCCATTTTTTACTCTGGTACACAGAGGGATCAACGTGAGAACGTTACAGAAAACAAAAGTCCGTGTATAATAAGTTGCAACGACTAATACACATAAATAATATATTTTTTTAAATGCATGAAAATATGTGACCAAACCAACAATTTACTTCAGAAATGTTTTCCAAAAAGGTTACGAGAAACAAATCCTTACATGAAATCAGGATCATACTGTCTAAACCATCAAATGCCATCGATCTGTTTTTACACTATAACAGGCAATCTCTCTCACCTTGGATTACGCATAAGGATTAATCTGCATTAAATTGTACTTTCACACGTAAGGCTAGACATAAGAAGGAAGAGTACATTCCAATTCAAAACAGTAAGAGATTCTTATCTGCTGTTTGAAGTGAACCGAACCACAATCCCTGTGAAAAAAAAAAGATAATAAAAAATACTTAATCTACTAAGGGGCCTCAACGGCTACAGGAGTGGGGTATGTAGCAGTTTCTACTGAACAATAAATTTATCATGCTGAAACTGAGATGCAAGTTATGAATAGAAAATATTTTGACATAATACGAAAAACAACACACTGAAAATTATGTTGCAAAGTACTTACGGGTCAGCCACAGCCCAGCGGATGTTTCAAGAATGATAGTCTCACTCTGCAGTTGAGTGTGCTCTGATATGAAACTTCCTGGCTAACTGGAAGTATGTGACGGATCGGGATTGCAAATTAGGACATTTCCGTTTTCAGGGCTAGCCCCGTAACGAGTGAGCTAGCCTTGCACGCTTCACGGTTCGTCCTCACGACTTTTAGGCTTCCTACGGTTGTTCAGTCGGCTGAGTGCTGTCCCGAGAAAGGCAAATGTCCCGGGATTGAATACCGATGCGGCACACAGTTTTAAACTGCCGGGAAGTTCAATAATTGCCCACTCTCCCTTGCAGGGAGAAAATATCCGCCTGTAAACACCCCCTAGGCTGTGGCTAATCCATGTCTCCGCAATATCCTTTCTTACAAGGGTGCTAGTCCTGCATGGTCCGCAGGAGGACTTACGTGAAAATCGGAAGCTAGTGGGCGAGGTACAGGCAGAAATAAAGCTGTGAGCACGGGCTGTGTGGCGTGCCACGGTAGCTCAATCGGTAAACAGCTTGCCCGTGAAAGACAAATTTCTCTGGCTTGAATACCTGGTCGGCTCACAGTTTTAATCTGCCAGGAAGATTCACAGCTTCAGGTGCTACTGAGTCTTCGGTTGTCACTGGGAAAAGCGATCCACCACCTTCACGGCTCCGTCCCCGTTCAGTACGCAGTATGGTCTTATTGCGCTTTTGTTGTTTTTAAGGTAACTGATCACCTGTAACAAGTAACGTTATTGTAAAAACTATTATATGAAAATACATAAGTGATACAATTAATTTACCTATAAATAAACTCTGAAATGGGGTGACGTGCAGCTCCTGTGACTGGCAGTGTTAAGGCGAGGTCTGATTTTGGCTTCGCTGATTTCTTTCTGAACGCATGATATCGCAGAACATCTAGATGTTCGTGATATTCAGTCGCTTGGCACATTTCTGGAAAACATCTTCTCGCCAGACCGTACGACCTTCTCTGCGGGTGTCGAAGGTTTAATGAAGACGTATATTGTCTTCATTGGTCTCGGAGTCATACCGAACATTTTAAGTAATCCTCCTTTGCTTTTACTGTAAGTGGCGTAGGTTCAGACACACTTGCTAATGACATGGAAAAGGAGGATGGTTTCAATAAAAGAAAGTGGCTGGAGCCGACATGATCCCCTATTAACGTGACAGAGCAGCTCTCTAACGTTCTTGTCACTATTATTACAAAGTAATAATAACATGAAATTTCTGATTTGTTAACCTATCTACACCACTAAATGGGAGAACAAACATTTACTACGGAGGAACAAACAGACCAAAACGGCTGCGGAAGCAGCTGAACTCATTCGTGTACTTCAAAACAAGCACAGTACATTTGTTTTCCCTACTCATATAAGGAAACTGGTCAGTTCGCGTGGTCGGTGAAGGGGTCTTTCCCAGAGAAAGCCACAACAAAAGTACAGCATGCTGGATAATCTATTTCTCGCCTACGCGTGCAAGGTTGTGTGCAAAGATGTACACTTGACAGCAAAAAAACTGGATCACTGCTGAATGCAACCCAACTAACGGAGCTGTGTTGCGGGTACTCCATATTCAAAACCCCTGTAGAGTACAGTCGTTCGACTATTCATAATGGGTACCAAAGACTTCAGTAGAGAAATTTCTTCCTCATTGCAGTCAGTCCACAACAAAAACATTAGAATACAGGTTATTAGAGAAGCGAAAGCAACGTAAACTCAATTTCATTACAATAAGTGACAAATCGTATACCTTATCAAACTCATTCAATGTCACAATGAGTTTTTGTTCATGCTCTGAATTTGAACGTACTGTTGACCAAAAGCAGCTTGCGTTTCTGATCGAGACTCGATTAGGCATAAAGAGACGTAACCCATTGACGTTTTCATTGGTATCTGTTTACAAGGCCAATGTCCGAACCCAGAAATGTATGGATAACTTGAGCATTGCATCAGAATCTGCATGAAGTTCAAATTGTTGCTGAGAGGTAACCACTAAAGGTATATAATACAGTGCAACTCAAAGGTGTCAATATGAATCGTTAACTAAGCACGATCACACGTCAGATATTAAATAAATTCAGAAACAGCGCTATATTTCAGCTTGAAACGACGATACAATTGACTTCTTTCCCGGCAGGAACTCAAACCCGGCTATATTCGCTGTTTATTATATATATATACAAAGAGATGAAATAGTTACTGTATTCTCACCATTGCGGGATGTGCAAACGGTGCGCTACAAGTAGCGCAAACTGCGGTGGATTCGTCGTGCGCACAGGGGCGCCGTGCTGTGTTGCGCGCGGCCGTTCGCCGTCGGGGGTTCGAGTCTCCCCTTCGGGCATTGGTATTCGTGTTGTCTTTAGCTTAGTTTACCTTAGTTTAAGTAGTTTGTGAGATACGGACTAATGACCAAACAGTTGAGTCCGATAGATTTACAAACATTTCCAAAAATTTTGAAGTAGCGCAATAAATAACTTCGTGCTGCCTGGGACTCCAATCCCGCGTCTATCGTCAGCGTTGACCTCGGAAGACAAGGTAACAACTCTCCCATTCTCTGTCATTCCATGAAGCAACACAGCTATTAGAATCACCAGACATAATCCACCATGTTGTCATTTCACTACCATATTCGTACCAGGAAGACAATTTTTCTACAGGCCATGTCTTTCTCGAGTGGTCCAACACCATAGGAGAACATCTTTTGCACACATTATGCAATGACTCAATTACTTCGACGTGATGTCGAGCATTGAAGTATTTACATTGAGGGAGACGAATGGAACGTTGCGCAGATACATAAGAAAGTAAATAAAAGTAATCCACTGAGTTACAGATGCATCATATTTATATCGACTGTAGCAGGACGTTTGAACAAATACTTTTCCCAACGTTATGAAATATGTAGAAATATATCGCGTATTAACTAACATCAAACCAGCATGGACTTCGAAATCTTTACTCTTATGAGACTTAAGCGATACTATATTTACATGAAGTACTGAGTACTCTCAAACTAATTCAGTATTTATAGAGTGCCAAAATGATTTTTGGAATCTTCAGTCGTAGTCAACTTCGAACCATATCACTTTCCTAAGGAGTATAGTCACAGTTGTGCGATTGGGATCGTGATGTCCTGCCTGCAAGGTAATAGTCTGCAGTAACTGACTAGGTGTCAACTAGTGAGAAAGACGTGACAAGTGTAATTCTTCCAGCAAAGTGAAGTAGACTTCTCCGGTTTCGAATATATATTCGAAATATTTAAAGAGCAATCAGAACATTGCTCTTAGATTTGAGGCAGTTAATGCTGCCGACTAGTAAACTTCTCAGAAAAGCAAAGTCAATTGCGAAATGATTTTGAATTTGTATTTTCACGGCGCAAATGGTTACAATTGACCTTAAACATCATTATGCATTTGGCTCTGAACATGATTACCAAAAGAGTTTCGTCTGCATTCTAGACATCGACAAGCAAAATAAATTTGAAGGTTATATATATATATATAACAAAATTCCTGGGGTGCAATTAAAAACGACGTTAACTGGGAATAACAAGTATTTTGACAAATGTGAAACAAATGGTCTGTTATTCACACAACCATTAGAAGATTTAAACGTCTCCTAGGGAGACTGCCAACCCTATAATTGTTCCACCTATTCTGCAGTATTTGCTAAGCAGCGTCCTATTATTACCAGACGGGATAGATGGAGGACGTCGAAAAAGTAGAAATAATATATCAGATTGTGCAATGTAGTGAATTATGGGAATGAAGGTCTCGGTTGTATTCCGTTTTATTTCCTTAAGTTGGAGGGGGGGGGCGAGAGGGAAGGGGGATGAGGTGCGGACGCAAAATTAAAATTAGAACATTTTCATTGCTCTCCGATTTTTCAAATGTTCAAATTCAAACTTACAAACTACTTATGAACTAGCTAATTCTAAGGACGGCACAAATTTCAATGCCTGAGGGGGGATTCGAGCCCCCGACCGTAGTAGCCGTGCAGACCGTGAAGGCGCGTCGCAGACCGCTTAGCCACCGCGGCCGGCTCCTATTTTTCCATGATATTTCAATCACCAACATTCTCCTTCGAATCCAAAAAGCTTTTTTCCCCACTCCCGCACAAAGTATGTTATTACAATTTTAAGGATAACATAAGAGTAAGTAGAAATTGCGCATACGCTTTTTGGCACTTTTTCCGAGCTTCGAATAAGCGTGGAACAGTCGAGAAATTGAAGAGACTGAGGTCGCCAGGACGTTAACAGTGAAGTGGCCACAAAACCAGCCAACTACGCCGGACGCTATTTGGGACTGCGTTCTGGAGGCATGGGAGGAAGTTGCTTCTTCAGGGTGTTACCTCCGACGACTTATAGAGTCTCTGCCAAGACGCATGATAGAAGTAAAAAATAATGAGGGATTCTGGATAAAATATTAAAGTCCCTATAAAGTTTTGTTACGTCTTCCTTTTCTTTTCTTCCTAAGTGAGAGCCAGTGGAAGATCACTTGGCAAAAGAAATAAAATATGAGTTAGTTATTCTTTTTAGTTGCTTTTTTAATCGGAGTGTTCTTTTTTAATATACAGTCCGTTTATTAATCTAAGTTTACTTCATTTATACCCTGTCTCCATACATACACAGTAATCGGTTTACATTAGCGCTCTCAAAGCATGTTTTGTTATTTCAAATGAGCCTCTTTCTTCCCCTCCATCCATTAATACACTCTCTGACCTTCACAAAGTATGCAAATGCAAACGATTCGGTCTAGCATTTATTCGTTGTTAATTTCTCCTCCATTCTCCCCCCCCCCCCTCTCTCTCTTTCTGTCTATCACCTCCCTTACATTATAATCTCTGTCGTTCTTCTGGTCTATTCCGCCAAGACGTAAAAAAAATTAGTGGTTTCCGTTAAAACCATACGGTCACTTTTAATGTCTGCTTTCTGTACTGTCCATGGGTCCTCTCCATGAAGCAGTGTTCTTTTATATCTCCGATAATCCATCCTTCATTCTGTAAAACATCCGTTCCTTTTCTCTCTGCCCTAAAACAAACTGTGACATGTCACTTGTCTAAAATGTTCAAATGTTTGTTAAGCTTAAGGGACTTAACTGTGGGGTCATCAGTCCCTAAACTTACAAACTACTTATAAACTAGCTTATACTAAAGACGGCACAAACACCCATGCCCGTGGGGGAATTCGAACTCACGACGAGGAATGGCCTCGCACATCGTAGCATAGCGCCTCAATGCGCTCGACCACTCCGCCGCGGCGGGCGGAAACCGAACCCAGACTTCCATACTTCCTTTAATTCAATACTTTTCCTTTCGTTCAATGCCTTTCACATATTGACACGAAAAACTGTCTCTAGGAATATGAATTTATAATAAAAATAGGATAATAAATGAACTGTATATTAAAGAAAACTTCCGTTTAAAGGTAGCTCAAAGGAAAAAGAAACTCATATTTTATTTCAGTTGCGAAGAGATCTTCCATAGTCTCTCACTTAGGCAATATGAAAATAGAGACGAGATTAAAAAAATAAAAAACTAACAATTTGTTCAGAATCCCTCATTATTTGTTTCTTCCATAATGCATCTCAGCATATAATCTATAACGCCATCGGACCAGCTTCTCTTCAGTAAAAGAGACTACTCTATCTCGAGTTGATTACTCGCAGCGAAACGGCCTGATTTGTATTTCTGCTTTCCGCTCTTACTATGATGCCAGGAAGTAAAAATTGTATATTTACGCCAGAGCCCCGCTTTGCGCCGTGCTGGGGGCTGTTGATCGCCACAGCGACTGCCAGCTGGCTGGTTTCCACCAAGCCTCGCCTCGGCATGAGCTGTGGTTGACCGGCCTGCCCGTAGCTCGCACGCCACGCCTAATACAGGCCCCGGTCGCAAAGGCAGGCTCAACCCTCGAAGTATCCAAAGTTTCTGCAAACCTACCCAAATATGTAGCATAAACTACCACAGATAGAGCTATTTTGCAATTAAATGAGTAGTCACATTATCTTTAGACATTTCATTCAAATATTTAACGAAGTTAAAAAATAGAATCATGATAAACGTAGCTGCCATATAATGTTCACCTAGATATCAATCATATGACACAGGAAACTATTCTCTCTTTTCAGCGCTCTGCATTAGATCTAGACGTAATGAAATATGTGTTCATGTAAGCATGTTGTAAAATTAAACGGTTGTGGTGGCAACAACACAAATGTATACATGTAGTATATCATTCACGTTTACTGCACTTATAAAGTATTCGTAATGTGACTGAAACACTAACTGCTACACAACGGAAATTAAATTCTGCTGGGGCCCTTCATTTACACGATTATTCTTTTATTCCCAGTGAAGTGTTTCGTAATGTGTTCATAGAATTACTTCAGTTTCTCGACTGCTACAAGCTTATACGAAGTTCGAAATAATAATAAATACAAGTGCCAAATAGTGTATGAGCGAGTTTGATATATTCTTTCAATTTTTTCGATGTCCTCCTTCTATCCAGCCAGGTAATAATGGGACACTGCCCAGCAATACTGCAGAAGAGGTGGAACAATTGTAGGGTTGGAAGTCTGCTTAGGAGAAGTTTAAATCTCCTGACAGTTGTGTCAATAACAGACTGTTTGTTTCACCTTCACCAAAACATGTGTTACAGTTAACATTGATTTTAATTGCACCCCTAGGAATTTCGTTATATGTATAAACTTCAAAGTATATCATTCACGTTTAGAGCACTTATAAAGTATTCTTAATGTGACTGAAACAATAAGTGCTTCTTATCGATATCTAGAATGCCGACGAAACTCTTTTAGTATCCTTGTTCAGAGCCAAATGCATATTAATGTTTAAGGTCAATTGTCACCATTTGCGCCGTGAAGATAAAAATTCAAAATCATTACGCAATTGACTTTGCTTTTCTTAGTTTAGTAGTCAGCAGCATTAACTGCCTCAAATCTAAGAGCAATATTCTGATTGCTCATTAAATATTTAGAATATATATTCGAAATAGGAGAAGTCTACTTCACTTTGCTGGAAGAATTACAGTCGGCACGTCCTTTTCACTAGATGACTCCTCGTCAGTTACTGCAAAATATAACATTGCAGGCAGGACATCACGATCCCAGTCGCTCAACTGTGACTATACTCCTTAGGAAAGCGATATGGTTCGAAATTGATTATGGCTGATGATACCAAAAATCTATAAATATGGAATTAGTTTGAGAGTACTCAGTAGTTCATGCAAATATAGTATCACCAAAGTGTCACAATAGTAAAGATTTAGAAATCCTTCCGGTTTGGTATTAATACGTGAAATTTTTCTAGATATTTCATAATGCCAGAAAAAGTATTTGTTTAAAAGTCGTGCTAATGTCGATATCAATACAATGGATCTGTAACTCAGTGACTTACTTACATTTTCTTTATATATCTGGGCAACCATCCATTCGTCTCCCTCACTATAAGTACTTCTATGCTCGACATCACGTCGTACGAGAAGTAATTAAGCCATTGCATTGTGCGTGCACAAGATGTTCTCCAAAGGTGTTGGACCACTCGAGAAAGACATTGCCTGTAGACGAATGATCTTCCTAGTACTACTATGATAGTGAAATGACAATATGGTGGATCATGTCTGGTGAAAGTTGTACTGCTTCCTGGAATGACAAAAGAATGTAGATTAAAAGAAATAATCCGACACAAACTGCTTGTGGCCACTGAGCGCGCGCATTGTGGAAGTTGAAACAGTTGTGCGCAGCCGGAATTCGTGCCCAGTTCCTACTGCTCTCTGAGCAGTTACGGTAACCATTGCACGAGAGGGAAAACAACGCCGGCCGCGGTGGCCGAGGTGGCTGAGGAGCTCCAGACACGGTCAGCACGGCCACTACGGTCGGGGGTTCGAATCCCCCCTCGGGCATGGATATTTGTGCCGTCCTAGTTCGTAAGTAGTTCATAAGTAGTTTGTAAGTTTAGGGACTGATGACCCCGTAGTTAAGTCCCATAAGCTTAACAAACATTTGAACTTTTTTTTTTTTTTTTGGAAAACAACGATCATCGCAGGTGCGCGAGCAAACCCCCCCCCCCCCCCTCAACCATCGTCACGAAGAAGACTCAAACTTCCTCACACTGCTTACGTAATTGCCGTTTGCAATTTGCACTCACTGCTCGTGGCACTTTGCCGATTACCTCAAGAGTTTAGACGTAGTGTGCATTTGCACTAAAGGCTGGATCTGTTGTCATCTTCCCCTTAATTATGTATACTTATGTGGTGTCTGTTCTTTCGAAAGAATGGTCACCACACTTATATGTATACAGAAGAATCTTTCAAGATTCACTTATTGGTGGTATTCCAATTAAAATGTCTGGAAATTGAACTTCGGTGTGTCATTTACTTATCAAATATACGATTACAGACAAGGGTAATGAATTTCGCGGAGCAACTACAACTATTTTCGGTCCCTACTTTCTGTATTATCTGCATCAGCCTTCACAAGGGCAATGAGGAGGCGATTAAGGCTGCAGCTGTTCGCTTCCTACATGAAAATGTCGAAGCTCTCTAAAGATTAAGAGGCAGCAGCTCTCAATTACAAACTGGAGCGAGAGTAACATTTTACCCACTCTCTGACAGAGCTACAAACTGCTATATCGAACTGAGAAATATTTGTGGCAGATTATGCTCCTTTCTAGTAAATATCTCAGAAAAGCAAAGCCAATTTTAAAATGATAATGAAGTTATATCTTCACGGTGCTAATTGCGACAATTAACCCTAAACATAAATATGTGTTAGTTCACCACATGATTACCAGAAAATTTTCGTCAGGTCTTGAGAAATAGTTAAGAATTATACATCTAACGAAATTTCTGGTGGTAAAATTGAAAACAACTTTAACTGGGAAAAATACCTGTTTTGGCGAAGATAAAACAAGCGGTCTGTTCTTGACACAATCATTAGAAGATTAAAACGTCTCCCAAGGAGACTGCCAACCCTACAATTGCTCCACCTCTTCCGCAGTATTGCTGAGCAATGTGCGATTATTACCGGACGTTATAGAGGGAGGGTTAAAAAACTTAAAAAAATTAAAAAAAGATATCAGATTGTGCGGTATACTGAATAAGCGGAAAGAGGGCAGGGGATGAGGTGGGGACGCAATATAAAACAAATCTCGTTTTCAGTGTAGCATGCTTCTTCTATGAGATTTCAATCACCAACCTTCTCCTACGAGTGCAAAGAGCTTTTGTACTCATTACCGTACAAAGTATGATGTTACAATTGTAAGGAGGCCGCGCAGAGTAGCCGCGCGCTCTAAAGTCCCATGTCATGGATCAGGCTGCTGCTCACGTAGGAGGGTCGAGTCCTCCATCGGGCATGGGAGTGTGTGTATTGTTCTTAGAAGAGGTTAGTTATGTAGTGCGTAAGCTTAGGGACTGTTGACCCTAGCATTTAAGTCCCATAAGATTTCACACACATACGAACATTTGATTTGAATTTTAAGAATAACATAATGGTAACTCTAACTCGCACATATCCTTTTGTGGCACTTGTTTTTCTCGATCTTCATATAAGCGTGGATCAGTCGAGAAACTGAAGCGATTATATGAACCCATTACAAAAATCTTCACTGTGAATATCAGAATAATCGTGTAAATGAAGGGCCCCAGAAGAAGTTAATTTCTGTTGGGTAGCATTTATTGTTTCAGACACATTGAGAACACTTTATAAGTGCACAAAACGTGAATGATATACTACATGTATACATTTGTGTTGTTGCCACCAGAACTGTTTAATTTTATAACATGTTTACATTTCTAAGATCAATACATATTTCGTTACGTCTAGATCTAATGCAGAGCGCTGAAAAGAGAGAATAGTTTACTGTGTAGTTGATTGCTATCCAGGTGAAACATTATGTGGCAACTACGTTTATGTTTCTATTCTTTAACTTCTTTAAATATTTGAATGAAATGTCAAAATATAAAGTGGCTACTTATTTTATAGCAAAATGCCTCTATCTATGGTAGTTTATACTACACATTTGGGTAGGTTTGCAGAAACTTTTGATACTTCAAGGGTTGAGCCTGGCTTTGCGGTCGTGGCTTGCGAGGTACGGGTTGGCCTGTCAACCACAGCTCATGCCGAGGCGAGGCTTGGCGGAAACCAGCCAGCTGGCGGTCGCCGCGGCGGCCAACAGTCCCCAGCACTGCGCAAAGCGGGGCTCTGACGTAAATACAGATTGTTTACTTCCTGGCTTCATAGTAAGAGCGGTAAGCAGAAATACAAATCAGGCCGTCTCACTGCGAGCAATCAACTCGAGATAGAGTCTTCGCTTTTACTGAAGAAAAGCTGGTCCGATGACGTACAGATTATATGTTGACATGCATTTGGAAGAAACAAATAATGAGGGACTCTGAATAAATTATTCGTCCTTAATTTTTTTTTAAATCTCCTAAGTGAAAGAATATGGAAGATCTCTTGGCAAGTGAAATAAAATATGAGTTTCTTTTTCCTTCGAGCTGCCTTTAAATTGAAGTCTTTTTTTTTTTTTTTTTTTAATATACAGTTCCTTTATTATCCTGTTTTATAATGAATTTATATACCTAGAGACAGTTTTCCGCGTCAATATGTGAAAGACATTGAGTGGCACAAATTTTAATTCTGTGCTTCTCATTTCACACAATATGCTATTTTTATTTCATTTACACCCAGCCTCCATGCATACATTGTAATCAATTTAGATGGACGCTGTGGATGCTCGCCGTCGGAGGTTCGAGTCCTCCCTGGGGCATTGGTGTGTGTGTGTTTTCCGTAGGTTAGTTTACCTTAGTTAAAGTAGATTGTAAGCTACGGACTGATGACCACGCAGTTTTGTCCAATCTTTTTTTTTAATGGACGCTGATAAAGTAATTTATGTTATTTCAAATACGTCTCTCTCCTTACCTCCATCCATTAATAGACCCTCCGTCCTTCACAAAATATGCAAACGATTTAGCGCATTTTTCGTCGTTAATTTCTCCTCCAATCTCTCTCTCGCTCTCTCTCTCTCTCTCTGTCACCTCCCTTACATTACAACCACAGTTGCCCTTTTGGTATATTCCCTCAAAACACTGTAAAAAATTGTGGTTTCCGTTAAAACAATACTGTCTCTTTTAATGTCTGCTTTCTTTACTGTCCATCGGTCCTCTCTATGAAGCAGTGTTCTTTTATATCTCCGATAATGTGTCCTTCGTTCTGTAAAACATTCGTTGCTTTTCTCTCGGCCGTAAAACAAATTGTGATATATGTCTAAGGAGTTTTTTGGAAGCATTTCACTCTTTTATTTTCCAGTTCTGCACTCCTATTCATTCTTAGATCCCGCCCTCTCTCCTACTACCCCTCCCTTGATTTATTTATCTCCATCTACGTGCTTATTTTCACAATTTTGTGCTTGGCATTTTTTTAAAATCACTGTCGTTATTTCTCTGCCGTTGGCTCTCGAAAAGTACGTGGATATAATGGACAACTGAACCTTACCGTGCAAGCACTGATGTCTCCATTGAAATGGCCATCTATGCCGATAAATCCCAGTATCCAACCTTTGAAATGGCAAAGACTGAAGTTCTCCCCCATCATTTCCACTTGGATATTATGCTTAGCATCGCATTTTCGATGCGACATTGTATCAGAATCCACAATTCTGTTTTTTAACCTCAATATGACTATTGAAGATAACCACGCCGTGAAGAATAATTGCTCGACACACTTGCCAGTTATCGGATACCTTGCCATTGACCATACTAGTAAATCACAGAAACATCCTTCATCGAAGTCTGTTTATGTTCCTGAACGTAATGAATAATAGATGTCAAAACGAAATTATTTTCCCAATTTCAGAATCCTTTTTCTAATGCATAATACACGCTCCTCATAACTTTAAAAATGCGTAATATTCATGTTATCGTGGCAACAACTACCCAACATTCTTGATTAAAATGAGCCCACAGTTGAATAAGCTTATAGCAAAATGCCATACCAAATCGTAGTGTAGCATACTAAAACGTAATATAATTTCATGCAAAATCCGCGATAAGGCGCCTCAGACTACGCGGCCTTTCCGTGAGGCCAAGAATGTCTTACCCAGCCAGACACCTTTGAGCTCTTTGACTGGTCGTACCATCTAATGAGTACCCCATTATGACAAAACATTATGCTAACACATCTGTAAATCGCTGGAGGCCGGGATGAGGTTAACTTGGCTAAGGAATGGAGCCGATTCCAGAGGGTGTGACAGTTTTTACGGCCACAAAAACCATCTGCACCTACAGAAACGACAAGTAAATAACGCAGGACTCTGCGTTGTTTCAAATCAACATTGAACATGTCCATGCGCTACTAAGTTAAACAAAGTTTTCGTAAAATACCAAACCCCTCCATGTCTCTACGAAAGGTATGATCCTAACTACTAGTGAACGACAATATGATAGTTGACACCTCATCGTATCAGGTCAAGAGTGACGGTGTGTGCGGGGTTGGAGTCCCCGGAAAAAACAATATCAGCAGTATTCCTTCCTATTATACAATACCAAATAGTGCCGGGTTCGCGTTCCTGCCGGGAAAAAATTAATTGTATCGTCGTTTCAGGTACTAGTGTAACGCTATTTGTAAACATATTTAATATCTGACTTCTGATTGCGCTTATTTAACAAATCATCAATATATTGCATTCTATTCCACAACTTTATGATGTATGACCATGTTACATATCTTCAGCGGTCACCTCTCAGCAACAATATGAGCTTCATGCAATCACTGGTGCAGTGCTAAGATTATTATTTATTTCTGAGTTCAGAAATCGGTCTTGGAAACCGATACTAATGAAAACGTCAGTGTTTCACGTCTATTTATTCCTAGAGATCACGCGCTTAAACGTGGCCTCTCAGCGGAGAATGTTGGTAGCTGAAGCTTGCATTCAGCTGTTAGAACAAGACCCGCCTCTTTCTACCAGTCCCGCTAACTTACGGCGTATAGATTATAGGTTTTAAAAGAAACAACATTTAAGGGTTTAAGGCCTCACAGGTCTAACACGAAATTATCACTTTAATGTTTGAGTAATAGAAAACTGGAGCGTATATCTACGAAACATTAATATTTTAAAGGGACTTATTAATCAATTGTAGCAACGCTTTATGCTTCATTTTACTGTCGTAACTGAATAACAATCAGAATTAAAATTCTCCATACCACTTTTAAGGACAGCCTTCTTTTTTCTAAAAGAAGTCGTCGGGGTATGTCGACGTATTTTAGCAAATATAAAAGTGTAAACAATAATCAATACCAAGCACAAATCAACAATACATTGACGAGGCCTACGGTGTACGATGCAGTTACTAGGTGAGTTTGATAGAGATCATAAACATTCTGTGGACACACGAACTGCCGGCCGCGGTGGCCGAGGGGACTGAGGCGCTCCAGTCACGGTCTGCACGGCCACTACGGTCGGGGGTTCGAATCCCCCCACGGGCATGGATATTTGTGCCGTCCTAGTTCGTGAGTAGTTCATAAGTAGTTTGTAAGTTTAGGGACTGATGACCCCGTAGTTAAGTCCCATAAGCTTAACAGACATTTAATTTTTTTTTTTTTTTTTTTTTTTTTTTTTTTTTTTTTTTTTTTGACTCACGAACTCAGCCGACTTTCGCCGATCAGAGAGGGACCACGAAAAAGTGAGTGACCTGTAATCGCAAACACTGTTATTTGCTTAACAGTGCGTTGAGATTCAGATCACGAACAAAAACATATCATGTCATTAAACAAGTGTGATAACTTATCTGACTTTTCACTTATTGCAACGAAATTTAATTTATAAGTGTTACTGTCTCATGACGTGTATTCTATTATTTGCTGTACGAAAGTATTGGTTTGCACCTTGCCTGAATGTCATAAGGAGAAATAGGAGACTTACTTAGTACCTATTGTGGGTAGGTAATAACTGTACTGTGCAATGATTTGACGACCTGCGACACAGCTATGCTATGGTGGTTGCATAGCGTCAGGTGCGTCATCCACTTTGGAATTCAGGGGTGATCCACTTTTTTTGCTGTCAAGTGTACGTAGATCCTGTTGGAATGTGCAGTTCTGTTAGTAACTAATATCTGTATTCCTTTTAGCGTTACTGCATTTGCGGAAGATAACACTTCAGAGAGACGTCCTCGCACAACGCAATTTGTGAAAATCAATACTGTCCAGGTGCGTCTGCGCACTGCGCACCACTGATTTAGAGGCGTCCTGGAGAGGCAGCGCCCACGCCACGAGCATCATCGGGCCCCAGAAACAATAATATATATTTTACGAGGCGCTAGTACAGACGAAAAGCAATGAAAAGGCCATACAATATGTGTACAATTTTTATTGAATACACAGATAAAGCTGTTAGTGTCTTGTGGTCTTCAGTCCGGAGACTGGTTTGCTCCAGCTCTCCACCCTATTCCATCCTGAGAAAGCGTTTTCATCTCCTCATAAGAACGGCAACCACATACATTTCAATCTGCTTACAGTAAGCGTCTCTTGGTCTCCCTCTGCGATTTTTACCCCACACACCTCCCTCCAACGCTAAATTTACGATTCCTTGATGTCTAAGAATGTGTCCTACCGGTCAATCCCTTCTTTTAGTCAAGGTATGCCAAAAATTCCTTTTCTCTCCAATTCTGTTGTGTACCTCCTCATTAGTTACGCGATCTACCACTTAATCCTCAACATTCGTCTGTAGCACCACATTTCATAACCCTATATCCTTATCTTGTCTGAACTATTTATCGTCCTTGTTTCACTCCCGTACCAGGCAACACTCCACTCAAATGCCTTCAGGATTACCATACGCTATAATTAATATTCGATGTTAACAAATTTCTCTTTTTCAAAACGCATTTCTTCCCATTGCCATTCTGCATTTTATATCCTCTGTACTACGACTATCATATGTTATTTTACTGCCCAAGTAACAAAACTCATGTACCTCCTTTATTGTTTCGTTACCTAATCTAATTCCTTCATCATCGCCAGATTTTCTTAGATTGCACTCCATTACCTTGTTTTACTCTTGTTTATGTTCATTTTATACGCACCTTTCAACACACTGTCCATTCCGTTCACTTGCTCTTCCATGTCCTTTGCTGTCTCTGACAGAATTACAGTGTCATCGGCAAAATGCAGTGTTTTTATTTCTTCACCCTTCACTTTAATTCCTTCTCCAAATTTCTCCTTGCATTCCTTCACAGCTTGCTCGATGTACAAACTGAATAACATTGACGAAAGGCTAACCAATGATTCCTTTTCCTGTCCTTCCACCCTAATAACTACAGTCTGGTTTTTTTACAAGTCGTAAATAACCATCCGATCCATATATTTTATCCCTCCTGACTTCAAAATTTGAAAGAGTGTGTTCCAATCAACATTTTTAAAAGCTTTCTCTAAGTCTATAAAATCTAGAAATGTAGGTATGTATTTCCTTAACCTTTCTTTTACGATAAGGCATAATATATGTATTGCCTTCTGTGTTCCTACATTTCTCTAAAACAAAACTGATCTTCCCCAAGATCGGCTCCTATCAGCTTTCCCATCCTTCTGTAAGCAATTCGTGTTAAAAGTTTGCAACTATGAATTATTAAACTGGAGGTTTTATAATTTTCACACCTGTCTGCGCCCACTTTCTTTACAATGGGAATTATTAAATTTTTCTTAAAGTCTGAGGGTATTTAACTTTTATCATACATCTTACGCACCACGTTAATTAGTTTTTTCATGGCTGGCTTCCCCAGAGACTTTAGTAGCTCAGAAGGATTTTCATCTACTCCAGGTGTCTTGTTTCGACTTAGGTCATTCTTCTATCAGTATAGTATCTCCTACTTCAGAAGCATCTACTTCCTCTACCCTTCCTACAATATTGTCTCGAAGTTCATTTCCTTTGTAGAGCCTCTCTATATCCTCTTTCCACCTTTCAGCTTTACCTTCTTCACTCAGAACTGGTTTTCCATCTGAATTATTGAATTTCATACAGTTGTTTTTCTTTTCTGCAAATATCTTTTTTTTATTTTCTTATTGGCGGTAACTGACTTTGTTAGAAAGTATACATTTCTTCTTTGGTATGAAGTTGGGAGATCAAGATAAAGCATGGACACCGCACGAGGTTTGTTATCTTGAAGCATTTAGATATGGTATTCCAATGATATGGAGAGAGCCAAAAAATAACTCTGATGATTGTTATATTTGTAGTTCTGCGATAAGTGGTTAAAAAAAACAAGAAAGTTATATCTTATCCTAACCTCTCATCTGCTCTCCGCTCTGTACCCCATGATCCAGGTATGCCTGTTTCTGAACCAGTAGAGTCATTAGAAAACATGATACTTAGTAGTTCTGAGTCTGGAGTTCATGATCAGGATGATGTTAAAGAAGGTGTTAATGACGTTGTGTGAAAAGGAGGCCTGGAAAGCTTTCAGATATGTCGTCACATGATTTCTGGGTGATAAAAATGACCATGAATATGTAGCCATTGTTACAAATATGTAGGAAAATGTAAGAAGTCTGTCTGAAGAGTTCACAGACTCACTTCTTAAAAAGTCATTTGAAATATTTTTCTACAAAATTTCGACGACGTAAGTGAAGAACAAGGAGATCGTCTTCACCAAGATGTGAAGGTGATGGAGAAGAGATACCAGGGTCGCTGGATAGTCAGCATGATGGTAGTCTACTGACGGTCACTTCATAGAGAAAACCAGTGTGCCGCATAAGAGGAAAAGCTACACGCGAAGGTTTAGAGAGAGAAAGTAAGGAAATATAAAGCTATGTAGTATGATAAACTTCGGTATTATGTGTATGATTTACACGAAAAAAGCAAAATGTATGACTGATTTTTATTTTCTATTTTTCATTATGATTTCATATGTACATTGTGTTTTTATTTGTAACACAATAAAATGCAAAAAATCTGTACGTGATAGAAAATAAACTGAGTTCATATTTTACTTCACCATCCCAAAAAACATATAAATCAGCGTAAATTATACACAAAGTTATTCAAAACTAATTTTTTGATGGCCTGTTTAATGTATCCACTTAATCCGTCTTTAGCTTACAGTCCTTGAAGGTAGTTTAAAACCGAAATCGGTCGAACATCTGATGGTTCATAATATGCATTTTCTGAAATATCTTACAGCTGTCGCCTGCCATCTAAATAATCACTTTAAATGATTAAATTTATTTAAATTTAATTATTAAAGGTTTCATGCAGCAAGAAATAATGTGAGCCGAAAAAATATTGGAAAATGAGGGAATCGAATTCGAAAAATTAAGAAACCCTTTTTATTCGTCCTTTGCAGACGCATGATGGTGTTTGTTTTATGTTCATACATGAGTTCTGGACTCAGTTTTTTTATTATTATTACCAAAGACAAGCTGCCCTACGCCAGCGTCACACTTAAGCTGTGGAGGAAGGAAGCTTAGGGTTTTACGTCCCGTCGACAGCGTGGTCATTAGAGACGGAGCTAACGCTCGGATTTTCGGGGAAGGATGGGAGAGGAAATCGGCCGTGCCCTTTGAAAGGAACCACCCCGGCACTTGCCTGGAGTGATTTAGGGAAATCACGAAAAACCTACATCTGGATGGCCGGAGGTGTATTTGAACCACCATCCTTCCGAATACGAGTCCAGTGTGTTACCACTGCACCACCTCGCTCGGTACTTAAGCTGTGCTTATACTGTAATCGGAAAAATTTTGCGGGAGTTTTCTCTTTTTCTATGGCCTATTCAGACGAGATAGTTTATTAATATAAAAGGCTCATGTACTAGCTACTTCTCACACAGCGTCAGTCAAATCGGCGAGACGCGTTTCGCGACCTCCCATTACCAGATACTGATATTAATCTACCTGCGGTACTGAATTTGTAGACGTGCCTGTTAAACCGAACGTAGTCAATATGACGAAAGCACGTACATAAAGTATTGGACCAAGATTGTTAGTTTTGTTGTTGTGTAAATGCGTTTGTAATATTTGAATGACTACGCTTGGCCGGCCGCGGTGGCCGAGGAGACTAAGGCGCTTCAGTCACGGTCTACACGGCCACTACGGTCGGGGGGTTCGAATCGCCCCACGGGCATGGATATTTGTGCCGTCCTTAGTTGTAGGTAGTTCATAAGTAGTTTGTAAGTTTAGGGACTGATGACCCCGTAGTTAAGTCCCTTAAGCTTAACAAACATTTGAAAATTTGACTACGCTTGCCTAGAGCACCGCTCCTCACTTGAAAAGATACTCTCGGAGCAACCCCCACGCAGTGCAGCCCCTCCACAGCTCACGTGATCGAAAATAGGCCGCGAGATGCGGCGGCGCTGGTCCGCATTTAGGCGCACAGCTGGAAGCACTTCTTCATCCGTCTCGCCTGGAGGCCTGCGATGCATCGCGTGCCGACGCCTTCGTCGCCCTCCAGACGCTGTCACAACAGGAGCCTTCTCTGGAAGCTTCGCGCAGTAGAAAATGGACTCCGTCCTTGGAATTAGTAACTTTATCATGATACAGGTACCTTTGAATTTTGAATCAATTATATACTGATGACCTAAGAAACTGGTACACCTGCTTAATATCGTGCAGGGTCCCCAGGAACATGTAAAAGTGCCGCATTACGACCTAGTGACTAATGTTTGAACCGGTTCACAAGGAATTGACGCCATGCATCCTCCAGGGCTGTCCAAATGATTAGCACTGCAGTCACCTCTGATCAGCAAGTGTTTCCTAGCAGACACAGGGTCTGCCATGGGCCTCGATTACTTCTTCCGTACTGAGCGAGGTGGTGCAGTGGCAACACACTGGACTCATATTCGGGAGGACGATGGTTCAAATCCACTTCCGGTTCTCCAGAGTAAGATTTTCCGAAATCACTCGAGGCAAATTCTGGGACGGTTTCTTTGAAAGGGCACAACCGATTTCCTCCCTCCTTCCTCTCCCAAAACTCCGAACATGAGTTCCGTGTCTAATGAGCACGCTGACGACGGGAGGTTAAACACTATACTTCATTCCTTTCTTCTTCCGTGCGTGATGGTATAGACACGTATAAGGCGAGAATGGCGTCCTCTGGCATAGCCATCCATGCTGCATTCACCTGGTTCCAAGGTCCATCTGTGTTCAAATGTTTGTTTGGCTTAAGGGACTTAACTGCGGGGTCATCAGCCCCAAAACTTACAAATTACATATGACCTACTTTATACTAAAGACGACACAAACAACCATGCTCGATGGGGGATTCGAACCTCCGACCGTAGCGGTTGTGCATACTGTGACTGGCGCGCTGCAGACCGCTCGGCTACTGCGGCCGGCGTCCAACTTTTGTGGTTGTCACTGGGACACCCAGCGCTTCACCATATCCCACACACGTTCGATTGGCCATTATTCTGGTTATGTGATGCGCCACGGAAAACGCTGACATCATGTGACACCTGGAATGAGGTACCCTGTTTCAATCCAGCTTTTAGTCTCATACAACAAAATTCGTCGATGGAAACATCACTGATCTTGTTGGACGCAAATATAATACGGGTCTAATCACTGGATTCAGGAATTGAAACGCAACTTATCGCAACTAATGTGTTGCACTGCACGTAATGACAGGTATATTGGCCCAATGCAAGTGATGGATAGCTTTGCCACATCACGAACCATATCAGGACAAATTGGGTCTGTTATGCAACCAACAGTGAGTGTGCGTACCATTAGACTGCGATCACAACACAGTGGACTGTCTGCAAGCCGTCCACTGCTGCGCATACCACTGAGTCAACGGCACAGGCGCTTACGCCGCCAATGATGCGGACTACAGTTGAAATGGACAACGGAACGGAACGACACTGTTATTACCGAAGAATCTCGATTCTGACCGCGCCACCACGATGGTCGGATTAGAGCTGGTGAGTAACAGCTGCATCGCCATATTGTTTCTGCAACCGGTATTATGTTTTTGGAAGGTGTTAGACTCCACTCTCGCACACCGTAGTACTCACTGCTGGTACACTAACCTGCCATCTTCAAATCTCTGAAGTGACTGAGTCTGTTGTTTCGCCATGCACTCGAAACTTGCCGATGACCACATTGCAGGCGGCACGCGAGGTTCATTTTAAATGGCAAGGTGTTTAGCAGCGGCTACAGCCATCAGTGGTGGCCAATCCAATACTGAACACTTGTCCACGTGTTTGTAAAGCTATTGGACCAAACTAGTACTTAAACTAACTTACACACACACACACACACACACATGCCCGAGAGAGTACTCGAACCTTCGGTTGGAACGGCCACCCAGTCAGTCTGTAGCAAGACGCTTTAGACCACGCGCTCATTCGGGGCGGCCCCAATACTAAATTCATCATGTTCCTCACTTCACTAGGTGCTGTATTTTCAATCATGTGGTATTTGTACAACGTGATACCTCCCAAATAAATGTGGCTGTGATATCTCCGGTCTTCCTCAGTATTGAATTTAGGATTGTTAGCAGATTATTCGCTTTGATATAAGTGAGACGGTATGGTGCAGTGTCTCCAGTAAGACACTTTGAGACATAATCGTGTCTGCTGCGATCGACAGCGATGGATCTGAAGGAGGCTGCAGGTAGCTTTTCTCATTTAAATGACTAAAATTGCTTTCTCGTCTGATATCCTACTACGACCAGATTGCTCCTATCTTCCTCTGTACAGTGGGAGGAGAAAAAGATCCACAACCGTGTGTGCAGTAAACATGGTCAAGAAACACATATTTTCTGTGATAAACACGTATTTATAGGAAGTTTTCTTTGTGGCGTCCATTAAAGGCAACGCATCCCTCTGCTCCTTGGGGTAAGAAAGGACGCATCCTTCTGCGTCTACACGATTGTTGTGGTACTTTCAGGCACGCACTGAAAACGCGACCCTGTAGTGTCTGAAAATTGTTGATTGGAGTTGCGTAGACCATTTATTCAAGTGTCCCTATAACCCAACGTCTAGGGCAACAAGGTCTGAAGAACAAACAGGTCAAGCTGTAGAGAGTCCCCGATCAAAGCAGCGGTCGTGAAATATCTGCGTCAGACGTTCGCACACATTGTGACGAAAGTGTGGTGATGCGCCATCATGCAGGAACCACATCTGTAATCGTTACTGACATGGCACATCCTCCAGTAAGGTAGACAATACATTAATGATAAAGTCCAGATAATACACACCATTTAACCTTTGTTGCAGCACGAATGGTTCTAGTAATCTATTACCAAGTAGGGACATTCATACGTTCATCGAGAATATGTGTTTATGCCTACAATCAGAGTCGAGCCACATAACTACCTACAGACTACCTAATGGCAGGGGGAGTACTGTAAGACATCATAATACCGCGCTGACACATTTGCCGGAGCGGCAATGGCACGACTGTGCCAATATCTGGAACCAACCGTGACGCCCTTCCTATAAACCAGTGTTTATCTCAGAAAATATGCATGTCCGGACACATATTTATTTGACTTATACTTCTTCATTCGATGTGTACTGCCACCTCAGAAAGTATTCGACACTTTTCTTAACAGCATGTATATTTACCACCGGCTGAAAGTGGCAGCGTGTGCCATATTATTGTACTTTGTTTTTAATCTTGTGTGGAGTGGAAAATTTTTATTTCAGTTTTGTAATATTTTGGGAACCTTTTCCTCTCTCTTGGTTGGACTTCTATAGTAAAAAGTGTTTGATTTTACTGTTGTGACGATTTACTTTACTAGTCCTATTTATACAGGGTGTTTCTTTTAACCGAAGACATTCAAACATCAAGGAAAATACACGTTGTTAAAAAAATGTAGCATAGTAATTTGTTTGTATCGGAGGGGACATCCAATGATACTCCCCCCCTCCCCAAATGCATCTCCGTGCTCGGGTGGCGGGAGAAAACTATGAAATCTTAAATGGAAATCTCTTGCTTTTATCGAAGATTACAATTGTGCAGCAAAAACTACATACTTTTCGTCTTAGACATTTTTCGGTTTCGCCATAAGTAGCGCTGTAATCAGTGGACTCGAAAGAGTCCACAACTGTAATTTACAACATGCAGCTGAAAGTCAATTTAATATTCAATGGCACGTGGAACCTCACCTCCATAGCTCGACGGAAGACAGGTCAGTACTTCATGGCTTTCAACTGTTCACTCCACCCACAACGTTGTATACCTCCGACGTAACGATCAGAAGAGTGCGTGATGCGGCGCTGTGTCCGGGGCTCGAATTTTCAACTTAAATTAAATGTTAAAATGTAGCACCTTCAACTGCAGTACACGCAGTGAGTCGTTCTGCAAATTATTGTACACCTGATACAAGCATATTGAAACGATACTGTAGTATCATTCCATTAAATCCTTGTATACTACAGTGTACGTTACTTTCATCTGATTATCATTTCGTAAAAGTGTGCTTGGCCTTTAGTGCCACTATAATGGGAGATGTACTAGGTGGAGACAAGAATGCTCTATTATTTATTAAAATTGTTATTGCAGGACAAATAAGTGAGCGCCGCTCACATAAGGAGCTTTGCTCCACAGTACCCAACTCATCTTATACCTTATGTGATTGTGTGTGTGAGGGTCTGTAAGTGTGCATGAAGCCGCGGCTGGGAAATCAGAGATGCAGAACACTCGGTAGGTTTGCAAACTTTAGTTTTGGGGTGTGGCAGAGAGGTTTCCTTGGGGATGAGATGGTAAAGTGGCTGCGACTTGCGAGTTCCTTCAGAATTCGGAGGTTGGCAGAAGATCCCGTTAGAGCACAAGCCAATGAGGGCGCGGCTACTCGCGAACTGGAACGGGAGGATCGGTTAGGACGGGGGAGCGGCCACGAGAGAGAGAACGTTTCCGGCTGTCGAAGACGAAGGATGTGAGTATGGTGGCCTCCGTGGTAAAGAACTGTGGTGGTTGTTAATTCTGTCTCTATTGCAGCGGGGAAATGATTTTGTATAATGGGAATGTTGTGTATTGCTACGTGGGTGCAGTATGAGAGAGTAAATAATGTACAGTATGAATGTAAGGTTACGATCCTTGTCTCAATCCATTGGTGATACATTTAGTGAATGAATATTTTGTATTTTGGCTTTAAAATGATAATAGGGAGATATGCTATGAATTTAATAAACTTGTGTAAATAGTTAAACATTTTGTCTCTAGTTGTTTTTATGAAATTCTGAGTCCCATTTTTGCTTAATGATTAAAAGGAGAGTGAGAATATTTAATTGGGAATTGCGAGAATATAAATGGGGGAATTTCATCTAGTAAGGGAAGTGCCACCGGCATGCTATCAGTTGCTGCAGTCTTTTGTGTGTAAAAAGTCGTTATCCGTTGCAATGCAATTTTATCAGGGCAATAACATCTGCATTTAACACCGAAAATAATCACTGAGCAAGGCGGCAACTGGTAGGAAGCGGAGGGTGGTTAACTTACAATATATGTGGAAATGTGAGCACAAGCGTTATGTATGCGGTCGACCATGTCTTCTCGGCCTGTTGGCATTTGCTGGTATACCATACCTTTTCAGTATCGCCACAGAAAGAAATCCAGCGGCGTGACCTAGCAGGCCAGTAAATGGGTTCCCCTCTGTCGATCCAGCATCCAGTGTAAACATAGTCCAGTACCTCTGCGTGCTTCACTTACGTAATGTGCTGGGCACCCGGCGTGCTTAAAGCAAAGACGTTACCGAACATCCAGAACAACATCGTGGAGTAGTATCTGTAGTTCCTGTTCAAAAAGTTCCATACTTGCGTCCATCTAACGTGCCATCAATGAAATGTGGGTCAATGATTTTGTTTCCTATGATGCCGGAACATACGTTAACCGACCAAGGTCGTTGACGGTCGACTTGCCGTAAACAGTGGGGATTGTCTACACTCCGGTGATGAATGTTCTGCCGGTTAACGCTACCATGATTTGTGAAGGTAGACTCATCGGAAAACAGTACCTCGACAAACAACGTGGGGGTCGTTCCCATTTGTTCACAAGACACCATCCGATTATGGAAATCGTTTCCATGGAGTTCTTCCTGCAGGGACACGTGGTATGGATATTAACTATGGCGATGCAGTGTGTTACAAATACTACCGATGGACATTCCAGAATCGCGGTGTAATGCAGAACACATATCTGTAGGTTGTAGTGCACTGCTGCCAGTAATGCTGTTTCATTAGCTTCCCCTGTAACTGGTTTGCTTCGTTTACGCAGTTTGTACACTTCCACCAAGCATAAAGACGTTCACAAAATTGAACGAAATTGTAATAGAACGGACGAGAGCAGAAATTCTCTGGAAAACACTCGGAATACATGGCAATAGCATCGTTAACATTTCTCTTACATTTACTGTAAATCAGCATCATTTCAATTTGTAGTACACTACAATCCCACAGCGGCGTATCGAGTAGTCCCATGTTCCATACAGGATGGTCAGAAATTTCCTTTACAACCTTCTAGGACTTGTAGAGAGTGGTGCGACATAACATTTTGAATAGGAACCCATGTCCTCGACGGTTTCAATTTAGGTGATTATTTCATCCACTCCTACTTGAGAAATGTAATTAGGCGTGACCCAGTACAGTTGTTGCAATCAATTTGAAAATAATACTGATTCGTTCCGTTATTACTTAAGCCTTTTCAAAATGTTCAAATGTTTGTAAAGTCTATGGGACTTAACTACGGGGTCATCAGTCCCTAAACTTACAAACTACTTATGAACTACTTACGAACTAGGACGGCACAAATATCGATGCCTGAGGGGGGTTCGAACCCCCGACCGTAGTGGCTGTGCAGACCGTGACTGGAGTGCCTCAGTCCCCTCGGCCACCGCGGCCGGCTAAGCCTTTTCATTACGATTTACACGTTATGGTTTACATTAGTCGACATCAAGAACGCAGCATCTACGCAACCAGCCGCAGCGTACTGAGGCATACAACAGCGGCTCGATGTGGCGACCACCAACGTCGTTACACACATTGTACCTCCGAAGCATATACTGGTACACTCTCTCCATCCTACCTGGTATCTCGTCAATGTCTTGTGCAGCGACCAGAACTCGTGCCAGCAGATCTTTTTCTGTTACACAGCTGAATTGAAAGTGTCTCAGAACGGAAACTATACGTTTCCGAACATGGGTTGTTTTGTGTCCCAGCCTCGGCGCCACTTTTGTGTCTCGTTTCCACCGGTGGTCCTGGTGTCAGTGGCCGAGTAGAAAGCGACCGACACAGGAATAAAGGATGCACGCTTGTGCAGTTACGGAGGTGACCAGCCAGTAGGACAGCAGAAACTAGAAACACTAGAGTAAATTAGAACGAGATATATATTTCATGGAGTCCTGGTAATACTTAACTTTTACATAGTTGCTGCAGAATGCTGATACATATTTTATATAGAGAGAAGCCTGCCTACTGATGAGTCCTAGTGCCTACCCGATAGCCAAGTCTTAACTGGTGCCTATCTGATTCCAAAGTGAACGATCAAGTGCAGTCGTGGCCACGAGCGGAGTTGCAGCAGAGGGCGCTCGTGGCTGACGTCGTAAGAAGGCCGCGCGTGCATGGCGGCGCGCGGCGAAAGTACGTGGCGCGCACTTTAGACTTGTGCGACACCACACCTACCCCCCCCCCCCAAACCGCCACGCCATCGTGGCGTAGGGCTGAGAGCCACGGCGACGGCACTGGGAGGAGGGCCTGGGCGGGGGCGTTACTGGTGGGACAGGCGTCGTAGCAGAGGCTGGGATCGAGACGCCGTCCGCGCCCCGGTATCCACCTTACGATCCACCGGGAAACCAACCAAAACGAGGGGAAGGGCGCACACCTCCGCCCAGAGGGAGCAGATCATCTTCTTCTGAGGTGCGTGGCCCCGGCGGCGGGGGCACGCACGGTCCCGGAGTCCCTCTCGGTGACGCTGGCAGCCGCGGCGGCGACGGAGGCGCGTCGATCTCCATCGGGACGATCTCATAGTCCGGGGACGCTGGACTCGTAGGCGAACGATGTGGCTGTGCTCCCTGGCGATGAACTGGGTCTGGAATCAAGAAACCCGAGACAGGATCGCGCGGCCTGTTCTGGCGCAATTGGTTTGCGTGGCGCCGCAGCTCCGACCCTGTGGAAGAACGTACAACATACATATTGCGACCGAGCACGCGCTGAATGATGCCTGGCAACCATGTCTTCTTCATACCAGCAAACACCCTGTACAGCACCGGCGTCGAAACCTGAAAACGCGTAGCGCCATACGAACCGACTCGGTGCGTGGGAGGCTGCAGCAGGTGAAGGAGAGTGCGGTGACGGCGGCCGTGTAGCAGCTCGGCAGGAGACGGGCCGTCACGTGGCATGCACCGATACGTGGACAGGAAAATTTGAAGAGCTTGCTGCCTGGAGTGCTGACCTTTCATCTTTTCCATGTGTGACTTAAATGTTCGAACGAAACGTTCTGCTTCACCATTGGACTGAGGGTGAAAAGGAGCGGTGGTGATATTCTGAATGCCATTCACACGACAAAACTGTTGAAATTCCGCACCAACAAACTGAGGTCCATTGTCACTGACGATAGTTTCAGGCAAACCTTCGTTGCAAAACACTGATGTTAAGGCACTGATTGTACTAGACGCCGTCGTTGAGTTCATGGCAATCACAAAAGGAAACTTGCTGAAAGCGTCTACAACGATTAACCAGCGCGTATTCCAGAAAGGTCCGGCAAAGTCAATGTGTAAACGTTTCCATGGTCCCTTGTGGCGTGGCCAGTCTGAGAAACGTTGCGGAGGAGCCGCCTGATGCTCCGCACAAACAGTACACTGTGACGTCATGCGCTCTATTTGAGCGTCCATACCAAGCCAGGTACAATGACGTCTGGCCAGTTGCTTTGTCCTAACAATACCCCAATGTCCTTGATGCAGGAGGCGTAACACTTCTCGTTAGCAGGGAACGCGGAACAATCACTCTTGTTTGGTCGTTGTCAGTATGTAACAACAGAACACCCTGACTTAAAGATAATGCATGACGTTGTGCAAAATAACGTCGAACCAGAAGCCGATCAATGTCTTTGGCTCTGGAAGGCCACCCTGAGTGAACAAAACGTGCTACCACACTTAGGTCTGCATCCGTATCTGTTTCCTGAGCAACCCGACGAGAGTTCAAAGGAAAGTCTGCGACAGCGGAAGCATCTCTGGAGTCTATATGACAACACGCCATTTCTGAAGAATCAAACGACACATCCTGGCCAACCGGAAGTCAGGAAAGAGTGTCCGCATTGTCATGTTTAGTGGTAGAACGGTACAAAATCACATACTGATAATTAGACAATATCAATGACCATCTCTGAAGCTTTTGTGCCGTTTGTGGCGGAATTGGCTTTGTGGTTGAGAACAATGACGTGAGAGGCTTGTGGTCTGTCAACAAATATAATTTTCTACCATAGGGATAATGATGAAACTTTGTGACGCCGTAAATGATTGCTAAGGCCTCCTTTTATATATGACTGTAATTCTGTTGCGCTGGTGTCAGTAGCTTGGATGCAAAGGCAATAGGACGATCGTGAGAACCAATACGATGTGACAATATTGCACCCAGACCATACGACGAGGCATCCACTGCTAGCACTACAGGCTTCTGGGGGTCAATGGGAATCAAACATGCATCACTGAGTAGTGCCCACTTTAAATTGTCAAAGGCAACCTGGCAGTCTTTAGACCATACAAAAGGAACATTCTTCCTACGTAAGCGATGCAGTGGAGCTGGAATCTGAGAGGCATTGGGAATAAATCTGAAATAATAGTCAAGCTTCCCCATCACTGCTTGCAATTCGTGCACATTCTTAGGAGGAGGCAAGTCTTTGATTGCTCGAAGATGTGACTGTAAGGGATGGATTCTTTGGGCATTAATCACATGGCCTAGGTACTCTATTTCAGTTTGAAAACATTAACGCTTTGCTTTATTACAACGTAGACCTGCTGCAGTCAACACTTTGAAAAGGCACTCTAGGTTTGCTAAATGTTCTTCAACTGTGCGTCCTGAGACCATAATATCATCTAAATAGTTCGAGCAGCACGGTACAGACACTGTCAGCTGTTCCAAAAAACGCTGAAAAATAGCGGGGGCGGAAGAACTTCCAAACGGTAGGTGTTGAAATTGAAAAAGGCCCATGTGAGTATTAATGACGAAAAACTTTTTTGACTCGTCAACTAGCGGAATCTGTAAGTATGCCTCTGCTAAATCAATCTTGGAAAAGAAGCGAGACTGTCCTAATTTGTCCATCAGTTCGTCAGGTCTGGGCAGGAGTAAGTGTCTGCAATTGTTTGTCTGTTCACTGTTGATTTGAAGTCCGCACAGAGACGAAGTTTTCCCGACGGCTTGGTTATAATTACTAAAGGCGAGGCCCACTGACTCTCAGAAACAGAAGAAATCACCCCACTATCCTGCCAACGCTTACGTTCCTCAGCAACTTTATCACGAATTGCGATAGGCAATGGTCTAGCTTTTCGAAATTTTGGTCCTGCAGATTCTTTTAAAGTTACATGCACCACGAAGTCTTTTGTGCAACCTAGTTCTGGCGAAAGCAAGTCACTATATTTTTCACACAATGCATTGATTTTGTCCTGAGGCCCTAATGACGAAATTTGAAGCACATCTCTTTGAATTGATAAACCAAACAAGTCAAAAGCATCGAGTCCAAAAATGTTCTGTGTAGATTTGGCCTGAAGAACTACAAAAGCAACTGTTTTTGTTACACCTTGAAAAGAGGCGGACAGGCTACACGTTCCTAGCACCGGAATATTTTGACCTGTATACGCCGTTAGTAGTTGTTGACACGGCGACAATTTTGGCGAACCCAGAAGTTCATAAGTTTCTTTATTAATTAATGTGACAGCGGAACTAGTATCAAGCTGAAATTGTACCGTCTTATTTTCTATGGAAAGAGTCACAAAAAGTTATTGCTTTTGGCGCTCGACAGGTGCGCGAATGTGGGCAATGTCTGCTACAGCTTGTTTGCTGCGCTTGCGCATGCGTGGGCTGCGTGCAGTAGGAAGCGGCACAGAATCGGCACATAGATTAATATCACTGTCCCTAGATGGCACTACCGCCGGATCGGCGTCCGCGCAATGCGAGGCTAATGCACTAAAATTACATTGAGTATCTACATCAAGTCTACTGTCACTAGCTACACAGTACTGGGCACTATTACAATGAGAAGTTTCAGAAGGCACTAGGTTCACTACTGGATTGCACTGTACATAATCATTTTGCTTGTCCTGAACCCTTTTCCGTTGCACAGAATTACGTGCACGACGACGCTTGCTACGTGGCTCACTACATAGTTGTGCAGTAGGTGCAGAAATGTCTTGCATTTGAGATTCAAGCAAAGCACTGTTCAAGTCCACAACGTGTATGAAATTTACTGCATGCAATGTTCTCGCACTTTGTGAAGCACTGTTCCTAACGTTACTGTTCTTTGAATTTACATTCTGCATACACACTGACTGAACATGTCCCGATTTGCCACATTGATAACAGGTTGCGTTGCAACTAGGGCAATGCGCATGGTTGTGGCGAGATACACACTAAGGGCTAGACTTACAAACATTTTTCTGAAATGAACGTTGGCGCCCGTTATTCAAATGTTTCTAACACGACGGGGCGACCTTTGTGTCGCACTTTTACACTGGCTACTGTTCACTGTCTGTTCAGCACAGCCGGTAGAAAAATAAGAATCTCTAGGGCTAGACTGAGAACTACGGCTAGGAAAGCGTCCGTTGCGGTGCACTGATTTAACACTCTGGCTTTGCATTTCTACATCTTCTAAGTCAAAGGTATCATGCGCTTCTATAAGCTGCAGTGCACTGTCTAATGAGGGGTCACACTGTTTTAGAATTGCTGCCCTAATTCTGGGGTCCTGAATGATTTGTGTAATCGCATCTCTTAACATCACGTCACTATAAGAAAGTCCACAAGAGCAAGTAAATTTACATTTGCGGGTTAAGCCCTTCAACTCAGTAATCCACTGCTGGTGTGACTGCTCGGGTAATTTTTTTAGTCTGAAAAATCGGTACCGAGCCGCTGCTACGAGAACTTTTCTCTCATAATGAACATTCAGTGCATCTACTATTGCATCAAATTCTAGATCACGAGGAGATGCATGGGGGAAAAGTTTCTGCAGTAATACGAAGGTTTGAGTGCCCACGACGGAGAGGAAGAAATGTTTCACGGTCTGACCTGTAAGTTTATGAGCGGCGACTAGTTCTTGAAATTGAGTGAAGTAATCACTCCATTCTTCCTCAAGTTCGTTGTACTGGCGAAACGTAGGAAGCGGTGAGGCGGCAGATGTGGGCGGCTGAAGCGACGGCTGGTTTTGTTGTTGGTGAGCATGTGCCGTCAACTGCGACACCGCTTGGAGTAGTTATGTGATTTGCGCCGTCTGTAACTGAATAATTTCCATTAAGTTCAGGTTCGGGGTAGTGGCCATCCTGACCGATTAGGCGCCGTGTATACAAACAACTTCTAACAAAACACAAATGCAAGGTAAATAAGGACACACTGCAACAAAAGAGTCCACAAAACACATAACAGAATATGTTCCCCCCAAAAATCTTATAATAAGGGCGTGTGGGCGGGATCAATTTCTGTGTGCTCTGACTGCTGCTGTCTGGCTGCTGCAAGCGGGCTGGTCCACGGTTCGTCTATCGCTCCTTGTCGCCACTTTTGTGTCCCAGCCTCGTCGCCACTTTTGTGTCTCGTTTCCACCAGTGGTCCTGGTGTCGGTGGCCGAGTAGAAAGAGACCGACACAGGAATAAAGCGCATGTGCAGGTACGGAGGTGACCAGCCATTGGGACAGCAGAAACTAGAAACACTAGAGTAAATTAGAACGAGATATATATTTCATGGAGTCTTGGTAATACTTATCTTTTACATAGTTCTTGACTGCAGAATGCTGATACATAGTTTATATAGAGAGAGGCCTGCCTACTGATGAGTCCTAGTGCCTTTCCGATAGTCAAGTCTTAACTGGTGCCTATCTGATTCCAAAGTGAACGATGCATTGCAGTCGTGGCCATGAGCGGAGTTGCAGCAGAGGGCGCTCGTGGCTGACGTCGTAAGAACACCGCGCCGTGCGTGCATGGCGGCGCACGGCAAAAGTACGTGGCACGCACTTTAGACTTGTGCGACACCACAGGTTGCTATTCAAAATGTTATGTACTCACTACCCTCTACAAGTCCTAGAAGTTTGTAATGGGAATTCCGACCACCCTGCATATCAGACGGATACAACTTTGCAGATAAGGTCTTCAAGGTAAACGTGATGTTAATGTCTTATCGTCTAAGCATAGAGGTGGGATCTCCCGTGCAGTTGAAAATTAAATGGACACTGAGCTGCATGTTGTAAATCACAGTCGTGGACTCATTTCGATTCCGTTGATTACAGCGTCATCTATGGCGAAACGGAATATTTTAAAAGATGAAACGCATGTAGTTTTTACCGCACAATGTTAATCTGCGATAAAAGCGGGATCCCATTGAAGACTTGCCTCCCGCCACCCAAGCAGGGGTATGGGTGGGGAAGGGGGGCGGTTCGAATCTCAATGAATGTCCCACTCCGATACAAATAAGTTAGTGTTGTGGCTTTATTTGATATGACGTGTTTCCGTGGTGTTTGAACGTCTTCGCTTAAAATTAACATCCTATATGTATATTAGAAAGAAAATAGGAAATAAAGAAACATAGAATCACGTGAGGGAGCAGCTCTCTGAGGGAAAGGAAGGCATCGTGGTCGGCCTCGGGATACGAGCACTGTCTGCCGGCCGTGGTGGCCGAGGGGACTGAGGCGCGCCAGTCACGGTCTGCACGGCTACTACGGTCAGGGGTTTGAATCCCCCCTCGGGCATGGATATTTGTGCCGTCCTTAGTGTTAGCTAGTTCATAAGTAGTTTGTAAGTTTAGGGACTGATGACCCCGTAGTTAAGTCCCATAATCTATACAAACATTTGAACATTTTTTCGAGCACTGTCTATTTTGTCTTAGCCAGCCCGACGCAGACTGCTCCAGTTCTTGACTGCGTTCAGGAAAAAAAATGGTCAGTAAAATTAACTGAGGTCAATGTTGGGGTATAAAACTACATCCACCCTGGTGTCATGTTTTCTATATGAATCTCATCTGATTTTACAGGATAAACTTTTGCCTTAAATGTAGTTGACCAATCGGATGCCGACCTCCAAGTGCAGTATTTTTTCTTCATCCTGTATATGTTTATATACAGTAATTAACAAAAGTTGGGAATACTACCATAAAATGTATTCTACGATCCCTGAGTCTCATTTACTTAGGCGCTTCATTCATTATCCGCTTAGACTCCATATTCTCGACAGTCTTCCCTACTAGCATGCGTTGCGTCCGTTTCAAATGTTCAAATGTTCAAATATTTGTAAATCTAAGACACTTAACTTTTGGGGTTATCAGTCCCTAGGCTTACAAACTACTTTAACTTAAATTGGGACAGCAAACATACCCATGCCCCAGGGAGGACTAGAACCACAGCAGATAAAATTAAAGGAAGACATAGAAGTAGTTCAGAGGCGAGCAGCTATATTTGTTACTGGGAGGTTCGACCAATGCTCGAGTGTCACGGAAATGCTCCGGGTACTCAGATGGAGATCGCTGGAGGAAAGACGACGTTCTTTACGGGAAATTCTGTTGAGAAAATTTAGAAGGCCGCAATTTGAAGCTGAGTGTAGAAAGATCTTTCTGCCTCCTACTTACTTTTCGAGTAATGATCACAAAGACAAGATAAGAGAAATTAGGGCTCGTACGGTGGCTTATAGGCATTCTTTTTTTGCCTCGTTCTATTTGGGAGTGGAATAGGAAAGGAGATGCGTAGTAGTGGAACAGTGTACGCTCCGCTACGCACCTTACGGTGGATTGCGGAGTATTTATGTAGATGAAGAACACTTCGATGTGGTTCCGGTCACCTCGAACAGTCTAACCTGTACTGTACTTTTTTCATATGTGTTTATAGTTTATTCATATGTGACTGTGTTTAGTTAGTTAATAGACTTTAGATATTTTATTAAATGTAGTATGCCTTACATTTCGTAGGATTTATATAAAACAAAGGCCGGTCGCAGTGGCCGAGTGGTCTGCGGCGCACCAGTCACGTTCTGCGCGGCCACTACGGTCGGGGGTTCAAATCCCCCCTCGGGCATGGATGTTTGTGTCGTCTTTAGTATTAGGTAGTTCATAAGTAGTTTGTTGTAAGTTAGGGACTGATGACCCCGCAGTTAAGTCCCTTAAGCTTACCAAACTTTTGAATATTTTTTCGTATTGAATCATGGAAGAATATATTAGTGCACCTACAGTTTAAGGTGAAATTGGAAACACATATCATTTCTGACGACTCCTCACATCGTAGAAATGTGATGGCTAGGTTAAAAATGAAATGTTAAAAGTACATATAAGGTGTATCAAACAGGATGACGCAAACGTACGCGGTTGAAAGTACACCATCATGGAAGCAAACATTTCCTAGCAAATATCGTCCGCAAACGAGCCGTTTGCGAGATAACTACGAATGTTTGGTTCCCAGACGCCACTAACGTCATTGAAAGCATCGTCTTAGTTAGTACTTATTACTTTGAAATTTAGACTTTATTATCAATATTTACATCGCATTTAGTTCACATTTCACTGACTTTATTGCAAACATCAGCCTAGTTAGTTAGATGGAGCTCTGGCACATTTGGCTGCTGCTGTGAGACGGCATCTAATGCGCAGATACGGCCAAAGATAGATCGATCGAGGAGGACCTGTACCTTGCTGTACAACATCACCTGATCTAAATCCTTTGGATTTTTGTGTCTGGTGTCAGTTCAAAAGCGAAGCGTACAGCATGCCCGTTAACACGGTTGAAGAACTGGAGCGGAGAGTTGTATCCGCTTGTTAAGAATTCCGAAACGATCCAGGGATTTTCGAAAGAATTCAAAATTCATTGTAGAGACGAGCACAGTAATGCATCGAAATGCAAGGAAGGTGCTTCGAACACCTCCTTTAACAGATAACCCATACGTGAAATGTAAACTAAATGCGATTTAAATTTTAATAGTAAAGTCTAAATTTCAAATTAATGTGTACTAACTAGGATGATGTGTACGACGTCAGTGGCGGCTTGGAACCATACAGTCATAATTATCTTGCAAACGTTTCGTTTGCGGACCCATGTATACTGGGACATTTTTGGTTCTTTTATCGAGTACTTTCAACCGTGTAAAATTGCGCCATTCTTTTTCATGCACTCTGTATATACTTTTTAACATTTCATTTCAACCTAGCCATCACATTACTAGAGGGTGTCCAGAAAAGGGCTCCCTGATTTCAAAATTAAATATCTCGAAAAGAAAGATCGATAGAGGAATGCAGTAAACGGTATGTTTATTGTAAAAGCTGTAATAAGTATATACAGCAGTTTGAAATAATAGTTACAAAAGCTGCTAACAGATGGCGCTGTACGTTGTACAGCTCATATCAGCATACATAAAAGAAATAATCGTATGAAAACACTTTTTGCAAACAATCACATTACAATGTTTCCAAAATGTTCACCATTGGCACTACAGAGGTGGCGCAAACGAAGAATGAAATTCGCCATCACATTTCGTAGTGTCTCAACCGAAATGGATTCACACGCCACAGAGATCGTCGATTCAAGCTTGTCCAGCGTGGCGGGATGCTTCGGGTAGACCATGTCTTTCACTGTGCCCCACAAAAAAAAGTCACAGGGAGTCAAATCCGGCGAATATGGAGGCCAATCCATGCCTGCACCAGAAAATTTGGGATTTTCCAAAGCAATGACTCGATTCCCAAAGTATTCCTCGAGAAAGCGAAACACTTGTTCGGTCCGATGTGGTCGGGCTCCATCTTGCATAAACCATTCAGTACATGATCGATCCTCTAACGTTTGCCGTGTGGCGACAAATTGTTCCAAAATTGCAACGTAACGTGCACCAGTGACCGTTTCTCGAGTGAAAAAAGGGCCAATAATGCCCCTGCTCCATACTGCAGCCCACACAGTAACTTTAGGAGAATACAGGGGTTTCGCTTCACACCAATATTGCTTTTCTGAACCCCAAAATCGCCAGTTCTGCTTATTCACCTATCCATTCAGGTGGAAGTGTGCTTCATCTGTAAATCAGATGCAGCCAACATCAAATCCTTCACTATCAATCATTGTGAGCATCTGATTAGCAAAGGCAACCCTTTGTTGCACAGCTCGTACGGGTATGGCCTGGTGCGTTTGAATTTTGAATGGAAACATGTGTAGGCTGTTTCTCAGTATTTTCTGCGTTCTGGAACACTTCAAACCAGTCTCAGATGCAATTCTACGGACGGATGACATTGGATTTCGCTGAATAATTCCAGAAACTGTGGCGATATTTTCAGGCGCAACTGCGGTTTGCTTGCGGCCAACATGTCCCACTAGATCATCAGTTACGCTGCCTGTTCGTTGAAATTTCGCGAAGAGCTTACGAATGGTTTTCACATCGGGTCCTTTTGGAACATTAAATCGTGCTTGAAAACTTCGCCTTGTTGCCGTAGGACTCTCTTCTAACCTGTGGTACTCTAGCACCAGAAAAATGCGTTGTTCAATGGAGTACATTGTTTTAATCTTTTCCTTCGGAAAGCTAGCCTCTTTTCACGTTTCAATAGTGGAACTGATCGATCTGGGCTTCGGATCACTATTTATACCAGGCATTACGTATGGCGATTACAGCGCCATCTGATACCAGCTTTTGTAACTACTACTTCAAACTACTGTATAAACGTCTTACAGCTTTCACAATAAACATACCGTTTACTGCATTCCTCTATCGATCTTTGTTTTCGCGACATTTAATTTTGAAATCAGGGAGTCCTTTACTGGACACTCTGTATTTGCAAACGTGCTTCTATGATCGTGCTTCTATTATCTAATTATCTGTTACCTTGTAACCGTCTAAGTTTGCGTCATCCTTTTTGATACTACCTGCATAGTTACCCCACCGGAAATTGAAACTTCAAACTCTCCGATGGGAGTGAATCGCTATACCACGAGACAATTACCAACACGTTGATTAGACGACCATGATAGCGGATACTCTTTGATATTTTCGAATGTTTAAAATTTTCCTTCCGTTACAGGTTAAATGCTAACTAAATACAAAATTTTAAATTTCTGTGTCTGCTAGAAGTACCTTACAAGTTCGATTATCGGTGCGTGAATGAGGGAGTGACAAAAGTAGCGATTTTCGACTGCCAATATTTCGTAAACTATAAGATGTAGAATAGTATAATTTGGAAATATAGCTAGTTATAGTAGGTACTCTTGGTCATCGAAAACTCAGGCTTCCAGCTCCATCCACAACGATGATACAGGGGTGTAAAGTGCCTCAAACGGTTTTAAGAAAAGGATGGTAAGGATGTGCGCGCTCGACTTGACGGGGGCACGGTAGTGGTGTTCCGAACTTGTCTGGAAGGAAGAAATGTCAGGCTTTAATTACCCGTCGACATGGTGCTCGTTAGTGACGGACATTGTTACTCTGTGGTGACGGAGCGCACGCTCTGAATTATTTTAGGCAAAGATGGGGAAGGAACGATGTCGGCATTTACCTGGAGTGATTTAGGAAAATCATGGAAAACCTAAATCAGGATGGCCGGATGGGCGTTTGAATCGCCATCCTTTCCATTGCGAGTCCAGGAGTCCAGTGTGTTACCATTGCGCCACCTCCCTGGGTAGCAGTTTTGAGTATTTCTGAGTCTGTCACGACAGTACCAGAAGACGGGACACGATGAGGTACTGTAGTCTACTAAGGTGATTAAGCGCTGAAATAAATTTACAGAAATCTTAAAAATAGGTACAGAAAGGGATGGTAAACGCAAGTTACCATACCAAACTGAAACAGATATTACACTCATTTTGGACACAGAGGCATAACACTGTCGTTGGACTGTGGAGTGTGATGCAGCACATGTATTTTCTGATGATGGAAGTAGAATAAACGAGAATACAGCCACTTTGCGTCAGACTAAATTTGTGTGTCTTTCGTCTGAAGTGTGGACTATATAGCATAGATTATATTAGATTAATACTTGTTCCATAGATTATAAATACGACATTTCACAATGATGTGGAACGTGTCAGTTTAATAAAAGGTTTCTGTACATGCCACTTATTATTTTAGGGATTTTTTTTTCTTTTTTCGTGAAATTACTAATTTAAATCTAAAAATTCATCTAATGTGCAGGAGTTGCCATTCAAAACTTCTATTAATTTCTTTTTAAATGCTAGTTGGCTATCTGTCAGACTTTTGATGTTACTTTGTAAGTTTCAAAAGACTTTTCTGGTAGCACAATTGACCCCTTTTCGTACCAAAGTTAGATTTAACCTTGAATAGTGAAGATAACCTTCCTCCTAGTGTTGTAGCTATGCACACTGATATTACTTTTGAATTTGGTCAGACTGTTAATAACATAATCCATAATTGAATACATATACTGTGAGGCTACTGTGAACATTCCTAGATCCTTAAAAAAAAAAAAAAGTTCAAATGTTTGTTAAGCTTAAGGGACTTAACTACGGGGTCATCAGTCCCTAAACTTACAAACTACTTATGAACTACCTACAACTAAGGACGGCACAAATATCCATGCCCGAGGGGGGATTCGAACCCCTGACCGTAGTGGCCGTGCAGACGGTGACTGAAGCGCCTCATTTCCCTCGGCCACCGCGGCCGGCTCCTAGATCCTTAAATAAGTGTCTGCAGCATGAAATTTGGTGGGCTCCAGCATTTATTCTGATTACACGCTTTTGTGCAATGAATACTCTTTTACGCACTGTTGAATTTCCCTAGAATATGATCCCATATGAAAGCAGTGAATGAAAATAGGCATAGTAAGCTATGCTGCGGGGTCATCAGTCCCTAAACTAACAAACTACTGGAACGACCTTATACTAAAGACGACACAAACATCCATGCCCGAGGGGGATTCAAACCCCCGACCGTACCGGCCGTGCAGATTGTGACTGGCGCGCTGCATACCGCTCGGCCACAGCGGCCGGCTAAGCTAATTTACTGAGATGTGTATCTCCAAAGTTTGTAATAACCCTGATAGTACAGAATTTTACCACAGGCTACTACTGTAAAACCTGAGCATTGTGTACACTGCAACATATAAGTCAACTGATACCCTGAAGAGCCTCAGAAAACACAGCTTCGTTAGATGCAATCTGTTTGCAAGGACGGGTCATTCGGGCTGCGAGAGCTATTTTTACGACAGCAGTTGCGTGCACTCAGCTTCCGTGCTGCAAGTAACGATTAGCCTTCACTTGTGCACGCTGCAGTGAGATACACTGAGTCCACGAATAGGAAGTGACCACAGCACCACACTCGTTGCACTTGGAAAACTACTGCAGGAAGTAAGGAAGTAGGTCTAACAATAACGTACATCTGTGCCTCATATAAAGTTACTACGGTCGGGGGTTCGAATCCCCCCTCGGGCATGGATATTTGTGCCGTCCTTAGTACATCTACATCTACAACCATACTCCGCTAGCCACCCGACGGTGTGTGGTGGAGGGTACCTTGAGTACCACTATCGATTTTCCCTCCTATTCCAGTCACGTATTGTTCGCGGAAAGAAGGATTGTCGGTATGCCTCTGTGTGGGCTCTAATCTCTCTGATTTTATCCTCACGATCTCTTCGCGAGATATACGTAGGAGGGAACAATATACTGCTGGACCCCTCAGTAAAGGTAAGTTCTCGAAACTTCGACAAAAGCCCGTACCGAGCGACAGAGCGTCTCTCCTGCAGAGTCTTCCACTGGAGTTTAGCGATCATCTCCGTAACGCTTTCACGATTACCAAATGATCCTGTAACGAAGCGCGCTGCTCTCCGTTGGATCTTCTCCACTTCCTCTATCAATCCCACCTGGTACGGATCCCACACCGGTGAGCAGTATTCAAGCTGTGGGCGAACAAGTGTACTGTAACCTACTTCCTTTGTTTTCGGACTGCATTTCCTTAGAATTCTCCCAATGAATCAAAGTCTGGCATCTGCTTTACCGACGATTGATTTTATATGGTCGTTCCATTTTAAATCCCTCCTAATGACTACTCCCAAATACTTTATGGAATTAACTGCTTCCAGTTGCTGACCTGCTATAGTGTAGCTAAATGATAAAGGATCTTTCTTTCTGTGTATTTGCAGCACATTACACTTGTCTACATTGAGCTTTAATTGCCATTCCCTGCACCATGCGTCAATTCGATGCAGATCCTCCTGCATCTCAATAAAATTTTCCATTGTTACAACCTCTCTATATACTACCGCATCATCCGCAAAAAGCCTCAGTGAACTTTAGATGTTATCCGCAAGGTCATTTATATATATCGTGAACAGCAACGGACCCACGACACTCCCCTGTGGCACACCTGACATAGCTCCTACTTCGGAAGACTTCTCTCCATTGAGAACGACCTGCTGCTTTCCGTTATCTAGGAATTCCTCAATCCAATCACACGATTGGTCTGATAGACCATATGCTCTTACTTTGTTCATTAAACGTTTGTGGGGAACTGTATGAAACGCCTTGCGGAAGTCAAGAAACACAGCATCTACCTGAGAACCCGTGCCTATGGCCCTCTGAGTTTCGTGGACGAATAGCGCGAGCTGGGTTTCACACGAACGCCTTTTTCGAAACCCATGCTGATTCCTACAGAGCAGATTCCTAGTCTCGAGAAATGTCATTATATTCGAACATAATACATGTTCCAAAATTCTACAACTGACAGACGTTAGAGATATAGGCCTATAGTTCTGCACATCTGTTCGAGGACCTTTCTTGAAAACTGGGATGATTTTACGGCTGAAATTACCGATGCTATAACTGCTTTATGATCAAGTTTCGTTAGTTTATAAGTAGTTTGTAAGTTTATGGACTGATGACCCCGTAGTTAAGTCCCATAAGCTATACAAACATTTGAATGTAAAGTTATGTGACCCTCGTACTTATAAGGAGACCACATGGGTATCGGATTTTTTTAGGTTCAACGGTTAGAATTGTGCCATTCTCTTTATTTACGTATACTTTTATGTGTGTTCGAATAGCCACATCATTTAAATATACAATTCATCAAATAATCTTCCACTCCCATGAACCACATACATTGCCGAGGTGGGGTGGCTTGCGTGCCTCAACGATACAGATAGCCGTACAGTAGGTGCAACCACAGCGGAGGGGTATCTGTGGAGAGGCCAGACAAACGTGTGGTTCCTGAAGAGGGGCAGCAGCCTTTTCAGTAGTTACAGGGGCAACAGTCTGGATGATTGACTGAGCTGGCCTTGTAACATCAGCTAATGTGGCTTTGCCACACAGCTACTGCGAACGGCTGAAAGCAAGGGGAAACTACAGCCGTTACCTTTCCCGAGGACATGCAGCTCTACTGTATGAACATATGATGATGGCATCCTCTCGGGTAAAATATTCCGGAGGTAAAATAGTCCCCCATTCGGATCTCAGGGCGGGGACTACCCAGGAGGGTGTGATCATCAGGAAAGACAATACTGGCATTCTACGGGTCGGAGCGTGGAATGTTAGATCCCTTAATAGAGTAGGAAAATTAGAAAATTTAAAAAGGGAAATGCATAGGTTGAAGTTAGATATAGTGGGGATTAGTGAAGTTCGGTGGCAGGATGAACAGGATTTCTGGTCAGGTGAGTACAGGATTATAAATACAAAATCAGTTGGGGGTATCACAGGAGCAGGATTGATAATGAATAAGAAAATAGGAATGCGGGTAAACTACTATGACCAGCACAGCGATCGCATTATCATTGTCAAGATAGATACGAAGCCAACACCGACAACAGTAGTACAGGTTTATGTGCCAACTAGCTCTGCCGATGATGAGGAAATCGAAGAAATATATGAGGAGCTAAAGGAAATTATTCAGACAATTAAGGGAGAGGAAAACTTAATTGTTATGGGAGACTGGAATTCGGTACTAGGACAAGGAGTGGAAGGGAAGATAGTAGGTGAATATGGTCTGGGCAAATGGAATGAAAGAGGAAGCCGCCTGGTATAATTTTGCACAGAACATAATTTAGTTATAACAGACACCTGGTTCAAGAATCACAAAAGAAGGTTGTATACGTGGAAGAGACCAGGAGACACCGGGAGATACCAGATAGATTTTATAATGATAAGACATAGATTTCGGAACCAGGTTTTAAAGTGTAAGACATACCCAGGGGCAGATATAGACTCTGACCATAACTTGTTGGTTATGAAATGTAGGCTGAAACTGAAGAAACTATAAAAAGGTAGGAAAATAAGGAGATGGGATCTGGATAAATTGAAGGAACCTGAAGTTCTTAAGAATTTCAGAGGGAGCTTTAGGCAACAATTTACAGAAACAGGGGAAAATAAAACAGTAGTTGAGGAATGGGTAAAATTGAGAGATGAAATAGTGAAGGTAGCAGAGGACAAAATAGGTATGAAGGCAAGACCTACAAAAAATCCTTGGATATCACAGGAGATACTAAATTTAATCGATGAAAGGAGAAAATATAAAAATGCAGTAAATGAAACAGGCAAAATGGAGTACAGACGACTAAGAAATGAGATTGACAGGAAGTGCAAAATGGCTAAGCAGGAGTGGCTAGAAGGCAAATGCAAGGATGTAGAAGAATGTATAAATAGGGGAAAAATAGATACAGCCTACAGGAAAATAAAAGAAACATTTGGAGATAAGAAAAACAGCTCTATGAATATCAAGGACACTGATGGAAAACCAGCTCTCAGCAAAGAAGGGAAAGCTGAAAGGTGAAAAGAGTATATAGAGGGGCTCTACAAAGGAAATGAACTTCGATACAATATTGTAGGAAGGGAAAAGGATGTAACTGAAGATGAAATAGGAGATACTGTACTGAGAGAAGAATTTGACAGAGCCCTGAAAGACCTAAGTCGAAACAAGGCCCCTGGAGTAGATGATATTCCCTCAGAGCTACTGAAGTCTCTGGGAGAACCAGCCATGACAAACCTGTTTCACCTGGTGTGTAAGATGTATGAGACAGGCGAAGTACCCTCACACTTTAAGCAAAATGTTATAATCGCCATTCCAAAGAAAGCAGGCGCAGACAGGTGTGAAAACTACAGAACCATCAGTTTAATAAGTCATGGTTGCAAAATATTAACTCGCATTATAGACAGAAGGATCGAAAAGCTGGTAGAAGCCGACCTCGGGGAAGATCAGTTTGGGATCAGGAGAAATGTAGGAACACGGGAGGCAATACTCACTTTACGGCTTATCCTAGAAGATAGATTAAGAAAAGGCAAACCTACATTTCTAGATTTTGTAGATTTGGAGAAGGCTTTTGACAATGTTGCTTGGAATAAACTCTTTGAAATTCTGAAGCAAGCAGGAGTAAAATATAGGGAGCGTAAGGTTATTTACAACTTGTACAAAAACCCGGCAGCGGTTGTCAGAGTTGAAGGGCATGAAAGGGATGCAGTGGTTGGAAAGGGAGTAAGACAGGGTTTTAGCCTTTCTCCATTGTTATTCAATTTGTACATGGAGCAAGCTATAAAGGAAAGCAAGGAGACATTTGGAGGAGGAATTAAAGTTCAGGGTGAAGAATTAAAAACATTGCGATTTGCCGACGACATAGTAATTCTGTCAGATACAGCAAAGGACCTGGAAGAGCAATTGAACGGAATGGACAGTGCGCTGAAAGGTGCATATAAGATGAACATTAACAAGAGCAAAACTAGGGTAATGGAGTGCAGTGTAAGAAAATCAGGTGATGCTGAAGGAATTAGATTGGGTAACGAGGCAATAAAGGAGGTAGATGAGTTTTGTTACTTGGGCAGTAAAATAACAAATGATGGTCGCAGTACAGAGGATATAAAATGCAGAATGGCAATAGGTAGAAAAGCGTTCTTGAAAAAGAGAAATTTGTCAACATCGGAAGACCTTTCTGAAGGCATTTGTGTAGAGTGTTGCCCTGTATGGGAGTGAAACATGGACGATAAACAGTGCGGACAGGAAGAGGATTGAGGCTTTTGAAATGTGGTGCTAGAGAAGAATGCTGAAGATTAGGTGGGTGGATCGCGTAACTAATGAGGAGGTACTGAACAGAACTGGGGAGAAAAGAAATTTCTGGCATACGTTGACTAAAAGAAGGGATAGATTGATAGGGCACGTTCTTAGACATCAAGTAATTGTGAATTTAGAGTTGGAGGGAAGTGAGTGGGGTAAAAACCGCAGAGGAAGACCAAGAGATGGATACAGTAAGCAGATTCAGACAGATTTAGGTTGCCGTTCTTATGTGAAGATGAAGAGGCTTGCTCAGGATAGGGTATTGTGGAGAGCTGCATCAAACCAGTCTCCGAACTGAAGACCATAACAACAACAACAAATAATCTTAATTTCCAGTACTTTATAAAATGTTGTTAATAACAATGATTTCAGTGAAGCAAACATCACAAATTACAGTTTTGGAGGAATACTGGAAAACTCTTCACAGAGTAAACAAGCAGTTAATGCTGAAGTTCATACTGTAAAAAAATTATTTTCTAAATTGAAACCTCTCATAAAACATTAGTTTTTGTCAAAAAATACGATTACATGTGTCAATCACAACATACTACATATTTTAAATTTAAAAAATAGAAGTGTTTGATCACAACAAATAATTAAATAAGGAATTTTTTTTAATTGTACGATTCAACACAAACATTTTTTTACTTGTCTGTCCAAAACGCTACGGTACCACGGTGACTGATGGAGATTCTATGTCTTTTACGTGTAACTAAAAGATCTGAAAAACTTCATAGTCGATTTTCTCGTGTATTTTTAAATTTACATCGAATGGCTTTGGTCGATTAGCATTTCAGTTCTGATTATCTGCTATGAAAATGAGGGGAAAATGCATTCAAACTACGGAAAGGTCACGAGGACAAGGCGGTCGATGCGGCATATGTGTCGTCCTGAATGCAGCCCTTCCTTCGCTACAGCAGCACAGTATTTCTTATGAACGACAGACTGGTTTCCTGCTGTTTCGCCACAGGCAATGTACTGGGCTCAGGATGGGGCACGGATAATGCAAAAAGCCGTGAAAGCTGATGAAGCTGGCTTAGTCAGGCGACATTACATAACGGACTACCTGCTGTAAAACAGAGTCTCCACGGAGTGGAGGCAGTAACCAGTAGAGATCGGAAACGGACTGACACGAAGACAATGTGATTACCGGGTATATGTCAGTAAGAAATGCTAGGGTAGCAACCCAATGAGAGTCAGAAAGCTCAGGAACTGACCTTTTTTCATATCCATAAAAAGATGAAACTCATCAATCAAAAGGAGGAAGCATTCAAGAGTTTTACCCCTACTTAGCCATCTTACTTGACAAATATAGGGTATATCATTGAAATCAGATTGCAGTGAATCCAACAGCTCTCTAAACTGTCTGTGATTCAATCCCGCAGAGCGTATGAAACAGCCGTAACAACTACATTCGTAACACTTTTAATCTGCACAGTCTTCGCACAAAGTGACGTCCAACAAACTCTATATGACCACCGACCATATTTGGAGTGCCATCTGTAGCGACGAAAACCAGCTTATTCCAGAGCACATTCACTTTCGCAACTGCATGTTCAACAGCACTAAATATATCTTCACCAATACATGTATCTGTCATGGGGACTAAAACAAGAATTTCTTCTGTGATATTTATATCAATATCCACTCCTCTGACAAAAATAGCCAATTTTGATGTATCAGTAATATCGGTAGTTTCATCAAGACATAGAGAGTATGCAATAAATTGTTGCCATTTCAACGTTAGTTGTCGTACAGCATCTGCACTAAGGTCTTATATACGGTGTGAAATTGTATGATGAGAGAGACAAGTTCCATTAAATCTACATCCATACTCCGCAAGCCAACCGACGGTGTTAGAGGACATTCGGATTGACTGGGTATCTCGAGATATATTTTTACGAACGGCCCAGTGGAGAATGTTCGAAGTTCCTCAGCAATTAAATGAGCAATTTAAAAAATTGCTGTTACTGCATCATCGTTTGTAGCTTTCATTTCCTAGAAATAAATGTTTTGGGTAAATTATATTGTAATATAACTCCAATAATATTAGTAGATTAAATCTAGGTAACTGAAATAACCGAGCCTACTTCATTGCCGAAGAATTCCTTTAACTTTGCAACTACCTGCACACGCTCGGGTCCCTGAACACTGTTACACACGTCACAGTGCTTGAGTGTAGTGTCGCTCAACGTTATGTTTTTCGATATCACACAGTGTCGACATACTAAACGATTTAGCACGTTCTACTTTTGTGTCCCAGCCTCGTCGCCGCTTTTGTGTCTCGTTTCCGTCGTAGGTGTCGGTGGCCGAGTAGGAAGAGACCGACACAGGAATAAAGGATGCACGCTTGTGCGGTATGGAGGTGACCAGCCAGTGGAACAGCAGCAACTAGAAACATTAGAGTAAATTAGTACGAGATATATATGCCGGTGACGGGCAAAGATCCTATCGTTAGTGGGGAGGGGTGGGCAAGTTTGAAGCCCTTACTCTTACGGAAATTAGTTATAACTACGAGTTTGAGTATTATGGGCAGGGCGAAGCTGGGAATTTGTATCTGACGGGAGGCGTGCATGGGTAGTCCTTGCAGGTGTGGTGATCACTGTGTCCCCAATGGTGTAGGGGTCAGCGCAACTGCCTAGAATGCAGGAGACCCGGGTTCGAATCCCGGCTGGGTACACATTTTCAGCTTTGCCCAATCGCAGTTGATGTCATATATTCTATGAATATTAAATAATAACAGCTGCAGGATCAGAAGTGACGTCTGTTCTTTCGTAACAGACGCCACATGTATATATAAATTAGAAGAGATATATATTTCTTAGTGACTTAGTAATACTTAACTTTTACATAGCTCAGTACTGCAGAATGTTGATAAATAGTTGAGCTAGAGGCCTGCCTAGTGCCTATCCGATAGCCAAGTCTTCACTGGTGCCTATCTGATTCCGAAGAGTTAACTGGTTCCTATATCAGTCCCAAGTGAACGATGTAGTTCAGTGGTGGCCACGAGCGGGATTGCAGCAGAGGGCGCTCGTGGCTGACGTCGTAAGAACGCCGCGCCGTGCGTGCATGGCGGCGCGCGGCGAAAGTAGGTGGCGCGCACTTTATACTTGTGCGACACCACATCTACAATATGCGACAAACGCCACCGTAATTCCTATTACGCTTCTTGTTGCACTACAACTTGGTTTCTTCTCCGCTGAATCCACATTCATAGCAGCGACGAGTCAACAGGTTTGTTTACGCAGCGATGACTGACACCAACTGTACGCTCGCTGCCCGGAAAGGAAAGAAGCTTGCAGTTTAACGTCCCGTCGACAGCGTGGTCATTAGAGACGGGCGCTGCCCATGCACTGAGCGGACACCCACTGGTCAGAATGCCCGGCTTGAGCACGCCTGGCGTTGGCACGAGCCTACCTTGATCACGTGATGCGAACTACGCGCCGCGGCCTGTCTTTCTCGTTGGCCGCTCTAAAGCTGACAAAGCGATTTTATGACCACATAATCCTCCATTCCGCATCAGTAGACGCCTGGACAGATCGGTAGCGGTTATGTTTTCGGATGGAGTAAAATGTCGGTCATATTGGATGTGTCCAACATTACTGAAACTTTTAAAGAGGACATCACAACATAACAAGTGAGAGGTGTGCAATTTATCGCCTTTTTACGGACATGGGGGAGGTAGAATCATCGCCATGAGGGACATTGGAACATCAAACTGGAAGATCGCGGAGACAACTGCAGAAGAGCGATGATGAGGATAACAGTGTAGCAATAAGGATAAGTACGATTCTTTCCAGAGGGAATAAACAGCGAGATTTCGAGGGATAGGTCGACTGGCTATGCCAAACAGATGGATGTGAACAGATGTAATCCGGACAGATGTTACAGGCTGAGTATCGTCATGAACTGTCAGGAGCAGACTACTGGAAACTGCATTCAGAACATGAGGCGCCATGCGTCATTCACCACAGAAAAAGAGGGGTCCGTGGCAAACTTTGACACTAAGTGGTATTCTGTGATGTCCAGTGATGATGCTCACTTCTGTTTTTTGAGGTAAGTTCGACTCGAGCTTATTTTTAGACGACATGCTAGAAAGTCATAAAAAGCACGGAGTCTCGAAATCCATGCCCGCGCAACTCCTGAAGTCACTGTGTTGAGAGCTTTTGAATATGACAACAGGATTGATTTCGTAGTTCTTGAAAAGAGATTTATTGCTCGTCACTGTGTAACCAAATAGCGTATAAAGATAAAAGCGGAAACTCTTCGCTGCAACGTGCAACAGCGCTCCCGAGCACCTCCTAGCGGCGTGAGTTGTAAACTAAAATTAGGAGTGAACGACCGAATAACACTGTGAGACATAACACTTACATCATACGTCAGCGTACTTTACAGAAGTAGGAAATGGTTGTGAGAGGAAGGGTATGTGCTATAAACAGGTGTTACAGCTACCTACAAACGGCGAAAACTTTCTTCAGGTTCCTGAAGAATAGAGAATTCTAAATATGATAGTTTATGGAGGCTACTATTAGGCCTATTGAGATCATTTACTTTTAATGAACAGTATCTTTAATGATTTGATTTACCCCTTTTTTATAAGTCCTTTGCAGATACAGGGAGTGGGGTATTCGTAAGCGAAGAGCTGACTTGGATAACATTTTGAGAAAGAAGGGCCCAGAGCTTTTGAATAAAAGCTATTTATTATGCCCAGACTACTTTGTGATAAAGATTTCAGAAGGAAGATTTTGTAAGGCCAAGAGTAAATGTAATTTGTTCACTGCCTGTAGTCTTAAAAATGGTGGTTAATGTCTTATAACAAATATGTAACAGCAAGTTTTACTTGAATCCCTTCATTTAAAGCGTATACGAGGCTTTAAAAAATCAGCACAGTACCATAACTGTCAGCTGTTTATATTTAGGCAAAAATTTTCGTTGTCGTTTCCAGTATTTGGCCTGATGCGTTGCCTTCCATTCTGCTGCCTAGCTGCTCATGGAAACTATCTTAATGTATATGGTTAATACTTACGTCATGTATTGTGTTATTTTCAGTTCGAATTCCATCCAAATAAACTGTACACATTACGAAGGGTATTAATTGTCCGTCTACGCAACTTCAATAAGTGCGACCGTTTTTCATCAGACGCGTTTTGTTTCACTGAATATAAAATATCTTCAGTGGTCGGAAATGAGAGCTATGTACAATTTTATTTGTTTTCATAGGACGAAAATATTTCACTTCAGAACATACGCCTTGTACAATATATGGATCTTTGACTGGCCATCCATATTCCCTGATTTGAAACTCGTGTAGCATACGATGGATGCGATGGAAGACGTATACGTTCATAACGAATTGACATAGTTGCGTTTCAGGCATAAGAAGAAATTCAGAGATAGTTTACTTCCATGCCACGACGAATACAATAATTTATTCGTGCCGGTAACGATCACTTGTGGCTTACACCTGATACTGATGTTGGTAACGAACATTAGTTCAGAATGGCTTGATTTTATACTTATTTACTGCTCATAACGTGATCAGCCACTACACAAAGGCAGATAAATATCACACTGATTCTCGTGGTGAAACGCTTTCCATTTATAGCAGTATGGTCGCTCATAATTAAAATTACACAAATGTAATCAATATTCGAAAGAACAGAATCTTATGCCATGTCGGCCGCGGTGGCCGAGCGGACTGCCGGGCGCCGTGGCTCAGCGCGCCCGGTCAGAGGGCTCAACGCTCTCTATAATAAAAAAAGCTGAGCCAACAAAGCATCGAACGAACAGAAACGATCAGCGTCCGAAACAACGAGAACTACCCATAGAACCAAAAAAAAAAAAAAAAAAAAAAAAAAAAAAAAAAAAAAAAAAAAAAAAAAAAAAAAAAAAAAAACATTTGAAATTTCTTATGCCACCCGGAAAAAAATACACAAAACATTCTAATATTGTTTTAATGTATATTACATATTTTTCTTATCCCAGATAGAATTTCAGAGAGTTCGTAAATGCACAAGCGAACTTCGTCAAATGGGAGGAATGTTTTAACATTATAAAGTAAAGGAACAGCTGCAGTACTAGACTACTTAAAGTCCTGTAGCTGATTCGCAGAATTGAAATAGCCCAGAATCGTTCCTACTGAAAGGTCATCCTGATAAAGCACGCTCGCCTGCTGTAGAGCCATAAGTACCGTGCTCAGAATTGCTGCATCTGATAAGTATCTCAGTACCGCTACCGAGCGCAAGAGGGTATCATGTCTGCAAGCCATAATTACAAGTGTTTTAATGGAGAGTTAATCCAGCGCTACATTCGCACTGATAAAGGTGAACTACATAGTTTTCAGTTAAGTTGTACATACCTATCTCCAAAAGCGAATTGGAGAAGAGCTCAAATGAACTATATCACTCCGCGAAGTACCATATATCCCTGTATCTAATTGGGAAAAAGATATTTGAAATACGGTATTATAAAAACTGTTTATTTTTCGTGCCTTCCTGTTACTAAAGAAGTCAACCACGTTTTTGTTTCCTTTTTTACAAAGATCCAAGAAGAAATGGAAACTCATCCATGTAGTAACTCGCATGAATTGTAACAAATATCGATTCCCCTACAGTTTCGCGTGCCGAATTATTATCTGGCATCTGTAGTTCCTTGATTCTGGAAAACGTTACGAAACAGGATCTTCCTCCTGCATTTCGCAGTTACATGGTGATATGTTTTCTAAATATTAATTTTCCATTTTTGCTACTTCCCCTTTGTATATTTCTGACATCTAACTTAACGTTCATGAGATCAAATTTCGTGTTCATTCACGTTTACGGAGGTATGAGCAGAGAACATAGGTTTGAAACCTTTAAAGCCTTACCCCTAATTGAAGAAGATTCTGTAAGTATCTGACCATTACAGTGTTTATCAGAGGAAGAGTAATCTACGCACATTTTGTATTCTTAGCAAGACTGGCGTAGTTATTGTAGGAACAGGAACTTATTATTTTATTTCCGAGGGGAATCATCACACTGTGTCACACACAGCAGAGAGAATTCCTGGGATGAGGAAAGCAGTAAAAGGAGTAGATGCATTTCAGCTAAGTTTAATACAACAGATTGTCTTTAGTTTACAAAACTAGACACCATAAGATTGGAAATAAGACTGATATGAGATCTAATAATTCAGTTTTAACACTTCGTTTCCTGACGTGCTATAAATAAACTAAATTTTGCACTATTTCAAGGATTACAATAGTAAATAGTAACAAAACAGCAGTGAAAGTTTTTTTTAATTCTAATTTTGTACCATTTTACGAAGGTGGTACTTCTGAGAGAGCCTGGCGTCCAGTGTCTTGCCAGACAACAGCTCCCAGTACTGCTCTTTTCCAAAGTACCACATAGAAATATGATGAACTAAGATTGGAAGTCAGTGAACATTGGAAAGATAATGAATACACCGAAAACATTTTTATTTTCGTTACTGCTCAGAAATATTCCATAAAACAAACATTTTTAGTTTGGTCTAAACTGGACCTTTCTCCCACCGTTTGCATGAACATCTTAATTTTTTAATATTGCATTCCTTTGCAGTTATTTCTTCACTTTCTGGCATATATTGCGTTCTGTCAATACTTTCCTTGCTTCTCTCAAATGATATGCTTTGTATTTGTCTGATCTACCAGTTCCTGATCAATAGTCCTCTTAACACGTTGACTACATCGACGACGTCAAGGCGTGCCAGAACCGCCTGCTATGGCCGCCGCCGGCCACACGGCAGCCAACGTGTTAGACTCCATTTCCCGCTACAGTTCATAATGGTTTAAAAATAACCACATCTATGTCTATCGCTAGCACAGTTCCTTGTTGACAGCTTGAGTGCATGGCTAGCGCCACACTCGAAACTTACCATCAGTTCTTATCAACTGAAATTGAGACGTAGCTAACGAAGCCACCGTTTAGCAACCGATTTGGTCACTAGCCGAGATGTGGCACCGCAGGCGATGTCGTACTGTTACCAAAGGCAGGCCGTCTGCAGCCATAGACCAGAAAAGACAATTTGCGCCACATTATCCTAAGGGCTCGGTCCGTACTAGAGCTCTGCATTTCGATGAAAACGACCGCTCGAGCCTTTCCCGTTTCGTGCCGCTGCTCGACGGCTGGGGTAGGCGCACGCTGCGACACGGCTGTGGCCGTCTAATGCAGCATTTGTGGCCGGTCGCCCTCCGCCTTTCGGTTATCGGCGCAACTGTCGAGCACTGCCGGGCGCTCGAGCGCTCTCGCAGTCTCGGCCGGTGACAGCGCGACCGCCGCACGCTCGTCACTGCGGAATCACATTAGAAACCGACCTGGCTTTGAGCAACGCAGTCAATTTCAGTACAATGTATACGTAGCCGAGTTTGGAGATACTCTGCACATAACACACGATTAGACTACTGTATTACCGTTTGTCTACCGAACGGAACAAAATACTATATACGGAAATTACAGTTTTTAACGTTGCAGTTACTGGAAGACATGATCACCTCAATAGTCGAAACTCCAGTAGTTTGCAAAATAGTTAAAAATGTTTAAATGTTTGTAAAGCTCATGGGACTTAACTTGCGGGGTCATGATTCCCTAAACTTACTACATCAAACATCAAATGTAACATATACAATTGTAGTATTTGGGTTATAGAACTGATAGTAAACAACGAAAGACATTTGTAAACGAAATAAGTTGTTAATATGAAGCGGTGGTCTCAAAATGTTCAAATGTTTGTATAGTCTATGGGACTTAACTACGGGGTCATCAGTCCCTAAACTTACAAACTACTTATGAACTAGGACGGCACAAATATCAGTGCCCGAGGGGGGATTCGAACCCCCGACCGTAGTGGCCGTGCAGACCGTGACTGGAGCGCGTTAGTCCCCTCGGCCACCGCGGCCGGCAAGCGGTGGTCTCTCATATCTGATATACATTAATGACTTGCCATTCTAAGTTGATGAAGGTTAGTTCTTTTTGCTGATGATACAAGTATAGTAATCACATCCAAAATTCGAGAACTAACTGATGTAATCGTAAATAACGCCTTCCACAAAATTATTAAGTTGTTCTAACCAAACGGACTCTCGTTAACTTTTGATAAAACCCAGCATATACCGTTCCGTACAGTAAATGGCACAACTCCAGTGATAAATATAGACTTTGAACTGAAGTCCGTAGCTAAGGTAGAATTTTCAAAATTATTCGTTCGTTTTGAACGGAAACCAGAGATTTTCAAAAATTTTAGATGTGTGAATTGATGAGAGATTAAACTTGAAGCAACACATTGATCGTCTGCTAAAACTTTTGGGTTCATCTACGTATCCTATTAGGGTTTTTGCAAAGTTTGGCGATAAGAATCTCAGTAAATTAGTTTACTACGCCTATTTTCATTTACTGCTTTCGTATGGCATCATATTCTGAGGTAATTCACCATTCAGTAAAAAAGTATTCATTGCATAAAATCGTGTAATCAGAATAATTGCTGGAGCGGACCCAATATCATCCTGTAGACACCTATTTAACGATTTAGATATCCTAACAGTTACTTCAGAGTATATATATATTCACTTATGAAATTTGTTGTTAATAATCCAATCCAGTTCACACAGATGTTTACATGTTTGTAAATCTATCGGACTCAACTGCTTGGTTATTAGTCCGTAGCTTGGAAACAATTTAAACTAAGGTAAACTAACCTCAGGACAACACAGACTTCCATGCCTGAAAGGGGACCCGAACCCCAGATGGCGAACGGCCGTGCGCATCGCGCATGGCTAATCCGCCGCGGCAAACCCAGTTCAAAAGTAATAGCAGTGTGCATAGGTATAACAACAGGAGAAACGATGATATTACTACGCAGGGTTAAATCTCACTTTGGCACGTAAAGGGATGAATTGATGAATTATGCTGCCACAAAAGTCTTCGGTCACCTCTCAAACATCATCAAAACCTGACAGATAGCTAACTAGCATTTACAAATTAAAAGAATCTCTGAATGACAACTCCTTCTACTCAATGCATGAATTTTTAGATATGAACTAAAAACAAAAAATAAAAAAGTAAAAATAATCATAGAAAGAAAAAGAAAAAAAAATTATACAAAATATATTTGTGTCGTATAACATTTTGTGTAATGTAATATATTGTACAGACACCTTTTATTACCCTGACACGTTCCACATCATTACGAAGTGTCGTATTAATGTAAGCAGTATTAATGTGTAAGTATTAATGTAAGCAGTATGACGCGGTGCAGCTCGCTGGCGCTGAGTGCGCCGGTTACTGGCGATCGGCCGAGCGTTCGGCGCGCTCGGCCGAGCGCTGGCGATCGGTTGCCCGCGACCGGTAGAAGAGGACGCTCGGCCGCGTACTCCCGAGAGACAGAGGGGCGAGCGGGACTCGCCGGTAAAAATAGGACATAATGCAGACCTCTAGTCCGTACCACAATGACTCTTGCGGTTATTGGACGCTTGTTTGTTAGCACTGACAACTCTACGCAAACGTACAGCCAATTAGCCACTGCTCTGTCCGTGGTGAGAGGCAATGCCTGAAATCTGGTATTGTCGGCACACTCAGGAAATGGAATGTCCCATGCGTCTACCATTCCACGTTCAGAGTCTGTTAATTCCTGCGGTGTGGTCATCACTACACCGGAAACTTCCTGACATGACGCGCCGCAGTAAAACTGACATCTCTGGCAATCAGCCTTTCATTCCTTGCGTACACGATACTAAACCATCTGTATCTATGAAATCACTATCCTATGAATTTTCTCGCCTCATTGTATATTATAGTAACATACTGGCAGTTGTGGAGCTGTTACTTCCAGAGAAAAGTTACTCGATCCGTTTATTCCGTTATGTCATTACTGTATCTTGTTTTCTGATTCTTATGCTGCCACCTAAATGGTCGCTGACATGGCACGGCGCTGATGAATCAATCCAACAGTCTTACCGGCGCATTTAGCGTGCACCATCGCGGCTCTCCCAGCTCACTGCTCGCTGTTCGCTACGATCCTCGCCAGGCGATGATATCAAACTGGTTTGTGTTTCGCGCTACGACCATCGGCGCCCGGCCTGAAACTAGTACTGTGATTGGGTGCTTCAAGGTCACTCTACCAGAGCTCAACTCTCGTGCACATCGCGGACAATATTGTTTGTTAGAGGTAGTTTCAGTACAGAAAACAATGAGTGAAGATCTGAGGCACATGATTATTATGTCTGAAAAAGCAATCTCGATAGTTTTTCAAATGTTCAAATGTTTGTGAAGCTTATGGGACTTAACTACGGGGTCATCAGTCCCTAAACTTACAAACTACTTATCAACTACCTTATACTAAGAACGGCACAAATATCCATGCCCGAGGGGGAATTTGAACCCCCGACCGTAGTGGTCGATAGTTTTTGAGCTGTTGCAAGTACTTGTGAAACAATCCGCAGTGAGAACGTTCAGCATCCATACCTCCTCTTCCTTCTCCTTTCCAATAACAACATTTTTGTAGCGAATAAATCACTGTCACTGTCGTCAGACGACGTGGAGAACATATTTGACGCTTCACGCCACTGCAGTTGTGCACTCGGCTGTAATGTAACAGCGGCCAGAGAATACGATAAACCTTGAAGTCAGAGATCGGAACCACGTGGTTCCGAAAACCAGTAAAACATACAAAAAATCAATTTCCGAAAAATAAAGAGAAATAGCTATGACATGCAACCCTTAGAAATGCGTAGGATATCATAAGGAAGCTAAAAAATGGTTTACACGGATGGACAAAGTCCAGTCTTGAAAAATCAGAAAAATGGAATAAATTCAAAGTCGGAGTAAATCAACTAAGAAATATGGCATGCAGCCCCTGGAAATACGTAGTATTTCATAAGCAAGCTAATAAAGTGGGTAGTACAAGGCTAGAAGAGAATTTACTGACAGGGTCTGAATGCAAAGTACATGTTTGGAAACGAAACAGCAATTTAAAATAGACGGAGAGGAGATCGCGATGTACTAATGGAAATCAGAAAGATACATGCATAATTTCTTGCCTGAAGGGCATAGAAACAGACACAGGGTAGCTGAAGGCTTTGTTCTAAGAACACACCATGTGGAGTACATATCACTCTTGGAAAGAGAAAACGGAAAGGAATATTTCACATGCACTACACAGATTCAAAATATCCCCGCATATTAGTCGCGTCCCACAAAGATGGAAGGAATTAGAGTTCGTACACTGCCACCTAGACTCACAAAAGTTACCATTTCTCAGCCGTTATCAAACCGAATTAGTTACATATTCACTGTGTTTGCCTATGCAAAGTCACCGAAATGAAATTGAGTACACTTCCACATATGATCGGAGAAACTTATTCTGAAAAATGAATCTAAGTTCTGAAGTCTTACTTGAACAACCCAGACAACGAATCGCTACCATCTCAAGGAAGTAAAGAAATCAGAACATCTTACCAGGTCGAAACACAGCCACAGAGTGACCAGACAGCCAGCGAGTCGCTGCCACCACCGGAAATTGGTAAAAACCCAAAAAAAACGAGGTGGTGGGGAGAGCTTAGACTCGCACGTCCTACTGAGGCTCGCTACTGGGTATTGCCAACCCAACTTGTAACCAAAGGGTGGAGGAACCTCTATGGTAGCATCAAAAGCAGAGATTGGTAATGACTATCTATCGACATGAAGCCAGAGAAATACTACTAGCGAGCAGCCAGCAGACGACGACGAAAATTCTCAGACATACATTCAGGCTCCCATGCTAGAAGATGCTCATACATACACATACAGAATAAAACAAGTACACATTCTCACAGGGTCAGTGGCGTCAAGGAGAAACCGTTCATCTTGCCACATTCATAGATACAATGATAAATTATTAGCATAATAAAATCCCACCAATATTACAGAAACTAACATTTTAAAACATGAAATGAAAAGGTATTCATCATGCCTCCGAACGAACGGGGTTCTCGTTTTGCAAAAAAGCCCTTCTAGTGAACTTAGATAATTTACAAAGTTAAAAATCTAGAGAAGATGGCAGACAGCCGTCTTTCAACCCGCAAGAGTTTACGTTTGATACTGTTGTCGCGTCCCAAACTTGGTTATTGCAAGGGATTGAGCGACACGGTTCGTTACAAGGGATTTTAGCCGTTGACCGAATTGAGAGGGAGACTTTGTCTGGCTAAGATGTTATTATCCCTGGGATTGACTATAAAGGATTTTAATACTGAAATAAACCTCCTGATTAAGTTTAACAATTTATAGTTTTTTCAGATAAGTACAAGCAAACTGTCTGGGTGAGGTATCTTCCACTAAGCGGCCAAGTCTTATACAGAGACGATGTCTCTCTTTAGGGTAGCGTCAATTGGTCTTTCTTTTGTTACAATTTCATTAATTTTTCTTTTTCTTTTTGTTTTCATTTACAGAATACATGGAATACATTTTCACACATTTTGTCATTCATGGTATACAATTGGTTACATTGATTCATGTGATTATATACATTTTATTATTCATTACATTGGATAAAAGGAAAGAACACGTTATTCTTTTTTTTTTTTTTTTTTTTTTTTTTTTTTTTTTAACGCCTATTTCTAAATGTTACTGACTCGTCTTGGTCAGTTGCAATTCTGTCAAATATTACTAATTCTTCTGGCTCTTGATTTAAAGACCTTCTAGCTAAACTGTTTTCTGGACAGTCATTAACAATTTTGGTTCTAACACATATTTTACTACAACAGTGTCATCAAAGTACCTAAACACGCTTCTACAATATTCTCTACAACATTTACATTTACGACAGCAACATGTTATTATAACTATTGCAATTAATGCTATGCTAACATAGGTGGTCACAGAGAATTGTTTTAGAAATCTCGAATGTCTTAATTCCTCTTCTTGTATATCTACCATTCTCTGGACATCGTCCAGCCTTTTCCCTGCTATTTTGAAGTCATCTAGCTGAGTAACGATATGCTCTAATGATAAATCTAATTTCAACACTGATAAGTTTTTCTTGTCTTCATTTATTACACAACAATCAAATTCTAAATCTATTTGTGGTATCACATATTTTTAGTGGTGTTACTATGGATCACTTTGTCCGTTTGTATGAACACTCTGGTTCCATAACCTTTACACTTATTATAAAAACTTATTTTTCCTACACCTTGTATTAGCAAGTCTTTAGGTATCTCTTTTCCACAAAGAATTGTTAATCCTTCTTCCTTTGGGGCTACATATAGCCATTCATTGCTGTTTAAATGAGTCCAAATGCTATGGTTTAGCGCTACCACTCTTTTTACATAGTCATCTGGAATTTGCTGCACCTGTTGCAACAACTTTGCTTCGCATTCTTCATAGTCAAAAGTTGACAATAATGCGAAGGACTGTCTACACAGTCGTTTAGTCTTACTTACATCTTTACAATTCAACTGTTCTGTTGAAAGTTTAGCGTACTGCCTTTTGGACTCATCTATCAGCAGTAATTCTTTCTCTGGCTGAATAAAAATATATTTACTTTTCATGCTAGGGATCTCTCTGGGTAGTGGTATCATTCTATACAGGTTAAAACAATTTTATCCACCAATGGAATGTTAATTACATGCCCTAATATGTTACCTGCTATAAATACATCTAAATCAATCATCCTTAAAAGTAAGTAACCTGATGATTCGGCTAGATGAACAGGAAACTTGACATCTGTTAGTTCGTCTCTTATTAGACTCAAAAATCGTACGATCTGAACTGGATTTATTATATGAGGCTGAATATTCCCTTTTGTGCATTGACTACAGCATCTATCATTTGCTCATATTCCTCCTCAATTTGTCCGAATACTGCTGACAGCTGTAACACCTGTTCTATGACTGTTACAAATGTCGCTACCCTTTTGAACCATGTATCTGTTTCCTTCAAGTATGTTTGTAAAAATCGTTCAAGTCTTTCCATCCCTGTTTTTAGGACATGTTCATTTGCCTCTAATGTGTAAACTGTTCGATTTACTCCTGTTAATGTGGCTCTTACCACTGCCACCTGTTCTTTTGTTAACCTCAGCAATCCTTCAGCATTTCTCTCCATACTATCAATGTGTTGCTTATAATACTCTGCTTTAGCTTCATCTAGTGTGCCAAAAAGTATTTTACTTACCTGTCCTACAAAATTGAAAACTCCTCTCTTTCTTCTCATCTCGTGTTTTGTCAGCTGCTGTACCAGATGTTGCAGACCTGTAATTTTCTCTACGTGGTGTGTCACCTGTTGGTCTAGTACTCTACACTCAATTAATCCTACCTTGAGTTGCTGCAGTGTGCCTCTGCACCTTTGCACTGCTGCCTTACCGTACCTTTCTGCTTTCTGGAATCTTTCGGTTATAGTATCTAAATTAATATACGTCACTATTCACCACGTAGTGCTATACAATTCTACTAGTCCCATGTTATCATAATAAAGTCCAGAGGATGTTGCAAACTTCTTAACTTCGTAGTCTCTCGATGCAAATGCTGATGCTGTGTGTATGTATGTTGCTACCACTGTGAGAAGTAGGAAAATTCTCCACACGTGTGCCATACCTGAAATTTAAAAGAACTGTTTCAGCCTGTTGGCATGTACTTTTGTCTCCTTATTCCTTTTAATTCTTATTACTACATTGGGACTTTCAACTTTTAATACTTCGAATGGACCTCTCCATTGTGAATCTAACTTTTTGGACCTCCCACGTCTCACTGATTCATCGTAAAGCAATACTCTGTCGCCTACTTTGAACTCTTTTGGATTCTGCTTCTTATCATATTGGTCTTTATTGTTCTTTTTACTTCGTATAATTACTTCTCTCGCTATTCTCTGAGCTTCCTGCATTCTTGCCCTTAACTTATTTACATATGATTCATAATCATAACTTACCTGCATTGTCTCTTGTTGCAGTATACCTGGCATATTTACTTTTCTGCCATACATTAGTTCAAATGGTGTGTACCCTGTGCTGCTGTGTGGTGTAGTATTAAATACAACGATAGCATAAGGCACACACTTTTCCCAAGAACTCTGGTCTCCTGTCACAAAGTGTCTGAGATATTCTACTAGTGTCCTGTGGCTCCTGTCTAAAGCTCCATTAGATTCTGGGTGATATGCTGTCGTCTGTATGCGTTTAATTCTTAATAATTTACACACTCTTCTGAACACCTCGCTCAAAAAATTTGACCCTTGGTCTGTTAGAAGTACTGACGGAATTCCGTATCTTAAAATTATGTTTTCCACAAATGCTTCAGCTACGGTGTCTGCGTCTTGTCTCTCTATGGGTACTGCTAAAGTAAATATACTCAGATCATCCTGAAATGTTAGCATATATCTGTTACCTTCAGTGGACACATCTAGTGGACCTACTATATCCATTGCACATTTTTCGAACACTGTGTCAGCAGTGTCTGTAATCTCTAACGGCATCTTTGTTTTTGCTTGAGTATACTTATTCTTTTGACATGACGGACACTTCCGTATGTAGTCCTCAATATCTCGCTTCATTCCTCGCCATTGTTTGTATGCCCTTATTCTTTCTAACGTTCTATGCATTCCTTGGTGCCCTCCCAACGGGTTATCATGCATTTCTTTCATTATGTTCTCCTTTTCTTGGAGACTAATTTCCTCTTCGCTATCTGCTTCCGTTTCTAACTACAGTTTGATTTGCGCCTGCCTTATATTTACAGGATTCCCGTCCGTACTTGTTTCCACTATAAAGCTTTCCTCTGTCTTCACATTCGGCACCATACTTTCGTTTTACGGTTCTCTGGGCCTTATTCTGCTCAGAGCATCCGCATTACTGTTTAATTTTCCTGGTTTATACACTACATCGTAGTCGTACTCTTCGAGTTTCAGTCTCCACTTCAGGAGTCTTGAACTCGGATCGTTTACAGTGAAAATCCATGTTAACGGTTTATGATCTGTTACTACCGTAAACCTTCCATATACGTAAGGTCTGAATTGTTTCACCGCATAAACTATGGCCAACAATTCCTTCTCTGTTGTGCTATAGTTTAATTCCGCTTTATTAAGAGCTCTCGAGGCGTACGCAATAGGCAAATCTTCACCAATTTTCTTACCTTGCGACAACACGGCTCCCAACGCTGCATTGCTCGCATCCGTTGTTACAATAAACGGTTTGGTGAAGTCTGGGTACTGAAGTAGTGGAGGGTTTATCAATTTTTCTTTTAGTTCCTCGAACGCATTGTTTTGTCGTTCACCCCAACTGTACTCTACCCCTTTTTTTAATAACTCGTGCAGTGGCTTCGCTATTTTACTAAAATTTTCTATGAAACGTCGATAATATCCGATTAGCCCGAGGAAGCCTTTTAGTTCCTTTGTTGTTCGTGGCTGAGGGAAAAACTTCACTTTTTCTGCCTTTGCCATATCTGGTGAAATTCCTTGGTCCGTTATGCAATGACCTAGGAAAATTACTTCTTTCCTCAAGAACTCACATTTGTCTGGTTGCAGCTTTAAGTTATGTTCTCGCAACCTATCGAATACTTCACGTAGCTTTTCATTGTGCTCGTTCAAATTTCGCTCGTAACATACAATGTCGTCTAAATAGACAAAACATTTTATCCCTTGCAGACCCGCCAAGACTGTATTCATGAGCCGTTGGAAACATCCTGGGGCTCCTTTCAATCCCATTGGCATTCTCTTGTATTCGTAATGCTGAAAATTGGAACTGAATGCAATTTTCTCTCTGTCCTTCTCGTCCGTCAATATTTGATGGTATCCGCTCGCCAGATCGAGCGTCGAGAAATATTTTGCTTGCCCTAATTGGTCTAAGATATCGGAGATATTCGGTAGTGGAAATGCATCACCTACCGTAATATTATTTAATTGCCTGTAATCTACCACGATTCTCCATTTCTGTTTCCCACTAGCATCTATTTTCTTTGGTATTAATAATAATGGTGCGTTCCAAGTACTCTTGTTTTCGACAATTATGTCATCTTTCAGCATTTTCTCTATCTGCTCCTTAAGAACTTCTTTCTGCGCTTCAGGGATCCGGTATGGTCTGGCATTCACCACCTCCCCTGCATGTTCCGGTGCTATCGGTATTCTGTGCTGTACTGCAGATGTGTACGACAATTTGTCGCCTGGTAAAAGGAACACATCTCTATACTCAGTACAGACCTCCAATAATGCACTCTTTTCTTCCACATTTAAATGATCGACTCTTAGTTGTTTCCTTAACGAATTAACCCGATTTTCTGCTTCTGCTTTGGCTGCATTGCTGCCTTTAATTTCGCGCACTTTAACTAGTCGCCCTACATCCTCCGTCTTCAACCTAACGTTTGTCAAATTCACGTTGTCTTCCGACACGTTTAATGCACTTACTATGCATCTTCCGTTCCGCACTTTCACTAACGATTCAGGTACATGCACTCCCTGTGCAATCTCCTGTTTCGGAATAACCATTTCCTTGTCTCCTTTCCGTGGTACCTTACCGTTCACTCGTAACAACAAAATCTTTTCCTCTCTAGGTCCTATCTCGTTTCCCGATTTTTGATCTACTTGGAACTCATATCCTTTCGGTTCCTCTTCTACTGTCAAAGGTATATCTCGCCCATGGAGTCTTAAAACTTTCCCCGCACAATCCAACTGTACCTTATGCTCTGTTAAGAAATCTCTACCGATTAACCCATCGTATGGAATATCCAAACCTGTTCCATATACGTGGAATTTGTGTCCGACTTTTCCAACACCTTCCACACTTAACTGTATCTGCACTGTACCTATTGTGCTCACTGCTTCGCTTGTTACACCTTTCAACCGAAGCCTTTCACTTTCATTAATACTAAGGGGACAATTATCTGGGATATTTGCTCTCTTTAACAGACACAGCTGAGCCCCTGTGTCTATTAACAATTTCAGTTTCTTTCTTAATTCTGTACAATACACTATTACAACATCATTTTCGGTGGCACAGTCTACAACCCTCACATTTGGTTTGTTTAATGCGACAATGCCCGACTGTATGGCTTTGTCGCCCTTTAGTTTCTCTTCGGAACCTTTCCAGTCTTACTGTCCACCGGTACTCTACATTTTCTCCACGCATGCCACGGTCCTTCGTGACAGTCTGCGGAGTAATGCCCATGTCTTTTGCACTTAAAGCAATGCACGTTCATAACTCTTCTACACGGAACGCCACAATTACCCGGCAGATTGCATTCTGGACATCTCCACTCGTAGGATGCCAATTGCAACTTGCCTGGCTCCCTACAATTTCCCTTAAACTGTTTTGTATCAATAGCAGTCGTTTGTCTCCAGCATTCCCGATCGGTATGACCCGGCTTGTCACAATGGCAACAGAAGTTTGTGAACTCTTTTGCTGTTACCGTTCTAACCTTGCCTTCTGGCTTACCTCTCCTACAATTGCTCGCAATATGCCCTCGCAAGCCACAAGTGAAGCACTTTAAATCTCTGTTCGTTTTACCGGCTCTGTCACTGTAGTAAACTTTACCCTGGAGTTCATTCCCCTTTCTTTCATTGACAATATCGTACTCTCTTCCTGCAGTGCTAACTCCACTGCTGAGGACAATTCTATTTCATCTCCGCGGCTTCTCACTATCGTTTGGATCCTATCATTACTTAACCCTTGTATAAAACAAGCTCTCCCCAGAGCGTCTACCAATTCTATCGCACCTCTTCTGTCCTCTCTGCTCATAACCCTGTTTACCGCTTCCCTAAAATCGCGTTGCATTTCATCAATTCTGCTAGCCCACAAGGTAATTGGTTCACTTTGGCCTTGCCTAGCCTGAAATATTTTACATGCATAATAATCTATCGTTCTCTTACTCGCGTAATTCTCTTCCAGGACCCGCTTAACATCGTTCCGCGTCGCAGTTCTTTCACGCACCTGTAATCTAGACCTTGCCTCTCCAGTTATTTTGGCCTTAACAAATTTAAGCAAAATTTCATGTTCCTCTGGCCTTACCAGATCAAACGCGGCATCTACGCTTTCTATGAATTCTCTCAGATCTCGCTTATTACCGTCGAACACTTTAGAAATAATACACAGTGCTTCCTTCACTGAAAGCTTACCAGTAGTACTAGATGACGCTGATTCATTTGTTGGAGCCATTTGAACAACTAACACTTTTACAATCTAGCTTACAGTAAAAATCGTTAACTATTAATACAGGTATGTACTGCTTGTTTGTGGTGCGTCGCGCTGCTCTGCGTTTGCTGTGGTGTGCGCGCCGCCCTTGAGGCCGCGTCGTGCGATAGCGACGAGTGGGCCGCTGACCCCGTCAGCTGTGCCGGCCTTATCGCTCCACCCGGCTGCTACTGCTGCCTCGGTTGCCGCTGCCGCCGCGTCTGCCGCTTCGGAGCCCGGACCCTCGGTCACGAACTCTCGGACTGCTGACTTCTTAGGCACCCCTGTGCCTCGTGGACCCGCGTCGTTCTGCCGTCGCTCTGCGTCGTTCTACCGTTGCCTAGGACCTCTTTCGGGACTCTGCTGTCGTGGGGCCTAAACTTTGAAAGTTGCGAGTTGCCACAACTTCCTGCTAAGTGCCACAGTTGCTGTAGCAAACTTACTGACTTCCTTCAGTGACTCTCACCTCCCAGTTGCTTACGGACTTTCTTCTCAACCTTCTAATCAACCCCACACCTGGCACCAGTTTTATGTCGCGTCCCAAACTTGGTTATTGCAAAGGATTGACCGACACGGTTCGTTACAAGGGATTTTAGCCGTTGACCGAATTGAGAGGGAGACTTTGTCTGGCTAAGATTTTATTATCCCTGGGATTGACTATAAGGGATTTTAATACTGAAATAAACCTCCTGTTTAAGTTTAACAATTTATAGTTTATTCAGATAAGTACAAGCAAACTGTCTGGGTGAGGTATCTTCCACTAAGTGGCCAAGTCTTATACAGAGACGATGTCTGTCTTACACCGTTCCGTCTGCCTTAACAAGAACCCGTCAGTATTACCCACACGACTAAAGAACAGAGTCCCCTGACTACTTCCCAAAGTCCATCCGGTCCCGCAGCTACCGCTGCCTATCTCTCCCGGCTGCCTGCCTGCAGCTCCTACCTTCTGCTTCCAAGTGACTACGCCCAACAACTCCCCGAGGAGCGGCCTGCTCCTAAGTTTTGTACACGTTTTCCCCTTCGTCCCCTCACGAGCCTTGCGGGAGCGCCGTCGAAGACTACTCGCCTTCTCATTGGCTGTGATAGTACACTAGCATTCGGTCGTTCTCCAGAGGCTGGGTGGAAGGGCAGAGGCGCCTCTCCTAATATGGTCACACACTGCGTCCTGAGCCTCTCATTGGCTCCTCAGGACGGAGTGCTGCCCCCGGCAGAAGCCCTCTCTCTTTCCTCTTCTCATCCCACGCTCTCTGTCTCTCCAGAAATGCTTACTATCATAATTGCTGACTTTGTGGACCCTCTTATCCAGCGCACACAGAACCTTTGTGCCTCCTATCTGGCGTCTGGCGTCTGGCGGCCGCCTGGCCTGCGATCTACCTCGTGGCGTCTCCTGCCACGCTACAGAACTTTCTGCTTCTCAATACTTCGTTTTCCCATTTTTATTAATTAATTAATCAATTAAGAGTTGGCACTGTGTATGTTCCCGGTCCACAAAACATGGTAGAAGATGCGCTGTCGAGAGGTCCTGTTGGTCTCACACAATGTGAAGATAGTGACCCCCAAGGAAAATGTGTATGATTTGTTTATATGCGAGGTGTAGCCTTTGAGAACTTTATTTCCAATGCAATGGCAAAAATAACTAACGAACATGACAAGGATCCTAATTGGCGTCTCATAAAGGAGAGATTGGATGACCCGGGAGAGGTTAATCTCCAGCGATTTTACATGATACGGTATGGGATTTTGTTTTATAGGAAGGATCCGGTAAAGGCAAAACGGTTATTGTGCTGCTGGATGAACTGGTGAATACACTGATCTGGTACTATCACTTCAGTTATGGGCATTTTGGGGCGAGAAAATGTAGTAAGAAGTTGGGGGAAACTGTGTACTTTGTAAGCATGGAACTGTGTGGAAGACGAGTACTGAGTGTTTGCAAGTTTTGTCAAAAGGCGAAACCATCTCCTGTTACTTGCAAAGCACCTTTATACCCTATAGTCCCAGACAAGTTAAGGGAATTTGTAGCAACAGATCTTTTCGGACCATTGCCTCGAACGTTAAATGGGTATCAATGTGTGTTTGTTGCCGTGGAATTAATATCAAAACATGTAACTTTTGTGCCTCTGAAAAAGCCACTGCCCGGACCGTGTCAGCTGCATTTGTAAAGAAATTTTTGAGTGAAGTAGGTCATGTTGATAAAGTGATTTTAGACAACAGGCCTCAATATCGATCAATGTTATGGCAATCCATGCTCAGGAGGCACAAAATCAAAGCCGTATTCATTTCTAAATTTCACCCTGCGCCGAATACTGCGGAGAGAGTAATCAAAGAACTAGGGAAGCTCTGCTGAATCTACTGTAATAGGCACCATCGCAGTTGGGATGTCTTTTTGAGAGAATTTCAAGACATAATTAATGAAGCACCTCACGGTGTCACCGGTATAAGTTCGGTTACTGTATTAAAACATTGTCCTTCTCCTGACAGAGTTCGGGAATTGGTAGACTTCCCACGGAGAGGAAAGAAGAAGCACACATAGTTAGTCAAAATAGCATTGGCTAGAATAAAGAGGGCTGCAAAGGCAAGAAAGAAATTCAAAAAGGCCAGATTCGGAACCTGGAATTAAAAGTTGCCGATAAGGTGTAAATTAAGGGTCATCGTTTGTCCAATAAGCATAGGTTCCTGGCAAGTTTTTCAATCTGCCCGTTGGTCCATTTCGCGTTCGCCGAGTTGTACATTCGAACTGTGTCGAGGTAGAGACGCTTAAAGGAAGAAAATCTAGAGTTTTGCATCACATTTCTAATGTAAGGTGGAAAGAAAAAAGACTGGTGGCGCGCCTGTAGCTGTTCTCGATGGTTCTCATAATTTAGTAAATGAAAGGACAGTGGAAGTCGATAGTGTTGTACAGTGTAAGTTCTATGATAAAATTATAATGAAAATGTTGGATAGGTGGGATGTTGTGCTCAACAAAGTATGAAACTGATTAATAGTCTGTTGTGGGATTCTGTATTCATGAGCTGCGCTGAAAGTGGCGCTGTTTGGTGGTGCTATTGGAGCCTTTGGCAGGTCGATGAGCCTTGCTTTATTCTAGCCGCGTTGTAAATGCGTTGGCGTTCGGACGTGTGGTCCTGTCTAAGAGGGAAGGGGATAGGTAGAAGAGTAAACCCACAGGTTTGAGCTTTTGTTTCTTTCAGAAGTAATGGAACACAGCATTCACCATGTAACTGCATAGGAACATTTCATGAAGAGAGAATGAGGTAATGTGACATTTGACTAGATGTAAGGAATGTAGCTCAGAAAAACAGTATGGTTGGTATATCGAGAATCAGGTGCAGGTAACCTTTAATAAGCGGTGATATAAATAAGACGCTCTAAGAACATGCTATACCTTTTGTGAGTTATATGTTGTGAATTAATTATGGCCTTACCTTCATATACGTATTTTTTTCTGTGTACTAATGTTCGTTAAATTGTTAACAGGAGAAATGTAATATGATGTTTAATTTGTACAATCAGAGATGATGAAATAATGAACCAACAGGTACTAGCTGAGGATAGCTGACGGATAAATGTATGAGTACCTCAAAGGATTAACGGCAGAATTTATGACTTGATAATCAGGAAAGATGAAGTAACTTTAGCATGAGAGAATACAGGTGGAGTATGAGCGAAGTATCGTGACACAATTATTTTTTTGTTTTCTTTAGTATCTTATACAGCAACAGTTTGATAGTTTGATGATGGTGTAATAAGTTACCTTGTTTACTAATCTGTATGAATTAACTAACGATGTGAGTAAATGGGCAGTAGATAGAGGTAGTTCAAACATTAGATAGGGTTTTATGTAGTCACAATCATGATTGAATGATGTGAAAATTGAGAGAGAGGATGGTAGCATGGAAATAATGCGGTCTTGTTGATTAATTCCTGTGGTGAGAAGTTGTCAGAGTTTTACTTTCAGTGTGAATGATTAGAATTAATTTGGTTGTGGTAATTTACCCCAAATCCTTATATTCCTTTAGTCTTAGATGAGGAAGAAGTCATTTATGGCATCAGCCTCTATTTATCATGGTCAACGAGTTTGTTCTGAGTAGGAAAATATGAAAATAGCCGTTGGTTGTATCACATTAGTAAATGTATCTCTAGCGGTAGTATTTAAGTTGTAAACTGAAGTACCTCCACTTTTTGTAAAGTTATGCTTGGGAGGAAATTTCCAACACCCGTTTGGTATACAATAATGTTGTGCTGTGTAAAGAATGGTGTAGTTGTAAGTTGCTCCACTTTGTAAAGACAAACTTTTGGAGACTTGTTTTTGGAGTTGTGCTCCGCGTAACGATAAGGATATATATATATATATATATATATATATATATATATATATATATATATATATATATATATTTGTGATATTCTACTTGTGATAAAAATTAACCTGTTGCAAGTACTGCGAGATGCGGAGACGTCTGGTAAGAGAGAGAGAAAGGTGAACAGCCCAGCTGAGCAACCCGTTTGGCCAGTGTGTGGCCCTGGCGTCCGTTGTGTGTCAGCAGGGCGAGAGGGCTGAGGGCGCCCCGTTACCAGTCTCCACGTGTGGCGGCGGGAAATGACGACAGCGTGGTGCCTGGTGCGGTAGTGGGGAGCCACACAAAAGCGCTGGAGGCGCAAGATAGACGCTGCAAGGTCAGCCAGCCTCACGCCCCTCCCCTCAGGAACTCAATGAATGGGCCAGCTGAATGGCGAAAGGCCATTAGGCGGACTGAGTCAGCGACCAAGTGGGCGTGTTTGGCCAACGCCGTCTATAGAGAGGGCTTGCGCGCTGACGTACCACGTCACGCAGAATAGGTCGCGATCGCGTACCTCACTGGCTGGCCGATGCGAGGCATGGGGCTGTGCCCCATCGGCCGACCAGTGAGCTACGTGATCGCGACCTACTCTGCGTGACGTGGCACGGCAGCTCGCAGGCCTTCTCTACAGACGGTGTTGGTCTGGCCCGTTCCAGACGAGAGGAAAGAAGGTCAGCGGAATGGTGTAGCGATAGCGTGCAAGGGCGACGCTAAGTGACAAGTAGTTTTGAAGCCTAGACAGGGTCTAGCTACTTAATAGAGACTCTCTCCAGAGTGGCGCTCAACTGTTTGGTCGATAGTGTAGTTAAAATGAAGAGTGAGGAACTGTACTATTTTCTTTGATATCCTGCTTCACGGAGCGAGGGACAGTCCTGAAAGAGAACTGTTATTTCGTGGGTTGTTGAATAAAGGAACTGTCATAGTCAGCGTGGACAATTATGAACTTGTGTGCAGGGACGGAACAGCTGTTTTGCCTTGCAAGTCGTAGTGTTCGTGCAGATGCTGTTAGGTAAGTGCAGTGTTGATAAAAGGAGTGATAATGTAATGGTTGAGAGGGCGAAAGTGATCATGATGAACTCAATAGTTTTGTGTCCCATCCTCGTCGCCGCTTTTGTGTCTCGCTTCCGTCGTAGGTGTCGGTGGCCGAGTAGAATGAGACCGACACAGAAATAATGGATGCACGCTTGTGCAGGTAGGAGGTGACCAGCCAGTGGGACAGCAGAAACTAGAAACACTAGAGTAAATTAGAACGAGATATATATTGCATAGAATTTATACAATACTTAACTTTTACATAGCTCAGTACTGCAGAATGCTGATATATAGTTGAGCTAGAGGCCTGCCTAGTGCCTGTCCGATAGCAAAGTCTTCACTGGTGCCTATCTGATTCCGAAGTGTTAGCTGGTTCCTGTCTCAGTCCCAAGCGAACGATGTCGTTCAGTGGTAGCCACGAGCGGAGTTGCAGCAGAGGGCGCTCGTGGCTGTCGTCGTAGGAACGCCGCGCCGTGCGTGCATGGCGGCGCGCGGCGAAAGTAGGTGGCGCGCACTTTGTACTTGTGCGACACCACGACTAGGCTATTAGCGAACCATGATTAGAGTTGGCTGGTTTTTGGTGCTTGTGTAGTTGTCATGCTGGTCTCGTTTTGTACAAGAAAATCTATCGGACTAAACTGCGTGGTCATCAGTCCGTAGCTTACAAACTACTTAAACCTAGGTAAACTAACCTACGGACAAACACACACACCCATGCCCCAGGGAGGACTCGAACCTCCACGGCGAGCAACCGCGCGTTCCGCAGCGAGACGCTTTAGACCGCTCGGCTACTCCACCGCGGCTGTACAAGAATGATCCATGGCACTGATGGGAACGAGTAAAGGGCTAGGCTGACAGACAATGGGCGAGGTCTCTCCAGAAGGCTGCGTCGAGAATTCGTCGTAAACGTCAGTGTGAAAGTAGGAATTATCTTCTAAATAACTTTGGAAGAATGTCCTCCCATTGTTCCTAGCTTTGTGAACTCGTGTGTTGTGAAAAGGTTGTCAGTTGTTATGAGTTAACTGTATACTGGAATGATGGATGAGTCATGTGTCAGTAATGGAGAGAGAGCTTAGTGGTCCCCTTCCCATTGCTGCTGTTATAGTGACAAAAAAGATTGAGTCTGCCTTTCTGTGAGAATGACAGCTGGCAGCTCATTTTTGTTGCCACTGATGGAAGGTGATGAAAAGGTACTGTTTGTACCCTTTCATGGTTTTGAGTAAATGCAATTTATTCGTTCGATATTATCAATTAAAGACGGTGCTCTTAATGATCTAAATAAAGCAGGTCATTTATTTATTTTTTATCTACAAACTCATTACGCCATGCAGGTGGAAACAAGAATGCTTGTTGCAGGCTGTCAAATAACAAGAAAAACAAGGAGCCAGGCTCCACATAACTTATTTCCCTGATCTTCTGTGTGTGCATGCGGCGTGATTCGTTGTGGCATCACTGCATTAGCATCGTCTACTCAGCGATAGTTAGTGCATGCTTCGGGGAAAAGTTTGCCAACTTCTGGTTTGTGCTAGAATTTGCAGAGACGTTACTTTGAGTCTGGGGGGTGTAAGTCGATAGCAGGCAGTTGCAAGCAGGTGTTCATGTCGGTAGGTGGCCGAAGCTGGCGACAGCCAATGAGAACGCGGCCACTAGCCAAGTGGAAGGAAAGAATCGGTTGAGAGGGAAGGGTCATCTTAATCAGAAGTGGTCGGAACTCTGACTAAAGAGGATGTAAATATCAGTAGCTCCGAGATAAAAGGTAGAAAATGTGTGAAATTTGTGTTAAGTTTGCACTGGCTTTGAATATGTTGTATCATAGAATGATTTATTAGGCGTTGTGACGAATTCCGGGGAGTTATAGGTGATTTTTATTCGAGTAATTTGGGGACTTGTTATTTGCTTTTGGAATCAGCTACGAGGCAAAATGCCCTTCTGGACTTTGTCGTTAGTTGGGAATGTTTAGTCTGAAAATAAGTTCGTTGTTCAGTGTCCTCATCTGCTTGTATGGTTAAGTAACATTGGGAATTTTTATTAAGTTTACGCGTCTTTTCATTGAAACTACAGCTCTCTGCCGAGTCTCGAACATTGTCGTAAGCCGTATGCATGTGAAAGTAAATGCAGAGTACAAAGGCGAATGAGTCGAGATATGCGTGTGTACAATAAGCATTCCTTTTTACCCCCTTGCCACCGTAATTTTTAGTAGTAAGAGGAAGGAAATTTAAGTCACTGATTTAGGAGACCAAATATGTTGTTAATAATATAACAGTGTTGTTATTTTTTGTTAAATGTGAGAGGGTAGATCCTTGACAATGTGTAGAATAAATGTATGACTATATTCAAACGGCACTCCCTTCTACTTAATAGAACAACCCACCTATCCCCTCCAGGCCATACGATGATTAGTAAGCCAAAGGATAATCTTTTCCAACCCAATGAGTGAAATAAGAATCATATAGTTTAGACGCCATGATTAGCAATGTGACTAACAGGCGACTAGGTTTATGTTTAAAGTCGTTATCCGTTGCACTTGACCAGAATAAATTTATGGTCATTTCATAAGTATTTAGAGGCACTACTACCCTATCGATACAGAAGCTAGGCGAGTGATAACTACTTTGAATGACTATTCTTATTGAATTCACCCATTGATGGAAAGGCTTGGAGAACCAGAAAGAAAATAAATTCAAATGTTTGTAGAGCTTATGGGACTTAACTAAGGGGTCATCAGTCCCAAAACTTACAAACTACTTATGAACTAGCTAACACTAAGGACGGCACAAATATCCATGCCCGAGGGGGAATTCGTACCCCCGACCGTAGTGGCCGTGCAGACCGTGACTGGCGCTGCGCAGTCCCCTCGGCCACCGCGTCCAGCAAGAAAATAAAGAGCGGGAAATATAGTTATATAAAAGAAAGAGGTGACCACTCAGTTGTCCTTAGTGTAAGTTACTTTAAGTAATTTGGAAGCCTAGGGACTGATGACCATATTACTTTGGTTCAATAGGCTTACAGATATTTGATTGTATTATTAAATTTTCGTATTTTTCCTTTCTGGTGGGAGTAGTTCAGCAATACTACAAGTTTCTTAAGGCCGAAATGAGTTCATAGTGATCATAATAAAGCTCAAAGCAGCGTATCAAATAGTGTATTAATATATGCATTATTTTCTTTCTTATTTCAGGTTTTTTCCTAATTTTCACTTTCAGCCTAACATTGTGGAAGCATGAAAACTTTTTTTCTGTGAATATTTTTTAACTTTATTTCAAAACCTTTGGATATCCTGATATATCGTATGATATGACAATTCCGATCGCTGAATCAGATGGGATCGATATTTATGGTGGTAACCTAAAATGATGTTCTTCACTCGTGCAATTGAAACAGGTTTACCGTTTACGTACCAAAGTGATCAAACGCTATTTTGTCAACAACAACAAAAATAGCACTGTGAGAATCGTGGCTGTGGTATTATACCGTTTATAATTAAAAACAGCAAACAGCCACAAGTATGGCTTAAATGTGTTTTTACTTAAGCCTTGGCCAGGCATCTAATTCAAAAATATTTTGAATCTTACTAATAATCTTTAGTTTGATGTACCACTTGACAAATTTACTTCTTGGATACGACATGTTTTCAAATTAATAGAATCATTTACATAAAACTATGAGGTTTTGAATCCTGTCCTCTAATGGAAAAAATTACGTGGACGTCCATGTTAAGGGCTGCATAACGTTGTCATAATTACTGCTTACTGCACGAGAATTATAGCACTGCCCCACTGAATTATAGTAATTACGGTACTATTTACCGCAGCTTGAGCGGAAGCTGCTTGCCACATCATTAGTAAACATGGCAGTGATGCATTAAACGTAACAACTACTGTCGCGAGTCAAGTGCACCGCGCTGAATAATTCAGCTGCTACTGGTTTGTTAAATGGCTGCTCATTATTATGCTTCCTCCTAGCGTGTTTACTAACGTAATGAAATAGCAGCCCACGCATCGCTAGCCAGATATTCTGATAATCTCTCATTATACCACTAAATTCTTGTTAGCGATGACAACAGACAGCTAAGACTAAGTGCAAATTTACTATTTTAGTTACCTCGAGTATTCGAGATATGATTTCGATTTGCGATTTTTGTTTGTTTCAGAATTTGATGGCGACGTGGTAAAGAGCCAGACTGAAAAACCAAAGGGTCCGGTTGACCCGCAGTGTTTCTATTCGTCATGTACTACTTCCCTCACCTCAGAGGCGGCCCTAGCCCATCCGTCACCAGGGTGAGACAATTATCTTGGCTCCCCCCACTCCCCTCCGCAGTTGACCAGCGCGGTTGCTAATTCACTTCTAACATTCTAAAATTTATAGGCATTTTATGTTAGGATTTAGGAAAAAGCACACATCATTGAATCTTCACTAATTCAAAAAATTCAAATGTTTGTTAAGATTATGGGACTTAACTACGGGGTCATCAGTCCCTAAACTTACAAATTACTTATAAACTACCTTCTACTAAAGACAACACAAACATCCATGCCCGAGGGAGGATTCGAATCCCCGACGGGGAACGACCTCGTGCATCGGAGCATAGCGCCTCAATGCACTCGGCCACTGCGCCGTGCCCTGCACTAATTATCTCACATACAAAAGAAAAATAGAATTGATCGCATCAAATGAAGAAAGAAAGTAACAAGAAAAATCTCCAGAAAGTCCACTTCTCGAGTTTTTACATTCGCAAAATTTTTCACATCGTCAATGATTTCAACATTGATATTATGTTCAGTTACCTGAGGTAATGATTGTTTCGTTTCCTGAAGTATTTCTTTATTTGTATTTACAAGAAGATCATTGTCTGTGACTAGTAATACTGAATAAATTCTTAGTAGATAAATTCGAAAATATCGGAATTAAACAGTTAGAAAATAAGTTTATATGTCGACAATGGGGTTGTGCTTTTATTTTCGAATAATGTCAGAAGTTCTATTTCATTAAATAATTCGTTTTCATGAAGATCAGAATTGAAGCATCTGTTCAATTTACTTTTTAAGCTTCAACAAAGCCTCTTACTTCCTTCTGAATCTGATTTTTTTACAAATACGTAAGCTCTGTAGAAAGTAGAAATCTGTGTGGAGTTCAGTTAAGAGTTCGAGACGTTTGTCACATTTTTGTTATAGGGCTTCGTGTAAGAAACAGTAAAAATGTATTTTGAAATGATTTTCTGGGTCTTTTGTCAGCTAAACTGCACCGTTATAGATCAATTTCTTTTTCGGGACTGGGCGAGGACGGTACACGAATTTTTGTCTCGGCTTCTCGCTCTTTGCTTACTTCTCTGAACGCGGGTTCAATCAGATCTACAAGTATTTCATCTTTAGGAAATTCAAAGGTTCAAATGTCTGTAAATCTATGGTACTTAACTACTGTGGCTATGAGTTACTAGGCTTAAAAGCTCTTTAAATTAACTTAAACTAAGCTAAGGACAACACACATATACCCATGCCCGAGAGAGGACTCAAACCTCCGACGGTGAGAAACCGCGCTCTCTGTAGCAAAGCGCCTTAGAGCGCTCGGCCATTCCTACGCGGCCATCTTTAGGTTGAGATATAATTTTGAATGCTTCTGATAAAACAACGGATGATTGTAATGATGCAATTTGTAATGATTTGCTGACAAAATTAACATAGGATCAGAGGTTCGAGTCCTCCCTCGGGCATGGTTATGTTGTCCTTAGTGCAAGTTATTTTAAGTAGTTTGTAAGCCTAGGGAGAGCATACCATAGTAGTTTGGTCCAAAAGGTTTGCAAAAAACTGAACATTTGATTTAATTTTGGACAGTATGTCGTACCATATAACTATTGAGCAGACTAATTTAAGCTTCGTTTGTGTGGCCATAATGTCCTTAGTTGCTTTCTTAATTATTAATAGCAGTGGTTGTCCGTCTTTGCAACTACAATAAAAATGCGATTTTTTCTCACCAGACGCGTTTCGTTTTAATGACAGTAAAACATCTTCAGTGGTCTGTAATAATAGAAATCTACTGTTTGTTTTGTTTTTAGATCGAAGACAGTTCGTTAACGGAACATGAAAAGTAGGCCTAACGTTTCGCTACTTACGGAAATTTTGTCTTGTTTTCGCTTCACATCATGGAATGCCGGTCTGTTTCATGCAGTACCGCCGGTTCTTCATGCTGTGTCGTTTCTTCCACAACTTCCACTGTCACTTCTGCACTGCCCATAATTGTTTGTACAGATCAGATGTGTTTGTTTTTGTTTTGATTGAGTCTGCACAGTGTGTTATTGGAGTGTTGACAACATCATGAATGTAGTTCTTTTTCTATGTTTTATGATAAATTATGTTTTAGTGTATTTAGTTTTGATGTAAGAGACTGGAATTATTGGCAAAAATACACACACACACACACACACACACACACACACACACACACACACACACACATATATATATATATATATATATATATATATATATATATGGGATGTGACGTGAGGTGGAAGTCAAAAGTGATGGACAGGAGGTGGGGTGGTGGTTGGTAGAGGGGACAAATTTGTCAGTTGGCTTTTATTAAATAATTAAGGTACTTTATATTCCCTGTGAAGAAGTAACAGTAATATTGGATCTTCTGGGTACAGAGAATTGTGCAAAAAGGTCCTCAAGCACCAACATGAGATGGTAACCAAAGGTCCATAAAAATCTTATCCCTCTCCGTCCGATAGTAAATTTCAGAACAGCTCCCACATACCTACTATCAAAAGAAATGCAGTCAAAGTTCACACGATACTATTCAATTGAAAATGACACAACAGTGAAAAACACCACTCAATTAATACAGAACATCAGAGACATAAACATCCCTAACACAGCAACACTGCTCTCTTTTGATGTAGAAAGCATGTACAGCTGCATCCCTGTAAATGACACTATCAGGCTAATAGAAGAAAATCTAAAAAACAAACAGCCAGCTACCACTAGAAAAAAATACATGAAATAATAAAATTGTTAGAACTAATAACAAAACAAAACTATTTTGAATTCAATGGGGACTACTATATACAAGGAAATAAGCTACCCATGGGTTCACCAATTTCAGGAACACTAGCAAACATCTTCATGAATCAAATAGAGAAAATAATATTTGAAGATATAGTAACAAAGCAGAATTACAACAACATCTACTGGTACCGATACATGGATGATATAATATGTATGGTGGACGAACCTAAAAACAAAATACAACTACATAAGGATATAAATACCTTACACAAAAACATAAAGTTTAAAATAGAAGAATAACAAAAAGACACACTCAGTTTCCTAGACATAACAATAACAAGAGAAAACCACACACACACATTTAACATATTTAGAAAACCCACCACCTCAGACATCATTATACATGTCACTTCAAACTATCCACATAGTCACAAACAAGCTGCAATCAGGTACATGCTTAACAGACTTCATAGGAGTCCACTAAACACTTCTAATTACCAAAAATAGCTAATTATTATAAATCAAATAGCACTAAAATGGCTACGAAGAAACCCTTGTGGACAAACTAAACAGGAAAATAAAGACACAGTTGAAGAAAAACACAACACAAACCACATTGACACTGACAACAGCACACACAATAACAAATGGCATACACTGACCTACCGCAAAAAATTCACATACAAGATAGGTAATATAGTCAAGAAACAAGGCATAAACATTGCCTACAAAACAAGCAACCCAATTCAAAAACACCCCCCCAAACTAAAACAAAACAAAAAAAATACCAACAATCTGGTATCTATCAGTTCAACTGCAGATACTATATATATATATATATATATATATATATATATATATATTGGGATGACTGGCAGAACATTTGATACTAGATACAAAGAGCACATCAGAGCTTGGCACAAACCATTCAACGTGTGCCGACCACCTGAAACAAGAACACCATAGGCCCAGCACCATAGAAAAAGATATGGAAATCATACAGACTAGTGGAGACAGACACCTTCTCCATTTCAAATAAAACCTCCACATTCACAAAGCACTATCGCACAACAAACAATTACTAAATAACCAAATAAATTTTAGAAACCAAACATTATATAAAATAATAGAAAAAATCACAAAAAAAACATTCCTCTTCATGCCCCTAACTGTCTCAGTCTACTTCCACATCTCATTCCACGTAACACTATCAACACTCTACAGCTAATGTCAAATAAAATCACATACCCACCTCTCCGCTGAACATGAGACTCTCCGAACGTGTCCCACACATTGAAATAAAACTCCCAAACTTTCTCGCTCCCTGTCAACAACCACTCAACCTCGTTCCCCTCACTGTTACCCTACATCACATACTACTTTCAACAAAAAACACAAGTCCCAACCCCCCCCCTCCAAACCACACACACACACAACAAAAAACACAAGTCCCAACCCCCCCCTCCAAACCACACACACACACACACACACTACTTGCATTACCACTACCCAGAAGATCGAATATTACTGTTACTTCTTCAAGGGAATATACAGTACCTTAATTACTTAATAAAAGCCAACTGTCAAATTTCTCCCCTCTACCAACCACCACCCCACCTCCTGTCCATCACTTTTGACTTCCATCTCACTTCACATCCCACCTTACCGCATCCAACCACCATTCAGTCATCTTTTCCTACTACGCAACCCCCCTCCCACCAATAATAATAATAATAATAATAATAAAATAAACAAATAAATTGAAACGTCTCCTCCAGTCTGCTTACATCGAAACTAAATACACTAAAACATAATTTATTATATAACATAGAAAAAGAACTACATTCATTATGTTGGCAACACTCCAATAACCACTGTGCAGACTCAGTCAAAACAAAAACAAACACATCTGATCTGTGAAAACAATTATGGGCAGTGCAAAAGTGACAGTGGAAGTAGTGAAAAAAACGACACAGCATCGACTCTTTCAAGCAACACACTACTAATGCTGTATTCGAACATTACGGATTTGTTTTTCACCTACTCATCTACATTACCTTATATTTTTTAACATTTAGAGCTAGTTGCCATTCCTCACACCGCCTAGAAATTTGGGCCAAGTCATCCTGGATCCTACTAACGTCTTCTGGGCTCGAGGCCATAGGGATTGGACCTAGGCAATTGAATAATCGTAACTTTGTCAGATTAGATTAGATTAATACTTGTTCCATAGATCATATATACATTTCGTAATGATGTGGAACGTGTCAGCTTAGTAAATGTTGTCTATACTTGACAATCAATATTTTAAGGATTTTTTTTTTTTTTTTAATTTTTGGTAAGAGCTGATGGTAAAGCTCGAGTGTAGAGCAGATGCTACGAAGAAAACGGACTCTTATTGTTTCGCATGGAATCGACTGGGTCTTCCGGCCCTACTGGTGGAATGGCTTTGCTCAACTACTTCAAGAACATTTGCAACCATACACAGACTTCATGTTCCCAAACAACGAAAGAATTGTTATGGATGAAAGTGCTCCACGTCAGCGGGAAATGTTTATCCGCGAATGAGCTGAATAACATTTTGGACAGTTCCAGCGAATGACTTGGTTACTCAGGTGCTCGGTGTGAATCCCATCCTGTATTAATGTGATAATTTGTGCAGGTAATTGGTGCACGGAAACCTGCATTGCCATTACTTTTGGCGGTTATGGACGACTACAGGGCCCAGTATTCCTGCAAGGACAGCCAATAACTTCTTGAGTCCATGCCAAGTCCACTTCTTGCACTTTGCTGAACGAAAGTAGCTGCGACACGATGGTGGAAGATATCTCATAATTGCCATCACCTTCTTGTATTACACGTAAAAGTATTGCGAAGTCCAGTAATGTACAGAGTCGTTATACTTCAACTTTCGCTACTTGAGAAGTCCCCATGAAACTTGAGTGATCATACGGCAATATTTGTAAGAACAAGCGAAATGGAAATAATTAAAGAAAAATTGAAAGTAAGATATTTTGATTTCCCACGAGAGGATAAAATTTCTTAAATGTGTACCATGTTGATGTTCGAGAGTACAAATATTACTCAAAGAGATAGAATTGTGTGTATGGTATCTGTTATTTAGGCCGAGGTACGATACACATCGTATTGCTCTAGAACGGAAAAAGAATTAACAGTGACGTGTACTGTATCCGACACATGTCCATCAAGAGCTAACGGCCTGGGCTGCTCACGGAGGGAGTGTTTCTGCTCCACGATAACGCGCGTTCACACGTCTCCAGGGTCACACAAAGTGTACTGTCTAAATTCAAGTTGAGCAGCTTGGGCATCCGCCCTACAGCCCGGACATGTCGCCCTGTGACTTCCGTCTGGTCCGCTAAAAAAATATCTCAAAGGGAAGCGCTTCAACTCGGACGACGAACTGAAGTCCACAGGAATTCTGGGAACAGGGAATCTTTCTGCTCGTTTAACAGTGAGATAACTGTACTCAGGTTTCTGCTGAATACTTTCAAATAAAGACTTCAATTTACCCCAGTGTCGTTTCGTACGTTTCCATTTGAACACTCCTCGTTTTTCCTCTTCCACGTTACTGTGAGCTGCAAACTTATTGCTGTCACAACCACTTTACACTTTGGCGAAAACAGGGTGTCTGACACAATCTGTTTTTTTTTTTTTTTTTTTTTTTTTTTTTTTTTTTTTTTTTTTTTTTTTTTTTCAAAGTGTATAGTGATTGTGATAGCAGTAAGTCTGCGAAATATGTGTATGGTTTGCGTATGTGTGACTGGCAGTCATTCCTCGCCAGGTGATTCTGCTGTCGCCTGGACGGTTTTATATTGATACTAGGTAGGTGCTCATAATGGTCTGGCTGATCAGTGCATGCAATTGTATAGGGGTATAATTGAAGTCTTTATTCAAAAGTAATCACCAGAGGCCTGAGCACACCTATGCCACTGTTCAGTGAATCGAAGGATTCCCTGTTCATAGAATTCCTGGGCTGTGACAATACCCAGTCCTCTACTGTGTTCTTCAGTTCGTCGTGCGAGCTGAAGCGCTTCCCTTGAGATGCTTTTAGCGGAGCAAACGGAAGTCACAGGGCGACATGGCCGGGCTGTAGGGCGGACTCTCAAGCTGCTCCCACTTGAACTTGGCCAGTACACTTTGTGTGACCATAGAGACGTGTGGACACGCGTTATCACGGAGCAGGCTCACTCCCTCCGTGAGCAGCCCAGGCAGTTTGCTCTTGATGGACATGTGTAGGCTACAGTACACGTCACTGTTAATGGTTCTTCCGTGCTCGAGGAATACGATGAATATCGTCCCTCGGACGTCGAAAAAGGTGGTATTACCTTGCCTGCTGAGGTCACAGACTAGATTGTTATATGGGGAGGTGTCGACGCATGCTTCGCGTCCTAGATGTCTCACTATGTTATCCAAAAGCGGCACAATCAAATTTCAGGCCAGACAAACATGTGGTCCCTGAAGAGGGGTCGCAGCCTTTTAAGTAGTTACAGGGGCAACAGTCTGGTTGATTGACTAAGCTGGCCTGTAATATCAGCTAATGTGGCTTTGCCATACAGTTACTGCGAACGGCTGAAAGCAAGGGGAAACTACAGCCGTTACTTTTCCCGAGGACATGCAGCCCTACTGTATGAAAATATGATGGCATCCTCTAGGGTAAAATATTCCGGAGGTAAAATAGTCCTCCATTCGTTCGGATCTCCGGGCTCAAGAGGATGTTGTCATCAGGAAAGACAATACTGGCATTCTACGGATCGGAGCGTGGAATGTTAGATCGGGTAGGAAAATTAGAAAATTTAAAAAGGGAAATCGATAGATTGAAGTTAGATATAGTGGGATTAGTGAAGTTCGGTGGCAGGATGAACAGGATTCCTGGTCAAGGTGAGTACAGAATTATAAATACAAAATGAATTGGGGGTATCACAGGAGTAGGACTGATAATGAATAAGAAAATAGGAATGCGGGTAAACTACTATGACCAGCACAGTGATCGCATTATCATTGTCAAGATATATACGAAGCCAACACGGACAACAGTAGTACAGGTTTATATGCCAACTAGCTCTGCCGATGATGAGGAGATTCAAGAAATCTATGAGGAGTTAAAGGAAATTATTCAGACAATTAAGGAAGAGGAAAACTTAATTGTGATGGGAGACTGGAATTCAGTAGTAGGAAAAGGAAGAGAAGAAAAATAGTGTGTGAATATGGACTGGGCAGAGGGAATGAAAGAGGAAGTCGCCTGGTACAATATTGCGCGGAAAATGATTTTATCATAACAAATACCTGGTTTAAGATTCACGATAGAAGGTTGTATACGTGGAAGAGACCAGGAGACACCGGAAGGTATCAGATAGATTTTATAATGGTAAAACATAGATTCCGGAACCAGGTTTTAAACTGTAAGACATACCCAGGGGCAGATATAGACTCTGACCATACCTTTGTGGTCATGAAGTATAGGCTGAAACTGAAAAAACTGCAGAAAGGTAGGAAAATGAGGATATGGGACTCGGGTAAATTGAGGAAACTCGAGTTCTTAAGAATTTCTGAGGGGGCTTTAGGCAACAATTGACAGAAACGGGGGAAAATAAAACAGTAGAAGAGGAATGTGTAGCATTGAGAGATGCAATAGTGAAGGCAGCAGAAGACAAAATAGGTAGAAAGGCAAGACCTACAAAAATCCTTGGATGTCAGAGGAAGTACTAAATTTAATTAATGAAAGGAGAAAATATAAAAATGCAGTAAATGAAACAGGCAAAATAGAGTACAGATGACTAAGAAATGAGATTGACAGGAAGTGAAAGATGGCTAAGCAGGAGTGGCTAGAAGCCAAATGCAAATCTGTGGAAGAATGTTTAACAAGAGGAAAAGTAGATACTGCCTACAGGAAAATAAGAGACATTTGGGGACAAGAAAAACAGCTCTACGAATATCAAGAACTTAGATGGAAAACCAGTTCTCAGCAAAGAAGGGAAAGCTGAAAGGTCGAAAGAGTACAAAGGAAATGAACTTAGAGACAATGTTGTAGGAAGGGAAGAGGAAGTAGATGAAGATGAAATAGGAGATACTATACTGAGAGATGAATTTGACAGAGTCCTGAAAGATCTAGGTCGTAACAAGGTCCCGGGAGTAGATGATATGCCCTCAGAGCTACTAAAGTCTCTGGGAGAGTCAGCCATGACTAAATTGTTTCATCTGGTGTGTAAGATGTAAGAGACTGGCGAAATACCCTCAGACTTTAAGAAAAATGTAATAATCCCCAGTCCGAAGAAATCAGGTGCAGACAGGTGTGAAAATTACTGAACCATCAGTTTGATAAGTCGTGGTTGCAAAATTTTAACACGAATTATCTACAGGAGAATGGAAAAGCTGGTAGCTGACCTCGGGGAAGATCAGTGTGGATTCAGGACGGACGTAGGAACACGGGAGGCAATACTCACTGTGGTGTCGCACAAGTACAAAGTGCGCGCCACCTACTTTCGCCGCGCGCCGCCATGCATGCACGGCGCGGCGTTCTTCCGACGACAGCCACGAGCGCCCTCTGGTACAACGCCGCTCGTGGCCACCACTGAAGGACATCGGCGACTTCGCACTTGGCACTTCGGACTGAGATAGCAACGAGTTAGGACCTTCGTAATCCGATAGGCACGAGTGAAGACTTTGCTATTGTACAGGCACTAGGCAGGCCTCTAACAACTATGTATCAACATTCTGCAGTACTATGTAAAAGTTAAGCATTGTAACGTTCTGTGCAATATATCTCTTTCTAATTTACTCGAGTGTTTATAGTTTCTGGCTGCTCCCCTCCGTACCTGCACCAGCGTGTCGGACTCATTCCATTCGGCCACCGTCACCTACGACGAGGCTGGGACACAAAAGCGGCGACGAAGTCGGGATACAAAAGTGGCGACGAGGAGTGATAGAACCTTGGACCAGCCCTCTTGCAGCAGCCAGACAGCAGCAGTCGGAGAACGCAGAAATTGCTCCCGCCCACCCACCCTTATTATAAGATTTTTGGGGGAATATATTCAGTTACGTGTTTTGTGAACTTTTTTGTTGCAGAGCGAGCCCTCCTTTCATATTGCATTTGTGTTTTGCTATAATTTACTTGTATGCGCGGCGCCTAATCGGTCAGCATGGCCACTACCCCGAACCCAAACTTAATGGAAATTATTCAGTTACAGACGGCGCAAATTACACAACTTCTCCAGGCCGTGGCGCAGTTGACGTCAACTCAACAACAGCCGCCGCTTCAGCAGCCCACACCTGCCGCCGTAACGCTTCCTACGTTCCGCCAGTACAACGAACGTGAGGAAGAATGGAGCGACTACTTCGCACAGTTTCAAGAACTCGTCGCGGCTCATCAAATTACAGGTCAGAAAGTGAAGCATCTGTTATTATCTGTAGTGGGCCCCCAGACCTTCGTATTATTGCAAAAACTATTCCCTCACGCATCTCCTCGTGATGTAGACTTTGAACAAATTGTAGATGCACTGAATGCTCATTATGAGAGAAAAGTTCTTGTAGCCGCTGCACGATACCGATTTTTCAGACTTAAAAAATTACCGCAGCAGTCACACCAAGAGTGGATTACGGAATTGAAGGGCTTAACCCGCCAATGTAAATTTACTTGCTCTTGTGGACTTTCGTATAGTGACGTGATGTTGAGGGATGCGATTACGCAGAACATTCAGGATCCCAGGATTCGGGCAGCAATTCTGAAACAGTCTGACCCCTCATTAGACAGTGTACTGCAACTTATAGAAGCGCATGATACTTTTGACTTAGCAGATGTCGAAATGCAAAGCTACAGTGTAAATTCAGTGCGCCGCAACGGACGCTTTCCTAGCCGTAGTTCTCAGTATAGCACTAGTGATTCTTATTTTTCTACCGGCCGTGCTGAACAGACAGTGAACAGTAGCCAGTGTAAAAGTGCGACGCAAAGGTCGCCCCGTAGTGTTAGACACAGTAATTTGAATAACGGGCACCAACGCTCATTTCAGAAAAATGTACGTAAATCTTGCCCCCAGTGTGTGTCTCGCCACAAGCGTGCTCATTGCCCTAGTCGCAACGCAACCTGTTATCAATGTGGCAAATCGGGACATGTGCAGTCTGTGTGTATGCAAATTAAAAACTCAAAGAACAGTAACGTTAGAAACAGTGCTTCGCAGAGTGCGAGAACAGTTCATTCTGTAAATGTTATACGGGCTGTGGAATTGAACAGTGCTTTAGTTGGTTCTCAATTACAAGAAAGTTCTTCTGCACCTATTGCAAAACTATATAGTGCACCACGTAGCAAGCGCCGACGAGCGCGTAAAACAGTGCAACGGAAAAGGGTTCGGGACAAGCAAAATGACTATGAACAGTGCATTCCTGTAGTGAAAATAGTGCCTTCTGCAACTACTAACTGTAATAGTGCCCAGTACTGTGTAGCTAGTGACAGTAGAATTGGTGTAGCTACTCAAAGTAATTTTAGTGCAGTAGCCTCGCATTGCGCGGACGCCGATCCGGCGGTAGTGTCATCTAGTGACAGTGTGGTTACTCCCCTGTGTGCCGAGTATGCGCCGCTTCCTACCGCACGCAACCCGCGCAAGCGCAGAAAACAATATGTATTAGACGTTGCCCACATTCGCGCACCGGTCGTGCGCCAGAAGCACAAGCTGTTTGTTACTCTCTCTATAGAAAATAAGACTGTGCAATTTCAGCTTGATACTGGTTCCGCTGTTACATTAATTAATACAGATACTTATGAACTTCTGGGTTCGCCAAAATTGTCGCCGTCACAGCAAGTGTTAACAGCTTATACAGGTGAAAATATTCCCGTACTAGGAACGTGTAGCATGCTTGCCTCTTTTCAGGGTGTTACGAAAACAGTTGCTTTTGTTGTTCTTCAGGCCAGATCCACACAGAACATTTTTGGACTAGATGCTTTTGACTTGTTTGGTTTATCAATTCAAAGAGATGTGCTTCAAATTTCGTCAATAGTGCCTCAGGATAAAATCAATGCATTGTGTGACAAATATAGTGACCTGTTTTCGCCGGAACTAGGTTGTGCAAAAGACTTCGTGGCACATGTAACTTTAAAAGAATCTGCAGTTCCAAAATTTCGTAAAGCTAGACCAGTGCCTATCGCCTTGCGTGATACAGTTGCCGAAGAACTTAAACGTTGGCAAGATAGTGGGGTGATTTCTCCTGTTTCTGCGAGTCAGTGGGCCTCGCCTATAGTAATTATACCCAAGCCGTCAGGAAAACTTCGTCTCTGTGCGGACTTCAAATCAACAGTGAACAGTCAAACAATTGTAGACACTTATCCCCTGCCCAGACCTGACGAACTAATGGACAAATTAGGGCAGTCTCGTTTCTTTTCCAAGATTGATTTAGCAGAGGCATACTTACAAATTCCACTTGATGACGAGTCAAAAAAATTTTTCGTCATTAATACTCACATGGGCCTTTTTCAATTTCAACGCCTACCCTTTGGCAGTTCTTCCGCTCCCGCTATTTTTCAGCGTTTTTTGGAACAGCTGACAGTTTCTGTACCGTGTTGCTCGAACTATTTAGACGACATTGTGGTATCCGGACGTACAGTTGAAGAACATTTAGCAAACCTGGAGTGTCTTTTCAAAGTGTTGACTGCAGCAGGTCTACGTTGCAATAAAGCAAAGTGTTCGTTTTTTCAAACTGAAATAGAGTACCTAGGCCATGTGATTAATGCCCAAGGAATTCATCCTTTACAGTCACATCTTCGAGCAATCAAAGACTTGCCTCCTCCTAAGAATGTGCACGAATTGCAAGCAGTAATGGGAAAGCTGAACTATTATTTCAGATTTATTCCCAATGCCTCTCAGATTGCAGCTCCACTGCATCACTTACGTAGGAAGAATGTTCCTTTTGTATGGTCTAAAGATTGTCAGGTTGCCTTTGACAAACTAAAGTCTGCACTACTCAGTGATGCATGTTTGATTCCCTTTGACCCACAGAAGCATGTAGTGTTAGCAGTTGACGCCTCATCGTACGGTCTCGGCGCAGTAATCTCACATCGTATTGGTTCTCATGATCGTCCTATTGCCTTTGCATCCAAGCTACTGACGCCGACGCAACAGAATTACAGTCAGATAGAAAAGGAGGCCTTAGCAATCATTTACGGCGTCGCAAAGTTTCATCATTATCTCTATGGCAGAAAATTCTATTTGTTGACAGACCACAAGCCTCTCACGTCGTTGTTCTCACCCACAAAGCCAATTCCGCCACGTACGGCACAAAAGCTTCAGAGATGGTCCTTGATATTGTCTAATTATCAGTATGAGATTTTGTACCGACCTACCACTAAACATGCTAACGCGGACACACTTTCCCGACTTCCGGTTGGCCAGGATGTATCATTTGATTCTTCAGAAATGGCATGTTGTCAGATAGACTCCAGAGATGCTTCCGCTGTCGCAGATTTCCCTTTGAACTCTCGTCGGGTCGCACAGGAAACAGCTGCGGATGCAGACTTAAGTGTGGTAGCACGTTTTGTTCGCTTTGGTTGGCCTGCCAGAGCCAAAGACATTGATCGGCCTCTGGTTCGACGTTATTTTGCACAACGTCATGCATTATCTTTAAGTCAGGGTGTACTGTTGTTGCATACCGACAACGACCAAGCAAGAGTGATTGTTCCTCGTTCCCTGCAACGAGAAGTGTTACGCCTCCTGCATCAAGGACATTGGGGCATTGTTAGGACAAAGCAATTGGCCAGACGTCATTGTACCTGGGTTGGTATGGACGCTCAGATAGAGAGCATGACATCACAGTGTACAGTTTGTGCGGAGCATCAGGCGGCTCCTCCACAGCGTTTCTCAGATTGGCCACGCCCCAAGGGACCATGGCAACGTTTACATATTGACTTTGCCGGACCTTTCTGGAATACGCGCTGGTTAATTGTTGTAGACGCTTTCTGCAAGTTTCCTTTTGTGATTGCCATGAACTCAACGACGGCGTCTAGTACAATCAGTGCCTTAACATCAGTGTTTTGCATCGAAGGCTTGCCTGAAACTATCGTCAGTGACAATGGACCTCAGTTTGTTAGTGCGGAATTTCAACAGTTTTGTCGTGTGAATGGTATTCAGCATATTACCACTGCACCTTTTCACCCTCAGTCCAATGGTGAAGCAGAACGTTTCGTTCGAACATTCAAGTCTCACATGGAGAAGATGAAAGGTCAGCACTCCAGGCAGCAAGCTCTTCAAATTTTCCTGTCTACGTATCGGTGCATGCCACGTGACGGCCCGTCTCCTGCCGAGCTGCTACACGGCCGCCGTCACCGCACTCTCCTTCACCTGCTGCAGCCTCCCACGCACCGAGTCGGTTCGTATGGCGCTTCGCGTTTTCAGGTTTCCACGCCGGTGCTGTACAGGGTGTTTGCTGGAAACAAGAAGACATGGTTGCCGGGCACCATTCAGCGCGTGCTCGGTAGCAATATGTTTATTGTACGTTCTTCCACAGGGTCGGAGCTGCGGCGCCACGCAAACCAATTGCGCCTGCACAGACCGCGCGATCCTGTCTCCGGTTTCTTGATTCCAGACCCAGTTCTGCGCCAGGGAGCACAACCACATCGTTCGTCCCCGGACTACGAGATCCCTATGGACGTCGACGTACATCCGACGCAGTCGTCGCCGCCGCTGTCGCCGCCGCTCAGGCCCTCCTCCCAGTGCCGTCGCCGTGGCCCTCAGCCCTACGCCACGACGGCGCGGCGGTTTGGGGGGGGAGGGGTGTGGTGTCGCACAAGTACAAAGTGCGCGCCACCTACTTTCGCCGCGCGCCGCCATGCATGCACGGCGCGGCGTTCTTCCGACGACAGCCACGAGCGCCCTCTGGTACAACGCCGCTCGTGGCCACCACTGAAGGACATCGGCGACTTCGCACTTGGCACTTCGGACTGAGATAGCAACGAGTTAGGACCTTCGTAATCCGATAGGCACGAGTGAAGACTTTGCTATTGTACAGGCACTAGGCAGGCCTCTAACAACTATGTATCAACATTCTGCAGTACTATGTAAAAGTTAAGTATTGTAACGTTCTGTGCAATATATCTCTTTCTAATTTACTCGAGTGTTTATAGTTTCTGGCTGCTCTTCTCCGTACCTGCACCAGCGTGTCGGACTCATTCCATTCGGCCACCGTCACCTACGACGAGGCTGGGACACAAAAGCGGCGACGAAGTCGGGATACAAAACTCACTTTACGACTTATCTTAGAAGATAGATTAAGGAAAGCCAAACTTACATTTTTAGCTTTTGTAGATTTGGAGAAAGCTTTTGACAATGTTGATTGGAATACATTCTTTCAATTCTGAAGACAGCAGGGGTAGAATACAGGGAAAGGAGAGTTATTTACAACTTGTACAAAAGCCAGACCGCAGTTATTAGACTCTAAAGGAATGAAAGGGAAGCATTAGTTAGGAAGGGAGTAAGACAGGGTTGTAGCCTTTCTACGATGTTATTCAATTTGTACATCGAGCAGGCGGTGAAGGAAAGCAAGAAAAAATTTGGAATAGGGATTAAAGTTCAGGGTGAAGAAATAAAAACATTGAGTTTTGCAGATGACATTGTAATTCTGCCAGAGACAGCAAAGGACCTGGAAGAGCATTGAATGAATTGGAAAGTGTGTTGAAGAGAGCGTATAAAATGAATATTATCAAGAGCAAAACAAAGATAATGGAATGTAGTGTTAGAAAATCAGGCGATGCTGTAGGAATTAGATTAGGTAACGAAACAATGAAGATGGTAGATGAGTTTTGTTACTTGGGTAGTAAAATAACTTATGTCGGTCGCAGTACAGAGGATATAAAATGCAGATGGCAATGGGAAGAAAAGCGTTTTCGAAAAAGAGAAATTTGCTAAAATCGAATAATAATTTAAGTTTAAGGAAGTCTTTTCTGGAGGCATTTGTGTGGAGTGTTGCCTTGTACGGGATTGAAATATGGACGATAAACAGTGCGGACAGGAAGAGAATAGAGGCTTTTGAAATGTGCTACAGAGGAATGCTGAAGGTTAGGTGGGTAGATCGCGTAAGTAATGAAGAGGAACTGAACAGAATTGCCGAGATAAGGAATTTTTGGCATACCTTGACTAAAAGAAGGGATCGCTTGGTAGGATACATTCTTAGACTTCGAGGAATCTCAAATTTTGCATTGGAGGGAAGTGTGTGGGGTAAAAGTCGCAGAGGGAGACCAAGAGACGCATATAGTAAGCAGATTCAAATGGATGTGGGTTGACGTTCTTATGAGGAGATGAAAAGGCTTGCTCAGTATAGAATAAGGTGGAGAGCTGCATCAAAAGTTTCCGGACTAAGACCATAACAACAAAAACAACTTGGCAGATTTCATTTGAGCTGCAAGCTACGTAATTTAAGTGTTAACTTGTCACTTATTTATTTCGTGTTTCGCTTTCAGAAGGCTTTTAACATTGTATTCCATAGATTTTCTTGTTTAATTTGATAATAGCCAGAGACAGTTTCGTTGTTCTGACAGTGTTGTTACCACTGACCACAGGTCAGTCAGCTGCCTTTATTAAAGTACCAGAGTAGTTAAAAGTTGATTAGTTTTCTACTTTCTACAGTCAATTGTATCGATAGGATGGCTAGGATGTTCCTGCTGTGTGCGGAAGCAGGAGAAGTTGGCCGCAGTTCGCGAACGGCTGAGCGTGTTGTTGGCTACGGTCAGCCGTCTTCAGGAGTGCTGTGAAGTTGGCACCCCTTTTTTGGAAAATGTAAATTTTTTTCAGAGTTCTAGACAGATATGCAATAGTTCTGGAGTTCTCTGTACAAAATTTAAATAGTTCTGCAAAATTTCGCCGAAAAAATACAAAATATTACCACAAAATTTAGTTTTTTCAAAATAATTTTTTTCCTATTAGTACAAACATAGTTCTGATCACAGTTCTAAATAGTTCTCAAAGAGTTCTACAGGAAATCCTAATGACATTTTTCTGTGCAGATTATACTTCATGAGATAATTGCAATAATGGGGAATCCATTTACACGCTACTGTGAAGTTGGCACCCCTTACCTCAAAAATGTGCATTTTTTTCAGAGTTCTAGGCAGATATGCAATAGTTCGGGAGTTCTCTGTACAAAATTTAAATAGTTCTGCACAAATTCGCGAAAAAATTACAAAAAATTATAACAAATTTTAGTTTTTTCCAAATAATTATTTGCCTACAAGCGTAAACATAATTCTGATCACAACTCTAATAGTTTCATATCAGCGCACACTCCGCTGCAGAGTGAAGTTTCATTCTGGAAACATCCCTTAGGCTGTGGCTAAGCCATGTCTCCACCATATCCTTTCTTCCAGGAGTGCTAGTCTTGCGTGTTTGCAGGAGAGCTTCTGTGAAGTTTGGAAAGTAGGAGGCGAGGTACTGGCAGAAGTAAAGTTGTGAGGCGGCATCGTGAGTCGTGTCGGGGTAGCACAGTCGGTAGTGCGCTTGCCCGCGAAAGGCATAGGTCCCAGGTTCGAGTCCCTGTTCCGGCACACAATTTTAATCTGCCAGGAAGTTTCATATCAGCGCACACTCCGCTGCAGAGTGAAGTTTCATTCTGGAAACATCCCTTAGGCTGTGGCTAAGCCATGTCTCCACCATATCCTTTCTTCCAGGAGTGCTAGTCTTGCGTGTTTGCAGGAGAGCTTCTGTGAAGTTTGGAAAGTAGGAGGCGAGGTACTGGCAGAAGTAAAGTTGTGAGGCGGCATCGTGAGTCGTGTCGGGGTAGCACAGTCGGTAGTGCGCTTGCCCGCGAAAAGCAAAGGTCCCAGGTTCGAGTCCCGGTTCCGGCACACAATTTTAATCTGCCAGGAAGTTTCATATCAGCGCACACTCCGCTGCAGAGTGAAGTTTCATTCTGAACTCTAAATAGCTCTCAAAGAGTTCTGCAGAAAATCCTAATGATATTTTTTTGCCCAGATAAGAGTTCATGAGCTAATTGCGTAAATAGGGAGAAAAACTACACAAAATTGCGCCAGAGTCGTGTGAAGTTGGCACCCCTTTTTTCAAAAATGTATTTTTTTCAGAGTTCTAGACAGATATGCAATAGTTCTAGAGTTCTCTGTACAAAATTTAAATAGTTCTGCAGAATTTCGTGAAATATCGCAGTTCTGAATAGTGGGAGAGGTGTGAAGTTGGCACCCCTTTTTTCAAAAATGTAAATTTTTTTCAGAATTCTAGGCAGATATGCAATAGTTCTGGAGTTCTCTGTACAAAATTTAAATAGTTCTGTAGAATTTCGCCGAAAAATAGTAAAAATTACCACAAACTTGTTTTTTTTTTTAGTTTTAAAAAAATAATTATTTGCCTATTAGCGCAAACATAGTTCTGATCACAGTTCTAAATAGCTATCAAAGAGTTCTACAGGAAATCCGAATAACATTTTTCTGTGCAGTTTATACTTTATCAGATAAATGCAGTAATGTGGAATTCATTTTCACGTTACTGTAAATTGGCACTATTTTTTCGAGAAATACACATTGTTTTTTGGGGTTCTGTGTACATATACTATAGTTGTAGAGTTCATGTGAATATATCTATGTAATTGCCCGAAAAAAAATTCACAATTTTGAATATCTGATAAGCTGTCTTATTCGTGCCCCTATTTCGAGAAATATACGTTTTTCTTAGGCCTTGACAGATATTCTATCCGCTGCACATTCAATTTGTTGTTTTTACGTCTGAGTGATTACTGCTTATCGTAAACAAGAACTATTGCACATGTCCCTAGAACTCTGGAAAAAGTTTAATTTTTTGAAAAAAAAAAAACGGGTGCAAATTCCACAGTTGCATGTAAATGGATACTCCATTATTGTAATTATCTCATAAAGTATAATCTGCACAGAAAAATGCTATTAGGATTTCCTGTAGAACTCTTTGACAGCTATTTAGAACTGTGATCAGAACTATGTTTGCGCTAATAGGCAATTAATTATTTTTAAAAAACTAAAAAAAACAAGTTTGTGGTAATTTTTACTATTTTTCGGCGAAATTCTACAGAACTATTTAAATTTTGTACAGAGAACTCCAGAACTATTGCATATCTGCCTAGAACTCTGAAAAAAATTTACATTTTTGAAAAAAGGGGTGCCAACTTCACAGCTCTCCCACTATTCAGAATTGCGATATTTCACGAAATTCTGCAGAACTATTTAAATTTTGTACAGAGAACTCTAGAACTATTGCATATCTGTCTAGAACTCTGAAAAAAATTACATTTTTGAAAAAAGGGGTGCCAACTTCACACGACTCTGGCGCAATTTTGTGTAGTTTTTCTCCCTATTTACGCAATTAGCTCATGAACTATTATTTGGGCAAAAAAATATCATTAGGATTTTCTGCAGAACTCTTTGAGAGCTATTTAGAGTTGTGATCAGAACTATGTTTACGCTTGTAGGCAAATAATTATTTGGAAAAAACTAAAATTTGTTACAATTTTTTGTAATTTTTTCGCGAATTTGTGCAGAACTATTTAAATTTTGTACAGAGAACTCCAGAACTATTGCACATCTGCCTCGAACTCTGAAAAAAATGCACATTTTTTAGAAAAGGGGTGCCAACTTCACAGTAGCATGTAAATGGATTCCCCATTATTGCAATTATCTCATGAAGTATAATCTGCACAGAAAAATGTCATTAGGATTTCCTGTAGAACTCTTTGAGGACTATTTAGAACTGTGATCAGAACTATGTTTGTACTAATAGGCAAAAAATTATTTTGAAAAAAACTAAATTTTGTGGTAATATTTTGTATTTTTTTGGCGAAATTTTGCAGAACTATTTAAATTTTGTACAGAGAACTCCAGAACTATTGCATATCTGTCTAGAACTCTGAAAAAAATTTACATTTTCCAAAAAAGGGGTGCCAACTTCACAGGACTGTCTTCAGGCTTGGGGAGGGGGGGGGGGCAGGAGGGGGGGAGTTTGGTCGGCGAGTGGGACACCTCAGGTGTCGCATGCGTCGCCCTGTCCCTGCTGTCGAGACACCTTCAGATGTGCCGGACGTGATCTAGCCGCCCTCTCCGCAAGGGCTGTGACGGGTTGAATGGCTTTCGCCTCGCTCGAGACGGAAGGTCAATGTGGAGGCTGGCCGTCCGGCCACGCCCGTTCGTCTTGTGAGGGGATGTGTGGCCTCTCCTTCAGCAGGGTCCGAGCAGGTGCAAAGGGGGGGGGGTATCAGTTATTGGAGGCTCCAATTTTACGCGTGTAATGGAGCCCCTTAAGCAGAAAGCGTCGAGATCTGCAAAGAAGTCCAACGTGCACTCGGTGTGTCTGCCAGGGGGCCTCATCCGAATTGTAGAGGTGGTCTTGCCGGAGGCTATCGAGTATACGAGGTGTGGTCGACCGCAAGTCGTGGCTCACGTTGGCTCCAATGACGCTTGTCGCTTGGGTTCTGAGGACATCCTCAGATACTAGAGACGGCTGGCGGAATTCGTGAAGGTTGCTGCCCTCTCACGCGGGGTGCAAGCAGATCTGTCAATTTGTAGCATTGTTCCCAGGGTTGATCGGGGTCCTTTGGTTTGGAGCCGAGTGGAGGGTCTAAACCAGAGGCTTCGCCGACTCAGTGACAGTCACGGCTGCAGATTTCTGGATCTGCGTTATTGGGTGGGGACGCCCCTAGATAGATAAGGGGTCCATCACACTAAGGAGGCCTCTCGGTTAGCAGAGTACTTGCGGAGTGCACATTTTTCCCCCTTAGGCTAGGCGCCAGCTCTGATGAGCACTCGCCTCTCGACATTCAGATTGCGAATTCAGGCCGCATTCAGCACAAAAATTCTACTATCAAAATATTTAGCCGTGAACTTCCAAAGTATAAAAACAAAGTTCCCGAATTTGCCGCGCTGTATGGAAATTATCGTGCTCAGACAGTTTTAGACACCGTAAAATGGATAAAACATGATATGAAAAGTTCACAAAGATTTAGCGAGGCGTGGAATGTATATTGGAAAGATAGATCAGACACAACTGCAGGGGGAAGTGTTCATCGCAGTGGACAAAGATATTGTATCTACTGAGGTCAAGGTTGAAAGTAACTGAAGTTATCTGGGCACGTTCTTTTCTAAGAGAAGTAAAGTTAATATTTGGGTGTTTTTACCTGGTCCCCAGTGCTGCTGTAGCAGTTTTAGAGTCATTCAAACAAAGTGTATGCGAAGTAATGCGTAGATATCCGGGCCATGCAATATTAGTCGGGGAAGACTACAACCTTAAGAATATACATTGGGACCTCTCTCGTTTCATTTCAGGCGGTACAGACAAGCACTCTTACGAGCTACTCTTGGAAGCAATATCCGAAAAGTCTATTGAGCAGTTAAACCGGCATGTTATAATAATAGTGTTAGAAAGCTACTGGGAAAGCAAATAATCTTGCACACCCAGTTCAAAAAAGAAATTTAGTAGAGATTCGTGCGTCTATAAGAAGATCGATGCGCGAAACATACAATAATCACCACAGCCATACCTTACCAAAAGATCTTTCCGAGAATCCGAAAAAATTCTGGTCCTATGTAAATTCGATAAGCGGGTCAAAGCCCACTATGCAGTCACTCGTTGATCATTCCGGGGCAGTAATAGAAGAAAGCAAACGGTTAGATGAAGTTCTAAAGTTAACCTTCATGAAATCTTTCACTCAGGAGGACCGCACAAATGTACCATCATTTGATAAACGTATAAACTCCGAAATTGAGGTCATAGCAATAGGTATTTCCGGTGTAGAGAAGCAGCTGAGAGATATAAATACAAAAAAGTCTCCTGCTCCGGATGGAATGCCAGTTCGGTTTTACGAAGAGTATTTTGCGGCATTGTCCCCTTACTTAGCTTGCATTTATCGTGAATCTTTAATTCAGCGCATAAGTTCTTAGTGATTGGAAAAAGCGCAGGTGACTCCCGTTCATAAGAAAGGAATGAGAACTGACCCATATAATTACACTCCAATGTCGTTGACATGAGTTTCCTGTAGACTTTTGAAGTATATTCTCAATTTGAATATAGTAAATTTCCTTGAGACGGAAAAGCTTATTTCTATGAATCAGTACGGGTTTAGGAAGCATCGTTCATGTGAAACTCAGCTTGCCCTTTTCTCACATGACATCTTGCGAGCCATGGATGAAGGGCAACAGGCAGATTGTGTTTTTCTCGATTTCAAAAAGGCATTTGACGCGGGGCCACACTGCAGACTGCTAACGAAGATACGAGCATATGGAATAAGTCACAGATTTGTGACTGGCTGGAAGACTTCCTAAGTAATAGAACGCAGTACGTAATTTTTAACTGCGAGTGTTCGTCAAAGACGAGTGTATCGTCAGGCGTGCCCAAGGGGAGTGTGATTGGAGCGCTATTATTTTCTATCTATATAAATAATCTGATAGACAGAATAACTTCTAATTTGCGGCTGTTTGCTGTGGTTTATGGGAGGGTGTCGTCCTTAACTGACTGTAATAGCATACATGATCACTGAGACAAAATTTTAGTTGGTGCGTAGAATGCAAGCTAGCTCTCAATGTAGAAAAATGTAAAGTGATATGCATGAGTAGAAAAAAACATCCCATATAGTTAGAATACAGCAATATTAGTGATTGTCTTGATGCAGTCGTGTCGTTCAAATATCTAGCCGTAACATTGCAAAGCGATATGAAATGGAACGAACATGTAAGGACAGTTGTGAGTAAGGCGGACAGCCGACTTCGGTTTATTTGGAGAATTTTGGGACGATGTACTTCATCTGTAAAGGATACCACATATAAAACGCTTGTACTATCACGTCTTGAGTATTGATCAAGTGTTTGGGACCCGCAGCAGATCAATTTAAACGAAGACATAGAAGCAGTTCAAAGGCGAGCAGCAGGTTAGTTACTGGTAGGTTCGGAGAATGCGCGAATCTCACGGAAATGCCCGGGAACACAAATGGGGAACGCTGAAGGAAAGACGACGTTCTTTTCGAGAAATTCTGTTGAGGAAATTTAGAGGGCCGGAATTTGAAGCTGAGTGTTGAACGATCTTCCTGCCTCCTACTTACTTTTCGCGTAATAAGACAAGATAAGAGAAATTAGGGCTCGTACGTATATTTCACTGTGAAAGCTTACCACCTTCTCGTTTATCCTACCAGTTGTCATTCTGTTCCGAGCATATTTGAAATTTAAACTGACCTTTCCTGTTCAGGTTGAATATAGCACACCGGAAAAACGCCTTGCTCCGGAAACCATGGCAACTAGGAAGATAACGGTAGCTGTGCTTACCTTTAAGGGCGTACTTATCATAACATTTCATCTGAATAGTGACACACAAATCATAATGGGACCTTTTATCCATAAACGAAAGAGTATAACCTTTACCTGTGACAAATTTATTGAGAATCTTTTTTCCATACAGCATTAAAACAAGAATACTGCATCATACAACATTGCCGCGTACCCCAAGCTAACCAACTTCCACCTCGGCGCAATGGATAGTATCACCGGTTGTGTGCTGAAGGTCATCGGTTCAATCCCGTGCACTGGCAAAAACTTATTTATTTGTAATTTTCATTTCCAGAATGTTGCACATGTTTCTTATGTTCACTTGTAATCTCTACATGTTTCATATGTTAACTGTTCTTCTAATTTTTGGTATATTCTGACTGTGTATAAATAGCAGAGCACTCTGCGCGAGAGGCAGTCAGTGCTGTGTGTATGTTTCAGGTCGCAATAAAGCTGCTTTCGGTATAAGTGCTGTGTTCAGTTGCCTTCGAAGTCAAGCCTGCTTCCATTTCAACGCGACAATATCACTAACAATCTTGTTCTCTCCCATATTAAATTATCTTAAATCAGCCGAAGGATTTAAAAGGGGACCATATGCTTTCATTCTATTCACGTTCACACACGCTATTGGCCTGCTGCATTGCTGTACACTCAAACAACTCTCATGCCTGCATTAAATTACGATAACCCATGGTGGTCAAATAAAAATATGCAGAGATCATTGGAAGGATATGAAACACTTGTTAAGGGGAATAGAATTTTAAATATCAGCCAAACGTTACGGTATTATGCTCAATATAGTATTCCAACTTCGCTCCCCATCAGGAGTTAGAATTCCCCCTCGGGCATGGATGTTTGTGTCGTCTTTCGTATAAGTTACTTCATAAGTAGTTTATACGTTTAGGGACTGATGACCCCGCAGTTAAGTCCCACAAACTTAACAACCAACCATTTTCTTCTAACTTCTTACAGCCTACGTGGTGTCGTGCACGATAACTCTAAGTGCCACAAAGAAATCTCCTGAAAAACATATTTAACGGTCAGAAATCATACATCGCGAACGCCTATGACTTATCAGCAATTTAATGAAATTACGTTAAACCAGATCAGAAAGATTCTCAACACACTTCTCTTTGTGAGACGTACCCCTCCATGTGGCATGATTACGAACACGTCTATCTAAGTGCGGAAGACAAAAGAATTAGAATAATCACACGAAATTTCAAACAACGAGTTTCCTCTGCACGCTCAACAGGGTAATTAATAGCCACTAAAAAAATGAGATTCCACTATAACTAACCTGACGAAAACCGAACACCCAACAATGTCGCTATCATGGGCTGAATCAAAAGAACTCAAAATTAATCTCGCATCACCACGGAATTTACCAGAAAAGCATCCCCGCACATCACAGAAACATTTGCAATACAATTGTCTGAATATTGTCACACGCTGGCGCACGGCTGATGGCTCTTGCAACACGCGAACCGTTGCAAGCTACAAGTTCTAGTCTGAAACATTCTAAACCAATGAAATGCCCTGATATTTTTTTAAAACGGCCTCCTTTAATTGAAACATTTCCCCTTTACGCTGACAACAAAAATTTCACAAAATTCACACTTAAGCAAAAGCTTTACCCACGGAGACAATCATATTGCTCGCTGCAAGGCCGGGATCCACTGTGCCGAACATGGCCGATCGCTCGCCTAACCGCCTTTCCAACTTGAGAGGAGGAACTCTCCCATTGGGTGATAACCTAACAGTCTCCCATACCAACTTGCGAATCGTAAGACATAAGCACCTGCCGACCAAACCTGCCAGGAAACCTCTCTTTCCAATACAGAATTTCTATTATTATAGTGTAGAAATGTAGGTTATCCGTCTTTCGTTGTTGTTGTTATGGTCTTCAGTCCTAAGACTGGTTTGATGCAGCTCTCCACCCTACTCTATCCTGAGCAAGCCATTTCATCTCCTCATAAGAACGGTAACCCACATCCATTTGAATCTGCTCTCTTGGTCTCTTGGTCTCCCTCTGCGACTTTTACCCAACACACACTTCCCTCCAATGCCAAATTTACGATTCCTCGATGTCTAAGAATGTGTCCTACCAAGCGATCCATTCTTTTAGTCAAGGTATGCCAAAAATTCCTTATCTCGGTAATTCTGTTCCGTATCTCTTCATTACTTACGCGATCTACCCACTTAACCTTCAGCATTCTTCTGTAGCACCACATTTCAAAAGCCTCTATTCTCTTCCTGTCCGCACTGTTTATCGTCCATGTTTCACTCCCGTACAAGGCTACACTCCACACAAATGCCTTCAGAAAAGACTTCCTTACACTTAAATTAATATTCGATGTTAGCAAATTTCTCTTTTTCAAAAATGCATTTCTTCCCAGTTCCATTCTGCATTTTATATCCTCTGTACTGCGACCATCATTTGATATTTTACTGCCCAAGTAACAAAATTCATCAACCTCCTTTATTGTTTCATTATCTAATCAAATTCCTTCAGCATCACCTGATTTTCTAAGACTGCATTCCATTATCTTTGTTTCGCTCTTGTTAATGTTCATTTTATACGCTCTCTTCAACACTGTCCATTCCATTCGACTGCTCTTCCAGGTCCTTTGCTGTCTCTGACGTTATCCGTCTATGTAACTGAATTTATAAAATATTGTATTGCGATATGCATTTCGCCTTTATTTCTAAGGCATCATCAGTGGCTTGTAATATATATATGATTATGTTTCACAATATTTCATATTTACGTTTCTTAGTGTTTTAGGTTATAAGAAGAAAGCACCAGAACTGTTTATAACCCAAAATACTAACAAACGTAAATATGAAATATTGTAAAACATAATCATGTATATATTACAGGCCATTGATGATGGCTTCCAAATAAAGGCGAAATGCATATGGCAATAAAATATTTTATTAATTCAGTTGCATAGGCGAATAACCTAAATATCTACCCTATAATAATATAATACAGCAACTGCGGGAAAAACGGGACAAAGAGGAACTAACAATGTTACAGAATTTCTACGTTGGCTATCCTTCACCTTCCTAAGTATCTCTCCCTTCCTGCCACAGCCTCACACACACGAAGACACACACACACATTCACACTCGGTAGGATGGGGGAGATGGGAGCTGCGGAGCGACAGCTCCTTATGTGAGCGAGGCTCACTTATTATAGACGTAATTAATAATAATACAACATTGAGCATTCCTGTCTCCACTCTTTTAGTACTCGCCCTGAAAGGAATGATAAAGTGGCACGAAAGGCCCGTCTCTAAATGAAATTGAAAGAAATACGTGGTTTCCAACGGAACACGTACCAATTAATTGAAGTTAAATGGAGCGATACAACAGTATCGTTTCAACTGATCACCATGAAAGTTAACAGAGTTATACAATTTTTCAAAGATGGATGAGGCAATGAACTGAGATGGAGAACTAGTTTGACAGAGGTGATTGGCAGAGAAACAGGAAGTTGGGGGTAAACAGAAAGATCTTGGTGCACAGCTAGTTACAGTAAAGGACATAGTTCCTCTCTGTAATTCAAAACAGCCCTCGAAAGTTGTGCGTTCAGTTAACGATTCAACAATTAGGAATTTCAGAGAAAAATCTACAGCGGTTAGACTGGGATGAGGTGTATAAGGAAGCTGATGCTAATTTAAAATACAACTTATTTCATGATACATTTGTAAGAGTATTTAAAAATTGTTTCCCCAAGAAAATAGTTAAATATAATGATAAGAAACCATGGCTTACTAAAGGAATAAGAATATCTTGTAACCGAAAAAGGGAACTGTATCTAACAGCAAGAGAGACTAATTACCCAGACACAGTCAAATATTATAAAAACTATTGTGCTACATTAAGAAAATTTATGAAAACGTTCAGAAGCATGTGCATCATGTCTGAGATTAGTACCTCTGATAACAAAATTAAAACAATTTGGAATATTATTACCAGGGAGACAGGGCAACCCAGAGCACAAGGAGATAGCATTACCATCAAACTAAATGAAAAGTTTACAACTAACAAGCCAGAAGTTGAAAACATTTTTGATAATTATTTTTAAATGTTATGGAGAAAACAGGATATAAATGATCATTAGAAAAAGCTAGGCAGTTAATGGCACAGGCCATACCCTCACAATTTGATAAATAGAAATTCCACCCACCTCTCCTTCTGAAATTAAAAAAAAATAATAAACTCACTGAAGAGTAAAAGTTCACATGGAATTGATGGTATTTCCAGCAGGGTAATTAAAGCTTGTTCTCAAGGAATAAGTAGGATTCTTAGCCACATATGTAATAGTTCTCTGAAGCAGGGTGTTTTTCCTGATAGACTGAAATACGCTATTGTTAAACCACTACACAAAAGAGGGGATAGAACTACCGCCCAATCTCACTTCTGACAGCCTTATCAAAAATTCTTAAAAAAGTAATGTATTCTAGAGTAATTTCACACATAGATAAAAATAAAGTTCTAACAAAATGTCAGTTTGGTTTTCAGTAAGGCTTTTCAAAAGAAAATGCTACATATACTTTCACCAATGAAATATTATATTCTTTGAATTACCGGACATCACCCGTTGGGATTTTTTGTGATCTCTCCAAGGCTTTTGCATGTGTAAATAATGGAATTCTTCTAGATAAACTAAAGTATTGTGGTATGAATGGGGCAGTGTACAAATGGTTTAAATCATACCTAATAGGAAGAGTGCAGAAAGTTGACATAAGTAATTCACATAATATGCAAAAAACAGCTGATTCCTCAAACTGCGGAACAATCAAAAATGGGGTGCCACAAGGTTCGGTCTTGGGCCCTTTGCTGTTCTTAATATATATTAATGACTTGCCATTCTATATCCATGAAGATACAGAGCTGGTTCTTTTTGCCGCTGATACAAGTATAGTTATCACACCTGATAGACAACAACTAAATGAAGAAATTGTAAACGACGTCTTTCAAAAATCACTAAGTGGTTCTCAGCAAATGGACTATCTTCAAATTTTGATAAAACACAGTACATACAATTCCGTACAGTAAATGGAATGACACCATTAATAAATATAGACGTTGATCATAAATCTGTAGCAAAGGTAGAATATTCAAAAATTTTAGGTGTATGCATTGATGAGGGGTTAAACAGGAAAAAAAAACACATTGAAGATCTGCTGAAACGTTTGAGTTCAGCTACTAATGCTGTTAAGGTAATTGCAAATTTTGGTGACATACATCTACATCTCAGTAAATTAGCTTACTATGCCTATTTTCATTCTCTGCTGTCATATGGCATCATTTTCTGGGGTAATTCATCATTGAGTAAAGAAGTATTCATTTAACAAAAGCGTGTAATCAGAATAATTGCTGGAGCCCATCGAAGATCATCCTGCAGACACTTATTTAAAGAGTTAGGGATCTTCACAGTAGCTTCTCAGTATATATATTCACTTATGAAATTTGTTATTACCAATCCCACCGAATTCAAAAGCAATAGCAGTGTACATAACTACAATACTAGGAGAAAGAATGATCTTCACTATTCAAGGTTAAATCTAGCTTTGGCACAGAAATGGCTGAATTATGCTGCCACAAAGGTCTTTGGTCACCTACCAAACAGCATCAAAAGCGTGACAGATAGCCAACTAGCATTTAAAAATAAATTAAAAGAATTTCTGAATGGCAACTCCTTCTACACTATAGATGAATTTTTAGATATAAATTAGAAAATCTGAAAAATACAACAACAAAAATTAAAAAAGAATAAAAAATAAAACAGCATAAAAAATAAAAAAGATTAAAAAATATTGTGTCATGTAATATTTAGTACAAAGTAATAATTTGTAAAAACATCTTTCATTAACCTGACACGTTCCACATCATTACGGAGTGTCGTATTCATGATCTATGAAACAAGTACTAATCTAATCTAATCTAATTAACAGACAGCGAGGGGATACGGAGGTGAACAGAGAGAGGCGGGAAGAGGAGGGGATGGACAGAGAGAGAAGGAAAGAGAAGGTGGACAGAGAGAGAAAAGAGGAAGAGAGACGGACTAATTTAACAATGGAATAAATAAGTACCCGAGCGACGCCGATTTTCAGCTAGTGTCAGGATAAACATTAAGCTTACGTTTTCTCTGTTGTTGTGCACAATTTTGTCTCGTATCTTAATTAGCATTGTTTGATTGAATAACATTCCATTTCGGTGGGTTAGCCAGTCGGCTGTAGCAGTATGCCTGATTCTGAAAATACGACCATCTATAAATATTAGCTTCGCATAAAATCTGCCGACATTTTGTTTAAAGTAGTTATGACATTTGTTCAGCTTGTTGTCATTCGTGATGCTCATTCATAAACTTGTCAAACAAATATCGCAATCATTCACATTACTCACACTCATAACTGAATCGTGTCCCTCTAGAATCGTACCTAGTCCCGTGTGTGATTGCAAAATGTATTACGCTGTTATGCACACTGTCGCTGCTTTCAAATAACCGAGTATGACATGTGTTGTTAAACTTCCAGTGTATTCACGAGAGAACTTTGAATACGGTGTGAATGCAATTTTCGGGTCCGAGTCACCATTGATACATACATACGGAACGGACGTGCCGTGGGCCAATGTACAGCCCGCGCGTTTGTAGCAGATCACATTAGCATTTAGAGTGGAAGCGCGGATACGCAGACCGCACTCCGGGAGACTGGGCCGCATTACTCTCCGGCTACTGTCCAGGCTATCTGAAGCATGTTGCAACGACGTTACTTTCTAACAAAATTATACTGAAACGTACTTTACGGTTGCTAAATTATCTCGGTAGCGTGGTTACAAAGGAAATAATCTTCATCGAAAAATATGGTATATGTAAAAATGGAAAGACAAAAAGAACTGTATTACAGAGCAGAATTTTTCCTAGAATTGAATGGCCGTTGCTGGAAACTAAATATACGCCTTCTTAAAATTAACAACCTGTTGTAATGAAAATAAAATCCACTCATGATTTTAACTCTCGTACTCATATAGCAACTTATTACACAGTTTCCCCATGTGGTAGATTACCTAAATGAAGGGAAAAGTATACCTATATCTATTACACTTTTTCAAAGTGAAGATTACGAGTAATCTAGCGATCTGTAAGTTATATAAAACTAGCTGAAAAACCAGCGTTGCCGGGTATTTATTTATTTATTCCTACCATTTTTCAGGTATATATTCATTTGTATAAGAGCTATTTGTCTGTAATATCTTTTGGGAATAATATTAGTAGCAAAAAAGTAATAGATTAAAACTTGATGCGTGATGGGGCGGTTTTCCTTGAACTTTACTGTGTATGCGATCATATCTCATGAACTACATGTCGTACTGTGATGTAATTTAGAAGGTACATTCAACTATATGTTTGTATACTGTCTGTAAAATTTCCTGATGTTACAATATGTAGTGTACAAATTATAAATTGTAACGTCATAGCGAATGCCGTAGTTTCACTCCATAAACAGCGGAAAAGTAGTAAACGGGAAACTTTTTTCCTTTCATCATTTTGATATGGTTGTCAGCGAGAAAAAGTTTAATGAAGGTTTGAAATTGTTTAAAGTTTGTTGCAAGTCGCTAAGTATTCTCATTCTCATGCCGCATTATGTAGCATTTTTGCGATTCCTATTGTTTATGACGCTGTATCTCCTGCACCATGCGTCGTATGTGATTCTTAACCCTGCGGCAATTGTTAACTCACGGTAAGGAATGTGTGTACCAAATTTGGTTGAAATCGGTCCAGTCATTTAGGAGAAAATGAGCAGCATTGTCGCTAAATGCAGCGGTTTTTCGCACATCTCATTGTTTATGATATTATATCTCGTGAACTATTTATCGTACGTGGTTCTTACACTTACGGCGACCGTCGTCATGGATTGAAGCTTATGTGTACAAAATTTCATAAAGATAGGAACAAAACTGTAGATCTGTATGCAACACGTACAAACATACGGACACTCTGCTTTATATATTAGATATTTACATACTATCCTTATAAAAACTCTTATGACATTTACACGTTAGTAAATAGCATTATAGTAAATAACATTATGAACAATTAAAACGTATAATTTTTACCTTTGGAAAATGTTATTCGTTATTTCGAGGAGTCGGGTTTCCTATTTACGAATCGGAAATAAATATTAAAATTTAATAAATTAATGACATAGCCTTCATTCACACAAATTTTTTGTTCCGAAAGCACATGAATTCAAAGGAAATTTTTATCTTAAAGCCGCGCTCTAAGGGACACTTTTGCAGAGCGCGCGGTTGCTCACCTTCGGAGTATCGAGTCCTCCCTCGGACATCGGTGTGTGTGTGTTGTCCGTAGCATAAGTTAATTTAAGTAGTTTGTAAGCCTAGGGACTAATAACCGCAGCAGTTAAGTCCCTTAGATTTACAAACATTTGAATACAATACAAAACTATTTATAGAGAAAAACGTTCACAGAATTTTCAAATGTTTGTCACTCGATGGGACTAAACTACTTAAGAAAATTGCCAAATGGCACATGCTTCTGGCGCTGTAGGTATCATTTTACACACACCAAATATTTTTCATTCAGCAACTATTGCTGTAGTCTAGCAGAGGAACATGTTTATACACGGTACACGAATCGTCATAAGAATAAATCTGAAGTAATGGAATCCATGATTAATGGTGATATTTGGTGGTCAATATCGACTCACCCATCGTACTCCGGATGATAGGTCTTTATGGTGCTGAGATAAAAATAGCAAAATGTCCTAAGCGGTCGTCATGTTGAAACATACAAATTGCATTGGTCATGACATCTCGCTTACTGACACTAAGCTCTCGGCGCAAACTTACGTTCAGAAACCTGAAAGGTTCAACGACAACCGCCTGGCAGCCGTCTTATCATCTGATAATGGTGCCATTTGGATGCGATATGGTGAGGCGTGGTGTCATTATTCCACTCACTATCGGCTGTCGTGACCCTGATAATGCTACACTTCACTCAAATTATTCCTTAATTTGCTTGACAAGGCTGAGTGCACATCCCTCCTTCCAGTCTTCCCCACCACGAAAGAAACCCTTTAAGTACCCGACTCTGGAAACTCTGTATAGCAAGCAGACATGCTGACCATTGAGAGGGTATGAATCATAAGATGTACAGGACAGAAACATATACAAACTGATACCTTCATGAGGAAGTCAAACATCGTCGAATATAGAAGACAATTATAAATAATATTTTGGAGATAAGGGCAAAGCAAATATGTGAGCCAGTTTACTCACAGAAAGACCCCACTTGCCTACAACAGGCTTGTGAGACATTTTAATTCTCTAATGCGGATGCGAATAGAACATCAAGTTAAAAACGAAATAATTTGCTGATTAATGAGAAATATTCACAATGGAGGAAAGTTTTTTATGGCCCTTTATAAACGAGATTGGTAATCGGATTGGAAAATTTTTGCCAACTATTGAATAAAAAGATGTTTAATCCCACAGCCGCGCGGAAGTAGCCGAGCGGTCTGGAGCGGCACGTTGCGGATCGCACAGCCTCCCGCGTCGAAGGTTCGAATCCTCCCTCGGGCATGGATGTTTGTGTTTAGTATAAGTTAGTTCATAAGTAGTTTGTAAGTTTAGGGACTGATGACCGCGCGCAGTTGCTCTCCGTCGGGGGTTCGAGTCCCCTCTCGGTCATGGGTGTGTGTGTTGTCCTTAGGTTCTTGTAAGCTACGAACTGATGACCACGCAGTTTGTTCCGATAGATTTACAAACATTTGAACGTTTTGACTGATGACCCCACAGTTAAGTCCCATAAGATTTACAAACATTTGAATTTAATCCCATAAATGAAACATATGAATTACATCAATCTGCAAAATATGCACGTCATTTAAAGTCAACAGCTGGTGTTTATGAAATCTATAGAATTATGTGCAGATGTATAAAAAGCATCAAGAACAAGGTATTCAAATACGAGAGGAACTGTCACTTCAGACAAAGAGATAAGTTGATCGTAGGAGAACATGCTGTAGTGTACGTAGAACATGAAATATAGAACGAACATAATATTAAAAAAATATTTCTAATGAACTATAATGGAGAGAGCTATGACGTTTGTTGCAAATGAGAGCTTAACTACCGATTTTTTAACGAATGTACTCGTCCATGTCCTTTGAAACCATTTAATTTCATCTTTCCCTGTCTAGGTACAGATAGCGTAATTGAAGAGTGCTGCTGTCACAATGACGTCTTGGGTGAAACCTCCCCGGTCAGATGTATCGGTAGAGCAGATCACGGCCACCGCGTTCATGAGACATAATACCTCTTACCTTACCTCGTGTGGTCACGTTGAAGTAATCATTTCACCATTTCCTGGTGAGCAAACACTTAGCCGTGCGAAAATGCCCGACTGATCTAAGGCGCCATATCACGCATTGCGCGACCGCTCCCACCGGAGGTTCGAGTCCTCCCTCGAAGAATGGTCGTGTGTTGTCCTCAGTGTAAGGTAAAGTTAGTTTAAGTAGTGTGTAAGTCTATAGATCGATGACCTTAGAAGTTTAGGCCGGCCGCAGTGGCCGAGCGGTCTGCGGCGCGCCAATCACAGTCTGCACGCCGCTGCAGTCGAGAGTTCGAATCCTCCCTCGGGCATGGATGTATGTGTCGTCTTTAGTATAAGGTAGTTCATAAGTAGTTTGTAAGTTTAGGGACTGGTGACTCCGCAGTTACGTCCCTTAAGCTTGACAAACATTTGAACATTTTTAGAAGTTTGATTCCTGTGTTACACAAACTTTGATCTTTGCAAACACTTACGACTCTGATACGAGGTATTGTATACGCGTTGACGGAAGAAGGAAGGAAGGAAGGAAGGTTAGCGCTTAACGTCTCATGGACAAAGTGGTCATTAGGGACGCAGCTCAGACTCGGATTTTGTGGTAAGGGTGCGGAATTAAATCGGCCGTGCCTTTTGAAAGGAACCATCCCAGCATTTACCTGGAATGATTTAGGGAAATTACAGAAAAACTACATCTAGACGTCCGAATGAGGATTTGAATCACCATCCTCCCGAATGCGAATCCAGTGTGTTAGCACTGCGCTACCGCACTCCGTCTGTCACAAAAGAGATGCTGGAAAAGACCTGAAGAAGAATTGAGCATCGCCTTGATGTCCTACTGAAAAATCGGATCAAATATGAAAGTGTACCCATAAAAAAGAATTTTACGATTTAATCTACCATTTGCAATAAACAGCGAAGCTGTAACTGGCGTAATTCGTTGGAAATAATATTTTATAATTCTCATCTATTGCTTGAATTGGAACTATGGTTTATTTGTGCTTTTTATTGGAGACAATAGCAATTTCTAAGCACCGTGATAGATTGGTCGATATGAGCGGAATACATTTGCTACCATTAAATGCTTGTAGTAAGATTGGCTTCGAGAATTATTCGCAGGAGCTCATCAATGTTGGCGCCACGTAAGGCAAAGTCAATATAGAAGTTGTTCTTCCGCACCCTACCACTGTATCGCGGCACATTAAAGAAAAGCCGACAAAATACGGGTGGCAATGGTGCCCAAGTTAATATGTGCTTTAAATAACAAAATGTGCTCTTTAGACGCTGATCTGTGGTCTGATAACTACAAGGAGATACGTTTGCACATAACGCACGATTAGACTACTGTATTACCGTTTGTATACAAAAAAAAAAAAAAAAAAAAAAAAAAAAAAAAAAAAAAAAAAAAAAAAAACCTTGTCTTTCTACATGGATGAAGATTAGTTCTTTTTGGTGATGATACAAGTATAGTATTCACATCCAAAAAACGAGAACTAACTGATGTAACCGTAAATAACATCTTTCACAAAATTATTAAGTGGTTATAAGGAAACGGACTCTCATTAACTTTTGCTAAAACACAGCATATACAGTTCCGTACAGTAAATGGCACAACTCCAGTAATAAACATACACTTTGAACAGAAGTCTGTAGCTAAGATTTTTCAAAATTATTCGTTCGTTTTGAAGGGAAACCAGAGTTTTTCAAAATTTTTAGATGTGTGAATTAATGAGAAATTAAACTTGAATCAACACATTGATTGTCTGCTAAAACGTTTGGGTTCAGCTACTTTATCTATTAGGGTTTTTGCAAATTTTGGCGATAAGAATCTCAGTAAAACAGTTTACTACGCCTATTTTCATTTACTACTTTCATATGGCATCGTATTCTGAGGTAATTCACCATTGAATAAACAAGTATTCATTGCACAAAATCGTGTAATCAGAATAATTGCTGGAGCGCACCCAAGATCGTTCTGGAGACACCTGTTTAAGGATTTAAATATCCTCACATTTACTTCAGAGTATATATATGCACTTATGAAATTTGTTGTTAATTATCCAACCCGGTTCACACAAATGTTCACATGTTTGTAAATCTATCAGACTAAACTACTTGGTTATTAGTGCGTAGCTTGCAAACAATTTAAACTAAGGTAAACTAACATAAGGACAACACAGACAGCCTGAGAGGGGATCCGAACCCCAAATGGGAACGGCCGTGCGCATCCCGCATGTCTAATCTGTCACAGCAAACCCAGTGTAACTCAGCTAAGTAAAGTGTGCATAGGTATAACACTAGGAGAAAGGATAATATTACTATGCAGGGTAAAATCTAGCTTTGGCACAGAAAGGGGTGAATTATATTGCCACAAAAGTCTTCGGTCACCTACCAAACAGCATCAAAATCTGACAGATAGCTAACTAGCATTTAAAAATTTATTAAAAGAATAATTGAATGACAACTCTTAATCAATGGATGAATTTTTAGATATAAAGTAGTAAAACTAAATTAAAAAAAATTAAAAAAATTAAAGAAAATAAAATAAAAAGAAAAGGAAAAATAATACAAAATATATTTGTGTCATATAACATTTTGTGTAATGTAATATCTTTTACAGACACCTTTTATTACACTGCCACGTTACACATAATAACGAAGGGTTGTATTTGTGATCTATGGTACAAGTATTAATCTAAGCAGTCTGACAAAGTGCAGCTGGCTGGCGCTGAGTGCGCCGGTTACTGGCGACCGGCCGAGCGTTCGGCGCGCTCGGCCGAGCGCTGGCGATCGGTTGCCCGCAACCGGTAGAAGAGGACGCTCGGCCGCATACTCCCGAGAGTCAGAGGGGCGAGCGGGACTCGCCGGTAAAAGTCGGACATAATGCAGACCTCTAATAGGCACTAGGACTCATCAGTAGGCAGGCCTCTCTCTAGTTCAACTATGTATCAGCATTCTGCAGTAATGAACTTTGTAAAAGTTAAGTATTGGAACGTTTCTATGAAATATATTATATATATATATATATATATATATATATATATATATATATATATATATATATATATATATATCGTTCTAATTTACTCTAGTGTTTCTAGTTTCTGCTGTCCCACTGGCTGGTCACCTTCGTACCTGCACACGCGTGCATCCTTTATTCCTATGTCGGTCTCTTTCTACTCGGCCACCGACACCTACGACAACCGGCAGAAACGAGCCACAAAAGTGGCGACGAGGCTGGGACACAAAACAAACAATTCAAAGTTACGTCATTGACATACTACCAATACATCAAACGACTGACTACAACAGACCTACTGTTATGTTCAAATGTTTTTAAGCTTAAAAGTCGACCACTGTGCGTAACAAGAGCCTTGTTTATTACTAAAATTAGTAAATAAGGTCGGTGTGAACTACCGGTTACTCCCTGCTATAAAACCTTGTTCCCTGGCCCAACTGCAAACTGACTCGTTTCAAATTACTTCAACAACAGGAAGTTAATACTACAGTGGTCAATATACATAGCAGCTTACACGTTATTACAAACAGACATTAATAAGCAAGTCACCACAATTAAAGTTATCTTAAAAAGGTGGCTGAGAAAACGTTTATGGCGCAACGGCACTTACACATAAAAATAATAATTGCATCTGAACTTATTTTCAGCACTTGTGAAGAAGAATATTGGATAAAAGAGGGAAGGTGCTCTAAAACTACAATTTATAGGCAAGTTACGGATTATGCTGAACATAAACTTGTTTATTCAGATAGAAAACAAGCAAAATTGGGAACCAATTTCGTTAACACAATACAAATGCATCTCTTAAATGGATTATTGCGGACGGTGCCCAGCCTAAATTATACATGATTTAACGCTATTGGGGGAAGGATTCACAAACAACACTCATTCTCTCTCACACACGCAATGCCACAGCGAAACTCACCAAAATCAGCGTGCTGAGACGAGGTGGAAGCAGGCGCCGCTATCGTAGGCGAAATTCAGCAAATCGGTGGTAGCACAAAAAACAATATGCAAAAACATATTGAAGCTGGTTCTAGTCTGTCGTGCCAGTTTTGGGATGTTACGTGTGTGTATAGCAAGTTAAATTACATCTGAATTGGACCGCGAGCAAACACTCTAACGGCGACACACGGCTACGTTACATGAACGCACTCCACTGAAGGTGAAGTGGTTGAAATCGGATTCATTATACAAAATCACGGTGAATTCTTAAGTTGCAGTCTGTTAGAAATCGATATAGGTACTGGTTTTATAAGGGAACTGGCGTGAACTCAGGCGACTAGCTGCATACCCCGGAAGTCGGAACTCAGACCCACGTGCTTCCGAAAATCGATAAAATTGAATAAATTCAGTTTCCGAAAAATAAAGAGAATTAACTACAGCATGCAAACCATAGAAATGCTTAGAATAATATAAGGAAGCGAATGAAATACAGCTACACGCGATAGGGAGCGATTACAGAGACGGATGAAATCCACTCTCAGGAAAACCGCAAAGAATGAAATAATTACAAAGTCGGAAAAATAAAAATAAGAATTACGGCATGCAACCCATAGAAATGTTTAGAATTACACAAAGAAGCTATAGGAGGAGGTTGTACAAGGCTCAGAGAGGATTACTGACAAAGACAGAGTGCGTACTAGAAGTGGGAGAAGAACAGGAATATTAAAATAGGCGGGAAGAGAAGATCGCGAAATATTAGTGGAAATCAGAAGGATACCCGCATAGTTACTTGCCTGATGGGCATGGAACAAACAAGAGTGGAAGCTGAAGGCTTTGTTCTGTGAACCAACCACGTGGAACACATATCACTTACGGAAGGAAACGATGAGAAGAATTTTACATGCACTGTATAAAATGAACAATCACCTATTAGAAATCGGGCCCCACAAAGCTAGAAAGTATTTACACGAGTTCGTTCACCGCCACATGATACAATTGGTTTTAACATACCAAGCCGTTATCAAACTGCAACTAGAATCACACACACCGCATTTATCTATTGGAAATCCCTGAATTGAAAAATGACAACACATTTCCACACACGATCGGAGAAAATATACACAAAAAAAAAAAAAAAAAAATAAAAAATAAAAAAAAATCTAAGTTAAACGTGTTAGTCAATGAAACGCTACCATCTCCAGAAACAAGAGCAGAACCAACCTTACCTCACCAGACGCCCAGGACCGAATGATCAGCCGCGCGGCCACCGGGGCGCGGGAAGCCTCCGGAAGCTGGAAAATCCACGACAACAGTGGTGGTGGGGGACCGAGAGACTCGCCAACCAACTCGCAACCAAAGGGTGTGAAAACCTCTTTGGTAGTATCAGCAGCTATCGATACTGAGCCAGAGAGAAAGATGCAAAGCGAGCAGTCACTCCCCACATTCAAACAGCCATAGATTCACGCACACACGTAAAGGTAAAACAACTGCACATTCTCACAGGGACAGTGGCGTAGCGGAGAAGCCGTACTTATGGCATATTAATTAATATAATAATAAATTATTAACATAACAAAACAAGAAAAACCTCGCAATATTAACTGATATTCTAATACATGAAATAAAAGTATTATTCCTCAAGACTTGAAAAGGGTTGGGTTCAAGTTTTAACAAAATGATAATCTAGCGACATTAAAAAAATTATAACTATACAAAAATATATGGAAGACGACAGACGGTCGGTTTTCAAGCTTAAGGAACTTAACTGCGGGATCATCAGTCCCTAAACTTACAAACTACTTATGAATTAGCTTATACTAAAGACAGCACAAACACCAATGCCTGAGGGGGGGATTCCAACCCCAGACCGCAGCGACCGTGTAGACCGCAACTGTCACGCCACAGACCGCTCGGCCTCCTCGGCCGGCTGGTAGTCAGAATTGGAACCATAATAGTAATAATGGTAATTATGGAAACCATAGTAATAATGGTAACTTCCGGAATCAACACAATAACAATGGTAATCAGGGGAATAAATTTTATAAACGTCAAGGCAGTGGGAACTATCAGGTGAGAAATCATGGAAGGGGGCATAGTGATATGCGGTCGGGAAACTAAGACACACCGCGCCTCATGTGCGGGGATGGCCAAACAGATAGATAGAACACCGTACTGTGATAATTTTGGGGGAAATAGATGTGATAAGGGCAGAAGGAACTTGTGGAAATATGTATGATAGATAAATCTGTAAAAGTTGGTAATTTAAAACAGTGTGGCCGTCAGAGAAATCAAAATTATTTTGGGCAATCAGATGAAGATATGGGTTTACAAAAGCTATTTTGTGAAGAGAGAATAAGTGATGGAGTGAATGAATGTATGCTAAATAGTTCTAAGTCTAAGAAAGGGTATGAGGAAAATTTGACTTTGGTGAAAATGAAGTATGCAGAAAATTCCGAGAAGTTATTGACCAGTACCGATAAATGCAACTACGTGTGTACTAAATTTTGTGAATTTGAAGCCGTGGATATAAGTGGTGAATTTTGTGAAGGCATCGTAGCTAAGGGCACGCTAGCTGGTAACAATTTAAGTGGTAAATCGGCGGATGATAGGGAAAACGGCGTAGCATTAGTCTCGTTGGCTGGTGATGAGTTAAGGATGTAGCATGATAGGTGATTTAGTGTTGAAGGGAAATGAAATAAGTGAGACATGTGATCCAATAGCTCTTGTTGCGATTATGAATTATGAATGGAATGTGATGAATGAAAGTGTTGATTCTACGTTAAAGAAACCATTATCTGCAATGGAGGAAGGAAAGTTTAATATTAGTAAAACATATAATATTTTAGAGAACATTTGATGTGGGTTACAGATGCAGTTATGAAACTGATATTGTCAGATAACGAGTGTACTAAAGATTTAAATGAGGAGCGATGCAGAAGAAAAACATAGTGATTGTTTGGAAATAGATTTTAATAACTCTATGTTCAATGATAAATCGGCGGAGATAAATGATATATGTAATAAGGTTTTAAGTGCATTGGCTGACGTCGATAATGTTATTTGTGATTGTGAGGTATTTGGTAAGAACGATGATGAATGTGGGGAAGATATTGTATGTTCTGAAAATAATTTTATGAATGAAGCAGATATATTCATGAAAGCAATTTTGAGATCGACAAGGACAGAGATGCAGACGAGTTAAATGCATATAATTTGTGGGATCAATTTACGAAAGGAAGAGAAAGTGGCAGCGTTATTAATGACAATTATGGTGAGTTAATGTGCATGTTGGAGAAAGGAGGTTAAGTAGGGCTCCTCTACATTCAAACCAACATGCATATCAACCAGGTAAATCATGTGAGACAGCTCTCCACCAACTTGTTGTGAAGGTGGAGGAAGCACTACACTTTCAGGAAATAGCCCTCTGTATCTTCCTGGACATTGAGGGGGCTTTTAGCAACACGACCTTCGATTCCATGGTTAGGGCAGCAGAGGAGCATGACCTAGGGACCACTATATGTAGGTGGACTAGGGCCATGCTCAGTGGAAGAAAGGTAGAGGCTACCATGATGAATGAAAAAATGGTAATCAACACCACTAGGGGTTGCCCGCAAGGAGGAGTTCTTTCTCCTTTATTGTGGAATCTAGTGGTGAAAGGTAGAGGCTACCATGATGAATGAAAAAATGGTAATCAACACCACTAGCGGTTGCCCGCAAGGAGGAGTTCTTTCCCCTTTATTGTGGAGTCTAGTGGTGAATGATCTCATTGGAGAATTAAACTCTAGGCAGTACTTTTGCCAAGGATACGCAGATGATCTTGTCATAGTAATACTTGGCAAATTTGCTGACACAGTGAAGAATATGGCACAAGGTGCTTTGGACATTGTGCAAGACTGGTGCAGAAAACAGGATCTGGAGGTTAGTCCTAAGAAGACTGTTGTTGTACCATTCACAAGGAAACATATCCAACACTCAAGTTGGAATCTAAAGCTTTTCAATGAAGCACTACCTGTGAAGGGGACAGTGAAATATCTAGGGGTTACCCTAGATGAGAAACTGACATGGACCCCTCACATTAGGAATATTTGCTGCAAGGCAAAAGGTACTTTAGTAAGTACCAGGAGAGCTTGTGGCAAAAATTGGGGCCTGAGCCCCAAGGGTATGCACTGGATATACACCACAGTGATTAGACCCAGGATCACCTATGGGGCGGTCGTGTGGTGGAAGAAGGTAGAACAGCAGGTTGCTGCTAAGGAGCTTGGTAAGGTGCAGAGACTAGCCTGCTTAACCATAACAGGCGGAATTAGCAGCACACCAACTGCTGGGCTGGAAACCATGCTGGATATGCCCCCCATTACACCTTTGGGTCAAGATGGAGGCAGCAGCTGGTGCATACAGGCTCAAAACTGGTAACAACTGGAACTCTTTGGGATATCCAGAATCACACACTAAAATAGTGAGTGAGGTAAATATAGGAAACGTTGGGGAAATGTCAGCCGACTATATTATAACCCCATAGTGCTTCAACAAGCCTTTCAGTATAACAATTGGCAGTTGGGAGCAGTAGGAGACAATAGTTCGACACCGTACGGGGGATGTTGTCTGGTTCACTGACGGGTCGAAATCAGATCAAGGCGTTGGGGCCGGGGTATACGGGGTGCAGCCAAGACTGGAGGGCTTCATCTCTCTAGGGAAACTGGACTCAGTATTCCAGGCCGAAATCACTGCCATCAGGGCATGTGTGGAGGAGAATCTGCGTAGGTGCTACAAAGATCGTAGCATCTACATCTATTCAGACAGCCAGACAGCCCTGAGATCACTAGCAGCTCCTGCAACAAGGTCTAAAATTGTTGCAGAATGTCACAGGGCTCTGGTGGAGCTAGGGGAAAGCAATAGAGTAAACGTATTGTGGGTCCCTGGCCACTCGGGGATCAGTGGCAACGAACATGCCTACAGATTAGCCAGGATGGGGGCAGAGTCTCCATTTACTGGACCGGAACCTGTCCTGACAATCACCAAGGCAATGATTAAATTGGAGCTACGTAACTGGCTCAGAAGACAGCACGTAGAATATTGGACCAAAGTCCATCAACAAAAACATGGCAAGGTAATGATGCCAAAGTCATGTTTTAAAAGAAGCTCTGCAATCCTGGGCCTGAACAGGAGAGAGATTAGACTCATGGTTGGATTGCTGACAGGCTATGGGAATTTCAAAAAACACCTACATACAATGGGAATAACAGAAGAGGACCCTAAATGTAGGATCTGTGATGACAGTGATGAAACTGCATCACATCTAATCTTCGAATGCATTGCATTGGAGAGTAAAAGACACAGAATATTTGGGACAACCAGACCCGAAGAAATTGTGTCTAATAAAGAACTGGTAAAGGGACTCCTTGCACTGTTCAAGGGCAGTGGTTGGCTTTACTAGATATACAGGGAGCGATACCGCACAATAATCTTAGTTTCGGTGCGGGCAGTGGCGGGTTCGACCAAGACTGTTTTGGCTTCCCTGGAAAAATCAAATCAAATCAAATCAATGGTGAGTTAGGAGAAGGGGTAAACGTTCATTGGTTTGGCAATAGTGAACTCGAATTTTCTGTTACTGACTGGCGGTGGTATTGGAAGATTTTAAAGTCAATATAACCGCACTTATGGGTTAAAGAAAAGTTTAAAATAGCAAGGGAACTTGAAAGAATAAAGGGTGAAAATGGAGCATACTGGGTATTTAAGGAATTATTTTATGGGTACGATGAAATCGAAGAGAGTGCTAAATCTTTGTGTTCTATTGATATGGAAGAAAAAAGGAGAAAAATTGAGAATTTTTTATATAGGGAAGAACAGATTGTTGTACAGCCAATAGTTGAGATAGATGTCGGAAAAGTAACAGTAAATGCACTTCTGGATTCGGGAGGTAACATATCAGCTAAGTCAGAAAGTTTTCTGGCCAGAATAAAGAACAAACAGTTAGCTACATTCCCAGTAAATAGCTGAACAATTAAGACAGCTACAGGGGGGGGGGGGAATTAGCCCATCAGGCAGGAGATGAGTTTTGAATTTAAATGTTGTGGATGCGAATTTAATATCAGAATGCTTTTTGATAAGTGGGTTGGTGATAGATGTTATATTAGGTACATATTTTGTATGTAAACATCTCTCAACTATGTAAAAAGGTATCTCAAGTTTGAAGTAGAAGGAATAAGACGAAAGGTAAAATTCAAGCACTTATTAACGGGGGAGCAATGTGTTGCCCATATTGTAATGACTGGGGTTAAGAAGAAGAAGTGAAATCTCTGCTATGGATGCTTATTTCAGTGTATTTATGTTTTCTGTATTCGAATTTTGTGGGATATTTGTGTGTTTATTATACGTTTTCTAAAAAAAAAGTTGCTATACTGAGGAGAACAAAAAGTAATTGTGTGGGCACATTTTGGTGCGTGGAAGTCGGCAGTTTGATCGGATAATGTTGAGGATACCTATTTATTAAATGTTTCTATAATTTGTGGTTTAATAATATGAGGATAGTTGCCAGAATTGTGTTATTATTTTGAAGAGTGTTGTCGCACAAATTTTGGTGCGAGGAGGTCGGCTTAATTTCTCAGTAAAAAAGATGTGATAATTTGAGGATTGCAGCGCATTGAAAATTATAAGAAGGATCTTAATGAAACGAATGGTTTATATATGGGTTGATATGGAAATTTAATTTGTGTTTAATATTTGGGGATTAAAATGTTTTGTAATTAGGGTATAATTTAACAGGGAACGATATTCAAAGGAAGTAATGGTTAGTTGCTTTGAGTTTCCTTTTAAACTTCATCAGTAGGCAATGGGGGAGACTCAAAATTTCAAACGTTTGTTAAGCTTATGGGACTTAACTACGGGGTCATCAGTCCCTAAACTTACAAACTACTTATCAACTACCTTATACTAAAGACGACACAAACATAAATGCCCGAGGGGGGGATTCGAACCCCCGACCGTAGTGGCCGTGCAGACCGTGACTGGAGCGCCTCAGTCCCCTCGGCCACCGCGGTCGGCTGGGGGAGACTAGTGTCGCAAAAACAAAAATTACTGTAGTGTGGGCATGTTTTCTTGTAGGAACATGGACAGACTGGTGGTAAAAGCAAGAATATTTTGTATGTTGATATTTTATTGCATTGCTGTTGGAGAGTGTGTATCGATTCCACTGGGGGAAGGCGTTCAAAGCTGGAACCTTGGGGATTCGGTTGGGTTTATATATATTGGCAACTATACCGTAGTCGAATTTCGACAAGTCTCCTCATTTCGTCCGAGGGAATCGGCTACAGAGTCACACATATTCCGACAAGGTACGACACTGGCGGAGAGTTGGTACTGTGCAGCGGACGGTTGAACCAGATCGTCGGAACGATGAGGCGCAAGGGCGCGTTAAAGTGATATATGGAGTGAAATTAGTGTGCTACGCACCAAGGGAACATTTAATTCCCTGGGCATTTAATTAATATGCCATAAGATTTATAATTTACGTTACTTTAGATTTACATCTTATACATGACGCGCAAATGGTACGCTGATTCATACACCACTACAGTTTTATACCCTTTGTTCTGGCACAGTAGTTGTTAATAATTTTAATGCTTCTATTAATGTAAGAGAAAATGGTCAAAAATTTTTGGTGCTATTTGACATGATAATTTCGCAGGCAAATGTATCATATCAAGTGGAGGTGTGTGACATACAGGGGGAAGCTGATTGTTTCCATGTGATTGGCGGGTTTTGTCAGGCTGTTCGGTTCCCAAGCTGGCCGGCTAACAGTGTGGATCTAGTGAATGGAATACGGGTAGCCGGCCGCGGTGGCCGAGGAGACTGAGGCGCTCCAGTCACGGTCTGCACGGCCACTACGGTCGGGGGTTCGAATCCCCCCTCGGGCATGGATATTTGTGCCGTCTTTAGTATAAGGTAGTTGATAAGTAGTTTGTAAGTTTAGGGATTGATGACCACGTAGTTAAGTCCCATAAGCTTAACAAACATTTGAACATTTTGAATACGGGTAGTTAGAATTTTCCTAATCTGCTCGGAAACAGGAAACGGCGGCTTGGCTGCGCGAGGGCGGCTCTCCCAGATAGCACCTGAAATACAATATAGCCACACACATTACTCGAAAAATCCATGTAAAATCAGGGAATGATCATACGACAAATATAATTATATGAATGGATTCAGGACACTTGGGAGAATCAAGCGCCGTAATTACAATTACAATATCCCTTACAGATAAAAAGCCGATAAATTTCAGTGCTTATATTTACAATTATTGATACGTAGTGTTTATCAGTAACATTTTAAGATGCAAATGGGCAGCATTGCACCACGCTACCTGTCTTAAAATACGCACCACGTTATTTCCGTTTTCTTTCAATAAACTTTGTTTCACTCTCTTGTTCAGCTTTTCGTTGAGGCAGTAACAATCTTGTGTCATAACAAAGATTCCACCACAGAAACACAAAACATTAACCGAGCAAAGCGCATTACTTTTATATATGTATTTTATTATATTTAATATTATTCTTAGTAACGTTCGTTTTATGTTGTAGACTGCCACTTAAATATTTCGTGACCGACTAAAAATAGTAGATATGCAGCAGATAATTTCTACATAAACAATTATATGTATTAATTGAGGACAATAACTGAATATATTTGCATAAAAAGCCATGATAAATTAAATATTAATTGTGTAACTATATTTCGACGGTGGCAGTATATTTGAACAGTGAGACTCCACGCTTAATTACAAAGAGCAAAGAGCTTCGGTATCAACCGATTTTAGTATTGTTAAATATGTATTTGTTTGTTAAATGCAAACAACGTTTGTAGGGAGGTGATCAAAGCATTTAATTCTGTGATATTCAAATCTATAATATTGTTGAAGGGAAATTGTATTTTAAAGACGAGGCGTTAGGATGCGCGGAAGGAAACAATTTTGAGAGCAGGTAGAGCACGCTTTCGAACGCTTGGGAAGGGACTCGTAACTTGGAGGTGGTGGTGAAAGGTTGTGACGCTGGGGAGTCTGAAGCCGCGTAACGAACTTGTGATTTGAAGAGATAGGCGTGTGTGGACTTAGGAAATTTACGGGACTGTGACTGCAGAACTTAGTCTCTGCTTGAAAAGTGATATACTATGCACGGTAGTAGGGATGTGGAACTGTAACCATTCAGCAATCGTGTACTCGTGTGATGACAAATTGTGTTTTATAACAAATCCTGTAATTAATCGCGGATTAATTTGGAACTGCAATGTTCGATGGACTTCTCTAATTTACGAGTGATAATTTGGAACTTTTACTCTCGAGTGCGTGTGATACTTATTGTGCCTCTCATGAACAATAGTTGGGAAAATATTCAGTTATTTACCTATATATAAAGTAGGACCACCTCCGCATTTTCATGTCCAAAAAGAGTAAAAAAGAATTACTTCGTGAGTGAATCACTTCCTTATCTTAGAATCCATTTTGTTGGTCATTCAGAACTTTAATTTATGTTTCTTTAAATATATATTCGCTCTTCATATGCAGACTGATAGACTGACTAAACTACAGATTAATTATTGTTCTCGTTTAAACAGATTGGGTAGCTGTTTAAGGCATAGAAGCTGACATACATAACTCACCCCTATAAACAGAGACAACGAGACAAAACTTTTACCTGAGTTATGTATTGCCCAATTCTTATTGGTGAGTATCGATAGGAACATCGCAATTTGTTCCCACATTCGCTCGTTTTGTGCGGCGATGGAGTCATATACATCATGGACAGAACATTACATTTAGTTTCCATTTTACAGACGATCCACGCTAACCATGTTATTGCCTGTTTTAACGAAGCTGCTATATTCACACGGCGCCACATCATTTAAGTGCGAGCACCGAAACTGTACACATTTGAACCAGCTGATAGTGTACAGCCTAAAATTGTTTACCGAGCGCTGGTCATCCTCTTTGCAGCATTTAAATGTAATTTATGCACTCTCATACGACACACATTGCTGGCTTGTTATTGACGCTGATTGACAGTGGTACACATATACAAATAACACAATAAAAATACTTTGGACCTGTAACGTAAAAAAACATACTAAATAAAATACACTCTTACTCTCTAAAGAATCTACGGTTGGAAACATGGTGCACACCACGTGACTTGCATGTCCTGATGGTTTCAAGGTCCATCGCATTGTCATGGATGAGCCGCCTTATGTGCAAGGAACCAATGAAAACCGGAAAAGCCGCGGTAGAGTAGCCGAGCGGTCTAAAGCGTCTCGCTGCGGAGCGCGCGGTTGCTCGCCGTGGAGGTTAGAGTCTCCCCTGGGGCATGGGTGTGTGTGTTTGTCCTTAGGTTAGTTTACCTAGGTTTAAGTAGTTTGTAAGCTACGGACTGATGACCACGCAGTTTGGTCCGATAGATTTAAAAACATTTTTTGAAAACCGGAAAGAATTTCCAAGTCAAAGTAAGATGTTCAAATGTTTGTAGAGCTTATGGGACTTAACTACGGGGTCATCAGTCCCTAAACTTACAAACTACTTATGAACTAGCTACTACTAAGGACGGCACAAATATCCATGCCCGAGTAGGGATTCGAACCCCCGACCGCAGGGGCCGTGCAGACCATGACTGGAGCGCCTCAGTCCCCTCGGCCACCGCGGCCGGCTCAAAGTAAGACGCTTTCTAGATAAGCGACGGGAAGTTGCGTACAACTCGACATTTCCTATCATACAGGCGTCTTTTCTCGGCGGCTTGCCTGATATTTGCAGTGGCACGATTGACAATCTCACTGTGCCTTAATCTGACCGGTAGGTCAAGAGGTACTATCTCCCTCACCTTGTCCTCTGGCCACTCATTTTTCAAAACGACCCTTGGTGTCATCGAGATGGAATCAGTTGGCAGCTCGTTAATCATGTGCTGGGACCTGCGAGCGTGAAGATTGGGGTGAGAGTTTAAAATAGGGAAAGTTTAATTTTCAAAACTCACAACCACCAGCTGCGAACCAAATTCCTAAACATGCAAAAACACTGGAACTGTGATTGCGAATGTTTGACTCGATTTCTAGGGCCTGATATCACACGTTCGCAGCTTTCCTTCCCTGCATATGATTAACAAGACAAATTCATAATAAAATCAAGTTCATGAGAGAAAAGGGTGTACTAACTACTAATTTTGAAAACACGTGAAAGTTCACTTTATGTTGTTTATTTCACAATATTTGAACCCTGTTGCTGATATGTCTGTATGTCGACACATTTACCAAATAAAGTTATAGCTCATGAGCCCCCAGACAAAATTAATATTTGTCGCGAATTGTTTTCACACCACGTGGCTGTCTCAAACACCGTTTATGTTCATGCCTATGCGACGACACGTTTTACATTAGCAAATCACAGTCACTTTAATTCAATGCGATGCACACCTTGTTCCACCGGCTAAATATTCACAAACACACAGTAGCACTCGATTTAACTTGGTACAGTCTACGACGAGCAACCACACGTGGCGATTGCCACACACAAATCTCAAGTCACCACCTCGAGATCCACATGCCGACTGATGCAGAGCGACGCCGCCCAGCCGCTTACCACGTGCTCCGGAGTCCTCACTTCCTGCCCTCGCCAAAAGCTCAACTGCCGGGGTTTTTTCCCCTACGTCATCAACTTCCGCATGTGAGCTGTTCTAACCGACTTCCAACGTACATTGCTCAGCCAATACATTTCTAAAACTTTACTTAAAATCAAAATAATTACACTACACATTAAATAAATTGTCTTCTTAGGTTTTTATATTGGTATAAACATACTTTGTACTATTTATCATAATCGTGCAATTTCTTATGTCACAGATAAGTGATTTAACTGAAAACTTCAAGATAAAATACACAAGATTAATTGAAAATAAAATGAGAAATTGTTAATATATTATTTTTATAAACAAACATTGCCATGCTGGTTGTGTAACTGTCTTGCATTTATTGATAATTTATTACTTTTCATTGTCAATTAAACATATTACGTCAGATGTGACTATATTAGCTAATGTATTGTTTATTTGTCAACAGGCTATTTTGTAATGAGGGCCTTAAACGTTCCTAACTGCATCGTATTACTTCAAATGCCAGTAGTATTGCAATATTTGTGCACTGCACTGTGCCTGGCACTCGCCATTGTCCCTCTCTCCCCTCACCGGAAACGAACTGGAAAATCCTATGCTGGAACAAGCCACCAACGTCGGCCTGCTCGCTGGCCTCCCGTCAGTTACAAGCACACAGCAAATCTCAACGTGGAGAATTTCTACCTTTGGCCTAACTATAAATGTTGTCACCCAATTGCGTACATACATTGCTACTATAATTAATAAGATTAAAATTGTGTAACATTTAGTGCATTGGCATGGTCAATGTTTGCAGTGAACTTCATACTGTTTAATTATCCAATGCTATTAATTACCAGTATTTCTATTGGGCTGTAATCTCACAGACCCCTGTATATACAGATCCCAGGCGCGGTGACGTCGGTGGCAGTACAAGTGACACAATTTCCCCATCTCGTTCATAACACGTTCACACGAGTTCGACTCTGGGTGATAAACGGAAATTAAATAGGACTGATGCGTCTCCGCTGGAGCGTCCTCTTCCAGACAGGAGAGCGAAACTGAGGTCCAATGTCAGACAAGACCTCGACGTACCCAACTTGGGTCAGGAAGTCTTTCACAAAAGCTTGTGATACAGACTTGCGCGTAACTCTTTTCAAAAGGGTCAGCGTTATATATTTCGAGGTCAACTCGATAGCAACGAAAATGTAACTGTGTTCCCCAACTTTCCGTGGGAGGGGACCAAATAAGACCACATCAGCAATTTCTCGTAAATAAGAAGGGATTATGGGAGACAAAGGAGTATGGTAAGACACTGAGGGGTTTTGCCTTCTGGCAGGCTACACAAATGGCAAGCACTTTCTGGATCCTCTTTTCCATGTTCAGAAAGTAACAGGTATCACGGAGCTGGTTGAAACATTAACGTGACCCATAGTGCGCGTAGCTCAGGTGCGTGTACCAAATGAGTTTGTTCACCAACTCATCCGGCACACACACAACCCAGTTGGACTTCCCGGGGTCGCAACGACGGAACAAGAAATTATTCCTAATGGACAGATTGTTGATGTCATGTCATAAAGCCTTCACGTCTTTCAGAATTGGATCTTTGTCTTGTTCCCGCGCTATGTCATGGTGGGAAGCGGAAATAAAATTTTCGAACGCTACACCACGTAAATAGAGAATGGTGTAATTATTTTCATTAAGCTCATCATTTGTTCTCTGAGTCAAACCAACCAGGCAACGAGAAAGAGCGTCAGCCACTACATTCTCTTTTCTGGGAGTATGCACGATCGTGAAACAAAATTCCTGGATATAAAGTGCCCACCTGGCCAACCGACCATGCATCAATTTTGTTGACATAAGGTATTGCAGAGCACGGTGATCAGTATATACTTTAGTCGTACGGCCGAAAAGAAATCCACGAAATTTCGTGAAACCAAACACGACCGCTAGGCGTTCCAGCTCCATCACTGAGTAATTCCTCTCGTTTTTTGTGAGAACGCGGGACGCAAAGGCAATCATTATTCCCTGCACAACCCCATCTTCCTCGATCTCTTGGAACAGTTCCGTGGCAATCTCTGTCTTCGAACTGTCTGTAATAAGACAGAAGTCTTTAGAGGGATCAGGGTGTGCAACCAGTGGTGCGGCCAGAAGGGCCCGCTTTAAACTATCAAACTCAGATTGCGCAACCGCGTCCCACTTCCAAGTCTTATTTTTACTCGTGAGTGAGCAGAGGGTAGGTGTAGCTTTGATATGGAGAGGCACGAATTTTTTATAGAAATTCATCAGGTCGAGAAAGGCACACACTTGTTTCTTTGTTGTCGGAAAGTCTCTGATCGCGTCTAATATGCTCTCGTCTGGAAGAATACCTTCTCCCGTAATGACGTAACCGAGAAAGTTAACATGTGGCCCACCGAATTCTGACTTCATTAGGTTAATCGTGACGCCAGACTGCTGGAATCAAAATGTTCAAATGTTTGTTAAGCTTAAGGGACTTAACTACGGGGTCATCAGTCCCTAAACTTACAAACTACTTATGAACTACCTACAACTAAGGACGGCACAAATATCCATGCCCGAGGGGGGATTCGAACCCTCGACCGTAGTGGCCGTGCAGACCGTGACTAGAGCGCCTCAGTCCCCTCGGCCACCGCGGCCGGCCTGCTGGAATACATGCAGCACCCTTCTAATACCCTGTTGTGATTTGCCCATGAATCCTCTGCTATCAACACATCTTCAAGATATGTAGTGATGCGCTATCACAAATCCTCTGGGAGGATCCTATTAAAGCCATGGATAAATGCAGACGAACTGATGTTTAGCCCAAAAGGAAGCTTGCGGGACTGATAGCAGTTCTCAAAACACAAAAAAGACATATACGAGCGACAATGAGGGTCCAGCTCAATTTGCCAAAAGCTGGTATGCAAATCAATCAAGGAATGTACACAGACACCATGGAACTTTTGCAGGAGTTCGTCCAACGTCTGAGGCCGATTAGTTTCAGGCACAATGATCGTATTAATTTGCCTTGAGTCCAGGACAAGTCTGATGGACTTATCCTTCTTGGGGACAATAAGTAAGGGACTGTTGTATGAACTCACTGCTGGTCCAATTACACTGTCCACTATCATACGTGAGATTTTCCCTTCCACCTCCTGCCTGTATACCCACGGTAAAGAATAAGGCTTAACGAAAAACTTGTTATGTGGGCTGACTTCGAATTTATATTGAAAGCCTTTTATGGTACCGGGGGTATCAGCAAATACTCCAGCATTATTATGCAATATTTCAGCCAATTCATTCTTGGCATCAGCTTGGGCGTCTACTAACGAATTGACCTTCCAGAACATCAATTTGCTCACAATCCATTAGCAAGACGTATGGATTGTCATAGTCGTGCATTACGGGATCAGGCACGTAAATCACACGGTAATCAGATAGGAAGTGGCAACATAAACCGGCGGAACTCACCCTCGTGGTGCACCCGTTAAATTTAAGCTTAATTACATTATTATCTGGCAGGAGGTAAATTTCGTCTTCCCCAAGGTGGAGAGTAGCAGGGTGCACTACTAAGAATTCGACGCCTATCAGAACATCGACAACGAGCGACGGTACAACAATAAAATTTGACACGAACTCATATCCTTGGCAACTAAAACAAATCTCAGTCTGCTTCCTCACCTCCACACTACGCCCAACCAAAGCGCCCTTGACATTGGTTCGTTGTAGAGGGAGTACTGGCCAAGATCCGATGGCCTGGCATCTCTCAAATGCGGCCTCGCTAATTCCTGACACCACACTGGCAGTGTCCAGAATGCAGCGCAATTCAGCCTCCTTCACAGAAACGCTGATTACGGGTTGTACCATACTGTCACTCGTTTCTGCATTTTCTTCTAGGAGAACCTCACGTATATCCTCAAAACCTACGAGGTTCACACGTTCCGTCACCTGTTCGTTTTTATCAGTCGAGCAGGGAGGAACGGATATGGAAAGTCATGTTTTTAAAGTGGACGTGCCAGGTTGCGCGTCCGACTTATTGTACTTGGGATCCTGCGACCTGATTTCAACATCTTTCAGCGGCGTGGCTGACCTCTTCCAGTGAACGCACTTGGGATTGGCGTTGCGGTGAACACTTCCGTTATCACTTTGCTAGTTGTCATTGTGCCACTTGCGATGCTTTTTACCCTTATTGTCCCCTTGGCAGATGTTTCTTTTAGCCGGCCGCGGTGGCCGAGGGGACTGAGGCGCTTCAGTCACGGTCTGCACGGCCACTACGGTCGGGGGTTCGAATCCCCCCTCGGGCATGGATATTTGTGCCGTCCTTAGTTGTAACTAGTTCATAAGTAGTTTGTAAGTTTAGGGACTGATAACCCCGTAGTTAAGTCCCATAGACTCTACAAATATTTGAACATTTTTGTTTCTTTTACGAAACTAACCCTGTCCATTCCGCTGGAACTTCTTATCGTTTCCCTACGATTATGGTTGAGACGAATTGTTTACGTTCCAGTTAGCTGAAACAGTCTGATTCTGTCTCTCACCATTGTTCGTTTTGGTGGGCGAACTTGGTTGTGAACGTTAGTAATCGAAACAGTTTCAGGAAGTTTTTGCACCTTCCAGCTAGGAGTGCGTTTCTCAAACGACGGGGTAGCTTACAGAGGCAAATTTCTATAAGTTCGGAGACCGGACACGGTTCGTCAGGAAATGGTTTTTGATGAGCATATCCTGAAAATATTCTGTGGGGCTCGCAAAGTTAGAGTGGCTGAAGAGAGATATCATCTGGATACTCTGCCTTACACGCGCCTGCTGTGTATCAGACCAATAAGTCGCTAGAACAGTGGTGGGCACGAGAGCTGCTCGCGAGCAGCGAGAGCCGCGAGGGTAGCGCTGAGCGGCCTTGAGAGCCAGCAGTGCGGGGTGGCTGGCCTCTTGCTGATGTACAGTGCACGGGTAGTGGGCGACTGTGTAGCTGTGAGGGCGCTGAGTAAGGGCAAGCTGAAATACTTACTGCACGTACAAAACACACGAGGTCGTTTCAAGCTGATGCGGCTTCCGTGAAAAGAACACCGGTACAATCATATTTGGCACAGCATGTTTGAGTGGGAAGTAAGTGTTAATAGTGCTTACCCGAAAATTGTGTATCCTGTAACATGCAACTGTTGCTCATATAAGGATGTTCAAATGTTCAAATGTTTGTAAGTCTTATGGGACTTAACTACGGGGTCATCAGTCCCTAAACTTACAAACTACTTATGAACTACTTACGAACTAAGACGGCACAAATATCCATGCCCGAGGGGGGATTCGAACCCCCGACCGTAGTGGCCGTATGTAAGAATGAAACACAGTTTCGAACCACTGTAAAACCTACTTTCGTGGCCACAAATAGGACATAGACGTAAATAATCAAGAAAAGACTCTTTTATTCTAAATTTTACGTTATATTTTCACAGAATTGTGTAGATTTTTTTAAAGAAAATGTAACAAAACTGAACTTTCTGCAACTAAAAACCTGCTTCATTACAATGACAAGAAACTGGGTGGTCGGTCAGAAGGTAACAATTATTAAGGTTCATTACATTCTTAGGAAAAGATGAAAACTGACACCATTCTGAAGGCGGAAAAATTCCAGAACTCAAGACCTGAGAGCAATGGAAAAAGTTCCCTGCCTATGTCAGTGGTACCACAACGAAGTTGTCGTGGTACGATAAAGAACTTCTAAAAATAATCAAATAAGTACATCGGAAAATTTGTAAGCTAAAGAAAATAAAATATCCCTGCTGCGGGAAGCAAAAACCTAGGAACTATTAAGATAAGTATAATTTATCGAGTGTAAAGCAAAAACCTTCTCCCTGGAGGAAGTAAAAGGGATAACTAAACTTAACTCCTATGATATATAGAAAACATAAAAGGGAAGAAACTCTATGATCGCAAAGCCTATTAGTTTCCTGTCAAGATAAACAACAAGGAGACATACACATAAAAGAATTGTCATTTCAGAGGAGAGGTACTACGAACAAAAAAGAAATAAGTATTAATTTACATCATTCTGGATTTATTTAAAATGATTTTGAACCAACATCTCGATATTTGGTTTGAAAATGCTGGTCATTAGGCGCACTGCACCAGTCAGATGAACGTCAATCAGACAACTTCTAAGCTTCGATTTTGTCAGTTTCATTATGGAGAAAACGCTTTCACACAAGTATGTTGTTTCAAAAAAACTATACACACGATCAGTTGTTTTGAATAATAATGGAAACTGTTCACGTGGAAAATATTTATAGAAGCTTTCCAAGTTTTCTGCAGTGCGATACTTCTCCTTCAGCACACGATTGCATTGAAAGTCAATGAGCTCTAACTGAATTTCAGAAGAAACATTTTTCGCGTTAACTGCAAAAGGAGTTGAAAAAAGGTTGAAATCGCTTTCAAGTCGATTTAATTCTTCAAATCTACTGTCGAAATTTTCTTCGAGAGACTGTAGCACCGTTAGAAACTCATCAAAATGTACTTTGAGAATCTCTTTCTCCAAATTGTTTTCACTGACAATTAGTGCAACTGCTCGGGAAGTGTACACTTGACATTTCTGACAGTTGCTTTTCCCACAAAAGCAATTTTCTCTTGAAAGCCAAAATAGTGCCAAAAACTTCACTGATTACCTTATTTTTACCTTACAAAGCTACATTCAAGCTATTCAGATGCTTCGTTAAGTCAGTTAAAAACGCAAGGTCTAAAATCAACTGTGAGTCGTCCAGTTCTTTCACTGGTTTTCCTTTTGCACCCATAAATAATGCTACCTCTTTACGTAAATTAAAAAATCGTTCTAAAACAACACCTCGACCCAACCAGCGCACATCACAAAAATATGGAACATCACCGTATTCACACTCGAGATCTGCCAGGAACGATTTTAATTGTCTATGTCCCAAACCGTGCGATCTGAGAATGTTAATTGTCTTTATAACCACATCCATGACGCCAACTACTTTGGCACATTTGGCTAGCAAATTAACGTGATGAAGAACGCAATGTATTGCTGGTATTTCCTGCTGGACACCGACTGCTTTCAAATTTTTCTTATCAAAAGAACCACTCCAGACTTGTGACCAATCATTGCAGTAGCCCCATCTGTTGCAATCGATGAAAGTTTTTCCCAAGAAAGCTCGTATTTCTCTATTATATTTTCTAAGCAAGAAAATATATCGTTGGCCGTTGTTGTGTAATGCATAGGCACTAAATCTAAGAGTTCCTCAACCACATTCAACTGACATCAACACCTCGCAAAAAGACTGCAAGTTGAGCAACATCACATACATCAGAGCTTTCATCCAATGCTAAAGAAAAGAAAACTAAATCTTTGATCCTGTCTCTCAACTGAGCTTCCACGTCGTTTGTCATTTCTTCAATGCGCCTGCTAACCGTTCTCCATGAAAGAGGAACGGTTTCAAAAAGAGGTAGATTTTGCTGGGCACAAAATTGTTGCGGCAGCAACAAAATATTATTTCACAACTGCATCGCTGAAGGGCCGCGCAGTTTTAGCTATTTTAAGAGCTACATGACAGCTTACTCTCATCGCTGCAGCGTTGTGGATTAGAAGGTTTTCTTCCTGTAAATACGTACAGGAGAAGGTAAAATTTACGGAAAATGCACACAACATATTAATAACAGCAGTAAATTGAATTAATAGCATAATTATCTAAAGTATAGTTACGTCTTTCTCCTTTTTCTGCTTCATTTCTATAATTTTGACTTTTCGTTCTTCTTTACTTAAACTACATCTTTTTCGTGAGGCAGTTGAAAATGACGCTTCACATTGTACTTCTTCCCTGAAGACAATGTTGAATTGCAAAACAAACACTAAGGTCCGCTTTGCGTTCCAACAAAAAGTGCTCTTCTTCCCACTGTGGGTGTTCAGAAGACTTTCTTTTCAAAGATTTTATGTCCTCCTCAGCCATTTTTCAGACACTAGTTCTGCTTTATGACGAACACCGGACGCGATTTCCACAAGTAAACAGAACGAGTGGTTCCACGTGGTGTAGTGAGGTGCGCGGCTAGTCGAGTATGAGGGGGGGGGGGGGGGGCGGGAGCCGCGAGCAGGCCGTGTGAGCCGCTGAGAGCGCTCGAGCTCGGGAAACGGCATTTACCCAGCCCTGTGCTAGAAAGTAATAACGGAAATCACCACGACTCCCCTCGTACTTAGGATAAGTTCTCATAAGTTCTGCGTCGTTGAAATATCTAGGCGTAACATTGCAGAGCGATATGAAATGGAACGAGCATGTAAGGACAGTTGTGAGTAATGCGGACAGCCGACTTCGGTTTATTGGGAGAATTTTGGGAAGATGTACTTCACCTGTAAAGGAGACCGCGTATAAAACGCTTGTACGACCACGTCTTGAGTATTGCTCAAGTATTTGGGACCCGCAGCAGATCGGTTTGAAGGAAGACATAGAGGCGGTTCAGAGGCGAGCAGCTAGATTTGTTACCGGTAGGTTCGACCAATGCGCGAGTGTTACGGAAATGCTCCGGCAACTCAATTGGGGATCGCTGGAAGAAATACGACGTTCTTTTCGTGAATTTCTGTTAAGTAAATTTAGAGGGCCGGAATTTGAAGCTGAGTGTAGTACGATCTTGCTGCCGCCTACTTACATTTCGCGTAAAGATCACAAAGACAAGATAAGAGAAATTAGGGCTCGTACGGAGGCATATAGGCATTCTTTTTTTCCTCGTTCAATTTGGGAGTGGAATAGGAAAGGAAATGCCTAGTAGTGGTACAGTGTACCCTCCGCCACGCACCTTACGGTGAATTGCGGAGTATGTATGTAGATACGAGTAGCGTATTCACCTTCCAGGTGTCCGCAAACGAACTCTATTTTATGGCCCTTGGGCCAGTTAGGAGGTAGTGTGAAATCGAATTGCTCCACCCACGCGCGTGGATGAATTCCACCAGTCGCGTTCCAGAACACTTCAAATTTCGTTACTGTTAGGAAATGGTTGTGGTCAAAACTACTATCAGTGTTCCGACTACTTGTTCCTTCCCTAACAGATCGTCTGTTCTGTGGGGCACGTTGAGGTTCGCCTTCATCCTCAAATGCCGAGTCTGCATCTGCTTCAGACCCGTAACTCCGATCTCCACGCAGACTACGTGCTGCGCGCCCGTTACTCTCTACAGGGACGGTAACTATCTGCTGTGCCCGTGCGGCCGTGTTGCTGCCCTCACTATTACAGGGACACGCGCCAGCTCTTCCACCACAGAGTCGAGCGTGTTTTTTATTCCACTGACTGTGGCAGTAACATCATCAATACGCTCGCTAACTACGCTCATGTGTGATTTCACTGTGTCAATGTCAGTACGCACTTCCTCTACCTGTGCATTTACACCATCCACGTGTTCCTCAACAGCTCCGACGCGTGCGTTAGTATTTTCTATTTCAGTGTGTTCTACAATACCCTCGTTAAGTTCGTCAAGTCGTTCTCCAACTAATTCCCAAATACCTTGAATCTGGTCTGATATTCACTCTTCTTGTGACGCGGCCTGTTCTTTGAATTCGGATAACGCTTGTTGCTATGTCCATTAATTCTTTTAAGTACTTCCAGCACCAGCGCGGAAGGGTCTTTTGTTACCGCGTCCGCCGGACTTGTTTGCACACTCAATGGAATTCCCAAGGTCGCTTCCGCCTGCTGGATCTCCAGCCCGGACACCGTGGCCTGATGGTTAATTATACTCTCAATATTACTTAAATTCTCAGTGTTCGAAAATGTTTCTGAAATTTTACAGCCATCGTTATTTAAGGTAACGTGCATGTTTTCGGTCTCAGCAGCAACGGGAATGGAATCTATTTCCCTAGACCTATCACGCTTCTTTTGCTCTTGTTCCTTTAATGCCGTTCGCCTACGGGTTTCAGTTGTGGAAATTGAAGTGCTATCCATCATTAAGCTTCACACGTAATACATACAACTCGTAACAACAAGAGATCAACTTCTTGGGTACAAACACGGTCAGTGCACGTGGTCCCTCTAGTTTTGTCACATGCAAATAAATTCCACACGAAAAAGGTTTCAAACGCAAATTGTTTTTCGCGCACACCGGTAAATAAATCGTCTCCCCCAAAAGTATACATCACTAACACTGGTGATGAAATAAAACACTCACTGTATCTATGCGCCCGCAGTCTACTCATTCATTCGCACAAACTCCAGGGATTGGTGAATCGGGACAATAAATTAACCAAAATTTGAAATAAAATCAGAAAATGCCAGAAGGACGTATCCTCGCAGCGGTAAGCCAATTGAAAGAAGTTGGCTGTGGTGGTTATAAATTGCAACTTAGCTGTAACTAATTTTCTAACTGAACTCGTAGTTAGCAAATTAAGTAAATATTTTCTATCATGAAATAACCTGGCTGTGGCACCCAGATTCGTAATTCGACTGCAAATAGAACTCAAATACACTATCAACCACAAACCACCTAAATAAATTACTATACTTGTCGCCACATAAAACCATTTTCAGCACACAAAAGATTAAATTCACTTTCTGGCAATGGCGACAACTTAATAATGGCTGCTCCATGAACAAAAATTAAATTAGGCTCTGTTTCAGAGCAACGGAAATTTATCTGCTTAACTCGTGAGGTGAGGAGCCAATTGTTAGCAAAAACACAATAAAACCACAGAAATCGTTAGTAAGAAAAATGAGAGGTTTGTAATTAGGAACGCAGGAGGTAATTAATTTTAAATAAATTCTCTGTATTCTGAGAAAAACGTAGGGGTGGGGAAAACCAAATAAATTACAAGAAATGCACCACCTGTACAATTTAGTTACTCAAGTTACTATTACAATTGCCCGTAATAAAACTTGAATCTGCCCGTGTATGGACGTGGAGCTATGTGGAGAACATTTTCATACACACAGGAATTTAACAAGAAAAACACACACATTCAAAAAAAAAAACTCAATCACACGCCAATGGTTAGCGACACTTCCTTAAACTGCAATCCTACAACGGCGATGATAGCAGCAGCAGGAGAGATGGCGGTCGTCTTGATTACACAGATAAAATTAAACTGATTCCCTACCGGATTCATGTTCGGGGAGGCATATGCAAAATCACTAAATGGCATTTGCAGTACCTCACAAAAAACTAACTGCACAACAGTACAAAATTTATTACAGAATACACGTGTGGAATTAAATAAAAAAACTATTTACAAATTAAAACAAGAAAGCAGCCGGCCGATTCTCATGGCTGCAGCCCGATACAGACCGTTGCGGACGCACGTAATGCTATCACCAGGGCAAGGAACTCAAATAAAATTTAAAATAAAAACGTGAAGCTACATTTACTAGACTTACAGAACTTCAGATAACTACTGAACACTTCTGTCCCGCATGGAGAAAGAATTACTCAGAAAATTTCAAAGTACAAAACTAGCAATCTGAAAAAGTTCGAGTTCTAACTGGATGCACTCCTCTTAGTATGATCCCAGACAAGTAATCACTGCGAAGTCCCAAGGAAGAATGAAGCTCACACTTCTGCTAGGGTGCGTTCAGCGCTATTCACTACCAACTTAAACTACCAGGGAAAGACTTTTACCTCCCCTAACAGCTCAGAGCGAAATGTTCAAATGTTTGTTAAGCTTGAGGGACTTAACTGCGAGGTCATCAGTCCCTAAACTTACAAACTACTTATGAACAACCTTATACTAAAGACGACATAAACATCCATGCCCGAGGGGGGATGCGAACCCCCGACCGTAGCGGCCGTGCAGACCCATGACCCATGCACTACTAACTATAAGACGAGGCTCTAAACCTCGAAGCACCGATTGCTAGCCATTGCACAGCAATTATTCAATGTTAAAGATACCTTCCACATTCATACAAATACACACACACTGGAAGAAAATATTCATAAACGTGTAGGGCAAGAACTTAAATAGCAATTTAAATAAATAATTAGCATCCTAGTCAGTTAATTAAATTGAGTAAAATGCAGAATAGATGAATTTTAAATTGACCAACGACGGTACTAATACATTTATGTGTGGGTAATAACATACGGAACACGGACACAAATTCGGTGGACGTGTTTCAACCTCAACAGTTTGATCTCCTATTTTTACAAACTTTTGAACTTTTGTACTCCAATTTCTCCGTATGAACGAAATGAACACAACATAAGTAATATCAAAAAGGAACAACTTCCTGATGTTCTGTTTTGCAGAACATCAGGAAGTTGTTCCTTTTTGATATTATCATGTTCTGTCCAGTACCGACGGAAAAATCAATTAACAACAGCCGGCCGCGGTGGCCGAGGGGACTGAGGCGCTTCAGTCACGGTCTGCACGGCCACTACGGTCGGGGGTTCGAATCCCCCCTCGGGCATGGATATTTGTGCCGCCCTAGTTCGTAAGTAGTTCATAAGTAGTTTGTAAGTTTAGGGACTGATGACCCCGTAGTTAAGCCCCCCCCCCCCCAAAAAAAAATAAAAAAAAAATAAAATTAACAACATAAAGTAGTTCACTTCAGTTATTGTCTAACATAACAAAAATATAGATTTATCGACATTAATGCTATATCTGTAATGGACCTAGACTTTTCCCGAAAACATTATTTAACAGAAGTGGAATTCCTGGGCAGGAAGCAGCCCGATGTGAATGACCGATGTGGTTGATAGTGAGTCACGGAGCAGTCCATGGGGGAATCGCCTAATGGCCAGCCACCCCGCCTTGCGTGAGACTCCCCCATGACGAACCGCTGTCTTTGATATAAGCTTCAACATCGTGCACGCACATCACCCTCAGCTACTGGACAAAACTTTTCCAAAATTAATTCATTGTTGTGCCAAGACTACCAGACTTAACATCAAAATTCAAATGTTTGTAAAGTCTATGGGACTTAACTACGGGGTCATCAGTCCCTAAACTTACAAACTACTTATGAACTACTTACGAACTAGGACGGCACAAATATCCATGCCCGAGGGGGGATTCGAACCCCCGACCGTAGTGGCCGTGCAGACCGTGACTGGAGCGCCTCAGTCTCCTCGGCCACCGCGGCCGGCAGACTTAACATCACATGTGCACGAAAACTTTTCCCATGCTGCTGCCGTTACATAACAGTGGTTGTAACTTATTGTATGTAGATTATTATTTCATTTTTCCATGACACATTTTCGTCGTCTTGTACAGTGTGCAAAAGGGAAACGGAAAATTTTGAAATTAGCAGTGGTTGCCTTAAGTAATTAGTAGAAAAGTGAGAGTAGCGACTCTCTGTGCGCAGTCTCCTGTCATTTAGTAGTTATGGGTCAGATGGAGACATTTATTTGCCACAAAGGAATTTTATAAGAATGTTGATATTTTAACTGATGCTCAACTTGAGTTCCCTACTGTTTAAGACATCCGGTATTTTAACGCTTTCGGGTTCTTTAAGCTCTGTTAGAGCTGCCATTTGTTCTCTAAACTCTCATCCCAATTCACGATTGCGTGGCCAAATTATTGGACTACTGGTCCTTTTTCGAGTGACTTCAGCATTAACAACTCATTAACCTTTTTTTCTTCCTCTCAGTGACATGAGAAACGGAATCCATTTGGAAGTTTTTTCTTTACTACCTATAGGCTGTCTGGATGAAACTAAGTAAAGGTCAGTGTTCTGTCGTAATAACCTCGTATTCAGCTCTTCGCATTGTCAAAACGCTGGCCAGAGGACAGGAATTTCTTGAGGAGCAAGCAAAGATGATAATCGCTGGGACAACATCAGAGCCGGCCGCGGTGGCCGAGGGGACTAAGGCGCTTCAGTCACGGTCTGCACGGCCACCACGGTCGGGGGTTCGAATCCCCCCACGGGCATGGATATTTGTGCCGTCCTAGTTCATAAGTAGTTTGTAAGTTTAGGGACTGATGACCCCGTAGTTAAGTCCCATAAGATTTAAAAAAAAAAAAAAAAAAAAAAAAAAAAAAAAAAAAAAAAAGCATCAAAACTGTATGCTGGATGATCGGACAGTTCCAAAACGTTGCAGAAGTTCGGTTGGGAACTGTGTTAATATCCAGTGCACAATTCTGATCTTGTTAACAGCAATTTCTATCTTTACTGATGAAGAGCTAAAGACAATCGTCACATGACGTTTCTTGTCACAGATGGCAAAATTCTATGGCAGAGGTATACAAAAGTTTATTCCACGATCAGGGGCGTATCCAAGATCGCGGTCTGAGGGGGAGGGGGGGAGTCACCGAGCTGAAGTGCTTTCTAAAAAAAAAAATTAATATTTTTTATTTAACAAAGTTTTGGTGGCATCAGACCTTAGTAAAAGACTAGGGGTCAACAGAAGTGGGCGCTGTTCATTAATAGTCTTTTATAATGTTCAAACAAATAAATATATGAATTACAACCCCTTTAACGAACATTTCCGAACACTTAGGAAGACGTACGAAGTTTATAGGAGGTCTCGGTTGCACGCCACTATCATCAGTCAGCGCGAGGACCTAATCCGAACCGGTCTCGTAGGAACCATGCTCTCAGTATCAGCCATAAAGCTATATTTGTTAAATTCAAAGTCAATAATAAGTATTGTCTTATGGTGTGGCTACTAATAAAGCGCCATAATTGGCATCCCGGATTTTATTCAGATGAAACATCTACCCGTAACTAGTTAATAGTTCAGCTCTTTTAATAGCATTCCCAGCAATACTCCAGTGTGCTGCCTACCTGCGCAGGAAGTACATCGTCTGGGGCACTTCCTACAAAATTGGTAGGAGGAACGCCTACACGTCAGCTCGCAAGTCTGCCTCAAAGGTGGGTCGGCTTAATATTGCAGATCCTGGATGGACAGTGTGAGTCGGCAAATCCGCACGCCCCCTATGCCATCTTCTACTGACTCCTAACTACGCCTACACTTTCAAAATAGGTTTAGTCACTAGGAGGGGATTTTTGCAATCTTTATTAACTCCCCACTGATGGCCTTAGCTTGCACGCAAGAAATTGTCGACACAATTCCGTCGCAAGCCTTATACATTTCGAAACGGTTACTGAAACCCTGAACGAGGGATATTAGCACACCAGTCGATGAATAAGAGCATGCTCAGCAGAAATGTGCCATACAGAGGACACAGCCAACCGCCGCCGTTACCTCCAATTTTTTGTTAGAAACTCTAGATCACATGCAACACCACGTAGGTAGGACTTTACAACGCAGTGAAACTCATTAATGAAATTTAGAGAATGGTGACAGCTTCATAATAAGTGGGAGAGCGTGGGTAATTACAAGTGATATGCGGTAACCTCTCCTATGTTTAATAAATTCTCCCACCAGCCAACCAAGAGGGAGTTGGTCAGTTGAATCGATTGCGTCCCAGTCGTTTTCACTTATGATATTTTAACGTCTTGTGTAAGATTCAGTGTCAGCTGGTCCTGAAATGACTGGGGATTCACATCTTTTATTACATTATGCAATATAATTTTCAAAATAATTTAATCGAACTGGTCATCTCCATTTTTCTTTACCAAACTGAGATTCTTACGTCGACAATGTCACGAGACACTGTAACGAGCATCCGCATCTCACTGTAAGCATGCTCATAGGCTGCTCACCCCCACCTCTTCCAAACTGCTATGGTCATCAGTGATTAGACTTACAAACTACTTAAACTTACACTGAGGACAACACACACACACACACACACACACATGCCCAAGGGAGGGCTCGAACCTCAAGCGGGAACGGTCACCCACTCCTTAGCATGACGCCTTAGACCACGCTTCCTTTCCGCGCGGCTATGTGGTCGAGACACGATCATTACGTACTGTTGGGACGTAGTCACTGTCACGCATCGAGCGTCTAAATTGTCAGAGGTAAAACACAACAGAGGGAAATGTAGAGCAATTGAGTCAGTTTGCAAGCGGTACAACAGTCGCAATCAAATTTGTGAGAAGTTAGAACTAAAGTGAGTGTTACTTCCTCATCTGTTGCTCCTTCAATCGCAAATCTCATAACTCCCGTCTCTGGTAACAATTCGGAGGACGTAACTGCATTTATAAGTGATGTATGAGCCACGGCATAGCAAAGTAACCGGTCAAGTGAAATATGCTTGACATGGCAAGGCACACATCACGGGCAAAGCTAAGATCTATGTCATATTGAGTGATGTTCTTGATAAAGCGTGCACATTTAACGAGTAGGCTCGGGGATTAAAGCAAGGCCGGCCGCGGTGGCCGAGGTGACTGAGGCGCTCCAGTCACGGTCAGCACGGTCACTACGGTCGGGGGTTCGAATCCCCCCTCGGGCATAGATATTTGTGCCGTCCTAGTTCGTAAGTAGTTCATCAGTAGTTTGTAAGTTTAGGGACTGATGACCCCGTAGCTAAGTCCCATAAGCTTAACAAACATTTGAACACATTTTTGATTAAAGCAAATGTATAGAAAACAAAACAGTCCACGGTTTTACTGGGAAAACCTGGAAGGCCGTATGTTTTCAATGCTAAAATACAAGTTTTAGGTACACTTTTCTTGGCAACTACTTGTGAGATTACCGCCCAATAGAAATACTGGCAATTAATAGCATTTGATAATTAAACAGTATGAAGTTCACTGCAAACATTGACCATGCCAATGCACTAAATGTTACACAATTTTAATCTTATTAATTATGGTAGCAATGTATGTACACAGTTGGGTGTCAACATTTATAGTTAGGCCATAGGTAGGAATTCTCCACGTTGAGATTTGCTGTGTGCTTGTAGCTGACGGGAGGCCAGCGAGCAGGCCGACGTTGGTGGCTTGTTCCAGCTTAGGATTTTCCAGTTCGTAAGTAATAAATTACCAATGAATACAAGACAGTTACACAACTAGCTTGGCAATGTTTGTTTATAAAAATAATATATTAACTATTTCTCATTTTTTTCAATTAATCTTGTGTATTTTATTTTGAAGTATTCAGTTAAATCACTTATCTGTGATATAAGAAATTGCACGATTATGATAAATAGTACAAAGGATGTTTATACCAATATAAAAACCTAAGAAGACATTAATTTAATGTGTAGTGTAATTATTTTGATTTTAAGTAAAGTTTTAGAAATGTATTGGCTGAGCACTGTACATTGGAAGTCGGTTAGAACAGCTCACATGTGGAAGTTGATGACGTAGGGGAAAAAGCCCTGGGGTTGAGCTTTTGGCGCGCGCGGAGGGCAGGAAGTGACGAGGCGGGAGCGAGTGGGGTAGCTGGCCAGGCGGCGTCGCTCTGCAGCAGTCGGCATGTGGAACTCGAGGTGGAGGTTATAGATTTGTGTGTGGCGATCGCCACGTGTGGTTGCTCGTAGTAGACTGCACCAAGTTGTATCGAGTGCTACTGTGTGTTGTAAATATTTAGCCCATGGAACAAGGTGTGCATCGCACTAAAAGTGACTGTGTTTTGTTAATGTAACACGTGTCGTCGCATAGGCATGAACATAAACGGTGTTTGAGACAGGCACATGGTGTGAAAACAATTTGCGACAAATATTCATTTTGTCTTGGGGCTCACGAGCTAAAACATTATTTGATAAATGTGTCGACGTACAGACGTATCAGCCACAGGGTTTTAATATGGTGTAATAAACAACATAAAGTGAACTTTCACGTGTTTTCAAAATTATTAGTTAGTACACCCTTATCTCTCATAAACTTACTTTATTATGAATTTGTTTTGTTAATTATATGCAGGGAAGGAAAGCCGTGAACGTGTGATATCATCCCCTAGAAAACGAGTCAAACACCAGTAATCACAGTTCCAGTGTTTTTGCGTGTTTAGGAATTTGGTTCGCAGTTGGTGGTTGTTTTAAAAATTAAACTTTCCCAATTTTAAAATTCACCCCGATCGTCACTCTCGCATTTGGAGGCTCGGTACGGGATAAGTTCACATTGGACTTGCTCGGACGGAGATATTAGGGTGTGTATAGGACAGTGAACAGTTATGAACAGCTGCAAACAAGTGCGCGGACGCGACGGACAGTTTCAAGTGTGTGTGGTCGCTGGCAGCAGAGAGCGGGATAAATTCACACTGGTCTTGCTCGGACAGAGAAGTAGGATGTGCTTAGGTCAGTGATAGTGGACAAAACAGTTAGTATAATCGTGCACGATACGCGAACGCGTCGCGCGGTTAACGACGGTTGGTGACTGGCAGAATTCGGGCGCGGGCATCCGTAACCGGCGATCGACGGCGCATCGGCCCGGCAGCAGTGAGCGGCGGCGCGCGGGATCCACGCACTCAAATTTCATCTTCTGCAACGGACGGCAGTGATCGTGGGGACTTCGCAAGTCGCCAACGGAGCGTCGAGGCCCAGCAGCTTCGATTCTACAAAGGATAAGGGATGCAGTAAGGACATGTTCCAGCCACAGCTTCTACAACAGATGGCAGCGAGCGTTGGGGACGTCGCAGCTCGGTGCAGCAACTTCTGGATTAAAAGATAAGTAAAGCAGCTGGCGCTATAAATTCTTGTGTGTTAATCAAGCTTTCTTGTGGCACAGAAAATGGAGCATGTTTTTAAAAAGTCGCCAAGCGACGTAGATTCAGAGGGTAGCATACCAGAAAGTTCAGAGAGGGTAAATACTGGGGGAATGTTGTTGACACCGGAGATGATCGCAGCCATGTTAGCGAGTTTTAGCTCAAATTTAGAATCCAAAATAGAAAATCCAAACTCACATTTAGAATCAAAAATAGAAAATTCAAACTCACATTTAGAATCAAATTGAAGATCAGAAATAGGAAGTGTAAAATCCGAAATAGAAACTGTAAGATCAGAAATAGAAACTGTAAAATCAGAAATAGAAACTGTAAAATCAGAATTGAAAGCAGACTTTAAGGCAGACATTGGGGCACTACAAAATTCAATGGTTGGATTAAAGACAGCAATAATCACAGACATTGATAAAAAGATAGGAAGTCTAACAGAACAGTTTGAAAATAGGGAAAAGGAGATACATGGCAGAATTGCTGCTATTGAGACTGAGGTAGGAGGCAAGTTAGATGCTGTGAAACAAATATGTGATCACAGGAATGAGGGCACTATGCAGGCATTGGCTGAGGTTGACAAGAGGATAGTGGCAGGTATTGAGGAAACAAAAACTTTGTTGTCAGGAAAATTAGAGAATACAGAATGTAACTTTAGGAAAAAGATAGAACAAGTAGTGACAGTAAACAATAATGAGATTGGGAAGGTGAACCCTAGAATAAATAATCTAGAATTGTGTACTGCATCAGGAAACACTAATTGGTCCATGGTGCAGACACCTAATGGCAAAAAGCTTTCAGGAGTGGGTAATTATCATCCAGTAGATTTTTTGGCTGCATGCAAGGACCAATTTGTGCCTGGTATGTCAGACCAGTGTAAAGTGAAGCTAGCAAAGAGAATGATTGACTGTTCTGCTCAAACTTGCAAAAATCAGTGTGCCGATAAATTTTTTACTTTTGAGGCGTTTGAAAAATTGTTTTTAAATAAGTATGGGGGGAGGCCAAGCAAGCTAAGATACAAAATGAATTCTTGAACGGGCCAAACTATGTGAAAGGGAAACAGAGCATGAAGGAATTTTGTCAGGAGGAACTTGAGAAACTAGTGCATTTAGATACACCTTTGAGTCTTTTACAGTAATTTCCACTTTGTGTAGGAGGTTACCTGCAGATTTGCATTGGCAGTTAATTCATCATCCCACAGATTCAGCTGAGAATTTCATTGAATTTGTAGAAAAGATTGACCAGGGTTTAGTTATGGAACGACAGCCCAGGGGGACACAGCATGTGAACCACAATGAAAACAGAGGCAGTAGAAATGGGGGTCACAACCAGGGAAACCACAATAGAGAGAGGAATTTAAATGAAAATTGGAGAGGTAACAATAACAGAGGAGACAACTGGGAGAATAGAAGCCAGAGGGAAACATGGGAAAATGATAGGAGAAATCAAAGGCAGGAAGGTGGAAATAGGAATTGGGATAACAGGGGCTCTAATGATCATAATAATAGTAGGAATAGATATGGAGCGAGAAGGGAGGAAAAACTATGTCACATGGACAGAGATGATGATAGGAAAGAGGAAGTAGGAGTTCACAAAGGCAATGATAAAGAAAAGAGGGAAGAAAACATAAATAGAGTAAACAAGGAAAGGGAGAAAAGAGAGGAATGTATATGTCAGATGAACGCTGTTATAGGTAGTGAAGAAATTTTTGGGATTGGTTCATGCAACATGACAAAAGAAAGGCAAACAGGAAAGGACAGAAATGAGGACAATAAAGGGGAATATGATGTGCGAAATTTATTTGATAATAACATTAAAGTGGATAAAAACAGTGTTGGGTTAGCCTTAGTTTTGGATAGGTCAGAGACACAAGTGTTGACTGAATGTGGAAGTATGAATGTAAATATTGATGGTACTGGAGCCAGCATAGATGGTGTTGAGTGTGTGAATGAGAATGAATGGAGTTCTGAATTTAAAAAAATTAAATGTGATCCAGTAAAAACATTAAATGGCACTGGGTCTAGTATGAATAATGAGAGAAGTGTGAATGTTTCTGAAGTAGGTGAAATTGTCAATACTGATGTACACCCACCTGTAACTGATGATGTGTTGGGACAGGACAAAGGTATTATTGAGAAGATAAAGTTAATTAGGAAGTGGGCACCAGATGATTGGCTATTACACAAATATGAGTATTTGGACCGACTTGGGAAGCAATGTAATAGGGATCAAACTTACTATAGCCTGGTAAAAGACTTAGTGAGTGGGGACAATGAATACAATGAATTAAGGGGATTAGGCATGTGTGCTGTAGACCAAAATGAAGTAGATGAGGGATTTTGTGTATTACAGGAGGGAATAGATAATGATAAGGAGAGTGTACAAACTTTTGTAGTATACAACAATGAAAATTGTAAGGAAATGGATTATGATGGGGTAGGAGCAGGGTGGATTGATAAAGAAGTAAGTGAATATGGTCCAGATGATTGGGTCCAACTCCTTAGACATTTAAAATCAGTGGAGCCAGTGACATGGGTAGAAGAGAAATGTGGGTATGCAAGGAAACTTGGGGAGTTGAGTGCAATAAACTCAGAATTTGGGAAAGCATTCAGTGAAATATTTTGAAATGATGAGGACATACAACCATATTGTTATGTAGGGGAAGTAAACACTATGGTTAAGAACTGTATGCAAGAAATTGAGGAGGATTTGTTGGCAGAAAATGAACTTAACGAAGATGTCATTGAAAATGTACAGCCCATTATAAATGTTAAGGTAGAAGTGGTCTATGAAACTGCATCGATTGATACTGGAAGTACAATTAGTGGTATTTCAGAGGATTTCTACAATCAAATCAAGAGTACAGGGACAGCAGAGTTTCCAGTTACCGGGGTACGGATAAAGAATGCTACTGGCAGTTATAGCAAACCAGTGAATAAGGAAGTAGTGTTAGACTTGATGATTGAGGATGAATTGTTTAGTCAAGGTTTACTTGTCATAAAGGGACTTTGCTTAAATTTAGTGTTGGGAAATGATTTTTTGTGCAAATATGGGGCACAACTAGACTATAAGGATAAAGTGCTAGAATTAAGTCTGGAGGGATGCATGAAGAGGGTGAAATTCAAAAATTTTGTAAGTGATAAAGATTTAATGGCATGTTTACACAAGTAACTGTCATGAAGTATGAGATTCAATGCATTGTAGATAGTAGGTTAAGAATTTGTGTATATTTATTCTGTGGTCTGTGTTAGTATCTACTTGTGTGTTTAGATTTAAGCATTGGGGTCAAGTTTACAAGTGTTCTTTATAAATGTTTTTCTTTTGTTGTTTGTGTTAAAACATGTGCTTGTATCAGATTTGCAGTTCAACAGTGGTACATGAGGTAAAAATGTATGTATGTATGCCAACACTAAAGGATAGAGGAAGTTGGAGTGTACTGTTTATGTGTGTGTATTTGTGAGCAGGGCTGGATATGTGGTGTGAGTTGTGGGGTGACTCGGAGAATGAGAAAGTGGTGGTCATTGATGCAGGCAGTGGGGTCTGTGGCTTAGATAAATTGTGATGAAAATGTCAGCTGACAGTGTTGCATATGTGGGCGTGACTGACCATATGGGTCAGAAGTGAGGAATGTATGTTTGTTGTGCCTGTTTTGGCTAAAGGTGGGTTGGATTGAGAAATGTTTCAATGAGAGAAAGTGTTTGCTCTTTAATGTCTGTCTCTTTGAGTGTTTGGTAGGTAACGTGTCTAATAGGGAATGCTCTGTATTGTTATATTAAACTGATTCTGATAACACATTTTGGTTTCTTTAATGGTGCTCAACTGTTGACTGAACTATTTCTGCAACAACAGTTGATGAGAACTATTTTTCTGTCTGGCCCGAGTATCAATAGGGTTTGATAATATTTTATTTAAAAAATGTAGATTTTTGTGATAAACTAATTTTGAAATTAGACACACCAGAAAAAATAAATTTTTTGGTGCTAGCGTTTAGGATTTGTATTTATGCTTGTAGATGTCATTTTGATATAAGAGAAAATTCTCTATGATAACATTCTTTTGGTAGTATTATTTGAGCTTTAAGATATATTTTTGACACAGGCAGGTTGTTCATTTTTATTTGATGGACTAATACTCCAAGTAGGCCACATATTCTCTTGTCTGTTTCATCTGAAGCTATGGCTGATGAGAGTGCAGGCATGGTGGTTTGGGTTGATCTGATAATGACTAACACAAGCCACTTTGAGTTCTTAATTCTGTTGATTTGTATGTTACTGTACATGTCTCAATGCTTAGTTTCAATTGCACCAAGTCTGGATGGCAGAGGGGTGGGATAAAAATCCAACCGAATCCTGGTGTCCAGACAAACTTTTGTCTATGTTGACTCATGAGTGCCTTCTGCTCTTCCTGTTCCATGTAGGGTGCATATGACGTGTGTGAACAAGAACGCTTGATCCAGTGCCATGAATCTAAGCTGCAACAGCATGTTGGTTGAAATGACGGAGACATAGGACCATACACCATGGACCAGAGTTGCTGCAACGATGATTCTGGGGTTCTCAGTGTCAAAGTGGTGAGATATTTCCTTTAAACAAGTGGAGTGTACACCGTCAAAATTTTTTATAGTGATAATTCTAGTTTTTCCATGTAGGACAAGGTTCTCTAAAGACTAAAGTTTCATACTATTATAAATTTGGTGCCAATTCTGTACATAAACAACAGGCACACTTAAATTTCATGGATGTAATTAGTTATAAGGATTCTTTTCTTAAAAATATGCACACACTATAAGTGGTCTTAATGGTACAAATATTGGGAAATTTTCTCACTGCCCTGTTTATTTTTATTTATTTATTTATTTATTTTTTGCATTAGTTGAGGTCATAATTGGTATAGTGTTTGAGTCAATCCGATTCAATAATTTTGTAATTTTAAATTTTGCTCATTTGAATGTATTAATTTTGGTGCTACTTGCGCCATCCTGCACATGGTTTTGATGCCGCAAGTGGGGGTATTGTGAGATTACCGCCCAATAGCAATACTGGCAATTAATAGCATTTGATAATTAAACAGTATGAAGTTCACTGCAAACATTGACCATGCCAATGCACTAAATGTTACACAATTTTAATCTTATTAATTATGGTAGCAATGTATGTACACAGTTGGGTGTCAACATTTATAGTTAGGCCATAGGTAGGAATTCTCCACGTTGAGATTTGCTGTGAGCTTGTAGCTGACGGGAGGCCAGCGAGCAGGCCGACGTTGGTGGCTTGTTCCAGCTTAGGATTTTCCAGTTCGTTTCCGGTGAGGGGAGAGAGGGACAATGGCGAGTGCCAGGCACACTGCAGTGCACAGCGTGAAATAAAATATTCTAATACTACTGGCATTTGAAGTAATACGATGCAGTTAGGAACCTTTAAGGCCCTCATTACAAAATAGCCTGTTGACAAATAAACAATACATTAGCTGATATAGTCACATCTGACGTAATATGTTTAATTGACAATGAAAAGTAATAAATTACCAATGAACGCAAGACAGTTACACAACTAGCATGGCAATGTTTGTTTATAAAAATAATATATTAACTATTTCTCATTTTTTTCAACTAATCTTGTGTATTTTATTTTGAAGTATTCAGTTAAATCACTTATCTGTGATATAAGAAATTGCACGATTATGATAAATAGTACAAAGGATGTTTATACTAATATAAAAACCTAAGAAGACATTAATTTAATGTGTAGTGTAATTATTTTGATTTTAAGTAAAGTTTTAGAAATGTATTGGCTGAGCACTGTACATTGGAAGTCGGTTAGAACAGCTCACATGGGGAATTTGATGACGTAGGGGAAAAAACCCTGGGGTTGAGCTTTCGGCGCGCGCGGAGGGCAGGAAGTGACGAGGCGGGAGCGAGTGGGGTAGCTGGCCAGGCGGCGTCGCTCTGCAGCAGTCGGCATGTGGAACTCGAGGTGGAGGTTATAGATTGGTGTGTGGCGATCGCCACGTGTGGTTGCTCGTCGTAGACTGCACCAAGTTGTATCGAGTGCTACTGTGTGTTGTGAATATTTAGCCGGTGGAACAAGGTGTGCATCGCACTAAAAGTGACTGTGTTTTGTTAATGTAACATTTGTCGTCGCATAGGCATGAACATAAACGGTGTTTGAGAAAGGCACATGGTGTGAAAACAATTTGCGAAAAATATTCATTTTGTCTGGGGGCTCACGAGCTAAAACGTTATTTGATAAATGTGTCGACGTACAGACGTATCAGCCACAGGGTTTTAATATGGTGCAGTAAACAACATAAATTGAACTTCAATGTGTTTTCAAAATTAGTAGTTAGTACACCCTTTTCTCTCATGAACTTACTTTATTATGAATTTGTTTTGTTAATTATATGCAGGGATGGAAAGCTGCGAACGTGTGATATCATGCCCTAGTCAAACACCAGTAATCACAGTTCCAGTGTTTTTGCGTGTTTAGGAATTTGGTTCGCAGTTGGTGGTTGTGAGTTTTAAAAATTAAACTTTCCCAATTTTAAACTCTCGCCCCGATCGTCACTCTCGCATACTTAAGATATGATGAAATTTTCGTCGGCTGGTAACAGACTGCATTCAGTATTTAAAAATGTATGTATGTGACATGAAATTTAGCAGAAACATTTAAAAATAGTAAATGCAAGTATTAAAAAGCCTTTGGTCGTTTGATTCCTGTATGTTCCACATTTGTAAACAAAATCGTTTCTATAATTTAAAAGAAAAATAAATTTGAGAAACGAAGTTTTCAAGTTAGTTGAAGTTAGTTCTCACAACTATTTTGGGCCCTTTCGGCATTTCTTATTCTTTAAGGGTCTATCAAAGCCATGGATTGAATTGTGAAGTATCCTCGTTTTAGTCCTAACCTCTATATAACTTTACACTTAATAACATATTCTTTATTGCAAACTGCTAATGCATCATAGACTCCAAAGTAAATGTACTAATTTCAACAAAAACAGTTTTAGGTTATTAACATATTGATTGAAATTTGGTGTTTTTCCATTTACACATATCCCCAATAATGTTAGATTTGATAATTCCCTAAATATTCGCTTAATTTACCCATAACCCCTGCAGGTATATTGTGTTTGTACTCACACATTTTGCCCGCATTTTTCAATTTATTGTACTTACACCATGACAATGGGACATGTGAACGTAAATTGTGCTCAAATTTTGCATCTATCAAGTTCGTATAAGAAAATAATGTTCAAGTTGCCTTTCTCATATCACACATTTGCTTTTCTGTCTCATACAAAGACCATAATGTGTCTGAAATCTGTCTATGACATTAGAATGCCTATTTTTAATCCTGTCAGGACATCTAAAATATTTTGAAAAAATTATAACATCAATCAGTTTTTCAGTATAATACAATAGTGGCCGCGGCGGACTGGCCGAGCGCATTGAGGCGCTATGCTCCCATGTGCGTTTCCCGTCGAGGGTTCGAATCCTCCCTCGGACATGGATGATTCTGTTGTTTTTAATATCAGTAAGTTTATAAGTAGTTTGTAAGTTTAGGGACTGATGACCCCGCATTTAAGTCCCATAAGCGTAACAAACATTTGAACAATTTTTACTTGGCGCACATTATCTACGTGTTCTTTCCAGTTTAAGTCTGAAGTAATAGTAATTCCTAGGTGTATTGTGGAGTTTACGGCCTTCACTTCTGATTGAATTATCTTGTAAATAAAGTTCAACGGATTTCTTTTCGTACTCTTGTGGACGACTTCACACTTTTCATTATTTAGTCAATTGTCAATGTTTACGCCATAATGATATCATATTTAGATCGTTCTCCAGTCGCTTTTGATCTTCAGATGACTTTACGATGACGGCGTCATCTGCAAACAATCTAAGAGAGCTGCTTAGATTTTCTCCCAAATCGTTAATGTAAATAAGGGATAGTAGAAGACCAATAACACTACCCTGTGGAACGCCCGATATCACTTCTGTTTTAGTCGATGCCTTACAATCGATTACTACAAACTGTGTCCTCTCTGATGGGAAATCACCTACCCAGTCGCAAATTTGGGACGAAATACCATAATCTTGCAATTTGATTAAAAGCCGTTTGTGAGGTATGGTGTCAAAAGACTTCTGGAAATCCAGAAATACGGAATAAATTTGAGATCCCTTGCCGATAGCACTCATCACTTCGTGTGAGATAGCTGTGTTTCGCATGAACGATATTTTCTAAATCCGCGTTGACCTTGGGCCAATAAATCATTCTGTTCGAGATAATTCATAATATTTGAACACAAGTTATATTCCAAACCCTGCTGCAAATTGACGTCAATGAATTAGGCCTGTAGTTTAGTGGATTACTCCTACTGCCTTTCTGGAATATAGGTGTGAACTGTGCAACATATACAATAGTGAATGCTTTGGTGAGGCGAGTGTCAACAGCCGCAATATATTTCATAAAATGCATTTTTAAAACCATCAGCTGTTTATTCAAAAACCTTATATATCTACCAGTTTCGGTCAATTGACCATCTTCATGGATAAAAAGGTGTTAAAACTGAATGGTAAAATGCATCAAATAAAATACATCTAGCTGAGACAAACGGAAGTCAGTATAACTAAAAGTGGTAAAATACAGTGGTCACCTTAGATAAAACCTATCATTCAAACACAACATAAAAGGCAAGAACACTAGTTTGTTTTTATCCATGAAGATGGTCAATTGACCGAAACTGGTAGATATATAAGGTTTTTGAATAAACAGCTGATGGTTTTTAAAAATGCATTTCATGAAATATACAATAGTGTCTGTTATCACACAATTGAGTGACTGATGCCCTCGCTTTTGCCTGGAACCGTCTAAGCCCACAGTAAATTCCCTTTAATTGAGATTGTCATTGACAATAACAGATTCTTCATCTGATTCCGCCGCTGCGGAATAGCCGTGAGCACTAAGGCACCTTGCTGCGGTGAACGTCCCGGAGGTTAGAGTCCTCCCTCGGGCATGGGTGTGTGTGTTCTCCTTAGGATAAGTTAGTTTAATTATTGATGATCTGAAGCATTGAATTAAAATTTGTGGTGCGGCCGGGAATCGAACCCGGACCTCCATGCTTACTAGGCAGACGTCTTAACCGTTAGACTACCACACCACTAACGATTAAGGCGCCTTGGAATAGTCTATGTACGATTTCCCTCCACAACACAAACTTTAATTCAGCTTCTTTGTTCCAAAGATAATTGCCACTACTGCCAAGGCTCTCCATGCAGCGGAATAGCACCTCAGCATGGACATGGTGGAGAAATTCTGTTATGGTGATATAAATATCAATTAATTCGAATTAATTGTTAGTTTAATTAGTTTTTAGTTTAGGGACTGATGACCACTGCAGTTAGGTCCCATAACTTTACGAACATTTGAACATCTGCTTCCTGCATTGTTTCTTGTGCAGTATCTTCCACTCCGCCCACAAAGAGTAGCGCAGACCGTTTTATATTGTTATTTTTAAATACTTACAATTAAGGTGGACGCGTGACATTTGAAACAAATTAATCAGAAAATTCGGAAATATTTCAATATTAAAAAGACAAAAAAATCCATATTTTTCCCCTTTTTCACCTCCTAGTGCCCTTAACGCAGAATGCAAGTAAAACGGTATGGCTATTTTTATATACAATCCGCAAAATAAACGCTCAAACCTATAAAGTGACACAAAATATAGATAGAAATAAAGCCACGATGAAGAAGCAGAGAAGAGGGAACTGGACATTTCCGTACGAGAAATTCCCCCGATATTTAACGGCGAGAGCATACAGAGAAGCCTGGTAATCTGGCTGGTGTACCGCATGATGTCACGCCTTCGAAAGAGAGAGCGCGACGCAAAACCCGCCGGTTAGCTGTTCGGTCGATGGCGCTGTTTGCCGGGAGATACGCCGGCCCAGGCGGATTAACGATGTGGTTCGGTGTGCCAGCCAACATGTTGCTGTTGTTGGAATTTTGAGGCGACTACCAGAAAGCTTGAGTGTGCCTTCTGTGCGCTTTCCCACATCCAACTATATCAGCGATGAACAGTTGTTTTGGCCACTATGTATAAGCACAGGTTAGCGAAGGGCCAAACCCTTTCATTCATTTGACAGCTTCGCATTTAAAATGGTATAAATTGCACCATAAAATCAGTAACTATAAATGAGATAGACGTGGTTTTGCTTAGGTTTCTTATTTTTCTAATTTCATAACATCTACGTCTGCAAGTAAACGTAATTTTAGAATCATTTTAATGAGATAAGTTTATCCCATTACACTTTTAGCGCCGCTGTAGAGTAACCCAGTGGTCTAAAGCGACTGGCTGCGCAGCACGCGGTTGGTCGCCGTGGAGGTTCGAGTCCTCCCTGGGGCATGGGTGTGTGTGTTGTCCTTAGGTTAGTTTACTTAGGTTTAAGTCGTTTGTAAGATACGGAATGATGACCACGCAGTTTGGTCCGATGGATCTACACACATTTGAACACTTTTAGTAGTATAGAATTTTGCAGCTCCTCAGGTTCAATCTCAAATATTTGTAAATTAATGGACTTAACTCTGTTGGTCATCAGTCCCTAGGCTTACAACCTACTTAAACTAACTGAAAGTAACTTATGCTAGGGACAACACAAACACCCATGCCTGAAGGAGGACCCGAACTTCCGACGGCGAGCAACCGCGCGATGCTTAGCAATGCGCTCTGCCACTCCACCGCGGCACTCTTCAGGTTCTGCGTCAAATTTAATACATAATTACTCTGCAAATCATATTTAAGCACATAGCATTCTCTAATAGCGCGCGGTAAAAAGGAGTACCTAAATATTTCCGTTTTCGACCTGATTTTTCTTATTTTATTATAATGATCATGTCTCCCTGTGTAGGTCGGTGCTAACAAACTAAGTTCGCATTCGGAGGAGAAAGTTGGTGAAAGAAACTTCGAAAATAGATCTCACTGCAACTAATAATCCCGTTCTTTTAATGATTTCCACCCCAATTCGTGCATCATTTTCGTGACATCCTCTCTCCTATATTGCGATAATACAAAACTAACTGCTCTTCTCTGAGCTTTCTCTATGTCCTCCGTCAATTCCACCTGGTGGGGTCCCACAATCTGTAGCAATACTCCAAATTAGGACGCACAAGTGTAGTGTAGGCAGTTTCTTTAGTAGAACTGTTGCATCTTCTAAGTGTTCTGCCAATGAAATGTTGCCTTTGGTCCTCCTTCTCTACGGAACTTTCTGTGTCTTCTTTCCATTTAAAGTTGTTCGCAATTGTAATTCCTAGGTATTTAATTGAATTTATGGCCTGTAAACTTGATCGATTTATCGTGTAAATAAAGTTTAACGGATTTCTTTCAGAGCTCATATGGATGACTTCGCACTTTTCACCATTTAGGGTCAATTGCCAGTTTTAGCACCATTCAGATATCTATTCTTCTGGCGACTTTAGTAACCGACAAATGTTCAAATGTTTGTAGAACTTATGGGACTTAACTACAGGGTCATCAGTCCGTAAACTTACAAACTACTTATGAACTAGCTAAGACTAAGGACGGCACAAATATCCATGCCCGAGGGGAGATTCGAACCCCCAACCGTAGTGGCCGTGCTTCGATAAATGACAATATAATCAGCGAACAGTCTAAGACAACTGCTCAGTTTGTCTCCTAAATCGTTTATAAACACAAATAACAGTAGGGGGTAGGGGGCCTATAACACTTCTGTGGCGCACCCGACATATAATTTCTGTCGTACTTGATGACTTCTCGCCAATTACTATTTTAACGGGTACTTTCTGGCAGGAAATCGCGAATCCAATTGCGCAACTGTGGGGATATCCGTAAGTACGCAATCTGATTACAAGGCGCTTGTGAGGTACAGTGACAAAAACCATCCGGGAATCTAGAAATGTGGAAGAGCCCTCGTCGATAGCACTCATCACTCCATGTGAGTAACAAGCTGGCTGTGTTTTAGAAGAACAATACTTTCAGAAACCGTGTTGACTGTAGGTCAATAGGTCGTTCTCTTTGAGGCAATTCATAATGTTTCACGAAAGTATATGTTCTAAATTCTTGCTGCAAACCGACGGCAATGATATAGGCCTGTAATTTTGTGGATCACTCCTATTGCCTTTCTTGAATATTGGAGTGACCTGTGGAATTTTTCAGTCTTTGGGCACGGATTTTTCGCTGAACGAACGGGTGTATATGATAGCTAGGAGTGGAGCTATTGCATCAGCATACTCTGAAAGGAACCTAATTGGTATACACATTGGATCATGAGACTTGCTCTCCATAAAAAAAGATTCAAATGTTTGTAATTCTATGGCACCAAACAACGTTGGTCATCAGTCCCAGTCTTACAAACTACTTACACTAAGTTAAACTAACCTACTGACAACACGCACATCCATGCCCGAGGGAGGATTCGAACCTCCGACACGAGAGGCCGCGCGATCCGTAACGTGGCGCTCCAGACCGCTCGGCTATTCCCGCGCGGCGAGAATTGCTTTTGTGAAGTGATTTAAGATGCTTTAATAAGACGGCAAATTAAAATGACACTGAATTTTCTTATAATCTTATGACCTTGTCCTCCTAACTCTGCAGATGATAACCAATGTAAGGAGAAACCTCTTCAGATATTTTCTGCTTTCCTGGTAAAGGGAAATAAAAAAAAAAATGCCTTCACCTACTTCCTTGCAAGTACACTTTTTCATTTTATTTATTTGCACTTTTCATTAGAAAGTTTGAAGTCAAATTTGCAGAATTTTTCTTCATGATGGCGTTTACGTTTGCACTGCTTACACATGCCTATTGTTTCATTACACAGTAAACATGCTGCTTTAGACCTTACATGAACTATGAAATGTTGTGTGTCATTCTTCATTAAAGACATGACTTTTGCCGTTGATTTTACACTTTTTCCGGGTATTTATGGTTCCAATGAAGTTGGAAATTTGGATAATCACTGTAGCACAGTCAAAATACAAACAAATCAGATGAACAGAAATCGCTGTCTGTTAAACAAAGGGACTGATGAGCACGTAGTTAAGTCCCATAAGCTCTACATTGTTAAACAAAGTTGACGCTAGGCAGAGTGACTAATGCAAAAGCTCCAGTCTGCCACCACGTCAAAAATGGTCAAATGTTTGTAAATCTATCGGACTCAACTGCTTGGTCATTAGTCCGTACCTTACAGACTACTTAAACCAAGGTAAACTAACCTAAGGATAACACGAACACCGCAACCCATGGGTGATTCGAACCCCCAACGGTGAACGGCCGCACGCACCGCAGCACAGCGCCCAAGTGAGCACGGCTAATCCGCCGCGGCCATCACGCCAAGATTAAGTTTTACTTTCGTAATGACGTAACCATCGTAGTAGCAACCTTCGGTTGCGCGTGTAAACCTCAAACTCAAGGCTAATACCCAGCGAGGTGGCGCGGTGGTTGCCACACTGTACTCACATTCAAGAGGATGGCCGTTCAACTCCACATTTGGACAACCCGATTTAGGTTTGCCCTGGTTTCCCTAAATCACATCAGGCAAATGCCGCGATGGATCCTTTGAAAGGGCACGGTCGATTTTATTCTTTATCCTTACCCCAACAATCAGAGCGTAACTCCGTCTCTGAAGACCATCCTTTTTTCCTTTTCATGGCTGACTTTTTCTTTCTGTCTTGTCGGGCCTAACAAAAACCATTAGAGGGCTGCATGCACCCCGCGGACCTCCATTTGCCCACACTGCTCTATGTGAACACTGGACTAGTTTCCATCTCCGCCTGCGTTACACGACTCGCGAACATTTATGGAACTTTAGCGAACTGTCACATATACAACACCATAGGCAGATAAATGGACTCCCCGTCGGGGGTTCAAATCCCCCCTCGGGCATGGATGTTTGTGCCGTCTTTAGTACAAGGTAGTTCATAAGTAGTTTGTAAGTTTAAGGACTGATGACCCCGCAATTAAGTCCCATAAGCCTAACAAACATTTGAACATTTTTTGAGATAAATGAAGTAGACAAGTTTCCTCCTGGGAAGGTGATGGAGTGGTGGCATGAAGGGCATCTGGCCACTTCTTAACCAACATAACCAATCAGAAATAACCACGACAACCTGTGAATGTAGGATAAAGGCAAAGAGAAAAGAAGATAGTGTGACACCTAAGTGTTCACGGATATTTATATCGGTAAAATAATGTCACCATTGTGGTAAACAAGGGCATTTGAAGACACAATGTCGTCAATCACATTGCTATAATTAGGAATTGCGGCACTTTCTATTGCATCCACAGTGAAAGAACCATCATACTTCGACTAGGTAGATCACAATTAACAATATTTCGGACATGTCCAAAAGAAGAGATGCTTTTTCAGGGCGAATCCACAAGAGTTCCGGAATCCTGATGGCATACAGGGCCTGCTGAAATCCATAGATTACAACGGTCGAAATTGGAGGACATATCACAGTTTGAATTGGGCGGGGTACATGGTTCGGTAGTCCGTGCAGGCGTGTTAACCCTTGTTCCTGGGTTGGAATACTGGATTAGGGCAACTGCCTAGTATGCAGAAGGTCCCGGGTTCGAATCCCATCCCCAGCACAAATTTTCGTATGTCCATGATGTATCGTTACAACACCTACAAGCAGAAATATAATGGGACATTAAACGCCAAGAGGGTCGTTTATTCCGTCGGAAGACATTCGCAGCAAAATCACAGAATCAGAGTTTTGTGAAGGCAAATGTAGAGAAAGATTTTTTGCTTGACAGCTTGGGCTAGAGCTTGAAAGAGTAAATTTGTAGCTGAGACTGGCATACTCGTCTCGATTGCCAGTCTTGACCTGGTTGGCAAGAGGAGACTGAAAGCACCACACAGATATAGGTTATGTGTAACAGGGGATGACAACAGAGATTCTTTGGGGACAACACACCTCATTATTAAGGTAGGAAATACAGGTTTTCGAAAGTAAATGAAGGTTTTGCCAACTGTAGGACAAGAGTTTTGTTAAAAAAATTGCATTAGACTTATTAGTTAGGCATCACATCAAAATCGAACTTTGGCAGCAAATGACTGAAATCAACAGGAATTCGTTTTAATGGGGAGGACACTTTTGAATATTTCTATGTTCACAAGGTACACGCTTTGCTAATATTGTATCAAATGAATTGTGTATATGTGCATTAAAAGTTATTTTATATCACAAAGTGACGACATTTATAGGAAAGCTATTTTGTGTTTCAGTAGACGTCAGTGTTTCACTGGAAGTTCTGTGTGGTAGAACCGCTATCTAACAATGAAGTACTAGACGAGAAGCTTTGTTTTATATGAAGATGTATACTGCACATAAAGGACAAGAAACGGTTAGCTTGCGGTCCAATAGTTTGGAAAATTTTCAGATGGAAAAATGAGTCTTCCTAAAGCGGCAGAGCGGCAGAGCGGTCGAGCGCATTGAGGCGCTATGCTACGATGCGCGGGTTCGAACCTCCCCCCTTGGGCATGGATATTTGTGCTGTCTTTATTATAACTTAGTTCATAAGTAGTTTGTAAGTTTAGGGACTGTTGACCCCGCAGTTAAATCCCATAAGCTTAACAAACATTTGAACTTAAAGGGTTTTATGACAGCCACGTTAGCAATAGTCGATCAAAAACACATGAATAGGGCAATAACAGAAAACGAGGTAAAGTAAAACCGTCTGCGCACTTACGTTGCAAAGAAAAGCCTTAGTTTGAAGAGTAACGAACAATCAGTCATGGAGCAATTGTTGGCACAATATGAAGATTTGTTTGATTCAGAAGGAACACCGCTGACCACAGCCATAACTCAGTATTGTATTCCAGTGAACAATTATGTGTACTGTAAACCACATACATTACCAATGCAGTGACCGAGGTGTCTGCGGCGCGCAAGTCACAGTCTGCACGGCCGCTACGGTCGGGGGTTTGAAAACCCCTCGGGCATTGATATTTGTGTCGTCTTTAGTATAAGGTAGTTCATAAGTAGTTTGTAAGTTTAGGAACTGATGACCCCGCAGCTAAGTCCCTTAAGCATAACAAAGATTTGAACAACATTACCAGTGCCCTCTACCCACTGATAGAACAGATGATAGATCAGCAGCTATCAGAGGGCATAACTGCACATTTCTTAGTCAGCAATTATTGTTATTATAATTGAGAAGTCGCCTGACTTAAGAAGAAATAATGTTATTATTACAGCTGCAGATATTTAAATGACCATTGTAAACTACTACATTTCCAAATACCGACACTTTGGGTAAACTTGGGCAATGTATTTTCCACAATGAAGTTAGGGCACGGATATGATCAAACTGAAATGTGTCGAAAAGAGAGCCCTAAAACAGTTTTTACGGTAATGTCTAGACATTACCAGCACCACAGAATGCCTCTTGGGTAGTCAAATTCACCTACGTTATTTCAGCACTTGTTCAAGGTTTGAAGCTGACGAAATGTATGGTCTACTTGGATGGCATTTAAAAGTACATGCGAACTGCCTAAAAGAGGTATTTGATAAATAACAGACCGCACATCTCATTCTAAGTATCTACAAACGTCACTGTCAGGTAAATTACCCTGGGCGTTTTAACAGCGAAGATGGTGTGCGAACAGATCTGCATCTCACCTTAAGTGTGACTGCAACTCCATCAACAGTAAAACAGTGAAAATCGATCATCGGTTTGGCGAATTACCATAGAAAATTTCAGATGATTTGTGGAAGTATCATTGATTAGATCAAATGTTCAAATGTTTGTAAAGCTTATGGAACTTAACTGTGGGGTCATCAGTCCCTAAACTTACAAACTACTTATGAACTACCTTATACTAAAGACGGCACAAACATCCATGTCCGAGGGGAGATTCGAACCCCCGACGGGGAACGGCCTCGCACGTCGTAGCATAGCGCCTCAATGCACTCGGCCGCTCCACCGCGGCAGAGTAGATTAATAAGGACAAGTATTACAATTCATTGGACAGCCTTTGAAAAGGTCATAAATTCAAACGACGTACTCGTTGTCACGGCTGCATGTTAGGCTGAGGCAGTGGTGTGTGTGTGTTTTAACATTCAGAGCAGCTATAGGCCAATCTGTTTTGACAGGGAGAGGGGAAATGCTTTGTGGACTCTCATTCTGCCTGAAGGCATGGCTTGCTGGTCGTGATAAACCCTACTGGTAGCTTGCGCTCAAACACGGACTACCGGATGGCCGCTTTTGGCGCATGGAGTAAAGGGTCTGCTCACTTAAAAAGTGATAAAAACTGAACTAGACGTGTTACAGAGGAGTTTGAGGGCTCGTTTTGAAGTGTAAAAATAGGCTATTGCGCATATATAATTGCGCCACTAATCGCCTTTGTAGTTCATAAGTTATTATCAGTGTAAGATCATGTAAATTTACTAAATTTAAAAAAATTCTTTTTCGGAAACGCATTGACCGATTGAAAAAAATGAAGTGTCAGCATATTGACCTGAATGAGCATTATCAGGCTGTCGGTGTAAATTTACTGAACAATTACGAAATTTTGAATGCGGGATCGAAATATGTGTTTCGTCCGGAAAAAGTTAATGTTTTAATAAATAGAAAAATAGCAATGTAAAAAGTTACTACCGGACGGTAATATAGGAGTAAGGAGGAAGGCTACAAAGAGTTTAACTAAACTATTTTTCATAAAATGTGCTTAAATTAACGTAAAGTTTCAGTGAGCGATTGTAGCTCGCGAATAACTGTAAAACTATAATATGGAGGTAAAAACTAAGTGCAGGATCAGATTCAGCGGAACATTCCAGTACGTTTCAAAACTATTACGCACTTTAACCACTAAAATGATGTATTTCTGGTAAGTAAATATTTGAATTGACCCCAGAGTCCTTATAGGCTTTAAAGGCAGCAGCGATGTTGGCTTCGGGGCTGTGGAGGTAGTATCTATGTCCATGGATGATGAGGCTGTCGTGTTTTTTATGTGAGGCGGCTAAGTCATACATTCGACATGGTAATATTTAGCATCGTAAAGTCGGTTGAAACTCTCATTTTCGGTCATTAGTGAACATTAAAATATGTTGTGTGATCTGGCTAGTGGAAACTTCGAATCTATTCGCAGCTATTTTATACAGGGTGGTCTTAAAATAAATGCCAACAATGAAACGGCCGGTATAGGGGTCCGAAATAAGCCGCTTTCGTTTAGGAACATGTGGTTGGTAATGACACATTACAGCTCTAGAGTGTACAGAAGTGTGAAACAAAGGAAACGGAAGAGGAAAGTAAAGACAATAATTTGTTTATTGATGGTTTACAAGAGGTGCTCGAAACAGTGGCCACCAACAGCGATACAAGATTCAGAGCGAGGGTGGCTGGATGTTCAGCAGCAACAGACACGCGGGCAACTAGATATTCTTGATGTGACGGGGCTCTCATGCGCCAGGATTTCAATATCAACCCAAAGGAAGAAATGCACATAGGTTAAGTCAGGTTAACGGGGTGGCCAGGGAACTGGTCCTCTCCGCCATGTTTACTGCTGGTCGTAGACAGCGTCCAGGTGATTCCTGACGTTCCCACTGAAGTTCATTGGGGCTCCATCGTGCTGGAACCACAGTCGTCTGCGAACAGCTAGTATAAAATCGTCCAGAAGTTCTGGTAAGATCTCCTGGGAATATTTCGTATGTGCGGCCACTAGGTAGAATGTACGACCATACTAAGGTATTATTCACAATGCCTGCCCAAACATTAATGGAAAACTCTTCTTGGTAGGCATGTGATATTGTTCCGTGAGGTGAGAATTATGGATGTTAGACACACCCGATCTCGTAAAGGTAGCCTCATCAGAAAATAAAACATCGGCAGGGAAGGAGTGATTGGCTGCAGTCTAGCATAGTTACCAACGAGCTAAATTGAGACGTGGAAGATAATCATCAAGTCCTAGTGTAAATGGAACGGATGCATTCCGTCTTCGTGCAAATTCCTCAAAACACTTTGATGACTCACACCCAACGCACGTACTATAGCTCTCGAACTTGTCGAAGGTAGGATTATTCTCTGCTGTGTCTAATATTCTTTCTTTCACTTCAAGACTTCTGCGATACCTTCTAAAGCCAGATCCACCACGCCAGGAAGCATAAAACGATCCACTCGAGCGGAACTCCCGACGAAGGTGCTCGAATATTCGACGAGCCGGCTGATGCCTATCCGCAAATCGCTCCCTGTACATCCTTGCCGCGTTGGAATAGCCGTGAGCACTGAGGCGCCGTTCAGCGGTGCGCGCGGCCGTTCGCCGTGGAGGTTCGAGACCTCCCTCGGGAATGCGCGCGTTTGTTGTCCTTAGGTTAGTTTTACTTAGTTTAAGTAGTTCGTAAGCCTGGGACTAATAACCAAGCAGTTAAGTCCCGTAGAATTACAATGTTTTGTACATCCTTTGAGCCGCGAATCAATGCATGAAATGCACATCGGCCACCTCGTCATAGGCGAAACGATGCATCCTTCTGGCGTAATAGATCCAGCTAGAGATGAGCATTTAAATAGTGCCCTGTACCTTCTCAAGGCGTCATTACCGAGCCGGCCGCGGTGGCCGAGGGGATTGAGGCGCTCCAGTCACGGTCTGCACGGCCACTACGGTCGGGGGTTCGAATCCCCCGTCGGGCATGGATATTTGTGCCGTCCTTAGTTGTAAGTAGTTCATAAGTAGTTTGTAAGTTTAGGGACTGATGAACCCGTAGTTAATTCCCATAGACTCTACAAACATTTGAACATTTTGTCATTACCGACCACACATTCCTAAACGAAATCTGCTTATTTCGGTCCCCTATCCGGCCGTTTCATTTTTGACATATATTTTATGGCCAACCTGTATATCTTTAAAGAATTTGTGGGTTTATGCTGAAGGGTAGTGTACTTTTGGCATCGCAAGCCAATGCACATTACAGTTGATAAAGGAACTGAAACCAAAGTCAAGTGCAATCTTAAGTTTCGATCTTAAACGTTTTGCGTTGCATGCATCGAAGCAAATAAACTTGTTCCCGTAAAACATCACACTAACGTTAATGGGTACTCATTTCTACTAAACAATCCTTGCCTGCATTTATCTATTTAAACCTAGCGCTGTCGCGCAGTGGTAACCCAGTGCGATGGCATTCAGAAGGACGGCGGATCGAACCCGCCTCCGGCCATCCTGTTTTAGGTTTTCCGTGTTTTCCCTAAATTAGTCCATGAAAATGCCGGGATGCTTCCTTTCAGAAGGGCACGGTCGATTTGCTTCCACAACGCTGTCAAAAACTATCCGAGCGTGTGCTGCCTTCCTAATGGCCACGATGTCGACGAGGCGTTAAACCCTGATCTACTTTATTGTACATATTTAAATTCGGTTTGAATATAAGTTTTCCTTTTTGGGGCATTGTGAGACCTGTGTGGGTTCAAATAGACGTAACCACAGCCAAGTTCTTTAGCACCCAACTACGTCCTACAGGGAACCTTTTTATTGATTTATAGGTTGTTTTGTGGGTATGCGGGATCGGTGGGAGAACATTTACTTGTCACTCATCTCAACGAACTTGGCCAAAAATATTTCTTTTTATTTCCTTAATAAAAAATCTAATTACTGAGATTAAGATGTTATAAATGTGCAGAAGTAAAATTGTACAGAGAAATGCTACTATCAAAAGACCCGTCAAACGTAGAACACCTAGAACATGACGTAATGCCTACTATACATTGAATCACTGATTATAAAAAGGTAGAAAGTCCAATTTTAACGAAAATACGCTAAGATATACGTTTTTTTCCGCAGCTATCCACTTATCGATTAATGGAATAGGGAAGAAACAACCAACAATAATGCCGAAAGTACAGCCTGTGAAAGTTTGTAGTTGTTGGAATAGGGAAGAATGTCCGGACATTCTTATGTTTTACAATCACTAGTCTGAGCAGCACCGCCAGATGTCAGGTAAGGAGCCTTCCAAAATGTTCAAATGTTTGTAGAGTCTATGGGACTTAACTACGGGGTCATCAGTCCCTAAACTTACAAACTACTTATGAACTACTTACAACTAAGGACGGCACAAATATCCATGCCCGAGGGGGGATTCGAACCCCCGACCGTACTGGCCGTGCAGAGCGTGACTGGAGCGCCTCAGTCCCCTCGGCCACCTCGGCCGGCAAGGAGCCTCCCAACAATGTTACTAAATAGCATTTAAACACATTGTTTCAGTTTTATGGTCCCACATTATTATCAGTGTGGTTACGTAAATTTGCTCTATGTAAACGCACAGCGGCCGTTTCACTACAAACTTTGAATTATTATATCGTAATATCTTCAATAAATCTTAAAATAATTTCAAAGAACCTAAAAACACCCGAACGCCATAGTGTGTGGATGTGCGACAGGTGTTATGAGCCAACAGATTGATTATTGGATAAATAGAATAAACATGAAAAAGAAATAATTACGTAGGCTTCCGCGGCCAGAGTCAGATGACATAAAAGTTTTCTGGGTGTTGTGCCGCGTCATGATGTAAGAAGGCTATTACTTAAATAACCGACGTTTCGGCCAACGTTACAGTGGCCTTCATCTGGGTATACTGATGTGAGCTGGTTGTTACTACACATTATATTACTTTCATTTAGACATTACGTCATAATTTTTAAAATAAGCGATGTTATTGGTGAGTTTTTGGCGGAAGAATGGAGGGAGTGGGGGTTAGCCGTTGCTTCTAGCATAGCGAGCCATGATTGGTGTTCATCGCCGAATGAGGTGAGGGCTACCGTTTCTCTCCTGCTGGCCGTGGGCCGCGCGGCGGCAGTTGCTTACTAGTGACGCTCGCGTGTTGTGTTGTCAGTGCGGCCTATTTCACTGTGATGGCTGGTAGCCAAGAGGGGGCAAGCCTGAGTCCATCTTCTCCATTCATGTTATTAGGGTGTTTTACAATTTCGATGGCTTCCCTTATCTTGCGCGTAACCATCCCTGGTTGCTTGGCGAGTATTCTGGCATTGTTATATTTTATCTTTTTGCTGCAATCTTGCTGGTGTTCGGCTACTGCAGATTTATTGTGTTGGCCTAATCGAATGTAGCGTTCATGTTCGCGTATGCGTGTTGCCACTGCCCTCCCTGTCTCACCTATGTATACATCCCCACACTCGCATTCCACCTTGTATACTCCTGATGGCACTACACGTATCAGGAGTTCATAAACTAAGTGAAACTAACCTAAGGACAACACACACACCCATGCCCGAGGGAGGACTCGAAAATCCACGGCGAACGACCACGCGCACCGCTGCACGGCGCCTCAGTGCTCACGGCTATTCCAACGCGCCAAGGATGTACAGGGAGCGATTTCCGGATAGGCATCAGCCGGCTCGTCGAATACTAGAGCACCTTCATCGGGAGTTACGTGCGAGTGAATCGTTTTATGCTTCCAGGCTTGGTGGATCTGGCTTTAGAAGGTATCGCAGAAGTCTTTGCAGTGAAAGAAAGAATATTAGACACAGTAGAGAATAACCCTTCCTTCGAAAAGTTCGAGAGCTATAGTAGTGCGTTGGGTGTGAGTCATCAAAGTGTTTTGAGGAATTTGCATGAAGACGGAATGCATCCGTTCCATTTACACTAAGCTCATTGGTAACTACAGTAGACTGCAGCTAATCACGCCTTCCCTGCCGATTTTTTATTTACTGATGAGGCTATATTAACGAGATCGGGTGTGTCTAACATCCATTATTCTTACCTGTGTGTTCGTGGTATGCCACACGGCACAATATCACATGCCTACCAAGATTAATGTTTGGGCAGGCATTGTGAATAACACCTTAGTATGGTCATACATTCTACTTAGTGCCCGCACATACGAAATATTCCTACAGGAGGTCTTACCAGTACTTCCCGACGATGCTACACTCGTTGTTTGCAGACGAATGTGATTCCAGCAAGATGGAGCCCCAATGCACTTCAGTGGAAACGTCAGGAATCACCTGGACGCTGTCTACGACCAGCAGTAAACATGGCGGAGAGGACCAGTTCCTTGGCCACTCCGTTAACCTGACTTAATCTACGTGCATTTCTTCCTTTGGGTTCACATTAAAAGCCTGGCGTATGAGAGTCCCGTCACATCTGAAGAATATCTAGTTGCCCGCTTGTCTGTTGCTGCTGAACATGTGGTGGATATACCTGACGTCTTTTGTAATGTACCCCGCTCCATCCACCCTCGCTCTGAATCTTGTATCGCTGTTGGTGGCCGCTCTTTCGAGCACCTCCTGTAAACCATCAATAAACAAATTTTTGTCTTTACTGTCCTTTTCCGATTATTTTCTTTCACACTTCTCTACAGTCTACATCTGTAATCTGTCATTACCAACCACATGTTCCTAAACGAAAGCTGCTCATTTCGGTCCGCTATACAAGCCGTTTCATTTTTGGCATTTATTTTAAGACCACACTGTATAAAATAGCTGCTAAAAGATTCGTAGTTCCCACTAGCCAGATCACACAAAATATTTTAATGTTCACTAATGATCGAAAATATGAGTTTCAACCGACTTCACGATGCTAAATATTACCATGTCGAATGTATGACTTCGCCGCCTCACATAAAAAACACGACAGCCTCATCATCCATGGACATAGATACTACCTCTACAGCCCCGAAGCCAAGATCGCTGCCGTCTTTAAAGCCTTCAGTGTAAGGACTCGGAGGTCAATTCAAATATTTCCTTACCAGAAATACAACTTTTAGTGGTTAAAGTGCGTATTAGTTTTGGAATCACGCTGGAATATTCCGCTGAATCTCAGCCTGTACTTAGTTTTTACCTCCATATTATAGTTTTACAGTTATTCACGCGCTACTATCTCTCACTGCAACTTTACGTTAATTTAAGCACATTTTATGAAAAATAGTTTAGTTAAACGCTTTGTAGCCTTCTTCCTTACTTCTATATTATCGTCCGGTAGTAACTTTTAACATTACTAGTTTTTTATTTATTAAAACATTGATTTTTTCTGTACGAAACACATATTTCGATCCCGCATTCAAAATTTCGTAATTGTTCAGTGACAGCCTGATAATGCTCATTAAGATCGATCTGCTGACACTTCATATTTGTCAATCGGTCAATGCGTTTCCGAAATAGAATTTTTACAATTTCAGTAAATTTTCATGATATTACACTTTTAATAACTTATGAACTAAAAAAGGAGATTAGAGGTGCGATTATATATGCGCAATAGCCTATTTTTACACTTCAAAACGAGCCCTCAAATTCCTCTGTAACACCTCTAGTTCAGTTTTTATCACTTTTTATTTGAGCAGACACTTTACTCCATGCGCCTAAAACGGCCATGCGGTCGTCCGTGTTTGAGAGCAAGCTACCCGTAGGGTTTATCACGACCAGAAAGCCATGCCTTCAGGCAGAATGAGAGTCCACAACGTATTTTCCCTCTCCCTGTCAAAACAAATTGGCCTATAGCTGCTCTGAATGTTAAAACATACACACATCACTGCCTCAGCCGAACATGCGGCCGTGACAACGAGTACGTCGTTTGAATTTATGACCTTTTCAAAGGCTGTACAATGAACCGTTTACACTTCACGGTAGTGATGGGCAGTTCGGATCATTTCACTGTTTGGAAACATACGGATCATCTGAGTCAAGTGATTCGAATCACTGTTTCGGCACACGAAACATCCGGCGCGCCGCAGAGTCGTGCGTCGCCCTAACTTCCCTGATTCACGTGAGCCGCGACAGCTGCAGGGCACCGCAGCGAGTCGGCTCTCTGCTTCTGCACTCGAGAACTGGATCTTGCCGCAGCCCTGACTCCCGCTACCTCCACTGATTCGTGTAAGCCGAGAAAGTTGCGGGGCACGGCACAATAGCGCCATACAGCAAAGACGAATCATCAATGGAATATCAACGTCACCTGGTTTCAACCTTCAATTAAGTTTAAATTAAAAGAGAAATTTTACGATTCAAATGACTGTGCATCCAGAAAGGAATAACTTTACTAACCAATCAATATAAAAAAAATATTTAAGTTTTGTTCCTAAGACATATATAATGCAATCAACAGATATTACTACACATTAATTTGCGATTGGATAGGGGATTTCTTGTCAGAGAGGACACAGTTCGTAGTAATCTATGGTAAGGCATCGACTAAAACAGAGGTGATATCGGGCGTTCCACAGGGTAGTGTTATTGGTCCTCTGCTATTCCTTATTTACATTAACGATTTAGGGGAAAATCTAAGTAGCTCTCTTTGGTTGTTTGCAGATGACGCCGTCATTTACCGTCTAGTAAAATCATATGAAGATCAAAACCAACTGCAGAACGATCTGAATAAGATATCAGTATGGTGTAAAAATTGGCAATTGACTCTAAATAATGACAAATGTGAAGTCGTTCACATGAGTACGAAAAGAAATCCATTAAACTTTGTTTACAAGATAAATCAATCAAAAGTGAAGGCCGTAAACTCCACAAAATACCTAGGAATTACTATTACTTCAGACTTAAATTGGAAAGAACACGTAGATAATGTCGTGGGAAAGGCGAACCAGAGACTGCGTTTTATTGGCAGAACCCTTAAAAGATGCAACAGAACTACTAAAGAAACTGCATACACTGCGCTTGTCCATCCATTTTTGGAGTATTGCAGCCCAGTGTGGGATCCTTAGCATGTGGGTTTGACGGAGGACATCAAAAGAGTCCAAAGAAGGGCAGCTCGTTTCGTATCGTCACGATACAGGGGAGACAGCGTTACGGAAATGATACAGGATCTGGGATGGGAATCATTACAACAACTGCGCTTATCGCTGCGGCGTGGGCTACTTGCGAAACTCCAATCGCCAACATTCTCCTCCGAATGCGAAAATATATTGTTGACTCCCACTTACATAGGTGGAAATGATCATCAGAATAAAATAAGTGAAATCAGAGCTCGAACAGAGAGATTCAGGTGTTCTTTATTCCCGCGCGCTATTCGAGAATGGAATGGGAGATAAATAGTATAATTGTGGTTCGATGAACCCTCTGCCAGGCACTTAAATGTGATATGCAGAGTATCCCATGTAGATGTAGACAAGAAAATACATTTCGCAATTTACGTGACGAAATCAGAAAACTAAAACATTCCCATGGCCAGATAAGTATTCTGATAACTAGACTGATTGCCAGTCAGTCAAATAAAATATATTCAATTACAGTTTCTTTGAACTGAAATTGAAAAACGTTATATTTGACATCTTACAGAGAATGCGGGTTCGTCTCACTAAAATTATTTGTCCCTGCTTCGAAAAGATACGTTCACATGGTACAGATGTAGCAACACTGCATAAATATCGCTTCGCAATTTCGAATAATGTTGAAAACATTTTACGGTGCTCATTCCAGTTCGGGGCAGCAGCTGCAAGACGATATATTTGTCGACTTTAATGATTTTTGTTGCTCTTGGATTGTCCGTCTGGTTTCGAACGACGATTCCTACATCTGCATCGAAATATCGTCATACAAAGCTTGATGTATCGCTCTTTTCAGCTGACTGCTGTGCAGGTCTCAGAAACTCCGTTTGTGTTGTCGACTTTCGCAACATGCAAAATTTAATAATTATGCTTGAAAATACTTGCTTATGACGATTGTCCTACTTTGACTCAAATCCATATTTTTTGAAACTGGGGTCAAGTTATGATAGCTCTTCGACATTTTCTCCGTTAGTTCCTCACTGAGAAATCTAACAAGAGATGAAATGTTCCCATCTGTATATTTCTCTTCGAGGTGGTCCAGAGGTAGCAGTACTCCTTTGTTTAGGTAGGGCACTTTAAATAAAGTAGTGCAGTTTACACTACTTAGTTAACGCGAAACTTCCTCAAAACACCGAAGGACTTCACACATTTTCTCGGTGGCATTCCAGTCTTCAAACGTCAGTTGAAGGGTGGCCGAGGGGACTGAGGCATTCCAGTCACGGTCTGCACAGTCACTACGGTCGGGAGTTCGAATTCCCCCTCGGGCATGGACATTTGTGCCGTCCTTAGTATTAGGTAGTTCTTAAGTAGTTTGTAAGTTTAGGGACTGATGACCCCGTAGTTAAGTCCCATAAGCTATACAAACATTTGAACATTTGAATTTGAATTTGTGCAGCGCGCGGTTGCACACCGCCGGTGGTTCGAGTTCTCTACCCGAGCATGGATGTATGTGTGTGTGTGTGTGTGTGTGTGTGTTGTACTTAACATAATTTAGTTTAAGTAGTTTGTAAGTCAGGAGACTGATAACCGCAACAGTTATGTCCCTTAGATTTACAAACATTTGAAAATTGTGTAGGTTGATGATGACCTTCCACTTCTTTTGAAGATCAAGCGTGTAAAATTTCATGAAGATTGGAATGAAATTGTAGATTTCGTCAGTCTGTAGGAAACGTATCTCTCGCCATGCACATAATTCGGCCCTATGGCAAAATATTTCCTTAGCTGGTGTCTTGGGCCTATAAAAACTACCTACCTGCAAAATTTCAGCTTCACAGGTGCAGGTGTTTAGTCAGTGAGTGAGTGGTTGACCTTTCGCTTTTATATACATCGAAATTTGAGACAGGACGTGTAAATACGGTTTGTTGCTCTAATTTTGGACGCCAGTGTATTAAAATCATTACATACACTCGGCAATAGGCGTGTCGAGCAAGCACGACAGAGCTTAGTTATGGGCTGTACATTGTGGTATCTGCTGACCGCTATGCTCCAAACCCTTGTGGAAACCGTAGTAGCCATAGTCTGCAGTTCTCCAAGACGATGCCACCACGTCGTCGTGGGAGCGAAAAATCCTAGAGAGCCCATCCTAAATTTTTATTTGTTTACAATAAAAGTGTAGTCAGTGGTCTCCACACTGTCCTGTGACAGCGGTGGTAATGTTAGAAAAAGTGTAGTTTAAATGACTTGTAACGTCACAGCTGCGTCCACCTAATCCTCGATGGGCGAAGTTGCCGTTACATTCTATTTTATGCTTAATCATTTAATAATTGTTCGAATGATTTGACGGTATGGGATGCGGACAATTCCTAGGTTGATCCATAACAGTAAACTTTGTTAACTTCCTTTATTATGGAACGACAAATGTTCAAAACTCTTCCCTTTACATACACTGATTAAATAACTGCGTGCCACTACGATGAATGTCTTCAAGTCCACACTGAAACATTTCAATATGCAACTGCAACCCGTATGCGATACGACGGAATGGCAAAAACTTTAGCCACCACTAAACGTAGGTTACGAACTCACTGCCGACATGCTACCGCCTCGCTCTGTGGTCGGCGGGAGACTGCCGCACCCCGGCCAACAAACAAAGAACATTCCTACCTAAGCATTGTTGCCAACAGCTCTCGCTGTACATCAACGATAACTATCGTCGGGCCAAAACTTACCAAAGCGGTTACTAACCTAAAACCCTGTATCCTCACAGACTGATGTTAGTGTAATTTAGTGAAGATTTGTAAGTGTGGTTCTTAACGTCCCTACTTGAATTTCTTTTGATTTCTGATTAAAAGAATTGACCACCATTTGACTGTAAGATATTTTATTTTCACAATCCGGATTTCGGCTTTTAGGCCATAATCAAGTGTACAGTGTAATTACAATAGTCATTATAAGCATTAAAACACTGTGTGAAAAGTTAAAGCATTGAAATTATTTAATGTGAAAAGCAATAGTCCAATTATTTGGTATATGTGGATGGCCAAAATGTCTTTTTTTTTTCTTTTTTCAATATAAGCTTGCATGTACGTAAAGATGCAAGTTATCATTAAGTAAAGCGTCAAAGAAACAAAACGTATACTTAATGATTTCCTTCTGTTATTTACAAGTCTTTCATAATGTTTTATTATCAGACTGTTTTAAGGCGGCATGATAATTTTGTCATATCGAGTTGGCCATTTTTTAACCCCACTAACAATGAAAAAGTGCAATGTTGTAATTGGTAAACATTAAACTGGACAGTCTCCACTATCCAATAACGCCACTGAATGTACCAGCAAAATTACACTGCTGACCATTCAAAATGTAACACGAAAAAGGACAGGATATGCCACAATCAAATATATTATGGAGATAATACGTTGAACAACAATAACATGACTGAAAATGTAACCCCATTTGATGTGAGGCAAATGACGAAATTACTACTGAGTGTAGTGCATCCACACGGAATCCCTGACAGAGGCTGTGGGTGTCTTGTTCAAGTATGGTAGTCCATGATACTGCTACATATTGCTAAAGTTGACCTGCTGTAGTAACGGGTAGTGAATATCGTGTCAGTTGTTCCGCAGTGACTGACCATCTATTTACAATGGGTGAGAGATCGAGGAGACAAAGGCAGCGATGCAGTGCGATGGGCAGCGAGTAAGTCTTCAAGCTTGCCTGCTACGTGTAGTCACGCATTGCCATGTCAGGGTGGCCGTTGGCAAGCTTCAGAGGTATTGGAGACCAACAGTCTCCAACAATTCAAACATGTAATGCTGGCTAGTAGGTCTTCTGGCAATATGAACTACGGGAGTGCGGGAATGGAGTCCAATATCATTCCAAACCATAAGACAGAGTACATGTCCAATATGACGATGCATAAGGTAACATTTCAAAATCCTCTCACCACGAAATCTCCAGACTAATCCGACATTCGTAGTGGTGCAGACAAAATTGGGATTCGTCAGTAGAAACAATGTTGTTCCAATCCGATTGTTTTTACACAACCACAATGGTTATAGTCAGGAGACACCACGGTGACAGACTGTTGAACCCTTGCCTTATGCATCGCCATACTAGGTCTGCAGCTAGTATTACGGTTTGGGATGGTATTGGATACCATTCTCACCCCATTCCCCTGCCCCGTAGAATGTCTTTCCGATACGCTAACATGCCAGTGTTACATCTGTGAGGTGTTGGAGTCTGTTGTCCTCCAACACGTTTGGAGCTTGCCCAGAGCAACATTTCTGCAGGATAACGCGCAACCACATGTGGCACGCAAATGTGTAGCCTTCTTCGTCAGACTGAACTGCTGCCATGTCTTCCCTGTTCTCCAGATCTTTCGTGTGTTGAAAATGTCTGGTTCATGATTGCAGAACGACTGTATATTTTTGTCGCTCTGTGGATCGGTTCAGTAGGTGAGAGTAGCCGAGCGGTCGGAGGTTCGAGTCCTCCCTGGGGAATGGGTGTGTGTGTTGTCCTTAGGTTAGTTTACCTTAGTTTAAGTAGTTTGTAAACTACGGACTGATGACCACGCAATTTGGTCCGATAGATTTACAAACATTTGAACAATTTGAGAGTACCGAACGGTTGAGTTACCACAGTCCCGGGGATTGGCTGCGTAGTCTAAACGTCATGCTGCGGACTGGGCGGTCGTTCCCGCCGGAGTTTCGAGTCCACGTGTGTGTTTGTGTGTGTTGTCCTTAGAGTAATTTAGTTAAGTAATTAGTCTAGGGACCGATGACCCTAGCAGTTTGATACTTTACATTTACAGACGTTTTAATTTTATATACACAGAATATTTGACAACAACTACGTATGGGCAAAGCTGAAAATGTATACCCAGCCGGGATTCGAAGCCGGGTCTCCTGCTTTATAGGCAGTAGCGCTGACCGCAACACCACTGAGGACACGTGATCACCGCACCTGCAAGGTAAACCTAAGTACGACCCCTTCAGATACAAATTCCTAGCTTTACCGTGCCCACAGTACTCAAACTCGTAGTTTTGAAACTAATTCCCATTAGAGTAAGCGCCCTAAACTTGTCAACCCCTCCCCACTAACGAAAGGATCATTGCCTGTCACCGGCATGAGAGAGAGAGAGAGGGAGAGAGAATGTTCAAATGTTTTGTAAAGTTATGGGACATAACTCATTTAACTTATCCTAAGAACAAGACACACACCCATGCCCGAGGGAGGACTCGAACCTCCGACGTGGAACGGCCGCGCGTACCGTAGCACGGTGCCTTAGTGCGAAACAGAGAGCATTCACTAAAGGTCCAAATCAGCGTCTCACGACTCATCGTGTTTTGTTTTCCAGTAACATTTTCTTGCGGTAGCAGTAAAGTAATGTTATTACGTTGGAAACGACTGTTGAATACCCTTTGAAAACCCAATCTCGTCATAGTTCTCCATATAGAGGGTAGAAATACCAGAGACAAGTGGCGACCCCATGACAACATCACCTTGATCACAGAAATCCTCATAATCTTGGAGCAATGTTCAAACTCGCTTTGAAAGGAAAGAGATTTGACGATATTCTTGAAATCCAACGTAAGTTTCTAAAGTTTATAGAGCTTATGGGACTTAACTACGGGATCATCAGTCCCTAAACTTACAAAATACTTATGAACTATCTTATACTAAAGACGGCACAAACATCTATGCTCGAGGGGGGATTCGAATCCCCGAAAAAAAAATGTTTGTAGAGCTTATGGGACTTAACTACTGGGTCGTCAGTCCCTAAACTTACAAACTACTTATGAACTAGCTTATACTAAGGACGGCACAAATATTCATGCCCGAGGGGGGATTCGAACCCCCGACCGTAGTGGCCGTGTAGAACGTGACTGGCGCGCCGCAGACCGCTCGGCCACCGCGGCCGGTCCAAGAAACGTGTCGACGCTTTTGAACACCATCCCAAACGAAGAGTTTGTGAAAAATTTCTAGGAAATGTAATCGCAGAACTCAGCGCTGCATAGTTATGTCAGCTGGCAGTAGTTCACAGTTCATCTATGTTAATGTTACAGGTCTATTCACCGAATTTTACTGTCATGGGTTGTCCATCTGACCTAACATAAGACGGACTTTCATTGAATTTAACCCTGGAATGCTACTAGGGGTACGCCTGTACCCCAGTGCTTCTATTGAGTGTAGATAGTGGCCAACAGTTAGCGCTGAAGTTCTGCACTTCCCAGTAGTTTCATGCCTTAACAAGTCAGTATGGGTGTGACCATCAAAGTGTCAATAGGGTTTATACTTTTCACATTATTTAATGTTTGGGGTACAGGTGCACCCCAGTGTAGCACAATTGCTGTCAGAAATTTTAGAACCAAGATTCTTCAGGTTTGTAAGTATGATGTAAAATATAGAATATTTATACTTATTCGCAACAAAGGCATTACAACAATGATAGTACCGATTGTTTCCAAGTATAATAATGGATAATCGAATATTATCTGCAATTTTTAGGTGAAATAAAATGACATCCCGAAAACAGACTTTTGACCTTACAAAGGAGGGCGATATTCTCGAAATAAAGCTTATGCTCTTAACTTCAGATTCAGATTCTGCAGATAATAAGGAAATATTTAATAACAGAAGATCTTACCTGAAGAAATTGGCTATAGATTTGATGCGACCACAAATGTTAAGGCGTTTGGAAAAACCGACTTTAAGACGAGAACTCCGTCAAACCATCAGTGGTATTTTAGAACTTCCAAAGGAAGAAGAAGCCCAAGAGGTTCCAGAATCCACAACAGGACGGTGTATTTTCTGCCCTAGGGCTCGAGACCGAAAATCAAGAGTTAAATTTGCTATTTGTACAAAATTTATTTGTTTGGATCATCAACGAAAAGTGTGTTCTACATGTCTTCATTAATGTAATTGTTCCTTTCTGGGCATTTTTTTTCTTTTTTTCTTAAGTGTGATTTAAATGTTAATGTATTACTTTAAAATAAAATTTATTTTTAATCATTTTAAAAAATCCGTTTTTATTTGGGGTACACCTGTACCCCAGTGTAGCAGACCCGTCTATGAAAATAAGTGTAGAAATCCAGGGTTAAAATCGCATCGAAAATCACTAAAATTGTGTAATGTATAATTATACAGTACATAGAATTGAAATCTAAAAATTAATGTTACTTTTAAATACCATTTGTCACAAAAGAAACCCCTTTATTAACGTTAAGGATGGAAAAGCTGGTAGAAGCCGACCTCGGGGAAGATCATTTTGGGTTCAGGAGAAATGTAGGAACACGGGAGGCAATACTCACTTTACGGCTTATCCTGGAAGATAGATTAAGAAAAGGCAAACCTACATTTCTAGCTTTTGTAGATTTGGAGAAGGCTTTTGGCAATGTTGATTGGAATAAACTCTTTCAAGTTCTGAAGCAAGCAGGAGTAAAATATAGGGAGCGTGAGGTTATTTACAACTTGTACAAAAACCAGACAGCGGTTGTCAGAGTTGAAGGGCATGAAAGGGATGCAGTGGTTGGAAAGGGAGTAAGACAAGGTTGTAGCCTTTCTCCAATGTTATTCAATTTGTACATTGAGCAAGCTATAAAGGAAAACAAGGAGAAATTTGGTGAAGGAATTAAAGTTCAGGGGGAAGAATTAAAAACATTGCGTTTTGCCGACGACATAGTAATTCTGTCAGATACAGCAAAGGACCTGGAAGAGCAATTGAACGGAGTGGATAGTGTGCTGAAAGGTGCATATAAGATGAACATTAACAAGAGCAAAACTAGGGTAATGGAATGCAGTCTAAGAAAAGCAGGCGATGCTGAAGGAATTAGATTAGGTAACGAAGCAATAAAGGAGGTAGATGAGTTTTGTTACTTGGGCAGTAAAATAACAAATGATGGTTGCAGTACAGAGGATATAAAATGCAGAATGGCAATGGGTAGAAAAGCGTTCTTGAAAAAGAGAAATTTGTTAACATCGAATATTGATTTAAGCCTAAGGAAGTCCTTTCTGAAGGCATTTCTGTGGAGTGTTGCCTTGTATGGGAGTGAAACATGGACGATAAACAGTGCGGACAGGAAGAGGATTGAGGCTTTTGAAATGTGGTGCTAAAGAAGAATGCTGAAGATTAGGTGGGTGGATCGCGTAACTAATGAGGAGGTACTGAACAGAATTGGGGAGAAAAGAAATTTCTGGCATACCTTGACTAAAAGAAGGGATAGATTGGTAGGGCACATTCTTAGACATCAAGGAATTGTGAATTTAGCGTTGGAGGGAAGTGTGTGGGGTAAAAACCGCAGAGGAAGACCAAGAGATGGATACAGTAAGCAGATTCAGACAGATGTAGGTTGCCGTTCTTATGTGGAGATGAAGAGGCTTGCTCAGGATAGGGTATTGTGGAGAGCTGCATCAAACCAGTCTCCGGACTGAAGACCACAACAACAACAACGGTAGCGGTGACTCGTGAAATTGTGTGTTTGAAAGGCTGTCGGCGAGAGGCAGAGCTGGAAATGTCTGGTGTGACATGGGATTAAATTGCTTTTCGGTGTAACTGCCGGGATTTGACAGGCGGGGATTTGCGCCAGACGAGACGAGCGGTGGTCGCTTTGTGTCTGCGCCAGGTGCCTCGTGACCTGGGTCACCAGGGGTCGCGCCCGGCCGCGGCCGGCATATCGATCTGCCGACCGGGCACAGAGGGTGGGGGCGGGGCGTGACGCCGCGGGTTATCCCGGGATACCAAGCTCATTACAAGCAGGCGCGCGCCGCACAAACATCCCGGCCGCGTTTGCATCAGAGTCGACTCCGCGTCGTGGGCGTGAATAATCTGTATAGCGAACAGGGAATATAAAGCGGCACAGGATGCGCTCTTGCGTTTCATATCTGGCAAAAAAAAATCCTATAGTTAGTGGGGAGGGGTGGGCAAGTTTGAAGCCCTTACTCTTACGGGAATTAGTTAAACTACGAGTTGGAGTATTGTGGGCAGGGTGAAGCTGGGAATTTGTATCTGACGGGAGGCGTGCTTAGGTAGTCCTTACAAGTGCTGTGATCACTGTGTCCCCAGTGGTGTAGGGGTCAGCGCAACTGCCTAGAAAGCAGGAGACCCGGGTTCGAATCCCGGCTGGGTACACATTTTCAGCTTTGCCCAATCGCAGTTGATGTCATATATTCTATGAATATTAAATAATAACAACTGCAGGTTCAGAAGTGACGTCTGTTCTCTCGCAACAGACGCCACATGTATATATATATATATATATATATATATATATATATATATATATATATATATATATAATATGCCGGTGACGGGCAATGATCCTATCGTTAGTGGGGAGGGGTGGTCAAAGTTTGAAGCCCTTATTCTTACGGGAAATAGTTAAACTACGAGTTGGAGTATTGTGGGCAGGGCGAAGCTGGGAATTTGTATCTGACGGGAGGCGTGCTTAGGTAGTCCTTGCAGGTGCGGTGATCACTGTGTCCCCAGTGGTGTAGGGGTCAGCGCAACTGCCTAGAAAGCAGGAGACCCGGGTTCGAATCCCGGCTGGGTACACATTTTCAGCTTTGCCCAATCGCAGTTGATGTTATATATTCTATGAATATTAAATAATAACAACTGCAGGATCAGAAGTGACGTCTGTTCTCTCGCAACAGACGCCACATGTATATATATAATATGCCGGTGACGGGCAATGATCCTATCGTTAGTGGGGAGGGGTGGGCAAAGTTTGAAGCCCTTACTCTTACGGGAAATAGTTAAACTACGAGTTGGAGTATTGTGGGCAGGGCGAAGCTGGGAATTTGTATCTGACGGGAGGCGTGCTTAGGTAGTCCTTGCAGGTGCGGTGATCACTGTGTCCCCAGTGGTGTAGGGGTCAGCGCAACTGCCTAGAAAGCAGGAGACCCGGGTTCGAATCCCGGCTGGGTACACATTTTCAGCTTTGCCCAATCGCAGTTGATGTTATATATTCTATGAATATTAAATAATAACAACTGCAGGATCAGAAGTGACGTCTGTTCTCTCGCAACAGACGCCACATGTATATATATAATATGCCGGTGACGGGCAATGATCCTATCGTTAGTGGGGAGGGGTGGGCAAAGTTTGAAGCCCTTACTCTTACGGGAAATAGTTTAACTACGAGTTGGAGTATTGTGGGCAGGGCGAAGCTGGGAATTTGTATCTGACGGGAGGCGTGCTTAGGTAGTCCTTGCAGGTGCGGTGATCACTGTGTCCCCAGTGGTGTAGGGGTCAGCGCAACTGCCTAGAAAGCAGGAGACCCGGGTTCGAATCCCGGCTGGGTACACATTTTCAGCTTTGCCCAATCGCAGTTGATGTCATATATTCTATGAATATTAAATAATGACAACTGCAGGTTCAGAAGTGACGTCTGTTCTCTCGCAACAGACGCCACATGTATGTATATATATATATATATATATATATATATATATATATATATATATATATATATATATAATATGCCGGTGACGGGCAATGATCCTATCGTTAGTGGGGAGGGGTGGTCAAAGTTTGAAGCCCTTACTCTTACGGGAAATAGTTAAACTACGAGTTGGAGTATTGTGGGCAGGGCGAAGCTGGGAATTTGTATCTGACGGGAGGCGTGCTTAGGTAGTCCTTGCAGGTGCGGTGATCACTGTGTCCCCAGTGGTGTAGGGGTCAGCGCAACTGCCTAGAAAGCAGGAGACCCGGGTTCGAATCCCGGCTGGGTGCACATTTTCAGCTTTGCCCAAACGCAGTTGATGTCATACATTCTGTGAATATTAAAAAAAAGATAAAGCTGGCCTCGTATTTTTTTAGTCTGTGCGTACCATTGTAAAATGGATGTATGTTTGTTTGTCTTGTAAGAGACGAGTTTGCTGCAGTGGGCGTAGTCCCGCGCCGCGTCGAAGCGCGGTATCAAACATTATTTACACTCCGGAATGAAATTTCACTCTGCAGCGGAGTGTGCGCTGATATGAAACTTCCTGGCAGATTAAAATTGTGTGCCAGAACCGGGACTCGAACCTGGGACCTTTAGCCTTTCGCGGGCAAGCGCACTACCGAGTGTGCTATCCCGACATGACTCAGGATGCCGCCTCACAACTTTACTTCCGCCAGTACCTCGCCTCCTACTTTCCAAACTTCACAGAAGCTCCTGCGAAGCATGCAAGACTAGCACTCCTGGAAGAAAGGATATGGTGGAGACGTGGCTTAGCCACAGCCTAAGGGATGTTTCCAGAATGAAAAGTTTGGAAAGTAGGAGGCGAGGTACTGGCGGAAGTAAAGTTGTGAGGCGGCATCGTGAGTCGTGTCGGGATAGCACACTCGGTAGTGCGCTTGCCCGCGAAAGGCAAAAGTCCCAGGTTCGAGTCCCGGTTCCGACACACAATTTTAATCTGCCAGAAAGTTTCATATCAGCGCACACTCCGCTGCAGAGTGAAAGTTTCATTCTGGAAACATCCCTTAGGCTGTGGCTAAGCCATGTCTCCACCATATCCTTTTTCCAGGAGTGCTAGTCTTGCATGGTTCGCAGGAGAGCTTCTGTGAAGTTTGGAAAGTAGGAGGCGAGGTACTGGCGGAAGTTAAGTTGTGAGGCGGCATCGTGAGTTATGGCGGGATAGCTCAGTCGGTTGAGCGCTTGCCCGCGAAAGGCAAAAGTCCCAGGTTCGAGTCCCGGTTCCGGCATACAATTTTAATCTGCCAGGAAGTATCATTATTTACACTGCTCAAAACAATTAGGTGACGCATTTTATCCACATTGGTGACAATTGAGATTTGTGTGTGATACAGTACGATATTTTGCGGCCTCAGCTCTTTACTTGAAGTTTACATGGTGTTTACTTAGAGCGAGGCACCATGGGGCTTTCATAATATTGAAAACTAGCATAAAACCCGGCGTTGCCCGGGTATTTATTTATTCATTCCTGCCATTTTTCAGGTGCGTACTCATTTGTATCAGGGCTGTATGTCTGTAAAATCGCCTATGGATTATAATTAGTAATAAAGAAGTAACAGATTAAAACGTGGTGCGTGATGGGACAGATCTCCAAGAACGTTACCAATTGTGTGCTCATATCGCATGAACTACGTGTCGCACTGTGATACAATTTAGAAGCTACATTCAACTGTATTCGTGTATAGTGTCTGTAAAATTTCCTGTCGCTACAGTTTGTAGTGTTGAAATGATACATTGTAATATCATACCCAATGCCGTTGTTTTAGTCCATGAACAGAGGAACGTTACTGTTTACGTGCTCATATCTCATGAACTAAGTGTCGGATAGTGATACAATTTAGAAGCTATATTCAACTATATATGTGTATACTGTCTGTAAAATTTCCTGTCGCTACAATTTGTAGTGTTCAAATTACAAATTGTAACGTCATACCGAGAGCCGTAGTTTTACTCCATAAACAGCGGAAAAGTAGTAAGCCGGAAACTTTTTTCCTTTCATCATTTTACTATGGTTGCCAGCAAGAAAAAGTTTAATAAAGGTTTGAAATTATGTTTAAAGTTTGTTGCAAGTCGGTAAGTACTGTCATTCTCATACAGTGTATTTCGAAAGTCTCGCCGCATTATATGGCATTTTTTGCGATTTCTATTGGTTATGAAGTAATATCTTTTGAAGCATGTGCCGTATGTGATTTTTAACCATGCAGCAATTGTTACCTCACGGTAAGGGATGTGTGTACCAAATTTGATTGAAATCGGTCCATGGTTTAGGAGAAAATGAGCAGCATTGTCGCAAAATGCAGCAGTTTTTCGCGCATCTCATTGTTTATGACGTCATATCTCGTGAACTATATATCGTATGTGATTCTTACACTTACGGCGACCGTCCTCATGGATTGAAGCTTACGTCTACAAAATTTCATAAAGATTGGAACAAAACTGTAGATTTGTATGCAACTTGTACAAACATACGGACACTCCGCTTTATATATTAGAAGTCATTCTCGTTGCCCTCTAATATGGTGTTTAATCACCTCGGACGGCCAGTGCAGTTGCACACCTGCGTGGCGTGGGCAGTACGAGGTTATCAACCAGCTCTTCAGACATATTTGGCCATTCTTCCATGAGCGCAATATCCAGCTCTGCAACCGCTGTTGCTGGTCCGGCTGCAATAGTCTGCCAAGTGCATGCCTGACATGTTCAATCGCGTGTACGTTCGGTGAACAAGCTGGCCATTCCATCCGTTCAATTCCCTTAGCACTGCAGCTCTGTTTAAACGAGCGTTATCGCCACCAGAAGGAACCCGTCTCCTATGGCACCAGCATAGGGCACAAAAAATGTCGAAGGAACTCGTCTCTGCATCTCTCAGCAATCAGAACGCCATTCTGAAAGGACATAGAGGTCTGTACATCCTCCAATACTGACTCCTGACCACACAATTCGTCCACCACATAAGCAGGATTGTTTCATGTTCCACGGTCTCTCCAGATGAGGGAACGACGATTTTCCGGTCAAACACAAAATACTGAGTCACCTGCGAACAGAACCCGCCGTCATTTGTTACGAGCCGTGGTGGAGTAGCCGAACGGTCTAAGGCGCTTCGTTGCGGAGCGCGCGGTTGCTCGCCGTCGGAGGTTCGAGTCCTCCCTGGGGCATGGTGTGTGTGTGTGTGTGTGTGTGTGTGTGTGTGTTGTCCTTAGGTTAGTTTACCGTAGCTTAAGTAGTTTGTAAGCTACGGACTGATGACCACACAGTTTGTTCAGACAGATTTACAAACATTTGAACATTTTTGATTTGTTACGACTCCAAACCTGATCTTCCTCCGACCAGTTTCGGCAGGCAGAGCGGTGTTATGCTTTTAATGGGACACACACCTTAGGCCTCCGTGCGAAGAGGCCACATTCGTGAAGGCGATTTCGGACAGTTAGTGTCGATCTTGCGCGCCCTGTTGCTGTCTGGATGGTGCATTGCCAGCAGAGTTGCATTGAGCCTCCTGCCTCGACAGACTGATAACAGGAGATAACGGTAATCTCTTGCTGATGTTACCTAGGTCTTGCCTTCTTTTAACGGTTCTGTTGTCTGAAATCCCGTCCAGATCCTGGAAATTACTCTTTGTGAAACTCGAATAGCTCCAGCCGTCTCCCTCTGTATCTGTCCTGCTTCCAACCATCCTATGGCTCTCCATGGCATAGCTTCGGGTAAGTCACTTTGTTGTTGCATTGTTGCACTACCTGCTCACTAGACTATCTGAACCCAGCTACTTGTGTAATTTGATTAAAAGACACAAGTCAACACCTACCCTCTATGTAACCATTTCCTGTTATTACCACTACCTCGGTTGTCGTAATGTTGTTGTCTCCACTCCATAGAACTGATAGAAAGACGTCGAACAATTGTAGTTTATTCTACAGATGACAATACTTCATAACCTAGATATCTCAATTGATCCCCTAATTTTTTTTTTGACCAGTTTAATTGATAATCCTGTATTCAGTACGTATACAGCGGTACTGTCTTCTTCTCTCGTCACTAGTGATCAGACGAGCCCGCCGTTCGCTGTGCCGGCGGAGAAGACTACGCTGCCCGCCGTGCGATGGTTAGCGGAACATCCTATGGCCGTCTTTAGGAGTGTCTGCTAGGCAGCTGCGTTCAGCGGTCTGTGTGTGTGTGCCGATCGCGCTACCGCTAACAGCCACTCGAAACGACCTCAGTGTTCCCAAAACTTGGGTAACGATAAAGACACACAGCGGCGCATACGTCACGTGATCAAGGTATGCCCGAGACAACGCGACGATAGCTGACTGACAGTCCGCTATGAGACAGTGGGCTGTGCCCTACTGGCCAGCTAGTCAGCTGGCGATCGCGTTATCTCAGGCCTACCTAGATCAGGTGATGTGACGTACGGGCCGCGCCCTTCCTTTCTCGTTTGCCTCGTCTCAAAGATGACGTTGCACTCAGATCCTTGTTCAAAGCACAACAAGTCCCTCAATTACCAGATGATGGAAAGCGTGAGTTCGCGCAAAAGTCCCGTGTCCTGGACAACAACTCTAAAGCGGTTGCAGCATTCAGCCAATCGAGGCCGTAAAGACACTGGCTAAAAGTCGGTGTCGAAGTCGTGTTGAGTGCTGGACAGACACTTAGTTTGTGGTAGATGTGGTAGAATTAATGTGACATACTAGATGATTTTAAGCAAGGTTAACATATGAAAGGAGTAGCCACAAAATAAGGGGCGGGTATCGGATGAACCGATAGACAACAGAAAAATTATAGCTAAACGTATTTCCAGGGAACAATTGGTCAATTAAAATTTTTCATAATTTTGAGTGGGGTAGTGCACGTGTAAATTTAAACAGAAGGCTCCCTTTTGACATCATTTATTGGTAACTAACACACGAAGCAGAATAGTAGCATATTAAACATACATCGAATTAACAAACTTTAATTTTGGCTTGGCTGCCATAGTTTATCATTGGGCTCTAAGAGTAAGATTTACTGATTGAAACAGTAGCAAATGGTAACTCTATCGGATCACTTACACGTGAATATCAGACTTGCAACCATACTAAAAGGACAGAAAGGACACTCAAATAGTTTACCACCTTGAAGCTACTGGCATGCATAACCTACATTCGTTGTAACATCAAAACTGGTGCAGAGGAAAGTTGTCTGAGGCACAGGTTCGTATACAATAGCTACAATACCATAATTAAACTATATTTTGTGCAAAGGACACCATAAGTAAACTTCTTATTGCGTGACTGGCGTTTTGTTTATGACAAATTCTCGTTCTTTAGGATCATACTTTAGTTATTAGAATTAAGATTGTTATTTGTTACAAAATGAATAAGCAAGGTAGCCTTATGACCACACATAAAACTGCACTGATTAACACTTGGATGAAAGTTTTTAAATGTGAACCAATTTTAAAAATACTGATAAAATCATCGGTCTTTCCGGTCACACCCTAGTTAAATGAAATAACATTAATATTCCCCCCAGAATATGTGAACAAAGTGCCCAAATAATAGTACTTCATCTACTCTGCTCATCACGTGGATAAAAATTTTCTAAGTACACACCCACTTACAGAAATAATGCTAAAATCGCCGGTCTTTCTGGTCACACCCTAATTAAACGAATTAACATAAATTCCCCCCAAAATATGTAAACAAAATGGCCAAATAATAGTACTGCATCTACGCTTCTCAACACGTGGATGAGATTGCAAGACACAAAGAGGCACAGTTAATTCCCTAATAAATAAATTCCGACCGACGGTGTACTACTTCAATGCACAGATATGAAGTAAGTAAGTTGAGTACTATTTCACTGAAAAACAGACACTGGAGGAGACAAGAATTAGTCTGTTAGGGAAAACAGTTATGGCCTTATCTAGTGGCAAACATAGTCAGGTAACTAATTATCTCAAGAAAATTACAGTTAATGTTGAGGAACCGAGACGTGCGCGAGCAGCAACAAATGAAACTGGAATATCGAGGATAATAATTATTAAAACTTTATAATTTACCAACTAAGACTCCTATAAGTAGCTCGACAACCTTCCACTGCTACACCCACGCTCTTCTGGCGACCGCCTTCCACGTTCTCCTCTACTGACTTCGACCTGCAACTGACCTCCGCTTCCACCTATCTCCCTTGTCCGCACGCGAAACATAACCAGATTTCGCGCCTCCCTGCCAAAGGTTGGCGCCCAAGATGCACCTGACGAAACAGCTATAGTCGGTCACCGACTTTAGCAGCCCGTATCCTCAGACAACCTATCTCTACAAGCTCCACTCCAGTTCTTTGCAACTTACCACCACCTCAGTATAATGCTGTCCTCTAGCCCTAGGAAAGGATGGGAAGGGAAAGGAAGTATGGCGCAAGAAAAAAAAATTCGGACGAATAAACAAAACAAATCCCACTTTTGTATCCTAGGATGATTGACCACCCGACAGATCACCTGAATAGGCACCACTTGACTGGCAAGTGAACTAAATTTGTTTTTAGACTTCTTTTAAACTAATAAAAGTCGTGAAGCGGAACGACGGTTCCGTTTCACAAATATTCCTTACTATAAGAAAACAGTAGCTGTGGAGTTGAAACTCGCCACCAACACAATGTTCAGCACATATGAGGCCATAAACAATGAAGTTCACGAGAAACTGCTACGTCATCTGGCAACGTTGCACTATTGCGTCTATGTCAACTCAGATTGGTACATATTTTCCGTATTATCAGAAAATAATCGCTGTGGGAGTAAAAATCACCTATGACACATAGTTCAGGAGATATGACGTGATAAGCATTGAGAGTCACAAAAATCTGCTGCATCATGTGAATCGTGAGTAATGAGACATTATTCATACTCTATTTGAGAAAGAGACCACTTAGCAACTTCAGAAAATCTGTACACCTAATTTCATACCTTTACCGAACTTTTTCTCGCTGACGACTACGACAGGGGGAAGGAAAAATAGTTAATTTCTGCTAGAGCTGTAGATTGAAAGTCTCTCTTTTGATGTTTTCTTCATACCACTACGTCCTCCATGTTATCGTAGATGACTAGTAACTGTACTCGGTTGTTATGAAAGTGCACATCATGCGAGGTGCCTATTGCTTTCTCTGCTCTGAGTGGAATGCACAGCCTCTAAATAAAATGTTCACCATCTTATGCCTTGTCAGATTGTATCCCTAGGGCAGGAGACGGCACTTACGTCGTTGATTTTTTATCTTGAGTTTGTTAGGTTAAACATCAAGGAAATAGTTTGGTAAAACAAATGATGTACTAAAGATTTTAGGAAAGGGTTGATCACTGTTTTTATTTTTACGCAGAAATAAGGAAACTGCAAAATTAACAAACTGTATTTTCCTTTGATCTGTATCTATATAACATGGAAAATTTATATTGTTCAAAAACACTTTTAAAATAATCAGTTACTTTCCTGTGATCTATCGCATCGGGACGTGTGTCTGCTCCCTGATGACTGACGAAACCGGAGTCAGGAGGCAGACCAATCCACTTCAGTCTGCAATACATACTCGCGCCAATACATAGCCGAAGCGCTTCGTACGTATTTTTGTATAACTTTTGTTGATTAATTCACATGTTATTAAACGATCTAAAACAGAATAGTAGCTTGCTATTCAGAGATGACTTCTTTTGAAACTCAAGTAAATGTAATGACAAATATATCTTATTCTGACTAAATTAGAAATTAGTTTTGGCGCACGGCCACCAAATGCACTGACCAATCACAGAAAAGTACTAGAATTTTGTGCGACTTTTCCCACTGGAATAGTACCGACTGTATCACGTGTTAGTGGTACCTCATACCACCACTCTGTTCTGGCTTACTTTGGGGAAAGTTAATATGATGGCTCCTTAGAGAATGTAAATGCAAAGTTCTGGGGGTCCTTTTTTTTCGACCAGCTAGCGTGTCGTTAGTAATTGTTGGTTTTCGTACAGCAACAGCGCAGACCCATGTCATTTTCACGTTGCAAGCTTATCTGTTCACGCATAGCGGTTAACGAGGACCAGTTTCATGATTAAAAGAGCACTTACGTGGTATGATCGCGTGGTGGCGTGTCCGCATTTGCATCGCACTCTCATTAGGCGTGTTTTGACTGACGAAAGACTTCTAGTTATATAGCCCATCGCAATCAGTCAGAATGTTAGGTAATAAAACAGATAGTGCCAGAGAAATGTAATTTGCAGCCCTTAAAAACTGAGGTCATTATATGTAATATGCTCGCCCAACTACAGACACATGAAGAAAAACTGACGCGACCTAATCAGTGGAATCAAAACTGCGTCGCTCTGGGATGACATTTTACACGACTGCCATAAAGAAGTTTTAACTTCTTCGTTTTGATTATGAGCCATAATTCGTGAACACTACGTCACATCGCTACGACACACTATGCAATTCGTTGTAAAATAATTCTTCGTGTCGTAAGATACAGTACATTCAACTCTTAGCATAGAAAGCGCACTAAAGCAAAAAAAGAAAAAAATTGCGAGAAAACACCAAGTAAGATAAATCATGACCCGGCTACACAAACTCTTAGCTCAATAACGACAAAATGTTACTTTCAGCGGTAAGTCACAGTTCATATAGACGAGATATAGTAAACGGTTGCCGCGATGGAGTGGCCAAGCGCACTGTTCGAGTCCTCCGTTGGACATGGGTTTGTATGTTGTCATTAGGTTAGTTGGTTCAAGTAGTTTGTAAGCTAAAGGACTGATCACCAGAGAAGTAAAGTCCCTTAGATTTACGAACGTTTGAACATTTTGAATTTGAGTAAAAGGTTTTCTTACTTGGTGTCGAGGCTTGTGGATAGAACCTGTTATCACCCATTACACAACAATGGAAGCGGATGAAGCGCCGGCCGCGGTGGCCGAGGAGACTGAGGCGCTTCAGTCACCGTCTGCACGGCCACTATGGTCGGGGGTTCGAATCGCCCCTCGGGTATGGATATTTGTGCCGTCTTTAATATAATGTAGTTCATAAGTAGTTTATAAGTTTAGGTACTGATGACCCCGTAGTTAAGTCCCATAAGCTTAACAAACATTTGAACATTTGCGGATGAAGCAGTGTATTCTGTGAGTGCCAGAGCAACTGTGGATGAACATCCAAGTTTTTTTTTGTGAAAGTGTAACTACATACACTGCAGGAAATGAAAATTAGTACACCGTCTTAGAGTTTTCCAGTTCAACCCACATTTATTGCTGAAAGAGTGCATGTGGAGTAAATGAAATGATTAAGGTCAAAAATAAAAAAAATCAAATATTTGTAAACCTTTGGGACCAAAATAGTGTGGCCATCGGTCCATAGACTTACAAACTACTTAAACAACTTAAATCTATCCTAAAGGCAACACACACACACCCACGCCCGAGTGAAGACTCGAACCTTTGGCCGTAGTCAGCGCACAATTCCTGACATGGCGCCTAGAACCGTACGCCATTTCCGGGCTGCGTTCAAAGAACAAAGGCTCTAGCTGAACTGAGGTACCAGGTATCAAAAAATGTTCAAATGTTTGTAGAGTCTATGGGACTTAACTACGGGGTCATCAGTCCCTAAACTTATGAACTACTTACAACTAAGAACGGCACAAATATTCATGCCCGAGGGGGGATTCGAACCCCAGACCGTAGTGGCCGTGCAGACCGTGACTGGAGCGCCTCAGTCCCCTCGGCCACCGCGGACGGCTACCAGGTATCGATTCATATTGAAACACTCACATTAGTACATATTGTAGCCACCACCGACAGAAATGCAGGCATAGATTCTGTCATCCATTTGATCATACACTCCTGGCCATTAAAATTGCTACAACATGAAGATGTGCTACAGACGCGAAATTTAACCTACAGGAAGAGGATGCTGTGATATGCAAATGGTCAGCTTTTCAGAGGATTCACACAAGGTTGGCGTCAGTGGCGACACAACATGCTGACATGAGGAAAGTTTCCAACCGATTTCTCATACACAAACAGCAGTTGACCGGCGTTGCCTGGTGAAACGTTGTTGTGATGCCTCGCGTAAGGAGGAGAAACGCGTACCATCACGTTTATGACTTAAATGTCGGATCGTAGCCTATCGCGATTGCGGTTTATCGTATCGTGACATTGCTGCTCGCGTTGGTCGCGATCCAATTACTGTTAGCAGAGTATGGAATCGGTGGGTTTAGGAGGGCAATACGGAACGCCGTGCTCGATCCCAAAGGCCTCGTATCACCAGCAGTCGAGATGACAGGCATCTTATCCGAATGGCTGTAACGGATCGTGCAGCCACGTCTCGATCCCTGAGTCAACAGATGGGGACGTTTGTAAGACAACAACCATCTTCACGAACAGTTCGACGACGTTTGTAGCAGCATGAACTATCATATCGGAAACCATGGCTGCGGTTACTGTTGACGTTGCATCACAGACAGGAGCGACTGTGATGGTGTACGCAACGACGAACCCGGGTACTTGAATGGCACAGCATCGTGTTTTTTTCGCTGAATCCAGGTTCTGTTTACAGCTTCATGATGGTCGCATCCGTGTTTAGCGACATCGCGGTGTACGCACATCATAAGCGTGTATTCGTCATCGCCATACTGGCGTGATTGTATGTGGCGACATTGGTTACAAGTCTCCGTCACCTCTTGTTCGCATCGACGGCACTTTGAACAGTGGCCGTTACATTTCATGTGTTACGACCCGTGGCTCTACCCTTCATTAGATCCCTGCGAAACCCTACATTTCAGCAGGATAATGCACGACCGCATGTTGCAGGTCCTGTACGGGCCTTTCTGGATACGGAAAATGTTCGACTGTTGCCCTGGCCAGCACATTCTCCAGATTTCTCACCAACTGAAACCATCTGGTCAATGGTGGCCGAGCAACTGGCTCGCCACAATACGCCAATCACTAATCTTGATGAACTGTGGTATCGTGTTAAAGCTTCATGGGCATTTGTAGCTATACACGTCATCCAAGCTCTGTTTGACTCAATGCCCAGGCGTATCAAGGCCGTTATCACGGCCAGAGGTGGTTGTTCTAGGTACTGATTTCTCAGGATCTATGCACCCAAATTGCGTGAAAATGTAATCACATGTCAGTTCTAGTATAATATACTTGTCCAATGAATACCCGTTTATCATATGCATTTCTTCTTGGAGTAGCAATTTTAATGGCCAGTAGTGCACATACGGCTGATACTGTCTTCGGATACATTATTCCCGTAGTTCCGCAAGTTTTATTGTGTTATTGAGTAGCATGTATCTGTTGTCGTCCCATCATATCACACACATGTTCGATTGAGGACAGCCGGCCGCGGTGGCCGAGCGGACTAAGGCGCTCCAGTCACGGTCTGCACGGCCACTACGGTCGGGGATTCGAATCCCCCCTCGGGCATGGATATTTGTGTTGTCCTAGTTCGTAAGTAGTTCATAAGTAGTTTGTAAGTATAGGAACTGATGACCCCGTAGTTAAGTCCCATAGACTATACAAACATTTGAACATTTGATTGAGGACACGCCCGGAGACCGTGCTAGCCAGAGAAGTTCCTGCACACATCATACAGAGCTCGTTCAGTGTCTGGGCCAGTATTTTCCTGTTGCAGAATGGCAAAAGAGTGGGTCTCACATCATTCTATAGCTATCGAACGCTGGCCAGCGTTTCCTCCAGAAACACTAAATGTGAATGACCGTTGTAGCTTACCGCACCTCAGGCCATAATGTCTGGGATGGGACCAGTGTGTCTTCGACGAATTCACTCTACGAGACAGCCCTCGCCATGCCTAGGTCGTACGGGCAAACGACCATAACTTGAGGCAGGCAGAGTCTGCTTTCATTCGTGAATACAATTTTAACTTCACCGTTGAATTTATATCAATGCTCTGAAACCGACGAAATGCTTCAATATTTCGAATTCTTAAAATTACGGCCTTCAATGTCAACCAATAATTGTGTTTGCATACAGCTGCGCTCATCCATAATAGGAATTACATATTGCACAAGGAGGTCTCGGTAAGGTGCTGACGTCACGGTACACGTCGCAGGCCCTCTGAGCTTGTTATCCTTTAATTGTAAGAAGAACGGACCAATAATAAAGGTTTTTATGTTCCCACACAACATAAGCAATACCATGGCTGTCTGTATACAACACGCAGTACCCCAGATCCGACAGTTTTGCGTACTGTATTATAAACTGTGTTTCACCACTCCACAGAGTATTGCCCGGGAAGATGACATCAACATCTATCCGTGCCAGCCGGCCGCGGTGGCCGAGGAGACTGAGGCGCTCCAGTCACGGTGTGCACGGCCACTACGGTCGGGGGTTCGAATCCCCCCTCGGGCATGGATATTTGTGCCGTCCGTAGTCTTAGTTAGTTCATAAGTAGTTTGTAAGTTTAGGGACTGATGACCCCGTAGTTAAGTCCCATAGACTTTACAAACATTTGAACATTTTGTCCGTGCCAGCAACTGAAGATTTTCTTCGAATCATGAAATTGCAATTGCTCAACCTTGTGGATCTTGTACGGGGCCAGTGTAAAATAGTAATTTTTGAAAGCATATTGGAGTACGGAGTACAACCTTGTGATAATTGTCAAAATTGAAATCTAAACAATGTAGCCGTGCGGAAAGGCAGTCCTGTGAAGTTGGCACCCCTTTTTTGGAAAATGTAAATTTTTTTCAGAGTTATAGACAGATATGCAATAGTTCTGGAGTTCTCTGTACAAAATTTAAATAGTTCTGCAAAATTTCGCCGAAAAAATACAAAATATTACCACAAAATTTAGTTTTTTTCAAAATAATTTTTTGCCTATTAGTACAAACATAGTTCTGATCACAGTTCTATATAGTTCTCAAAGAGTTCTACAGGAAATCCTAATGACATTTTTCTGTGCAGATTATACTTCATGAGATAATTGCAATAATGGGGAATCCATTTACACGCTACTGTGAAGTTGGCACCCCTTTTCTCAAAAATGTGCATTTTTTTTCAGAGTTCTAGGCAGATATGCAATAGTTCTGGAGTTCTCTGTACAAAATTTAAATAGTTCTGTAGAATTTCGCCGAAAAATAGTAAAAATTACCACAAACTTGTTTTTTTTTTTAGTTTTTAAAAAATAATTATTTGCCTATTAGCGCAAACATAGTTCTGATCACAGTTCTAAATAGCTGTCAAAGAGTTCTATAGGAAATCCTAAAAGCATTTTTCTGTGCAGATTATACTTTATGAGATAATTACAATAATGGAGTATCCATTTACATGCAACTGTGGAATTTGCACCCGTTTTTTTCAAAAAATTAAACTTTTTCCAGAGTTCTAGGGACATGTGCAATAGTTCTTGTTTACGATAAGCAGTAATCACTCAGACGTAAAAACAACAAATTGAATGTGCAGCGGATAGAATATCTGTCAAGGCCTAAGAAAAACGTATATTTCGCGAATAAGGGGCACAAATAAGACAGCTTATCAGATATTCAAAATTGTGAATTTTTTTCGGGCAATTACATAGATATATTCACATGAACTCTACAACTATAATATATGTACACAGAACCCCAAAAAACAATGTGTATTTCTCGAAAAATGGTGCCAATTTACAGTAACGTGAAAATGAATTCCACATTACTGCATTTATCTGATAAAGTATAAACTGCACAGAAAAATGCTATTAGGATTTCCTGTAGAACTCTTTGACAGCTATTTAGAACTATGATCAGAACTATGTTTGCGCTAATAGGCAAATAATTATTTTTAAAAAACTAAAGAAACCAAGTTTGTGGTATTTTTTACTATTTTTCGGCGAAATTCTACAGAACTATTTAAATTTTGTACAGAGAACTCCAGAACTATTGCATATCTGCCTAGAACTCTGAAAAAATTTTCATTTTTGAAAAAAGGGGTGCCAACTTCACAGCTCTCCCACTATTCAGAATTGCGATATTTTACGAAATTCTGCAGAACTATTTAAATTTTGTACAGAGAACTCCAGAACTATTGCATATCTGTCTAGAACTCTGAAAAAAATTTACATTTTTGAAAAAAGGTGTGCCAACTTCACACGACTCTGGCGCAATTTTGTGCAGTTTTTCTCCCTATTTACGCAATTAGCTCATGAACTATTATCTGGGCAACAAAATATCATTAGGATTTTCTGCAGAACTCTTTGAGAGCTATTTAGAGTTGTGATCAGAACTATGTTTACGCTTGTAGGCAAATAATTATTTGGAAAAAACTAAAATTTGTTATAATTTTTTGTAATTTTTTCGCGAATTTGTGCAGAACTATTTAAATTTTGCACAGAGAACTCCAGAACTATTGCATATCTGCCTAGAACTCTGAAAAAAAATGCACATTTTTGATAAAAGGGGTGCCAACTTCACAGTAGCGTGTAAATGGATTCCCCATTATTGCAATTATCTCATGAAGTATAATCTGCACAGAAAAATGTTATTAGGATTTCCTGTAGAACTCTTTGAGAACTATTTAGAACTGTGATCAGAACTATGTTTGTAATAATAGGCAAAAAATTATTTTGAAAAAACTAAATTTTGTGGTAATATTTTGTATTTTGCAGAACTATTTAAATTTTGTACAGAGAACTCCAGAACTATTGCGTATCTGTCTAGAACTCTGAAAAAAATTTACATTTTCCAAAAAAGGGGTGCCAACTTCACAGGACTCGGAAAGGCCGCGTGGCGTCTTGCTAGAGACTGGGAGGTCGTTCAAGCCGGAGGTTCGAATCCTTCTTCGGGCATGGATCCTTAGCGTAAGTAGTTTGTAAGTCTAGGTACTGATGACCAAAGCAGTTTGATCCACAAGGATTACAAATATTTGAACACTTTAAAAAATGTCCAGATCGTCGATTTCTTGTTGTATTTAGTTCGCGTTTGAGTGGGCTGCTGCGTCACCCGCCACCGCTTGCTATCATGGTGGTATTCGTCATCGGCAAAAATTGTCTTTATAGACCGAAACAAGTAACGAAATAAAATAAGAAATCTGCGAACTGGGCTACTTAAATTTTAATTTTAGCAGCGTAAAATAGACCGAAAAACTTTCTCTGCTGTTGAGCATGCGATGGGCAATTACGTGTCATTGCACGAGCTACATCACTACCCGAGGTAATTGCTGCATTGTCAGTTACAGCAACAGCAATATCGTCAATACCTTCCACCAGAAAAAAAGCCTTCCTCTTCCGTGTACTACATGACGCTCACCTGAGTGTTATAATATCGCTATAACCTTCTTGAAACCATTTAATGATATCGTAACATTCCTCAGACAGTTCTGTTGGCAGTACTCATATGGCTGCCGTTGCCATAAAACAGTGTCACTAACTGCGCACGGTCTCTCTTCCCGGTAGCCATATTGTTCACTCACGATATGGCTTATCAGTAGACAGCGTGTATGTCTTTCTGTCAAATAAACAGCGTACCGCTCCAAATTTTCGCGCGGTGGGCGTACTACGTTTCCGCATTAACGCATTGGTAGTCAATCAATTTTCTGTGACACACGATAATTACAGCCCACACTGGCGCTCCGTGAGTAGCTGCACATCAATTACCACTGAGCGGGACCACTGCAAAGCCTGAGTGATGCATCAGCTCCCCGACATACGCCGAATACCGCTCACATTATCATGACTGATTATATATTCCACATGGTGAATCCATATCCTTCTACTGTCAAAACAGTGTCCAAGCTATATGACCGAGCACTCGAAAAGGGTGGTGGAAGGCTCTATCTGTAATTATGATATATTTATTTTCTAATACGTTGCTTGTAGTGGCAATTTGAGCAGCAGCTGATAATATGTATTTTCACTGTACTGTTTTTAAAGAAAACGCCTTTCGCTAGTGCAAATGAAGGTTTTTTTATTTTTATAATTCACCCATACGCGTTTCGCCTTTGTCACAAGGCATCATCAGTGGGTGTCCTGAAATATTTACATGTTTCTGTTTACACATAAAGGTTAGGTTTTTTACATATGTACAAAACAGTTCGTTGTTTGCTATAAAATGGTGCACTTACTGTGGTGTCGCACAAGTCCAAAGTGCGCGCCACCTACTTTCGCCGCGCGCCGCCATGCACGCACGGCGCGGCGTTCTTACGACGTCAGCCACGAGCGCCCTCTGCTACAACTCCGCTCGTGGCCACCACTGAACGACATCGTTCACTTGGGACTGAGATAGGAACCAGCTAACACTTCGGAATCAGATAGGCACCAGTAAAGACTTGGCTATAGGATAGGCATTAGGCAGGCCTCTAGCTCAACTATGTATCAGAAAAAAATGTTCAAATGTTTGTTAAGCTTATGGGACTTAACTACGGGGTCATCAGTCCCTAAACTTACAAACTACTTATGAACTACTTACGAACTAGGACGGCACAAATATCCATGCCCGAGGGGGGATTCGAACCCCCGACCGTAGTGGCCGTGCTGACCGTGACTGGAGCGCCTCAGTCACCTCGGCCACCGCGGCCGGCAACTATGTATCAGCATTCTGCAGTACTGAGCTATGTAAAAGTATTGTATACATTCTGTGCAATATATATCTCGTTCTAATATACTCTAGTGTTTCTAGTTTCTGCTGTCCCATTGGCTGCTCACCTCCGTACCTGCACAAGCGTGCTACCTTTATTCCTGTGTCGGTCTTTCTACTCGGCCACCGACACATACGACGGAAACGAGACACAAAAGCGGCGACGAGGCTGGGACACAAAACTTACAGCACTTGCAACTACATACCAGTCTCTTTCCGGCAACCAGGTCGAAAGGTTCCACTGTCTTCTGAAAAACTTCCGCATTTTTCTGGTTCCAGTATCATCTGCTGCTATACTGTGTTCACTGTAGTTTGTTTTGTAGTATTGCCAACCTTCTCAGCTTATTTGAAATTTAACTGTTTCATTGAAAGTGTGTTAAAGGTATCCTTGTATGTGCGCGCGCGCGCGCGCGTGTGTGTGTGTGTGTGTGTGTGTGTGTGTGTGTGTGCGTGAGAGAGAGAGAGAGAGAGAGAGAGAGAGAGAGAGAGAGAGAGAGAGAGAGAGAGTTAATTTTGTTGTTGTTGTAGTTAAGTGCTGTAAGTACATGTAAAAAACCTAACCTTTATGTGTAAACAGAAACATGTTAATATTTCAGGACATCCACTGATGATACCTTGTGACAAAGGAGAATGAAGTATGGGTGAATTATAAAAATAAAAAATCCTTCATTTGCAGTAACAAAAGGCGTTTTCTTTAAAAATAGTGCAGTGAAAATACATTTATTTTCTACCCTGACACTTACTCTGCTTAGACAATGAGACACAAAAAGTTTAACGGCAGTCGTCTGCAAACCAGGCGTGATACATGTAAGACATTTTCCTGCTTTCTAGCATACAACCTCTTACAATAAAGTTCGTGGAATTGTGGTGTCGCACAAGTCCAAAGTGCGCGCCACCTACTTTCGCCGCGCTCCGCCATGTACGCACGGCGCGGCGTTCTTACGACGTCAGCCACGAGCGCCCTCTGTTACAACTCCGCTCGTGGCCACCACTGAACGACATCCTTCACTTGGGACTGAGATAGGAACCAGTCAACACTTCGGAATCAGATAGGCACCAGTGAAGACTTGGCTATCGGATAGGCACTAGGCAGGCCTCTAGCTCAAATATGTATCAGCTTTCTGCAGTACTGAGCTATGTAAAAGTTAAGTATTGTATAAATTCTGTGCAATATATATCTCGTTCTAATTTACTCTAGTGTTTCTAGTTTCTGCTGTCCCACTGGCTGCTCACCTCCGTACCTGCACAAGCGTGTTTCCATTATTCCTGTGTCGGTCTTGCTACTCGGCCACTGACACCTACGACGGAAACGAGACACAAAAGCGGCGACGAGGCTGGGACACAAAAGGAATAGTCCTGTATTATTAACGTATTTTCAAGTGACAAAGGAGAATGAAGTATGGTTGAATTATAAAAATAAAAAATCCTTCATTTGCAGTAACAAAAGGCGTTTTCTTTAAAAATAGTGCAGTGAAAATACATTTATTTTCTACCCTGACACTTACTCCGCTTAGACAATGAGACACAAAAAATTTTAACGGCAGTCGTCTGCAAACAAGGCGTGATACATGTAAGACATTTTCCTGCTTTCTAGCATAAACCTCTTACAATAAAGTTCGTGGAATAGTCCTGTATTATTAACGTAGATGAACTATGAACTACAGTTATCTTACTGTCCTTCGGAACACTCACCTCCCTTAACTATGCACCCTGAGCACTGCAATACATGTCCTGGAAACTTTGCTCGAAGTGTTCCTTCGGGACGGTGTTCAAAAGCCTAGGAAGCTTTCACTGGATGTCAGGAATATCGTCAAATCTCTTTCCTTTAAAAGCGAGTTTGATTCGAGGGAATCGGAAGAAGTCCAGGGGACTGATATCCGACACGTATGGTGGATGTTCAAGTTGCAACACCCACTTTTTGCCAGGAATTGTTTGACAATATTGGCTGCGTGTGGAAGAGCGTTGTAGTAAACAAGAAACCAGGAACGTTGTTGTGCGTACTGCGGTCGTTCCTTGCGTAGAAGTTGCATGAAACGGGTCAGAATTTCTAAGTACCTTGCAGCGTTCAACGTCGTTCCCTCGGGTAGAAATTCCTTGTGATAATGCCTCGACTACCGAAAAAAAGGTGATGGGCATCGTTTTGATGCGTGATTTTTCGACTCTGACCTTTTCCGACGAGATGATATCGGAGAAAGTCATTCCATGCTTTCGTTTCATGTTCGTGTCGGTGACACAAGGTTTCATCCTCAGTGACAATACGCTTCAAGAAATTGGGTGACGCATCTGCCGTTTCGACAAAATTCTGTTAAGCCTCTAAACGTGCCTGCTTCTGATCGTCAGTGAAGTGATATCGCCCAAGACGACAACACGTTTTTTTCTTCCCAAATATCTGGGTAAGGATTTGTCACATGGATTCACGGTTAATCTGCAGTTCATCCACTATGCTGCGCATAGTTAATCGACAATAGTGATTAATGTCGTCACTTTCTCAATGTTTTCGTCACTGACAGCGGTTGCCGAACGTCCGCTACGGGGCTTCAGAAACACTTTCCCGGCTCCTAGAAAACGGGTGAACCACTCGTGCTCACACTTCGTGGACATTGCTTGATACCCATAAACACGTAACATCAGCGCATGCCTTTCTTTAGATGTCATGCTAATCTTACAACAAAACTTTAAACTGATCCTTTAATCGTTCATTGTCCAACGCACTAAACAAGCACTTCGTGCAACAGGTCTAACACGGAACACAAGCGATGTTCAACTGAACCAGGTTGTCCAACACCGGCTGTGATTCGCCCGTGTTGCCTGACCGTTCTGACTTCAGTCACCGGACCTTATTGTCAGAGGTTGTAATACAAACATTTCGCCGGCCGCGGTGGCCGAGGGGACTGAGGCGCTCCAGTCACGGTCTGGACGGCCACTACGGTCGGGGGTTCGAATCCCCCCTCGGGCATGGATATTTGTGCCGTCCTAGTTCGTAAGTAGTTCATAAGTAGTTTGTAAGTTTAGGGACTGATGACCCCGTAGTTAAGTCCATAACTATACAAACATTTGAACATTTGAAACACACATTTCCTTACGAGAGAGTAAAAATTTCAAATAATGAGATCTGGCACGCGCATCGAAAGACTTTCTCTATCGGCGTATTTGAGCAAAGCTATCATAATCATTGGGGACATGGTTAAACAGCCAGCATTCTCTGACCAACCAGAAAATTATTACCACCTAATAGCCAATATGTCTACCTTTGCCACTGGTGACAGGGGCTTGCGCGTGTTGTCATGAAAGCAATGAGGCCGTGTAGATCATTGGAAGGAGTTGGTACCACATATTCATGTCACTTAATTCGCGACTATCTGAAGTGGTAAATACTGCCAGAGTTGCTGTAAAGATGAAACCATAGATCACCATCCGCAGCATAGTTGACAGGACCTCTAATGCTGAACCGAGTGAAAGATATGAATCACATGCTTAAACGTTTCTGCGACTGTATAGGCTGCAGATTCCTTGACTTGCGCCGTAGTGTGGGTTTGATTGAATTGGTCAGTCATCCACTACACGGAGAAAGCGGCTACAGGTGTAGCGGAGGTGTGTTGCGTTTACTGGCCGGTTTGTTAGGACAGAGGCCTCGGGAACAGGCAAAAAGGGTATATCGAACGAAATAGGTGGTGACGTGTTTATTGATCTCACATGCGGTTTATCATGTAGCGAAACAAGTAGAGAGTTCTTGTTAATTGGTATGGGTAGAGGTTATACCTGACAACCGGAATAAATTAATAACTGGCTCCATTTATCGACCCCCTGACTCGGGCGAATCTATTGTAGAAATTTTCAAAGGAAGGCTGAATCAGATTTCAAGAACATATCCGAAGCATACAGCTGTAATTGGTAAGACTTTAACTTACCCTTGATGCACTGACAAAAATACATGTTTAAATCCGGAGACAAGCATAAAATATCGTCCAAAATTGTACTAAACGTATTCTCCGAAAACCATTTCGAGAAATTAGTTCATGAAACCACTTGTAAAAACACACTTGACCTCTCCTAGCAATAAATAATCCGGAGCTAATAACGAGCATTAAAAACCCATATAGGGATTAGTTAACACAGAGTTGTAGCGATACTGAATATCGTAATTCGCAAATCCACCAAATTTAAACGAAAAAATATAATTATTCAAAATAGCAGATAAATAATTCGCTTAACGTTTTCCGGACTGAGGGTCTCCAATCTTTCGAAACTGTCAGTGTGATTGTAGATCAGATGTGGCTTACTTTTAAAGAAATTTATCGACAACCATTGACAGATTTTTACCAAATAAGTGAGCGCTGATCCTCCGTGGTACACAAAACAGGTTATATCACTCTTGCAAAAGCTAAGAAAAGAGCATGCCAAATTTAAACAGACCTAAATCCCCAAGATTGGTAATCGTCTAAATAAATTAGAAATTTAGCGCGGATTACAATGCGAGAAGCTAATAATAATTAACGAAACGCCACCTCGTAACTTCGTAGAAAATCCAAAGAAATTAAGGCCATATGTAAAGTACACTACAGGAAAACACAATAAATACCTTCACTATGCGATAGCGATGGAGATGCTACTGGTGACAGTACTGTTAAAGCAGAATTGCAAAACACAGCTTACCACGCGGGAGTGGCCGTGCGCTCTAAGGCGCCTCACTTCGGAGAGTGATCGTCTGCTCCCCGTCGGAGCTTCGAATCCTCAGGCATGGGTGTTTGTGTGTGTAGTCCTTAGCATAATTTAGAGTAGTTTATAAGTCTAGGGACTGATGACCAGTGCAGTTTGGTCTCATAGCCTTACAAACATTCGAACATTTGAATCTTTCCGACATTCCTTCACCAAACAACACGAAGCAAATTCTCCAGAATTAGAGTTAAGAACAGCTGCCAGCATGCGTAATTTAGAAGTAGATATCCTTGGAGTAGTAAAGCAGCTTAAATCACTCAACGAAACGAAGACTTCCGCTTCAGTCTGTATACAAATTAGGTTAGTTTCAGAGTATGCTGATGCAACTGCTCTGTACTAGCTATCGTAATACAATCGCTCGCTCAGCTAATGATTCGTACCTAGAAACATGGAAAGTTGCAAAAGTCATTCCAATACCCAAGAAAGCAGTGATACGTAAAATTACAGGCCTATATCACTGACGTAGGTATGAACTAGGATTTTGGAACAAATACTTTTTCGAACATTATAAACTACTTCGAAGAGAACGATCTACATTCAGAAAGTATTGTTCTTGCAGATCACAGCTAGCTATTTACTTACATTAAGCGATGAATGCTATCGACAAGGGATCTCAAATCGTTTCATCGTTTCTAGATTTCTGGAAGGTTTTTGACTCCGTAGCTCACAAGAGTCTTCTAATCAAATTGCATACTAATGAAAAATTGTCTCAGTTGTGCGATTGGATTCGTAATTTCCTGTCAAAAAGGACACAGTACGTAGTAATTTACGGAACGTCATGGAGTAGAACAGAAGTGATATCTGGCGTTCCCCAGGGAAGAGTTATGGGTCCCCTACTGTTCCTTGTCTCATGGGACAATCTCAGCAGTTCTCTTAGACTGTACGCAGCTTATGGTGTTGTTTACCGGTTAGTAAAGTCAAGAAGATAAAAAAACTGCAAAAAACGAATTAGGCAAGATATCTGCGTGGTGAGAAAATTGGCAATTGTCCCTGATTTATGAAAAGTGTGAAGTCACCCATATGAGCATTAAAATACGTTAAAGTTCTTTTACACGATAAATCAGTGAAATACACAGGCCGTAAATTCCACTACAAACCTAAAATTAAGATTTCCAACAGCTTTAATCGGGAAGAACTCGTAGAAAATATTCTCGGGAAGGTGAACAAAAGGTTAGGTTTCATTGGCAGAGCACTTAAAAGATGCAATAGTTCTAATAAAGAAAATGCCTACACTACCCTTATCCGTTATATTTTGTAGTGTAACTACGCTTTGTGTGATCCACACCTAGTGAGATTAACAGAGATTATAGAGAAAGTTCAGAGAAGGGCAGCTCGATTTGTGTTATCGCGATACAGAGATGTCACGGAAATCATTGCACGCGTTGGGGTGGAAATCATTAAGGAAAGGCGTTATTCGTTGCGTCGAGGTCTGTTTGCTACATTTCTTTTACTTCTTTCACCAAATTCTCCTCCGAATTGGAACGTATTTTGTTAGTACTCAAAATGTTCAAATGTTTGTTAAGCTTATGGGACTTAACTACGGAGGTCATCAGTCCCTAAACTTACAAACTACTTATCAACCACCCTACACTAAAGACGGCACAAATATCCATGCCCGAGGAGGGATTCGAACCCTCGACCGTAGTGGCCGTGCAGACCGTGACTGGAGCGCCTCAGTCTCCTCGGCCACCGCGGCCGGCTTGTTAGTACTCACCTACATAGAGAGAGAGAGAAGATCATAATAAAATAAGTGTACTCAGATCGAAAATGGAAAGATTCAGGTATTCTTCTTTCCCTCGTGGTATTAGAGAATGAAACGGTAGAGTAATAGCATGTAAGCGGTTCCATGAACCGTCTGCCAGGCACTTAAATGTGATTTGCAGAGTAAACATGTAGATGTAGAATCTTTTAATTCATTCTAACGCACGTAACACAGACAAAAGGGATTTAGTGATACAATACACGGGATTAACGAGTTGACAGCGCTCCGCGACCACAAAAACGTTAATGAATGCATCATACTCCAGTCGCGGAATAGTTGAAAACAACTGTTAATGGGTTAGGGGGAGAGTAACGCGCCGTGAGTCGCCGCCCACGAATAAATCTGACCTAGCGTTCAGGCAGTTGTTGCTGCAAAAGACGGTGTACTGAATCCCGCACCCTGTATTCCGTCAAATAATCTGCAAATTTAATAGCTTATTCTCATCCTTACACTGTATATACACACAATAAAGAAAATTCACTACCTTGCTATCGTTGCCGGTGTTGCAGTTTCAATTATCAGTATATTTCAGGAGTAATATTTGTTTAAAGTTGTCAGGCGAACGGCAGGCGCGTCATGACACAATATCTGGCGCAGTCACGCACTATTTCTGTGCGTCGCGTCTGGAGACGAGACGTTCAATTTTAGGTTCTATTTTAAGTCCCGATGGCGCCGGAGATTCTCCGGAGACATTCCTAATAGCGCCTTGTTTCCGACACGGCCGCTTTGATAATCATATTTTGACCCTAACGTCTGCCGTTATGAAAACAGTGGTCCTTTGATTAAAGTCACCAAGGAATTACACTTGCCAAAATTTGTGCGCCCAAGAAGATATGGTCTTGTTTCCGACACGGCCGCTTTGATAATCATATTTTGACCCTAACGTCTGCCGTTATGAAAACAGTGGTCCGTTGATTAAAGTCACCAAGGAATTACACTTGCCAAAATTTGTGCGCCCAAGAAGATATGGTCATCCAGTGTTGACAAAGAAGGCCTGGATCATGCCTCATTCGCAGTAACAATGGATCTCTAGAAAATTGGCTTGATAAGTACCTGAAGGAAGTTGTAGGAGCACACTTCGGCTAATGCAAACGTCACACCCATTCAGCCAATATGCTTTCATAAAATGCATTTTTAAAACCATCGGCTGTTTATTAAAAATTTATATATCAACCAGTTTCGGTCAATAGACCATCTTCCTAGATAAAAAGGTGTTAAAACTAAATGGTAAAATGCATCGAATAAAATACATCTAGTTGAGACAAACAGGAGTCAGTATAACTAAAAATATTAAAACTACAAAGGTCATCTTAGATAAAACCTATCAGTCAACACAACATAAAAGGTAAGAACAGACTACCTTTTATGTTGTGTTGACTGATAGGTTTTGTCTAAGATGACCACAGTATTTTTAATATTTTTAGTTATACTTACTCCTTTTTGTCTCAACTAGATGTATTTTATTTGATGCATTTTACCATTCACTTTTAATACCTTTTTATCTAGCAAGATGGTCTATTGAAAGAAACTGGTTGATACGAGGCGCGTCCAGAAAGTAAGTTGCGTTTCAATTTATCTCCGCTGCAGCGTTGCGATTGCAGTTCTGCACATGCGCTGTAGACGATGTGTAGCAAGGAGAAGAACGTGCGCCATTTGGAGATCGCTGTCAGTTACGTACGCTTTGTTGTGCTTGTTTGAAATGACGGCGTTGGCTGAAAATACCGCCGCCTGTGAAATCAGGTCGGTGATTCGGTTTCTGAATGCGAGGAAAGTGAAACCAAGTGAAATTTATCGGCAAATTTGCGATGTTTACGGACCAAATGCGATGAGTGATTCGATGGTGAGAAGATGGGTCCGACAGTTCAATGGCGGGCGTAGTAATGTGCACGATGAAGAACGAAGTGGGCGTCCACCTTTGGTTACAGAAGAACTGGTTCACACGATTGATGACAAGATCCAGGAAAACCGTAGGTTTACAATTAGTGCTCTCGCTCTCATCACTTCACCAATGACGACGAGCTGAAATAAACTGTTTCCAACTGGTTGAAGACACAGGCGGCAGATTTCTATGAAGAAGGTATACAAAACCTGGTGCCACGCTATGAAAAATGCCTGCAAAATTTCGGCAGTTATGAGGAATAGTAGTTTAAGAGTTGTAGAATTTTGTGCAATAAAAATTTCTTTCTGTATCTGTGGACAATTTGATTTTATTACCAAACGAAACTTACTTTCTGGACGCGCCTCGTATATAAGGTTTTTAATAAACAGCCGATGGTTTTAAAAATGCATTTTATGAAATATATTATGGCTGTTGACACGCTTCACCAAAGCATTCAATGTGCTTTCAACGTTTAGTATAACGATACAGACCCGCAACCTTTTTGTCACTTAAACGGCCACGGAAGCCATTTATTTACTTATTATTTATGTATATATCATGTTACCCAAGACCCAATTGATCAGTAACCCTACAAGGTCATAGAACGAGTTAGTGAACGAAGTACTTAAAGAAGAGACAAACATATAATAATCCTCTGAAGATGACAAGCTAGTTTAAGAAACCATGATAAAAACGTAACACAAAAATTAGCTTAATTTTTTCAAGAATTTCTCGACTGAATAGCAAGAGCAAGCTTCAGTTTAGACTTTAATGTGCGTTGACTATGATAAAATTTCTGAATGATTGTAACAGTTTATTGAAACTGGATGCAGCGGAGTACTGCACGTCTTTCTACCCAAGGGTCAAGTGGGTGATGCAGGATCTATTTCTCCCTAGTATCAGCTGACGGCAAGCTGCTAACTGTGGGGAGTAAGCTGACGTTGCTGTTATGGTCTTCAGTTCAAGGACTGGTTTGATGCAGCTCTCCACCCTACTCCATCCTGACCAAGCCTCTTCATCTCCTAAGAACAGCAACACACATAATTCTGAATCTGCTTACTGTATTCGTCTCTTGGACTCTCCCTGCGATTTTTACCCCACACACTTCTCTCCAAAGCTAAATTTACGATTTTTTTCATGTCTTAGAATGTGTCCTACCAATCGATCTCTTCTTTTAGTCAAGATATGCAAAATATTTCTTTTCTCACCATATCTCTTCAGTACCTCCTCATTAGTTACGTGATCTACCCATTTAATCTTCAGCACTCTTCTGTAGCACGAAATTTCAAAAGCCTTCCAGTCTAAATTATTTATCGTTCAGATTTCACTTCCGTACAAAGCTACACTCCACACAAATGCCTCCAGGAAAGACGTTCCTACACTTACATTATATTCTATGTTAACAAATTTCTCTTTTTGAAAAACGCTTTTCTTTCTACTGCCATTCTGCATTTTATATGCTCTCTACTGCGACCATCATATGTTATTTTACTGCCCAAGTAACAGAACTAAATCAAATCAAATGTTTGTAGAGTCTATGGGACTTAACTACGGGGTCATCAGTCCCTAAACTTACAAACTACTTATGAACTACTTACGAACTAGGACGGCACAAATATCCATGCCCGAAGGGGGATTCGAACCCCCGACCGTAATGGCCGTGCAGACCGTGACTGGAGCGCCTTAGTCTCCTCGGCCACCGCGGCCTGCTAACAGAACTAATCTACTATCTATATTGTTACGTTACCTAATATATTCCGTCAGTATCGCTTGATTTTCGTGGACTGCATACCATTACCCTTGTTTTGCTCTTGTTCATGTTCATGTTATACGCACTTTTCGACACACTGTCCATTCCGTTGAACTGCACTTTCAGGTAGTTTGCTGTCTGTCAGTATTACAATGACATCAGGAAAATTCAATATTTTTATTCCTTCACCCTGAACTTCAATTCCTTCTCCGAATTTCTCCTAGCTTTCCTTCTCAGCTTCCTCAATGTATAAATTGAATAACATTGTAGAAAGGCTAGAACCCTGTCGTACTTCCTTCCCAAACTATTCTTCCCTTTCATGCCCATCGACTCTAATAACTTATCTGGTTTTCGTACAACTTGTAAATCAATTTCCGTTCCCTATATTTTGACTTTGCTGACTTCAGAATTTGAAAGAGTATAATCCAATCAAAATTGTCAAATGCTTTCTTCAAATTTACAAAAGCAAGAAATGTAGGTTTGTCTTTTCTTTATCTCTCTTGTAGTAGGTGAGTATTGCCTCCATTGTTCCTAGGTTTCTCCTAAATCCAAACTGATCTTCCCCAATATTATTATTAAAAAACGACATTACTGAAAATGTGTATAGAGAAGCCAATGACCGAAACAGCAGACTACTGAACAGGAGCCGAGGATAGTTTCGCGAGCTTACACCACATATTGATCGAACCGCCCGTTTCTGAGTTAAAAATACTCTTTTCGAATCAGAAGAGTTACTCCAAAAAAATAATGCGATACGTCATAAGCAAGTGAAAAGAAGTGACGTACACACTTTTACGTGTTGAGCTGTCACTTATTTCAGAGACTGTTGTAATGGTAAATCGAACAGGATTTAGTTTTGAACAAGATCTTGAACGTGGGATTTCCACCTCAGCTTACTATATATATGCATGTCTAGGAATTTGAAATTCTCATTCTCTCTAATCATATACCCATTGTAATAAGAATGTCAGATTTTGTTAAATTGCCAGTTGTAAAATGCCAAAACTGAGTCTTAATGTGATTTAGCATGAATATATTTTGTACAAGCCATGAACTGCATTATTTGATACTGTGTTGCCGGCCGCGGTGGCCGAGGGGACTGAGGCGCTTCAGTCACGGTCTGCACGGTCACTACGGTCGGGGGTTCGAATCCCCCCTCGGGCATGGATATTTGTGCTGTCCTAGTTCGTAAGTAGTTCATAAGTAGTTTGTAAGTTTAGGGACTGATGATCCCCATACGATTTACAAACATTTGAACATTTGATACTGTGTCAATATTGTATACAACATCCTTCACTAGCAACTGGTCTCATCAGCAAATAGAAATACACTACTAACTCTTAGAGATACTTAGATCCTTTCAGGCTTTGAAGAGGTTTCCATTTCCCCAAGGATCCCACTGAGAGAGTCCCTATAGTTGATTAGCTATAAATACGACGACGAAACGACAGACATTTTTAAAAATGAAATGTTTGTAAATATATGGGACGTAACTACTCTGGTTACCGCTCCATAGGGTTACAAACTATTTAAACTGAGTTAAACTAATCTAAGGACAAACATACACATCCATGCCCGAGGGAAAATTCGAACCTTCGACGTCGAGCAACCACGCGCTCTGCAGTAAGGATCCTTAGCACGTTCGGCAATTCCACCACGGCCAGACGTTTTAAGCACACCATTATAACGACCTATTTAGGATAAATAAAAGTCCGTCGTGAATAGATAAATGGATTAAAAAATCAAATGTTTGTAAATCTATCGGACCAAACTGCGTGGTCATCAGTGCGTAGCTTACAAACTACTTAAACCTAGGTAAACTAACCTACGGACAAACACACACACCCATGCCCCAGGGAGGACTCGAACCTCCACGTCGAGCAACCGCGCGCTCCGCAGCGAGACGCTTTAGACCGCTCGGCTACTCCACCGCGGCTAAATGGATTAACTAGGTGTCACTGACACCTGTTACAAGATTAATTAAGGCTATATAGAAAGCATCTCACTGAAATTAGTACATGGAAGCCAACCCGTATTTTTTTATTGAAAAACCAACGCGTGTACTATATGGTGGCAAAGAGAAACAAAATAGAAGATCTCGTGCAACATCTCAATACAACAGAACAGGCGTGACACAACTCCTTTTAGACGTGACGTCACCGATCACGACACTAGTTTCAGTCGCGTCCGCAGAAACATCCCGTGTGTGTAATACGACTGGCGGAATTGTAGTTAAACAAACGGAACATAAGGCCTGTGGCCAGAGAGCGTCACTTCGTGGTAGTGTCCTCGCCGTGTTACTGTGTTCCGCAGTACTTAGAGACTCACCACTAGAGACACCGAGTAGATGTCTCTTGTTTACAGACCAACATACAGAATTATCATCTACTGCCTCAAAAGAAGTCTGTTGTATCACTCGCAAGTAAACCTAGGGAAGTGTCACCCTCTTTTTCTGAAATTTCGATATATACGAAAAAAAATACGTATATCTTAATTAGTCATCCTTTTGAAGTGTTAATAGAGTCTACTACGATTAAATAAAAAACTATTTTTGTAGCAAAAAAATTGTTTCTTCCGGGGTAGTTGGGCCCCTAATTTTCATTCCCCGTCCAATATACCTAGGCTGATTTTCATCTTTTATCAAAAGATACTTTCATAAAATAAAATAATTAAAATCGCTTTACTAATCGCAATTTTTCCATTTTAGCCTCCATTTTGAAGGGACCGTTTCACCCCTTAAATATGTCTTACTACCGCTAAAAATATATGTGTAATTTAGTTTCTCATGTGTTACAACATACCCAAATATAGAAAAATAGGAAGAGTGACACTTCCGTAGGTTTACTTGTCAGTGCCTGAACTTAAAGTTTATCAATATGGAATTACTGTATTTTCTCCAGCGCTCAAACATGAGTATTTATTTGCTTTAATAAATATCTATTCTACGAAAGTAGACGGATCGCTTCTCTGATCATGTCCCTACGCCGTCTTACTTATATCCCACCAATACCGTATACTACAATACAGTGGTTGGACAAAAATATGGTAATACCGCGAGAAATGATTGATTTACCATCAATGCAATTGCTAACCAATGCTATAGGTGGCGAATAGCGACTGCACACCACCATGTGGCTAGTGGTTGGTGACGCTGAGGCAGAGTCCTCCCTCGGGCATAGGTGAGCCATTCCATTTCAAAACCTAGCATTTTTATGGGGTTTAATTTTTGTGTCTTAGATCGTTAACTTTAAGTTTATAACACGTCCGTCCAGCATGTTCTATTTGTTTTATTCCCTCTAAATAATTATTATTGTGCCAGAATGAAACTTTCACTCTGCAGCGGAGTGTGCGCTGATATGAAACTTCCTGGCAGATTAAAATTGTGTGCCGGAACCGGGACTCGAACCTGGGACCTTTGCCTTTCGCGGGCAAGCGCACTACCGACTGTGCTATCCCGACACGACTCACGACGCCGCCTCACACTACTGGCGGAAGTAAAGTTGTGAGGCGGCATCGTGAGTCGTGTCGGGATAGCACAGTCGGTAGTGCGCTTGCCCGCGAAAGGCAAAGGTCCCAGGTTCGAGTCCCGGTTCCGGCACACAATTTTAATCTGCCAGGAAGTTTCATATCAGCGCACACTCCGCTGCAGAGTGAAAGTTTCATTCTGGAAACATCCCTTAGGCTGTGGCTAAGCCATGTCTCCACCATATCCTTTCTTCCAGGAGTGCTAGTCTTGCGTGTTTGCAGGAGAGCTTCTGTGAAGTTTGGAAAGTAGGAGGCGAGGTACTGGCGGAAGTAAAGTTGTGAGGCGGCATCGTGAGTCGTCTCGGGATAGCACAGTCGGTAGTGCGCTTGCCCGCGAAAGGCAAAGGTCCCAGGTTCGAGTCGCGGTTCCGGCACACAATTTTAATCTGCCAGGAAGTTTCAATTATTATTGTGCTTCAGACATTTGACGAGAATAGGAAGACACTCTGTTTGCTCTACGCGTGATACCAGGATAAAACAGCGATTATTTTTCTTTTTTTTTTTTTCAAAATATTAAATAATTGTCCTTGCATTTTACAATTTTAAATGTATATTTTTGTATATGAGGCCCCCATGTGTAATTATGTGTGCCCTGATATGTTCGCACTGACCCCTGCTTGCGCGGAGTGAGTGGAACTTGTGCACAAAGCGTTTCTCATTAGCGTTTGCGATGCTTCATCAGATTCTTGTCGCCTGCTCATTCAAACATCATGACAGTCTGCCCTGCTGATATTCAGGTGCTACCAACCGTCAGCCAGAGGCAAATCATGTGCAAAGATTGCCCATAGAGGTTCCCCTATCATTTGCTGGTGTCCTGAGTCGTTACGATGGCTTACCATTGGAACACAATTCGCTCATCCTTGAGAGATAAGCGGAAGCGAGCACGCAGCTGTCAAGTCAGTTCCTGTAGTGGCGTCTGTAAGTGGTGAGTTGGTGTCTGTTCCTCGCTGTGCACGTGGTCAGGCTTTGTTCGAATTTGCTTGTAAATTAAAATGTTCATTCGCGTCTCTAGTTCTGCCTGTAAAATCCCCGCAACATGTAACGGTGAGATTTTATTTAAATTTGTTCTGATTTCCTAGTTTTCATATCAATTTGTCAAAGTTTAATATCGCGTGCCGGCCGTGGTGGCCGAGGGGACTAAGGCGCTCCAGTCACAGTCTGCACGGCCACTACGGTCGGGGGTTCGAATGCCCTCTCGGGCATGGATATTTGTGCCGTCCTAGTTCGTAAGTAGTTCATAAGTAGTTTGTAAGTTTAGGGACTGATGACCCGTAGTTAAGTCCCATAGACTATACAAACATTTGATTTTTAATATCGCGTTCTTAGTGGTGCTCGTTACCACCTTCAAAAACTGTAAAGTCCTTCACTCCTACGTTTCAATATTTTCAAATATTTTTCAAGCTCTTTTAGTTGCTAGCTTAGAAGATGTTTTGGGGTCTTCTCCGTACTTCTGGTGTGCACCGTATGTACGTACATGGAGCAAGTGGCGCTGGGACGGAACAAAGACTTCAGCTTACCCCATCACTCTGTGAACTCAGGTTACTATTAATAACCTTGCGTTAGATTCCGTGGTGTCTAGCAGTTGTTAAGCTGTAATTTTCACCTAATTAAAGCATCCTAAGATCGTGTTGTCGGTATCCTCTGTTCCATGTGTTTCCAAGTAGCATTTAGCATCCTGTAAACACCTTAATTAAATAAATCTCCTTCCCCTCAGTAGAACGAATCGTTATACGACCTATTTTGCGACTTCATTTTCTCTTAAACTGAATTTATTCACTTTCTTTAATTTTCGTGATCCGACGCCATAGAATTATGTATCACCCTGTAACCTTCTTCATTAGATAGAGCACTCTCCAGGGAGCCGGCCGCGGTGGCCGAGGGGACTAAGGCGCTCCAGTCACGGTCTGCACGGCCACTACGGTCGGGGGTTCGAATCCCCTCTCGGGCATGGATATTTGTGCCGTCCTAGTTTGTAAGTAGTTTGTAAGTTTAGGGACCGATGACCCCGTAGTTAAGTCCCATAGACTATACCAACATTTGAAACATTTTGAAATTTGATTTGCAACTATCCAGTGAGTAGAAAGAATGGTTACATGAACTATCTCACCATTTTATTTCTTCTTAAATTGAATTTATTCACTTTGTCCAGTTTACCAGATCCGACCGCTTAGCAGGTTGTATCGTCCTGAAAACTTTTTTATTGGATAGATATCTTTACTCTGTATAGAAAGAACCGTTACACGACCTATCTCGCGATTTTATTTCTTCTTAAATTGAATTTTTTCATTTTGTTCAATTTTTCTGATCCGAACCTATAGTGTGTTGTATCATCCTGAAAGCCTCTTTATTAAGTACATCTCCTTCCCCTGAGTAGAACGAATCGTTACACGACAAACCTCGCGATGTTATTTCTTCTTAAACTGAATTTATTCACTTTGTCCAATTTTCAAGATTCGACACTTTAGAATATTGTGTTGAAACCATCTACATTAGACAGTTCTCCTTCCCCTGAGTAGAATGAATCGTTACACGACATATCTTGCGATTTTATTTCTTCTGAAATTGAATTTTTCACTTTATTCAATTTTCGTGATCCGACCACATAGTATGTTGTATCATCCTGAAACATTCTTATTTAGATAGATCTCCTTCCCCTGAGTAGAACAAATCGTTACACGACCTATTTCACGATTTTATTTATTCTTAAATTGATTTTTTTCACTTTGTTCAATTTTTGTGATCCGACGCCGTAGCATGTTGTATCACTCTCAAACCTTCTTTATTAGATAGATCTCCTTCCCATGAGTAGAACGAACCGTTACACGATCTATCTTGCGATTTTATTTTCTCTAAAATAGGATTTGTTCACTTTGTTTAATTTTCGTGAACCGACGGCGTCGTAGCACGATGTATTACCCCGAAACCTTCTTTATTAAATAGCTCTCGTTCCACTGAGTAGAACGAAACGTTACACGACCTATCTTACGACTTTATTTTCTCTGATATTGAATTTATTCACTTTGTTTCAATTTTCGTGATCCGACGCTGTAGCATGTTTTATCACCCTGAAACCTTTATTATGAAATAGATCTATTTCTCCTGAGTAGAACGAATGGTTACACGACCTATCACGCGATTTTAATTTATTCACTTTGACCAATTTTCGAGATGCGACCCTTTAGCATGTTGTATCATCCTGAAACCTTCTTCGTTAGAGAGATCTCCTTCCCATGAGCAGAACGAACCGTTACACGACCTATCTTGTAATTTTATTTTCTCTGAAATTGAATATGTTCACATTGTTTAATTTTCTTGATTCGACGCCGTAGCATGTTGTATTACGCTGAAACCTTCTTTATTAAAATGGTCTCCTTCCCCTGATAAAAACGAATCATTACACGACGTAACTCGATATTTTATTTCTTCTTAATTAGAACTTTTTCACATTGTCCATTTTTAGAGACCCGGCCTACTAGCATGTTGAATAAACCTGAAACCTTTTTTATTAGATAGATATCTTTCCCCTAAGTAGAACGACCTGTCTGGCGATTTTATTTCATGATATTTTTCACTTTGTTCACTTTTTGTGATTCGATCCTGTATTGTCTTGTATCGTTCTGATATTTTCTTTATTAGGTAGACCTCTATCCCCACAGTAGAACGAATCGTTACACGATCTATTTCGCGATTTTATTTCTTCTTAAACTAAATTTATTCACTTTGAACAATTTTCGAGATCCGACCCTTCAGCTTGTTTTATCATCCTGAAACCTTATTTATTAGAGAGATCTCCTTTCCATGGACAGAACGAACCGTTACACGAACTATCTTGCAATTTTATTTTCTCTGAAATTGAATTTCTTCACTTTGTTTAATTTTCGCGATCCGACGCCGTAGCAAGTTGTATTATCCTGAAACCTACTTTATTAAATAGATGTCCTTCCCCTGAGTAGATCGAAACGTTACACGACCTATCTTGCGACTTTATTTTCTCTGAAACTGAATTTCTTCACTTTGTTTAATTTTCGTGATACGACGCCGTAGCAAATTGTAAAAACCCGAAACATTCTTTATTAAATAGATCTCCTTCCCCTGAGTAGAACGAATCGTTACACGACCTATCTCGCGATTTTATTTCTTCTTAAACGGAGTTTATTCATATAACTTCATACAACTTTTATGTCATCTGAATTTATTCACTTTGACCAATTTTCGAGATCCGACCCTTTAGCATGTCGTATCATCCTGAAACTTTCTTTATTAGAGAGATCTCCTTCCCATGAGCCGAACGAACCGTTACACGACGTACTTTGAGATTTTATATTCTCTGAAATTGAATTTCTTCACTTTGTTTAATTTTCGTGATCCGACGTCGTAGCAAGTTGTATTACCCTGAAACCTTCTTTATCAAATAGATCTCTTTCCCCTGAGTAGAACGAAACGTTACACAACATATCTTGCGACTTTATTTTCCATGATATTGAATTTATCCACTTTGTTTAATTTTCGTGATCCGACGCCGTAGCAAGGTGTATTACCCTGAAACCTCCTTTATTACATAGATACCTTTCCCCTGAGGAGAACGAATGGTTACACGACCTTTCTCGCGATTTTATTTCTTCTTAAAGTGAATTTATTCACTTTGATCAACTTTCGAGATCCGACCCTTTAGCATGTCGTATCATCCTGTAACCTACTTGATTAGAGAGATTTCCTTCCAATGACCAGAACGAACCGTTACACGACCTATCTTGCGATTTTATTTTCTCTGAAATTGAATTTCTTCACTTTGTTCAATATTTGTCATCCGACGTCGTAGCATGCTGCATTAGTCTGAAACCTTCTTTATTTAACAGATCTCCTTCCCCTGAGTAGAACGAATTGTTACACGACCTATCTCGCGATTTTATTTCATCTTAAACTGATTTTTTCACTTTGTTCAATTTTTGTGATCCGACGCTTTAGTGTGCTGTATCATCCTAAAACCTTCTTTATTAGATGCATCTGTTTCCCCTGACTAGTACGAACCGTTACACAACCTACATCCCGATTTTATTTCGTGTTATGCTTAATTTTGTCACATTTTTGTATTTTTGTGATCCTACCCCGTAGAATTTTGAATCGACTTGAAAATCCCATTTAGTAGTTCAATTGTGCAAAACGAATACCAGGATGACTGTTTATTAGTTTCCGAGTTACTTAGATTTTTCTGTTAACTTGTACTCTGTGACAGTATTGCCTGCCACGTGATCTTTAACCACGGACGGTTGGTCCCCTTGATCAGAACCCCCATCTTAAGAAAGCAGCCCTTACGCTAAGCAACCAAGAATAATTTTATAGTGAGTGAGTGTGACACTTTCATCCTGCTGTTCCGATCGGCGAGCTGCCGCTGGCGTTGCTTCTTTTGTGTGTTAGGTGCTTGGTAACTACCCGCTTGGCTTGGCGCGTGAATCTGTGTGTGAATCTATCTCAATTCCTCCTTTCACCCATCTGAAAAGTAATATTTTTAATTGGACAAGAACTACCATTTTCAGGTTGTCAGTTTTAGGGCCATTTAAACTATAGTCTTTGTATCCTTGTTTTTTATTATGTTTAAATTGGTCTCTCCCCCTTTTTTTATTTCTTTGGACGATAAATTACATTTGTTAAACGAGACTCCCTTTCCCTACATTATTCTGCCCTCACCATATATTTTATAATTAATTCTTGAGTCATACTCAATAATCAGATTGTATTTTTACTCACTTCCTTCTGAAAGAGATAAAAAGTCGTTTCCGTTGCTATTTTAATTCTCAGCCCGTCTATTAGATGGTCCTACCAAGGATTCGTCAATTAATGATTGAAAATAGCTTTTACTTGAGGATCCAGTGCTCGAAATCGTCATTAATTAAAGAAGCAGGCAACGTTTAAGTTAATGTCTTTAACAATCTCGCAGCTATGATACGCAATGTTTGTTATGAGCGACATTTCATGAAATCTTGTGATTATGACACAGCTCGGAAACTATTGATTGTCTAATTTTCAAACAAATTACACAATGAACGAACTATTGCATAGATTGATGTGGTATGTATGGGGTAGTTTTAGAATTTAAGTTTCATGTACTTTTCATCATTTGTCACCTTTCGTCTATAAAATGTATTTTTAAGTGGAATGAAATGTATGCCATATTGTACGGAATTTATTTAAAAACAATATCAGTAAACAGTTTCATGGTATCTGGAATACATATCTGTAGAAAAATAAAATGTCTCCAAGAGTTGCGCCAAATTTGCGGGCCGCGCTACACCGAGCTACGCCGGTTGCGGTACGCTGTTGTATGCAATCACCAGTTCTTACAGCCCGTTTCAATCTAACGTGTAAGTGCAGCACTAGCTTACGTATTTATTACCTAATTAACATGATCAAATATTTGTTAAGCTTAAGGGACTTCACTGCGGGGTCATCACTCCCTAAACTTACGAACTACTTATGAACTACCTGATACTAAAGACGACACAAACATCTATGCCCGAGGGGGGATTCTAACCCCCGACCGTAGCGGCCGTGCAGACTGTGACTGGCGCCCCGCAGACCGCTCGGCCACCGCGGCCGGCTATTATTTAATTATTTTTATACGTTACACATAAGGGACTCCATAATATTTAAATCGGAAACAAACGTGCAATAAAAAGAAGTTCAAGCCTATGTAACTTTATTCCTTATGACAACTCTATTTATGCTTAGTAAATGAAGAAAAGATTATACAACATTGAATTAATTGCTGTCATGTTACTGTTATATACCTTCATCAACTTCAGATATTCAGCTTCAAAATGAACCGTAGTTCACTGAAATCCGATATGAGGTTCTTGAATTACACAGCACACAAGCTATCGAGTTCGGAAAATAACGGTAATATCAACGAATTTTAACTCGAAGAATAGTGCACACTTAACGGATAACTTCACGACAGTTGTTTTCTCTTACATCGATTGGCACATGTAGAAGTTATTAATTATTTAAAGAAAAATATAAGCTCAATTTTCTCATTTTTCGTCCGATTGAAAATGGAATGGCACAGGTATGTGTGTTGTCCTTAGAATAAGTTACCGTAAGTAGTGTGTAAATCTAGGGACCAATTATCTTAGCAGATTAGTCCTTTGGTTACGCAAACTATGAATTCGGCACTTCACAACCAAATTATGAAGTCGTTGTTGTGTTTACATCAGAGTTTATACACTGAATAATATCGTCGTGATTTTAATATATTAAAGATAGCTAATACATTCAGGTTAAATGCATAATTCATAAGAAAAATTCCCTAACATTAAGGTGTTTGTCATTTAAAATATTACTGTTAAAATACGTTTATGAAGTAGCAGGTAAACTTTAAAAAGGAGCAGGTGGTCTCTGCCGTGTAGATAGCAAATAACGAACAAGCGTGCGCATCGCCGCACTCACAAGTGAACGGCATCAGCATTTAATCGAAACTATACCCTTTAAAAGTTAAAAAAGTAAAACATTTAAACATAAGATCAATATATGAGGCAATTTCACTGCGTAATACTAATTAATTTTGAAAAATATGCGTGATATATTATACAGCGCGGTCCCTCAGCAGTACAAACTGACAGCTCTTTATATTTCAACAGTGATTTTTTTAATTTAAATTAAAAAATAACATACTGGGCAATTTTTCTTATCAATATGTATTTTAATCAAAGACAGTGGCAGCTATCGTGCATGAGGCTATGACAAGGATTTTTTCGCACTCTGTAATCACATTCGTCGACATGGAATTAGCGAATGAGTATTCCACTTATATCATGCCTGTAATAGTTTTTTTATGTTTTCATATGTTTCCTGACTTTTTTCTGATGTGTATCACTTTAAATAGAACCATGATTTTCTTAAGAAGACAGTTTTACATCTGTCGAAAAGGTGGTCGGTGAAGGTTATTTCTTTCATTTCATCTTCGACTATCATATTTCTTCCGAAACGCCTTGCATTACAGCAATTATTTAGTCACATTAGTTTTGAGAGACCTAAGGATGACATTAAAGGCAATAGTAATTAAAGATTGTGTAACAGAGAATTTTCGTTTATTTGACAGCTTGTATGAGTTGGTACATGCAGTTTTCACCACCACTACAAACAGGTATTGATTGGTATTGCGATTTATATATTTCCTATTAGGATTCAGATCTTCGTAGGTCTTCATTTCCACACCTTTCAACTACAGACATTGCCGTTCCTGAAGAGGAGGAGTAGGCTTTTCAGTACATGCAGGGACAACAATGGGCATGGTTGACTGAGCTGGTTCTTGTGATATCTGTTAACGTGGTTTTGCCATGCAACTACTGCGAACAGCTGAAGACAAACGGACACTACAGTAGTTACTTTTCTGGAGGACGTGCATTAAGCAGCGATTGACTAAAACGGAAGAAAGTGGCACACTAGAAGAAGAATGTGTAGCTTTGAGAGATGAAACAGTCAAGTCCACAGGAACAAACTAGATAGGAACACAAGAGCACAAGTGCTAGTAGAAATCCTTCGATGTCACAACAGTTACTGAATTCAGTAGCTTAAAAGAGAAGCTATACAACTGTAACAAATGAGGAAAGCAAAACTTAATACAGATGGATAAATAGTTTGATTGAGAGGAAGAACAAAAACGACTAAGCAGAAGTGGGTAGAGACCAAAAGTCCGTAAAATCACGTGTACGTAGGGTAAAGACAGATACCGTCTACAGGAAGTAAAAGAGGCGTTTGAAGAAAAGTTGAGTGGCTGTATGAATAAGAGCGCAGATGGAAAATAAGTACTACGCAAAGAAGGGCAACTGAAAGGTGAAAAGAATACAGAAAAGCGCTGTACAAGGGAAACGAACCTGACGACAGTATTGTAGAAAAGGAAGAACAAGTAGATGAAGATGAGAAGGGAGATGGGATACTGCGAAAAGATATTGACAGAGAGATGAAAAATCTAGTCGTAAAAAGATCCTGGCGGAGACGACACTCCGTCTGAGCTACTGATGTCTTCAGAAATGTCAGCCATAACAAAACAATTGCATCTGTTGTGCATGGTCTGTGAGAGAGGGGAAATAATCTCAGACGTCAAAATGAATGTCATAACTCCAATTCCAAAGAAAGCTGCTGCAGACAGATGTGAATATTACAGAACTAAGAATTTAACAAGTCATGGTTCTCAATCAGTAAGACGGTATGTTACAGAAGAATGGGGAAACTGACAGAATTCGACCTTGGTGAAGATCAGTTTGCATTTATAAGAAATGTAGCAATGCATGAAGGAATTCTTAGCTTACAACTTATCTTCGATTACAGGTTAAGAAAAGGCAAACCTACTTTAATAGCTTTTGTACATTTCATGAAAACTTTTGATACTGAAATACATTCTTTAAAATTCTAAAGGTAACAGGGGTTAGATATAGGAAACTAAAAGTTATCCACAACTTGTTCAGAAATCAGACAGCAGTTGTAAGTGTCGAAGGATGTGGAAGGGACTCAGTGGTTGAGAAGTGAGTAAGACATAAATGCAGTCTAAGCACAACGTTACCAATCTGTACATTAAACAAGCTGGGAAGGAAACCAAAGAGAAACTTGGAAAGGACATTAAAGTTCAGGGAGAAGAACCAAAAAACATTGCGGATGGCCGATGACATTGTAATTCCGTCGGAAACTGTAAAGGACATGGAAGAGCAATTGAAAGGAATGGACATTGTCTTGAAAGGAGGGTATAAGGTGAACTTAAACAAAAGCAAAACAAGATTAATGGAATTTAGACATCAGGTAATGCTGAGAGGATTAGGTTAGGAAACGAGACGATAAAAGTAGTTGATGACTTTTGTTATTTGAGCAGTAAAATAACTTATATTGGCCGGAGTAGCAATGATATAAAATGTAGACTGGCAATGGGCAGAAAAACACTTCTGATGAATAGAAATTTGTTAACGTCGAATATTAATGTAAGTGTTAGAAAGCCTTATTGAATGTGTAGAGTGTTACCTTTCACAACAGTGAAACGTGGACAATAAACAACGCAGACAGCCTACATATTTATTTCTCAGCACAGTCACATTGGTATCAAACATATTTCTCTCAGTGAGATGCTGGTTTGTCGATACCGCCACTGTAAAATGTCTGACTATTGACGAAGCCACAATCTCACATCAACCACCGCTTCAACACCAGCAAAGTTAAGTCTTCGACGATGTTCTTTAAGTTTTGGAAACAGATAAAAATGAACTGGAAGTAAGATAGGACTGTGAGGAGGAGGATGGATAACAATTAAATAAAGGCACCGATTGCTGTAGATGTGGCAGCGGACGTGTGTGATGTGACAGTTTCATGATGAAGGAGAGGACGCTTCAACTCTTCAAACTGGTGCTTTCAATTCTCACACTGTTTCTCTCGCACCGACGTGGTTACATTACTCACAGCTTCAGGTAATACCTCGAACAAAAGACATATGACTCTTTCTTTAGGTTTAATACTTTCAGTTTCAGCAAACAGTTAGACAATATAGAGACAAGTCGTTGCAGAAGGAAGATTCCTACAAGGGAACAGATTAGCATACCTTTGACGAGCTTCTTCAACGTTTCTATGAGCCTCAAAGTACGAGGAAATGATATCCATTCTCTCTGCAACCGTTAACATCGTGGAACAATTGCGTAGAGATGTGTGCAGTCCGAATCATTGAAGTACAATGAACAGTCTGACCATAGACTGAGAACATGATCACGTTCTGTGGTTCATTCGGTTGTGGGAGGTGTTGCGTACCATTATCAAAAATATCAGAAACTGTACTTTGATTTTCCTATTCTGATATGTATTCATTTCAACACTTTTGACCTCACTTTTATTTTTTCCGACTACGTCGCCAGCTATCATGAAACGAAAAAAAAGTCTCATAATTTTCCATAGAGAATCCAAATCTGAAATAAAAATATATGGGTTTCTATTTAATATTTCAAAGTCACTTCCTTCACGACCCCGGGGGTTGTGCAGGGGGGTCGAGCTTTATGTTAATACTAGCTTAAACCCGCGGCTCCGCTCGCGTGTTGGTTGATTATGACAGATAATGCGCGAAACGTCAAATCGATTTTTTTTAAAAAGAGATGTATTAAAAGAAATTTCTTTTTTACTACTTTATTTATTTATTCTTATATTTTCTTATTCGTATGTTTATCCTTACAGAGAAAGAGCTGAAGACATTTTAGCACGCATAGACCAAAGATATGGTCTGTGGAATCACGTTTCGCTGTATGTAACCTCCTTGCTATAAAGTCGCAAACGTCATCGCTGGGCTTCAGTCCTATATTTTTAATAATTTGACAACTTTCAACCACCATATCTTCCATCCCCTTATAGCTATCGGCATGGAACTGCTATGGTGTACAACGGGAAATTTCGGAAAACAATTACACACAGACCATTCGTTTGTGTTCTGTAGTTTCCGCTGCAGAGCGAAATATTAACACACACACACGTAGAATTTTATAAACACCGATAACTTTCCATCCTAAAATAATCCACCCTTTTATCATTATCAACCCTCAAGCAACAATAAAACCATTTTCAAAGAGTAAACATAATTTTCAAAGAGTAATTATTGTTCCGCATTTCGCGTTATATTCTTCAAATTACTAAATATCTATCAGATTGCTATAAAACCGTTCCTAAAACCCTCCTCGGGTATAAATTAGTAACTGTTTAAATATTTAAGTCTCTGCATCTTGTCGTTCGGACGTGATAAGCGTTCACCGAACAGACATTCACATTAATACATATAGATAAATAGCTATCCGATAGCCATAAAACGGTACCTAAAGCCTTCCCCGGGTAGACATTAGTAACTGTACAAATTTTTAGCTCTTTATGTCTTGGGGTTCAGACGTGATAAACGCACACCGAACAGACATTCACATTTATAGATATAGATAAAGCCCTCTTAGAGGTGAACAACGTGTATCTTTTTGTAATCCAATTCGTATTTTACAAATATTCCGAAATACAATTTTAAGTACCGCATCCTATATATAATACTGAAGGCTTGCGTGTGGTTCACTTGCAAAATACTCACTGAACTGTTACTCAGAGTTTCTCGTCAGTGATGCACATTCACCATATTGAATGACAGAAGTAGCTAGAAGAGACTGAGAGAATAAATGTTTGTCTAGTTTGTGTAAGTTCGTTACAGAAATAGTTTACAGTTTCAAATGGAGACGCTACTTACGAATTACTACAATTCACCTAAATGCTTTCTATTAAGGAAAACAACGTGTTGATAATTAAAGAGAATTTCCGATCTCACTGTAATGTACGTGTTGTATGAAGACAACGGCGACACGCGAAATGTTTGCCGGACCACGACTGGAACCTGGACTCCATCCTTAAACGAGCAATGCCTTGTCAATTGGGTAGTCCTAACACGCTCCTTGTCCTATCCAAATTATCTTATGTAGTGTTCTAAGTTTACATGCGGTCGCATTCGCTAGATTTACGAAACGAGTTCCGATTGTGAAGTACATATACAGTGAAAGTAACACTGTACCTGTCTTGGCTGTAACTATTTATATTTGCGTCGTCTGTTCTTTCGGACACGTATGATGTAACTGGCATGGGAACATTCCCGGGTGCAAATAAAGGTACTTCATGACATTTGGTGGGTTTCTAACCAATTTCACTTTAAAGTTGGAAAACACACCCAAACACGTAATTTGGCGAATTCGCTTTAGTGGATATATCTTCGAAACCATAAAAGATAATAATTTTTTTTACATATATGGTGGAATGCAAGTAATGTACTTGAAACCTGTATCATTAACCTTGGTAATAATTTGAATATTTGAAAAATACCACACCTTCATTAATTAATTCTCAAAATGAAAACTCTTTTTACAACATAAATTAAAGAATCTTTCCTGCTGCATACATACATTTATAATAAAGCTGGTTTCTAAAATACCAGTCTTGGTAAAATAAGTTATACACAACATGGCTTCAGAGTGCTGTTAACATATCTTGTTAAAACATCTAAACGCTCATTAATATTCTGATTGTTTGTTTTACTTGCTATTGGTTCATATTTTAGGTTGTCATTTTACAATTTAAAGTATGTTGTTTGTTCGTTTTCTCGATTCCCATTTCACACACTCGTATAATGATAATTGAAAATGAAAACAAACGTATTATTATGATATAAAATCATTGCATTATGATAATCTGTAAACAAATATTTAAAACATAATTTACACCACGCTCATAAAATGAACAACATTTCTTCACTTAATACGCATGGTAGAGAATTTTCATACCGGACCTCAAAAATACTGCTTTACACTAAGCATATTGCAATACATTGGAAAATCTCGTAGATGAAATGATTATCTTGCGGTGACTGCAGATTGATTGCTTTTCAAGTACCGATTGACAGCATAATCATTCAAAAAAACTATAACTGAATCTTTCCACAGAGTTCTCCATATATACGTTTATCGGCTGTAACAGTTAAATCTAGCCTATTGAAAGCCACATACGATCTAGCACCTTGTACTCGCTATTCCATTTCACATCGGAAGGAAAATGAGAAATTACACCTCGTATTTTTTAAATAATTTCTACATGTACGTATTAATGCAATAGAAAACAAGTGTCATAAATTTATACCTTACATGATTACTAATTTTCGAGTTAAAATTCTGTGAAGTTAGCGTTATTTTCCGAACGCAACACTTTGTGTGCTGTGTTAGTCAAGAGCCTGATACCGGATTTCAGTGAACTACGATTAATTTTGAAGCTAAATATCTAAAGTTCATGCAGGTATATAACAATAAAATGACAAGAATTAATTCATTGCTGTAAAACCTTTTTTTTCATTGATTAAAATAAATTCATTTTTGATAAGGATTAAACTTGCATAGGCTTAAACTTCTTTTTATTACACGTTGATTTCCGTTTTAATTATTATGGAGTCCCTTATCTTCAACATTGAAAAAATAATTAAGTAATAAATATGCAAGATCGCGCTGCTCTAACAAACTGACTGCGGCGGGTTGTCGTCTGCCACTCAACATGGAAAGACGCCTTACAGCTGGACACGGTCAATAGGGGACATCAGGACTGACTGGTTGCATACAACACGGAGTTAAAACGCTGTAGCGCAGCCGTCAAATTTGCCGCAGTTTTTGGATACCTTTAATTTTTTCTACAGCTCTCTATTCAAGTCACCGTAAAACTGTTTACTGATACTGTTTCTCAATCAAAAGCTGAACAATATGGCATGCATTTTATTCCATTTAAAAATGCATATTGTAGACAAAATCTGACAATTGGTGAAAAGTACTTGAAATATAAATTCTAAAAATACCGCATATGTACCAAATAAATCCATACAATAGTGCCTCCATTTTGTAATTTATTTGAAAATTTTACTTACAATAGTTTCCGAGCTATTAGTGTCACAATCACTTGATTTCATGAAATTACGTTACTTTCGATCCTAAAAAACAACCGGAAGCGTTTGCGTAACCTATGTCAGGTTGGTCAAAGATATTAACTTATTGTCTACTTTCTATGACAGAAAAATGAAACCTCACAAATATTCAAGGGTTCCTGCTGTACGATATGAAATTCAATGTCCCGTACTCAGGTATGATGCACAAGAATGTTGCGTCATCATGAATTCCTAAAGATCCAACTTTAATACAGTTTCTTTATCCTCCATGCACAAAGGAAATTTATGTCACTTATTTTCTGACAAGGTGAAACATTAGTTTACCAGATTTTGAAGCCATTACAAGAACGTCGAGGGTTCGTAACTGGATAGTAAATCTTTCGGATCAAATAATATCTCCATTAGTATCTTTGAAAAATATGAAAAAGAGAGCGAGGATAAGTAATTTGCCAGGGTATTGTCACCCATAATTTGAAAATCCTGATGATTTCTACACATTATTATAGCCATCGTTTGTATTATGTAGAAATATCGCTCAGTGTAAATGCATGGTGTAAAACAGTTATTTTTAAAAACATCTTTAGAGATTACCATTATTGGAATGGTTTATCGTCATTATAATAATTATCATTTTCATCCAACGAAATACAAAATGTCAAATGTTTGTAAGCATATTGGACCAAACTGCTACGGTCATCAGTCGCTAGACTTACAAACTACTTAAACTAACTTTACACTAACGACAACATGCCGGACCGAGGACTCGAACCTCCGACAGGGAGCAGACGCGCACTCTGCAGCAAGACCATTCCCCTGTGGCAACAAAATGCAAATACTAATGGCAAACTAAAAAACCTAAAATAAAAGGCATTGTTATAAACGTAAATAACAGTTTTAAACCAGACCTGCGTTAAGGGGGGACGTACACGAAAAACAAGTACAAATATAACCTGTCACAAAATCCACAGTTTTTGAGTTACATAAATGAAATTATGTACAATGGTTGTTGGTAGTTCAAAGCATCTACTGAAATTGTTTTGTAATTTTAATTGAATTTTTTAAATTTTTTGAAAGTTTTAGGTTCATGAACTCATGATTGACGAAGGTACCATTTACTAAGAAAGTTTCTACGAAATTGCCTTGAATTTTTTGCAGTATAATCTCAACCACATTGTAAAGAAACCCTCAGAATCATTTTAATTTCTTGATATTTAACGAAGTTTTAGGTTTAATTATTTTTAATTAAAAAACTACACATAGAAATTCTAAATTCTTTATTCCCTACATTGACATACATGAATGATATTAAATATTCACTCCGTATACATGTTTCTTATATATAATGCAAAAGAAATGCCAAAAATCACAGTTAAAGCTTTTCTTGTTTTGGAGGAAAATGTACTTGAATAATGAAAACGGTAGTTCTGAGAAAATGCACTTTAAAGTTAAACACGCTTTTTCGTTGCCATTGCGACATTCAAAAGCCTCCAGATCTGTAATTAATCTCCCCATTTCCTTCAAGACTTCTCTTCTGGCTTCTTCTCTTCTGTCTTGTTTGCTCTGCAAGGTCTTCAATGGATTTAATGGCTGCAGGTATACGTTCATAGTCAATCCCCATCAAGATGTCGCGAGTGAAAAGTCCGGGCTTGAAGCCCTTTCTCTACAAGAGAAGCTCTCAGAGCTTCCACCATTAAAGACAATAACTGCATCATAAACTGCAATATTAACTACCTTGGATGAGGAAAATGTAGTTTTGGGGCAACCTTTTCAGATGAGGGCCTTCAGAGACTAATTAGGATTCTGCGTTTCGCCGTGAACATATTTCTTGGGAAGGCTCTTATTCCACAGCCTTCTTAATGTAGTATACAGACATTCCCTGCAATTTGATTGCACAACATTGAAAAGAAAACGCCACATAAACAGATAATACGAGAGAATTAAGGCGAGATCCTGTGCAAGCTATTACAATTTTTTTTTTTTTTTCGCATTTAGAAGAGGAATTGGAACGCAATATTCGTAATTCAAATTTCAGTACCATGTAGTAAATGAAGAGCCATTAAAAATTTTTCACAATTTTGGTCATTTTCGTGTAGGCCTACGTCCCGCCACAAGTAAAACAAATAATTAGATTAATAATGAGCATTCAGATATTTTAGTCAGACATGTGGACAATAATCGTACAACACATTGTGTATACATTATTTTTTAAAATATGTCATTTCAGAAATCAAATTTATTGCATACTAGCTGGAAACCCGGCGTTGTCCGGGTATTTGTTTATTTATTCCTGCCGTGAGTTACTACTTCTCCTATCCCTTCTCTCTCTCTCCATCTCGTTTTTTCTAAAAACATGTTATTTTATCGAAAAATACATACGAAATAACGCTGTGGTACATAACGCACAATATTATAAGTGTAGTATGCAAACAAAGAAAGACTGTAATCAAAATACAACTGACATATACAATTCGTACGATCTCATATTTATTGAGTTATATGTTGTACAATTGTATAATTTTCAGGTATATATATATATATATATATATATATATATATATATATATATATATATATATATATATAATTTGTATAAGTGCTGTATGTCTGTAAAATCAGTTGAGAATACAATTAGTAGTAAAAAAGTAATAGATTAAACCCTGCTGCGTGATGTGGCGGTTTTCCATTAACGTTACTTTTTATGTGCACATATCTCATGAACTACAGGTCATACTGTGATACACTTTCGAAGGTACATCAGATATTTGTGTGTATACCGTCTGTAAAATTTCCTGCGGCTGCAATTTCTAGTGTAGAAATTATAAACTGTAACGTCATACCGAGTGCCGTAGTTTTAGTCCATGAAAAGTGGAAAAGTACTAAGAGAGAAACTTTTTTGCTTCCACCATTGTACTGTGGTTTTCAGTGAGAAAAAATATATTATGGGTTTGAAATTATCTTTTGGAATTTTGTTGTAAGTCGCTGAGTACTCTCATTCTCATATAGTGGATGAATAAAGTCTCATTACACGACGTGGCAGTTATTTGCAATTCCTATTGTTTATGACGACATATCTCCTGGAACATGTGTGTATGTGGTCCTTACCCCTACAGCAATTGTTACCTCATGGTAAAGAATATGTGTACCAAATTTGGATGAAATCGGTTCAATGGTTTAGGAGAAAATGAGTAGTATTCTCGCTTAATGCAGCAGTTTTTCACGCATCTCATTCCTTATGACGTCATACCTCCTCAGCTCTGTGTTGTACCGCGATTCTTACACTTACGGCGACTGTCCTCATGGATTGAAGCTTACGTGTACAGAATTTCATAAAGAATGGAACAAAACTGTAGATTTGTATGCAATACGTACAAACACACGCACATCTGCTTTATATATAAACTAGCTGAAAACCCGGCGTTGCCCGGGTATTTATTTATTTACTCCTGCCATTTTTCAGGTATATATTCATTTGTATAAGGACTGTATCTCTGTAAAATCTCTTAAGAATACACTTAGTAGTAAAGAAGTAATAGATTAAAACTTGGTGCGTGATGGGGCGGTTTTCCAGGAATGTTATTGTTAATGTGCTCATATCTCATGAACTATGTGTCGCACTGTGATACAATTTAGAAGGTACACTCAACTATATGCTTGTATACTGTCTGTAAAATTTGTTGCAGCTACAATTTGTAGTGTAGAAATTAAAATTGTAACGTCATACTGATTGCCGTAGTTTTAATCCATGAATAGCGGAACGTTATTGTTTATGTGCTGATATGAACTACGTGTAGTACTGTGATACAATTTAGAAGGTACATTCAACTATGTATGTGAATACGGTATGTAAAATTTCCTGCTGCTACAATTTGTAGTGTACAGATTATATATTGTAACTTCATACCGAGAGCCATAGTTTTACTCCATAAACAGCGGAAATGTAGTAAGCGAGAAACTTTTTTCCTTTCATCATTTTTATTATGGTTGCCAGCGAGAAAAAGTTTAATAAAGGTTTGAAATTATTTTTAAAGTTTGTTGTAAGTCGCTAAGTACTGTCATTCTTCTACAGTGTATTTCGAAAGTCTCACCGCATTATATGGCATTTTTTGTGATTTCTATTGGTTACGACGTAATATCTTTTGGACCATGCAGTAATTGTTACCGCGCAGTAAGGAATGTGTGTACCAAAATTGGTTAAAATCGGTCCAATGGTTTGGGAGAAAATGAGCAGCATTTTCGCAAAATGCAGCAGTTTTTCGCGCATCTCATTGTTTATGACGTCATATCTCGTGAACTATATATCGTATGTGATTCTTACACTTACGGCGACCGTCCTCATGGATTGAAGCTTACGTGTACCAAAATTTCATAAAGTTTGGAACAAATCTGTAGATTCGTATGCAACACGTACACACATATGGACACTCTGCTTTATATGTTAGACGACCGAGTGAGGTGGCGCAGTTAACCCTCTCAGTCCCACAATATGCAATAAGGTTTGGAAAAATTAAAATTCAGTGTCTTCTGTATTAATACATTGCAGTAAACATCTGTTTTAAAATTTTTGGTCGAACTATTGACTTTTTATGTCATCTATTTCATTCACTACACAGACGTTTGTATCGAGGTATTTTTTTACTTGGACGCTATTTTGTTGATAATTAACACTGCCAGCTCAATAATGCTAGCATAATTTCCGCCGCAGCAGACAGTTCACTGCTGGAATAAAATAAAAGGAACCACAACCACACTCACGCTCACACTCTCAGCCACGTACAGACGGCAACGCAACACAACCTAAAAGATGTACAGATTAACGGCTCAGAAGTGGCTACACGCAGTACCAAGCGGCGAAATGTGCTAGCAGCATGTTGTTCATCAACAAAAATGTAATTTTATGGATTGATGCACAAAATATGGTATAAATCAACTTTTAATACGTTGTTGTCCAGGAACAACACTGGTAATTAAAGGGTTAAACACTCATATATTCGGGAAGACGGTAGGTCAAACCCGCCTTCGGGCATTTTCATTTAGCTTTTCCGTGATTTCCGTAAATCACTGCAGGCAATTTCCGAGATGGCACAGCCGGTTTCATGCAGCTCTCCACCCTACTGTATCCTGAGCAAGCCTCTTCATCTCCTCATAAAGCGGCAACCCACTTCCACGGGCGTAGCCAGAGATGGGTTCTGGGGTACAAACCCCTCCCGAAATGTGACAACACTAAAAACATTCTTCAAATTAATTTGTTGGTGGTGGGGTATTTTTTAAATTTTCAAATTATTAAAATAGCTGATTACAGGTTTCTTGCATTTCAATTTCTATATTAAACACTTTTTTTCAGGTTTTAGAAGGATTCCGTCTAATACTAATATGTAAACTTGTTTTCAGGGTGTGTTTTAGCCCTCGAATTAGGAATTAGAGGAAAAACAAAATTATAGAGCCTTATTTTGACGTTTGTGCACACTTTAACACCACCACTTCTGTTTAACGACTCTGCCGGCGGAAGCAGCGAGCACCCAGCCCTGCAGGCGAAGCATCTGGCGCCCAGCCAACTTCCATCTCCTTCGAGCGGCCTGCGCTCCTCTTTTTCGACGGCATCAGACAGCGTGGCGAGCTCTCGTGGCGCCCTTAAAGGTGAAATGGCCCTTACTGAGAATGAAGAGCCAGCCGATTAAAGTCTTTGGTCTCGGACACAGAGCAGTGCTACAAATGAAGCGACAATAGCTCCACGTGTATATGTGAGGATGTCCTGCCCTGCGACTACCAGAAAATTCGTTCTTCCTTAAAAGGGGAGTTATCCCCGAAAAGCTGTGGACCCCTGGAGATGGAAATTACATACGAAACTGCCAAAAAATGCCCGCAGTTAAAAGATTGTCGACCTGTATGTCTGCTGGACAGAGAAAGGAATCAGATAAATAACTAACGAGACAGAATACAGAGTCTGCACTCTGCGGGCCTCAAACAGAGACAAGCAGTGGAAAGAACTGCTCTTAAAACCACTAAGTAACGTGCAAAATGTTGGAACAATAAGCTGGAGAAGAAATAAAAATTTTACGGTTTGCCGATGACATGTAATTTTGTCGGAGACAACAAAGGAAATGGGAGAGCAATTTAACGGAATGGACAGTGTAGCAATGTAGGGAATTAGATGAAATCAAGCTATGTTGAAGGAATTAGATTAGGTACTCGACAATAAAAGTAATTCATGGGTTTTGTAGCAGAAATGGAAGAGCAATTTAACGGAATGGACAGTGTATCAATCTAGGGAATAAGATGAAATCAAGCTATGTTGAAGGAATTAGATTAGGTACTCGACAATAAAAGTAATTCATGGGTTTTGTAGCAAAATAATGTATGCAGACCAAAGTAGAGATGATATAAAATGCAAACTGACTATGGGAAGAAAAGCTTTTCTGAAGAAGAGGAATTTTTTGACATCGAATTATAAATTAAGGGATAGGTAATCGTTTTTGAAGGCATTTGTCTGTAGTGTAGACGTGATTGAAACATGGACGATAAGGAGTTCAGAGAGAAAAATTATAGAAACTGTTGAAATGTGGTGATACAGCAGAATGCTGAAGATTAGATGGGTAGATCTCGTAATTAGTGAGGAAGTACAGAATTGTATCGGGGAGAAAAGACTTTACTGCCATATCTTGGATGAAAGTCGCGTGGGAATGGCCGCGTGGTGTAAGGCACCATGCCACGGATTGCGTGGCTGCTCCCGCCGGAGGATCGAGTCTTCCCTCCCTCGGGTACTGGTGTATGTGTATGTTGTCTTTATCTTAAGGTAGTTTAAGTAGTTTGTAATTCTAGAAACTGAGACCTTAGCAGTTGGTTCGTTAGGTTTAAAACATTTGAAGACTTTTATGTTGAATAAAAGATGAGATCGATTGGTAGGACAGATTTTGAGACGTCAAGGAATCGCCCATTTAGCTTTGGAGGGATACGTATGAGGAAAAAATCGCAAAGGGAGAGTGAGAGACTAATACACGAAGTAGGTTCAAAAGGAAGAAGGTTTCCATTCTTATTCAGGGATGAAGAGGTTTACTTGCACGTGATAGCGTAGCGTGAAGAGCTGCAGCAGACCAATCTTTGCACTGAAGATTATGGCAACAATTAAGCTGGTAACGTTAGAAAAAGGACTGTTCTCGAGTCACACCCCAGTCCACGGAAGATTGCCAATCTCCTCGATGGATTGACGGGCGTGGTCATAAGAACGGCGGGCAGCCATTGGGTGACATTGTGAAAGTCATTCGCCAATGACAACGCCAAAGAGGTATGCAAATTACGATGAGTCTGTGACCCAAGGCGAGTGAAGTGGAGGACAATAATATTGATCAGACGCCGCAGAAGCAACAGGAGTGGAGCTTCTTGCTGCCTCACGTGAATCGGTGTTGAGGCTTCGATTCCGACACCTGTTGTGCGCCACGCAGCAGCTGTGGGCAGATGAACGCTACTGTTGACATATCGCCCTGGGCCGATACAACGTCCGCTGCCCATGTCACACAACTGTACAATGCTGAGATGATAAATTCCCTACCCCTTTCCCATAACAACTGAGTCGTGTCTATACCCAGTCGAATCGCCCCTGAGAGTTATATTTTTTGTAAAATACATACTGGAAAAAAAAAACGAAAATTCACGTGTTAGAATGCGATTAGTTCGTTCAGTCCTCACATCAGTCCCTTGAATTAAATTTTCATATTATTCCCATAATTTGTCCAAAAATGTAGGGGTTCACATCACCATATCAGTGTATACAGTGTGATTTTTCCCCCACCATCAACAAATTCGAGAGATTGATTTAGGAGAGTATACGGAACGACAGAGGTTTAATGTACTTATGTCTGGATGTGCATGGTTTCCACGCTAGGGACCATTTATTCAGTCATGCTTTGTTACAGAGACTGCCGTCTAATTCGCACTGTACAGTGCAGCCACAATATGTGTTGAAAAATGGTTTCCATGTGCCTCAACGTATGAGTATCCTTGCTGCCTTTGACACACGAGCGCTAAATTGCAGTTGTCTCCGGAAATAAGTTCACGAAACGTTTTTTGTTCTGTATTCTCTTCTCAATCAATCCCTAGAGTTTGTGCACGGTGGAAAACATCACGTTCTAGGTGACAGGTCGATTTGCGTTTACTACAAAACCCAGCAGCTTTCATAAAGATCGTTTATTTACATCTGTGAATGTTCCCTCGTCAGTAGCTGAAAAGCGACAGCTGTACAGTGCGCACTGTCTAACGCAGAGTACGGGGTGACGTGCAGAATACAATCAATGTAGCTGCGGCCGGGGCTGGGCCACTGCTTAGCCTCTCGAGTTCGGCCGCGCACATCATTTCTCGCGCACCCCGCTGCGAGGCTACAGATCGCATAGTGGGGGTCGCGCGGATGTGACTGGCCTGTTGCTTCGCCTCTCGATCTCTGACGCGCTCGTCATTTCCGTTGTACCTGACTGCGAGGCTAGGCTACATATCGGATAGTGGGGGTCGCGCGGCCGCGGCCGGGCTGTTCTCGATTTTCGACGCGCACATCAATTCTCTCGCACCTTACTGCGAGGCTACAGATCAGATAGTGGGGGACCGAGCCAGAGGTCGCGCAGCTTCCGGGAAAGGAAAAAGAGCCGCGTGTGGGATGAGACGGGAGCTGGCCCCGCCCACTCGGTTGCGCCGCCCACGCGGGACGCGAGATTTGCCGCCCCCCCTCCACGCCCCCTCCCCGCCCCCGCCCCTCCCGGCCCGGCGCGCGGTATCGAGCGCGCCAGGTGCGCACGCCCTGGCCGTGCCGTTTCTCTTCATTAGCTGGCTCGCCGGCCCCCGGGAAAAGCCTCGCTTATTGCCCTGCCGTGACGAATGCCGGGCCCCGCGTCTGCAGAGCGCCGCCAGCTTATCACAGCCGTCAACGAGGCTAGGAGTGCGCGGCGCAGATTACCAGACGCTCTCCGAGCAGAAAGAAACTTGCTCTGGCTGCTGTAACAAACGCCAGGCAAATGATTACCTTTCCAATAAAGCTTGTCAAATTAGGTAGCAGTAACACCACTGCCATTCTGTCTATAAGGAACTAGCTGAAGCCGGCCGCGGTGGCCGAGGGGACTGAGGCGCTTCAGTCACGGTCTGTACGGCCACTACGGTCAGGGGTTGGAATCCCCCCTCGGGCATGGATATTTGTGCCGTCCTTAGTTGTAGGTAGTTCATAAGTAGTTTGTAAGTTTAGGGACTGATAACCCCGTAGTTAAGTCCCTTAAGCTTAACAAACATTAGAACATTCTGAACTAGCTGAAAACCCGGCGTTGCCCGCGTATTTATTTATTTTTGCCTGTCATTTTCAGGTATATATTCATCTGTATAAGGGCCGCATGTCTGTAAAATATCTTGGGGATACAATTAGTAGTAAAAAAGTAATAGAATAAAACTTGGTCCCTGAACTTTACTATGTGCTCATATCTCATGAGCCGCGGTGGAGTAGCCGAGCGGTCTGAAGCGTCTCGCTGCGGAGCGCGCGGTTGCTCGCCGTGGAGGTTCGAGTCCTCCCTGGGGCATGGGTGTGTGTGTGTGTTGTTCAAAATGTTCAAATGTTTGCATAGATTATGGGACTTAACTACGGGGTCATCAGTCCTTAAACTTACAAGCTACTTATGAACTAGCTAACACTAAGGACGGCACAAATATCCATGCCCGAGGGGGGATTCGAACCCCCGACCGTAGTGGCCGTGCAGACCGTGACGGACGCGCCTCAGTCCCCTCGGCCACCGCGGCCGGCGTGTGTGTTGTCCTTAGGTAAAAAGCCATGTAACATGTGTCCAATTTTTATTGAGTAAAGAGATGCAGCTGTTAGTATGACATCTTAAACCAATAGCAAGTGACGACACGTTCTCTGATTCTTCCGTAGATTCCTGCTGCATCAGTAGATCGAATTAAAAGCAAAATTTTATGTGTGGTCTGCAAGTTTTAAGCCGTAAACTAAATAACTAATTAAAATTAAACTTGTAGAACATACACAAAATTGTGCTTTTAATTAAATACGATTATGTTCTACCAAGAACCGACGGAAGAGTTAGTGAAAATGTCATTTGCCGTGTTTTAAGGTTACATACTAACATCTAAATTTCTGTATGCAACTGAAATTGGACACATTTTATGTGGCATTTTTATTGCAATTCGTCTATAATACCACGTCCTAAGATATTTACTATTCCTCCTGAGACACGCTTAGATCTGTAAACTCGTCAAGAAACGTATGATCTCGGAACTTTGACAGAAACAAGTCTTGCAGCTGGGCTTTTTCCCATATGTTCCGTGATGCTTTCGCGCTTAGTAAATCAACCTGTAACGAAGCGTGCTGCTCTCCTCTGGATCTCCTATATCTCCTCTATCAACACTATCTGGTACGGATCCAACACTGACGATCATTAGTCAAATATTGCTCGAACGTGTGATTTGTGAGCTAATACTGTTTTTCATGGACTTCACTTCCTCAGGATCCTTCCAGTTGACCTCAGCCTGTCACCCGCCTTACACACAACAAATATTATTTGGCCATTCCACTTCAGATCGTTTATTATGCCTGTTGTTGTTGATGTCTTCAGTCGGGAGACTGATTTGCTGCAGCTTTTCCTGTAATCTTTCCTGAGCAACTGCAGAGCGCGCGGTTGCTCGCCGTGGAGGTTCGAGTCCTCCCTGGGGTATGGGCGTGTGTGTTGCCCTTAGGTTAGTTTACCTCGGCTTTGGACTGATGACCACGCAGTTTGGTCCGATAGATTTACAAACATTTGAACAGATCTCATGAACTACGTTTCGTACTGTGATACAATTTAGATGGTACACTCAACTATAAGAGTGTATACTGTCTGAAAAATTTCCTACCGCTACAATTTGTAGTGTAGAATTTATAAATTGTAACGTCATACCGAATGCCGTAGTTTTATTCCTTGAAGAGCGGAACGTTACTGTTTATGTGCTCATATCTCATGAACTACGTGTTGTACTGTGATGCAATTTATAAGTTACATTCAACTATATGTGTGTATACTGTCTGTGAAATTTCCTGTTGTTACAATTTTTAGTGTACTAATTATAAATTGTAACGTCATACCGAGAGCCGTAGTTTTACTCCATAAACAGCGGAAAAGTAGTAAGCGAGAAACTTTTTTCCTTTCATCATTTTTACTATGGTTGCCAGCGAGAAAAAATTTAATAAAGGCTTGAAATTATGTTTGTACGTGTGTACGTGTTGCATACGAATCTACAGTTTTGTCCCAAACTTTATGAAATTTTGGTACACTCTGCTTTATATGTTAGACGACCGAGTGAGGTGGCGCAGTGGTTAACCCTCTCAGTCCCACAATATGTAATAAGCTTTGGAAAAATTAAAATTCAGTGTCTTCTGTATTAATACATTGCAGTAAACATTTGTTTTAAAATTTTTGTCCGAACTATTGACTTTTTGTCATCTATTTCATTCACTACACAGACGTTTGTATCGAGGTATTTTTTTTACTTGGACGCTATTTTGTTGATAATCAACACTGCCAGATCAATAATGCTAGCATAATTTCCGCCGCAGCAGACAGTTCACTGCTGGAATAAAATAAAAGGAACCACAACCACACTCACGCCCACACTCTCAGCCACGTACAGACGGCAACGCAATACAACCTAAAAGATGTACAGATTAACGGCTCAGAAGTGGCTACACGCAGTACCAAGCGGGCGAAATGTGCTAGCAGCATGTTGTTCATCAACAAAAATGTAACTTTATGGATTGATGCACAAAATATGGTATAAATCAACTTTTAATACGTTGTTGTCCAGGAACAACACTGGTAATTAAAGGGTTAAACACTCATATATTCGGGAAGACGGCAGATCAAACCCGCCTTCGGCCATTTTCATTTAGTTTTTCCGTGATTTCCGTAAATCACTGCAGGCAATTTCCGAGATGGTACAGCCAATTTCATGCAGCTCTCCACCCTACTGTATCTTGAGCAAGCCTCTTCATCTCCTCATAAAACGGCAACCCACTTCCACGGGCGTAGCCAGAGATGGGTTCTGGGGTACAAACCCCTCCCGAAATGTGACAAAACTAATAACAAATGGCATCATTCTGTATCAGGATAAGGCCCGCCTACATTTTGCCAAGGTTGGAAAGCCGTTACACATGTCACATGTCTCATACAGCCCCAATTTCTCTCCATGCGATACCTATATTTTTTGGAGCCTTGACGAAAGACATTAATGGCCAGTGGTATGTTTCGGACGAAGAGGTGCACACCTGGATGAAAATCGTGGTCATGTAAGTGACTCCAAACGTTTGTGCCTGGAGGAATTTACCGTCTTGTCTCACAGTGCGTTAAATATACTAACAGTTATGGTGATTATTCCCGTAATAATGAGCAGTTTTTCCCAGGTCTCATCTTTCAGTTCGTCTGCTCCTTGACTTTCCTGTTTTCCAATCATTATCAACAATTCCTAGCTCAAGCTACCCACGGTAAATTATGATAACGGGGGGCACTAGATATAGCGGAGATTCTGTGTAGAAACTGTCAGTGACCCTGTCGGCCCCTCGTGTTTCATTGTTCTATAGAGATTCGAGACTACGTAAACGAGTCAAGGTTCTTATCTACTCAAAAAGTAGTCTATCTGTAAACTTATTTTTTGCCATAGACAGCTTTCACAGCCGGCCGCGGTGGCCAAGGGGACTGAGGCGCTCCAGTCATGGTCTGCACGGCCACTACGGTCGGGGGTTCGAATCCCCCCTCGGGCATGGATATTTGTGCGTCCTTAGTTGTAAGTAGTTCATAAGTAGTTTGTAAGTTTAGGGACTGATGACCCCGTAGTTAAGTCCCATAGACTCTACAAACATTTGAACATTTGAACAGCTTTCACAAACCATAAAAATTTGGGTTATGGAGTGCTTCTCTAAAAATGCTTCAGAAGTTACTGAGAGCATCACGCACTGCCATCCGTGTTTCGACCCGCATGATATTATTTACCTTGCTCCTATTTTGAATAATACCTAGAGTATTTAGTGCCGTTTGCAGTTCTATTAGATTAAAAATCATTGAAAACCCCTCTCGATATCATATTCTGCCTACGCCCATGCCCTCAGGCCCACATCCATCTGAATCTGTTTACTGTATTGGTATCTTGATTTCCCTCTGCGATTTTTATTCCACACACTTCTTTCCAATTCTAAATTCACGATTCCTTGCTGACTAAGAATATGTACTACCAGTAAATTCCTTCTTTCAGTCAAAATATGCCAGAAATTCCTTTGCTCCCAAACTCTGTTCATTACCTCCTCATTAGTTACGCAATCTATCCACCTAATGTTCAAATGTTTGTATAGTCTATGGGACTTAACTACGGGGTCATCAGTCCCTAAACTTACAAACTACTTATGAACTACTTACGAACTAGGACGGCACAAATATCCATGCCCGAGGGGGGATTCGAACCCCCGACCGTAGTGGCCGTGCAGACCGTGACTGGAGCGCCTTAGTCCCCTCGGCCACCGCGGCCGGCTATCCACCTAATCTTCAGCATTCTTCTCTAGCATCAGGGGTCAAAAGCTTTTAACACCATCCTGTCTAAATTATTTACCGTCCATTTTTCACTGCCTTATAAAGCAACACTCCACACATATGCCCTCAGAAAAGACTTGCTAATAATTAAATTGTTATTCGAGGTTAACAGATTTCTCTATATGAGAAACGCTGTTTTTTTTTTGTTTTTTTTTGTTTTTTTTTTTTTTTTTCATCGAAATTCTGCCTTTTATGTCATCTGTAGTGGGACCATCGTATGTTATTTTACTGTCCAACTAAGAAAACGCATCTGCCATCTTTATTGTTTCCTTATCTGATCTAATACTTTAGCATCGCCTGATTTTCTTAGACTACATTTCGTTACCAGGGCCATTCCGTTCAGCTGCACTTCCAGGTCATTTGTTGTGTCTGACAGTGCTACAATGTCATCAGCAAAACGAAAAGATTTTATTTGTTTTCACCTGAACTTTCATTCCTTGTCCACATTTCTAGTTGCTTTGCTTTACAGCTTGCTCAAGTAGAGATGGAATTACATTGGGGAAAGGCTACTTACTTTCTTCCCAACCAATGCTTCCCTTTCATGCCCTTCAATTCTAATAACGGCTATCTTGTTTTTGTACGGGTTGTTACCTCTGCCGACATCAGAGTTTGGAAGAGTGTATTCCAGACAACATCGACAAAAGGCTTTCCCAAATCTACAAAAGCTAGAAATGTAGGTTTGCCTTTCCTTAATCTATTTTCTAAGATAAATCGTAATGTGAGTATCGTCTCACGTGTTCCAACATTTCTCCTAAAACCAAATTGATCTTTCGTAAGGTCGGTTTCTACCACCTTTTCCATTCTTCTGTAAATAATTCGTGTTTAGTATTTTGGAACCATGACTATTTAAGCCGGTGGTTGTGTAAATTTTCAAACCTGCCTGCAGCTGTAAAATTACCTCTATGCTCCGCCAGCTCGCTCACGGCGAGCGGCAGAGAAGATTTTGTGTTTCAGTATCTCTGCCTCATTTTACTGCTATAGTCGCATTCCTGTGAGTTCTGTCTATAATTCCTTCCTCGTGGTCTTTTCGTGAGATATACATAAAAGGAAGCAATACAGGCTGTTTCAGCAGGAATAGTAAATATTTGAAGTCATATAACATGTGTCCAATTTTTAATGAGTAAAGAGATGCAGCTGTTAGTATGAAATCGTAAAACAACAGCAAGTGACGACATGTTCTCTGATTCTTCCGTCGGTTCCTGCTACATCAGTAGATCGAATTAAAAGCAAAATTTTTTGTATGGCCTGCAAGTTTTAAGCCGTAAACTAGATAACTAATTAAAATTAAACTTTTAGAACATATACAAAATTCTGCTTTTAATTGAATAGGATTATGCTCTACCAAGAAACGACGGAAGAATTAGTGAAAATGTCATTTGTCGTGTTTTAAGGTTACATGCTAACATCTAAATTTCTGTATGCAACTGAAATTGGACACATTTTATATGGCATTTATATTGCAATTCGTCTATAATACCACGTCCTAAGATATTTACTATTCCCCCTGAAACACGCTGTAGATGTGTAAACTCGTCAAGAAACGTATGCTTCCGGAACTTTGACAGAAACAAATCTTGCAGCTGGTCTTTTTCCTATATGTTCCGTGATACTTTCGCGCTTAGTAAATCAACCTGTAACGAAACGTGCTGCTCTCCTCTGGATCTCCCATATCTCCTTTATCAACTCTATCTGGTACGAATCCAACACTGACGATCATCAGTCAAATATTGCTCGAACGTGTAATTTGTGAGCTACTACTGTTTTTCATGGACTTCACTTCCTCAGGATTCTTCAAGTTAACCTCAGCCTGTCATCCTCCTTACACACATTAAATTTTATTTGGTTATTCCACTTCAAATCGTTTATTATGCCTGTTGTTGTTGTTGTTGTCTTTAGTCCGGAGACTGATTTGTTGCAGCTTTCCACTGTAATCTACCCTTCATCCCCTCATAACAACGGCAATCCACATCCATTTTAATCTGCTTACTGCATACATCTCATGGACTCCGTCTGCGATTTTTTGCCCCTATCCGTCCCTCCAATGATAAATTTACAATTCCTTGATGTCTAACAATGTTTCCTATCAATTGATTCTTTATTTTAGTCAGGGAATGCGAAAAATTCCTTATTCCCCAATTCTGTTCAGCACCTCATTATTTACGCGATCTGTCCAGCAATCATCTATAGCACCATAATCTAAAATCCACTATCCTAGTCCTGTCGGAACTATTTATGGTCCGTGTTTGACTACCGTGCAACGCAAAACTCTCCACACAAATGACTTCAGAAGAGACTTCCTTACACTTAAATTAATTTTCGACGTTAACAAACTTCTCTTTTTCAAAAAGACTTTTCTTCCCATTACCATTCTGCATTTCATATCCTCTGAACTGCGACCGTCTTCTTTTACTGTCCAAGTAACAGAAATCATATGCCACCTTTATTGTCTCGTTAACTAATCTAATTCTTTCAGCGTCGCCTGATTTTCTTAGACTGCATTCCATTGACCTTTTGTTCTTGTTAATCTTATACGCTCCTTTCAACACATGTCCATTCCGTTCAACTGCTCTTTCAGGTCCTTTGCGGTCTCTGACAGGATCACAATGTCATCAGGAAAACGCAATGTTTTTATTTCTTCACTCTGAACAATTCCTTCTCCAAATTTCTCCTTGCTTTATTTCACAACTTGATAAATGCAAAAATTGAATAACAATAGAAAATCCTACAACCCTGTCATATTCCCTGCCCAACCAATGCTTCCCTTTCATGCACTTCGACTCTAATAACTGATATCTGGTTTTTGTAGAATTTGTAAATATTTATCCTTTTCCTATATTTAACCCTTGTTAACTTAAGAATTTTAAAGAGTGCATTACAATCAACATTGTCAAATGTTCTTTCCGAGTCTAAAAAAGGTACCTTGTTTGGTTCATTTGTATCACCCAAATATGTTTAGGCATTATTGTGACATCTTCTGTGGGTTTTTGCCTTTACTTAGAAGATCTGCACATCACAAAATGATTATTATGCCCAATACCAGATATTTCAGGGAAGTAACTGCGCCGGCCGCGGTGGCCGAGGGGACTGAGGCGCTCCAGTCACGGTCTGCACGGCCACTACGGTCGGGGGTTCGAATCCCCCCCTCGGGCATGGATATTTGTGCCGTACGTAGTATTAGCTAGTTCATAAGTAGTTTGTAAGTTTAGGGACTGATGACCGCGTAGTTAAGTCCCATAAGCTATACAAACATTTGAACATTTAATTTTTTTAAAGTAACTGCTTCCACTGATGATTCTACAGTTTTGTAATTATTAATGTATTCAGTACAGGGTCTTTCCTTCTATGTACTCGCAATGTGTTATATTTTTATCTCCGTTGAGAATAACATGCTGCGTTCTGTAATGCAGAAGCGCATCAATCGCCTTCCGAAAGTGAGAATCACATCTTCCTGTGAGCCTGTACCACATGATAGTTGCTTTCGGAACCCATGTTGATTCCTGCTGAAGAGATTTTCGGTCTTCGCAAAAATTTCATAATAGACGAGCGCAAATTCCAACACTCAACAGACTGAAGTCAGAGATGTAAGCATAGAATTTTGAGAATCTATTCCAGAATCCTTCTTGCAGACGAACAAGACGTAGGCATTCTTCCAATGATCAGAAACGCTTCGCTCCTCTGGTACACCGCTGCTGCTAAACTGCGGCCAACTTGCTTCGCATACTTCGTGTAGAATCAAACCGGTATCCCGTTAGGTACACTGGTCTTTCCTTTTTTATGCGTTTACAGTTCCTTTCCATCTCTTTGTTAGATATTTGACATGTCGTTCGTTCGACGATGTGCAGGAGGAACCACTGTTCGATTTTCCTCTGTAATATAGCTTTGGATAAAAACGTTTAGTACATCGGACTATTGTGTGTCATCCTCTGTTTCTGCAGTATAGCTGCTAGCATCGGTCGAAATCTCACGACTCTCATGCGGATATTTTGTGGTCCCACTGGTGTGCGCTATTCCATTTCACATTGGGCGAAAAATGAGAAAATTGACCTCATATTTTTTTATTATTAATTATATCAATATGTGCCAATTCATGAAAAAGAAAATAACTGTCATGAAGCTATCCCTTAAATGATTACTACTTTTCGAGGTAAAATTCGGCGATGTTACCGTTATTTTCCGAACGTGACACTTTGTGTGCTGTGTTATTCAAGAACCTCTTACGAGATTTCAGTGAAGAAAAGGCAAACCTACAAATCTATCTTTTGTAAATTTGGAGAAGGCTTTTGACAATGTTGATTGGAATAAACTTTTCAAGTTCTGAAGCAAGCAGGATTAAATTATAAGGAGCGTAGGGTTATTTACAACTTGTACAAAAACCAGACAGCGGTTGTCAGTGTTGAGGGGCATGAAAGGGATGCAGTGGTTGGGAAGGGAGTAAGACAGGGTTGTAGCCTTTCTCCATTGTTACTCAATTTGTACATCGAGCAAGCTATAAAGGAAAGCAAGGAGAAATTTGGAGAAGGAATTAAAGTTCAGGGTGAAGAGTTAAAAGCATTGCGTTTTGACGACGACATAGTAATTCTGTCAGAGACAGCAAAGGACCTGGAAGATCAGTTGAACGGAATGGACAGTGTGCTGAAAAGAGCATATAAGATGAACATTAACAAGAGCAAAACTAGGGTAATGGAGTGCAGTCTAAGAAAATCAGGTGATGCTGAAGAAATTAGATTAGGTAACGAAATAATGAAGGAGGTAGATGAGTTTTGTTACTTGGGCAGTAAAATAACAAATGATGGTCGCAGTACAGAGGATATAAAATGCAGAATGGCAATGGGTAGAAAAGCATTATTGTAAAAGAGAAATTTGTTAACATCGAATATTGATTTAAACCTAAGGAAGTCCTTTCTGAAGGCATTTGTGTGGAGTGTTGCCTTGTATGGGAGTAACATGGACGATAAACAGTGCAGACAGGAAGAGTATTGAGGCTTTTGAAATGTGGTGTTACAGAAGAATGCTGAAGATTAGGTGGGTGGATCGCTTAACTAATGAGGAGGTACTGAACAGAATTGGGGAGAAAAGGAATTTTTGGCATACCTTAACTAAAAGTAGGGATCGATTGTTAGGACACATTCTTAGACATCAAGGAATTGTGAATTTAGCTTTGGAGGGAAGTGTGTCGGGTAAAAACCGCAGAGGAAGACCAAGAGATGGATACAGTAAGCAGATTCAAACAGATGTAGGTTGCCATTCTTATGTGGAGTTGAAGAGGTTTGCTCAGGATAGGGTATTGTGGAGAGCTGCATCAAACCAATCACCGGACTGAAGACCACAACAACAACAACAACAACAACAACAACAACATGGTTCATTTTGAAGATGAATATCTGAAGGTGATCTAGGTATAAAGCAGTAACATGAAAACAATTAATTCAGTGTTTTAAAACCTTTTCTTCATTTACTAGGCATAAATACAGTTGTAAGGATTAAAGCTACATATGCTTGAATTTATTTTTATTACACGTTTATTTCCGTTTTAAGTATTATGGAGTCCCTTATCCGCAACGTGGAAAAAGTAATAAATACATAATCTCTGGCTGCACTTACAAGTAAGACTGCAGCGGGCAGCCGTCTGACCGCGGTGGAGTGGCTCTAAGGTGCCGTCGAAGGTTCGAGTCCTCCGTCGGAAATGGGTGTGTGTGTGTAGTCCTTAGCGTAAGTTGGTCTATGTTCTTTGTAAGCCTGGGGACTGATAACCACCGGAGTTAAGTCCCTTGATTTATAAACATATGAACATTTTGAACAGCTGTCTGCCACTCAACACGGGAAGAAGACTCGAGCCGGACACAGTCAACAGCGAGCGGAAGGATTGACTGGTTGCCTACAGTACGGTGTTGTGCAGCCGGCAAATTCGGCGGAGTTTCTGGATACTTTTTTTTTACTGCCATTTATTCAATATACCATGAAACTGTTTACTGATACTATTTTTAATTCGAATGATAAACAATATGGCATATATTTTGTTCCATTTAAAATGCATTTCATACACAAAAATGCATTTCATATACAAAATACAACATGATGAAAAATGCAGGAAATTTAAGTTCTAAAAATACCGCAGAAATATCGCATCAATCTATACAACACTGCCTTCATTTTGTAATTTATTTGAAAATTTTATTGTGAATAGTTTCCGGCTTCCGAGCTGTGAGTGTCATAATCGCATGATTTTATGAAGTTACGTTACTTTTGCCACAAATAAATAAAATAAACGGAAGAGTTTGCGCTTTACAGCTTAGAGTTGTAAAATATATTAATGTCTCATTTCTATGAGAGAAAAATGAAACTCCACAAAAAATGCAAGGTTTCTTTCTGTCCGATATCAAATGGAATTTTTTTTTATTTCGGGCCCGCAGCAATAAATATGTCAAAGAATGGCATTTTAAGATAAATATTATTCGTCCAGTTTGCTGCTATAAATATTTATTTATAATGTACGACAGCTGTTTCGGTTTTTACAAGCATTGTCAAGTACCTGGAAATAATATTGGTGAAAATATTGGACTACATTTCGTAAATTTCGTATACAATTTGATCATACATTATTAACAATTTTTTTACTTACGTCTAGATGGGCCTGACGTCCATATTGCATCAGTAGTATACTGTCATCTAACTGCCAAACGTATAAGGTGGTAACTTTATTTTTATTTTGATAAATTACGTATTTTTGACAGTTACTACTAAGATGCTCTATGTTTACATAGAAGCTGTATGCAAATAAGCAACGATGATGTTATATCATGAATCGTAATTTTATTATGGACTATCTTTGATTATTATGAAGCCCAAATAAATAAATCTGTGGTTCTAATGTTTATGTTTTTAATCGGGCGTTATCGTTAATTTTAAAAAATTTTAAGTAGTATTTATGTTTGAAGTCTGTTTCTTCATTTAATATAAGTTCTAGATAGTTCTTCATGTGAATATAGACTTCAAATTCTTCAAGAATGTTCATAGTGAGACCTTTTGTATTTTGTGTAGAATCTGTAACGTGTTTTCTATTTTCTCGGCTGTATGGCAATGTGTTTTTAGATGAAGAAAAAAGTTAGATTGATTATTGTCGCTATTTCTGATATGTTCTTTAAATCTGACAAATTTCGTCCTGTCTGAGCGATGTAAAAGTTATTCCAGTTGTTACAGGTTTATTTATATATTGCTGGATTATCATATTTAGACGTTATAGATGTGCCTGAGTGAAGTTTTATTCAAAGGTTGTTATTAGTTCGAAATGCAAATGGGATGTTGCTTAAATTTTTTTAAAAAAAAGAACATGAGCTTTGTTGGATATTTGACCCAGATAGATTGTCGGAATGTATTTTATTTTTTGTCTTGGTGGTGTTTCTCTTGTTAGGCGTATTTCAGAAGGTATAAAATTCTTTTGTTTAGGCTTGATTTGTGCAGTGAATACTTTTGTGACTATTTCAGGATCGAAATCATTTTTGTGAGGTATTTTAGTTATTTTTGTATTGATGATTTTTTTATTATTTATTTATTTTTTGCCCATATACAGCACGATTAGCTCTGGTTCTCATCGGCTAATTTCAGTTGGTCTCGGTACACAGCCAAGTTAGAGGTACAGTCGCATCGAGAGGTGACAGATCTGTAAACCTCAAATCTAATACACAAAAATGAATATTTGACTGGGAATTCATCTTCCTGAGAATTCCTGTGATATACATTAAGTTACAAAGAAACAGTGGTGGTCTGTTGTGTGCGCGTCCACGAAGATTTGAACAGAGCTAAGAACCAGTTACCGTCTATGGGAATGTGACTGTAGGGGTAATACCGCAGCTTAAGCCAGAAACGTCTAGAGTAGTTTCACTCAACTTTTCTTCTACGTTCAAAAAAATGTTCAAATGTTTGCAGAGTCTATGGGACTTAACTACGGGGTCATCAGTCCCTAAACTTACAAACTACTTATGAACTACTTACAACTAAGGACGGCACAAATATCCATGCCCGAGGGGGGATTCGAACCCCCGACTATAGTGGCCGTGCAGACCGTTCTTCTACGTAACTTATTATTTGTATAATTATTCGTATAAAATACAACAAACAAGCCCATTTCGTGTTCTCTTAGGAACTAGTCGCGTGGCGATGAGTACAGGACTGGAGCCTGCAGTAAAAGGAAGTAACAGCTACCAGTATTAGTACCAAATCCACACTTTCCGGTGTCCCTAGACCTATTGGTGACATTCACCGTAACGTTTCACCCCTAGATTTTGGGGGAGGGTGGGATGAGAGTTCGAAGAGAATGACGTATTAGCATATCTTTGTAAAGACCGAAGAAATTTATACCAATATTTGACACGCTCATCGCTTGCTGTGAGGCAGAATTTAGTATAACAGCAAGACACTCTTAGTACACTCATAGCCTTAAAAATTTAACTAATCGTAGTATGCAAATGGCTCGTTATTTTTTAAAAATACTGTTGGCTTAGTATATCGCTACCACCAGTAGGGCTAGGGAAGAGGATGAGGAAGTGTGACATTTAGAAACCTCTTCAAACGACCCGATGGTATATCTTTCTTATAATTACTTGATTTTAAATACATGAAAAGTATAAAGAACTACACATTTCTTGTCTTCTTTCTTTAGTGCATCAGACACATCTAGAAAATGAATCTGACAGCGTGGCTGAGGGCCAAAGGTCATATCCACTCGGTCGAATACCACAGACTCATTTAACGTCTTCTCTAGAGTCACGTGGTGTAAAACAGTAAAGACTCATCACAATCAGACGTTTGCTACCAACAAATCTCCTTCTCTGAACTTATTGGCAGAATTACAAGTTTCTTCAGAATTCAGGTGAAGTTTCAGTGAAATATTCGCTAGAGATGAGGGTGAAATACGTGTACAAATATGCGTGAAATATGTAAAATGTGTATGAAAGAGGTATATGTGTGAAATGTATGTGGCATATGTGTGAGCGAGTTAAGTTGCGGAAAAAAGCAGTTCATCAATCAATATAATCGAGTATTCTTCTTATTAGTCTGTAAACAGAATCAGTAAGAATGATATCCTTCCTGATCTTGCGAGCAGTGTGTTAACAGTTTTCTGCCAGCGTGCATTTGGCTCTGAGAAGAGAGAATTTTTAATTTAACGTTCTTAAGGGCGAGTCTACCAAACAATAGTATAAACCAAACTGAGGACTGAAGGAGTAGAAAATCAGCCGTGTCATTCTCAAAGCAAACATCAAACGATTTCCTAGAGTTATTTAGGGCACAACATAAAACTTCATACATACGGATGGCCAGGCGCAGATTACAAACTCGCTCCACTCAAAGAAGAGACTAGCTCATTAACTACTGCATCTCGTCACACGGCAAATTGGCTTAGCTACTCGCTAAAGCGTACTCCTTTATCAGTAACAGAAAACGACTGATGGCACACAGCGTGAGGCTAATAAAACACGCTCTACCTACTTACACGTTCTCGCCTTTAACGGCCCACTTCGTTCCTCATTAGTAACAATTTAATTTTTTGTGGTTGTATATGCTGTGCCTTAAATATAAATAAATATATAGATATTAAATTAACGCGAGGAAGATTTTCAGACACCAAAGGTGTACACTGGAGAAAGAGACGTCAAATCATTGTCGAAGCAACCAAATTTATTTTTTCCGTGATCTGTACTAAGGACATTTCTTTATAATAAACTAGCTAAAATACCTACGTCAGCCGGGTACTTTTTTATCCCAGTCTTAAGCTAGTCCATCTCTCATTCCTTTTTCTCTCTCTGTCCATCTTCTCTTTCCTTCTCTCTGTGTGCATCTCCTCCTCTTCTCTCTCTCTCTGCCTCTCTCTCTCTTTCTCTCTCACTCTGTTCATCTCCTCCTATCCCTCTCTCTGTCCATTTCCACCTTCCCCTTTCTCTGCTAATTATCTCGTAGTTTCTTCTCTACCGAATTCCTCTTCCAAGTCCTTAGGCCATTGCCTTCTCTATCTATGAAAAATTATATAACTAACAAGGAAAGTACTTGGGCTCGAACAAACATATCTGTATGAACGTTTGGTTACATTATCTCTACGTATACCTCAATGTGCTGGTGGGTGTCGTTTTTATGCAAAACTTTGCAATCATGCTCTAGATAGCACTGTAGATGTAATTGTAGACGCCATACGTAATGCAGATATCTGAACTGTAACTTATGTCATAATCGTCGTACGTGTTCTCTAGCGTATTGTTATGAAAAGCCGTGATGATAGTTGCAACTTTAACCTTTTTCTCGGAAGACTGTTGGTATTCACTGCCACTGCTTCCATCGCCTCTTCCTGCACTTACCATAGCACTACCGCTAGCAATGAGTTCTTCGTCATTATCATCCCTATTATCATCATTATGTGTTAGTGTTACAACAGTATCTAACTTATTTTCATATTTCTGTACCATGACAGATACGAGAAAGCATGCGAATGATTCATCTTCTACACTAATACCATCTTCACGAAGAATGGTTCTTCGTAACTTCATCTCAACCAATCGCAATACTTTAGCAGGATTGATTATCAATCGCCGCTCCATCTGACGCTTCACCACACAAATGTCACAAAACGCATCTTCGGAGGCACACTGCACCGTCCCTGCTGGCGAACCGACAGGTCACAGTGCAATGTGGCAAGGCACACGCAGAGGCCTCCAACGGACGACTGCAGCGTTTTGCAGATGCGGAAGTGTCACTAGTGCAATAAGGGATCTTTACTTTATCTCTCGTACGATTTTTATGTATATGTGTTTGTTCGGGTCCAAGTACTTTCCTTGTAAGTTAACTTTCACGGTAATCAGTGAAATTGTGTCTAAGTTTATTGCAAGGTACGTTATGCCGTGCACCGCATGAAATCTTAGGTACACGTCGATGTTCGTCTTGTTTTGAAGGTTAAATGTACAAAATTTCATCAAGATCTAAATAAAACAGTAGAGTTTGTCTAAGTTCGTAGGTAAAGTACCGTCTGCCATGCACCATACAAAATTTTACGTAGACATTGCTTTTCCTCTTGTTTTGAGGATGAAGTGTGCAAAGTTTCATCGCAGTCGGATGAATGGTACACCAGCGCATAAAATGCGGACAAACATGTGGGGTCGTTTCCCACACGTTTCACAAATAAAAGTCTGGCCTCGGAAGTTCAGCTTGGTATGAGACTTCACATGTTAGTAGTAGCCGTCAAGCGTAACCAATCAAAGAAATTTTAATGCGCACTATCCAGAAACTGCCGAGGAAAAGGGCTCGAAAATTTAAGTGCAACTCATATGTATGTATGTCCTATTCGATGAGTCACCTGCAGTAGTATCGTAAAAGATCTAAGGCAGATGAGCCTGAGTGACATGTGGATGATCAAATTTCGGTCCTACTTGCCGAAAACATTTCATTCTTATTATTTATTTTAAAAATTACAAGAATTAGTAAGTAAAATGAATGATATAAAATATTATCAATTACATAACAAAGAACTTTATTTTATTTATAAAAATCACGGTAGCAGCTAATTACAATTTTTAATTTTCTTTTAAAATGTCGAATAATTCCAAATGCATTTTGCAATTAATGTAGGAATATCAAAGAGTTAAATGATATGCTCAGCAAAATTTTATTACAGAATATGCGAGGGAAGATTATAAATATTCGTTGCAGTTTATAAGCACTTGTTCCTTCAGGTAAAGGCATTGTGTTGTATGTATACAAACAGGCAAACGGTCAGGAAGAGTCAGATAAATAATAAGAATATCAAAAAGTTTTTTTTGGCGGTAGGTTCGAACCTGGATCGTCCAGATCACAGGCGAATACGCTGCCATCTGAGTTATTCTACCGTGCCGCATTGTTGGCGTTCACTGACACTTCTGTCAGTAATGTGTGTGCTGCGCTTATAACAGTCGCCCAGCGGACGTCGTCCAGAGCACACCTCTCCAGTAGCGTAGCAGTAATTTATCAGTTGTAAGTGTAACCGGCTTCTCTCTAGAAGCTACATATTTTTACTTTTCAGTGCGTTTTCCCTTGAGTGCATTAAATTTATTGTGTGCTCGCGTTTTTGTTTGATTCATATTCGCGTTAAATATCTGGTTAGTGTATTATTCCGCCGTGTGAATCGTGTCGCGACAGTCGTCTGTCTTTGTTTTCTGATTAGAAGCGACATATAGTATTTTGATTTTCGTCTACACTTTCTCGTCTCAATTTGTAAAGTTATACTGAGCTGTCGTGCGTATTGGATTCACATCCGCGTTCTAACGAACAGTTTAGTTTTCCTTTGAACGCATCGCGACTGTAGTTTTTGTTTTTGTTGGCACTGTAATCATGAATAGGGACTGTGACTGCTGTGTGCGGATGCAGTCTGAGCTGGTGACACTTCGCTCCCAGCTTCAAGCTGTGTTAACCTCGGTTGCACAGTTGGAAGCTGCGATCGATGGGCGTCGTTGTTGTTGGCCGGCGGTGGGGACCGAACGGACTCCCGTCGTCTCCACCGATCGGCCTGCGGCAGCGACATGCCCTGAAACTGCTAACAGTGAGGCAGACATCCCACCCGTGGTTGCGTGGGAGGTTGCTCCAGTGCGTGGCAGGAGGCGCAAGACATTCCGGGGGACCGATCGTGAGGCCTCCCCGGTTCGTCTTGCGAACAGGTTTGAGGCGCTGTCTGCTCAGGACGACGTTCCTGAGTCGGATGGTGTCTCTCACCCTGTCACCACCCAGCCTGCAAGATCCGGGTTTTCACAGAGGGTGGGTTTACTTGTAGTTGGGAGCTCCAACGTTAGGCGGGTGATGGAGCCCCTTAGAGAGATGGCTGCCAAGGAGGGGAAGAAGGCCAACGTGCACTCCGTGTGCATACCGGGTGGAGTCATTCCAGATGTGGAACGGGTCCTCCCGGATGCCATGAAGGGTACGGGGTGCAGCCAACTGCAGGTGGTGGCTCACGTCGGTACCAATGATGTGTGTCATTTCGGATCTGAAGAGATCCTCTCAGGTTTCGAGCGGCTAACTGAAGTGGTAAAGACTGTCAGTCTTGCTTGCAAGATGAAAGCAGAGCTCACCATCTGCAGCATAGTTGACAGGACCGACTGTGGACCTCTGATACAGAGCCGAGTGGAGGGTCTGAATCAGAGGCTCAGACGGTTCTGCGACGGTGTAGGCTGCAGATTCCTTGACTTGCGCCATCGGTTGGTGGGTTTCCGGGTTCCGCTGAATAGGTCAGGAGTCCACTATACGCAGGAAGCGGCTACACGGGTAGCGGGGGCTGAGTGGCGTGGACTGGGCGGTTTTTTAGGATAAAGAGCTTCGGGGAAAAACAAAACGGGCAATCGCAAAGGGTGCAGGTGAATCACAGGAGAAATGTAGATCCGGAAACTATCGGTATAACAGTTGTAAATTGTCGTAGCTGTGTCGGGAAAGTTCCAGAACTGCAAGCGTTAATAGAAAGCACCGAAACACACATCATTATAGGCAGCGAAAGTTGGCTCAAGCCGGAAATAAGTTCAGAAGAAGTATTTTCAAAAGATCTAACGGTATTCAGAAAGGATAGATTAAACAAAATAGGTGGAGGCGTGTTTGTCGCCGTCAAAAGTAGCATATCATGTAGCGAAGTTGAAGTTGATAGTTCGTGCGAGCTATTATGGGTAGAGGTTGTACCCGAAAATCGTAAGAAGTTAATAATCGGTTCCTTTTACCGGCCTCCCGACTCTGACGATACAATAGCAGAAAGGTTCAAAGAAAACCTGAGTCTCATTACAAAAACGTACCCGACTCACACGATAATAGTAGGTGGTGATTTTAATTTACCCTCGATCTGTTGGCGAAATTATATTTTCAAATCAGGAGGTAGGCATAAAACATCGTCCGAAATTGTACTCAACGCATTCTCTGAGAATTACTTCGAACAATTAGTTCATGAGCCAACTAGAATTGTAAATGGATGTGAAAACACACTTGATCTCTTAGCAACAAATAATCCTGAGCTCATAATGAGCATCAAAACGGATACGGGTATTAGTGAACACAGAGCTGTAGTAGCGAAATTGAATATCGAAAGTCCCAAAGTTACCAAAAATAAACGCAAAGTATATTTGTTCAGAAAAGCAGATAGAAACAAAATACATTGCTTCTTGAAAGACAGCTTCCACTCGTTTCTAACACTAAACGTAGGTGTAGACCAGATGTGGCTCAAATTCAAAGAAGTGGTATCGACAGCAATTGAAAGTTTTATACCTAATAAATTAATAAAAGAAGGAGGCGATCCCCCTTGGTACACAAAACAGGTTAGGACACTGTTGCAAAAGCAAAGGAAAAGGCATACTAAATTTAAACGAACACGAAATCCCCAGGATTTGCGATTGTACTCAGAAGCTCGAAATTTAGCGAGGATTTCAATGCGAGATGCCTACAACATTTATCACAACGAAACTCTTTCTCGTAATTTGACTGAAAACCCAAAGAGATTTTGGTCATATGTTAAATATACTCGGGGAAAGTCACAAACAATACCTTCACTACGTGATAGTAATGGCGATCCTGCCGATGACAGCGCTACTAAAGCAGAGTTACTAAACTTAGCTTTTAGAAACTCATTCACTAAAGAAGACGAAACCAATATTCCAGATTTCGAATTACGAACAGATGCCGTAATGAGTAACATAGAAGTAGATATCATCGGAGTAGTGCAGCAACTAAAATCACTTAATAAGAACAAGTCTTCTGGTCCGGATTGTATACCCATTAGATTTCTAACTGATTATGCTGAAGCGATAGCTCCTTACTTAACAGTCATATACAACCGCTCTCTCATAGAAGGATCTGTACCAAAAGATTGGAAAGTTGCACAGGTCACACCTATATTCAAGAAAGGCAGTAGGAGTAACCCACTAAACTACAGGCCTATTTCATTGACGTCAATTTGCAGCAGGGTTTTGGAACATATCCTGTATTCAAATATTATGAATTATCTCGAACAGAACGATCTATTGACCCAAGGTCAACACGGATTTAGAAAATATCGTTCATGCGAAACACAACTAGCTCTATATTCACACGAAGTGATGGGTGCTATCGACAAAGGTTCGCAAATCGATTCCGTATTTCTTGATTTCCAGAAAGCTTTTGACACCGTACCTCACAAACGGCTTTTAATCAAATTGCGTGGTTATGGTATATCGCCCCAAATTTGCAATTGGATAGGGAATTTCTTGTCAGAGAGGACACAGTTCGTAGTAATCGATGGTAAGGCATCGACTAAAACAGAGGTGATATCGGGCGTTCCACAAGGTAGTGTTATTGGTCCTCTGCTATTCCTTATTTACATAAACGATTTAGGGGAAAATCTAAGTAGCTCTCTTAGGTTGTTTGCAGATGACGCCGTCATTTACCGTCTAGTAAAATCATCTGAAGATCAAAACCAACTGCAGAACGATCTGAATAAGATATCAGTATGGTGTAAAAATTGGCAATTGACTCTAAATAATGAGAAGTGTGAAGTCGTCCACATGAGTACGAAAAGAAATCCGTTAAACTTTGTTTACAACATAAATCAATCAAATGTGAAAGCGTAAACTCCACAAAATACCTAGGAATCACTATTACTTCAGACTTAAACTGGAAAGAACACGTAGATAATATCGTGGGAAAGGCGAACCAGAGACTGCGTTTTATTGGCAGAATCCTTAAAAGATGCAACAGAACTACTAAAGAAACTGCATACACTGCGCTTGCCCGTCCATTTTTGGAGTATTGCAGCCCAGTGTGGGATCCTTATCAGGTGGGTTTGACGGAGGACATCGAAAGTGTCCAAAGAAGGGCAGCTCGTTTCGTATTGTCACGATACAGGGGAGACAGCGTTACGGAAATGATACAGGATCTGGGATGGGAATCATAACAACGGCGCTTATCGCTGAGGCGTGGGTTACTTGCGAAACTCCAATCGCCAACATTCTCCTCCGAATGCGAAAATATATTGTTGACTCCCACTTACATAGGTAGAAATGATCATCAGAATAAAATAAGAGAAATCAGAGCTTGAACAGAGAGATTCAGGTGTTCTTTCTTCCCGCGCGCTATTCGAGAATGGAATGGGAGATAAATAGTATAATTGTGGTTCGATGAACCCTCTGCCAGGCACTTAAATGTGATTTACAGAGTATCCCATGTAGATGTAGATGTAGATGTAGATGTAGAATTTCCAAGACCGGGAAGTCTCCTTGTCAGTGTTTATGGCGTCACAAATGTTCGAATGTTTGTAAAGCTGTGGAACCAAACTGCAGTGGTCATCAGTCCCTAGACTTACAAACTACATAAACTTACCAATGGTAAAGACAACACGCATGCCCATTCCCGCGGGGGGACGCGAACCTCCGACGGGGAGAAGGCGCACAAGGCAACTTAAAGCGCACGGCCGTTTCTGACCGGCTATGGCGTCATATCTTCTAAACTATAAGTCGTGCAATGAAATAATATGTAGGTACATTCATTGGCATAATTGATACTGTCTGAAAAATATGTTCTGTATACATTTAGAAGCAAAGAAGTAATAAATTTAAACGTCAATCATAACTCAACAGTTTTTCGCGTATCTCGGTGTCCATGGCCTCATATTTCCTGAAATACGTGTCGTGCAGTGTTATAATTATGATTATAACCGACACGAAAGTGCAATAAATATGTTGACAAAGTGTTATCACAATCAGATGAACGCACGACGGCTCATAAAATTACGAACAAACATACAAGCAGTCATTTTATATTAGATATATATCCCTTATCAGGTATGAACATCAACTTTTTAGGTCACTGAGTAGGCTACAGATATATCTTTAGGGCTAAGCACAGAAAGTGAAGTATGCATTAATGTGATGTAAGCGTATTTCCAGTTGTTTTCAAATTTATTGCTATGATGTAAATTCACGGAGAGTTTATTTTTACCATTTACATTATTCTCTTTGCTGTCCTCTAGTTATCAGTCATTTTTTTGTCATTTTCCGTTTACTAATCTGATGCTGAGTGCAAGAGCAAATAGTTATATTGAACCACTCAGTTCATCCTCGCAAAAGCACAGAAAAGTTTTGATGCCATGTATCATCCTGCCCAACTTCACACAATCCTATTTTCTTTCAAAACCTTGTTTTCTCTTTACCTTCAAATTACCCCATAAGTCAGAAGCGTTGGAAGAAGCGGACGGTGAAACTTGGAGTGGGTAATCTCGGGAGGAATGGGAGAAGTTTGCGAGCTAGGGGACGGAAGTAACACAGCAAGGCCGCGCCGCGCTCGTCTCCAGATAGAAAGTAACGCAATCATATTTCGGGGAAGTTATTTGAAATTGCACAGAGAACATACTGAAGTCCAGAATATTTTGAGACTCAACGCAAGGAGTATTCTTTATTGTAGTAATATTTAATAAAAAATAAACTTCAACGAAAGCGCAAAAATAGTACAGTAGAACTTACGGGTTGTCGAGTTTTGAGGTTGTCGAGTTTTAGGGAACTTAAATAAAAATAACTAGGAGTTGAATAAAAACGCTTATTTAGAGTATTAAAATTGTACCTTTATTGATTTATTATATACAATTATATATTTATATCAACACTTATAACTTATAAAAAAATTGAAAAAAAAATTGAGACAAAAGGCCTAGTAGAATCTGAAAATACAGTGTTCATTACAATTACTACTGAAGTTGTTTATGCTGCTTATAAAACGTCGCCTGCCGCGGTGGCCGAGGGGACTGAGGCGCTTCAGTCACGGTCTGCACGGCCACTACGGTCGGGGGTTCGAATCCCCCCTCGGGCATGGATATTTGTGCCGTCCTTAGTTGTAGGTAGTTCATAAATAGTTTGTAAGTTTAGGGACTGATGACCCCGTAGTTAAGTCCCTTAAGCTTAACAAACAATATAAAACGTCCATCACAGTTAGTTATGGGAAATTTTCTGAACACTAGAAGAAAAGTGTAAAAGAAAACTTACTGCAGTCGTTTGAAAAACCCTGTGATTGAAGACTGCTTTTCTGTCTCCACGCAGCGTCTTGCGGCTTGATCACGGAGTCGCCTGAGGAACAGAATCTCCATTCCAGTCGCATTTTGCTGCTCTAAGTACTGCAATGTCCCTTCAACAAATTTCACAGCCTCACTGTGGCTAACTTTTCTTTCTTGTCGATGGTCCTCTTCCTCTTCTTCCTCCGAATCGTCCCCTTGTACGTCACGCCCTTTGACAGCTGCGATGATTTCATCTTCTCCCAGTGGTTCTGATGCTCTGTCAAGATCCATCCATTCATTAACATCATTGCTTGAAGACTCTTCACACCCAGGGATTTTTTACATGAGTTCAATCAAGTCGCTATTTTCAGAATTGATTCCATCGTCACGCGACAAATCATTGCCTGCATGATCTAGAAGTTTTCTCCAAGAACGAATGAGGGTTATGGTCTCAAGCTCGCGGCCTCACGATAACGAAAGTGGCCACAGAAATCCCGGAACGTGTGCAAACAATAGCCCGCCCCAGCTGGGCAGGTAAAGGGTGCGTTGAAGGACATTGGAAAACCCACTAACCTAGTCTGAGTCTCTAGCGATCTCGGGCGGCCTACGTTCTGATGGAAAGCTTTACGTTATGGGCGGTTAATAAAAATTATTAATTCACCAGCCCTGTCGAGTTTTACGGAATGTCGAGTTTTCGGGAATCGAGTTTGAGAGGTTCTACTGTATTAGATCAGGAAGACTGTTTACATTAGGCGGAATGCTTTGCGTGATCCTATAGGGTGCCATCGCAAATATTATATACAAAATTTTGTAGATACAAATAAGAAATAGCTCAGCCAGTTTGATCGCAAAAGGTAATGTTTCCGACTTGGAGTGCTGATCCAACAAGCTGCTTTATTCAGCCAAGAAGTTTCGTTTTGACTACAATATCACGTTGTATTGTCACAGATTACTAATTTTTTAGGTCTTATCTGTATTCAGTATACGATAGTATTAAGATCAGTAAATCATCGATAAATTATTTCCTATGACATGTAATTTCAGTTGTGCTGTTGCTATTGATTGTGCAGTATAAAATTTTTTATTTATTTCAATTTTATAATAACAGTTTGTCCAATAAAATAATTATTGTAATCTTGAAACTTCATGTTTTATAATGTTTCATATGAGTTACCCTCTCTCTTTCTTTTGTTCTGAGAAAGTAAATTTCAGTATATAATCGTCTTACTGTTCTCAATATTATGGCGATGCACAGTGCTTTACTGTATATGTACTGCATCAGCGACATATGTTTAGTATCCAAAGGGGTTAATCAACCTTAATTATCAACTGAAATATTTCAATGTATGTTCCCATTTTGTTTGTGAAATTCAAATGTGTTCTTTTCTCTGTTTGTGTGTAGCAATTTAATGGCAGCCATATGTGATCTTTAGGGTACAACACAAAGCACGCTTCAACTGACGTAATCCTGATAGTCCTGACTTCCTTGCGATGGAAGAAGGTACCTAAGCTTCACTTATCTGCGGTGTACTGAATTATTTTAACAATTAAAAAATGTCTGTTAACGTAAAGGAGAAAGATGAGTTCATTTATGTACTCACCATGTTAGAAGACCCATGCACTTTGAAGTATACAATAGTTGTGTGTTCTGCACATAGAGTGATAACATTCCAAAGCGGAAATTTAAAGAATGTATATGGTCATTTAATTATGAGGAAACGTTACTGAAATCATCATGCAGACTGTGTTCGCCAAATTAACCCTTGAATGCTACTAGGAGTACACCAATACCCCAGTGCTTTCTAAACGTTTAGCTAATAGCCAACAGACAGCACTGCAATCCTGTGCTTCCCACTGGTTTCGTAGCTAAATTAATCAGTACCTGTGTAGCCTTCAAAGTCTCAAGTTTTATACTCTTTGCGTTATTCAACTTTTTGGGTACAGGTACACCCCAGTGTAGCATTATCGATATAAGAAATTTTAGGACTTTGTTTACACCTGTAAGTATGGTGTCAAGTTTAGTCAATCCATACTTGTTTAAAACAAAGGAATTATACAACGCTAATGGTGTAGCTTAACTTACTTACTGTTTTCAACAATTACAGTGGATAATTATCTCTAAATTGACTTTTGTTGGGTGAAAAATAATCTGTCTAAAACTCTTTCAAACTGGAACAGGAGGAGAAAACAACCGTGTTACTACTGAGAAGGAGCTCTGCAGATAAAGAAATATTCCTGAACAGAAGATATCACCTTCATTGATTGCCTGTAGATATGATGTTACAATGTTTCGCGGAACCAAGAACAGATCTCCGTCAACCATCAGCCGTATTTTCCATCTGACAAAGAAAGAAGAAACCCAAGGAATTCCATAACCCACCATGGCGCGATATGTTTCCTGTTCAATAGCTCGAGACCGAAACTTCAGAGTTAAATTTGCTACGTGTAAGAAATTTAATTGTTTTGGACCATCAAAGAGAAGTGTGTGCTTCCTGTCTTCAGTACTGGAAGTTTTCCTGTATGGGATTGCTTTTTATTCTTCAGTGTGATTTTAGTGATTATTACATCACTTTGAAATTTCAAACATATAAACATGTAGAAGTACTGTACACCAGTGTTGCAGACCCTTCAACGAATATATGTAGAATTCTAGGGTTAAGCTCAGAAGTGACTTGCTTCAATGAATAATTTTGAAATCAATATTATGAAGTCACTAGTAAAATATAAGATTGTCTATGACTTCGAATTATTAAGCAGAATGAAATATAACTATTATTAGTATCATGTATTCAAAAATAGAGATCTAATAGAAAAAAAAACGAAGAAAAGTAATGTTTTTAGTTTCATGTCCGGAAGAAGAGACATATGTATAAGGCGAAGACGGCCAATGATCCTTTCCTCACATCAAGCCCGAATGAAAAATTTCTTTTGACGGGAGGCTCTCTAGGAGCAGTCGAGGCTATCACTGTGCCACTGCCTAGTAAGCAGGAGACCCGCGTTCGAATCCCGGTTAGGCACAAATTTTCAAGAAAGGAATATTTATACACGCCGTGGTGGAATGGCCAAGCGCCTTGCTGCGGAGCGCGCGGTCCCTCCCCGTCGGTCCTGGACTGAAGACCACAACAGCAATACAGGGTATTTAAGGGCTGCATCATATACTAACTCTAGAAGTACCAAACGTTTCCTTACCCTTTAGTAGTATCATGTGGGTCATTTTGATCCATAGTAGTAAACCACCATTATATTGTTTTTTTTTTTTTTGCTGGTGTTTTCGGTTTTACTACGTTGGTATTACATTCAAGAAAGCTGTTGGCAGCAAGAAAAATATAATTTGTTCTCTAATGTTCATAGTTCACTGTCAAAAGTAAATTTTGAGGATGAAATGTTGCTTTATTTCAATTTTCCTGAAAAAATTCCAGTCTTCTCTCAAACATAATTAAAACAAGTAACTAAAATAATTTTACAATTTTTATCTATATAATAAGATTGAAATAGACATGAAACACATAGTTTATACGACTACTAATAGTATTTTTACTTTGTTTTATATAAGGCAAGTGACAAGTATTTGTAAACATGCGACCTGTTTTCTTCATTATTGCAATGAAGGGGCGAAAATATAAGAAAACACAATTTCAATCTATAACTGTAAGTGTTTTGAAATATTTAGGAACAAATAGTAGACAGCATTTTTAAGCGGGGTGGGCTCACAGTTGAGATGTTACACAATTGTTTTGGCTTGGCAACTTTTGGACACGTACTTGCTGTACTTGAAACGTATGTTTTATTCCCCATTTGTTGTCTGTAGGAATTCTGGATTTGAAGCGCAGCAGGGGATTTTTTCCAAGGGGAGGTTTGCTTCCCTCTGCAGTTTGTAGGGGTCAGCAAGCTCATATCCTACTCGGAAAATACATACTCGCCTTGCCATCTTCTTAGATGTACATAGCTTAAAAACTGTGTGAGCACTGATCAGCCGGCCGCGGTGGCCGAGGGAACTGAGGCGCTCCAGTCACGGTCTGCACGGCCACTACGGTCGGGGGTTCGAATCCCCCTCGGGCATGGATATTTGTGCTGTCCTAGTTCATAAGTAGTTTGTATGTTTAGGGACTAATGACTCCGTAGTTAAGTCCCATAAGCTATACAAACATTTTAAACTCTGATCATTGAAAGGTCAGGAATTTTGCAAACGAAATGCACAGGCTGAGTAGATGCCAGCGCGCATACTGTAATATCTTGTCATATGGTCAACTTCATCGACTCCACCGTTTGTTTCATTATAAAACCTCACAGTTTCTGGGAGTTTCTTCTAAGTACTGTCATTGACTTGACTTCCAGAAGGCTAGTTAATTATAAGAAGAGGACGCCTACTCGTCATCGCCGAATTCGTCCAAATTTATGGTACATGTAGGGCGTGGTGAGGTAAGAAAGTGCACCAATTGGGAACTCCAGATAGCTAAGCGTTTAGGAAATAAAAGGAATTTTGATACGGATCTATCACGATATGCACCTTATCAATTGCCCCTGAGAGAGTTTGTTTAGAAATCGGTGTTTGGATCAGTGGTAAGAGATCGGATTTTTACTGGAAGGTTCACGCGTTCGATTCCGCCCGGCGGGAAATATGTTTTTGCTCCTTGGCAATGCGTACACTACTGATTCACAATTAACCGCAACATCATATATGTTTTTTTGTATTTATATGTGCACAACATCATCTTCAACTTCGATGATTATCACCCCGGTACATGTAACTGATCAATTGCAAAAGAATGGAAGTATCGATTTACACACACGACATCCCCAAGTACGCGTTAACTGCAGTCCGTTTTTAAATGTTTGTAGTCTCTAAATGCATCCAATGCCCTTTCTTTTTTTACTTATATAAATTAATAAAATAATCTATATGATGTTGTGGTTAATTGTGACGTCAGTCTACATCTATATCAATACTCTGAAAAGCACTGTGAAGTGCATGGCAGAGGGTACGTCCCACAGTACCAGTTATTAGGGTTTTTTCCCCACTCCATTCACGTATTGAGCGTGGGAAGAATGATTGTCTAATTGCCTCCGTGCGTGCTGCAATTAATATAATCTTGTCCTCACAATCCCTACGGAAACAATATGCAGGTGTACGCATTGTCGCCGGATTGAGTTGAAACCACGGCCTTCTCAATACGAATCCGATCTTCTACCGCCGAGCCAAACACCGCATCCGAATCACGCTCTCATCTACATCTACATCTACAATCATACTCCGCAAACCACCTGACGGTGTGTGGCGGAGGGTACCTTGAGTACCACTATCGATTTTCCCTCCTATTCGAGTCAAGTATTGTTCGCGGAAAGAAAGATTTTCGGTATGCCTCTGTGTGGGCACTAACCTCTCTGATTTTATCCTCACGGTCTCTTCGCGAGATATACGTAGGAGGGAGCAATATACTGCTAGACTCCTCGGTAAAGGTATGTTCTCGAAACTTCGACAAAAGCCCGTACCGAGCGACAGAGCGTCTCTCCTGCAGAGTCTTCCACTGGAGTTTATCGATTATCTCCGTAACGCTTTCACGATTACCAAATGATCCTGTAACGAAGCGCGCTGCTCTCCGTTGGATCTTCTCTACCTCCTCTATCAATCCCACCTGGTACGAATCCCACACCGGTGAGCAGTATTCAAGCTGTGGGCGAACAAGTGTACTGTCACCTACTTCCTTTGTTTTCGGACTGCATTTCCTTAGTATTCTTCCAATGAATCTAAGTATGGCATCTGCTTTACCGACGATTGATTTTATATGGTCGTTCCATTTTAAATCCCTCCTAATGACTACTCCCAGATACTTTATGGAATTAACTGCTTCCAGTTGCTGCTTCCCTGCTATAGTGTAGCTAAATGATAAAAGATCTTTCTTTCTGTGTATTCGCAGCACATTACACTTGTCTACATTGCTGTCACAGGGACACTTGATAAGATGCATATGGTGATAGATCCGTATCAAACTTCCTTTTATTTCCTAAACGTTTAGCCATCTGGAGTTCCCACTTGGTGCACTTTCATATCTCACCACGCCCTACATGTAACATAAATTTGGACGAATTCGGCGATGACCAGTAGGCGTCTTCTCCTTGTTAGAATAAAGAGATCCACAAACACGGCGGCCGACACCTAAGTAACGTAACAAAGAAATACAAACAGTGGACTGCACTCATGTTGGTCAAAAACTTGGGTAGAGTGGTACAAGCGTACGTTGTGCAAGAGATAAATCATCCTCACATGTTTTTTCCATTCATTTGATGCATCTGAAATAACTGATCAGCAGCTTCCACTGTAACAAAATTGTGCGCTTGTCTTGCTACCGGATTCGTCACTCGATTGCGTCTGTGACATGTAGATGGTAGAGAATCTCAGTATATGTAAGATTGCGTCGTCTTGCCATCGTAGCTTCAATGACGCTAACTCACGCAAATAAATGACAAGCCGGCGTCGCTGCTACCACGAATGCCTCAGCCCACTCGTCTTGACCAAAGACAGAGACACGGAGAGAGGAAACTTCTGTAAGTGACATCAGCTGTCATGTCATAGAACTATTGGTAGCGCCTCGGAGTTTTGATTATTCTGTGGCTCCCCAGTATCACTTCATAGGTCTGAATATCGCCCGACCACAGAAAACCGAAAGCCACGCTGATGTAAGGCGTTGCCCGACGTACGAATTAGAATTCACGTTATTTTTAGCCTAAAGAGTCGTAATATACCACAACATCTCGTGAAGAACGTTGATGCATGGCCAGAAATTATTTCATGTCTAAAAACTGGTATTACTGACGTCAAATTGTGTTAAACTGTGTATTGGTCAGAAATGACCCACACGGTACTACTGGTATCACATAAAATTTTCATACTTCTACGTCGCCTAGGTGAATGATATTTCGGTGAGTTCTTTTGTTGCTACGATGAATATGGAGGCGATAGGGCACTCGAACCCCCCCCCCCCCCCCCCCCATGGAAAAATGACCCACGTGGTACTTTTAGTGTTAAAGCTATTTAGAGAATCTTGTTAATTCTGTAACTGTGAAGTTTTACAGTGAGTAAACTTCAGTGTTGTTTTAAAACTAGATACCTAATCTATGGAAATTTAAGGCACACATCGCCGCTGACCATATTGTTTCTAGAAACGTAGGATCTTTTTACCAACGAACATTAATTGGTAAATGTAAATAAAATGGTTTTCTTTAGTATCTCAACTATTTTCCTTCATTCTAAATTGGAAATGTAGATCAGTTGTGAATAGCTTCTATCGAGTAATATTTTTAACTTACTGGTTACTTTGTATAGTCGAGCAATAATGTAATACACGGACTATTAAATACAGTACTGACAAGTTTTTCTCTATTGGAACAACTCGAACAGAATATGTTTTCCTATGTACATAACTGTATTGGGCCATGGAACAGTGTTTCACATTTTTTAAAACCTTGCTTTAATGCAATTTGTTTACCTATCAGTTTCAGAAAAACGCCGCAAGAAAATATAAAGTAGACGCTATCAGGGCAAAATTGAATAAGGAATTATATCATGTTCCGGCTACATGGCTGGCTAGAGGTGAAAGTGTGGAAAGTCTTTGAGAGTACAGTACTCTTTCCTATATAACAATATGAACATGGAACTAAAGGTAAAATATCTACAGCTAAAACATCCCATTAGCTGTTAGCCATGCATCTTACCACGAATGCATTCGGGACAAAAAGATGCATCGTCCCCGAATCAAACCAACACCATCTAAAGTGAAGGGTTGAACATTTTCGAGTCACTTCACACAGAGTACGGTGCGATCTCATAAGAGAGTTGTTGGGCGCTTGGGCACAGTCAGCTGTCTCCTGGCGGCCAGCCAGTGAGCTACGCGATCGCGACGTACTCTGTGTGATGTGACACGACAGGGCTCAGGCCTGCTTTTCAGGCGATATTGATCGAACCGCCCCGTGGATTAACGTCGAGGGGTTGGTGTGTCCGTGAGACTGGCTATAGCTTTTAGACTGTTTCCCGTAACTCACTGGGTAAATATCGGGATAGTTCCTACGTTCCGCCTCAGATACACGCCACATAAGATTTATAATACTTTCTCACAGTTGCACACTGAATATACTCTGTATTCAGACAAAACACACACTGCTTCCACGCTGGCAGTTGAACAGCTGGCTGATGACGAAGCTGTTTCGTCCCTTTAAAAACTCAGTCAGCGATAGCAACAATTAATATCCAAGAAACCGTACTACGTTATGTGTACTATATTTAATAAATATTTTAGTGTTATTAAAGAAAGGTTAAGTGATATAAATTATTTAAATTAAAATAATTCATACTTTAGTACAACACGTGTTAGTATAGAACTGCTTGTATTATGTTAAATGAAATAATTTTATATTGATCAGTTTATCTAAATAAATTTATAATTATGGTATTATAAATAATTTTCTCCAGGAATTATATTCATTAATTCAATAATTATAGTAATTATACAAAACTTTATATATTGTACAATTTATGATCATATTACTAGTAATACATTGTAAGTAATAATATGTTGTAGCATAAAAAAGCCCCTGTCAGTTTTCATGAATTTACAAAATGAAATAAACCAGTAATAGTAATGAAATTTATAATGGAGACTTTCAACAACATACTGTAATCAGAATGAAACATGCTGCTTACAATGATTTTTTTAAAATTTTTTCTATTATTAACTCTCAGCCCATTTCGTCTATCCTGCCATCGCCAGGTAGTATGTAATTGAGGATATACATTATTTGTACATTCGTTTTATCGCTTCTAAGTTACCTAAAATCTCGAACATGTAATTTAGCATACGTTTTTGGGTCCTGACTTCCTTTCAGTATATTTTCTTATATCTATTTACTTAGTTTGATGATTTTTATATTCGTGATAATTTCAGGAATTCGTCCTTCTGTATTTTCGGAAAATATTCCATCAAATCGAATGCGAGTATTATTATTATTATTAATATTGTATGGTAACATGCCTGTTGACAATTCTACCGAAGATGTAATAAGGTCTAATGGATACTTATGGTGTTATTTTCCTTAACCGAATTGTGTCTTTGCTTGAGTAATCAAAATCGTCTTATGTGCAACCAATGGGGTGGTAATCGGTAGCTGTGATGTACATGTAGAGACAAAGAAATAATTACAATTACATAATAATTGGATGCTTTATTCAACAGAAAGAGCTTCACAAATTGAGCTAGTTAGCCCACGTCTGTTCCTTTTGCAGGCAGTTATTCGCCTTGACATTCATTGATGGATTTGCTGGATATCGCCCTGAGGGATATCGTGCCAAATTTTATTCAATTGGTATGTTACATCGTCAAAATTCCTAGCTGGTTAGAGGGCCCTCCAAGAATGAGGATAAGTAGTAGAACTCTCACCGTGTGCGGGAGGGCGCTATCTCGTTAAATGTAAGCTGTGGACGGCTTGTCGTGAACGGCAGCAAAACAGGCGTAAAACAGCACTGGCGTACGTATGTGCTGCGTGCGACAACAACCAAAGTGGGCCTACTATGAAATGAAATTACATCCCAGATCATCACTTACAAGCTTCCTAGGGTTTTATTTGCGGACGGAGAAGCTAGTACTGCTTCCACCCACAAGTCCCCTAAAACCTCCACATCCTTGCGGATGCTGTTGCGTAGCAGTGTGCGTTTGTACCGCCCTACAGTACGCACGAGGTGCCGTAGTTGCTTTCCGAGGCTTTACGGAAAGCATAGAGTTCTGACTAACCTGTTGTCTTCTATAGTTGTGTCCCCAGCGCAGAATACAGCACACGGTTCGTTGGTTCTTCTACAGCATACAAGTGAGGCTAAAGTTCTTTATGATGGAAGCATAATAAGCGACTCGCGAGATTTTTAATTGTCAGGGATGCCATTTATTAACTAAATAATAAAAAAATGAGCAACTATTGTTAATATGATACGGCCTATGCTGCCCATAGCTCATGTTGAGACCTCGATTGTTATCACTATTACAAAAATCTTTACTCATGACCGGCGCGGTCCGGCGCGTATAGTGGTCAGCTCGAGACTGAAACTGCGGCGCGTTGCGAGAGGGCACCTGACGCTCTATTTCGCGCCAAAACAGGGCCGTCGCGCGCCTTCTGCAAAATCGCCCTTCTCTTGTTACAATAAGAGAAGGCAGCTTAAACTTTTTAAATTGTCAAAACCTAGCCTGTCCTTGAGAGATATTTATTACAAATTCTCAGCTCTGAATAATTAATATTTAGTTTATAATAAACAAAAGTAATTTCAAAAGAAATCACGTGACGTGAAATGCAGCAGCCAATGCGAGGAGAGTACCAGTAACATAGGCGGGCTTTCCCACGGGAACCAGCACCTACTGTGCCATATGCTACTGCTCCCCACCCCACATTCCAACATTCCTGCTGTCTTTCTTCCGCGTTTAAGACACGTACGATGTTAGCAAAGAAACGGCCAGCGGCCAGAAATACGAAGTGGCCACAGGCCAGGAATATCACACACTCACTGTCGCGCCGTATGGCGGCCGAATTTCACGTTGGTATACCACCGATGTCCACGGCGTCTCCAGAAACGTTTTCGCTGGCCATGGAGGCCTCAGTTCCAACCGGGAGACATCACAGAAGACAAGTGTACTACAGTCAACGTGGTCCCGTGTCGGACCTGTCCCACATCACTGCAAACGGCCTTTGTGAGCAATATTCCTTGTGGTCACTGAAGTACCAATTGCCCGCAGGATGGATGATAACGAACACTCCAGAGCTTGGGCCTCACGTTATGCCATCTCTCTAGGTGGGTCGCTTCCTTCTTGACACCGTGTTTGACCCAGTTCCCCCATTCCTGGCAACACCGTCGATTAGAAATGGAAACGTCGAGTGATTCACCGTTTATTCCAACAGGCTTCTCTGAGTCCAACTACAAGCCCTCTGTCAAATTTTGACATCTGCGTGTATTGTTCACGCGACTACCTGTGAGGCAGAATTACTGTCTGACTGTCAGTTCTTTTCTGTCTTTTCCCCATAGTTGCTTCTTATATTAGTATACTGATATTTAGTTGTATAAACCGTCTGTGCAACTGAAATAAGACAAGTTCTTTTGCCATACGCATTTCACCTTCATTGCAAGGCATCTTCAGTGACAAATTTTGTGTATGCTGGTTTACATGTGCTGTTTGTCGACTCAGGTTGTTGTGCTCCTTTCTTCTTTTATTTCATTTCGATTTTTCATTTCGGCGCTTTAGCACTATGCACATGCCATTTTTGTGTCTGAGTACCCCGAAAGACATTAGCAAATACTTTATTTCCTGGTATCGACATCCATCGGCCACCAAATTTTAAAATATTGCATCTTCTTTTTTGCCCTCAATGTGTATAGCCTAATTTCTCTTTTTTTACTTTCTAAACTAACTCCTGTTTTTATTCTCCCATATGCTTCTAACTTCCTAATTATACACCTTCTTTGAAAGTTATTGTACCGTTAGAAACTACTCTGTATTGTTCATCAGAGCAGAACTCAAATCAGTGTCGTCCATCTTGGGTTAGAGTTCACCTAGCTCCTCTAAATCACGTCACGTGGATGCTGAGAGTTTTCTTGTCAGATAATTTGAACTTTTAGTTCCCCCTTAAATATTTATTTTAAAATTACTTTTTTATTCTATGAGTTTTTCGAAAAGAGTCATTTCTAAAATATTAACTGACAGATATCGTGCACGTCGCGTCCACTCTACATTTTCAAAACTATTCGAAACGAGTATTTGATAGTATCGGTTAACATTGATGTACTGTTCTCTACTGGCATGCAAGTTACTTTTCATTCAATATTTTTATATAAGGTTACAAATTATTTGGTATTTACGATATCTGTCACAAGACAAGCAGACTTACCAACAAGTAATACACAATTTCTGCAGTCGTGATGGGACAAAATGGTATGAATTTGCAGCGAGCAGCATTCTTCTTTCATTAATTTCGGAGACATGTCTGATAAAAGCCGCCATTTCAAAGGAGAACCGTGATTTTTAGTGGCTTAGAAAGTGAAGAATTCCAGAATGAAACTTTCACTCTGCAGCGGAGTGTGCGCTGATATGACACTTCCTTCCAGATTAAAATTGTGTGCCGGAACCGGGACCTGAACCTGGGACCTTTGCCTTTCGCCGGCAAGCACTCTACTACTGAGCTATCCAGACACGACTCACGGTGCCGCCCCACAACTTCACTTGTGCCAGTACCTCGCCACCTACTTTCCAAACTTCACGGAAGCTCTCCTGCGAAACTTGCAAGACTAGCACTCCTGGAAGAGAGGATATGGTGGAGACATTGCTTAGCCACAGCCTAAGAGATGTTTCCAAAATGATACTTTCACTCTGCAGCGGAGTGTGAGCTGATATGAAACTTCCTGGCAGATTGTGTGCCGGAACCGGGACAAGAACCTGGGAGCCGGCCGCGGTGGCCGAGAAGACTGAGGCGCTTCAGTCACGGTCTGCACGGCCACTGCGGTCGGGGGTTCGAATCCCCCCTCGGGCATGGATATTTGTCCCGTCATTAGTATAAGGTAGTTCATAAGTAGTTTGTAAGTTTAGGGACTGATGACCTCGTAGTTAAGTCCCATAAGCTTAACAAACATTTGAGCATTTTCTAACCTGGGACCTTTGCCTTTTTCCGGCAAGCGCTCAACCACTGAAGCTGTGGGGCGGCACCGTGAGTCGTGTCAGGATAGCTCAGTGATAGAGCGCTTGCCGGCGAAAGGCAAAGGTCCCAGGTTCGAGTCCCGGTTCCGGCACACAATTTTAATCTGCCAGGAAGTTTCAACTCAAGAATTGTTTAACCACAAAATGGTCTTGTGCCGTTACTATCTGAAGACAAACTCTGTATGTCTCAAAATAAGTTTGTGTTCATTTGAATGGACATCCCACCCTACATCACATCTCTCCCAACGATCTGTTTTTTCAAACGCCAAGTGAGAACGAATCAGCTTCTGTTCCCTGTAAACACTAATTCTCATTCTTGACATTTCTCTGCTAATTATGAAACAATTTTTATTTTATTTTTTTACTTATAGGATGATATACAGCAGTTGAAGGAAATTTTACATAATATGTCAATAACTTTTAACATTTCGCTCACATAAAAACCGCATTTTCCTTAAAAGTAAGCACGTCCCCAATTCTGAAAAAGTTTTGGAACGAGACTGTTAAAATATTGGTAATATTTTAATTAGATGCTTGTGCAGTTTTTGTAGTACTGGTAAAAATCAGCCGAGTAGGATGATCGTGCCGTTTCCTCGTACAAATCAAAAATATTGTTAGTAGTAGTTGGTCAAGCATGTCGTACCACTGAACTACTTGCAGAACTGGCACGATAGGAACATCATAATTAGTGTACGAAACGTTTGTACGCTAAAGAATACCAACTTGTTCATACGTAATTTGTGTTGCTCTGTTGGTTGTCTACCGTACAGTTCAAACTAAGTCACTTCACTCATCTGCTCTAATGTTTCAGACACTTCTATTTGCTACCATTACTTCTCCGTCACTGTCTACACGAATACCCAAACGTTTGGTGTGTATTATAATTCTATGTTTATAAGGTTCGTAACGTCCATGCTATATGTAGCGCATCTCGCTCTTCGTTCCACTTTGCAGTTTCCCTTTCACTCTTGAGATAACATACCTATAAATATTCCAGAATACAACATTTGTCACCAGCTCCTTTAAGAAGCGTTGTTCTGTATGGAAATGAGTGACAAGTTTTCTTCGTTTCAGATATGAGGGAAGGAAGCCGATGAATATGCCGAGCAACAGAATAATATACATTCAGCAGCAAGCGCTACTTAAGAGACTATGAATTAAACAGAATATGCATGAGAAGGTAATGCCGTCCTGTTAAGACACTGGATGGCCTCACTATTAAACTCTTTTCGCTGTTAACGTTTGACATTCACAGCTTGTCGTAACCGGCCTTCCTCGTAGAAGCCATAAATCATCTTTTCCAGCCACTCTGTAAAGCAGTAAAGCAAGACTCTGAGCAGTAGGATAAGACTATTAAATATCTATAATGTTACTGGCAAAAGTAAAATTGTGAGGACGGACGGACGCGTAAGGAAGAAGCTCCCAGGTTCTAATTCCGGTTCCGGCACACAATTTTAGTCTGTCAGGAAGCTTCACAGGACGTGTTGATTAGTATGTTCTGAAGAAATGATTATCGTTTGTCAGCACGTGTCCTGTTCCTAGTAGACAAAGGGTCCATTATGGGCATACTGCCTGCCATCCATGCTGCAGTCACCTGGTTCCAAAGTTCAGCTGTAGTGGCTGGGACTCGGTCTTTGCATGTCACTCGCATTTTCGATTGGTCGCAAGTCTGGTGATTTGGTGGACCGGAACTGAAGGATGTGACACAAAGAAAGCACGTGTTCCCGCAGCAACATGTGGTCATGCATTGTCTTGCTGAAATTGGCGACTGGGGACTCGTTCAATAAGGGTATTGCTACGGATCACAGGATGTCATTCACGTAGGCCAAACGGGTTACAATACCCTGGATGGCACCAACTGTGATTTGCGATTGTACCGAATAGCACCCCGCAACTTAATTCCCTGAGTTGGCGCGTGATTGCAGTCATAGTGATGCCACTTGCCCTGTCTGTGGCAAATCCAACTGAAACCACCATTATTCAACACACAGGAATTGGATTCGTATGAAAACACTGTCTGAGGAGCCTCGTTTCAAATCGTATTATGTCCAGCAGAGGACAAAATTGAACGTCATACGTTTTTGTGAAGTTTCCATATTAATCTTTCATGCTGTAAAATCAGAATGTAAAAAAAAAAAAAAATAAATAAATAAATAAAATGTTTAAATGTTTGTAAATCTATCGGACCAAACTGCGTGGTCATCAGTCCGTAGCTTTCAAACTACTTAAACTAAGGTAAACTAACCTAAGGACAACAGACACATCCATGCCCCAGGGAGGACTCGAACCTCCGACGGCGAGGAACCGCGCGCTCCGCAGTGAGGTGCCTTAGACCGCTCAGCTACTCCACCGCGGCTCAGAATGAAAGAAATCGGATCCGCTGACAGTGTAAATAATGTCTGAAACCAGCTGTTGTTTTCAGATCGTATTCAGTCCTCTGTAGTATGTGTTTCAAATCATATTTGTCCAATATTTGTTCTACGTGAGCCATATTTCTCAGTTTGCTGAGTTGGCTATACTGACAACTAGAAGACTGATGAGAATAATTTACTACATAAATTTTTAGGGATGATTGGAGAAACATAGGAGATTTAGATTTCTATGCTAACATGATTCCGTTCGCATGGAACGTGGAAGCGAGCAAACACTTTGAACGTCACCGGGATGAAGGAGGACGATTGTACCTAATTTGGAGGGAATAGTCTGGCTATTCCGAAGATTCTATAAATCAAAATTTTTATCCGAAGATACAAATTTTGCGTTAACAAATTTCTTTAATATGAACATAAACATATATTTGAAAAATACAGTATACCATTAATGTATTATACCACCAACAGATTGTGAATTCGATGGAAAACCATTAATTTGAATGTTATTGCGTAATGAACTGGTTTCCAGATTTAATTGGCAGCAAAAACAACGTTATGAAAACGCTTTACGGCAAAATATCTTTGTGGAAAGTTTAATTTTATATTCACAGTTCATGTTATTCTGTAACAATAACAGAAACAAATCCTTAATTACATATTTACCTCATTAATCGTTTTTTTCTGTTTTTACATCTCACAAATTGTTGCATCAACACATTTATCTTAAGCTCGATGGACACAATAGAAAAATTGATATCATTTTTTCTTGTTTCTAGAACTACACCTCAAACACAATAACTTAACGTTTTAAAATTTGTGAATAATTCCCCAGGTTATGAGTGATCAGGTTTTTGCTACTCGTGTAAATTTTTTTTTGTTAGGACATAATACGATATAAACGTTCCATATGTTTCTGCATATTAGCCAAAGGTAGGCGGAGAAGTGGAGTAAGAGCTCGTAACCCATGCCGTAATAAACTACGACGGACTCTTACCCCAGAAGGTATACGATACATAGTATACTCTTCCACTAAAAGCGAGGAGGACGAAGATCTGTTCTGCAACGCCATTCGACTGATGTATCAAAAATAAATAAATAAATAAAATAATAAAAAAAATTAAAAAATGTTCAAATTTTCGTGAAGATTATGGGATTTAACTGCGGGATCATCAGTCCCTTAACTTACAAACCACTTGTGAACTATCTTATACTAAAGACAGAACAAACATTCATGCCCGAGGGGGGGGATTCGAACCCCCGACGGGGAACGGCCTCGCACATCGCAGCATATCGCCTCAAAGCGCTCGGCCCCTCCGCCGCGGCTCCGTCTGAGGTATCGATTTGCTTAGTGGGTGGTACGACCAAACCACTTCGTCGTGTTGTACGGCCTTCCTTGAACTATTCTGCTCACACCCGCTGCAACGCGAAACGCTTCGTCTCGCACGAGTAGCAATTTCCCGAATTTCTCTCATACCAAAAAAAAGTCCTTTTCCAAACTCACTGATTTGAGGGTACGGTTCACATATACATCTATGAGGCATCCTTCACGTGTGTTCATGTCTCACTTATCCATTACTTTCGGCCCGCAGCGACAAGGAAAGCCGCAGGCAGATTTTACCGCTAGGTTCTGTAGTGCGGCTATATCGATGTTGATTTTAAACCCGGAGACTGACATGATTCAAATTCCAATCATATCTGCAGAAGATACTAATTTAAATGCCATGCGAATATGGCGTTCCTGTCTCTAGTTGTTCAAGGTGTTCCGTCTTTTCTTAACATGAGTGTATTTTAGGTGGCATTTGTGGAGTCATTTATCAGTAAGAGACAGACATACAATATATCCCAAATTTATCCCGCGAAGCCAGTGGCTGGTGCACATACTTCGCAGAGAAAATGGAAAGATTACGTAATTGGTAGGTTGAGGAATAAATCTGTGGAGCCGGCCGCAGTGGCCGAGGGGACTGAGGCGCTTCAGTCACGGTCTGCACGGCCACTACGGTCGGGGGTTCGAATACCCCCTCGGGCATGGATATTTGTGCCGTCCTTAGTATTAGCTAGTTCATAAGTAGTTTGTAAGTTTATGGACTGATGACTCCGTAGTTAAGTCCCATAATCCATACAAACATTTGAAACATTTGATTTGAAATCTGTGGAGAAATGTCGTACCTCAGTAATAATTATGCATAAAGTCTGAAACTCAACCCAAATAATGTCAGGTGTGAATTGCAGTAACTATTAATCCGGGCCAGACTGTATACCTACTAGATTCCTCTCATGATATTCTGATGCAATAGCTCCATACTTAGCTATCATATACAAGCGATCACTCAGAGAAAGATCCGTATCCAAAGACTGGAAAGCTGCTCAGGTCACTCCAATATTCAAGAAAAGCAATAGGATTGATCCCCAAAATTACAGCCCCATCCCATTGACATCGATTTGCAGTAGGATTTTGGAACATATACTTTGTTCGAACATTATGAACTACCTCGAAGAGAACAAACTATTAACCAATAGTCAATACGGATTCAGAAAGTATCGCTCTTGCGAAACACAGCTTGCCCTTTATTCACATGAAGTGGAAAGTGCCATCGACAAGGGATCCAGATCGATTCCATATTTCTGGATTTCCGGAAGGCTTTTGCACTGTACCTCACAAGCAGCTTCTAATGAAATTGTCTGCTTATGGAAAATCACCCCAATTGTGCTATTGGATTCACGATTTCCTATCAGAAAGGACACAGTTCGTAGTAATTGACGGTAGGTCATCGAGTAAAACAGAAGTGATATCTGATCGGTTAGCGAAGTCAACAGAGGATTAAAATCAACTGCAAAGCGATTTAGACAAAATTTCTACATGACGCGAAAATTGGCAATTAACACTAATTAATGAAAAGTATGAAGTAATACACATGACCACTAAAATAAATGCTCTGAACTTCAATTACACGATAAATCATACAAACCTTAAGGTCGTAAATTCTGCCAAATACCTAGGAGTTACAATTGCAAAAAACTTAGATTGAAGAGAACACACAGAAAATATTGTGGGGAAGGCGAACCAAAGGTTACGTTTCATTGGCAGAACGCTTCGAAGATGCAACAGCTCGACCAAAGAGACTGACTACATCACAGTCGTACGTCCTCTCCTGCAATACTGTTGTCCAGTGTGGGACCCTCACTAGGTGGGGCTGACGGAGGACAATGAGAAGGTTCAGAGAAGGGCAGCTCGTTTTGTTTTATCACATTACAGGGGAGAAAGCGTCACGGAAATATTGAACGATTTGAGGTGGAAATCATTAAAAGAACGACGTTATTCGTTGCGGCGAGATCTATTTGCGAAATTTCATCACCGACTTTTACCTCTGAATGCGAAAATATTTTGCTAGCACCCACCTACATAGGTAGACATGACCATCCCAATAAAATAAGAGAAATCATATCGAAAACGGAACGATTTAGGTGTTCTTTCTTCCCGCGCGCTATTAGAGAAAGGAACGGTAGAGAACGGTTAGGAAAGTGGTTAATGAACACTCTGCCAGGCACTTAAATGTGATTTGCAGAGTATCTATGTAGATGTAGATGAAATTCAGCCTTCAGTTTGAAGAAGCTGTTAGCTATTCGTACGTCTACACAAGTAATAAAGGAAAGATGTATCAAAAGTACAGCTGGCCAAATACGTAACTCTGGGATTTGCTGACGAAAGACGCTTCATATTCTAACGGAAAAAATAATCTGTTTCAGAGACTTGAATTTGAGTAAAACTAGCAGTCTGGTCGAAAACTATTAAGTCTCCAATGGACGTGGTATCCGTCAGAACTGGATAACATGCGATAGCGTAGCTATGATGGAACTCCTCTGTCAGAGAGAGGAAAAGACTTCGAGGTGTTACTGCCCACAAGATAGTTATCATAACGTACTATCGCGGCAGTCTGGTGTTCAATACGTTTTAGTAACTGATTTCAACTCTCCTGAATACGCTAGTTCCACCCACCCTCCAGAGCCGTTGCAGCATAACTCTACATGCTGTATACCACGATACGGCAATACCATTTCTATGGATAATGAGTAGGGAGGACACTACAGATCTGTTATGAATGCACCAAGATCTGACCGGCCACGAACAGTCACAACGGAAGAAACTTAATTACGGGTATGTTAAGCTGTTACCCAAAGTCCACGAAAATCAACCAGACGATTAGCTTCTGCGGTGTATCTATCAGTAAGGTCAGCGCAAAGAATGTTACGGAAACAGAAGCTTAAACTTTACAGTCCACTTGAAGATGGTGCGGAAGGACGACTTCCGTTTTGTGACTTGATTATGGACTAACAGAAACATGATCCTAGCCTATGCAATAAAATTTTGTAGCTTGGCGAGACCAATTACTAATTTTAAGTTATGCGGACAAGTTAATGGACATACCTGCACTTACTGGTAAACTAAAATTTAAAATATTTCTTTCCAACATGCATAACTGTACTTACTGATATTCTGACAGTCAAAATCTTAATTTACAACAACAATTAAATCAACCTGGTGCGAGTATTTGGGGGCAATATAATTATTTGGCGTACTTAGACCACTTATTGTTTATATTAGTAATAATTCTCATTCAGATATGAAGAGCTGCAATTTTCTGTCTGAAGACCACATCAACAACATTCGTAATGACCTATAAATTCGATCTTTTGTCTGCATCAGTGCCCAGTCTCCAGTCTCCATCGACTTGTGCGCCAACTTCTATTTTGTTCACGCCAAATGTCTGTAAAACTTTGGGGCCAAATCACAGTGATCATCTGTCTCTAGACTCACAAACTACTTAAAATAAATTTTGCTAAGGACAACACACACACACACACACACACACACACACACACACACACACACACACACGCACACCCATGCCCGATGGATGACTCGAACCTCCGACGGGGAGCAGCGGCTTTATTTTGTCATAAGTACATTCAAGACGTGGAATAATTTGGTTTCTGTTTGGCTCATACTGGATATGTTATAGTGAATACATATTTTGTGCACAATCTGTCTTTACGAACACCATTCTGTACATCATTTGTAACTGATTCTGTTATTACGCCAATTCCTTTCTGTGCTAATTTTTATATATGTTTTACAAACTGTATATAGCAAGCTTATACCTGTGGAATTTGACGTTTTATTTTATGTATCCTTTTATACATGGGAAATTTTACTTCTTTACTTCTTTCTTTCTCCGTATTTCCAACAACACTATAAAAAGTTTATCAGTATACGCAGACTATATCTAGACAGTTCATACACAGTTTAAGTGCCCTGTACCAGTCTCCCTCTTGCCAAGGCAATTTTCAGAGAAGCCAACACGGTTAGTAGAGCACGTTAAAATTTGCATGTTGATTGTACGACCGGAGGAAACGAGAGGAAGAACAGGCGGGATGGTAGCTTCCTGTGTTGGCGCTGCTCTCTTCTTTGCAAACGTTATACAACGTGCAGGACATGCTTTCTTAGTGCCCTCTTTACACAACGAAACGCCGCTAGCATATATTCTACAATTCATTTTGAAATAGAGCTGTATATTTCTGAAAAACTGCATAACCAAATCTATTCGAGGATCATTTATAATGTAAGAACAGATTTGTACTGGTGTAAGAGAAACTTTATTTATAAACGTAAATTAAATCACAAACTACAATATGAACATTTTTTCACCTTTCCACATAGTCACCATGAACATTTACACAGTTTTGAAATCGTGGCAGCAGCTTTTAGATGCCACCGCCAAAGAACAATGTCGCCTGGCCCTCACATCTTTATCGTTGTGAAGTTTTTCATTATTAATGTGACAGACTGCTGATCTTGAAACTTGCTGAAATTTCTGATGCAGCGCTCGTCAATAGTGCTGCGTCTGTTTTGGCGAACTGGCTCAGAACATCTTGTGTCAAGTCTTCCCTCATGACAGTAGGCCGTCAGATCAAAACTGAAGCTTCACTACTGACGAGCTCCTTCGGAAATTTCCACAAGTTTCAAGGTCAGTAATTTACCTCATTCTTACTAACAAATTTCACTAAAAAAGTGACCGCAAGCCGGCAGAGTTACTTGATGCTGGGATCCAAATGTTTGTACCACGACTTGACAAATGTTTAAATGCTCATGGTGACAATGTTGAAAGGTAAAAAAAATGTGCATGTTGTAATTTGTGATATAATTTTCGTTCTTACTTTAAAACTGAACCTCGTATATTATTAATGAATGTGGTTGGTGAGATCCCAACTATAACATCCTGTAATAACCACCACCATTAGCAACTTATGCGTTACAACTATAATAGCTGATACGAACATCGTACACTACTGTTTGATTTGCAATAGAACTTACATTTTAGTGATGGTGATGAACGTATATTATTAACAAGACTTACTTCCTGAAACGCAGACGCTATGAAAACAAGAATCTTGACGGGTGGCGGCCGTGGGGTTGGAACACTTGCGCGGAGTGACACTTGCGCGGAACCCGAGGCCCTTGGGGCGGCTAATGCCTTTTCCTGGGTACAGGCACACCAAGAAGTCTAGCACTGCTGTTGTCAAGTTTCCACACTGTCAACATAACACGAAAATCAGTGAAATTGCACAACCCTTTGCAAGCTGAAAAGCAATATAGTAACTTGTTTTAACTACATATTAATCTGTTGAGTGTTCCTCCTGTAAACAAAAAGGTGTTTTAATAGTGATAATGTTTGGAGAGTTAGTCTCTGCTACTACAAGACTATGACTTTCCACCGTCATACCTCCTAAAAGCATATTATTCAGAACACTAAGCATATCAAGACACCTGCGCAAGCAATAAATATATTAGGCATCCTGCACAGATACGTTGATGTAATTGACCGCTATGTAGTTAACCCCACTATCACGCAACTTCCATCTCTTTAAAAATAGCTACTATGCTTTTTAATAGGAGATGCAACCTTAAACCTTCGATTAAAAAACGTTAATAATAAGTCAATGAGTATTTTACATACTTAAAGCGTTTATTCGTAGACCCCAAAACTATTTGGCTGTATTCGAATTGCAAATACATCTGAAGGAATGTCACACACCGAAAATTGCTAAAGATAAATTCTATTTTCCATCACTGTCATATAGAACCATTTTTACTCCGAACTTGGCATAAACCAACAGGGAGAAACAAGTTGCAAGACTTCCAGGAAAAATGAAGCGAAACTGGCAGCCAACAGTTGGTTATAAATTACATTCCCTGTTAACTTTATAAATATAAATTACGGAATACGCAGAACTACTGTTCAGTACAGCCAAAAAGGTCTAAGGTAATAGGCAGTGGTTTACAATCAGATATCCGTATCACTCTACTCCTCAAGAAGTCTGTGTGAAGATTTTTATTCAGAACATTCAAGAAAAAGGTGTTGAAACTATAAGAAGCAGCTCATTTACTCAGGAAGGGAAAACGTTATGGTGCCCGTAAATTTGAATGGCTGTATCTCTTGTAGTAACATTTAATTTTTGATTTCATACTTCTATGCATTAATATTATCAAACATGTAATTTGTGTCACAAATTGCACGGCCGGTCCGGTCGGAGGTTCGAGTCTTTCCTCGGACATAGGTATGTTTGTTTGTACTTTGCCTAAGTTATTTTAAGTAAGATTAAGTAGTGTGTACGTCTAGCGACCAATGATCTAAGTATTTTGGCCGCATAAGACTACACATATACACGTAATTTATTTATTTCATAACCACATTTAAGTACTAATAATTAAAGAAAGTTAAAAGAGAAATTTGAAGTAAACACTGAAAATGATATTTCTCATAAGATGAATGCACACAACCGTTGACTTATGTCTTGTGAATGTACCTACCAATTCTGCCATATGAAAATTGTAGTGTGAGTCCCAAATATGTTTTTTCTGTAATAACATTAAAAACATATTAAAAATTCAGGACTCGAAAATCAGTGAAGTTTTGGACTTGAAGCGTTTTGTGTTGCTACATCTTTACATAGTAGACACGATTTTAAAATTTGGTTGCTATCGCCAAAGTAGACGAACGTTAAATTTTTTGGTGTAATCTTCGCCGTGTAGACTGTATGTTGTAGAAGTCTACGTCGAACCTAATTAGAATCATACCTCTGAGGAGAGAACGTTGTTTGCACTTCTCCTGCGTTTCCAGTCGGCTGTGCTATGCTACGTAACGACATCGTACCTTTCCACTTTACCGAGAGCTATATGTGTATTGGTGTGATGTCTGTTCTTTCGAAATAAGACATCACACCAATATATGTATCATTTAGACGCAAAGATTCTGGGTTCTGTTTTCATCGCTAACGCGATTAACAACGTTAGACCTCGTGTGTAAACAAAATGTTCAAATGTTTGTATAGTCTATGGGACTTAACTACGGGGTCATCAGTCCCTAAACTTACAAACTACTTATGAACTACTTACGAACTAGGACGGAACAAATATCCATGCCCGAGGGGGGATTCGAACCCCCGACCGTAGTGGCCGTGCAGACCGTGACTGAAGCGCCTTAGTCTCCTCGGCCACCGCGGCCGGCGCGTGTAAACACTTAAAGGTTATGAGTGCCACTGGAAAAATGCATAAGTAACACATGTTGTTTGAGACTTGAAGATACCTGAAATTAGCCGAAATCGGTATCTCATAATAAACATAAGGTGTAGCTGTCTATATTTCATAATGCTATTCCTAACATATTTAAAAGCTGCTCAAAACCACCTACAAAAAACCTTTACAATGAGATTGTATATAATTCCACGATCAAATTGTGTTTTAGTTATTTGTAGTAATACACCCAAAGATCTGCCCTTGCTTTTAGTGCCTTGATCAGCTGTTTACTTTTAGAGGTATTAATAGGGACAGGAAAAATTCGCATTTGCGATAAATGCGAATATAGATGCGAATTCTTACTCAAAATGTAGTAAATCCGAAATTGTAGTTAGCAACGGTTGCGCTCAATTCCGATTTCATCACATTCCTCTTCACATGGTGCTGTATTGTAAATCGAGTGATATTTGTATGACGTTATCTCCCTGTAGAATGAGGCTGTGATATCTTCGGGCCGTTACTACTGCTCCACCTCGCTCGGTGGGCCTTTCCCTGAATACGGCACAGGTAGCGGCTGGAGGGCGAGGAGTAGGGGTGGTGTATCCCTACTTCTGGAACACCCTGTTCACTACCTGCAGCGTCCGGGTCTCCGCGCAAGTGTCTACAAATTCCCTTTCCGCGCAAGTGTCACTCCCCGCAAGTGTCACAAACTCGGCGGCCGTTGGTGGAGGTACCGTAGGAACTGCCGTCACTGCAGACACACAACACGCATGTGCATTGAATTTTTGACGGTAGTCCCTTCGAACAATTACTACCAGGTATGATATTACGCATTAGGGATGGGAAAAACCGAGTGGTTAAAACCGATATCTCCGCTGCAGCGTTGCGACTGCAGTTCCGCACATGTGCTGTAGAGGATGTGTATCAAGGAGAAGGACGTGCGCCATTTGGAGATCGCTGTCAGTTTTTGTGCTTGTTTTTAGTTCTGAATAAACGGTTTTTCGTTTTTATTTGGTGTCTATTATAGACGGTTTTTGTTATGGCCAATAACCGGGTAAAATACCGGCATAACTGCTTTCTGTAGTAGTGCTTCTAATTTTTGTTATTTTTAAATAATTAAAAACTTAAAAACTAGTAACATTTACTCCTAAAATTTCCCCTCCTGTGAAACATTAGGTTATCGCAAAACTAGTAAATGCCATCAGTAATAATTTAAGAAAAATCGCGAATCAGAAACGAGCAACAAATGCACGGCATTCATTACTTTTCGATAAAAACAACGAACGTTGACGGACTAAGTCCTGTTTCAATTCCCTATTTTACCAGATATTTTGATTCTAAATATCTTGAAGAAAAGTATAATGCAAAATTCTGAGGAAGACTTGAAATTTTTCAGTTTTTGATTTCTACATTTGTTACTGGAAATTATAGCAATAAAAAATCGAAAACCGGCTATATTGCGCGGTTTTTATGGGAAGGTTAAACTGTATATGGAAAATAACTGGTTATTTCAGCGATCACCTCCACCCGTATTACGCGGTTTACTCAGTGTATCTTCATAATACAATAAACATGTAATTACGACCATTGGTCCCTATCTCAATTTAATCTGTTTCGTAACCACTATTAATTCGTATGGCATTAATGGATGAAAAACCCCAAAGGGCAGATTCAGCTGACTAATTGGAAAGGTTTTCCCTATCCTTCGCGCCCGCAGGCACCTTTCCTTCGCGATGTCTCAGAACTGTGTGCTCAAGTGTCTATGTCAAGTGAGGTGACTGTAATGCGTGTGTTTAAATGTTCAAATATTTGTAAATCTATGGGACTTAACTACTTTGGTCATCAATTCTTAGGCTTACAAACTACTTAAACTAACTTATGCTAAGGACAACAAATACCGAGGGAAGACTCGAACCTCCGACGGCCAGCAGCGGCGCGCTCCGCAGCTAGGTGCAAAAAATTTAACTTCAAATGTTTGTAAATCTATGGGACTTAACTTTTTGGATATTAGTCCCTAGCTTACAAACTACTTAAACTAAGTTAAACTAACCTAAAGACAGCAGGTTGCTGCTGAGGAGCTTGGTAAGGTGCAGAGACTAGCCTGCTTAGCCATAACAGGCGGAATTAGCAGCATACCAACTGCTGGGATGGAAACCATGCTAGATATGCCCCCATTACACCTTTGGGTCAAGATAGAGGCGGCAGCTGGTGCCTACAGACTCAAATCTGTCAACAACTGGAACTCTCTGGGATATCCAGAATCACACACTAAAATAGTGAGTGAGGTAAATATAGGAAAGGTTGGGGAAATGCCAACCGACTATATTATAACCCCATACTCCTTCAACAAGCCTTTCAGTATAACAATTGGAAGTAGAGAGCAGTGGGAGAAAATAGTTCGACACCGTACGGGGGATATTGTCTGGTTCACTGACGGGTCGAAATCAGACCAAGGCGTTGGGACCAGGGTATACGGGGTGCAGCCAAGACTGGAGGGCATCATCTCTCTAGGGAAACTGGCCTCAGTATTCCAGGCCGAAATCACTGCCATCAGGGCATGTGTGGAGGAGAATTTGCGTAGGTGCTACAAAGATCGTAGCATCTATATCTATTCAGACAGCCAGGCAGCCCCGAGATCACTGGCAGCTCCTACAACAAGGTCTAAAATTGTTGCAGAATGTCACAGGGTTCTGGTGGAGCTAGGGGAAAGCAATAGAGTAAACTTATTGTGGGTCCCTGGCCACTCGGGGATCAGTGGCAACGAACATGCCGACAGATTAGTCAGGATGGGGGCAGAGGCTCCATTTATTGGACCGGAACCTGTCCTGACAATCACCAAGGCAATGATTAAATTGGAGCTACGTAACTGGCTCAGAAGACCGCACGTAGAATATTGGACCAAAGTCCATCAACAAAAACATGGCAAGGTAATGATGCCAAAGCCTTGTTTTAAAAGAAGCTCTGCAATCCTGGGTCTGAACAGGAGAGAGATTAGACTCATGGTTGGATTGCTGACAGGCCATGGGAATTTCAAAAAACACCTACACACAATGGGAATAACAGAAGAGGACCCTAAATGTAGGATCTGTGATGACGGTGATGAAACTGCATCACATCTGATCTTCGAATGCATTGCATTGGAGAGTAAAAGGCACAGAACATTTGGGACAACCAGACCCGAAGAAATTGTGTCTAATAAAGAACTGGTAAAGGGACTCCTTGCACTGTTCAAGCGCATTGGTTGGCTTTACTAGACATACAGGGAGCGATACCGCACAATAAACTTAGTTTCGGTGCAGGCAGTGGCGGGCTAGACCAAGACTGTTTTGGCTTCCCTGAAAGAATCAAATCAAATCAAATCAACCTAAGGACAATACATACGCTAATGCCCGAGGGAGGACTCGAACCGCTGACGGCGAACGGCCCCGCGCACAGCAGCACGGCGCCTCAGTGCGCACAGCTATTCCGTCGCGGCTAGCTAGATACCTTGCAATGCTCGGCTACTCCACCGCGGCAGGTGAGTGTGCAGTGTAGTGTCGTGTTGTGTTCGTGCTATGGTTGATGGGAGAGGGTGAATCTCGGTGCCGGCACACAGCCTACTCCACTCGAAAAGCACCAAGCGGGTCGCCAAGCTTAACGTCCCCATCCGACGGACGGAACACCCCCAAAAGTGTCCCATGCCCTCACTCCACGAGACACTGCGGAGTAGAGTTGGCTACGGTTTCATGGTTTCGAAACCAGGTTTCGATACACATAACGGTTTCATGGTTTCGAAACCGGCATCTTTCACGGTTTCGAAACCAAGCGGTTTCATTCCGTTCTGTTTCGGATTACATTCGCGGTCGATTGTCGATACACTGAAACCGTTTCTTCCTGTCGGTTTCGCGGTTTCGTGTCGGTTTCATGGTTTCGTGTCGGTTTCACGGTTTCGTGTCGGTTTCACAGTTTCGTGTCGGTTTCACAGTTTCGTGTCGGTTTCACGATTTCATGTCGGTTTCACAACACCGGTGTTTCAAACCATTAATGCAGTAACGCAGAATAGACTAATGTTATCGAAATGTGGTGTTTCATTTTACTGAAGCTCCACACAGATACACATATAACTTACTAGTATATAAACCATTTAGAGAGTGTCAAACAGTTGTTGACACTCTTGAGTCTGCAGATTATGATTACTGATATCAAGATTTCAAGATTCGTTTGCAAGAGACTGCTATATTCCGAAATGACATAATGTCTGCTTTATAAATGTAAAAGTTTTGCATTGTAAAACCAGTTAAATTCTAGGTTTATCTACCATATTAAAGACACACGAGTGTAACTACATTTTTTAAAATAAGATACAACATGAAGCCTGAAATGACATTTTTTGTACTAACAAGGGTACATCGCTTATTTAATCTCGTGATAAAGAGTTGGTTTCTTATGAGCTAAAAAAGGAAGTTACCTACTGCCGTTATAATTTTTCGACACTCATGTTAAAAGAATTGGGGCGGTAATGTAACGGTCAAGATGTACAAGTGGTGAACTTGCCTCTTTATTACTTTTGTAATTCCATAGCATTACTTGTGATTATTAGTGTGCCCTTTATTCCCTATAATTTGTTTAGTATGTATAGAAAGTAGCATTTATGATCCATCACTGTAATATGCGTACCGTATTGCAGTTTGTGAGTTCCTAACGGGGTAAACTTTTACCTACCATACCGGCGGCCTCGTGTGACTAAGTTGGCAACATCAACAACACGGGAGAAAATCTTTATCAACATGTTCCGTACAGACCAAGAAGTAAATATATACTCTAATGGTTGACAGGTTCTTGTATGTAACCTTGTCCACATAGTGAAAAATATTGCCTTCCTAGAACGAAGATTTCATGACAAAACATACATTGCTTCACGGTTTCATGGTTTCGAAACAGTGTTTCGAAACCACAGATGGTACGGTTTCATTGGTTTCGAAACCGTCAGATGTTTCAATTAGCCCATCTCTACTGCGGAGAGGTTTGGAATTTAATCCAAGACATTGGTGCAAAGCCTGCGGAACAACTATCAACTGTCTCAATTTGATACAAAAGATTTGAGAAACAGTGCATTTACGTGTCTTACTTCAATCATTCATAAAATCATTATAGTATCTGGTCAGTAACTGACTCCAGTACAAACAGAGAAAAGAGACATTAGTGTTTATTTAAACTTCTGTTGATCGCAAGGTCATTAGAAACAGATCAGACGATCAGATATGGCAATTTATTACGTCCTAGTACAATAAAGGAACAACGTTTACATCCATACTTCGAAAGCCCCCTTACGTAGAGAGAAGCAAGTTTCTTCAGTATTATTTTCCAGATTCCCTGCGGATAGTTCGAGGGAAGACTTGGGTCTCCGCATGAGCTCAAATTCTCTGGTTTCTGCGTCGTCGTCATTTCGCCACACATTTCTCGGAAGAAGCAATATAGCATGAGATATAATTTGTCTGATTTCGCCGTCGTTTTCGTTTCGCGAGACATTCGTAGGAGGATGCAATATTAAAGAAGCTCTAAGTTCTTTGGTTTTGTCTCCTGGTCATTTCGCAAGACATATGTGGGAGGAATGTACGCTCTTGTAATTTCAACAGTAATTTCTTCTTAATTTCAACAGATTGCTTCTCCGTGTTAGACAACGTTCCGCTCGGAATTGCTTCAACTATTGAGTATCTCTGTGAAGCTCGCTCTCAGTCTTTCTAAGAAAAAACCGCGAACAAACGTACTGTCTTCATCGTATCACCTGTATTTATTCCTACAAGGTACATATTTGACCTAGGAAGCTCGGAAACGCACGAAATAGAATAACAAGCAATCATAAACAAAACAGTTATGTGCGTCATTTCCATGCAAACCGGCGCACTTGTCTGCTAGCGCCACTAGATGATGCCATAATGTAGCTGCACTAACAAGGAAAGTACTTGGGCTCTAACATGTACAAATACACGAAAATCGTATGAGAGATAATGTAAAGGCCCCTTATTGCACTAGTAATACTCCCTCATCTGCAAAACTCTGCAGTCGCCCGTTAGAGGCCTCTGCATGCTCCATGCCGGATTCCACACTGACCTGCCGGTACACCAGTAGTGACGGTGCAGTGTGCCTCTGAAGTTACGTTTTATGACGTTATTTTCATAGTGAAGTTTCGGATGGGTCGGCGATTGGTAATCAGTTCTGCTAATATAGTTTGACTGGTTTAGATGAAGTTACGAAGACACCTTCTTCGTGAATATGGTATTGGTGTACAAGATGAATCATTCACATGTTACCTGGAATCTATTATATTGTTTCTAATTTATGCTCATATTTCTGCACTATAAAAGATACCGGAAAAGATGCGAATGATTCATCTTCATCACCAATACCATTTTAACGAAGAAGGGCTCTTCGGAATTTCATCTCAACCAACCGCAATACATTAGCAGGATTGATTACCAATCGACCACCCATCTGACGCTTCACTACACAAATAACGTCACAAAGCGCAACTTCAGATGCTCACCGCACTGTTCCTACTAGTTCCGACTGGTGTACCGGCAACTCAATGTGCAATGCGGCGTGGCACACGCAGTGGCAATAAGGGACCTCTACATTATCTCCCACACGATTTTGGTGTATTTGTGTTTATCCAGCCCGAGTACTTTCCTTGTAAGCAGTGTTCCAGATGCGTGAGTGGCATAGCTGCAATACATATTTATTTCTCGCAGTGTTCGAAAGCATGTTACTGTGTAAACTGTGTGCAGTGCAATGATATCATGAAGTGAATTAATCCTACGCAAGTGATCAAAATATTACGGGCCAAGTTGCGATGTGCCGAATATGGAAATGACATCGGGGCCGAGGATAGTCTATTGAGTTCGCGTATTTATTCTATAACATAAAAATTCGGCAATATAATAGCGTCGACACACAAATACACGACGTTACGCTGGACTGATATACGAAATTTGAAGGACAAGAGGAACCTGAACCTGAAGGTGGCTCATCAAGTAGTACACGACACTGGCTTTTGATATTGGACTGTGTGAATGTGAAAATGATTTGGAATGTGATAGTGTGGCTTTAGTGAAGTGTGCACGTTGTTCTCTCTCACTTTGCTTTAACCACTTTATCGAAACCCCGCATCTGCACGCCGAAGACTAATAACTTTCAGGTGTGTGGTACTGCTGTATATCTGAGTTTTGGGCTATTATAAGTCCTTTAAGCAGAGAGTTTTTGGCGCTGCTGATTGAATATGTACTGATACACTGACGTCATTAAATTACATTTAGTTTTCTTCTTATGCTATTGATATGATGTTACTTAAGATACAATGCAACGTTTTGCACGGAAATTACACACAGTACTGTCCTGTTTATGATTGCCTGTTATTCCACGCATGGCTTCGTACGGTTCCGAGCGTTCGAGTTCCAAGGTATCCATTGTTAGTTTAATTATTAATCCTACCTCGTAAGGGTCCTACGCTGATGAAATACACTTAAGAACTGGCGAATTCTTGGGTGTAAAGATGTAACTAGTTGCAATTATGGATGCTTTTTATCCTTCCTTAACAACTTTTCAGGACACTGCAGGTTCATCACTAGTGGAGATGTTACAGGAACGTTATACTAGGGTGAGTCAGAAAATAAGTCGCAAACTAAGGTAGACACGCTAGTATTGCACGCTGTGTAGGGGTATTTCTCTAACACTACGACACATCCGTCTTGTGGGTTGCAGCAGTTTAAGGAACCAAATAAAGTTACAGCTCAAGAGCGTCACTTATAGGATGCAAACGCTGCCACAAAAACTCCAACCTCCAGGTTTTTAAAGCCTTTTAGAAAGATGAGGCGAGTGTTTAAATTTACAGGTGGAGTCAGCTGAAAAGTACAGCAATTTTCAGGCTAGTAAACGCAATACTGGCGTGTTTACCTCCGTTTGCGACTTATTTATTTGCTCATTCTCGTAGTTTCTTGTGCCAAGTGTAGCTAACGCAGTGGTGGTGGTTTGTGGATTTAGTCTTGGTAAATCCGTTTCGATATCGTATCGTGGGCAATACCCACACATCACAGTATTTTGCTACACTTGCCGTTACATATTTCACTGGAAGATGGGAATCCGGTCAGAGTACAACCATTCCAACGACAGTGTCAGGTGAACAATCAAACTGCAAAATTGGTGGTGTTTGCTGGTCGTCCCTCACATACAATCACTGACACAGTCGGTGCAGCATATTACAGAGAACACGCCTACCAGATTCTGCATTGGAGCCCGTAGGAATAATGGAAGCAGGACAACCGAGTGAGATGGTGCAGTGGTAACACACTGGACTCTCATTTGTCAGAGAAAGTGTACTCGGTCCCATATTCGGTCTAAGCAGTGCTTGTGGGTCCATACATGGAACTACTGAAGTCCGATGCCATGGTGACAGATGAACTCTAGATACCGGCTATCAGGTTTAACACCAGAGTGTTAGCACGTCGACAGGCTCATTGGCCTTTAGCGAAGCAACCCCTGAAGTCTGAGCTGGCCTCAGGCAGCAAGCATACTCCGCGTTGTGAAAACGGTAGTACCTCGGTTCACCATCTTTCCTGAATGATGATCAGTTCGAAGTGTTGTAGTTGTCTGACTCCATCTCCTAGCTCCGACTAGTGGCTACTAGTCTGTACTTCTTGCTTTGAGACATAAGCTGAATACAGTGATTAAATCATTGGATCGGCGACTACCCAAAGATCAAGCGACCATAACTTCAAAAGCGGGAGTATATACACAGAAATCGGCTGAAGATATGACGTATCGATCGGTTCGTAAGGACCGAATGTGTCCCACTTGTTTGTGCAGAGTTCACTCAGTGTGCCCGTTAACTGCTGACTTTATCACCTAGCTATTCATTCTTTCGAAAGAGTTAGGTGTAGGTACGAAATGTTTACAAGCTACCGAATATACCCTCTAGCTTCTCTTGTCTTCTTTCACAGATAACACACTGCTGACTGTGGGCTTTCAACTCCCAGACCGCAGCCACTGCGGTCGTCACGAGAGACTTGCGTTGCATTTATGACACAACCGATGACCTGCTTCCGCCTAGCTTGGTTGGCGATTGCTTGCGCAGTCTAAGATTTTAACAAATTTGTTTGTTATTATTTTGCGCTGTAACAATATATAATGTTCACTGTTAAAGCCTGGAAGGGCTTTGTGAGATCTTTCATCGCATGATATGTAATTCATTGCCGGCCGCGGTGGCCGAGGGGACTGAGGCGCTCCAGTCACGGTCTGCACGTCCACTACGGTCGGGGGTTCGAATCCCCCCTCGGGCATGGATATTTGTGCCGTCCTTAGTATAAGGTAGTTGATAAGTAGTTTGTAAGTTTAGGGACTGATGACCCCGTAGTTAAGTCCCATAAGCTTAACAAACGTTTTTTGTAATTCATTTTTGTTATGACCATGTTCTTTGTTGCTGTTGTGGTTTTCAGGACTCGACTGACGCACGTTGCTCTCTCCTGCACAAGAGTCTTCATCTCCGAATACGACCGCTAACCTACGTCCATCTCAACCTGCTTACTGTAGGCCTGTTTGTCTCTTGGTCTACCTCGGAGTTTTACCCTCCACACTTCCATTCAATACTTGTTGCCTCAGGTTGTCTCCTACAAATCTATCACTTCCTTTAGTCAAGATATGCCAAAAACTTCTTTTGTCCCCGATCCTTTTCAATACCTACTAATTACTTACGCGTTATATACACATAAACTTCGACATTAGCCTGTAGCACCATATTTCATAAGTTTCAATCCTCTTCTTGTCTGAACTACTTACCGTCCACGTTTCATTTCCGTACAAGGCTACAGTCTAGACAAATATTTTACGCTATCAAATTTCTATTCTTCTGCAATGCTTTCCTTATGAATGACAATGTGCATTTTATATCTTCTATACTCCAAGCATAGTAAGTTGTTTTACGGTTGAAGTAACAAAACTCATCTACCACAATTCTTATTGCCGTTCCTAATCTAAAACTCTCTGAATCGCCTAATTTAATTACCCTTTTCTTCCTCTTGTAAATGTTGAACTTATAACTTCCATTCTAGACAAATCCATTATACTTTCGCAGTTTTAAATTTTAGAGTACCTAACCAGAGCTGAATGAAGGGACTGATCGGTGTTTAAATTCAGCTCGGGCTAATCATCTTGCACCGACGCTTGATTATTAATCACAATTTATTTCTTTTCTGTCCCTTTCGTTAATGAGTGAGTTGGTCGTGTGGTCACACACTGGACTCGCGTTTCAATCCCGTCCCGGTCCATCCCGAATTTGATTTTCCGTGATTTTCCTAAATCGCTCTAGGCAATAGAGATCAGGATCTTCCACTTGCAGTTTCCTGCTAACTGCCATTTCATTTAGTCGAATTTGGAATGTGATACTAAATAGTGTAGCCCATATCACAGCTTAATATCTTATTACACTACAAAATCATGAGTATCAATCATACATGAAAATAATCGAACTTTCACGGATTATCTCTGTCGGAACTAGCTTAGATAATCCTTAAGTAAGTACCATATCTTCACTGTGATAACTTACGAATACTTAGAAATTACTGCGAGAAGTAATGTTTGGAAAAGGAATGGAATTTTCATCTCGTATTCCAATTGAAGAAATACTAAAAAGGGTTACAATTCCATATCTAATATTTTTATCTCACTTGACCGAAAATCAAATAAAGTTTTCTTTGGGACACGTGATAATACTTCAATACAATAAAAGCGCAGTTTCATTATTGTTCGCCTGCTGTGTGTGAAGCTTCAGTAGGATAGCAGCCCTAAAGGTTGTCTGCGAGGTACGTCACTAGATTGTTAGGTGCTTCCTGAAGCAGTATAACTCAGGTACTTGGGGGCCATCAAAACTTTGGCGGGGCGACCCCGTTCTGCCATGGAGCTTCCGAGCGCTGCTAACGTAAGGGGGATTATGGTCTCAGGTAACAACGTTAATTAATAACCCCTCGCCTCGGAAGCTCACCTAATGGTGCGCGATAATTTCCTCAAAGCCAGAGCTGTATATTTAGACGGTCGATTACGACCTATTATCCATTCAGGTGAGAGTTCATGTTTCCGACGTAGAAGATGGAGTAGCAACACGTGGTTGCGATGAGCTTGCATCTCCTGTTTCGTTGAAACACCATTATACCAATTCAATGCTTATACTGAAATAGCGTAAATGTTTCTCAGAGTAAAACTGAACCAGAAATTACTCACACTTTATTTAAATGTTATGGTAATAAATAACTTAGTTGATCGTCTTCCAAAGAAGCACAATTTAAAGACACTTCACGTTTGAAAATGGCCGGTGTATCAATACTCAAAAACTGTAGGTTTGATATTTTATTATTTTTATTTTCAAGCTGAAAACCACAAATAATCATTGTTAGGCACGACAACTTTAGAATAATTAACGTCTTCGTATTAACTTCATACCTGCTGCTTCCTGAAACGTCCTTTCCGTATAATCTGAAGTGAAAAAAATTTTATTCTAAGGTTTCTCTTGCAAATATAGACTGTTTTTTGCATTTGACAGACATCACCGTTTATGAACAGAGCTGAACACGACAGACAGAAAGAAATATTAATCCAGAGCATCGCTTGCTGGTAGGAATTAATCTCAGGAAAGTTTTTCGCCGCTTTTGGTGTCGGAAATCATCAATAACACTATGGTGGTAACCAAGTATTGATTGCAACGTAAAATGTGGAAATAAACTCACGGTTACCTTAAGTTTAGTATTGTAAAAATCACTTTCATCAATAGCATTACACAGTTCTGGAAACAAATGATTGAATATTTCTTTTTTAGTGGCTCTGAACACAGAAATAAATCATCTTTCTCCTTTTCGCTAGGCCAGTTATTCGTAACACGAAGCCTATATAAGCTACGCAAGGTATAAAACTGGTACAAATGACACATGCGGTCCATTTCGTGCTCGAAGCGCGAGAAAACTGCTCATTAAAGTGATTTTGACAAGAAGGAAACGCTAATGGCTGATTGCCTTTGAAATACTGTAGTGACAGAAAAACAGCCTATATACTGGCGTTTGCAGCTGCTATCAAAGGCGACGAATGGGCTGAAACGTTTAGAAGACCTCAATGCACGTCTTATCCACGATCGTTGACCACGGAGACTTGAACGATATGTAGAAAACAAAATGCAGAACATAATCATCACCATTGCATGGGCATATTTAGAAGTAATGCATCTCATATTTGTAATTCTAAAACTCGTAAAGATATTTAAATAAAACATCATTACCCTTCTATACATACATCTTTACAGTAGTGAAAATAAGTGTTTTAACAAAAGGTTTTCGCAGTCTTAGTTTATTTATAGCATTGTCTGGCCTCTTGTACTACATTTAACTTGAACTATAAACGACAATACGTACATAAACAAAAAGTATCACTTCTGGAGATAGTGTATTGTATGTCAAAAGATATAACTGAAGAATCCGCATCTCATAACAGTTTTGACAAAATAGTTTTGTACTGAAAACCAAAACTAAACGTGCTTTCTCGGAGCGTGGAAACTAATATTTCGTTTCATAACACGGTGTTTATATTAGTCTCAAATCTTGCTAGCATAGAAAGCAATAAGGACTTTAATTTCTTTGTTTGGAATTTTTACGTTTGTAATTTCAACAAGTTAAAATATCTAAATATCCACTTTACTGGAATCCTATCTTGTTCTGACACGTCCTTCAAACGCCTCCCAAATACCTTCTATCAGTCTGAGAAACGTATTTGACTTGGTCATAGCAAAACAATAATTTTTATGTTGCTGAAGAAACAATTACAGGGACACATTTTGTCTAGCATTATGCTTATCCAATATCTCCCAGTAGTCAGGACCCTTCTTTTCATTTCATGCTCTATGCGCATTAAAGACCTACACTCTTAGTGGAGAAACATCCGTATACCACGAAATTCCCTCTCCATATTTTACGTTAGGAACCTGGTAGCGTGCATTGACTCTTTCATATTTAGCTAGACGAACATATTGAATACTATCAGAAGACGTCAAATTAAATTTGCTTCCGTCACTTCTTAAGACTCCTGACTATTCCTGCTCTGTCTTGTGACAATGTTATTTTTCAAAGCGAGTCTATTCTGTCTTTTTCGAGGACTTTGGGGATTTGATAATGACAGCCTTTTAATTTTTTTATCTATTTTTCGGTTGTTTTCTAGGTCCAAACAGTTGTGATTTATTAGGTACATGTCCACGGACTTGGAACAGTTCGCTCCAGACAGTTACATGTCTAGATAGATGAAAATTACGGGGAGCCTCTGATTCTGACTTCCCTTCTTGTAAAGCACCTATTAAACCTCCCGGAACTGTAAACACTCTTTTTTTAAGTTGGGGTGGTGGCATAATATTGAATGATTCAAAATTGATATACATTCGGGTCACTCTCTCGTAATTTCAAAAATTACAATAATCCTAAAATAGAGATAAAGTAACCTAAAACACAAACGAGAAAATGAAGAAATGTACAATGTCTACTTCCTACTAGAAGGAAGTTTAGATTAGATTAGTTGTTCGTCCTATAGATACATATAGAGGAGATGCTCGTGGATGTGGAACATGTCAATATATATACATATATATTTTACAAGCGGATTTAATAATACTAATAGTACGAATACATACATCATTTAGTTCTATTAAAAATCCGTCAATAGAGTAGGAGTTGGCCACTGGTATGTCTTTCAGGCTCCTTTCAAACTGATCTTTATTTGTAGCAAAATTTTTATAGTTGCTGGTAAATTATTAAAAGTATAAGAAGTCTTTATGAAAATAGACTCACAAAGTATGTAACTGAAGGACCGACTGACGAAGATGTGACTAAAGAATGGGAAAATATAGTACAGGAAATCTATAAAGCTGCAAATGAAGTTTTAGGAAAAAAGGGAAAGCTATGAACTAAAAAAGGTTCATGTGTATGGAACGAAGAAATAAAACAAGTAATTGAAGAAAAAAGGAAAGCATACATGATAGCATTTACAAAATAAAACAGATATATCCTATTTCATAAATAAATAAGGAAAAAAGGGAATAACTAGAAAGACTCAGGATGTTACACGTTTATAAATAAGGTATAGCATGATTTACAAGGGAGGCAGCTAATAGGATATGAACAAATGAAAAACATTAAAACAATAAAACAGATATTACAAGGTTGAACCTAATAAATGAACAACAATGGATAAAACACTATATACAATTATGGTATAGTAATGAAGTGGCTGAAATAGAAATAGACAGCGCCAAAGTTCCAGAAGTAGACCTCATGACATTACGAAAACTAAATTCAATACCAGGATCTGTAAGGAATAAATAAAAATAAAAATGCAAGGCACCTGTATTGGAGTGAACATAGAACGTATTAAATATAGTGGTATACAACGCAAATTGAGACTCTTACATCTGCTCAATAAATGCTGGAAAAATTGCCAGATACTTCTGTCTTAGTCAATAGCTGTCGTAAAAATCTGTTCAAAAGAATACATCCCCATAATTGTGAAAATTATAGGAGACTTAGTCTCATGAATACTGAATATAAAATCTACATCAAACTATAAAAATATATTGATAACAATTGCAGATTGTCTGTTAGGAGAAGAGCGAAGTGGGTTTAGAAAAGGAAGATCGTACATCGATAATATCTTTACCATTAAGCAAATAATATAACAAATAAAAGACTTTGGAAACACATCGCAGTTCATCAATTTTTAAAAGGCCTTTGACAGGGTAGATCGAATAAAACTATGGAAAATACTGTAAAATGAGGGCTATCAACCATACGTAATTTTAGTAATAAGGAGTCTGTATAGAAACACTGGTATTATTATTAACACGGGAGCTAAAAGAAGTGAAAGGGTTTTATCAAACTTAGCATTTCAACAAGAGTGTAGCTTATCACATACACTTTTAATATATACTGAAATGATTTTAAAGAAATGGAAACTGCAAGCAGCTCCAGCTATTAAGTTATCACAAAGTGTCTATTCAAACACTCTTTTATTTGCTGAATATCAAACATTGATTCAAGAAAATTAGTCACATTTACAGAAATCCAGCTATCTTTTAAATAGCGTATGTAAATCTTTTAATTTTAAAGTCTCTTTTAATAAAACGAAAATAACAGTGTTTAGAGGAAAGGGTATAGTTAGATCAGAAATCAAAATGTTCAAATGTTTAAAGACCTATTCGGCCAAACTGCTATGGTCATGAGTCCCTAGATTTACAACTTACTTAAACTAACTTACTGTAAGGAGAATAAGAACATACACACACATGTCCGATGGGGTACTCGAACCTCCGGCAGAAACGGTTGCCCTGTCCGCAGCATGACGCCTTATGGCGAGCGACCACTCTGTGCAACAGATCAGAATAATGATAGACAACAATATTGTGGAACAAGTATCGAGTTTTAATTATCTTGGTTATGCCGTAAGTTTTATTTGTGGCATATTTAGCGAGCAGAAAGTTTCCAAGATTCAAGCCATATATGGGACAATCCAAAGAACTTTCAAAATACAGTTCTGTGAGATACGAAAATGAAATTTTTGTGTCCCAGCCTCGTCGGCGCTTTTGTATCTCGTTTCCGTCGTAGGTGTCGGTGGGCGAGTAGAAAGAGTCCGACACAGGAATAAGGATGCACGCTTGTGCAGGTACGGAGGTGAGCAGCCAGTGGGACAGCAGAAACTAGAAAAACTAGAGTAAATTAGAACGAGATATATATTGCACAGAATTTATACAATACTTAACTTTTACATAGTTCAGGACGGCAGAATGCTGATACATAGTTGAGCTAGGGGCATGCCTAGTGCCTATCTGATTCCTAAGTGTTAACTGGTTCCTATCTCAGTCCCAAGTGAACGATGTCGTTCAGCGGTGGCCACGAGCGGAGTTGTAACAGAGGGCGCTCGTGGCTGACGTCGTAAGAACGCCGCGCCGTGCGTGCATGGCGGCGCGCGGCGAAAGTAGGTGGCGCGCACTTTGGACTTGTGCGACACCACAGAAATTGTGTAAAGTAATGGCTTTGCCTACTTAGCTGTGTGACAGTGAAACCCGGGTGCGATTCAAACACAACTGAGCGAAAAAAATCGCCAGAAATTAAATTTTTAAGGATTGTTAAAGGTTATACAAGTTTATATATGGTACGAAATGAGAATATTAGGATGGAGTTATGTATAGTCCGTAAATAACAAAACAGTAAATATCAGACATACCTGGAGCATTCATTTATAAATAATGCGAAACACAAGACTTCCCAAAGCAGCACTGGATTACATGCCGAGGGAAAGAGAAGAGCCGGCCGCAGTGGCCGAGCGGTCTGCGGCGCGCCAGTCACAGTCTGCACGGCCACTACGGTCGGGTGTTCAAATCCCCCCTCGGGCATGGATTTTTGTGTCATCTTTAGTATAAGGTAGTTCATAAGTAGTTTGTAAGTTTAGGTACTGATGACCCCGCAATTAAGTCCCTTAAGTTTAACAAACATTTGAACATTTCTTTTCTTTTTTTTTTTTTTTTTTTTTTTTTAATAAACGATCGAGGGCCACCTTGGAGACAACTGTGAAGCCGGGTCAGGCAATATTCCCAATCCATGAAGTGAAGAAGAAGATTCACGCTTAAAATCGATGTATTTTCATGTTGTAATGGAATCGGGACTGCGGCTGCTCTAGTTTTAATTCCACCAACAGCCGTAAAGTTTATGTTGTTTTATTTAACAACCGGTTTCTGTATTACAGTGATACGATATTCCAGCCATGTCATCCACAGCCGCCGGCCGCGGTGGCCGAGGGGACTGAGGCGCTCCAGTCACGGTCTGCACGGCCACTACGGTCGGGGGTTCGAATCCCCCCTCGGGCATGGATATTTGTGCCGTCCTAGTTCGTAAGTAGTTCATAAGTAGTTTGTAAGTTTAGGGACTGATGACCCCGTAGTCACGTCCCATAAGCTTTACAAACATTTGAACATTTGAACATCCACAGCCGGCCGCGGTGGCCGAGGGGCCCACACGGAAAAAGTTGGCACTTATAACCCGAACAACAGCAGCCCATATACCACCCACGCACATACTTCATCCGGACTGGACTTTCTTCCCTAAAGCAAAAAACAATAGTTACGCTTGGATTCTTGGCAACTACGTATACTATACCATAGTTTTTAAGAGTAAATCGCTATGTGATTTTTTGCACTACTTGTCAAGTGAGCACCATAAATTACTGAAAACCCCAAAGTACAAAGACATGTTCCAAAAGTTTCTAGTTATTTCACTATCGGCGAACAACACTCCATGAGTACGATAAATTAGACGACACGACATACGAAATATAAGAAGTCTATTTTATTTTCATTTGAGAATTATTATTCCCATGGCTTAAGTTGGCTGTCATTCTTCTTTGTACTCTGTGTGCCCTTAAGACGTCGAGAAGTGTGTGATATATTCCACACAGTGATGACGTTTGAAATTATGCGTCACGCTAGAGGGGCAAATCCTTTCTTTATTTACTTTGCTGAAGGAAGCTGAGAATGGCAAATGTCATATAAACTATATCAATAAATAAATAAAACAAAAAATCCCAGTTCCTCACAATAAAAAAAGGGTGACTGAGGCACTAAAAAAAACAGAAAAAAAGGTTAAGACAAAAAAAACAACTGCCGCAAAAAAAAAAAAGGGGGGGGACTAAGGCGCTCCAGTCACGGTCTGCACGGCCACTACGGTCGGGGGTTCGAATCCCCCCTCGGGCATGGATATTTGTGCCGTCCTAGTTCGTAAGTAGTTCATAAGTAGTTTGTAAGTTTAGGGACTGATGACCCCGTAGTTAAGTCCCATAGACTAAACAAAAATTTGAACATATTTTTGTCATATCATACATCCAAGTGAACTGCCGAAATGGCCACATGTACCAGTTACTTAATAAAAATTCACCAGGTCCATGTGTAACCTCGCACATATAACAGCAACTGTCAAACTCAAGTCCCTTAGGTTTACAAACATTTGATTTCTTTATTTTATTTCTTACCGGAGAAGTAGATGGAATGGGGAGCCATCGAATATGAGCGGGAAGACTTTTTCACAATTACTTGCTCGCACTGCGGAAGAAGGAACATTACAGTTTAACGTTCCGTATACGGCATGATCATTTAGAGACTCAGTACAAGCTCGGCTTGTTTTTGGTTTAACCCTTAACTACTACAGACGTTGATAGGAACGCAACTACTATGGAGGGATCTCTAAGACCGCTTTCTTATTTTCCATGTATTGAATTAGTATTTTGCTAAATATATATTTTCATGGCTTCCTGTCGTTCATTACACGTCTTAGAGGTGGCTTTAGTAGAAATTTGACTTTTTAAACAATGTAGTTTGAGTAACATGACAAGAAAAACACAGCGCAATTTGCAGTACATTTTTATTTTTTGTGCTACGAAAACAACAGCAAGTAATTATTTCTCTACGCACCTACAGATTATCATTATAGAGATTATGTTACAAATTCACAGCGTGATTAGGTACAAAAATCCCATTTGAATCTCCTATCCGTTTACGATTCTCCCAGAAAGGTTGCCACATTTTCCTTATAAAACAAAAAGTACAAACTTAAGATATCCTTTGAGCCGTCTTTAGCAGTCCAGGATACTGTAAGACGGTGTTGTGTTGCCTTGTTCTGACGTTGGCTGCTTTTTTTGCCATCGAAAACATCTGTTCTTACCGAAGAAGTAAGCTGCTTCGTCATCATCAGGTGTCACATCTTCATCACTTTCAGGTTCCAGCTCTGAATTAGTGTCATGTTCACTAAATACCTCAAAATCAGAGTCATTATCGCTGTCGTCAAAATCATCGGATGATTCACCGAAACGTTCTTGATCATCCACATCTGCTTCACGTAAAATGCGTTACATAGAACGTTCAGCTTTTCCTGCCATGGAGAAACACGACACGGAACAACATCGGCGAGAGAGAGGCCACAGCCACAGCGCTGTCGCTTAGCAGGCCAGGCGCTACGAGGCAAAGTCTGCGCCAGCGGCACGCAAACACTGTGGTCGGTCAGTGAGGCCGGCACTTCGACCTTGTCGGCCACCAGGAAGGTACACGGAAGAGTCCTTTTAGCTTGGCAGGGGTGTCTGAAATATATAGACTCAAAAAGTCGTAGCGGTCTGAGAGACCGCAGATAGTAGTTAAGGGTTAAGGGTGGCCGGCCGCGTGGCCGCGGGGACTGAGGCGCTCCAGTCACGGTCTGCACGGCCACTACGGTCGGGGGTTCGAATCCCCCCTCGGGCATGGATATTTGTGCCGTCCTAGTTCGTAAGTAGTTCATAAGTAGTTTGTAAGCTTAGGGACTGATGACCCCGTAGTTCAGTCCCATAGACTATACAAACATTTGGTTAAGGGTGGAGAAGCAAGGAACAGTCCCAACATTTTCCTGTGACGGTTTAGAGAACTCACGGAAAACCTAATTCCGGATGGCCGGAGGTGGATTTGAACCCCCTGTAAGTCCAGTGTTGTAGCGAATGCTGGGCTTGGTCTGCCTTGACCTGTAGCGATGAGGACGGCTGCGGCTGCAGCGGCCGGCGGCGGTGGCCAGTGGATGGTTCTCAGCGCAGAGGGCTCTCCAGCCGCCGCCGACAACACACCGCTGCCTCTGCTGCCAAACACCACCGCCCTGCCACACCTTCAAAATACCAACTGGAAACTAAGCGTCGCGCGTTTTCACTAAGCTTTTACGTTTGTAATCCCGACGGTAAAAATTTCTGTTGTCAACGGTCCCTAGACTTACAAACTACTTAAACTACATTGCTAAAAAAAAAAAAAAAAAAAAAAAAAAAAAAAAAAAAAAAAAAAAAAAAAAAAAAAAAAAATTACGGGATCAGGTGAGATATCATTACACAGTATACGGGGGATGCTCAAAAACTAAGTCGCAGTTCCACGTTATGGCCATTTATTAAACCACCTGTACAAAAGCAACACGGCTATGACAACATACCGGGTGATCAAAAAGTCAGTATAAATTTAAAAACTTAATAAATCACGGAATAAGGTAGATAGAGAATTGTAATTACTGTGTAATCATTATGAAAAATATATAGAATGGAATGTGGGTGGAATCAAGACGAAATGGAACTTATTTGAAAAGAAAGAGAAAACACACGCAGAGATGCAACATTACGTTGACTCTGTGTATCTTAACGAAGAAGAGGAGACTAATTATTATGACGTAAATCATTCTACTGTTAAAGAGGAAGAGATTAGACAAAGGATTCGTCAGAAAGTGGTTAATATTGAAAACATTCATGAGGAGAGACTAGTCGAGCTAGAGTAGCTTAGAAGAATACGATCTTTAGCTGTGCAGAATTTAAAGAAAAGTGCTGAGGCCAGGAACAGAACCCATAATAATAGATATCCAGAAAGAAAATTTTAAGGAGACCTTGTCTTGCTACGAAACAAAAAGCTGGGTAAACCACATGATACGGTGGCCGAGGGGACTGAGGCGCTTCAGTCACGGTCTGCACGGCCACTACGGTCGGGGTTCGAATCCCCCCTCGCGCATGGATATTTGTGCCGTCCTAGTTCGTAAGTAGTTCATAAGTAGTTTGTAAGTTTAGGGACTGATGACCCCGTAGTCAAGTCCCATAAGCTGTACAAACATTTGAACATTTGAACAAACCACATGATAACGGATGCAAGAAGTTTTACCGGTGGTATTTGGGACCCTACCGTGTAAACAAAGTCAAACATGCTAATGCTATGGAACTGGTGTCCATAAAGAACAACAAAAATGTAGGACTCAGACACGTATGTGACATTAAAAAATTCTATTATTAATGTGTAATTTGTAATTAAAATATTGTAAAGGGAACTACACTACATCAGAAAAATTCAAACTAATGTAAATATCATGTAATTAACATGACTTAAAGATATTAATGTATTGTATAACTTATCATTTATTTTAATTGCTGTGTATGTGAATGTGAGATGAAAGACTGAAGCTAAGCCCCGTTTGCAGGTTAGCACACAATAAACAAAAAAAGTGGATGAGATCTTGGTATGCGGGCCTGCGGAGCGGCGACAATGCGCTCTCGGACATTAGACGTGCCGCCAGCGGCAGCCGCTACCAGAGGCAACAATTGCGTCGCGCGGTCAGCTGCCGGCGCGAGCGACTTGAAAGCAGCCGACAGTCATGGGCGGTAGCGACTTCAAAGGAACACACACCGCTTCATCCAACGGGACTACGCAATGTAGCATGTGAAGTGATGTGCAATAAGGTGGAGCTATCAAGCTCGGCCATGAAGGTCAATTGAGTGTAGTGCTATTTTTTGGAGGTTTATACGCCGATTACGTCACACACCGACGCATCCCAACATATCAAATTTTGCAAATAATGTAATGCAACTTCCTACCTTTTGTATCTTATGTAATGCCATGTAACCAATATTATGTATCTTTATTTTATGTCATGTAATTTTTCTTATATGAAATATGTGTTTTAAGGTTAACAAACATTTATTTATTTATTTTTTTTTTTTGGTTTCTCAACCCGGGCAGGATGTAAGAGTACACCTGTCGCTGTATCTTACAGTTTGATTTAACGTATTGTATATTGCTCGCCAAAGTAAAGACATAAATGCAGTAGCGGAACGGACTCGCTATAGTAAACACATAAATATTTTGTTGAAAGTGCAGAGGCACGGTAGGCGCAGTGTGGCGCGAGTTTTATGCAATTGCAATAAGCCTGAGAGGCGTACTGTTTAATGTATTGAACGAAGTGCGAAATAAGTTTATTTATACTCGAAAGTGATCAGAGTAATGATTTTCCTGTGTGAAAGAAAAGTAATTGTTTGGTATCAAGTCTATTGTCACAGAGTGTGATCGTTGTTGTAGTAAGAGTACCTATTGTAACCATATCTGTCTTGTATGGACTTCACGACGAAGACGACGAAAGCAGATGAGTACTTTTGTAACATTTTATTTTGTATGCATGTAAATGTAGTGTCAACCCAATCAGAACTTTGGTTCAATTATACATGACTTATTTTGAAACCAGTCTTAATTTTGTAAGTAGTTGTAGTCAGCCCATTATCACCATTATTAGATTATGTTGATTATGCAAGCCTGTACATTGACTAACAAGTTCAATCATTTTCAAAGTAATTACGATCAGTTTTAAAGAAATTGATAGACGAGTTAAAGAATTGCTAAACGTGTTACAACCACAGAGACTAGTAATTAAAGTGCAAGAGAGTTTGCAAGTAAAGTAAAGTTGGTTTCATTTATGTAGGAAGTAACCAGGCTAACAGTAGTCAAAGAATTATAGTTGATTAACCAGACTTGACTGAAGTAATTTTTTTAATGAAATACGTTAAATGCCAAACTCTGCTCAGCCAGTTACACGCGTACGCTACCCAGGCCCTGGAACCAATTAAAAAAAATAGTTTACGTGAAGTTTTATAAGGAACTTGAATGCTTTAAACAATAATATCAAATTATGGAGAACTTTGACTGTAGTATTTGTGAAGCTCATTGCACCACGGAGTTTCACTGTATGGAGCTATTATCATTGCAATCAGAATCTATCTGCTATTACAATTTTGATTATAACACGAACACGCCATCACCACTACATGAATTCTGACACATTTATTAGTGAAGTTGTGCTGTTCGTGTATCGTAAAAGGTGCTAGTTGGAGGCTGTAGTCAATGCTAAGTCAGATAGGGCCAAGCTTAATTAATTACCACAGTGACTGTTTCAAGTTAATTAATATCTTTTTTTTATTATTCAAAATTTTAACTTTCACTGCGAAAGTGTTGTTGCGACCCATTAGTTGTGATTTGCTGCAACATTCAATAACGAAATTATTATTACTAGAGTATATTATTACGCATTCTAAATTTTGAGATTATTTGACGACCTCCAACAGCAATTTTCTTACATAGTTTAATATTGAAGCAACTTAAAGTATTATTCACCTCGAGCGGGAATAACTTAAACGCATTTCCTAAGCGAATAAATTGCAGTATTGTAACTGTGATCTTCTACACTAATAACGAAGCGATTAACAGCAAAATTCTCGAAACCACTTTTAAACAGTTCCTCGTGCATGTCTCACTGCGAAGCAGGCGGCAGCTTAGGCCTTTCGTAACAAAACGCATTAAAAGCGCGACGATCGCAACACAGCTGACTTACGCAGAGGCTTCGACTGTATACGATGTTTAGAATACAATCTACACAGCCGAAGAATGATTTAACACAAACTTTGAAAGCTGTTAATTCATTAGAACATAATACATTTCCGTTTAGAGTAACACAGTAATAAGATAGTTACCAACGTAAGTGGTAACTACTTCCAAAGAGGAGAGCAACACAAGTATTCATGTGCTATAGCTACTGCCAAATCATCACTTTGTGTTTGTTTACATCTGGTTTATTCTCAGGATGGAAACAAAACTAAAAGAATATTGTATGTGTGCATGTGGTGTCTGTTCTCTTAGAGATGTCGAAAAGAGCAGACAACATTTTGTATGTTGCAGCCATTATGACTCAAGATGCAAAGCAGTTAACTACATTGGCTGCATGTAGAAAGTGAATAAGGATACTGTGGTGTCGCACGAGTCTAAAGTGCGCGCCACGTACTTTCGACGCGTGCTGCCTTGCAAGCACGGCCAATACCGTCTGGACACATGGCCTCACAAGTCCGTGTCACGTCACAATGATAGGCTGCCATCGCTAGCTGAGTGGCTGGCCGCTGGGGCACAGCCCACTGCCTCGCAGCGCCATCCAGTGAGCTTGTGACGACGGCGTATCGGTGTGACGTGACACGAACTTGTTTTGTGAGGCCTTGTATCTAGACAGTATTGGCACGGCATTGCGTGTTGTCCTTAGGTTAGTTTAATTTATTAAGTAATATGGAAGAGACCTGGAGACACCGGAAGGTATCAGATAGATTTTATAATGGTAAAACATAGATTCCGGAACCAGGTGATAAACTGTAAAACATACCCAGGGGCAGATATAGACTCTGACCATAACTTGTTAGTCATGAACTGTAGGCTGAAATTGAAGAAACTGCAGAAAGGTAGGAAAATAAGGAGATGGGACTTAGCTAAATTGAAGGAACGTGAAGTTCTGTAGAAATTCAGAGGGAGATTTAGGCATCAATTGACAGAAACAGGGGCAAATAAAACAGTAGAAGAGGAATGGGTAGCATTGAGAGATGAAATAGTGAAGGCAGCAGAGGACAAAATAGGCAGAGAGGCAAGACCTACAAAAAGTCCTTGGATATCACAGGAAATACTAAATTTAATTGATGAAAGGAGAAAATATAAAAATGCAGTAAATGAAACAGGCAAAATGGAGTACAGACGACTAAGAAATGAGATTGACAGGAAGTGAAAATGGCTAAGCAGGAGTGGCTAGGAGCCAAATGCAAGGATGTAGAAGAATGTATAAATAGGGGAAAAACAGATACTACAGGAAAATAAAAGAGACATTTGGGGACAAGAAAAGCAATTCTACGAATATCAAGAACTCAGATGGGAAACCAGTTCTCAGCAAAGAAGGGAAAGCTGAAAGGTGGAAAGGGTACATAGACCAGCTCTACAAAGGAAATGAACATAGAGACGATGTTGTAGGAAGGGAAGAGGAAGTAGATAAAGATGAAATAGGAGATACTATACTGAGAGATGAATTTGATAGAGCCCTGAAAGACCTAGGATGGAACAATGCCCCAGGAGTAGATGATATACCCTCAGAGCTACTAAAATCTCTGGGAGAGCCAGCCATGACAAAACTATTTGAACTGGTGTGTAGGATGTATGAGACAGGTGAAATACCCTCAGACTTTAAGAAAAATGTAATAATCCCCATTCCAAAGAAATCAGGCGCAGACAGGTGTGAAAATTACAGAACCATCAGTTTGATAAGTCATGGTTGCAAAATTTTAACACGAATTATCTACAGGAGAATGGAAAAGCTGGTAGAAGCTGACCTCGGGGAAGATCAGTTTGGATTCAGGAGGAACATAGGAAACCGGGAGGCAATACTCACTTTACGTCTTATCATAGAAGATAGATTAAGGAAAGGCAAACCTACATTTTTAGCTTTTGTAGATTTGGAGAGAGCGTTTGACAATGTTGACTGGAATACACTCTTTCAAATTCTGAAGTCAGCAGGGGTAAAATACAGGGAAAGGAGAGTTATTTACAACTTGTACAAAAGCCAGACCGCAGTTATTAGACTCGAAGGGCATGAAAGGAAGCATCAGTTGGGAAGGGAGTAAGACAGGGTTGTAGCCTTTCTCCGATGCTATTCAATTTGTACATCGAGCAGGTGGTGAAGGTAAGCAAGGAAAAATTTGGAATAGGGATTAAAGTTCAGGGTGAAGAAATAAAAACATTGCGCTTTGCTGATGCCATTGTAATTCTGTCAGAGACAGCAAAGGACCTGGAAGAGCAGTTGAATGGAATGGACAGTGTGTTGAAGAGAGCGTATAAAATGAACATTAACAAGAGCAAAACAAAAATAATGTAATGCGGTCTTAGAAAATCAGGTGATGCTGTAGGAATTAGATTAGGTAACGAAACAGTGAAGGTGCTAGATGAGTTTTGTTACTTGGGTAGTAAAATAACATGCGATGGTCGCAGTACAGAGGATATAAAATGCAGAATGGCAATGGGAAGAAAAGCATTTTTGAAAAAGAGAAATTTGCTAACATCGAATATTAAATTAAGTGCAAGGAAGTCTTTTCTGAAGGCATTTGTGTGGAGTGTTGCTTTGTACGGGAGTGAAACATGGACGATAAGCAGTGCGGACAGGAAGAGGATAGAGGCTTTTGAAATGTGGTGATACAGAAGAATGCTGAAGATTAGGTGGGTAGATCGCATAACTAATGAAGAGGTACTTAACAGAATTGGTGAGAAAAGGAATTTTTGGCACACCTTGACTAAAAGAAGGGATCGATTGGTAGGACACATTCTTAGACATCGGGGAATCGTAAATTTAGCATTGGAGGGAAGTGTGTGGGGTAAAAATCGCAGAGGGAGACCAAGAGACGCGTATAGTAAACAGATTCAAGTGGATGTGGGTTGTCGTTCTTATGAGGAGATGAAAAGGATTGCTCAGGATAGAGTAGGGGGGAGAGCTGCATCAAACCAGTCTCCGGAATGAAGACCATAACAACAACAACTTTAAATGTTTGTAGAACTTATGGGACTTAACTACGGGGTCATCAGTCCCTAAGCTTACAAACTACTTATGAACTAGCTAAGACTAAGGACGGCACAAATATCCATGCCCGTGGGGGCATTCTAACCCCCGACCGTAGTGGCCGTGCAGACTGTGACTGGAGCGCCTCAGTCCCCTCGGCCACCGCGGCCGGCATGGCTTATACTGTAAGAGCCCACTTCCTGAACTCACACGAGGGAAATGGTGGCAGCAATTCGCAAAAAGAATGTATTGGTAGTCAGGGGCTCGTATTGTTAGCCAATAAATATATTTTAATAATATATAGAAATTTGATGTTCAGTGTTATTACACAACGCTCTGAGTGAACATATAGGACACAATTAATATACCTGAAGAAGGGCAACAATTGCCTGAAACCTTTGTTAATAAATATGCAACCCTACAACTGGTGGCTATTTCCTTTTTAACCTATAGAAAATGTATTTTTTTGTGCAAACAAACTTTTTAAATGAAACAATACCGATTGACACTAACAAAGTGAAAGTAGGGTAAATTAGAATTTAAGTGGTGTTTGTTGCAGGATTCTAGTGCTATTCGTTTACGAGATATCGTAATGTGAAAAGTTTCCTATCCGACACTTTTTTGCCCCTGTACAACCTGCGTGGTTACTAGGTACGGTGTTTTTTTGTGTGAAAACATAATAAGAAGCAATCGACATGGTGAAATACGAGGTATGTTCACTAAGTAAGTTCCTTTTGGTTATATAAAACAAACGTGTAGAGATAAAGAAAAAACAATGATTGAACAAAAATATACAACTGTTAAACTACTTTTCTACAGGCACTTGTCACGGCGTAGCACAAGTTTTTGTATGCCTTCTTCATAGAAGATTGCCGCCTGTGTATTCAACCATGTGGTAACATGTTCTTTCAGCTCGTCATCGTCGTTGAAGTGTTGACCACCAAGGTCAGAATTTAGGTGTAAGGAGAGATGAAAGTCGCTAGGAGCGAGGTCCGGGCTGTACGGAGGATGATCAAACACGTCCCTGTGAAATTCCCGAAAGAACTGTTTGGTCCCATTCGCCGTGTGAGGTCTGGCATTATCAAGGGAAAAAATCGCACTGACGTGTTTTACGGTCCACTTTAGATTTGTAGTTTTATTAATTTTTGCAAACATTTTGGACCAAAATAATAATCTAAATAATAAAAAATTAATTAATAAGTGTGTCTGAAAGCCTTTTAGGGAAAAAAATCTAGGTAGTGATGGGTTACGAACCACTGATCTATGGTTCGCGGTTGTTCGTTCAGTTTGTTCGTTGAATGGTTGGCTCAGCTTTTTTTTGTTTAGCCCACTGACCGGGCGCGCTGAGCCACAGCGCCCGGCTCCTTCAGCGTCACAGTCCAACGCATTGCCCACTACGCTACGGGTAACAGAAGTTGCGTTCTTTAATCTCATACTATTGCTTGCTGTTGTTAACTGATGCTAATATGACATTTGTAGACACTAGATTATTATTTATCGTACAAAGAACGACGTGGTTTTATTTTATTTTATTTTAATTCTTCAGTGCGCCATTGCTTCGAAATGACAACGTGTAAGTTACAATAACAAAATCATCAAATACGCAACGCAAGATGGCGTATGCAAGAGAGAGTTCTGGGCGAGGAATGTCAAGTGACATCTGCGAACGTCTGGTTTTCGTTAATTCAATGAAGGGTGTCAAAACTCCGTTATTTTTGTAAATATCTCTGAAATTATGCAAGATATGAAAAAAAAAACCATAAGGGAACAAAGTTGTAGACAATTTTCTCCTCTACAAATTCGTTTATTCAATTTCCGTGTCAGATGAATGGTTTATTTGCAATTAAAGTTACATTACAAACGCCTTTTTTATATTACTAACGTATTTCTTGTCCTAAATACTTCAAAAAGCGAGGTTCTGGTCTCTGATAGCCAACAATTATGTCTGTAAAATTTGGTGCCGATCAGTTGAACGGTTGTACCTAAAAAGTCGGAACACGTTACAGCCAGACAGACACCGTCAAATCGCCGTTATTTTTGCAAATATCTCTGCAACGATGCAAGATATGAAAAAAACATAATAGAGCGAAGTTGTAGAGAATTTTTCCTTATACCGATCAGGTTATTCAATTTTCGTGTCAGATGAACGGTTCGTTTGAAATTACAATTATATTACAAACGGCTTTTTTTATTACTACCGTATTTTTTGTCCGAAAAATTTGAAAAAGGGAGGTTCTAGTCTCTGTCAGCCTACAATTATGTCTGTAAAATGTGGTGCTGATCGGTTGAACGGTTCGTATTAAAAACAGGAAACACCTTACGGACAGACAGACAGACAGACATCCCAAAATCGCCGTTATTTTTGGAAATATCTCTGAAACGATACGAGATATGAAAAAAAAAAAAAAAAAAAAAAAAAAAATAAGAGAGCAAATTCGGTTATTCAATTTTTGTGTCAGATGAATGGTTAAGCCGTTATTTTCATTTAAATTTCGAGCTGTCAAAAGACGCTCACAAAGGCCCACATTTAGTGTTACTACCGTAACCTAAAGTGGGCCAAAAGAAACACTTGTTCACAGTAAGCCTTGGTGCTTGTTCTGTATTGCACAGCGCAATTTCTTAATGGTCTCGCAATAACCATGTGCATTGTTTGTCCTCGTGGTAAGAATTCAATCAGCAAAATACCTTTTCTGTCCCCCCCCCCCCCCCAAAAAAAAAGGTGCAAATGACTTTTCTAGGTGTCAAGATTTGCTTAGGCTTAACTTTCGTTGGGGATGAGGCGTGCCTCCATTCCACTGATTGCCGTTTTCTTTCAGGGCTGTCGTACGATATCCAAGTTTCATTCCCCGTGACCATCCGGGAAACTATCACCTTTTTCACAGTAGCGTGTCAAAAACTGAAGTGCACTGCCCATCCTTTGTTTTTCGGGTTGTTCAGTAAGAATTTTGGGTAACCAATGCGAACAAAATTTTCGAAATTTCACTTTTCAGTAACGATTTCACGAATTAGTGATCGTGGGATTTACGGAACTTTCATAGCAAGGGCATGAAGTCTAAACCTACGGTTGCGCTTAATCTTCTCTTCAGTTGTGTGAACCATGTCATCAGTAACCACAGACGTGTGTCCACTTTGTTCTTCCCCGTGCACTTGATCACGTCCTTTACTGAACAGTCTGACTCATCTTCTAACTATTGAATCACTCATGGCATTTTGACCTTACACCTCGCAGATTTGCCGATAAATTTCCTTTGGTTTAAATTTCTTTGCATTTAGAAAACGAAACACAGATCTGATTTCACACGCTGTTGCATTTTCAATTACGGCGGACGTTATAAAGAAACAGTATAAAGCACAGTAGCGATCTGAAAATGGCGTACATGTCTTCTCCTTGAGGCAGAGTAACTGCCGTGCATGCTCGGAACTGCTATCGTAGCGCTTCCGCGGATAGAAATAGAGACGGGACTTACTTTGTGGTCGACCCTCTTACAGTGAGTAACAGGTGTTATATCTACGAGAAAAGCCAAGTTCTTAGCTATGAACAAAACGGGAAAATATTAAAGTTTAGCGGGAAACAGTAGAGCGTGGTCAGAGAAGTCACGAGGCAGCAGGAAGCCAGGCTAGCCGGCAGCTGCGCGATACGAAGTTAGAGGCCATAAACGAACAAAGGCGCTCTGTGTGACGCTGATCGCGCGGCTTATGTCCAGAAATGCAATTAAAAATAATGGCAGGCCGGCGCTGGTGGGGAGACAGAGAGCGTGGGACCAGAGGGCAAAGGGAGACGGCTTCTGGTGGGGACACCACTACGTCATCAGGAACCAATGGGGGCTTAGCGCGCAGTGTGTCACCATATTAAGAGAGACATCTCTGCCCCCGCCCAGCTTCTGAATAATAGTGTATAATTACAGCGAATGAGGAGGCGAGTTGTCTTCGACGTCACCCATGCTAGGTGCAGGCGGGGTCGAAGGGGAATACCGCTCAAAACTCGGGAACAGGAGTCTCCGAGGAGTAAGATGCGGGAGTACTTAGTGGAAGCTAGACGTTAGAGAGTCTTAATGAGGAGTTGTAGGGAGAGTTAGAGATGGCTGCAGGGCTAGCAAATCGGATGTGATGGCGTTTAGGCAATAGCCGTGGGATTGTGTAGTTTGTTGAGAGGGTTATACTGACAGGCTTAGGTAGAGCAGACGGAACGGCGGTAGACATACAACGTTTCTGTGAAAGTCTTGGCTTGGGTACAGCTCAGTTAGCCGATTACGTTGTGTTGTTCAGTTACCGATAAACTAGAACTTGTTATATGTTTCTTTACCTTCCACATCAGGGATTGTACAGCATCTACAAGGAGATCACATGGGTATCGGATTTTATAATTTTTTGATACTTATGGTACGTGAAGTTTTTATTTATTTATTTTATTTTTTTCGTTGTGTTCGAATACTTATACAATTTTAATATCTCGTGGTCATTTTACGAAAAATGCGCGTGTTGTTCTAAATTCGTAATTTTCTACGGCTATATTTTTATAAAAGGTTGTTATTAATGATTGTTTCAATTAAAAAAAAACATATATATTTTTACAGTACTGGCTTCTCTGTTATTTGACGACGGTAGTCTTTGATTGTTCAGTTTGTGAAGAGCTACGACGCTGTTTTTGAAAAGTCATTTCCATAGTTACTAACGGCTTTCCAAACAGCTAAACTCCTCAACCATCTTTTTATGTGATAACATGCTATTTAGCTCGTCTACATACATATAATCGAAAACTGAAATAACTGGAATTAGAGACCGCAAAATGTTTTATGTAACTGAATTCGAGGACGAAAACAATATCTGTCACAGCGGGATTCGAACCAGAGACTCTATGGTTGGGAGGCCAGAATGGTGCCACCTAAGCTACACCGACGGATGTGGCAACTCTTTTACTTATTGGTACTTACGTGTACTTGTACTATATTTTCAAAGTCGATTTTCTCGAGAATTCTTGAGAGTTGCGTCGAATGGCTTTGGCTGAGTGTTATTTAAGTTCTGAACTTCTCGAACCATAAATAAAAAGAAATTCTAAAATCCGATACCCGTGTGATCTCCATTTCATGCAGCAGTGTGCACCACGACCACAATATGTTGAATATAACACATGGAATGACCAGCATTGGTCGTAATCTCCGCTTTATTAATAGCAAATCGATTTCAATCACAATGTGACCATCATCAGTGCAAATCATCAAGCACTCATATGAAGTTGGTTACAGATGAAATTAATACACTTATCAGTATGTTGTAGGATGTTGGTATAACTATTATAGTTCTAATTATGTCACGTCAGTTTTAACTTGTACCTGACACAGTTAGTACAGTAAAAAGGTATATCAATATCCTACAACATACTAATACGTATGTGTATTAATTTCATGTGAACCTACTTCATATAAGTGCTTGAAGATTTTCACCGATGATGGTCACTCTGTGATAGAAATCGATTTGCTATTAATAAACCAATGATTACGACTAATCCTGATCATTCCATATGTTATATTGATATTGCATCTTAGCCATACAAGACTCCTCACAACTGTCAATAAGGTTAATTCAGTATTACAAACCGTGTCGCTTAATCTCAGGCCAAAGCCAGGACACAGGAATGAGACCTTCTCGAATCTCGAATAGCTGTAGCCAGCAGACAGAGTCAGTTTATATTTCGTAACTGAAATAGCCGCAAGTCGCATTTCCAACGCAACTTCACTGTCTTTTAGCATCTGCTGAGACGGTGACAATGCAAGTGCGCGCTATGAAGTTTCTCTTGTCGAAACGCGTAGAAACGACATCTTGGGTAGGGACGCGCTTTAACGCTTTACACAGTGTTGTAGGAAAGCATGTCAGCTTTCGATCGCACTAGAATCGTCAGCAATTGTTCGTATTATAAATGGAGAGGCATTTCACCATGTGATTACTAGGCAAGCAAGGAACTATACGAGTGGATCGGTAGTTCGTGATCGTGAACCACCACCAGCAACCAATAGCCAAGAATCCTACTAGTGAGCAACCATCAGCCAAGACGTTTGTAGTAAGTATTAGTCATAAATACTAATAAGTTTACGTTATAGCAATTTGCATGATTTGAATAGTTGCATGCTTTACCATTTTGTGTTATTATGCATTGGGTGGTTGGTATGGTGCCTGTGACATCACATGTCGTTTTATTATAGCCCTGGACGAGTAGGCTCAGGTATGGCCCCAATACTGGCGTTAGTCTTTACTGAAACTTAATAATATCACGAGTGGGGTTACTTAATATATGAGAAGTTTTTAGTAGTTAAAGCACCGAAATTAAATTCGCTTAATGGGATTTGGCTGCTCGATCTTTTTAGAAATGTTTGTTTATCTCCATACAGGGCGTTTCAGGAAAAATTTTAAATATTTTAGGAGCTGGTATTATAGTCGAATTGCAATAGAAAAGCCATATAAACCGTATCCAATTTTTATTAAGTTCAGTTAGTGTGTAATGCAAACAAACTTAAAGCTATGTCTAATGTGGATATTTTCACTGATTCTTCCGTCGATTCTTGGTAGAAAATCATCATATTGAATTAAAAGGACAGTTTTGTATATGTTCTACAGGTTTATTTTTATTAAGTTATCCGGTTTTTGTCTTACAAGCAATTGTTAATCGTGTTAAAATGTCTTTTCCGATAGTGTTAGGTTGACAGCAATGTGCACGTACGCAGATCGAATGGGTGGCTATACAGAACTCATAGAATTATCAGCAAGTAGGGCATTTCAACAACATTAGTCGCCGCGGTGAAGTAGCCGAGCGGTCTAAAGCGCCTCGCTGCGGAGGTTCGAGTCCTCCCTGGGGCATGGGTGTTTGTGTTGCCCGTAGGTGAATTTACCTTACTTTAAGTAGTTTGTAAGCTAAGGACTGATGACCACGCAGTTTGGTCCGATAGATCTACAAACAAAGAAAACAACATTAGTCGACTCGTCCATTTGCAAGAAGAATTTTTTGCGTTTAAGGCGGCTAACCAATTCTTGTTTGATATAGCCTGTGAGGTCGTTAATTCGACGCGAAAATGTGCCTTTCGAATGCGACACTGTAGAGAAAAATACTTCACGCATTTTTCGATGAGCGTACTGATGACCACAGTAGTTTGGTCCCATAGATTTTCAAACATTTGATTCAGTAGTTTTCAGTACTGCTGGAAGACTGTAGAGGAAACAAATAGAACTGTAAAGCATTTTATTCGAACTGTTTTTATTTGTATCAGTAGTTTTCAATACTATGCGTCTTCACTGACAAAATACTTTCCGAAAATTCGTACGTCCGTGATGCATAAATAAAATGCAACAATAAACGAAATTTGGATAACGCCTGTGTTTTATAAAATAACTTTCTTTCCAATACCCAAATATCGTCTCTGTTAGAAGGTGAACTTGGGTAATGGCTTTAGTAAAAGCATAGAACACGTTAAGTACTGTCTAAATCTTATGCTCAGGTAATGGTTCAAATTATCAAATGTTCAAATATTTGTGTATCTAAGGGACTTAACTGCTGCGGTTATCAGTCCCTAGGCTTACGTACTACTAAACAAACTTATGCTAAGGACAACAGACTCGAATCCCCGATGGCGAGCAATCGCGTGCTTCGCAGCAAAGTGCCTTAGAGTGCTCGGCCACTCCACCGTGGCAGGTTCAAATTCTTGAGGTGCATAGTACTCCCGTACCTTCATGGAGATAGCTGGCCGCGGTGGCCAAGGGGACTGCGGCGCGACAGTTCGAGGTCTGCACGGCCACTACTGTCGGGAGTTCGAATCCCCAATCGGGCATGGATATTTGTGCCGTCCTTAGTGTTAGCTAGTTCATAAATAGTTTGTAAGTTTAGGGTCTGATGACCCCGTTGTTAAGTCCCATAAGCTATACAAACATTTGAACATTTCTTCATGGAGATATATTTTATTAAACGTTATTTCCAAAAATTTTATGTACGTAAAACGATAAATTTAAAGCAAATGAGTTCATATTGACAAAAAGAGTTCATCATGATAATTGACTGTAGCGTATCATCATTTATGGGTGAGAAAAGAAGGAAATATTTAATTCTTTTTTGTATCGTTCCCACGACTGAATTACGTCGAAACTGACGTTTAATGGCAGTACCTAAGTTTTCTAGAAAAATTTAATAGGTATCTGTCACAACAATGCGATAAAATAATTTACCTTTTTATATTCAGAATAGACCTGAAAAATTACTCGTATTATTATTTTACACTCTTCCTGTGGGACAGAGTTATAAGAAATGCTTCCCGTTCGTAATGAATTTCGTGAAACCGTATCGGACTTCATACTTCTTTATTTGGCTTTGTGGAAGGAATAATAATAACAATAATATCAGATATTGCTTTATGACTGTAAATAACCGTATTTTTCGTATACTTTTCGTGAACAAACGAAACCCTCTATCCACCATTATAAAAAAGGCAGTAGGCAAGAAAAGAGGAAATTTTGTTTTTAATAGATTACATTATCAGATAGATTGAAATTACACGTTATATTATGAGTGACTACTTTGCGTAGCATATCAATGAGGGAAGGAAAGAAATTTAAAAAAATGTTCAAATGTTTCTACAGTCTATGGGACTTAACCCATAACTACATGATTTTTTTAATTTCAAAAGAAAAATTATTTTTGTGTTTTATAAGTTGTACAAACAAAGGGAAAAATAGTAAAAACAATTCCCACGTTGCTAGTTTTCCAAAAAAGTAAATATGCAACATACAAAAACTTGTTATATAATTTTCAAAGTTGGATAGTATAAACAGCTCTTTGTGCTTATTATGGTTCTTCATACCTGTCTTAATTGGTGTGATTTTTTCCTCCTTGCAAAACTAACTCTTTATATGGAAAATAAAACGTCAAAATCTGCAATATCTACAGTTTTCTTCAAACACAAGCAAAGATGTTAACAGAAGTTCACACTTCAGCCAACCACAATGCAAAAAACACCACAGGTACTTTCTACAAACTCTACTGCATCTGTTAAACAAGTTTTAGTTTACAAAATTCCCACTATAGGCGGGTAAAACACTATTACAATCGATGTTGCAGATATGCAACACCATGCATTTAAGGGTTAACTACGGGGTCATCAGTCCCTACAGTCCCTAAACTTACAAACTACTTATGAACTACTTACGAACTAGGACGGCACAAATATCCGTGCCTGAGGGGGGATTCGAACCCCCGACCGTAGTGGCCGTGCAGACCGTGACTGGAGCGCCTTAGTCCCCTCGGCCACCGCGGCCGGCGAAAGAAATTATTTTTTGCACTGTTGTTCGAGTACAAGGCACAGTGCAAGACCCTTAGTGACATTTAACAGGCCTTGCTTCGGTCTAAAGGATAGCTTGGAAGTATCGCTCTTAGCTTTGTGGGCGCGGAAATTGGCTTTGCGTCCCTGCTGAGCTGCAAAATCAGGAAAGTCGTGGTAGATGGTTAGCAGCCGTTGATATTCCGGAAGTCGTGCCAGCGCGACAACCGTTTTAATGAGGAGCCCGGAACATGACAATGGCCGGGGCGATTAACGCGCCTGTGGGGATCGATCGGCTATCTCCTGGAGCGGATAACTTGAGCAGGCGGCTCAGCGCTTTGAAGCTGCGCACCCACCAATGAAAAACTTCCTCGCATATTTTTTGCGAACACTAAAGTACGGCTTTAACAGCAAACACGAGGCAATTATGGAACATTTAAAAAATATGTCGCAGTCGTTATTAACTCTCAAACGCAGATGTGACCGGTTTGTATCACAGATGGTGTCGCGAGGTCCAAAGGAATACCACTTTGATTTAAACATGAAAAATAGCCACTTTGCAGTGCACTCCTCTACGCCTCCATAGGTCTGCTACAACTTGATGATTTTAATTCAAGACCTTCAGTTTTATTTTTACAATGGCCACCTTCACTCCATTGGCGAACTATGGGTTTTATCGACAATACGGTAGTCAAAATCACGCGACTACATGTCCCACATTTTAACGTCCATGTTTTTAATCCTGAAAGACAGCGATTGAATTTTTAACCAATCGACGGATGAAAGCAACTAGAATGTTGGGACTCAGTACCGAATTATGACGAGATAAAAAAATTTAACACCTGAAGATGCGTCTCTATTGACGCGAAACCGGTAGTGGACCTGTATATAAAAGGATCTCAATAAAAACAGCTGACGCGGCTACAGAATTTATTAGTCGTTATATGAGAGGACATTTTTAAAGTCAATCTTCAAAAAAGTGTTTCTTATACTATATAAAGTCTGACAATCAATTTTTAAAACAATTGATAAATTCATAAAAGAAAATGTAATTTATTTTACTTTCACAAAAAATGTTTCTTTTATAAATACAAATAAATCACAAGAGGAAAATAAATTTATGTATTAACGTATAACAGAGATGTGAAATAAAACATAACAATTCAAAATTATTTATTGTATTGTAAATAACATGAAACAGTAATAGATAGATGTAAGATGTACATATAGACTGTAAAAAACTAGCAGCATATAATGCGCTCGACATATGTTTTGAAACACAATGCTTCACAAAGTTCAGTATTCGAGTATACTTTTTCCACGTTATTATGCGCACTGAACAACAGGGTCGCGCGGAATGGCCGCATGGTCTAAAGCGTCAAGCTACGGACTAGGCGGCCGTTCCTGCCGGAGGTTCACGTCCTTCCTCGGGCATGAATGTGTTCAAAAATGTTCAAATGTTTGTACAACTTATGGGACTTAACTACGGGGTCATCAGTCCCTAAGCTTACAAACTACTTATGAACTAGCTAAGACTAAAGACGGCACAAATATCCATGCCCGAGGGGGGATTCGAACCCCCGACCGTAGTGACCGTGCTGACCGTGACTGGAGCGCCTCAGTCACCTCGGCCACCGCGGCCGGCCATGAGTGTGTGTGTTCTCCTTAGCGTAAGTCAAAGTAGTTTTGACTTTATCTGTTTATACAGCAAGGAGGCGATCCAGTATTATGAAGGGTTCCAAAAATGATAATGCCAAGTTTGAGTATCTTACTGTCACTTATACTGACATGTACATTTTAACTACAGTGACATAGTTCACCTATGCACTTTAAATTTTTTTTAAACAACAACTGTTGACATTGCAAGATGACGGCTTTGTAAACATATATAGACCAGAAGATGATGGCAGAAATAAAAAAATTATGTATTAGCGATCTTGGCATTACCCTTTTTGTAACCCTTCATTTTAAAGTAGTCTAGGGACTGATGACCATAGCAGTTTGGTCCAATAGGTTTACAAACCTTTGAAGAAAAGGTTTTGCAATCTGGACGACTGCAGGAAGTATAACGTTCGTTAGCCTTTTGCTAACTGTCACAGCCAGAACATATCGTTTCTTCTTAGAATTCGGAATCGGTGTTTGCGATTTTCGGAGAGGGTCGTTCAGAATTGGTGAGATTTATATTTTTAGTTATTTTCGTATCCTGACATAAACAAATGAGATCTCGAAGCCTTAGTAACATTGCTAGTAAAAGAAACCACTAATAAAGTCTAAAAATAAAACGATGCTTAGTTGATAATAGATTTTGATCATATATAAAATATAAATACTTATTCTATCCTGGGGTCTTCAGTGCCACCACACAAATTTTATAACTGTGTACAAAAAAAGCGGACGACTAGACAATGCTTTTAGTTTGTCTTCAGGTTGGTTGCCAAATGCTGACAATGGAATGACCATCTGAGGAAATAGCAGGGGTAGACAGTTTCACTGGAATCTAAAGGGTCCCCAGAACTCCACCTGAGTTAAAATTCGACCGTCAAGTGATGCGTTGTGCGATAAGCGTAGAGATGTCGGTACTTTGATGCACTTACTTACGTTGTCATGAACTTGAAGGTGATTTGCAGAATATTTATGTAGATGTAGATTTATGTGTTCAGTTGCGCTGAAAAAATGTCAACCTGAATCTGTGAAGGTATTCGAAATGCTTCTGTCTCCTTCAAATGGGTACAACGGCGTATTGTCCAATCATGCAATTCTCTTTTTGTAGGTATAAATCGACAGAGAAAATTCTTTCACGGTTGACGGTAGCTCTTAAGGAGTCATCTTCTTCGCTTTTAATGTTTGAAGAAAGCTCTGCTGAACTGAAGCGTGACCGTACTTCTTCCACAGGGTTATCGTACGAAACATCTCCGATAACTGGAAAAACATCAGAAAGGTGCGTAATGTGGTACAGAACGATCGATTGCTAAAAGGCGTATGAAACGCCGAAGTCATCGGCAGATGAAAGGAAAAAGGGTGATTACATGTGCACTCCATATGTCTAATGTTCTCTTTTGTCAATTTACTATCATAGACATCAGCTGTCTCTCATTTTGACAATTAATATTGTGACCATATGTGCAGTTCTTCCCATTAGACATACAGGTTTTCCCACATTTCAAGGGATATTCACATAAAAAATTCGAGGTATTCGCAAAGAGTTGTGTCAACATACATTATTCAGTGCAGAAATTCCTGGATAAGAAAAATCCAGGTTCAGCTTAAATTGAATTTTCTTTTAAATTATAAAATCTATCAAATTTATGTAGAAATGAATCTGTAGTTGCCTCGTTAGTTCGATCAGAAATATTTAGCATTTCGTAATGAGATAAATATGAACCTAATAACTTACACCCGTAGAGATTCGTTCCTTACAGTGTCACCACTGGAAAAATTTAATTGATGTGGACAACAGTATCATAAATTCTTAGGTGCATAATATATACCTCCTGTAAGTATAATTTGAACAGAACAAAAAAAGGGCGTGTTTTCACGTGACAATGTTCTAAAATTCATTTTATTTTATTATGTATTTACTTTTGTTTGCTTGTTCTTCGAGAAAAACGGTTCTTTGAGGACGTCGCATCGTGTTTGTTCTGTGTCGTTCGATGAGTTCTTACCTCAGTTTATTTATTCTATTATTTATTTATTTAATTAAAGAGGGTGGCAAGCTTCCCGACCTACCGTACTGGCGAAATAAAATATATACCTGAAAGGGGAATCGAAGTCACACGTTGCAGGATCAAAGTAGAATCGCACCACTGAGCCCGTCTCTACTGCCGCCCATAACTGAGAAAGTGTCGTCTTTGCAGGATTTCGTGAACGATCTCTCAATTATATTCCACAGATGATCCATGGGTTCCAGATGGGCGGTCTGGGTGGCCAAATCATTCACTGCAATTTCCAGAATGTTCTTCAAATCAATAGCGAACAATTATGGCCCTGTAACGTGGCACATTTTCAGCCATATAAACTCGATTATTGTTTGGGAACAGGAAGTTCATGAATGGCTGGAAATGGTCTCCAGGTAGCAGAAGATAGGCATTTCGAATCGATGAGCGGTTCTCTTGTAGCAAAGGACGCAGTTCATTCCGTGTAATAACAGTCCACACTATTATGGAGCCGCCAACAGCTTGCACAGCGCCCTGTTAACATCTTGGTTCCACTGCTTTAAAGGTCTGCACCCAAACCACACCTTCAGCTGTTACCAACTGCAGACGGAGCTCATCGGACCATTGGCACGATTTTTATCAGTCGGCGAGGTTCCGACCCGTATGATTACGAGCACAGGTGATGTGCTGCTAGCACTTGAGTCGCCTGTCCACTTTCTTGATCCATTAACACCAAAATTCGGGCAGTGTCCTAACGGACTCGTTTGTCACACGTCGTGCATTTATTTCTGTGGTTACTTCATGCAGTGTCGGTTGTCATTGTAAACTCTAAGCAAAACGCTGTCTGCTTCTGCGTTGTTCGTGGTTTACGTCTACATGAATACCCAGCTAATTACGTTTAAGTAATAATAATAATTACGTGTGGCTCATTGGCCTGGTGCAAGTCTTTCAATTGGACGCCACTTCGGCGACTTGCGTGTCCCTAGCCTACCCCAGTTAACCAACCGGGGAAAGGGGACCTACAGCTTAACGTGGAATCCGAACCACGTGTCGTTTCTGGCGACTCCTCACATCGGTGAGAGGTAAAGGATGGGTTAAAGTGCAGACTGAAAAAATCCGATGTCCGACCGGGTACTGAACCCACGACCCTTCGGTATCCAGTCGAGCACTTTACCCCAAGACCACCGGTCCCAACTACGTTTAAGTGAATGGTGGAGGGTTCATCGAACCACTTTTATGATATTTCTTTACCGTTCCATTTTCTACTAGCGCGCAGGTGAAAGGAAAACCTAATCTTTCCGTTGTCGATCTCATCATCCTGTCTCCCTATGAACGTGGGTGCTATCAAAATATATTCCAATTCGGAAAAGAAGTTAGACATTTCGTAAATAAATCTCGGCTCAACGAATAACGCCCTTCTTTCAATGATTTCCACCCCAACACGTGCATTATTTCTGCGACACTCTCCCCTCTGTATCGGAATAATACGAAACGAGATGCACTTCCCTGAACATTATCTATATCGTTCGTCAGCCCTACTTGGTGGGAATCCTACAATGGGCAGCAGTACTCAAAAACAGGAAGCACAAGTATAGTGTAGACAGTTTCTTTAGTACAACTGTTGCATCTTCTAAGTGTTCTGTCAATGAAACGTAGCCTTTAGTTCGCCTTCCCTACAATATTTTCTATGTGCTCTTTCCTATTTAGCCGGCCGCGGTGGCCGAGGGGACTGCGGCGCGCCAGTCACGGTCTGTACGGCCACTACGGTAGGGGGTTCGAATCCCCCCTCGGGCATGGATATTGGTGCCGTCCTTATTGTTAGCTAGTTCATAAGTAGTTTGTAAGTTTAGGGACTGATGACCCCGTAGTTAAGTCCCATAAGCTATACAAACATTTGAACATTTTGACCTTTCCTATATAAAGTGTTCGTAATTGCAATTCCTAGGCATTTAAATGAATTTTTGGCCTTTATATTTGACTGAATTATAGTATAAATGAATTTCAATGGATTTCGTTTTGTGCTCATAGGGATGACTTAACACTTTTCATTGTTTAGAGTCAATTTCCAGTATTACACCATACAGATATCATATCTAAATCATTTTTCTGTGACTTTACTAATCGATAAACAACATCATCATCATCCGCGATCAGTCTAAGGCAGCTGCTCACATTGTCTCCTAAATCGTTTATAAAGACAAGGAACAGTAGGGACCCTATAACGCTTCCCTGGGGAACGCCAGATATCACTTCTGTTGTAAACGATGACTTTAAGTCAGTTACTACGTACTGTGTCCTTTCTGATAGTAAATCGTCTTAAATCTCCTAGATTTTCGAATCCCCGCACACTCTTGATACTGTGAATTCTCGAAATATTGAATTCCCTAACGATTTCCGAAATGCAATGTCCCATTCGTCATGCTCGAACCATCAACCCCTCTCAGTATATTTATTCCGGTTGTGTGGTCGTAATTACGTCAGAAACCTTTTGACGTAAATCACCGGAATGCAGGTAGCAGGTCTGCAAGAGCAATGGCCTTTTATACCTTGTGTACGAGATAGCAGCACAGTCTCCATCTCATTGTCCTGTGACTTTTGTCACGTCAGGTACAGATTCGCATCGGAGTCTCGGAAACTCGTATGTGTGCTACAGCAAAGGCAAAACCGGAAACTGTTTAAACGCTCATTTTATATATATCAACTGAACCATCAGTTAAAAACAGGGTGATTTCCTAACATTTTCATGTATTTTAATACGTTATTCTAAAAGTAAAACTAAAGAAAGAAGTACATTTAAATATATGACCGAAAATATTTAGTTACGGAGTTACGGCTAATAAAAGATTTTGCCTGAAATTTACTAACCTCGCTAATATGAGACCATTGCAAAACTGTACGATGTTTAAGTAAAGCATGATTTCCATTTATTTTGTTGTTATTGATCAATTCAAACTAATAAAACATGTCCCAGATGTGTATCTGCAGTAGTTTTCCAGAAATTCCAGAGATTATACAAGTAAACTCCAGAGATTATACAAGTAAATTTGTTTATTTTCCATTAAGAATGTTGGCAACCGTTAGTGAATGGTTTCAGTCATTTCATAACCTTGATACGACTTACTTTTCTGTATTTTTCACATCTGCTAAGGCATTAATAAAAGCAGATTATCTGACACATTCATACAGTTACAATGAATTTTATTACCATAATTTTCCAAAATTAACTTCTCTACAGTTCCTATTGAATACTTTGTGCAGTTGTCTGCAATTTAAAGTAATGGGCCAAGTAATTAATAAATTACAAATTTTCCTGTAAATTATGTCTTTGCTTTTCTGGACTTTAGGAAAAACTAATGCAGATATACGTCTGGGACATGTTTTATTAGATTCATCAGATCAATAACAATAAAATAAATTGCGCTTTTACCCCGTACATTTTTGTGATGGCTTCATATTAGTGCGGTTGCTAAATATCATATAATTGTTTTATTAGCCGTAACCCCGTAAACAAACATTTGCGCGCCGCGCGGAATGGCCGTGTGGTCAAAGGCGTCTGCGGTCTGGGCGGTCTTTTCTGCCGGACGTTCGAGTCCTCTCTCGGGCATGGGTATGTGTGTTGTCCTTAGTGTAAGTTAGTTTAAGTAGTTTGCAAGTCTATTGACTGAGAACCTTAGCAGTTTGGTCAAAATGGTTTACAAACATAAGAAATAAATTTCTGCGAACCCATGTTTTATAAACTTTTTTCTTTAGTTTTACTTTAGTTTAATATTTGAATATCTTCGTGAATCACTTTGTATATTCAGCAACTGAACCATCAGCTGCATAGTTATAAGCTATCCCATTATGTTTAAAGTCTTAAATCCCATATTTCTCTATATTTCGTGTTATTGTCGAAGAAATACAGATACTCAATTATTTTGAAGAGTGTGTATGAATCTGGAGAGAAAAAGACAGAATGAGGTAGTGAGATGTGGGATGGGAATTGTATCACACACACAAAGAGAGAGAGAGAGAGAGAGAGAGAGAGAGAGAGAGAGAGAGAGAGAGAGAGAAATTGCTGACATAAATTTGCGTGTTTCTACCTGCATTCCAAACAATTCCTTGGAAAGCATTCAATCTACAAATAGTCAAACGATATAAATAACGCACTTTCCAAATAGGAGTGTTTCCTATTAACGATCATTATTCGATGTGAATGATACCATTCTGTTACACTTTTGGGACAATAAATATTTTCAAAATGTTCAAATGTTTGTTAAGTTTATAGGACTTCAAAAAATGTTCAAATGTTTGGTAAGCTTATGGGACTTAACTACAGGGTCATCAGTCCCTAAACTTACAAACTACTTATCAACTACCTTATACTATGGACGGGACAAATATCCGTGCCCGAGGGGGGATTCGAAACCCCGACCGTAGTGGCCGTACAGACCGTGACTGGAGCGCCTCAGTCCCCTCGGCCACCGCGGCCGGCTTATGGGACTTAACTACGGGGTCATCAGTCCCTAAACTTACAAACTACTTATGAACTACCTTATACTAAAGACGGCACAAATATCCATGCCCGAGGGGGGGATTCGAACTCCCGACCGTAGTGGCCGTGTAGACCGTGACTGAAGCGCCTCTGTCTCCTCGGCCACTTTTGAAAGTAAATATATCATTATCGTAGGATATTTATTGAGGATATTGGAAGTGAATGAATTTATCAATGAATTAGCCGATATTGTGAAAATTGGCTTCACTAGGCTTCAAAGTCAAGTTCGAAGTTTAAGTCCCAGGATTGAGGTTGTCATCAAAATGTATATAGCTCTGTTCTCCTACTGTTACTCCGTTGGCCAAACAAACGGGAAAAAAATTGTGAACGTGGTAAGAGCAAGAAGGCGTATCTAAATAGCAACATCGAATGCTTACGTATCATAACCACAAATAGTAACATTAAATCAGCTATTCTCCTTCTCTGCAACAACATTCAGTGTTCCACTCACGATCGACTGTGCACGACTGTTCATAAAATACTTTTGAAAAATTTGCAGCTGGGTAGCTTACACAAAAGAGAAAAGTCATATAAACCATGCGAACGAAAATTATTCGTTTGTGAGTTATTAATGAAAGTTGACGTTCAACGCCTTTCCAGGGACAACTAAGGGACTTCACTTATGGGCCATTTCATTTCAAATCAGACAGCAAGAAACCTTGTATTTTTTGTGCGGTTGCATTCATCTGTCATAGAAAGCAGACGTAAAGTTGATATAGGCCTATTTGACAAACTCGCAACTGTGATACGCAAACACTTCCGGTTGTTTTTTAGGAGCGAAACTAACGCAATTTCATGAAATCACACGATTATGACACTCATAACTCGGAAACTATTCGTAGTGCAATTTTCAAATAAATTACAAAATCAAGGCACTATTGGATACATTGATGTGGTATTTATGCAGTACTTTTAGAATTTCAATTTCAACTACTTTTCATTATTTCTCATCTTTTGTCTATGAAATGCATTTTTAAATGGAATAAAATGTATGCCATATTGTTCAACATTTGATTTAAAAACTGTATCAGTAACCAGTTTTATGGTATCTTGAATAGAGAGCTGTAGAAAGAAATATATTTTAAAAAAGTGCTCCAAATTTAACAACTGCGCTACAATGTATTACGCCGACCTCGCTATGCCGTGTTGTATGCAACCAATGAGTCCTTACACCCATGTTGATTGTGTCCAGACGCATGGCATCTTCCCTGTTGAGTGGCGGACGGCAACCCGCCGCAGTCTAAAGCCGTCGGCACACGGAACGGGATAGCTAACGTAACGTGCCGCTCTCCGAGATTTCTGACGTCACATCCTGCTTTTTCCCGTTGAGGAGCCATTTTCTCCCGTGAAAAGCAAAATAAGTTCAGAGATATTTCGGTAACGTGCCACGTTAAGTCGGACCAATAGGAAGCAAGAACACTGTCTACGTCATGATCCGAACTCTTCTGCTTCAGTTCGGTTTCTTGTTTACTTCTAGCAACATGGCTACTGCGTGGACTAACAAATGTGTGTTTTAATTGAAGCCACGATGGAAGAACAGTCCTTATATAATATACAGAAATAGCAATATTGAAATACAGATGAAAGATCAAAAAAACATGCAATGATAACGTTTCACTGTATGTAAATAGACTTCCACACAATATAAGATACAAAATCATCCTGAAAACGGCTCTTTTATTGAAGTTCTTGAATACGATGTAGACACAGGAGAGCTTTTTTTCTTAATAATGAAGTACATTTACGAAAGTTGCTGAAATACGGCGCGAGATACTAGCAAAGTGTAAAAGTGAAGTTACTTTTTGTGATGTTCTTTTGTTAATCAATGAAACCGAGGGAATAGAGTGTGTTTATGCTTCCAAAAAAGTGCGATGAAAATCTTCATGTTTCAGTTTATGTCAATATTGCTATTTCTATTGTTTTTCTATTTAGAATTTCCCCGCCCAAATCCTCGTAATTGCCGCGGTAGTTCCGTAAAATTCTTATACTTTTTTTTTTGCTTACGTTTATATTTGTGTAGTTATGTATTTCATGTTGTTATCGACGGCCGGCCGCGGTGGCCGAGGAGACTGAGGCGCTTCAGTCACGGTCTGCACGGCCACTACGGTCGGGGGTTCGAATCCCCCCTCGGGCATGGATATTTGTGCCGTCCTAGTTTGTAAGTAGTTCATAAGTAGTTTGTAAGTTTAGGGACTGATGAACCTGTAGTTAAGTCCCATAAACTATACAAACATTTGAACATTTGTTATCGACGCCACATTACATTCGCATTGAAATATGAATGTCGGTTATCGTCACGACGTTGTGATGAATGGTTCTCCTGCCATTATTTCGCTGCTGAATCCACTCGCACACCCATAATCGTTTGCGGATGTTTTCCTCTCATCTACGACAATAGCCAATAAAGCCAAAACCGCTAATTCAGTAGGATCCATTTTAACACACCCTCTTCGACGTGTGTGCTTCGCACTCCAAATGAGCTGTAGCAGACGACGATTACGCGCTGTAAACGGTCGCTAGAGAGCTCTGAAAGCCCAAATCACGTTAAGCAGCTTGTCCCGTGTGCCGACCAAGTTGTGCCTCGTAGCGTCGTATTTCCCATTCTCGTGCACGTTAACGTTAGCTGCCTCGTTCCGTGTGCCGACAGCTTAACTTGTAAGTGCAGCGCGAACTTACGTAGAGGAAAGTCGGGTACGATGGCGACATTAACGTTTAAAATTTTTTTTCTGGCTCTTACGTTGAAATCAGATATTTTATTTATGGAAAAACGATTGCTTAATGTATCTCCTTTGTAATAAAGCTCTTAAACGTTTCCTAAGACTGAAGATTTTTTTAGCTAGACCTATTTTTGTTAGTGACAGTACCATTCGTCGACTTGCCCTACAGGTAGAGTAAGATGACGAAATGAACATTTTATTTAGAGAACAAGACTTTTATTGATGCTTATCTACTCATCAAAAGATTCACAGACATAACATTTCTCCTCTGCATCCCTGTAATTTTAGCCCGTACTTTTTTTTTTTTTTTTTTTTTTTTTTACACACAGTGACCTAAAGCAGCTTTAGGGAAGTTGAATTTGCTAGCGGCGCCTTTAACAAGCTTACCATTTCTTACACGCTGCATTGCTTGTTTCAATGATTCCTTGCTCCATTTCTGTCACCCTGTGATCCTAATGAACTGCATAATTCGCCATCTTAACTGCAGTCGACATTTTGGATTCAGACTTACACATGCACACAGCCTTACACAATAAATTCATTAAACCGCTATTAAAACATCATTAAATCCACAAGGATTAAGATGAATCAATTGATATTCCCTAATACAAAAGTATTACTTGCATTAAACTTAATTAAACCGCAGGAAAAATTGTAACTAAAACAGCATCCACTTCCTAGCCTCTGTTTTAACAAACCAAAATGACCGAGCAGTTCTATTGCAAGAGACACGACCGTAGAGCGCCCTAAGGATGCGGTACCATAGTACACGTTATTTATTACTTAATTATTTTTTCCACGTTGAAGATAAAGGACTCCATAATATTTAAAACGGAAATCAAAGTGCAACAGAAGGAAGTTCAAATCTATGTAATGAAAAATTCATTTATTTTAATAAATGCAAAAAAGATTTTACAACAGTGAATTAACTGTCGTCATGATATTGTTATATACCTACATCAACTTCAAATGAACCGTGATCCACTGAAATCCGGTATGAGGTCCTTGAGATACACAGCACACAAAGTGCCGCCTTTGGAAAGTAACGCTAACTTCACCGAATTTTAACATAGAAAATTGCAATCTTTTACGGGATAAATTCCTGACAGTTATTTCTACATTAATGGACACATGAAGAAATTATTAAATATTTTTAAAAATATATCTGGTCAATTTTTTTATTTTTCGACCGATTTCAAATGGAATAGCACTTAATGCATGTTCCCATTTAACTAATTGTATCCTAACGTCGTTTTCATGCCAGAGAGATAGATTAGCTGTTCGTTCCATAAATCCGTACCGAAGAGATCCTTGTAGATGTAGAGAATGTCATATATATAAATATTTTTTGTTTCTATTTAAAAAATTCGTCGATGGAGTAGAAGGAGTTGGTTCCTCTTAAATGATCTTTATTTGTAGATTACTATTTGGTTCCTGGTAAATTATTGAAAATGTGTGTTCCTGAGTAGTGGACCCCTTCTTCAGCTAGAGTAAAGTTTATTTAAGTTCTTGTGAAGATCATTTTGTCCCTAGTATTGTATGCGTAAACTGAGCTGCTGTTGGAAAAACGGATATATTATTTTTGACAAATATCATTAAGGAATAAATATACTGAGAGGCAATAGTTTGTAGACCCAGTTTTTTAAAGAGGCTTCTGTAGGATATTACATGAATTCACTCCACAAATAATACGTATTACAAGCTTTTGGACTACATCTACATGGATACTCGGCAAGTCACATTCAAGTACATGGTAGAGGGTTCATCGAACCACTTTTATGATATTTCTCTATAGTTCCATTCTTTAGTAGCTCGCGGGAAAAGGAAACGCGGAAATCTTCCTGTATTCGATCTGATTTCTCTTATTTATTATGATGATCATGTCTTCCGATGTAGGTGGGTGCTAACAATAAATATTCGCATTCCGAAGTGAAAGTTGGTGAAAGAAATTTCACAACTAGATCTCGCCGCAACAAATAGCGACTTTCTTTTAATGATTCCCCCCCCCTCCCCCAACTTGCGCATCATTTCCGTATCATTCTCTCTCCTATATCGCGATAATACAAAACGAGCTGCCCTTCTCTAAACTTTCTGTATGTCGTCAGTCAGTTCCTCCTGGCGTGCATCTCACAATGAGCAGCAATACTCCAAAATAGGACGCACAAGTGTAGACAGTTTCTTTAGTAGAACTGTTGCATCTTCTAAGTGTTCTGGCAACGAAACGTAGTCTTTGGTTCTCCTTCCCTATAATATTTTCTATTAGTTCTTTCCAATTTAAGTTGCTCGTAATTGATATTCCTAGGTAAGGTAAAGCAGTCAACAATCCGAAGATTGGTTTGAACGCCACAGTGCTTTACTAGGCATGGTCCTGTTTGGAGGTGGTATGCCGTTGCCTTCCTCCGACCTTCGAACTGACTTTTACCCAGCCAGTTATAGGGGGACCTACAGTTTAACGTGGGTTCCGAACCACGGTGCTACTCGGTAAGAAGTGGAAAGTGGCAGATAAAAATCCTAGGACCTGGCGGGGATCGAACCCGGGACCTTTGGATTTGTAGTCTAGCACTCTACCACTGTGCAACCGAGGCGCACTAGTTCCTAGGTATTTAGCTGAATTGATGGCATGTAGAATTGACGGATCTATTGAATAAATGGAGTTTAACGGAGATATATATATATATATATAGTTCTCATATGGATGACTTCTTCACACATTTCGTTATTAAGGGTCGATTGCCAATTTTTGCACGATGCAGATATCTTATCTAAATCATTTTGCGGTTGCTTCTCTCTGAAAACTTTTGCTTGACTTTAAAGTTACCCCAAAATATTATACCATATGGCATTATGAAATGAAAGTAAACAAAGTATGCAAACTTCTTTATTTTTATGTCGTCTAAGTGTGATAACACTCGAACTGCAAATACAGATTTGTTAAGACTTTTCTGCAGTTATGTGGTGTGCTCCTCCTAACTTATTACCAAGTTGTGATCCCAGGAATCTAATACTTTCAACCGCTTCTGTCTGCTCTTCTTCATACTTATGCATATGCTGGATGGAAACCTCTTAAATGTTCTGAACTACATGTAGTTGGTCTTTACACAATAGATTAATGCACACGAGAAAAAGAAATGGCCCTAAGACGGATCCTTGTGAGCACCACTTGTAATTTCTTCTCAGTCTGATGACTTAATTCACTAGTCGCTTACACTGATACTCTTTGTTTCCTGTTAGCGAGGTATGACTTGAACCATTTTGCTGCACTGCCTGTGACACAATAGAATTCTAATTTACTTACAATGATGTTTGGGTTTACACATTAAAATCACAGAAAATACCTGCTGTTTGTTTACATCCGTCATTCGTCTTCTTTCATCGCGACCATTGTACACACGGACTAAATAGTGTGTTCAGGCAGGCGTTATTCTTTTTTACGGCCGCGCGAATTGTAATTGACATTAAACTGCACGGCTGCGCCAGGCAGCAGTTCGAGAATGAAGACAGATGACTCACCCAACATTTGATGCATCCCCACAGACTATTGATCGAGGGAGGACACGTGTTGCTCCTACCCCTGACCAGGAGGGGACGTATTATGGGCCGTGGAAAAAGAGTCAGTGTAAGCGAAGTGGGCACGGCAGAAACTCTTCATCGACGTGACATGGGAACCCGCGGAGCCATGCGAAACAGCCAGGTATTACTCTAAAGGGTGTGCTAGTTCATGAATCGACAGGTGCGTGCTTATTTACAAGCAAGATGGAGATGTTTTCAGCAGTTATTATGCTTTATGTGTGATGATCTCTATGCTTTTAAACTTTCATTAATAACCCGAAAACGAAGTATTTTTAACACATGTTTATATGAACGTCTTGTCTTGTTTTGGTGTAAGAAACCTGTTGAAGAGTATTTGAAACACGAAGTATAACAGACGTTGACACTAGATCCGTTTGTTGAATATGAATTTATTGGATATTGATACCTTGTACAATTTCTGTATAAAGCATGTAAATATATCCAGCAATGTTCTATGAACGGAGAATTTCTTATTATTAAACCGAATGCACAATATTTTTAAATGAGTGGTGTTTAGAAAGTGTTTCTCGTAGATGCGTAGACCTTCACCACATGATCTAAAGTAATAATTCTCCATAGTCCACCAGATGCTTGTGTGCCTTGTCGTATTTCTAGTAACTTATTAAATTTTTTAAGAATGCACATAAATTTTTCCTGGGGGAACTTCTGGGATTCATTAGAAGATAAGAAAACGTACATAGATCTCGTCACGCATCTTATTTCTGAAGGACAAAGCGAAATTAATTTAAATTATTAATAGGGTACTTACATCTCGAACCATATTTACATTCATAGTTTAGAATAACTTTGTTTATAAAAATAACAATGTATTTTTTTCATACCGCCGGTTGTTACTTTTCTGTACAAATTGCGTATGTCATCATTTATCCTTTTTTTTTACCTTAGTTGCTTAAAATGTCGTGAAGCAATAATTCCTCTTTCGAACGAAATAAAAGACTTTTTCGTCAGATGCGTTTCGCTTTTTTTATTTGGAAAGCATCATCAGTGGTCTATATTGTATAATAGTTTCAAATATTTTGCGATATCGCTCCTTATTCTGGCCTTGGAGGTAAGAAACAACTGTCGCACACGTTTTTGCGAGCTTGATTTTTATTATATTGCATTACTTACGACTTTCTGCTGCTGTTAATCGATAAATGTCCTCCTCGATTTATATATACACGTTCCAGAAGTTTGATGTTTGATGTATCTTGACAACCGTATTTATTTGGATACTTCACCTGCATTGTGCACTGTGTTTTGGAAGTGTTTGTTTTTCAGTGTGTAGTGTTGCCAACGTTTTGTTTATTAGCTGTCGTTTGTTGGTCTCCTTGTGTGCCGCGGCGGAGTGCCCGAGTGCATTGAGGCGCTATGCTCCGATGCGCGAGGCCGTTCCCTGTCGGGGGTTCGAATCCTCCCTCGGGCATGGATGTTTGTGTTGTCTTTAGCATAAGTTAGTTCATAAGTAAGTTTATGGACTGATGACCCCGCAGTTAAGTCCCATATGCTTAACAAACTTTTGAACATTTTTTTCTTCTTGTATGTTTTTGTGGAGGGATGGAAAGAGGGTGAACACTTCATTTTACATCTCTGTTGTTTGCTATTTTAGAGACCAGTATGATCAGAGAATAAAACAGTAAAAACCAGAGATGTTGAATGAAATGCTCCTTCTCTTTCTCCGTTTTTTCTCTCCATCTCTCCTTCCCTCACTCAGTCACTTACAAAAAATCTACACCAAATAACAACAATAGCACACATACAAAGAACCGTCAATTATACACACACACACACACACACACACACACACACACAAGACTACACAGATATGCAACAACACAAACAAAATACAGTTGATAAGCGCACAGCGACAGTTGACAACACTACACACTGAAAACCGAACACTTTCAAAATACTGTGAACAGTTTAGGTGAAGTGATCAAATAAATATTGCTGCTAAGTGGCACCAAAAATCGACCATCTGAAGCGTATATATAACTCCAGACAGAACATCACGGTACAATAACAATATAGAATCGTAAATGATATTAAAAAATAAAAATTAACCTTGCGAAAAACTTGTGCTACAGAAGCTTAGCTAGTACGCCAAAATAAGTAATACAGTATAATATTCGTAGCCTAACTGTTATACCATAGAAATATTATACACAGAAACGGACATGTATTACAGCCCACTGATGATACGCCATAGTTAAAACAAGCGAAATGCATATGTCACAAACGCATTTTATTTAGTTGCAAAGACGGAATTCAGCTCCAAGAAATCTCGAATGGCCCACAATCCAACAAGTTTGGGTATTTTCGACTAAGATATCCTAATCAAGCACAACTATGGGGACCATCTTCCGTTACTTGCATGCTATGCAGAAGGATCGAGGCAAATTCACTTCTAAACACGGTTATCCTACACCAGCGCCAAGTCAGAACCTACATGACTATACACTGAATATTTGAATGACGTAATATTATGCTGCGTTGTACTGCTTATGCTATTCGCTATTCACCCACGAAGAACTGTTGCTTCAGTATGTTTTCGATATTTTTCTGTTGCTTTACCAAATGTGGCTTTTCATTATATTGTGTGATAATCTTTTGTCATTTTATGCGATATGAATATGGATTTTATGCCCAACAACTTCCGAATTCATTAAAGCTGCTGTACCTGCTACATACTAAACTAATTTTATCTCATCAGGAAGTCTCTTTCCGTCAGAATGATTATAGTGAAACACAGATGAAACGAGTGTTGCGCTATCGACCAAATGCGTAACGGGTGATTGATAGTAGCATAAAGGTGTCCTTTTTGTCTTATAATGAAAAACCTTTGCAACATAATCAGTCGTATTTTGCGAAAATATGATGTAAAATGCGTTTTTCAGCTACCGTCTAATATTATTAAATATTTGTTGGGGACGTAAAGAATTATCATGCTTTGCTCAAGGTGGATGTCTATAGAATCCCATGTCATATATTGATGAGCCTGTCAGGAGTGTGGAAAACTGGTGTATTGAACACAAGCGTCGCATACGTTTACAACAACCTAGCCAATATGCTAATGCAGAAAACTGCATCGACACAGGTCAACCAAAGATGCACTTCAGCTATCGGGATTTTATGGTTAAGTAATCAGTCGAAATTACACTAGTGAATAACCTTAGCCGTCCGCGGTGGCCGAGGAGACTGAGGCGCTTCAGTCACGGTCTGCACGGCCACTACGGTCGGGGGTTCGAATCCCCCCTCGGGCATGGATATATGTGCCATCCTTAGTATAAGCTCGTTGATATGTAGCCGCAAATTACAAGTTACTCTGTCCATCAGTTCATTTATACAGATAAATGATAATTCGCCTGAATGGGTTAACGGAAGCTACAGAAAAATTTCAATCGTTGGCTGTGAACTTGGCTTGGAATACTCACTTCCTCAACAGAATTTCACGAAAAGAACGTCGTCTTTCCTCCAACGATCCCCAATTGAGTTGCCGGAGCATTTTCGTTACTCTCGCGCATTGGTCGAACCTAGCAGTAACAAACCTAGCTGCTCGCCTCTGAACTGCTTCTATGTCTTCCTTTAAACTGATCTGCTGCGGGTCCCAAAAACTTGAGCAATACTCAAGACGTGGTCGTGCAAGCGTTTTATACGCGGTCTCCTTTGCAGATGAAGTACATGTTCCCAAAATTCTCCCAATAAGCCGAAGTCGGCTGTCCGCCTTACTCACAACTGTCCTTACATGTTCGTTCCATTTCATATCGCGCTGCAATGTTACGCCTAGATATTTGAACGACGCGACAGGATCAAGAAGCTCACTACTAATGCTGTATTCGAACATGCGCATCGCCTTACATTTTTCTACATTGAGAGCTAGCTGCCATTGCCGGCCGCGGTGGCCGAGGGGACTGAGGCGCTTCAGTCACGATCTGCACGGCCACTACGGTCGGGGGTTCGAATCCCCCCTCGGGCATGGATATTCGTGCCGTCCTAGTTCGTAAGTAGTTCATAAGTAGTTTGTAAGTTTAGGGACTGATGACCCCGTAGTTAAGTCCCATAAGCTTTACAAACATTTGAACTTTGAATAACCTTACAAACAGAGACAGAGGTTTTTGCTTATACTCTGCATGGAAGCCTACTCTCTCTCTCTCTCTCTCTCTCTCTCTCTCTCTCTCTCTCTCTCTCTCTCTCTCTCTCTCTCTCTTGTCAAAAAGCAGGACAGATTCAATGCCGCATCCCTAATATTTAGAATCAACATTTCTCTAGGTGTCATGTCAGCGACTGCGAGGCCGCTCCCGCCGAGTCCTCCCTCGGGCGTGCGTGTGTGTGTCTTATTCTTAGCACAAGTTAAAATTAATTCAAGTAGTTTGTGAGCCTAGAGACTGATAACCACAGTAATTTGTTCCCATAGTTTTACAAAAATTTGAACTGACTTGTATCTACTTTCTTTGTGTGTTGGCGCTGTTGCTTACTTGTCAATAGTGTATTAGCTTTCCTGTTTTCATTGAATACCGATGTATTAAACGTCAAATGTTCAAATGTTTGTAAATCTGTGGGACTTAACTGCTTCGGTTATTAGTCCCTAGACTTACAAACTACTTCAACTAAGTTAAACTAACCTAAGGACAACACACACACCCACGCCTGCAGCGAGGCGCCTTGACCGCTCGGCTATACCACTGCGGCTATTAAACGTCCGTGCGCAGTGCTACCTCTCTGCAGTTGCCTTGAAAATAGCAGGGTTTGCTCTTTCCGAAATACCGGCGGTCAATCCTCTTACCTGGCTGCATACCTGCAAACTTTTCGAACACGAAATGTGTGGCAATTGCTAAAGCGATTATGCAGCTTCTGACATACGAAACTTTATGGCCGACCGGTACCTGTCTGAAGGACACGGCACTGGTTAGTTCGCCACGCGGACACTGGAAATTGTATTTCAGTCCCAAGCAAGGCGTGCGCCGAAGTAATACAAACTAGAGGATCCGTGCGAATACTTCGAACCGTTAGTGGAATGAAAAAAAAAAGTTGGGAAAAATGGAAGTAAATTTGAATGTTCACGGATAGCTTTTTTCAGAATCAATGAATTCAAGTGTTTATAATTGCAAATGAAAGAGATTGATCCGCTGAGTGTTTGTTAGGCCAAAAAGAACTGCGTACCTTAATTAGTACCGAAGATATCGTAAAACAAATCGATAAAAATGTTCAGTGCAACGACAGAAGGATACCGCGTTTGAATAAAAATAAAGGATGGAGAGACTGATACTTGATGACATATCTGCGAATGAATACCTTTCGTTTAAAGAAAAAAAAATTAAGGAAATCGCTCTGATAGAACGGCCTGACCTACTGACTAGTTTACAGCAAGGTCATCCCCATAAGATATATGAACAAGAAAATCGCGTTTGAGTATAGAAAAAGGAAGGCGAGAGTTATGTAAATTGTGAGACTTGATGACAAATCTGTGGATGAATAGCTTTCGTTTAAAACAGCTATGAAGGAAATCGGCCGGGTAGTTTGGTTTGGCCGATTGACTTTAGTTTTCGTAGATTCTGTTAATATATAAAAAGCTGTCGTGCGGGAACCAGAGATACTGGAGCTGTAGTAGACACTGTTTGGCGTATGGAAGTTTGGCTCGATCCGCGAGGCGCACACGGATAACATTGTAGCTAAGCCGACCGCTCTTGAGAACTGGGAAATTTACGTTCGAATCCCGGTTGGGCATAAATTTTCATATGTCATCGAGAATTGTAAAGCTGACACTTAATCACACCTGCGAATACATTTCTTGCACTGTTTGCAGCTGTAGTCGCTGCAGTGTCCGTTCCCTTTAGACACGCAGGCGCGTCTGAAAGATATTGCATTAGTGAAATCATAAAAACACGGACACTGCATATTTTGCTTCCAGACCATTTCGTCGTTTATTTCAGTACACCATCTCATTATTTAATTTCACATGTTTTCCATTCTTTGTAACGTAGTCGTTCAGATATGATAGGTACCATAAGTAGCTCACATATCTTATGTGGCACTAATGATATAATAATTATGTGATGCAAGCTGTGAAGGAAAGCAAGGAACAATTTGGAGAAGGGATTAAATTTAGCAATTTGCCGATGACATTGTAATTATATCAGAGACGGGATAGGACCTTTGGGAGCAGTTGAACGGAATGGACAGTGTCTTTAAAGGAGGTTATAAGATGAAAACTAACAAGAGCAAAACAAGATTAATGGAGTGTAGTCTAAGAAAATCAGGCGATGCTGAGGGAATTAGATTAGGTAACGAAGCAATAAAGGTGGTAGATTAGTTTTATTGCTTGGGCAGTAAAATAACAAACGATGATCGCAGTACAGACGATATACAATGCAGAATGGCAATGGGATGAAAAGCTTTTCTGAAAGAGATAATTTTGTTAACATCGAATATTAATTGTCACGTAGTCTTTTCTGAAGGCATTTGTGTGGAGTGTTGCCTTGTACGGTAGTGAAGCATGGACGATAAATAGTTCAGACAAGAAGAGGAGCCGCGGCGGATTAGCCGTGCGCACTGGGACGCCGTGGGCGGTGCGCGCGCCCGTTCGCCTTCGGGGGTTCGAGTCCCCGCTCGGGCATGGGTGTTTAGGTTCGTTTACCTTAGTTTAAGTAGTTTGTAAGCTACGGACTAATAACCCAGCAGTTGAGTCCGACAGATTTACAAACATTTGAACAAGAAGAGGATAGAAGCTTTTGAAATGTGATTCTATAGACGAATGCTGAAAATTGGGTGTGTTGATCTCGCAACTAATGAGGTGGTATTGAACAGAATTGGAGAGCAGAGGAATTTCTGGTATTCCTTAACTAAAAGAAGGGATAGAATAGTAGGAAACATTCTTAGACATCAAAGAATCGTAAATTTAGCATTGGAGAGAAGTTTGTGGGGTAAAAATCGCAGAGTGAGATCAAGAGACGAATATAGTAAGCATATTCACTTTCCACTTCTTTCACCTCTGACTGCTCATGTGAAAAATACCGAGTAGCACCGTGGTTCGGAACCCACGTTAAACTGTAGATCCCCCTATAACTGGCTGGGTAAGTTAGTTCTAAGGTCGGAGGAAGGCAACGGCATACCACCTCCAAACAGGACCATGCCTAGTAAAGCACTGTGGTGTTCAAACCAATCTTCGGATTGTTAACTGCTTTACCTTTACCTTATTCAAGTGGATGTGGGTTGTCGTTTTTATGTGGATAGGAAGAGGCTTGCTCAAGATATAGTAGGTTGTAGAGCTGCATCAAACCAGTCTCCAGACTGAAGACCAAAACAACAATATAAAAATTTTACTTTTGATTTCGTCAGTAAACATGATTATTTACAGGAAGTTTCATGATTATTTACAGTCACAAAATGTTGCTGCTTATGGGACGTAATAAGAGTAATGTTTAACGATATTGTAGAAGATACTGAAGCTAAAGCAAACAGAATTTTCCCAAAATTCCACTTTTAAGTAACAGTTTTTCTTTTTCAGTTGTTCCAGATAGGTCTTTCGGTTAATTACAAAAAGCTAACAACTCATGTTCTTTGGCGGATTTTCCACTACGATGCTAAAAGCTCTCTGAAACATATATTGTGAATTTTTACGAAGAATGCTACCCATTAGAACATGCGAGATTGCATCCATAGGAGGTAATAAGATAATGATATTTTATAGTTCTGATAACAAGAGAGTTGCTTTCTTTCGCCTGTTACGCGCTACTGGTTTTTATCCTTCACTCGTTCTTTCTAACAGCTTTTCACCTATGGCACACATTTATAAGACCGGTTTCCAAGTTTTTCCGCAAAGTCTCTCGTTCATTATCTTAATTTCGTGCTGATGAGTCATCTGTAAAGGATATCATTTACACATTAACGTAAGATAAATTATTTTGATTCAGTTTCCCTATTTTGTGATCTAGGCTCACTGCAGACCCTTCTAACATACGTGATATTTTTTTCCGCTCTACCCTTTCTGCTGCATCAAAACCACAACCTTCATTAATGTGCATCAATACCTGATACTTATTCAAAATATTAGATCTCTTCTGTAATTTTTGCATTGTTTTTTATTTCAATTTATTTTTATCACTAACATACATTGACAGAATTTTCTTGCGTTTACTCAGCATTCTCCACTTCACAGCATGTCTCGTGGATATTCTCGGGCTCTTTTCTCATTGAACAATGTCCATTTTGTATGACTAGAGGCTAATTTGAACTATGCTTCTCCCTAAATTGGCTAATTTGAACTATGCTTCTCCCTAAATTGGCTAATTTGAACTATGCTTCTCCCTAAATTGTTGTCCAGAAAGATGTGAAAAATACAAAAAGGACGAATACTAACTGAACCCGCGTGGTCTAAGGCATCATACTACGGACTGGACAGCCGTTCTTGCCGGAGATTCGAGTCCTTCCTCGGGCATGTGTGTGGAAATTGTCCTTAGAGTAAGTTAGTTTAAGTAGTTTGTCAGTCTAGGAATTGCTGAACATAGCAGTTTGGTCCAATAACTTCATAAATATTTGAACTAAGTGCACCAGTTTACCATCCGCAAATTTCGTTCAAGGAAGGGTAAGCTGAAGTCAGAGATTAATAAATCTGATTACTGGTGTGAATGTTTCTACAATATGGCATCATTTCTCGCTTGATGTGTTCGAACGTACTAGAAAATATATGAAACTTATCAGCACATTAAGGTATCAGTTCGTTTCCTTTTAAAATTGCATTTCATCAACATCTACGTAAATACTCCGCTAATCACATTTAAGAACATGGCGGAGGGTTCATCACACCGCTTTTATGATATTTCTCTACCGTTCCATTCTCTAATAGCACGCGTGAAAAAAGAACACCTGAATCTTTCCGTTTTCGATCCGATTTCTTTAATTTTATTATGATACTAATGTCTCTCTATATAGGTGGGTGTTAACATTCGGATGAGAAAGTTGGTGACAGAAATGCTGCAAATAATGCTCTTATTTTACTGGTTTCCACGACAAATTGTGCATCATCTCTGTGACACTCTCTACCTCATATACCGAAAATGTAAAACGAGCTGCCCTTCTCTGAATTTCCTCTATATCATCAGCAGTTCCACTTGGAGGGGATCCCATTATGGGCAGCAATACTCCAAAATGGGACGCACAAGTGTAGTTTAGGCAGTTTCTTTAGTACAATAAGTGTTCTGCCAATGAAATTAAGCCTTTTGTTCGCCTTCCCTACAATATTTTCTGTATTCTTTCCAAATTAAGTTGTTCGTAAGTGTAATTCCTAGGTATATAATTGAATTGATTGACTGATTGATAGTGTAAATGAAGTGTAAAGGCTTCCTTTTAGTGCTCATACGGATGACTTCACACTTACCATAATTAAGAGTAAATTGCCAATTTTTGCTCCATGCAGACGTCTAATGCTGAAGTGCTAAAACGTTTGATCCATGTTTCCTGTTGGTCAGAATTCTACGAACGTGGAACCAATTTTCCTCAAAATTTTCTCACATTTAATATTTGCAAAAAAGTACCATCGTGCCTCTTCCTACATTATTACATCGTTATAGATTTCATTCGCCTTTAATCACCCGTCATCCACTACATAGATGTGCTGATGTTTTGATCTGTGGTTACAATTTTTAGTGTAATTCATGATGATCATTTTCAAGAGAAGTGCAGCTGTGTTTTACATTAGCTGTCCATTATTAAAATGTACAAAATAAGACGTCTCTATAGCTTTACTGACGTAGGAATCATTTTCTGTGCCCTTAAGCCTCCCAAAACGACTTATATTATGATGAAGAACTATTTCAGTTTATTAATTTGAACTAATACGAGCACTAAAATGTTGGCCGACGTCGGTGACAATTTACTAATGCAACTCAACTGTTACAAAATTTCAGCGTTACTGTCACTATGCACGTGGCAGGAATTATTCAGTTTCAGTGGATTATGTTAGGTTGTAGATTTGTCTCTTGTTTCCTGCAATCCGCAGTAATCCACTTACTGGATGGGACACCTGTTAAACGGTGTCCGTCAATAAGGCTCAGGTGTCGTGTCTGTCGTAGGGATTTTACGTCATCGGTATATAAGTTAAATTTTTATCCCAAAATCCATTGGAAACCACTAAAATATCCAGGATGGGACCGTGTTCGATAATATTTTTATGTTGATATGCAGAACATATTACGATAGTTGAGCTCCATTTCTCGATAGAATACTGCATCAGAAACTAACTGCGCACAATCTACTATCTATTTTACTCCGTGAACCCACAGAACATTGGTTACTATTATGTCTTGAATCTAACATAGTCTTTATCTATGTTTGAAATAACAGTATGACGAGAAAGTAAAGGAACCACTACAGCTTCTGAGTGTCCAGTTTTCAAAATATTAATAACTGGCATTTGCCTTTTTACGGTTTCGATCAGTTTCTTAGTCTACCAGACGTGTCTCTTTTTATTTATTTATTTTTGAGATAGTCTCTCACTATGTAATCTTTAAAAATTCGAACTACCATTTACAGCTGTTGTTTTGGTTCACATCCATTAGGTTACAGCGACTTCTCTTTTCTTATTAACACATTTTAAGTCTACCTAACCAACCATGTTCCTTCGCAGTTGTAAAAACAGTGTATGGATCCGTAAGGTTAGTTTGATTGTATTGACCATACTGCTTCATTATAACATCGTTGGAGGACCCGTTGTTTCATAAAACTTGGTACTATTCCGTTTTAGAGTTGGTAAATAGGAATACTTTGACAGCTATACAGGGTGAGGCACGTAAACTGTTTTTCGGAATATTTGGAAAAATACAAATCGGGTAAAAAGAAAGTTGCAAAAACAGCTCTTCACCACAAAGAGGTACACACATTAACATAAAGCTCAACCTCGCGGCACCACATCCGGGGGCGGGAGTGGGGAGGGTGACTTTAAAATCTTTTCTATTAGCCCGATTTAAATTTTCCGTTAAAAATATGTAATTTATGTATGAAACATTTTTTTCTTTTCAGGATAAGTGCTGCTGTAGTCGGCAAAAATAAATGTGATTTGAAAATTATTGAAAAACGGTAAGATCTAGAACAAATAGATATCGGATTCTCTCCCTAGGTTTAACACATTCAGTTTCAGCGAACAGATGGTCAATACTGCGAAAAGTCGTTGCAGAAGGAGCATTCCTATCAGATAACAGATTAGCATACAGTCATGAGCTCCTTCAACATTTCTATGAGTAAATAAATGATATTTACTCTCTGTAAACCGTTAACTTCATGGAACAATTGCGTAGAGAGATGTATACTCCAAACCACTGAAGTTCAATGACCAGTCTAAACATGGACTGAAACCATGATCAAAGTATGTGCTTTATCCGATTGCGGATTGTCGGAGGTGTCACATGATAGCATTATCAAAAATATCAAAAACTGTATTTTATTGTCCTAATCTGATACGTATTTGTTTGAGGTATTTTGCCGATTACAGCGCCATATATCATGAACCATAAAATGTTTCACTCAAAACTTGACTGTTTTTCACGGAGAATCCAAATCTGCAATAAAAAAATAGAGGTTTCTATTTAAGATTTCAAAGTGCCCCTCCTTTCCGCTATTGGTGTGGTGCCGGGCTGTCGAGATTTTTGTTAATGGATGTCCCTCTTCAACTTCTACTACCACTTTTTTAATACAATTTTTTTCAAATATTTCAAAAAAGAGTTTTAAGTGCCTCAACCTGAATATTTACATAAATTCCATTTTTGTAAATATCACGGTTTCCAGATTTAAATGATTTTGTTTGACGTTTTAGGATCCACTTAAAAAGTTGTATTTTTGTATCATTCACGGCTACAGCTAGATTTTTATACTCTCGAATATTTTTGCATCATAGTACTGCAAATTTTGTTTTCAAATTTATACGGTGTACTACAGATAGGCCGATACAATCCAGGGTGATTTACACAGCAGGACGATTCCCTGTTTAATGTTACCAGTCGCTATATCACTACACTACTCTTTCGAACAGATACCTAATGCCACTGAAAATTAAAAATACAACGTTGTTAGTTCTCTGTTATCGCAAAGCCCTTTTGTATAATAGAAAATGATCTTCCATTGATTAAATTAACTCCACCTTCTTTGTGAACGACTGTCGGCTTCCGAATTCCGCTTTGCCACCATTTTAGTTTCTGACAGAAAGTGGTCTGTCACTTCTCATATAAAAAATAAATCAGCAACCAATATAAAATATTTGTATTGGTCTAAATACTGTATCAAAATTTGCTATCGTGTTTGTTCATGGTCAGCATTCAACAAATGCGTGAACCATCTTAGATAGAGCCTTCTTTTAGTTACGTCATTACATAAAGTTTGCCACATATGCCTTCATGTATATTTTAGGCATCAGCTATTCGTATAGATCTAACCATCGACCGTCGAATATTACTAAATAGAACACAATTAACTCACGGAAAGGACAGCTACGATTGAATTTAGGTGTCCATTCCTTACTTATGAATTGACAGAGGTTCTACAAACGTTCAGCAAACGTGGAAATATTTTTATTGCTCCTAAACCGTGGAAACAAATATTTCTGAAGATACGGTTTTCCTTTACTCGAAACACCTGCAAGAGAAATGTAACCAAGTTCGAATTTTTGCACGAATTTCTTACATTTTAAAAAAATCGGTCAACAGTTGACTGGACTGATGAATTTCTAGCAGACAGAACACAGAATGTCTTTCTCAACATAGAGAAGTCTTTCGACGCGAAAGTAATTTCTCGTGTATATTAGGGGCATGTTACCACACCGTTGTTTTTAACAATATATGTGCATGACCTTGCAGATAACACTATAGTTCAATGAATCCTTTTGCGAATAATGCTGTAATGTACAAAGAAGAGCAACGCTGGAAAACTGCAGAGAAATACAAAAGGATGTGCAGCGTATAGTTGCCTGGTGCTGAGAGTGGCAGTTGACTCTCAGTATAAACAAATGTAACGTTCTGCGAATAGCGAGAAAGAAGGAGCCTTTGTTATGTGATTACGAAGTTGCAGAAAAGTCACTGGAAACAGTGCACTAACGAGTGATTTGACGTGGAATGGTGGTATTAAATTAATCGTGGGTAAGGCAGACACAGAAGTAAGATTCCCTGAAGAATTCTTAGCATGTGTAGTTCATCAACAATTGAAGTTGCATACAAAACACTCGTTCCTCCAATTTTTCTATAATGCCCATAATTGTGGAATCTGTACTAGACACAGTTGATAGGGGAGATATAGAAGATCGAAAGGACAGCAGCACTCTTATTTATAGGGTCATTTAGCGAGCGCGAAAGCTCAGGGAGGAGATTGGGAAAGTCCAGTTACAGTCACTCCCATCCTGCACCACAATGATTCCATTTGAAATCCAACGAAAAATAAGACAATTGACATCATATTTTTTTTTAAAAGTATTAATTTCTACATGTGCCAATTAATGTAAAATAAAACAAATCATACAATACCTTAAATGATGACTACTTTTCGAGTTAAAATTTAGTGAAGTTAGCGTTATTTTCCGAACGCGACACCTTGTGTGCTATGTAACTCGAGAACCTCATACCGGATTTCAGTGAACTACGGTTATTTTTTCAAGGTGAATATTCAAAGTTGATATACGTGTACGACAATAACATGACAACAATTAATTTATTGTTGTAGAATCCTTTACTCATTTATTAAAATAAAAACATTATTCATAAAGATTAAACTTACACAATCTTCAACTTCTTTCTATTACAAGTTGATTTCCGTTTTAAATATTATGAGATTTCGACGTGGAAAAAATTAAGTAAGTAACAAAAATATGCAAGTAATAACTATGCGCTATACTTACAAGTTACAATGCGGCGGGTCTGTCGTCGGCAGGAACCGTAATGTGTGATTGGCTGCATACAACACGGCGTAGCGCAGCCGGGAAATTTGTTGCGGTTTCTAGATACATTTTAATTTTTCCTGCACCTCCCTATTCAAGACACCATAAAACTGTTTACTTATACTGTTTTTATATAAAATGCTGGACAACATTTTATTCCATTTAAAAATGCATTTTATAGACAAAACATGACAAATAATGAAAAGTAAGGGAGACCGGACCACGTTTTCCACCATTTTACATTTTTATTTTTGTACTTCTTATTTTTATCGATTTTGCGGTAAACAACGGATCATTATATTTCCTACACCTTTATTTACAGTCTTGTACAGATATTCTTGAAGATAGTAGATATCATTCTTGGTAGCAAATGGTTTTGTCTGACCATGTTGCGTTGGAAAATTTGCCCCATATGCGGGGCAAGATTTCCAGCTTACTTAAAATGTACAGGGGCATATATTCCAATTATACTTTCAATGTTAAAACAGAGATAATTATCTTGATTTCACTGAATACGTATTTTTATCATGAATTTATAGTCTATTACAAAAGAGGATAGTAAAAATAGCCACATTAAATAAAAACAAATGCTATTTAATGGGTTTACAAAATATGTGGCTTAAATATTTTACAAATACACACAATTTTAACAATACACTGATTGTCTGAATCACAATGTAAGCAAACAAAAAATGCAACATTCCCTTTCGTACAGTCTCCATGCGCCCATTTCTTGCATTTCGTGCACTGTACCAACTTTTCATTTGCTTGAGACTTGGCGTAAGACTCAAAGCAGTAAGGAATATTGCCCCGTATGCACTCGGAAAACGTGCCCCGTCGCCATATTCGGAACTATAACACTACGTCCATGAGTAACAGTGTAAGCTATTTACAAAACAAATGCACAGTTACGTGACGAAGGAAACCCACTTTTAGTGTGTGCAATGTCAAGATAATAAATTTTACGCTAGAATGTTTATTTTAAGTTTCAAGAAAAACGTGAAAGTTTACTCACATTTGCAAAAATGACGAAAACCGCCCTGCCGACGTAGTGACTGCTGGTACGACACTTAAACTTTCGTAAATGAAGCGTGCTTTGTTGCTACTTCCTACAGTATCGCCGGTGGTAACATCTAGCGGTTTGTTTCGAAAATAAACGGATTTGGAAAACTTGCCCCTATGGAAAATGTGCCCCGGTCTCCCCTACTTAAAATTTAAATCCTAAAAATACAGATTTAATACCACATCAATCTATACAACAGTGCCTCCATTTAGTAATTTATTTGGTAATTTTATTATGAATTGTTTTTGAGATATGGCGGTCATAATCTAGTGATAACATGAATTTACGTTACATTCTTTCCTAAAAAACAACCGGAAGCGTTTGTGTATGACAGCTGTGAGTTTGTGAAAGATACTAACTTAAATAACTTGGATATATGCGATCCGCCAATTGTAATTTTTTACTTTTGCCCTCAAAATCGAATTCAGCGACCACAAAAACCTTTGTATACAAATTTCCAATCTTATCGGAATATTTTTCGACTTTTGGTCACCTTTTCGACCGTTTCAGACCTCTGTGTGTCGTGAACGGGATCCGTAAGGTCTGACTGGTTGCATACAACACGGCGTAGCATAGCAACCGTAATACGGTGCAGCAAAGCCGGGAAATTTGGCGCGCTTTCTAGATACATTTCATTTTTTCTACAGCTCCCTATTCAAGGCACCAAAAAACTGTTTACTTATATTGTTTTTATAAAAATTGCTGAACAATATGGCATATACTTTATTCCATTTAAAAATGCAATTTTACAGACAAAAGATGAAAAATGATGAAAAGTACTTGAAATGTAAATCATAAGGATACCGTATAAACACCACATCAACTATACAATAGTGCCTTCATTTACTAATTTATTTGGTAATTTTACTATGAATTTTTTTCGAGATATGAGTGCCATAATCTCGTGATTTCATGAAATTACGTTACTTTCGCTTCTAAAAAACAACCGAAAGCTTTTGTGTATCACAGCTGCTAGTTTGTGAAAAATATTAACTTAACGTCTACTTTCTATGACACAAAATGATGCCTCGCAAAAAATGCAGGTTTTCCTGCTGTCCGAGTAGGAATGGAATGTCCCGTTTCGTCTCTTAAAGTTCCGAGAGCATACGTTTCTAGAAAAGTCAAGAAATATATCGCTTCCTCCTATGTATATTTCGGGGAAAGACCACGAGGAAAAAATTAGTGAGGTTATAGCCCACACTGAGGCTTACCGCCAGTCTTTTTCTCTCGACTGGAACGGGAAAAGGAGGAATAGGCAGTGTGTTGCGAACCCTCCCTGTTTTATATTCAGATTGTATCCTACTGGAACGTGATCTGCAGATTAGTTTCTTTTATGCTATAGGACGACGATGAAGCAGGACACAACAAAGAACATTCACGATAGACGGAAACACTGATTTATCACTAGTTATACAGTTGTTAACTCAATTGTGTATAGAATTAATCACAGCTGATGTATTTGGTTTAATATTCTTAGTGACATCTGAATCTCCGACGTGGAGAAGCCTCGCATTCCACGACCATTCTCACGCATCGATGTAATATTCAACTAACATTTTCACGTTGCTCACCGTATATTAGTGTAACTTCAAACATTGTTCTATTTTTGAATTAGACTCCGTCAAGAACTGTGTTGACAGTCTTAAAATATTCCAAATGGACTGGATTCTACTACCCCTCGGTCCGTAAGCTCAGTATTCCTGCCCATCATAATATTTACTGTAGCAATAATTATCGAATGTGGTCCTTTCCGATAGTAATACAGCAGTAGGATTGTCGGATTCTCTCCCTATGTTTAACACTTTCAGATTCAGGGAACAGTTGGACAATACTGCGAAAAGTCGATGGAGACGGAGAATTCCTAGCAGGGAACAGATTAACTTACAGTAACGAGCTTCTTCTACATTTCCGTGCGCCTCAAAATACGAGGAAATAATATCTACTCCCTCTGCAACCGTTAACATCGTGGAACAGATGCGTAGAGATGTGTACAGTACGAACCATTGAAATACAATGACCAGTCTAAACATGGACTGAGAGCGTGATCAAAGTATGTGCTTTATTCGATTGTCGATTGTCTGAGGTGTGACATGATAACATTATCAGAAATATCAAACACTGCATTTTTATTGTCCTAATCAAATATGTATTTGTTTGAGATATTTTGCCGATTACAAAGCCATATATCATGAACCATAAAATGTTTCACTCAAAACATGAATATTTTTCACGGAGAATCCAAATCTGCAATAAAAAATAGAGGTTTCTATTTAATATTTCAAAGAGCCCCTCCTTTCCGATATTGGTGTGGTGTCGGGGGTCGAGATTTTTGTTAATGGATGCCCCTATTCAAGGTGAACAACTTTTACTACCACTTTTTTAATACAATTTTATTTCAAATCTTCGGAAAAATAGTTTTAAGTGCCTCAACCTGAATATTTACATCTATTCCATATATGTAAATATTAAGTATTACATGTTTAAATGATTATTTTGTTTACGTTTAAGGATTCACTAAAAAAAGTTGTATTTTTGTATCATTCACCGTTACAGCTAGATTTTTACCATCTCGAATATTTTTGCATCATAGTACTACCTATTTTGTTTTTAAATTTATTCGGTGTACTACAGATAGGCTGATACAATTCAGGGCGATCACCATTTTCCCGTTAACAGAGAACACCGCTTCCCTGTTTCACTTTAAAGCTTAGCAGTCGTTATACCATATACTATACCTAATGCCACTGAAAATTAAAAATACGTTGTTAGTTCGCTGTTATCGTAAAGCCCTTTTGCATCACAGAAAATGATCTTTCAAAGATTAAAACAACTTCACCTTCTTTGTGAAGGACTATCGTTTTGACACCTGTTTAGTTTCTGTCTGTAAGTGGTCTCGCACTTATATTAAAAAACATTTGGAACCAAAATAAAGTATTTGTATTGCTCCAAATAAACTGCGAAATTTGCTGTCGTGTTTGTTTACTGTCAGCATTCAATAAATGCGTGAACCATTCTTGGATAGAGCCTTCTCTAGAGCCTTCTCTTAGTTACGCCTTTACAGAAAGTTTGCCACAAATGTCTTGACATATATTTTATACACCACGTATCTGCATCAAACCGTTGAATATTATTAAGTATAAAACGATCGTCTTCACGGAAACAATAGCTACGATTGAATTTAACTGCCCATTACTTACTTATGAAGTGACAGATTTTCTACAAACGTTCAGCAAACGTGGGAATATTGTTATTGATAGCAAATCCTGAAAATTTTTTATGACGATTCGTTTTTCTTGTTTAGCAGTTTCCTTCACTTGAATTACCTGCAAGAGAAATGTAACCAAGTTGGAATTTTTTCACCAATTACTTACATCGGTTAACGCTTGACCGGACTGAAGTATGTCTAGTAAACAGAACACAGAATGCCATTATAGTCTTTCGACGCGAAAGTAAATTCTGGCATATAACAGGGGAATGCTTCCCCACCCTTACTTTTCACAATATATATGCATGACCTTGCAGATAATATGATAGTTCAAAGAACTTTCTCCTGAATGACGCTGTAGTGTATAAAGAAGTCGCAACTATGGAAAATAGCAGCGAAATACAGAAACATCTGTAGCGTATCGTTGCCTGGTGCTGGGAGTGGCAGTTGAGTCTCAATAACAACAAATGTAACACTCTAAGAATAGAAAGTAGGAGCCTTTGTTGTGAGATTATACCGTTGCAGAATTATCGCTGGAAACAGTTACTAGGCATACAGAGTGATCTGATGTGGAACGGTCGTATAAAATTAATCGTGGGTAAGGCCGGTATTACACTATCAAATTATTGGACAAAGAATTGGACGAAAAAATTGGATGAAATATTGGTCATATTTTTTGACAAAGAAATTGGATGAAACGCAAAAGGGGGTATTACACTATCATCCAATATTTTGTCAAATTTGCTACAAAATGGTGTAATGCTCAGCTATTGTTTATACTAAAGTTGCGTTGTGTCTGCATTTAGAAGAGAAGGAGGGAAAAAAGAAAAGGAAACGCACTTGGATGAAACCGTGGGTGTCAGAGCGAGATAAATAAAATTTGTTACGGGACCGGGAGGATTTTCATTTTTTATGCCGTCGGCAGATCAGCCAGGCCGTTCACTGCTAATTGTTTTGTCGCTCTTCATCCTTCACAGTTTGCAATAGAATAACAAAAAGGCTGACTCAAACAGTGTATCCGAATAAGATTGTTAAGTTGATAAAGCAAGTTTCATTAAATAACTTTTTATATGGAAAATGTGAGCACTTACAAAGAGGATGATCTAAATTGTTTATTACGTTATTAACAATGTAAGGGGGGGGGACATTGCTGATGAAGTAAATAGGCTCTATTTATTTCCTTACAAAAATTGGCTGACGCATTTATATGTACAAATTCACTTGCAAACAGATGTCGATGTTTTGAAAGTTGTTTCATTTCCCAGAACTTAGCACACCACGTTACCAAAATCATACATTCTACAATCTGCTTCGGCCGTATTAAGATTTAGGGGTATTGCTTCTTCAATTCCGATAGTATATAATGACTTTTTTACATCACGGATTGTAACTCAACCTCACTTTTGCCGCAGGGTATTGGACTACGTGAATTGACGTGACGGACACTGTGAATTGGCCTTGTCACCTGTTATACAACGCCCCATCTGATTTTTTTAAATTTTGTTGTTGCTAGAAAACACTACACAAACATTCCACTACTAGCCATGTTTACGAATACGAACGTTATGTCCAAGTAATGTCAGATATGTATCCTCCAAATAAAACAGCTGTAGTGGCAAGGAAGCTGTATACTACTAGCGCTCCAAGCGGTCACATTTCTCACTGCAGGAAACAGAAGACGAACGATTTTCTTTGATCAAATCTAGGCCGAGGCCCTAGATTGGATGAAAAATTGAACGATGTTCCCGCACACTACGTTCAATATTTCGTTCTCCAATTTTATGTCCAATAATTTGACAGTGTAATACCGGCCTAAGGCAGATACAAAACTGATATTCACTGAAGAATTCTCAGCATGTGTAGTTCATCAACAAATGTAGTAGCTTACCAAACACTCGTTCTTCCGATACTGCAATACTGCTCGTCAGTGCGGGATGTGTACTAGACAACGATTGATAGAGGAGATATAGAAGGTTGAAAGGAGGGCTGCACACTTCTTGACAGGGTCATTTAGCGAGCGCGAAAGCTCAAGGAGGAGATTGGGAAAGTCCAGTGAAAAGCGTTGCCGTGGAGGCATCGTGCATCACGTTTGGGCTATTCCATTTGAAATCGGCCTGAAAATGAGTAAATCGACTTCATATTTTTTTAAATACTTATTAATTGAATTTCTTTTTATTACACGTTGATTTCCGTTTTGAGTATTCTGGAGACCCTTATCTTCACGTGGAAGAAATTATTACTTAATAAATATGCAAGTTCGCACATGCACTTACAAGTTACATTCCGGCGGCCTGTGGCACAGTAGCCTGAAGTTCCGAAAAGATGGCCAAAATTCGAAAAATTAAAATCATAATCATGTGTTTAGTCTAATACAATCATGTTTAGAGGACATAGGGCAGCAATGTTTATTAAGTAACAAGGCCGGTGAGCTATCTTTGATACCGACGAAATTAGTTCGAAGTTACGGTTGGCGGAGCAACACACGCTACGCAGAACAGCTTCGGATTACAGGCCGTGCCTAAAGTGATAATAACTTTTGTTGTAAGTGATCATTTTCAATTGTGTTTGATGGAGCACGTTCATGAAGGTACATAGAACATGTTTATAAGTTACGTGCTCATAAATTTATGCTCTGAATTTGGTAAAAGTCACTTCTAAACGTAACCTCATAATGTCCTCCATTCAGACGTAGATATATCTTAAATGATCGAAAAAGTAATGTTCGCCGGAGATCCTGCAATGTATGATAGTGTAATATGTAGCGTGGGATATCTTCCGTCAACATGTACAAGAATTGTCTCCGACTTTTTGCGATTCTCGTTGTATTGCCATGTTTACTGAGACCGCGAGCGGCGAGCCAGCTAGCACGGAGGGCAAAGGGTCCGCTACGGGTATTCTATATCCAGTATGCAGTTTGAGAGTTAATACAAGACAGTGGTCGAACATCACTCGCCGCTTATGTTACTTTCACGGTGTTCTTTAAATAATGGAGTTGGCAAAATAAAACAATACTGGATCATGTGTACATTTCGACAAATTACATGTGTTTAAATAATTGAAATCTGCTTCTGTTTGGTATTAAATGGCATTAATTTACGTACCAGGGTCGAGTGGAAATCAATTAGTATTTACTCGAAAGGAAATATACGTCATGATAAAAAAAATGACTAGGAATCGGATTTGAACAAGCAGCTTAAGGTTTTGAAAAGGCAAGTTGTATTTCAGAATACATCGGGATACATTTCATGACCTGAAAGAAGCTGTTGTGCATTTTTAGGTCAAGATAGAAAGCATCGTCTAGAAAAATCGAACGATTCTTTCAGCAAAATGTGAAATAGCGTAATTTTTCAACAACTTCTACGGTTAGTAAATCTATTTGTAATATTGATGTTTTTAAAAGTTTCTATTACTATTACAATTTGCGTTTTTTAAATATTTTAATTACAATTTACGTGTAATAAATGAATTTCATATTTTTCATAGAATGCTTCTACTACTGAATCTTCCACGGCACCTACGATTAGTCGACCTTACACAGGTGCTAGTTATCGAAAGAAAAGAAGGAGAACTGAACAACTGCTTGTTAAATACTGCACAGAGGAGTTGGCATCGCTATTGTAATGGAAATCAGGCTGTTGTTGCTTTGTCTGACAATTATGAATCAGCCTCACACAACGATACAGGTGAATTTTGTAACGATATTTTTTGCACAGTTTCAAAATGAACACTGTTGTCTTGTTATTGTATAAACCTTTTTCAGTGGAATTAATCCTATACTTGTAATCAGCGATCCCAAATATCCCAACTTTAAAAAATTTACATTAAACTGTAATACGTTCTTATTAAATAACTTGGGTATATGCGATCCGCCATTTGTAATTTTTTACTTTTGCCCTCAAAATCGAATTCAGCGACCACAAAAACCTTTGCATACAAATTTCCAATCTTATCGGAATATTTTTCGACTTTTGGTCAGCTTTTCGACCGTTTCAGACCACTGTGTGTCGTGAACGGGATCCGTAAGGTCTGACTGGTTGCATACAACACGGCGTAGCATAGCAAGCGTAATACGGTGTAGCGAAGCCGGGAAATTTGGCGCGGTTTCTAGATACATTTCATTTTTTCTACAGCTTCCTATTCAAGACACCAAAAAACGGTTTACTTATATTGTTTTTATATAAAATGCTGAACAATATGGCATATACTTTATTCCATTTAAAAATGCATTTTACAGACAAAAGATGAAAAATGATGAAAAGTACTTGAAATGTAAATCATAAGGATACCGTATAAACACCACATCAACTATACAATAGTGCCTTCATTTACTAATTTATTTGGTAATTTTACTATGAATTGTTTTCGAGATATGAGTGCCATAATCTCATGATTTCATGAAATTACGCTACTTTCGCTTCTAAAAAACAACCGAAAGCTTTTGTGTATCACAGCTGCTAGTTTGTGAAAAATATTAACGTCTACTTTCTATGACACAAAATGATGCCTCGCAAAAAATGCAGGTTTTCCTGCTGTCCGAATAGGAATGGAATGGCTCGTTTCGTCTCTTAAAGTTCTAGAGCATACGTTTCTAGGGAAGTCATGAAATATATCGCTTCCTCCTATATTTCGCGGAAAGACCATGTGAATAAAATTAGAGAGATTGGTGCCCATATTGAGACTTAACGGCAGTCATTTTCTCTTGGTTGGAACAGAAGAAACGACGAAGCGACACTGTGTTGCGCCCATCTCTGTTTTATATTCAGATTGTACGCTACTGTAATTTCGTCCGCTAATTAGTTTCATTTATCCCCGGGTAAAGGACGACGATGAAGCAGGACAAAACAAAGAACATTCACGATGGACGAAAAAACTGGTTTATCATTAGTTATACATTTGTTAAATCAATGGTGTATACGATTTATCACAGCTGATATATTTAGTTTAATATTCTTCCTGACATCCGATATAATATTCAATATGTTCAATATTTTTAAAGCTATGGGACGAAAATGCTAGACTTAAAAACTACTTAATGTAACTTATGCTAAGGACAAAACATTCTCTCTCTCTCTCTCTCTCTCTCTCTCTCTCTCTCTCTCTTAGCATGACTTAATGTAAGTAGTTTTTAAGTCTAGGGAATGAGTATCACTGAAGTTTACTCCCATAACTTTGGAAGGAAGGTAGCTAAGAGTTTAACGTCCCATTCTCAGTGTGATAATTAGAGACGGAGTATACGCTCGGGTGTTTGGATAAGTTTGGCGCAGGAAATCAGCCGTGTCCTTTTAATGAAACCATCCATTTACCTAGAGTAATTTAGGGAAATCACGGGACACCTAAATCAGGATGGTCGAAGGAGGATTTGAACCACCGTCCTTTCGAATGCGAGTCCAGTGTTTTACCATTGCGCCACCTCACTCGGTGGTCCCGTAGCTTTACAAAAATTTCAACCTATTGTATATTATATCGGATATCAGGGAGAATATTATACTAAATATATCAGCATTAATTAATCCTATACACAATTGATTTAACAAGTGTATAACTAATGATAAATCAGTGTTTTTCTGCACTGCGAATATTCTTTGTTGTGTCCTGCTTCATCGTCGTCTTTTAGCCGGACATAAATGAAACTAATTAGCCAATGAAGTTCCAGTAGGATACAATCTGAATATAAAACAGGGAGGGGAGCAACACACTGCCGCTTTCTCCTTTTCCCGTTCCAAATCTAATGTTCAAATGTTTATGAAGCTTATGGGACGTAACTGTGGTGTCGTCAGTCCCTAAACTTACCAAGTACGTATGAACTACCTTATACTAAAGACAGCACAAACATCCATCCCCGAGGGGGGATTCCAACCCCATACGGGGAAAGGACTCGCGCATGGTAACATAGCGCCTCAATGCTCTCCGCCGCGGCTTTCCCGTTCCAGTCGAGGGAAAGAGACTGGTGGTAAACCTCTGTGTGGGCTATAACCTCTCTAATGCTAACCTTACGGTCTTTCCGCGAAATATACATAGCAGGAAACGAAATATTTCATGACTTCCCTAGAAATATGTACTCTCGGAACTTTGACAATATACCAAACGGGTCATGTCATTCCTACTCGGACAGCAGGAAAACTTGAATTTTTTTGTAAGGCTTCATTTTGTGACATAGAAAGTATATGTTAATATCTTTCACATACATGCAAGTGTGATACACACACGATTCCAGCTGTTTTTTTTAGGATCGAAAGTAGCGTAATTTCATGAAATCACGAGATTGTGGCGCTCATAGCTCGAAAACAAATCATAGTAAAATTATCAAATAAATTTCTAAATGAAGGCACTATTGTATAGATTGATGTGGTATTCATACGGTATTTTTAGGATTTAAATTTCAAGTCCTTTTCATCATTTGTCATTTTTGTCTATAAATTGCATTTATAAATGGAATAAAATACATGCCATATTGTTCAGCATTTTATATAAAAAGAGTAAAAGTAAACAGTTTCATGGCATCTTGAATAGGGAGCTGTAGAAAAATTAAAATGTATCTAGAAAGCGCTCCAAATTTGCCTGCTGCGCTACGTCGTGTTGTTTGCAACGAGTCAGACCTTACGGTTCCTGTTGACGGCTGCCCACCGCAGTGTAACTTAAAAATCAGCGCGAGCTTGCATATTTATACGTAATTACATTTTCCACGTTGAAGATAAGGGACTCCGTAATACTCAAAACGAAAACCAACGAGTGAAGCTTGTGTAAGTTTAATCCTTATGAAAAATCATTTGTTTTTATAAATGATAAAAGGGTTTTACAACAATTATTTAAATGTTGTCATGTTATTGTTGCACACCTACATCAACAGTGGGTATTCAGCTTCATAAATAACCGTAGTTCACTGAAATCCGGTTTGCGGTTCTCGAGTTACACAGCACACAAAGTGTCACGTTCGGAAGATACTGCTAATATCACTGGATTTTAACTCCAAAGGTAGTCGTCATTTAAGGGATCAATTCATTTCACTTGTTTTCTTTTACATTAATTGGCACATGTAGAAATTATTAATTATTTTTAAAAAAAATATGAGGTTAATTTTCGCATTTTCCGTCCGATTCAAATGGAATAGCCCATACGTGATGCAGGATGCCTCCATGGTAACGTCTATCACTGGCCTTCGCCAATCTCAGTCTTGTCCCTGAGCTTTCTCGCTCGCTAAATGACTCTGAAAAGAAGTGCGCTGCGATCCTATCGAACTTCTTTATGTACTCTATCAATCGTGTATAGTATAGATCCCACAATGACGAAGCCACGACGGAATAACAAAGAGCACCAAGGCGCTTTGCTGCGATGCGCGCGGCTGTTTCCCGTCTGGCATGGGTGTATTTGTCGTTCTTAGTTTATGTTAATTTAAACAGATTGTATGCCTAGGGACTGAAAACCTAAGTTCCACTTGAATAGAAACGTTTCAACAATGGCGAGCAGTATTGAAATCCCTGGAGCAACGAGTGTTTTGTATGCTACTTAATTTGGTGATGAACTACACATGCTGAGAACTCTTCAGTGAATATCTGTTTTGTATCTGCCTTAATTTTATACTAGCGTTCCACGTCACGTCACTCTGTATGCCTAGTAACTGTTACCAGTGATTTTTTGCAACTGCTTGATCACATAATAAATGCTCCTTCTTTCTCTATATTCGCAGAACGTTACATTTGTTTATATTGAGAGTCAACTGCCACTCCCAGCACCAGTCAACAATCCTTCTGTATTTCGCTGTAATTTTCCAGCGTTGCTACTTCTTTGTGCATTACAGCATCATTCGCGAGAAGCTTCATTGAACTATAGTGTTATCTGCAAAGTCATGCATATATACTGCGAAAAGCAATTGTGCGGTAACATTCCCCTGGTATACGCGAGTATTTACTTTCGCGTCGAAAGACTTCTCGGCGTTCATAATGACATTCTGTGTCTGCTAGAAATTCTTCAGTCCAGTCAAGCGTTAAACTATTTTCTAACACGTAAGACATTCGTCCAAAAATTCTAAAGTGGTTATATTTCTCTTGCAGGTGTTTCAAGTGAATGAAATAGGTAAACAAGAACACCGAATTGTCAGAAAAATTTGTTTTCCCGATTTACTAGAAATATAAATATTTCCACGTTTGCTGAACGTTTGTAGAAAGTCTGTCACTTCATAACAAGGGATGGCCAGTTAAATTCAATCGTAGCTATCCTGACCGTGAAGACGATTGTTGTCTACTTAATAATATTCGACGGTCGACGGTTAGATCTATACTAATAGCGGAAGACTGAAAAATACGTGAAGACGTATGTGGCAAACTTTATGTAAAGCCGTAACTAAAGGAAGGCTCTATGCAAGATTTTTCACGCAGTTGTTGAATGCTGACCATAAACAAACACGATAGCGAATTTTGCTACAGTATTTCGACCATTAAAAGTATTTTATTTTGGTTCCTGATTTTTTTTATGAGATAAGAGAGAACACTTACTGACAGAAAATAAAAAGGTGTCAAAGCGGAAGGCGGAAGCCGATAATCCTTCACGAAGAAGGTGAAGTTAATTTAATCAAAAATGTTCAAATATTTGTAGAGCTTAGGGGACTTAACTACTTATGAACTAGCTTATACTAAAGACGGCACAATCATCAATGCCCGAGCGGGGATTCGAGCCCCCGACAGGAAGCGGCTTCTCGCATCGTAGCACAGCGCCTCAATGCCTTCGGCCACCGCGGCTTAATTTATTCAATGGAAGATGGTTTTCTCTGTTGGAGAAGGGCTTTGCGATAACGGCGAACTAATAAAGTCGTATTTTTAATTTTCAGTGGCATTAGGTACCTGTTAGAAAGAGTACTATTGTTGTATAGCGACTGGTAACAAAAAAATGTTCAATTGTTTGTAAATCTTTCGGACCAAACTGCGTGGTCATCAGTCCGTAGATTACAAACTACTTAAACTAACGTAAAATAACCTCAGGACAACACACACACACCCATGCCCCAGGAAGGACTCGAACCTCCAACTGCGCGCTCCGCAGCGAGGCGCCTTAGACCGCTCGACTACTCCACCGCCGCGAGTGGTAACATTTAATCAGGGAAGCATTCGGCTCTGATACGGGAAAATGGTGATCACCCTGCTTTGTATCGGCCTATGTGTAGTACACCGTATAAATTTAGAAACAATTTGCAGTACAATTTCCGCTCAGCAACATGTAAACCTCATTCGTGCTACTTGAACCCCCGACGGGGAGAAGCCTCGCAGTCTGCAGCAAGGCGTCTTAGAGCTAACGTCAACACTGTTCTACCTTCGAACTAGAATCCGTAGGGAACTGTTTCGACAGTCTTAAAATCTTCCCAATGGGGTGGATTCTGCTAACCCTGGCCGGCCGCGGTGGCCGAGGACACTGAGGCGCTTCAGTCACGGTCTGCACGGCCACTACGGTCGGGGATTCGAATCCCCCCTCGGGCATGGATATTTGTGCCGTTCTTAGTCTTAGCTAGTTCATAAGTAGTTTGTAAGCTTAGGGACTGATGACCTCGTAGTTAAGTCCCATAAGTGCTACAAACATTTGAACATTTTTCCTGCTAACCCTGGGTCCATAAGTTCAGTATTCCTGCCCATCGTAATATTTACTGTAACAATATTTATCAAATATGATCCTTTCTGATAGTAATACAGCAATATGATTGTCGGATTGTCTCCCTAGGTTTAACACTCCCAGGTTCAGGGAACAGTTGGTCAATACTGCGAAAAGTCGATGCAGAAGGAGAATTCCTAGCAGGGAACAAATTAACTTACAGTAACGAGCTCCTTCCACATTTCCATGCGCCTCAAAATATGAGGAAATAATATGTATCCTCTATGCAACCGTTATCATCGTGGAACAGATGCGTAGAGATGTGTACAGTACGAACCACTGAAGTACAGTGACCAGTCTAAACACGGACTGAGAGCGTGATCAAAGTTTGTTCCTTATTCGATTGTCGATTGTTGGAGGCGTCACATGATAGGAATATCAAAAACTTTATTTTGATTATCCTAATCTGACATGTACTTGTGTGAAAATTTTGCCGATTACAGCGCCATATTTCATGAACCAGAAGATATTTCATACAATTCACTGAGAATCTAAATTTGCAATAAAAACTGGAGTTCTTATTTAAGACCAACCTTCCAGCCCACTGGTTTGGTGCTGGGGGGTCGAGCTTAATGTTAATGGATATCCCTCTTTGAGGTGACCAACTTTTACTGTTATTTTTTAATACGATTTGTATATATCCAAATATTCCAAAAATGAGTTTTAAGTGCATCAACTTGAATAGTTACATAAATTCCGTAATTGTAAATATAACGTTTTACATATTTAAATAATTATTTTGTTTGACGTTTAAGGATTTACTAAAAAAAAGTTGTATTTTTGTATCATTCACGGTTACAGCTAGATTTTTACCATCTCGAATATTTTTGCGTCATAGTAATACCAATTTTCATTTTAAATTTATACTGTGTACTACACATTGGGTGATACGAGTCAGGGTGATCACCATTTTCCCGTTAACGGAGCAGAACGCTTTCCTGGTTATCTTTAAATCTTGCCAGTCTCTATACCATATACTGCTCTTTGGACAGCTACCTAATGCCACTGAAAATTAAAAACATAACGTTGTTAGTTCGCCGTTATCGTAAAAGCCCTTAATCGTCATAATCGTCAAACGATCTTCCATCGAGTAAATCAATTTCGCCTTCTTCGTGGTGGACCATCGGCTTCCGCCTTCCGCTGTTACACTTTTTTGGTTTCTGTCTGTAAGTGGTCTCTCACTTCTCATATTAAAAAATTAATCAGGATTAATTTGTCCAAATACTGTAGTAAAATTTTCCGTCGTGTTTTTTTCACGGTCAGCATTCAATAAATGCGTGAACCATATTTGGTAGAGATTTCTCTTAGTTACATTTTTACATAACATTTGCCACATATGTCTTTACATATATTTTAGGCATCACGTATTCGTATACATCAAATATTCGAATATTATTAAGTAGAAAACGATCGTCTTCACGGAAATGAGAGCAACGATTGAATTTAACTGTTCATTCCTGAGTTATAAAGTGACAGACTTTCTACAAACATTCAGCAAACGTGGAAATATTTTCATTACTAGAAAATCGTGAAAACAAATTTTTCTGACGTTTAGGTTTTTTTAATTGCCAATTTCATTCACTTGAAACACCTGCAAGAGACCTGTAAGCAAGTTCGAATTTTTTCACGAATTTCTTATATTTAAAAAATTGTTTAACGCTTGACTGGGCTGAAGAATTTCTAGTAGACAGAACACAGAATGTCATTATCAACGGAGAGAAGTGTTTCGACTCGAAAGTAAATTCTGGCATATACCATGGGAATATTACCGCATATTTGCTTTTCACAATATATATGCATGACCTTGCAATAACACGCTAGTTCAATGGAGCTTCTCGCGAACGATACTGTACTGTACAGAGACGTCGCAACGCTGTAAAATTGCAGCGAAATACAGAAGAATTGCAGCGTATTGTTCCTGCTGCTGGTAGTGGCAGTTGACTCTCAATATAAACAAATGCAACGTAGAGAAAAAGAAGGAGCCCTTTTTATGTGATTGCGCAATTGCAGAAAAACCGCTGGAAACAGTTACTAGGCATACAGGCATACAGGGGGATTTGAAAATGTTCAAATGATTGTTAAGCTTATGGGACTTAACTGTGGGGTCATCAGTCCCTAAACTTACAAACTACTTATAAACTAACTTAGACTAAAAACAACACAAACATCCATGCCCGAGGGAGGATTCGATCAGCCTCGCCTATCGGAGCATAGCACCTCAATGCGCACGGCCACTCTATCGCGGCCGAGATTTGACGTGGAACGGTGGTATAAAATTAATCGTGGTCAAGGCAGATACAAACCTGATACTCACTGAAGAATTCTCAGCAGCTGTAGTCCATCAACAAATGAAGTAACATACAAAACACTCGTTCCTCTAATATTTCAATACTACTCTTCATTTTGGGTTCTGTATAAGACACAATTTATAGAGGATATGAAAGATCGAAAGGAGAAGAGCACACTTCTTTGCAGGATTATTTAGCGAGCGCGAAAGCTCAGGGAGAAGACTGAGATTGGCGAAGGCCAGTGATAGACGTTGCCATGGAGGCTTCCCGCATCACATATGGGCTATTCCGTTTCAATTCGGACGGATACTGAGAAAATAGTCCTAATATTTTTAACAGTAATTAATAATTTCTACATGTGCCAATTAATGTGAAAGAAAAAAAGTGAAATGAATTTATCCCTTAAATTATGACTACTTTTCGAGTTAAAATCCAGTGAAGTTAGCGGTATTTTCCGATTACCACACTTTGTGTGCTGTGTAACTCGAGAACCGCAAACCGGATTTCAGTGAACTACGGTTATTTATGAAGCTGAATACCCAAATTTGATGTAGGTGTACAACAATAATATGACAACATTTACATCATTGTTGTAAAACCCTTTTTTCATTTATAAAAATACATGGATTTTTCATAAGGATTAAACTTACTCAAGCCTGAACTTCTTTTTATTACACGTCGATTTCCACTTTAAGTATTATTGAGTCTTTTATTTTCAACGTGGGAAAAATATTGAAGTAATAAATAGGCAAGTTCGCTATGCACTTCCAAGTTACACTGCGACACACTGCCGTCAACAGAAATCATAGGGTCTGACAGGTTGCATTACAACACAGCGAAGCGCAGTCGGCGTAATACCAAAGTCCAATATATACAGTCACGACACTCCGACTGAGTTTTTTTTATACGCCACGACAGTAGCGCTCCAAGCGACTGGCAAGATACATTTCTGAATACGATTTCGTATGAGTGTGAAAAGTATCATTTAAATTCATATTAACATACTTTTTGCGATATGCAAGGTAGGTAAAAGGTAAAGCAGCCAACAATCCGAAGATTGGTTTGAACACCACAGTGCTTTACTAGGCATGGTCCTGTTTGGAGGTGGTATGCCGTTGCCTTCCTCCGACCTTCGAACTGACTTACCCAGCCAGTTATAGGGGGACCTACAGTTTAATGTGGGTTCCGAACCAAGGTGCTACTCGATATTTTTCACATGAGCAATACTGCCAGAGGTGAAAGAACTGGAAAGTGACAGATAAAAATCCTAGGACCTGGCGGGGATCGAACCCGCGACCTTTGGATTTGTAGTCTGGCACTTTACCACTGTACAACCGAGGCGCAAGGTAGGTAGTACCATAAAAATCAGTAATAACAAAAAATGACATATGTATTTATTTGCTTTCCTAAGAACCAGCGGAAGCAGTGAAACGGTAATTTGCAGGGCAGTTGATTATCTTGAAATCTACGACTTTTTAACCTAGAATCTCATTTTCTATTAAGAACAAAAATGGCTAATAAACAACAGAAAACCCAAATCTTCCGGAGAAAGACTTCGGTTTTCTACATAGAAACGTCAATGATTTCTTCACTACATTTACAGTCAAATCAGTAAGTGTTGCAGATAAGAAACTTTTATGGAATGCAATACCAGATCAGCCGCTACAGCTGCTGCCGAAGGAAAATCCTGTTAAACGTACAATAAAACATAGAAAGCAAAAAAAAAAAAAAAAAAAAAAAAAAAAAAAAAAAAAAAAAAAAAAAGTTTCTCCACAAAGCAGAAACCAATTGCTCAATTGCTGCTACATCTGAACAACAAGTGGCAAAAATCTTCATGACATTCGTTTTATAAGCAAAAATAATTACATTCAAAAGTATATACGTTGATAAGAAAGGGGACTGAAGAGGAAAAACTATTCTAATTATTAGACTCCACATCGAATTTTTACACGTCAAAAAAGTGCCTGTCATATAAGAATAGACGACAACAGGAATTAATGTTTCTCGTCTGTTTATATTCTCTTACTTTCAATGGACTACACTACAAAATAAGCACATATTCGTAAGTATTTTCTCATGAATAAGTTGTCGTTTATATCACTGAATCGGGGAAATTCGTCTGTTTTTACAATTATTTCACGATTATTTATGCCTTTCGATATTTTTAATGAAAAATTACGGAAACTATTTGGTTACTTAGATAATAGACAAACATTATTCTTGCGTCGCCCTGCCCACCACTAGGAACGCTAGTGTCGTTGCAACTGTTACTTGGTAACAACATTACCAGCAGTGAGTGTCGCGGCTGTGTTAATAGGATGTAGCGCAGCCGGCGGTTTTTTGATACGTTTCATTTTTTCTACAGCTCCCTATTCATGACATCATAAAACTGTTTACTTATACTGTTTTTATATCAACTGCTGAACAATAGGGCATACATTTTATTCCATTTAAAAATGGATTTTATAGACAAAATATGAAAAATAATGAAAAGTACTTGAGATTTAAAATCTGAAAATACCGTATAAACACCATATCAATTTATGCAACAGTACCTTCGTTTAGTAAATTATTTGATAATTTTTATATGAATTGTTTTCGAGCTATGAGTGCCATAATCTCGTGATTTCATTAAATTACTTTATTTTCGCTCCTGAAAAACAACTGGAATCGTTTGTGTATGACATTTGCGCGTTTGTGAAAGATATTAACTTGACGTCTACTTTCTATGACACAAAATGAAGCCTCACAAAAAATGCAAGTATTCCTGCTGTCCGAGTAGGAATGGAATAACCCATTTCGTCTATTGTCAAAGTTCCAAAGCATACGTTTCTAGGGAAATCATGAAATATATCGTTTCCTGCTACGTATATTTCGCGGAAAGACGATATCGATAAAATTAGAGAGGTTATAGCCCACACTGAGACTTGCCGTCAGGCATTTTTCCCCGACTGGAACGGGAAAAGAAGGAAGCGGCAGAGTGTTGCGCCCTCCCTGTTTTATATTCAAATTTCATCCTACTGGAACTTCGTTGCCTTATACGTTTCATTTAAGCCCGGCTAAAGGACGACGATGAAGCAGAACACAACAACGAATATTCACGATGGACTAAAACACTGATTTATCACTAGTTATACACTTGTTAAATCAATAGTGTCTAGGATTAATCACAGCGGATGTATTTAGTTTAATTTTCTCCCTAATACCCGATATAATATTCAATACGTTCAAATTTTTGTAAAGCTATGTGACGAAACTGCATCGGTCCTCATTCCCTAGACTTAAAAACTACATAAACCAACTGAAGCTAAGGACAACACACACACACACACACACACACACAGAAACACACACACACACACACACACACACACACACACACACACAATATTTCCCGACGGAGTACTCGAACCTCCGACGGGGAGCAGCCTCACACTCAGCAGCTAGGCGCGTTAGAGCGAACAACCATTTTCGCGCGGCAATGTGATATACAAGTAACACGAATCACGAAACTTCCTGGCAGATTAAAATTGTGTGCCGGAACCGGGACTCGAACCTCGGATCTTTGCCTTTCGCTGGCAGGTTTCAGTACCGGTTCCGGCACACAATTGTATTCTGCCAAGATGTTTCATATCAGCGCACACTCCGCTGCAGAGTGAAAGTTTCATTCTGGAAACATGAGTCACGTTTACACGTTGCTAAGCGTTAATTAATCTTTGAATTAGACTCCGTAGAGGACTGTTATGACAGTCTTCAAATCTTCCAAACTGACTGGATTCTAATGACCCTGTTCCCGTAATGTCAATATTCCTGTAAATCATAATACTTACTGTAGCAATATTTATCAAATATGGTCCTTTAGGATAATAATACAGCAATATGATTGTCAAAGGATAATAACAACACACACGACACGTTCTATTCAATGATAAATGAAAAGTATTTTCTGCACTACATCCACTACTGTGAAGGTTAAATTATGATTCGGTTTCATATCTTTCGATACACGTGGAAATATGTTAAGTCACTGTAATTCCACTTTTTTTATATTCCTTCCGCAGACTACAACACACGTTCGCGTATTGACAAATCCAGAGAGTTTATTTGCTCGTGTGCTATTCGTAAGTGCGCAAGGTATACAATCTTGAGCGACTGGTATCGAAATAGATTTCAAAGAACGAACTGGCCAGACAAAACAGACTGGACCTAACTATGCGGATTAATTTCTGTTTATGGAGTAATAAATAAAAGGAACGTTCGACCTTACTCAATGACGAGCTCTGTTACCACTCTTTAGAATCAGATAAATTTTACCCACGCGAAACTAAAATTTTGAATATACAACCGCGAAAGTTTAAGTACTGTCAGTGGTGCAAATTAATTTTCTGATATTACTGCTCTGTTTCAAACGAGGGGTTACTAGTTGTACAATAAGTACCTACTTCGTTAGTATAGATGTAAACCCAGAAATATTACCCCACTCTGATTCAATTTCCGTTGGCAGTAAACTCTCCACTACATTTTGTGACAAGAGAGATTTCAGTTTATTTATTTGCACGAAACACATGCAACAAGAGGTCTTCGTCGACTTTCGTCTTCTTCCGTCGTGGCAAAGGTATTACGCGTTGACGCCTCCCCTACCCCTGGAACCAAACCTGAGAGCCTAGTCTGTCTGCACTAGAGTAATTCCACGGCACGTTGTGAGAGTCTTTTTGTACATGTTTTCGTAGCTCGTATCTGAAGTGGGATGTGGGTTCCAGCCCAGATAATGACCTCAGACATCGTCAACCAATTCGGTAGATTTTTGACAGGTCACTTTTGTATGAATAAAAATTAAGGATTTTAAGATAGTTTGACTCATTACCTCCAGATGTTGATAAAATTACCCGTGAACGCCACGACACTAAATCGAATTAGAATTAAATGGATCGATAGATAACTGTAAACTGGGCATTTTTCATCACGATGCAGGGTGTCATAAAACGCGTATTTCCCGTGGAATCAAGAAAAACGTCTTTAACGACTGTCGCTTATACACAGAGCAAGGTAACCACGTTTCAGTGAAAAGCGGCATTAGAGGAACCGGCTGGCTGCTTCATTTAATGATAATAATAATAAACTGAGTAAAGGCATCATCAATAAACATAGCACAAACATTATCCCGTGAAAAATGCTCATTTTAGAATTATATCTCGATCTCGTTGATTTTGAGTCGATTTAGTGTCGTTAGCTTTAAGAGGGATTTCTCGAATCAGGAAGATAATCAGCCAATACTATCGTGCAGTTCTTCATTTTTGTTCATACACAAGCGACCTCTCAAGGATGAACAGAATTAGTCGACTGTGTCGGAGGTCGTTCCCTTGTTATCAGGATGTGTGAAACCGTCTGAATCTACGCCTCAAGCGTCTGGCACAGAAGCCGTCGTCGCGCACACGCGTGGCGGATTCGATCTGAGGCAAGATCCCCTCCCTCTATCCCGTAAGCGGCGGTTAAGCTCACCCCGCTGTCGGTGCAACAAGTGTGCTTTGAAATTCCGAGTGGAAAACACATTTCCGCGCATTAAACTGTTAAACCGACACCTGACACATTGCATAACGACCAATGACGTAAAGTTTAGATGATTTCAACGCCACCTGTGAGCCATACCAATGAAAGTTCTCTTCCCATCACACAACCGTACCCGAAGCGAGACTCAAACCTCCAATACTGATGAGGTATCTCCGGCTGTTAGCACCTCACCTCGCGATTTCGAGAGGTTCGCAGCGCCACACTTCTGTTCATCGATAGCGATGTGGCCCACCATGTACTTCGTGGCCGACAGGCATGTGAACACAGATGAAAACAACTTCTTTCCCTCGTTCTATTTGAGAGCGGAGTAGGATAGGAAATGCCTAGTGGTGGTACATTGTACCCTCCGCCACACACTTTACAGTGGATTGTGAAGTAAGTATATATGTATATGTAGATCTATTTTATTTCTAATGAAGACACTCTTAGCGGTAGTTGAAATCTAGACAGTGCTGAATTATTTTAAAGCAACAGGTGGGGCTGAATTCTCATACAGTACCTCCTTATGAAATTTAGAGAATAGAAGGTGGCGGTCGTTCCCCGTAGGGGGTTCGAATCCTACCTCGGGCATGGATTTTTGTGTTGTCTTTAGTATAAGTTAGTTTGTAAGTTTAGGGACTGATGACCCCGCAGTTAAGTCGCATAAGCTTAAGAAAAATTTTTTTGAAGGTGGGATAATGGCAAAAATAAAGCTAGGAGTGCAGATAAAATAGAGAACTTGCCTGCGAAAGGCAAACTCCTTGGTTTCGAGTCACGGTCCGGCACACAGGTTTCATCTGGCAGTGTGCGGCCATCAGTCCGTAGCTTACAAACTACTTAAACCTAGATAAACTAACCTAAGGACAAACACACACACCCATGCCCCAGGGAGGACTCGAACCTCCACGGCGAGCAACCGCGCTCCGCAGCGAGACGCTTTAGACCGCTCGGCTACTCCACCGCGACCTGAGTGATGAAGAAGAAGGTATGAGCCTTACGTCAGTGCGGGTGCACACGAGGGCCGGGTACCTTGGAGGGATTACAGAGCATGTTGCGAGTCATGGTCCAAATAGGAGGACATATGAATATGATGAGTTTTGTTACTTGGGTAGTAAAATAACATGTGATTGCCACAGTACAGAGGATATAAAATGCAGAATGGCAATGGAAAGAAAAGCATTTTTGAAAAAGAGAAATTTGCTAACATCTAATATTAATTTAAGTGTAAGGAAGTCTTTTCTGAAGGCATTTGTGTGGAGTGTTGCCTTGTACGGGAGTGAAACATGGAGGATAAGCAGTGCGGACAGGAAGAGAAAAGAGGCTTTTGAAATGTGGTGCTACAGAAGACTGCTGAAGATTAGGTGGGTAGATCGCATAACTAATGAAGAGGTACTGAACAGAATTGGTGAGAAAAGGAATTTTTGGCATACCCTGACCAAAAGAAGGGATCGCTTGGTAGGACACATTCTTAGACATCGAGGAATCGTAAATTTAGCGTTGGAGGGAAGTGTGTGGGGTAAAAAATCGCAGAGGGAGACCAAGAGACGCGTATAGTAAGCAGATTCCAGTGGATGTGGGTTGCCGTTCTTATGAGGAGATGAAAAGGCTTGCTCAGGATAGAGTAGGGTGGAGAGCTGCATCAAACCAGTCACAAGGACTGAAGACCACAACAACAACAACAACAACAACAACAACATGGTTCATTTTGAAGATGAATATCTGAAGGTGATGTAGGTATAAAGCAGTAACATGAAAGCAATTAATTCAGTGTATTGAAACCTTTTCTTCATTTACTTAGCATAAATACAGTTGTAAGGATTAAAGCTACATATGCTTGAACTTATTCTTATTACACGTTTATTTCCGTTTTAAGTATTATGGAGTCCCTTATCCGCAACGTGGAAAAAGTAATAAATACATAATCTCTGGCTGCACTTACAAGTAAGACTGCAGCGGGCAGCCGTCTGACCGCGGTGGAGTGGCTCTAAGGTGCCGCCGCTCGCCGTCGAAGGTTCGAGTCCTCCGTCGGACATGGGTGTGTGTTTAGTCCTTAGCGTAAGTTGGTCTATGTTCTTTGTAAGCCTAGGGACTGATAACCACAGGAGTTAAGTCCCTTGATTTATAAACATATGAACATTTTGAACAGCTGTCTGCCACTCAACACGGGAAGAAGACTCGAGCCGGACACAGTCAACAGCGAGCGGAAGGATTGACTGGTTGCCTACAGTAAGGTGTTGTGCAGCCGGCAAATTCGGTGGAGTTTCTGGATACTTTTTTTTTTACTGCCATTTATTCAATATACTATGAAACTGTTTACTGATACTATTTTTAATTCGAATGATAAACAATATGGCATATATTTTGTTCCATTTAAAATGCATTTCATATACAAAAAATGCATTTCATATACAAAATACAACATGATGAAAAATGCAGGAAATTTAAGTTCTAAAAATACCGCAGAAATATCGCATCAATCTATACAACACTGCCTTCATTTTGTAATTTATTTGAAAATTTTATTGTGAATAGTTTCCGGTTTCCGAGCTGTGCGTGTCATAATCGCATGATTTTATAAAGTTACGTTACTTTTGCCACAAATAAATAAAATAAACGGAAGAGTTTGCGCTTTATTGCGCTTTACAGCTTAGAGTTGTAAAATATATTAATGTCTAATTTCTATGAGAGAAAAATGAAACACCACAAAAAATGCAAGGTTTCTTTCTGTCCGATATCAAATGGATTTTTTTTTTATTTCGGGCCCGCAGCAATAAATATGTCAAAGAATGGCATTTTAAGATAAAAATTATTCGTTCAGTTTGCTGCTATAAATATTTATTTATAATGTACGACAGCTATTTCGGCCACTCTCAACACGGGAAGAAGACTCGAGCCGGCCACAGTCAACAGCGAGCGGAAGGATTGACTGGTTACCTACAGTACGGTGTTGTGCAGCCGGCAAATTCGGCGGAGTTTCTGGATACTTTTCTTTTTTTTTTTTTTTTTTTTTTTTTTTTTTTTTTACTGCCATTTATTGAATATACCATGAAACTGTTTACTGATACTATTTTTAATTCGAATGATAAACAATACGGCATATATTTTGTTCCAGGGGTTCGAATCCCGTCCCCGGCAAAAATGAACCCTACTAGCAGCTGAGACCTGAAAGCCTAAGAAAGAGTTGTAAGCGTAAGTTGGTCTATGTTCTTTGTAAGCCTAGGGACTGATAACCACAGGAGTTAAGTCACTTGATTTATAAACATACGAACATTTTGAACAGCTTTCTGCCACTCAACACGGGAAGAAGACTCGAGCCGGACACAGTCAACAGCGAGCGGAAGGATTGACTGGTTGCCTACAGTACGGTGTTGTGCACCCGGCAAATTCGGCTGAGTTTCTGGATACTTTTTTTTTTTTTTTTATTTTTTTTTTTTTTTTTTTTTTTTTTTTTTTTTTTTTTTTACTGCCATTTATTGAATATACCATGAAACTTTGCTGATGCTATTTTTAATTCGAATGATAAACAATATGGCATATATTTTGTTCCAGGGGTTCGAATCCCGTCCCCGGCAAAAATGAACACCTACTAGCAGCTGAGACCCGAATGCCTAAGAAAAAGTTGTAAGAGGCGTCCCGCGAATGCACGTCCGATAAGTCAGTAAGACGAGGAGCCCCGATCGGTCTCTATAGCGACGCTCGTAATTAGGAAGACCCCCGGGGAGATGCAGGCAGCCGGGGCCGGCTAATAATAGGCGCGAGCTGCCGCCCTAGCTGTAGCGAGGCTGCAGCTAGTGGCAATCGATAAGCGAGGCCGCCCCCCGGCGGACGCAGATCAATCTGATGAGCGTCCTCGGCTGCCATTCGTCGCGGGCGCGGTGAGCACCTGCAACTCGCTCGCGATTGATTCGGCACCTGGCGCGCATCGCTGCGATTCGGCCTCGCGCGGGGCGGGCCGACTGCGCGTGCGCCGTGCCCGGGGGGTTGGTCCGGGCCCCGGGCGCGGGGGCGGCGGGGGCGGCGGCGGCGGCGGCGGGGGAGGCGCGTGGGCGGCGCGCTATTTAGGCGGCCGCGGGCAGGCCTCGCCCGCAGTCGCACGCCAGCCCGCCACTGCAGCGCCTGCCGCCTTCTCCAGACCGCAGGTAGGCCGCACTGCCACACAGAGGTCTCGCATCTGCTGCTGACTTCTCTTCTGCTCAGGTTTCTACAACAATACTAACATCTCTACTCCATTTGAAACAGTAACTTGTGACAAGTCCTGTTGTCACAGAAGAATACCTTCTGATTCTCCAAGTCACTTCTCGGTATTTTCCTTACATCGTGTCAATTTCCCTGGGGGGGGGGGGTTCATCTAGTTTGGTTCGTAGTCAGGCTCGCCCGAGATCGCTTCAGAATCTTTGGTTGTGACCAGTTTCCGCAGATCTGCGCGACCACCGTCACGTCTGGCACATATTACCAGAAATTCTGGCAATATGCGCGAGTTCTGACAGGGTGGGGGCTACAGATCTTCCGGAAACGGTCACGATCAAAGGTTTTGGTGCTATCTTCCAGCAAGCCTGATTACCAACCAAACGAGATGAACCCCCGCAGAAACTAACACGCTGTAAAAAACTGCCGCGGTGGAGTAGCCGAGCGGTCTAAAGCGTCTCGCTGCGGAGCGTGCGGTTGCTCGCCGTGGAGGTTCGAGTCCTCCCTGGGGCATGTGTTTGTGTGTTTGTCCTTAGATTAGTTTACCTAGGTTTAAGTAGTTTGTAAGCTGCGGACTGATGACCACGCAGTTTGGTCCGATAGATTTACAAACATTTGAACATTTTTTGTAAAAGACTGAAAAATTACCTGGAGAAACAGACTGTATTCTTTTTTTTTCAGATTAGTAACTTTTCAGTTATGTCATTATTTCATGTTTTATCTTGGTAACCGAAATTTTTTGCCAGATACGTTCTGTGAGTGAAATCTCTCTGTTGCGCCGTTTTCTGCTTAATAACGCTGAGCATTCCTGCGCCTTTGCGATATTCTAACCTGCGACAAAACAGACAGCACGGCTTGTAATTTTCAGTCAGAGTAACTTGAAACTTAACTTTACATGACCTGCCTCACAGATCCATTACATTGTCACATAATTCTTCTTTGTGATATCTGTCGATTATTTTTTTTTTCATAATAACATAAAATTACTCAGTCAGGTTTAAAGTTACGACAGATTTTAATTTTACTCGTTACAGTGTGTGCATCTAACTTTATACTTCGTAATTTCAAATATGTTTCCAATTTACTGAGATAAGTCATTAAAAGTTTGATTTTTGTCTTGTAACAAATTCGCTAAATGCTCTAGCTGTAGGTAAGGTGCAGGGAACATCTGACTGTCGTCTGCAATGTGGTTTCCAGCCACACAAGAGCTGTCGCATTTGTTGTTTGCATATCTGATGTACTGACCAATTAATCTATAAACAGCAACGTAGCAGTTGATGTTCTGTCTAAAAATGCTATTGAATGAGTGTATTTAAAACAAAATCCTAACTGAAAAACTGAGTGCCCAGAAAAATTGTTCTTTCCACATCACGAAGTGTATGTTCTTCCGTTTGTTTCACTTTCAGCGCTTACATTTCAGCACCAGATATATTTTTCCTGTCTTGCAAGCTGCTTCGAGGCCAAAATGGTAAGTTCTTTGTGTATGCTGTTCGTTTCATTTACCTCGCATATTAAATTCGTAAGAAGAGATTCTCAGGTGTCTGTTGTAATTCCATTCTTCTAAGTCAGCGTATTCATTCAATACAATGTCTTAGTAAATTCTAAAAATTTGAAAAAAATTTTAAAATTTGGAAATATATGATAGGGGTCAACGTGGCTGGCTGGTAAATTATTGAACATTGTATGAGCCAACTACAGTAGTAACTTCATACTAAATTGCAATCGTAAACTCAGTACTTTGGTTATAATTTGAAATTGCATATTAGTAGAATTAACTTAGTTTCTCACAGGACTAAATATCACTTTTAAGATATTCAATGTTTATATTGATGCCAAATTGATCACTTAATTTTTATCGCTCCCTTGATATAATTATCAATGCTGTAGTAATGACAAATAACAGTCCGTAAAACAATAATATTTTTATCTCCCTCCAAGTAAATTAAAATACAAAAAGTTAAATGTCAATCAACGAATATTTTTCTTAGCGTCCTTTATGTAGACTAAATGATAAAAGGACTGGAGTTGAAAGTATACAATCCAGCGAAGAAGATTGTATACGTCGCAATCGATTCGAAGTTCTTTGTTTATGTTTCAATTGCAGCTGCTCCAGCGACGAGAAGATACGACGCAGGATGCAGAGGACACAAGATCCTACCTCTGTAACGATGGGTTTGATCACTGTTGGTTCAGAAAGCAATCGTAAAATGAAGATCTTATCATAATTTCAGCTTACAGCCCACGGCAATCTAAAAAGTCCCGTCAGTATCATGAAACAATACTAATTCTTATGTATGAGTTCAGTTGCTAAGAGATGACAAGGGCAGAATCTATTGAGAAATATTAAGAAATCCTAGACAGGTTTTAAGCCAATTGCATAGACGTCTTGATAAGGTTGGATTCGAAGCAAGGAAATATGTAACCTATCTTGCTCTTTTTACCATTTTACAAAAACGACAGTTTTTCTAAATTGGGGATTCTGACAAATAGTACGTCATTAGCGTCACATTTGTTTGCAAAGGTCTTACCCAATTAATACATTTCTTTCAATTTCGTTCCATTGTTCGTCACACTACGCCATTTCGCTCCCGTGTGACTTTTGTCTAGCTTTTTGGATCTCACTGCAGTAAAAATATTAGACAGACTTATAGATGCTTATGAAAACAGCCTCACATACTTCTCTTTGAATCAACGACTCAGTAAGAGCGTCAAATTGCGAATCTCTTTCTCTCTCTCTCTCTCTCTCTCTCTCACACACACACACACACACACACACACACTTAGTCACTCATACACGCACACACACACACACACACACACACAAAGACATACACACAGCGTGTGTGTGTCTTTGTGTGTGTGTGTGTGTGTGTGTGTGTGTGTGTGTGTGTGTGTGAGTGTCTGAGTGTCTGAGTGAGTGATCGAGTGGCGAGTGAGAGAGAGAAAGTGAGAGAAAGAGAGAGAGTAAGAGAAGGAGAGAGAGTAAGAGAAAGAGAGAGAGATCGTTCAAGTAGCCGCTCGTGCGCAAGCTTTGTTTCAAAAAGAAACTTATGATGATGTTTTCATCAGTGTCTACAAGTCGTTCTAACATTATACTCAAGTAAGAAACAGATACCTAGAGAAAAATGGTGTGTATGACGCATCAGAAAACGGAAGAATTTACGACAGTAGCTGCTAATGGGCACTGAACTACATCAACTTGACAAGTTAAAAAATTGTGTCGGATCGGGACTCGAACACAGGTCTGCTGTTCAAGAGGTAGATGCGTAGACTACTAACCATCCGGATGCACTGGCCACAACCATGCATGGAAAATAATAGTATTCTTCCCATCAGACCAAAATTTGTAACTTACGCACACATTACGAGCGTGGTACCTCTGCCCAATATCTTCATTATTCGCGGCGTTTCGCCGATTCACGAGTAATGAGGATACCAGGCAGGAGGAGGACGTGAGTAGTGTGTGGATAAGTTGGATATTCGGGTCTGACGGGTGGGGTGCTAGAGTAGGCCTTGCAGTTGTGCTGACCACTGGGTCTAGATTGTATAGTAGTTAGCGTATCTGCCTAGAGCAGAGGAGAACCGGGTTCAAATCGCAGTCCGGTACAAAGTTTCACCTTCCATAACTGACGTAATTCAATGTTGAGTAGCGGTTAACGTCTTTAATTCCTCCGTATCTTGCGAAATTTCTTCCACTGCTATAAACAAGACAGAACGGAATGAAAAAGAATAGCTACCAGTGGGCATCGAATAACACCAATGAGAAAAGTTGAATATTTGTCCTGGGTCTGGATTCGAATCCCCGTCTCCTGTTTACTAGGCACATGCGTTGTCCACCATGCCATCCGGACACAACGGTCACCACAGCTGTGTGGACTACTTTAAAACGCCTCCCGCTAAGCCCAAATTGTTAATTTATCCACGCATTACCAACGTAGTGCCATAGCATATTATCCTCATTTCTCACGGCGCTTCGTCGATTCCCGTAATAGTTCGAGCAAGGTGTTCATCCTCACTGAGGGGGTCATTTTCCTGTCATCGCTTCAATTGTGTATGTGGTGTCATCTTTGGGGCACCACATATATAATTAAGGCGATGTCAGGCCAATGATACCTTTAGCGCAGATGCTAACCAAGCTTGCACTCTCACGGGAATCTACAAAGCGCCTTGAGTAATGAGAATAATACTCCGTGGCATCACTTCAATACTGCGTGGATAAATTAAGAATTTGGGCCTGACTGGAGGTGTTTTAAAGTAGTCCATGCAGCTATGGTGACCTCTGTAACCGGATGGAATTGTGGTCGACGTGTCTGCCTAGTGTACAGGAGATGGAGTTTCGAATCCAGGCCTACACAAATTTTTAACTTTTTGCATTGATGTTAATCACTGGCAGCTAATTTCTTAAATTCCTCTGTCTTGTTTATACTGGTGGAAGAAATGGATTGTAGCGAACACTTTCCGCGAGACTTACAGGAAACAAAGACAATAGATTCCACTGGGCATGTAATTACGTCAATAAGAAAGGTTGAAAATTTGTGATGGATGCGGATTCAAACCCAGGTCTCGTGTTCACTAGGAGTTGCGCTGACCAATATGCCATCCGGAAACAGTAATCACACCACTCCACGATCTGCTCAAGCACAACCCCTGTCAGAGATAAAGTCTCAACTTGTCGACACACTAATGAGCGTAATATACTGCCCATTATACTCATTACTCGGTAATCATGGAACTGCTGCAGGAAATGAGTATAATGAGCAGGGTATTACATCAGTAGCGCGTCAATACGTTGAGACTGGATCTGGCAGGAGGCGTGCTAGGAGCCCGTGGTGTACTGCTGACCACTGTATTCAGACGGCATAGTGTTTACAGCACCTGCCAAGTGCAGAGAAGACACGGGTTCGAATCCCGGCCCACCACAAATTTTCACCGTTCCTAAGTAACGTAATTCAATGCCCAGAGGAATGTCTATAATTCCTGTGTGTCTAGCGGAAGGTGTTCGCAGAAATCAATTTCCTCTGCCACCATAAATAAGACAGAGAGGAATTTAAGAAATTAGCTACCCGTGGCCATCGAATTACAACAATGGGAAAAGTTGTAAATTTGTGCTGGGCCTGGATTGGAAAGCCCGTCTTCTTTCCACAAGGCAGGTGCGATGACCGCAATGCCGTTCCTTCACCATAACCGCTGGGACTACCTTAGAACACATCTCATCAGATCTGAATTCGCGACTTATCTAAGCACTACCGAGCACTGCCGCAGTCTATTCTCATTACTCACAGCGCTTTGTCGATTACCGTAAGAGCGTGAGCTTGGTTAGCATCTACGCTAAAGGGATCATTACTCTGACATCGCCTTAATTATACATGTGGTGTGCAAAAAAACAGACACCATATACACAATTGAGGCGATGACATGAAAATGATCCCCTCAGAAAGGATGCGTGCCTTGCTCGAACTCTTATGGGAATCGACGAAACGCCGTGATTAATGAGGATAATGGACTGTGGCACTGCGTCTGTACTGTGTGGATAAGTTGCGAATTTGGGCCTGACTGGAGGTGTACTAACGTAATCCATGCAGTTGTGGTGACCACTATGTCCAGATGGCATTGTGGTCAACGCACCTGGTAAGTGAACAGGAGACGGCACTTCGAATCCACGTCCAGCACAAATATTTAACTTTTCCCATTGTAGTAATTCGATAGCCACTGGCACTTATTTCTTAAATTCCTCTCTTTCTTGTTTATGGTGGCAGAAGAAATGGATTGCGCGAACACTTTCCCCAAGACCCAGAGGAATTAAAGACATTAGGTGCCATTGGGCATTGAATTACGTTCCTCTGGAAAGGTTCATATTTCTGGTGGCCCGGGATTCATTTCTTCCGCCACCATAAACAAAATGGAGGAACATAAGAAATTAGTTTCTAGTGGCCCTCGAATTATAACAATGGGAATAGTTGAATATTTGTGCTGGACCTGGATTCCAACTCCCGTCTCCTGTTCACTATGCTGGTGCGTTGACCACAATGTCATCCGGACGGTGGTCACCACAACAGCATGTACTACGATAGTACGCCTTCAGTCAGGCCCAAAATCGCAGCTTATCCACATATTGATGAAGTAGTTCCCCAGCCCATTATCGTTATTAATCTCGGCGTTTCGTCGATTCCCGTAAGAGTTCGAGCAATGCGTGCACCTGCTCTGAGGTTATCATTTGCTAATCATCACCTCAATTGTATATGTGGCGTCTGTTCTTTCGGACACTACATATATAATTAAGGCGAAGCGAGACAAATGATCACTTAAATGCAGATGCAAACCACGCTCGCACTCTTAGGGAAATTGACGAAATGCAGTGAGTAATACGGATAATGACAATGGGCACTACGTCAATAGTTTCTGGATAAGTTGAAGATTTCGGCCTGACGGAAGCGTGCTAACGTAGTCCATGCCGTTGTGGTGACCTCCGTGTCCAGATGGCACTGTGATCAATGCACCTGCCTAGCAAACAGGAGACGAGGGTTCGAATCCAGCTCCAGCACAAATATTCCACTTCTCCCATTGTTGTAAATCGATGGCCACTGGCAACAAATTTCTTAAATTCCTCTCTGTTTTGTTTATGGTGACGGAAGAAATGAATACCGGGTCACCAGAAATATTCACCTTTCCTAAGTAACGTAATTCAATGCCCAATGGCACCTAATGTCTTTAATTCTTCTGGGTTCGTCGCAAAACATTTCTTCCGCCATCATAAACAAGAAAGAGAGGAAGTTAAGAAATTAGTGGCAGTGCCCATCGACAAATTTTCAACTTTCCCCCTTAGCTAATGTCCAAGTTGTTTGCCGCCGTCTATTTCTTCTACCACTCTCCGTAAGACACAAGGAATTAAAGACATTAGCTATAGAAGCGTATAGAAAGGAGAAATAAGAAAATTTGAGCTGGACCGGAAACGAATTCCGGTCTCCTGATAACTATAAAGGTGTGCTGACCACTATTCCATCTGGACAAAGTGGTCCCCACAACCCCTAGGGCTACACCAGAGTGCTCCCTCCGGTGTTACTGCCCATTATTCTCATTAGTAGCGGCAATTCCATGATTTCTGTAAGAGTCCGGGCGAGGGGTGCGATTGCACTGAAGCGATCACTGACCTTTCATTGTCTTAGTTACATAAGTGAGCTCTGTTATTTCGAACACGTCTTAAAGAACATACATCATCTTGATCCTGCAGCCACAATGTTTCAAGACACGAAGAAATTAAAGAGATTGGCTGCCAATAGGCACTGAATTACATCAATGGGGCACGTTGAAAATTTGCACTGAACTGGATTCGAACACTCTGGTCTCTTGCTCGCACTTATTCACACACTGACATAGTACTCCTGGCCATTACCCTCATTACTCGCGGTGTTCTACCCATTTCCGTTAGAGATCGAGAAAGGCCCGCATCTGCACTGTGGGGATCAGTGCCTTTCATCGCCTTCCTTGTATGTGTGGTGTTTGTTCTTTTCGACGCCACATATATAATGAAGGCGATGACTGGCCATATTCCCTTTAGTGCAGATATTAACCCACGCTCGTACTCTCACGGGAATCGGCGAAGTGCCTTGAGTAATGAGGAACACGGGCAGCGACACGACGTCAGTATGTGAATAAGTTGAGAATTTTGGGCTGACAGGGAGCTTGATAGGGGACTGCGTGCAGTTTTGGAGACTGTGTCCGCATGTCAAAGAGGTCAGTGCACCATCCTGATGAGCAAAAGGATCGGGTTCGGCTCCTGGTCTGGCATTCATTTTCAATTTTCCACATTTACATAATTCAGTGGCCCTCTGGCAGCTAATGTCATTAATTCCGCTATCTCTCGGTCCATAGTGGTTGGAGGATCACGATGGTGTCTGTTCTTCCAGACATGTCTCATATGAATAGACACAACATACGTAATTAAGACGATGACAAGCCAATTTTCCCTTCACTTCAGATCTACACCAGGCTCGAACACTCACAGGACTCGGCGAAACGCTGCGAGTAATGACCATAATGAGCGAGGTGCCACATGAGACGTTCTACGGCAGCCGGTCGAGTTATGGTGACTCCTGTGTCCAGATGGCAGAATGGACAGCACACCTGCCTAGTTATCAGGAAACCAGGGTTCGAAATCCAATACGGCACATTTTTCTCAACTTTCTTCAATGTTGTAATTCGATATCCAATGGCAGCTAATGTCTTTAATTCTTCGTTCCTTATTGCGACTGGAGGAAGAAAGATGAAACCGGGTATCTTCCGTAAGACACAGAGGAATTGAAGACACTAGGCATGCAGTGGTATCGTTTCTCATCAACTCGAAAAGTTGAAAATTTGTGTCGCACCGGGATGTGAACCAGGGTGTCCTGTTCAATAGGCACATGCCCTGACCACAATTTCATCCGGACATGGTGGGCACCACAAATCCACTGGTTGCCCTAGCACGCCTACTTTATTGCTACTGTCCAACTTTCTCATTACACTCAACGCTTCACCCATTCCAGTTACGTGTTCGGACGGAGTTTGAATCTGGTCTGATTGGACCATCAGCCAGCCATCTCCTTAATTACCATATGTGGTATCTGTTCTTTCGATCACCATATATATACTGTTGAGCATCCAAAATATAACACCAAGAAGGGCCGGAGATATCACATTCCAAATTATTTGGAAAGTAACAAGTATTACAAAGATAACTGAGTGTTCCCACCGTTTTTTGCTATAACCACTGCTACACGCATCGTTATTGAAACCAAGAGACTCTTGAACTGCTGGCAGAGTACAGCAGTTAATGCTGCTTCCATACATGGCCAAAGTTGATGTAGAGTACATGTGGGTGTGCATCCCGAGCCGGTCACTCGACTGTCATCGACCAGACCTCTCCGATAGACGATAGATCAGGGAACTGGGTGGCCAACACAGCAATGTAATCCGATGGGCGATGAAACAGTCTTGAACATTGCGGGCAACGTGATGTTGCGCATTGTTCTCTTCCAATGAGGCCCTCAGATAGCTCCAAAGATACGGGTGACGACAGGCTCCAACACTACAGAGTTGTCACGATGGCTAGTTCGTGTACTGGAAATGCCTTGTTCGGTACTGAGAGACTGGAATCCAGCAACAACCCAAACCATGACATCGGATCCAGGATAAGTATGCTGATGTTTAAGGCTACATTTAACGGCCTCTCTCCACGGTGTCTGAAGACTCTAACCTGACCATCTTGATGGTGCATACAGAAGTGGGATTGGAACGACATTTTTTTCTCGAAGAATCCACATTCTGCCTGCACCACCTCTATGGTTGGATTATAGTCTTGAGAGATGGTGTTGAGAGCCTGTTGAACTGTTGGCTTATGCATTGGCATACTGGTCATGGATGTGGTATTACGAATTGGGCTGGTATTGGATTCGACTGACTCACTCCCTGGTACGCATTGCCGCTACAGTCAGTATCCACCATGACATCTCTGAAGTGTTCCTGTTGTCCTCCTGTATCTTTGGAGCCTACTGACTGCCACATTGTAAGAGGTTAATTTGGGAGCACACATGAGACGCAGTGCTTAAGCCTTCCTCTCCGTTAATTGGTTGGCATTGCTGTCTTGACCTCTGTGTTCTTTCTCTTGAAATCATCAGGTCGATGACGGTGGAACGACTGGCCTGGGATACAGCACCCACTGCTACACCAGATCATCTTAGGCAATATGTGGAAGCCTATGATCTTGTAAACCCCACAACACATCCAGAGCCTCATCGATCCAATGTTGAGGCGTTTAACAGCTGTGGCAGTAATGGCAGCAACAATCAATACTGATTTCACCATCTTTACCACTTCACATGAGGCTGTAATTTCAGTCTTGTGATATTTGAACAATGTGGTATCTCCCATATAAATTCGGCTGTGATGACTTGGGTCCCTCATAAGGTTGCATTTTGGATGGACAGTAGTGTATATTCAAGGTGACGACAGCAGTTGTTCACCACTCTTGAACTCTTAAGGGAATCGATGACTCGCTGCTCGACTTAGGCATAATATACAGGGGCAATTACGTTAGTAGTGTGGGGATACCTTGAGAATTTGACTTTGATGGGAAGCAGTCAATGGTATTCCGCGTATCTGTGGTTACCGCGATGCCCATTGGGAATGGTGGTTGGTGCACCTCGATTCCTGGTCCAAGACAAGTTCTGAACTCTCCCACGGCAGCTAATGTATTGAATTCCTCTGTATCTTGAAGAAGATACTCGCTTTCATGTATTTAATCCACCACTATGAAAAAGACAGGGAGTAATTAAAAACGTGATCTGCCAGTTACCATCGAATGCATAATTAGGGAAAGTTGAGAAATTCTGCTGGACTGGGTTCCAACCCAGTTCATCTGCTTACTAGGCTGGTGCTTTGTCCGAAATGTCATCCAGATAGACTAGTCACAACAACAGCAGGAATTTCACCAGCGCGACGACTGACCGACACTGACATTGCATCCCTGCCTATCATCCTCATTACCAATGAGGTTTCGCCTTTACCCATGAGAATTCATGAGTGGTGTGAATCTGCAATGAAGCGATAATTGGCCTGTTGTCGCGTTAATTACACATTACTGGCCATCCGAAGCGTAACACCAAGAAGAACCAGAGACATCACGAGTACAAGCATCACGTGATTGAAAATATGGCCCTATGTGAAGTGCGACAGTGGATGAAACCAATACTGAGAGTTGCTGCCATTATTGGCTATGGACGCTGGTACACGCCTCGGCATGGAATCGAAAAGACTTTAGTTGTGCTGTTGAGGGGTAGCAGTCCATGTATTCGCTGCCATTTCTTTCTTTCAGCTCCACAAACAAGAAGCCTCAGGCTAATACTTTGGTACCTCTGGAGCCTGGGCTCTCTGATACCTCTACTCCACCCCATTGCCCCACACAGGTAGGTCAACAGTTGACTGGCGTTGGCGAACTATATCGGGATTGCAAATTTGTGGGCAGAAGTCGCATTAGTAATACGTCTAAGGTATTTCTCACTGCTGATAGCGTTTCTGAGCCAGCACGAGTTGCTTCGCCTCCTCGTATGTTGAGGTTAAAACAATGTTCAGATGTTTGTAAAGGTATGAGACCGAACTGCAGTTGTCATCGGTACCTAGACTTACAAAGTACTCAAGCTAATTTATGCTGAGAACAACACACACGCCCATGCGGCCCTGTTCAGCCATTGGCCGATCGTCGTGAGGACTCCAGACTAGCGCCGAAGGTGGGCTTGACAATGGGAGCCTGATGATGCTGATCCTTATCGGACAGGCCAGAAAAAAAAACCAGTGTCCACGCTGATTGCTGAGCCATCTCGTCCCAGATGTAGAGAAGACGCTGCCAGCGGCGATTCTACGTCTACACTCGTCAACACAATTAGGGGATCAGTTGACATACCCAGTATTGCCATCGGCGGGATGAACTAAATGGTTCGTCATCCTTCTATCGGTTCTACGGAGTGGAGGCAACATTACAGAACTGAGATATTGGTAAAAACAGAAAGTTGCTGCAGTTGACTTGTGGTTACTCTGCCTAATGCGTTACACAAGCAGTTGGGTTCAAATAGTGTAGTGAGCAGGTAGAGCAAAGCAACAAGAACGTGAGTCAGACGAAGCTGTGGCATAGAAAGCCATAGGAAGGTTGGAAGCGGGACAGACACAGATGGAGGTGACTGCAGATATTGTAGTGTCGTAAAGTGTAATTTACAGGACCTGGACGCGATTTCAGACAGCACAAACCGTTAAAAGAAGACAAGGCCAATGTTGTTCACGGGTAACGTCAGCAAGAGATGACTTTTATCTCCAGTTAACAGCCCGTCGACACAGGAGGATGAATGTTACTCAGCTGCAACACACGCTCCAGCCAGCAACAGGACGCGCTATATGAACACAAACAGTCGAAAATCGCCTTCGGGAATGTGGCCTCTACGCATGGAGTCCTATGGCGTTTCTTCCATTAAAACTACGACATCGTTTATCCCGCAAAAATTGGGCGGAGGAACATCAGGACTGGAGTCGTAACAAATGGCGCCGGGTTCTGTTCAGAGACGAGTCAAGAATTTGTGTTCAGTTGGACAATCGTCGTTCTCTCATCTGGAGAGAATGTGGAACTCGGAATAATCCCACTTAAGTGCAGGAAACATATCATGGTGGTGGACGAATGGTGTGGCCAGGAGTCATTATTGACGGATATTTATGACGTTCAGAAAAGCGCTTTGATTGCTCAGAGGTATAGAGACGAGATCCTTCGACGTTTTGTTGTGCCCTGCACTGGTGCCATAGGAGATGGGTTCCTTCTGGTGGACGATAATCCTCGTTCCCACAGCACTACACTGGAGGACAACATGCTTGAAGTTGAGGGTCTTGATAGAATGGAGTGGCCAGCCTGGCTTAAACCCGATTGCGCATTCTGTGATGCAAATGGCAGACGCATTGCAGCCATCCAGCAATTCCCACAACGGTTGCAGAAATGAATATTGAACTCATGGAAACGTGGCAAAATATACCTCAAGAGCTGACTGATAACCTTACACTGTCCGTGCCATGGAGGTGTGCATCTGTGCTGACAGTCCGAAGTGATCGCACACCATATTAGAGGTCAACGAAAATGACTTTTTCACTCTTATGTTAGTCCCATGGTGACTCGCTCTAAGTAAACACCGTGTAAACCTGAAGAAAAGAGCTGAGACAACAAAATATCGTATTGTACCACAAACAAATTACAATTGTAAACAATATCTGAATAAAATACGTTACCATATGTATATTGTGTATGATATCTCACATAATCCTTTAATTGTTGTAAGCAGTGAACATTTACATCCATAATCCGCCAGCCGCTTCACGGTCTGTGGCGGAGGATGGTTTGTGCTGCGTCGTCGCTTCCATCTCCTATTCCATTCTCGTCTGGTACGCGGAAACAACGTTGCCAGTGTACCTCCGTGTGGACCCTAATCCCTCTAATTTTATCCTGGTTTTTTCGCGAGATATACGTAGAAGGAAGCAAAATATTAGTCTTCTCTTCAAGAAACGAACGCTTTCGGAACTTTGACGGAAGTCGGTACTACGATACAAATTGTTTCTCTTGCAGCGTCTGTCACTGGGGTTTGCTTAATGATGCCTGTGACTCAGTGGTTACTAAATGAGCCTGTAATGAAGCATGCTACTCTCCCTTGCAACTTCTCTCCCTCTTCTATTAACTCTACCTGGTAGGGATCCCACACTGATGAGCAATACTCGACCGCTGGTCGAACGAGAGTCTTGTAACCTACTTACTTTGTTGAAGGGCTGCACTACTTGAAGAGTCTTCCAATTATTCTCATTCTGTCATCTGCTTTACCCACGATTAATTTTACATGGTCTTTCCATTTCAAATCATTCCCTATGCCTAATCCCAGATATTTTATGGAATTTGCTTCTTACATCGCTTGTTCAGCAACTGCGTAATTTTATGATGAAGGAACTTTCTTTCTACATCTTCACAGTACATTACACTTGCTTATGTTGAGTGGCAATTGCCACTGCCCGTACCATTCGTCGATACACTGCAGATCGTCCAGAACTTCGCTAAAACTTTCCTGTGTTGCGAATTCTCTACATACAACAACACCGTTCGCAAGATGCCACATTGAACTTTCGATGTTACCTACGATGTCATTTGCTTACAATGCGGAAAGCAACAGTCCTATAACTCTCCCATGCGGTAAGCCAAAAATCATCTTCGCTTCGGAAGACTTCTCTCCTTCGATAATGACAAGCTGCGCCCTGTTAGCTAGAAACTCTTCAGTCCAATCACACAGCTGGTCTAATATTCCGTACGCTCATATTTTCTTCATTACTCGGCTGTGCGGAACCATATCTAACGCCTTGTGGAAGTCAATAAACACGCCATCCTCATCGAAGCCTGTGCTCTGGGCCTCGTGGGAGAATAGCGTGATCTGGGTTTCACATGATCATCGCTTTCGGCACCCACGCTTATTCCTACAGAGGAGATTTCCGATCTCCAAAAATGTCATAATATTGCACTACAAAATATTTCAGAATTCTAAAACAGTCCGACGTCGGAGATATAGGCCTGTAGTTTTCTTGCATCCGATCGACGACCCTTCTTGAAAACTGGAACGACCTGCGCTTTTTTCCAATCCTTAGCAACCTATCGCTCCTCTAGAGTCGTACGGCACACTGTTGGTAGAAGGTCGTGGAGGGGGGATACTCCATGTATAATCGAATTGGTATCACATCAGTTCCAGTAGCCTTTTCTCTGTTAAAAGATTTTAATTGGTTTTCTATCCCGCTGTCATTTATTTCACTATCTGCCACTTTGCCGTCCGTGAGACGATTTAGTGGAAGAACTACAGTGCAATCTTCCTGTGTGAAACAGCTTTGGAAGAAGACATTTCATATTTCGACCTTTCGTGTGTCATCCTCTGTATCGACGGCATTACAGAGTCTGTGGACATGTGGTTTCAATCCGTTGAGCGATTTAACATAAGCCGAAAATTTCCTAGGATTTTCTTCCTACTTGGTACATACAATATTACTTTCGAAATTGTTGAACTCATCTTGCATGGCCCTCCTTAAGCTAATTTTGGCACCGTGTAACCTTTGCTTGTCCGCAAGACTTTGGTTGCGTTTATATGTGAAGGTCTATCTGCTGTCGTAGCAGGATTCTAATTCTGTCGTTGAACCACGGTTGATCTTTCATTATTTTACCCGGCACAGACTTGTCTAATACTCTTGAACTTGAGTGCCCTAATGCTCAACATCGTGAGTGCTGCAGATTAAAATTCCGTGTTGGGCCGTTAAGTACTTTGAAATCTGTCTCCTGTCACTCTTGCTAAAAAGAAAGATCTCTCTACCTTCTTGTTATTCCCATTTACAGCTATAGTCAGTGAAGCTGAAACGGCCTTATGATCACAGACCCCCTTTTCTGCGCAGAGTCGGAAAATTCGGGTCTGTTTGTCAAAGATGTTGTCTTATACGAAAATTACCGACTCATGGAGATAACATCTTAGACCAGTTTAGACAAGCGAACCAGAAGTTTTCGACTCTGTAAGCGCAGAACAGGGAATCTGATCATAAGACAGTTACAGAATCCTGCAATGAACGTGTTAACAGAAATATCAAGAACTGTAGGAAGATCTTTGTATTTAGAAAAAGCGGCAAGAGACAGATTTCAGACTAATTGACGGCTCGCTAAAAACGTTTTGTTTCTAGTACTGCCAGTGTTGGGCATCAGTGGACAACGTTCAAGAGCATCGCACGATACGTTTTAGGCAAGTATGTACCCTGTACAATTATGAGAGATCTTTCAGCAACCGAGTTAGAACGCTGCTATGAAAACAGAGAGCTATATAAACGCAGCTAAAACCTAACATACAAGCAAAGATTATACGATGCCTAAATTAGCATAATCAGGGCCCTTCGACAGCAAAGTTCAATGTACCGACTTTACAGAAAATCCTAAGAAGTTTTGTTCTTACGTTGAATCAGTAAACGGAACGCAACAATATGTCCAGACACTCTATGAGCGTGATGCCTTGACACAGAGGATGACTCACAAAAGGCCAAAGAATTAAACGTCTTTTTCCCAAACCTTTTTCATAATGACAGATTGCATAGTCGTCGTTCCTCCTTGAAATCGTCACACGTCCGATAAATAACGAAATAAACGACAGAAGGACAGAAAAATAATTGACATCCCTCTACACAGGAATGGCCGCTGGACCTGATGGGATACCAGTTGCATTTAACAAAGAGTATGCGAAAGAAACTGACTTCCTTCTAGCAGCGCTGTACCGAGGTATCTAGAGGAGTGAAGCTTTACTAATGATTGGAGAAAAAGCGCAGGTCATTCCCGTTCTGAAAAAGGTCGCCGAACATACGTGCAAAACAAAAGACCTATATCTCTGGTAACAGCCTGTTGAAGAGTTTTGATTTCAATGTTACGACGTTTTTGGAGATCGACAAACTCCTCGGCAGAAATCAACACGGGTTCCGAAAGCAACCATCATTTGAAACCGAGCCCACCCTGTTTGTATACGACACCCACAAAGCAATATATACCTGGTAGATACCTTGTTTCTTCGATTATGGAAGGCATTTTATACGGTTCCGCACTACCGCCTAATAAAAAACTCCCGAGCATAAGGACTCTAAGAGCAAATGTGTGATTGAACTGAAGGGTTTCTAGCGAACAGAACACCACCTGTCTTTCTCAACGCAGAGTAGTCTTCTGAAGTGAGGCTGATTTCTAGCGAATCCCACGAGTGTGTTATTGGACTGTTGCTTTACACAATATATATAAATGACCTCGTACATAACATCGGAAGTTCAATTAGTCTTTTCACCGATGGTGCTGTAGTATATCAAAAAGTCGCAACGCTGGAAAATTGTAACGAAATGCAAGAGGATCTGGAGCGTATAGACGCTTGATGCAGAGAGTGGAAACGGACTCTCAATATAAACATTTAATGTAATATATTGCGAATACATAGAAAGAATTATTCTTTATTAAACTATTACGTAATTGTATAAAATTCTCTGAAAGCAGTTATTTACCTAAAATATCTGGGCGTTGGCATAAGGACTAGTTTTAAGTATAATGACCACATAAAATTAATCGTGGATGTAGCAGATGCCAGAGTGATATTAATTGGTAGAATCCTCAGGAACTGTAGTCCATCAACAAAGGAAGTAGCTTACTAAACACTATTTCAAAAAAATACTTGAATATTGCTCAACATAATGGCACCTGTGACAGACAATGTTTGTAGAGGATATAGAGAAGATACAAAGGAGAGCAGCACACTTCATTACTGGTTCATTAGGAAGCGCGAAAGTGTCACGGAGATGATCGGTGAACTGCAGCGGCAGACATTGCAGCAGATAAGTTCTTCATCATGGAACAGACTTCTGTCAGAGTTCAGAAAACACACGTTCTAGAAGAGTCAACCAATATATTGTTTACTCCTTCGTGCACCTTGTGATTAGAGAGATTAAATCTCATACGGAGTGGCAGTGGGGGTATCCTCAGTCAAACAGTCAGGTAGCTTGCGGGGTATGGATGTAGATGTAGAAGAGAAACACAATTATTAGTAGGGACATAATGCCTTTCTCTCGTGTCTGTCATAGGATGAAACACTTCAGTTTCCACGCATTACATATTTATCTATCATTATGGACTGTCAGGGGACAACGTTGTATTTTTCTTTCATAGCATCCTCTACTATGCATTAAGGGTAGAATTTTCTGAAGGAATTATTAAAGTTGCAGATGGATGTATGAAAAGTCGATAACATGCAACTGGTCGATATCAGATGGGTATTGGCACAGAATTATTTGTTACAGACAAGTGGTTAAAGCATATCACTAGCACTCATACGCAGTTGGGCCTATATTTTCCACTAACAGCTGTTTACAGGTAAGACAGAAGCCTGCAAGTTTTATAACGAAGTTCGTAGCGGATGTTTCAACCAAATCGTATCAGTACATACTCCCGCATCATCGTCGTAACTATAACAATGAAATATAGGCTGAATTTTCAGTAACTAATTGCAAGAGAAAACAATTTGATGGGGGGGGGGGGGGGAGAGAGAACGAATATGGCAAAGACACACTTCACCGAAGCAGAACGAATTTGGATGACAACAATGGATGATAAGCTGGATAACATCTAGAAAGCCTTTCATGTACATTCAAATTCAGTGTACCTAAAAATGGAATAAGTTAAAACTGATGAGAGATTCTATTTCATTACTATAACATTACCAGGAATAGAAATATGAACCGAATGTAAACAATCATTGCCAACCCACTTCGAATAATAATAATAATCAAAGTACACGGTCTCATTCATTTACTCAACTGATATGCAGTTGTTACTCAAATATAGTCGTTTCACAGTTTGGGATCCTAGAAGACAGACTGCTCGCTTGTTCACCCAACATCTTACCACCGCTTCACATACTTCGAGACAGGAAACTGACTAGTATTTAGCAACCCAAAATTCCAAACAGACAGCGTGACAACAGCCGGATCACCACGGGCTGCCAACACGCGACCAGCGCTATTGGCTTCTCTTGACGCGAGATGAGAGAGAGATAACATCTTATAGTGGCGCACCCAATCACAACACTCGACGCTGGAGTGGTATCGCATCGTCTTTTCACACAAATTTCAATAATGCGTTAAACCTCACAATAGACGTATCCGTCTGGGGAGGTTTCAGAGCAATTCGAAATTTGTCAGAGTGCATTCCAAAAAAAAAAAAAAAAAAAAAAAAAAAAAAAAATGTTCAAATATTTGTAGAACTTATGGGACTTAACTACGGGGTTATCAGTCCCGAAGCTTACAAACTACTTATGAACTAGCTACGACTAAGGACGGCACAAATATCCAAGGCCGAGGGGGGATTCGAACCCCCGACCGTAGTGACCGTGCAGACCGTGACTGGAGCGCCTCAGTCTCCTCGGCCACCGCGGCCGGCGGTGCATTCCAGATTGCCATTTGGGTGCAGCAACTGGCTTGATGTCATGCGGTTCTATTTGACACTCAACACAAGTACCGCGTGTTCAGAGATATATTAATACGGACAGCAGCCGTTACATTCCTGACTGTTAAGACTAGTGATTGAGTCTTATCTTCGCGGTACTCATAACCTCATCTTTCAACAAAATATCGCAAGCCCCGCCTGTTGCGAGTGTGGTTCTGTCCCGCCTGATCAGAGGGACATCACGTTCTCCGCAATTCTCACCCACTGGAAAGATTCGATCGTGCATTGTTGAGGGACTGACACGGCACCACTCGCCAGCAACTAAGATTGACAAAATCCGGAATGGAGCTAAAGTAGAATGCATTGAGGTATTCATCTTTTAATAAAAGCTCATCCAGATTAGGTACATTGTTGCTGCCAGAAATGGCAATTCTGCGTACTTAATGTCATATCCACATATAACCCTACATCACCTACAAATTGAGTAACAAAAAAAAATGTCTGCAAATCTATCGGACTAAACTGCGTGGTCATCAGTCCGTAGCTTACAAACTACCTAAACCTAGGTAAACGAACCTACGGAAAAACACACACACGCATTCCCCAGGAAGGACTCGAACCTCCACGCGCTCCGCAGCGAGGTGCTTTAGACCGCTCGGCTACTCCACCGTGGCAAATTGAGTAACATATTCTGTGTGAACAGTCAGTAATATTTCGTTATTTGCACTCCTGCCTGCTGTAGCACTTATAATGGTTAGCACTTCCTGCAGTGTCTACGATCAAAACGTTTTCCTTCGAAGGCCGTACATTCCAAATCTCTAAGCCAATCTGGCAAAAATACCGTGAGCACTGAGGTAATCATTCAACTGACGCATGGGGGTGAGGATACCCATATGGTAAAACACCATGTCCTAATGCGTGAAGAAGTCCATAAGTATCTAATGGACATCCTCATTTGATAGGATTCATCCAGCCTTCAAGACATTTTTGAGGGACTCTGATAATGGCTTGGGAGAGATCAAGACTATAAGACGGATGCTCGAGTTTCTGTCACTACAGATGGTGTAACTTCTTCTCTCAGATCGACAGGCAGGCGTGCGTAATGCGGCGCCGTGCTGCGTTACGTGCGGCCGTTCGCTGTCGAGGGTTCGTGTCCCCCTTCGGGCATGGGTATTTGTGTTGTCCTTAGGTTAGGTTACCTTGGTCAAGTAGTTTGTAAGCTACGGACTAATAATAAAGTAGTTGAGTCCGATAGATTTACAAACATTTGACATTTTGATTGACAGGCGTCTTGTGTCGAATCACGACTAGCATGGAATTTGGCGCATCATTCCATGAAATAGGTTTCAGATATACATGCTGCATCATACGCATTATTTACTCTCCGATAGATGTCTACTGGGATTAACCTTCTGGCAACCGAGAGAAGAATATCAGCACGTTGGATCTGTTTGGATACATTTATTACTAACGTCACCATATTTCACATTCCCACATATCGCAAGCACGTCGGGAAGATACAAATATTACACTGATATCTTGCCATCATGTCGATTTTTATACACCAAAATCGCTGGCGTGCTACTTTCAAGACATCCTAGAGCAACGCCTCCAAATTGAAAAGTTTTTATCTCCCGTTTCACATTGTTCGTAGCCTAATAGATTCTGTGCTTTCAGAAATACGTTGCTTCTTTAGGAACGTAATCTTAGTGTTGCATCCTGTTTTCAGTAACGCTACAGGGGAACGGCGAGCTCGGATACCACTGCTGACTTGCTGCTCGCAGCTAGGAAACTAACACCTGGGTTTTCCCAAAGGGATACCAACATATGGCTTTCACATGGCTTGTACGCTACTGGGTGTCACTGATGATTGGCTGCTCGCAGATAGGGCCCTGACACTTCGGTTTTCCCCACAGGGACAGCAACTGTGACGCCAAAATGTGGCTGGTTGAGCGTCTCGTGCAAATGGTGGTGGAGGCAGCACTGAGATACCATTGCTGACTGGTGTTCGCAGCTAAGGTGCTGACACTTTGCTTTTCCCAACAGTGATATCGACTGCGACGCCAAATGTAGCTGTTTGTGAGGCTCGTGAAGGTGGTGGTGGCAGCACTGAGATAGCACTGCTGACTGGTGTTTGCAGCTGGCCGCTGACCTACAGAGACAGCCACTGCGACGCCAGAATGTGGCTGGTTACAGGGCTCATGTACATGTTGGTCGTGCTGGGGTACCATTGCTGTCTGGCTGCTCACATCAGAGGTGCTGCTACGACGCTCTTCTTCACAGGGACAGAAACTGCGACTCCAGCAAGTGGCTGATTGCGAGGCCCGTCCATGTGGTGCTGTCTGGCTGCTCACAGCTCAGCTAGGACCCTGACACCTGTATTTTGCCCACAGGGACAGCGACTGCGACGCCAGCATGTGGCTGGTTGCAAGGCTGGTGCAGGTGGGGGTGGCGCTGTCACTCCTGAGTGGCGGCGCTCTCGGCTGGGGTGGACTCTTCAATCGCTTCAGCCCGGAGATGCTCAGCAACCTGGGCTACGGAGGACACGGCTACGGCGCGTACCGGTCCTCGCAGCCATTACTTCAGGTAGGACATAACTCTAAGCTCTCAAAAACAAGTAATTTAGAAACATCCTGAACTCCTAAAATTGTGTCGTGCACATTACTCGAACCTGGAACCTTTCCTTCTGCAAGCAATATTCTTAACAACTGAGCTACCCAGGCATAATTTATGATCCACTGTCACAGATCTAAGTGGCCCAGTATTTCCCTCCTACTTTCCAAATTACATAATTACCTTCCTCAAAATTATTAAAACTGTATACCACACCAATGACTACATTTACCCTCAAACCTGGGTATTTTCCATGCTTTCTTATCAGTGTAATACCTATTACAGCCATGCCGAAAGTTAGAGCAAATCAACCGCATACTCCAAACAGCCTTCATACCTGAGGTCAGTAACACTTGCCTGATGGCACTGAACGAGTATATATATATATATATATATATATATATATATATATATATATATATATATATATATCCCTCCCCCTTTCTCTCTCTCTCTCTCTCTCTCTCTCTCTCTCTCCCGCTCCCTCTCCCTGTCCCTCTATCTCCCTCTCTCTCCCCCCATCTGAACGGGCCTTAAAGTCCCAATACTATCTATGGACCGTCGTGTCATTGGATGCGCATATGGAGAGGTCACCAAACCACTCTTCCAACATTTCTCAGTTTTCATGATGAAATGGTACTACCACATCAAGTAGTTTCTCAGTTGGCAACACGAGACCCAGAGTACTCCAGTAGGTCAACAACGCTTAGCAGACCACATCATCACCCATTCAAGTAGCATCCATGTCCACCGGTTCTTTGTCAGAGACCTGATGGGCACACTCCTTGACAACCTGGGCATCAATAGCCAGAGTTCATCACAAAGGCAGAAACTTCGTAAATGGAACAGTTAATGCTTTTATTTCCTTTGAACTTAATTACGATTGGAGAAAAATAGGGTCTTTGAATCCACCAGATTCACCCTCAGTCTTCTGGATCACCTGACAGACCAAACGTGGTAGTATATTCTATAGGCTTCTCGTTGGAGTCAATCTGCTGAGGATGCCCAGTAGTAAAGCACAATATTCGCATTCCGCACCGTGTGAAATGTCGTATTGCTAAGACATTCTGTGGATGCGCACTGGCAGGGCGGCGGCTCAAATCTGTCCAAAAGTGTTCGTTTTCTGTGGTTTCCCTGAATCCCTTAGATGTACATGCCTGGATATTCACTTTGGAAAGGACAAAGCCAAATTCCTTCTGTATCCTATCACAGTTCAAGCGTGAGCTAAGTCTCCAATGAACGCACTGCCAAATGTACGTTACACTCTATCCTTGCTTTCTTCAATGTCATTCGCAAAGGGAGCGGTTAAAACACTCATCGGGGAATGTAAATTGAAGTTTTCCGTGATTTGGCCAAATACATTAAGGTGAGTTACGAGATGGTTCATTTTGAGAAAGACTCCTTCGTTATCGTTACCCTAGGCGACATTGTACCCCATCTTATATGAACTAGCCGACGACGGGGCGTTAAACGTCAATCTTCTTTCTCCCATCGGCGTCACTCAAATGTTACTCGAGAGCACAGATTTGCATGCCTAAGTCTCGGTCAGGGACAGAGTTCTGTTACGTCCAACAATACAAACTGTTCCTATTTAAGGCAGTTTCAGTTTGGCAATATATTACATTCGTTCTTTTCTGCGCTAGATATAAGAGATTTGCACTTCGGGAATACTTTATAAATTCTTCGATTATTTTAGCCTCCTTTCGTCTTTTACACATAAGGCATTTGACTTATTAGAAATAAAACAAAAGCTCACCAATATCAGTCTTCGAAAAGTCGTCATGTTAGGTCCATCATCGGGTTTAATTTGCAGTATGAGAAAAATGTTTGACGTTGTCAACTTCTCGTCAATATCGAGAAATTAGACATTCAAAATTCTTATAGACCATTGTCTTCGTTCAGATTGTGAACATATGTCATGGACATAATCAATTCATGACGTAAACCGTATCCTTGAGGTCTGACGATACGCAATACTTATTTATACACACACAAATTTGGAAAACCGACGCAAATTCTTAGACGCATTTTGAGCTGAACGTTTATACTATGGGTCTTCAACGTACTTTCCGGTACGTATTAAGTGGTTGCTATTTGACTTATCTCAGAGAGGAATGAATGACGACTGCTACTACCAATAGGAACGTTTCGTGACTGTACTTCTCAAGGGACAGCCTTGTTGTTTCTTAACTACGACCAAGAAACTTTTCTTACACCAGAATTTTTTAAAGCGCTAAATTTGCATTCTTATCGTTGCCGGCGTAGCTCTGCGAACGTTGCTGTTAATCTCACGCAACGAGGTCCTGCACGCGAACTGCACGGCTAATTCTTGGCCTTGAGGGCCGTATCTGCGGAGAAACATTGCGTGCCACTGCTTTATTGCGACTCGTTCTCGAATCGGTCTCCGTATCTGCACCGCCCTTTCAGGAGAACACATCTTTACGAAATTCACGTATTTGCTTTGGGCGGTCACTTACCTTGCATGAACGCAGAGTAACTGAGTTAAACAATACCTTAGTTACGAGGTCAAGAAGCAAGTACGTAATAACCGAGCTCGTGCTAAACGAACGTTCCTTGTATTCGAAGATCACGGAAATCATTTCCTTTCGTATCTTTACCGGTTGAGCTCTGATCTTGCTATGGAAAAGCATGAGCACATTTTAGTAAACTACAGAAAAAGTAATATTCACCGATAATATTGCTTCGTATTGCATCATTTCATTCCAGTTTGACTTCATTGTAACGTTTCAGTTTCTCCTAACGACATTTCCCCGTCAGACCCTGCATCTCAAACTTGCCTTAGTAACTGAGACTGGCCGACATTATGAAAATAAGTTCTTTGATTTTTAGCAGCGCCTTTTCCCACATTCAAAGAGACTGAACTGGAGCATTGCATGAAACTATCCAACCAATTCTACCCGTGTTTATGTCTGCATGTTAAGTTGTAAGTCCTAATGATACAGCAGTAAAAGATAAATGATTTCAATGTATACTAAGATATTTGTTCGATATGCATGAATAATTCTACTGAAATTCATACGAGAGATAATGGAATCTAATCTTACAATTCAGAGGAAGTTCGATTATGAATTGTATTAGTTTTAATTATACATTAAAACGTTTCCGTCCTTGGATTGAACATCTATTGAGCTGTAGGGTGTTCTAGAGAGCATCACATAAAATCCGAGCAACGTCGAGGAAAGATTGCGATATGGTTTCGTTGAGTTTATTAAAACAACATTGACGTATTTATGATTATTTAAATTCAAAGGGAAGTTTGTAAACTCTAATTCAAAGTAATATCAACATAAAGGACAAATACGGAAACGAACGACCACGATTAACCTCAAATGTTATGATTTTTTTATTGTTAACAGAATTATTAAAGTTCTAGAGAAAATGAATGGTAGCTGGAATAACACCGAAAGGAAATAGTCACCGACAACTGATTACCTTCAGTAACTGAAATAAGTATACGATAAGTAAATACCCCTCACTTATAGTAATACTGTGGTTTTTATTAACAGGAGATTTATCTTTTGTGGAAATTTCTTTGCTCAGTATTGCTATAAACTATTAATTACTTCGTGAGTAATCTTTCATAATTATTTTCGTTATTCTGAGTAACATAATTTTCGAATTCAATACTTAGTGTTTAGGTTAGTAAACAGTACATCGAAAATAACGAAATACACAACAATGCCAAAACATAGATAAACTTATTCTAAAACATTAAGTTGGTTAGGCTACAGAGCTCATTGTTGACCGGACAGATGTAACACTAAGGGCCCAGTCAACACACTCTCCAGTTTATTTGAATAATTTTGCAACACTGAAGGGCCAAATAAACTGGTATCGAAGATAGTAAACTCTTATAAAAAGTGATCGATGATATATCACTAGTCATGAAAAATTCAGAGGGTGCGGACCCGGGGACAGATACTAGCGGGAAATGGGGCGAGGGAGAGGGGGAGGGGAGAGGAATCATACTTCCTTACTCTCTCTCTCTCTCTCTCTCTCTCTCTCTCTCTCTCTCACCCTGTCTGTCTATCCGTCTCCCTCCTCTCTCTCTCTCAATACCACCCCCTCTCTCCAATACAACTTGCCGTCATCCTCATTTCTGATGTCTCAGATGCCTTAAAATATAAATATGCTAATAACGCATACACACTAATTCATACCGCAAAACTAATAATAATAATAATAAACTCTTAATTACCGTAAAATATATTATAATAATAAGTTAGCTTCATTGCTTACTATCTCTCATAACACTAAGTCGACGAAATTGCTACGAGGAATGTTCAAATGAAAAGGTACGAAATAACACTGTGGGTATAACTGAAGTCTTTATTCAAAAGTAATTACCAGAGGCTTGAGCGCAACTATCGCACTGTTTAACGACCCGAAGAATTTCTTGTTCCCACAATTGCTGTGGCTGTGACAAGAGACAGTCCTCTACTGTGTCCTTTAGTTCGTCGTCTGAGTTGAAGCGCTTTCCTTTGATATGTATTTATAGCGGACCAAACAGATGAAAGTCACAGGGCGGTATGTCCGGGCTGTAGGGCGGATGCTCAAGCTGCTCCCACTTGATCTTGGCCAGCACACTTTGTGTGACGTGTGGACGCGCCTTATCGTGGAGCAGAATCACTTCCTCCGTGAGCAGCCCAGGGCGTTTGCTGTTGATGGAGTGGCGGAGTGTCTCACAGTACACGTCACTTTTTTTTTCACAAGGAATTCGACCTCAGCCGTAGAAAAGATGGCGAACACCACCTTGCCTGATGAGGGCACAGCCTTGAATATTTAAGGTGGAGGTGACGACGCATGCTTCGCTTCCCCTAGATGTCGCACTACGTTATCCAAAAGCGGTATATTTGCATTTCAACCGTTTTGGTTGTTAAAATGTTTCGTACCTTTTCATTTGAACAACACTCGTATTAAATGAAATACACACAGATGACCAGCAATTTACTGACAGCAGTGCGCAATACCAAGAAGAACCGGAGATATCACAAGCAAAGTTATTTGGGGCATAATACTTTGTACGAAGATCACGTGATGGAAAATACAGCCCCATGTGAAGTGAGGAACATTATGAAATCAGTATTGAATGTTGCTGTCATTGCTGGCTAATCCGCTGCTACATGCCTCGACGTTGAAACAGAGAGTCTCTGGAAGTTTTGTTGGATATAGCAGTCCACGCAGCTTCCACATATTGACATAGTCGATCTGGTGCAGCAGCGGGTGGAATATCCGTGGCTAGTCGTTTCGTAGTCACCGACCAGACGTATTCGACTGGCGATAGATCGAGAGAACAGGGAGGCTAAGGCAGCAGTTCAATCGGGCGAGCGACGAACAAGTCTTCGAACATCTCGTGCCATACGAGCTCCCGTATGGTCCTGTTGCAGTGTGGTTTTCGGCACGCTCCAAAGATATAGGACGTCAATAAACTGCGACAACTCAAAGATATAACTCTGTCTGATTAGTGTACTGGTAATGCGTTAGGGGGCGTTGCGGAAGTGGGGTCCAGTATCAGCTCAAACCATAATAATGGGAGAAGAACCACTATGGCTATTAATAATTCAGCATTTCAACATCTTTCAGTATGCTGCTTATAGACTAATTCGTCCACTGTGTTGGTGCATGGGGCTGAATCGGGATTGTAACGACATTATTTTTACTGACAAATCCCGATTCTGCCTGCGCCACCACGATGGTTGGATTAGTCTGGACACACTGTGCTGAGAGACTGTGGAACTGTTGCCTTATGCATCGCGATACTGTTCCTGCACCCGTACTGTGGTTTGGAGTGATATTGGATTACATTCCTCGCACCCCAGTACGTATGTCCGGTTCACCGACCAGTCAGTTTTATATATTTGATGTGTTGGAGGCTGTTGTCCTTCCATACCTTCACAACTTGCCGACAGCCATATTGCAACATTATAATGCGCGATCAGACGTGGCTCGTAATATTCAAGACTTTCTTCGTCGCCTATCGAACTGCATTGCTGTCTTGGCCTCCGGATCTCACGCCTGTCGAAGACGTCTGTCCGATAATTACGAAACGAATGGCCCAGGATACACCACCCACTACAGCAGATGCACTTTGTCAATATGTGGAAGCAGGATGGCCTGCTATGCACCAAAACACATCCACAGCCTCCACGAATGAATGTCGAGTTGTTATAACCAGAAACGGCGGCAAACACTCCATACTGATTTCATAATCTTCCTCACTACACATGGCACTATATTTTCAATCAAATTGCCTCTGCACAACGTCTTTTCTCCCAACTAAATTTCCCTGTGATATCTGCGGTCCTTGGTGTTGCATTTTGGATGGCCAGTAGTGTATCATTCGAAAGCTCCTTCACATGAAACTATATTTACAATCTTGTTGTCTCTGCACAACGTGGGATCTCCTGACTAAATTTGCCTGTGATATCTGTGGTCCTTGGTGTTACATTCTTGATGGTCAGTAGTGTATCAGTCGATAGCTTATACATTTGAAAATTTAAGAATCAGAACAAATATTGCTTTAACAATATTTACGAAGCAATAAATAAATTAATTTAAAATACGAAAACCATTGAGGTATGTGGATGTCACAACCATCTGATGTATGTTTATTTCGTAATAGAAGTTACAACTACGGCAGTCATAAAATTCGATGTATTTTGATCATTTTACATTTTTCACAGATCAACTGAAGATGGCGCTAAAGCCGAAATAGGTCCTATACTGTAATAAATATACTTGTATTAAATCAGCGATTGGTATTTCATTGCCTAAATTCATATGTGTGCACGTGAATAATGAACATGTGACTTCATTCTGTAGTTTCTTTTTTTTTTTTTTTCCTTGTGAAGGATCTCTTCGTTTCTATGTTGTAGAGTCACGAATTGTATCTGAATTATTGTTGACAGTATTATAATCTTCCTATGAATGTGCGGACTTTCACAGCAAACACATCGACGAGCGCGGTCCCAAACATAATCAGCTTTAAAGTAATCTGTGTAAAACGTAGCTTACTTACGCCTTTCCCACTCGCGCGGGATCGTGGTGTTAGCTGCTGTATTGGCGGATATCCTCCCTGTTGCCTCCCTCCGGAGATGAAATACGGTAACCCAACTGTTTGCGTATACTGACATACATGTGACAGTGTTCCTAACGTTTGTGAATCGTGTAACTGAGGCGGAACTTGAGTTTCAGCCCTGTATTCAACTTGTGGGAGAGTAAAACAGCCTAAAAACCACATCCTGGCTGGCCGACACACTGACTCCCCCCCCCCCTCTGGAACATCGACGTTATACACCCAGTGGATTCGAACCAGTAATATTACCTCCCAGTTCCAGAAAGTAGTGTCCTAATCCTAGAGGACTTATAATTTGTACCATTCATACTACTTCATTCGACAAAAGTTAATTTTAGTTGTGAAATTTGGAAAATGGTATCTGTAAAAACACAATTGTGTGTAAAACGTCAGGACGAAAATAACGGCTAAGTATCATACTTCGATGAGACATGGACCGAACATAGAAGAGTTCAGAAGGTACATGACAGAAATACGATAGAATACAACGATAATAATTCCACTCAGGCCACCGCGATTTATGACGCTCCACTGGACAACACAGAAGATGGTACCTGATTCTAAATATGGCATGTTCTGTCACGTGCTTACATGCTGATCACAAGGTTAGTAAGGTATTCTTATGGTACAGTGTTCCCTTTTTCCGCCCACCCAGTTGGCAACTGCTCCATGGTCGTGCTGCTGCATGTCTTCGAACGCAAAAAAGCTTAGGGTTTCAGGTCGACAGCGTGGTCACTACAGACGAACCCCAAGCACCGATTGTTTGGATATGGGTGGGAAAGGAAATCGGCCGTGCTCTTTGAAAGGAACCATTCTGACATTTGGCTGTAGCGACTTAGGAAAATCAGAGAAAATCTAATTTAGACGTATCTGAACCGCCGTCCTCCAGAATGAAAGGCCATCGTGCTTACTAGTTGGTACCAAGCCGTGGGTACAGGCAGTCCAGTCCTTTGCCAACCATCTGCTTGTTCCAAGACGTGCTCCATTCGCATTGTTCAATTTGGCCGTGCAGTGCATCCACAAAAATGAAGCCAGGGTAGAATACAGCCCTGAAATAACGCACATAGTGAGGTACAGTGTCACAACAACTTTAGCCGGTGAGTGTGTCGTGTTGAAAAGCTTGGAGTCAGGAGACCCACACAGGGTTAGGCCTCTCCAAGTGTGAGCGGTGACATTTTCGGATGTCGTCCTCTTGGTTTTCGTCACAGTTATCTTCAATGACTAACCGAGCGAGTGTTTCTAGTTTCTGCTGTCCCACTGGCTGGTCACCTCCGTACCTGCACACGCGTGCATCCTATTTTCCTGTGTCGGTCTCTCTCTCTACTCGGCCACCGACACCCAGGACAACCGGCGGAAACGAGACACAAAATCTAGAAACACCAATCAGCCAACGACCGTGCCGCAGTTAATTCAATGGTTCCCACTCGATCACCGAAGTTAAGCACTGGCGGGCTTCGCTACCACTAGAATGGGCCACCGTCTGGGTCTACCGAGCCAACACAAGGCCTCAGAACAGTCTGTGTCATGTCACACCGACGAGGCCGCTATCGCCAGTTTACTGGCTGGCTGATACGAAGCACTGAGCTGTGCCTAGGCAGCCAGCCAGACAACTGGCGGTCGCAGCCTGGTCGGTGTGATGTGACTCGGGCTGTTGTGAGGCCTTGTCTCTAAGTCGTGTTGGCCGAGCGCTGTCGGCAAACGGCTGCACTCACACCTTGTGAGTCCAATTGAGGAGCTATTGAATCAGAAGTAGCCGCACCGCTAAAAAAAAAATTGTTGTTGTTAAGGTCTTCAGTCCGGAGACTGGTTTGATGCAGCTCTCCACCCTACTCTATCCTGAGCAAGCCTTTTCATCTCCTCATAAGAACGGCAACCCACATCCACTTGAATCTGATTACTATACGCGTCTCTTGGTCTCCCTCTGCGATTTTTACCCCACACACTTCCCTCCAATGCTAAATTTACGATTCCCCGATGTCTAAGAATGTGTCCTACCAAGCGATCCCTTCTTTTAGTCAAGGTATGCCAAAAATTCCTTTTCTCACCAATTCTGTTCATTACCTCTTCATTAGTTATGCGATCTACCCATCTAATCTTCAGCATTCTTCTGTAGCACCACATTTCAAAAGCCTCTATTCTGTTCCTGTCCGCACTGCTTATCGTCCATGTTTCACTCCCGTACAAGGCAACACTCCACACAAATGCCTTCAGAAAAGACTTCTTTACCCGTAAATTAATATTCGATGTTAGCAAATTTCTCTTTTTCAAAAATGCTTTTCTTCCCATTGCCATTCTGCATTTTATATCCTCTGTACTACGACCATCACATGTTATTTTACTACCCAAGTAACAAAACTCATCTACCACCTTCATTGTTTCGTTACCTAATCTAATTCCTTCAGCATCGCCTGATTTTATAAGACCACATTCCATTATTTTTGTTTTGCTCTTGTTAATGTTCATTTTATACGCTCTCTTCAACACACTGTCCATTCCATTCAACTGCTGCTCCAGGTCCTTTGCTGTCTCTGACAGAATTACAATGTCATCAGCAAAACGCAATGTTTTTATTTCTTCCCCCTGAACTTTAATCCCTATTCCAAAGTTTTCCTTGCTTTCCTTCACCGCCTGCTCGATGTACAAATGGAATAACATCGGAGAAAGGCTACAACCCTGTCTTACTCCCTTCCCAACTGATGCTTCCCTTTCATGCCCTTCGAGTCTAATAACTGTGGTCTGGCTTTTGTACAAGTTGTAAATAACTCTCCTTTCCCCGTATTTTACCCCTGCTGACTTCAGAAAAAAAATTAAAATAAAAAAAAGAAAGAAAAACGACAAACCGGCAGGAAGGACGGGTCGTGACCACATTCCCCTCATAACCGCATCAGTTGACGCCTTGGGGTGGAAGATGATACGGTGGCCGGTCGGTAACTAATGGGCATTTCAAGGAGTGTGTGACTGCGTTTAGTTTAGTTTTTTAGGAACACGAAACACCTCACTACCTTGGTTACAGAAGAACCCACAATGCCAGCAGCAGAGCACCAAAAGTTGGACCACGTTCAAATTCACTTAGCTGCGACGTAATACATTCGCACTACACACAACACTGTTCTAACCATGCCTGTTAGTTACATCGTCTTGAGGTCATTGCATTCGCGGTATAATACGACCGCACAAACTGCAGATTTGGATAGTATCTGTATTTACGATGAAGCGCACAGTTCTCGAAACTTTTCCTTATTTTTGTCCAACACTTCACTCTCTATCACTCACAGACAAAAAAGAATTGTGCCCATTGGACACTATGAACTGGCAGTACACCCGTGCACCTTTTGATCATAAAATACGCCGGGCGTAAGTGAAGACTCACAAGAAAGCACTTCCTGCTGTAAAACAAGCACAGTAATATCGCAACTATAAAAGCAACGTGGCGTTGTGGGAGACCATATCAGAAATTTGAAGCACGTAAGCTGAAGATGGTTAACTCATGTGTTAAGTAACAACCGAAGTAACTGTCAAACAAACACAAGTGCTGGGACAAAAAACACAGCAAGTAATTAATGTTGAAATATATGCATGCTAGCCAGCCTTGCAGGTCGTGTATTAGACCACGTAGGTCTTCATTGCGCTGTATGACCCTGTGGAAAGGAAGGAAGATTAGGGTTTAACGTCCCATAGACATCGTTGTCATTAAAAGATGGAGCACCCTCTCAGATCCATTTTTGCTAAGGATAGGGAAGGAAAATCAGCCGTGCTCTTTCAAAGGAACCATCCAGAAATTTGCCTGGAGTGATTTAGGTAAATCACGGAAAATCTAAATCTGCATGGCAGGATGGTAATTTGAGCCACCGTCCTCCTTAATGCGAGTCCAGTGCAGGGAAATGCAGGGTGAGCTGGAATTCCAAAACCACTCACCTGTAACAGGAAAGCGTCGTGCCGAAGCCATGTAACCTGGGCCAAGCAGCAATGGCTGAATGTCATCTAGTCGTGTTGCACTCTGCTTCCAACTTCTAGCCGAGATTACATCCCAATAGTGAAATATGGTGTGATTTCGGTGATGATTTGGGTTGTCGTATTGTAGTATTCCGTAGACACAGTAGTACCCTTAGTACCTAGTACCATTACTTGAGGTTTTCATGGCGTTTTCTTGGAGTGATGTACCATGGGGCTACCATAATAGTGAAAAAGTCATTTTCGTTGCCCTCTAATATGGTGTGTGATCGCCTCGGACGGCCAGTTCAGTATGACACCTGCGTGGCATGGACAGTATGAGATTATCAGTTAGCTCTTGAGAGATATTTGTCCACTCTTCCATCAGTGCAATAGCCAGCTCTGCAACCGTTGTTGGATGTGATGGTATGGCTCCAATGTGTCTGCAAAGTGCATCCCAGACATGCTTAATCCGGTTTGAGTCCGGTACACAAGCTGGCCACTACATTTTTTGAATTCCCTCAGCTTCAACTATGTTATCCACCACTGCAGTTCCATGGGGACGAGCGTTATCTTTCACCAGAAGAAACCCATGTCCTATGGTACCAGCATAACAAAAGGTCGAAGGATCTCGTCTCTTTACTCCTGAGCAGCCAAAGTGCCATTCTGAATGACATAGAGATCCGTACGTCCGCCAATACTAACTCCTGCCCTCAACATTTCTCCACTACCATGATATGGTGATTTTTCCTGCACATAAGCAGGATTTTTCCAATTTGCACATTCTCTCCAGATGAGGAAACTACGATTTTCCGGCTTAACACAAAATCTTGACTCGTCTGTGAACAGAACCCGGCACTGTTCGTTACGACTCCAAACCTGCTGTTCCTCCTCCCAGTTTCTGTGGACTAAACGATGTCGCGGTTTTAAAAGGACACACACCATAGGCTTCCGAGAGTAGAGGCCACATTCCGAAGGCGGTTTCGTACTGTTTGTGTTGATATTGCGCGTTCTCTTGTTACCTAGATGATGCGTTGTAGTTGAATTGCATTCAGCCTCCTGTCTCAACAGGCTGTTGTCCGGAGATAACGGTCATCTGTTGCCGATGTTACCCGTGGACGACCTTGGCCCTATCTCCTTTTAATGCTTCATGTTGTCTGAAATTGCATCTATGTCCTGGAAATGACACTTTGGGCCACTACAATAACTGCAAACGTTTCCCTCTGTGCCTGTCCCGCTTCCAACCTTCCTATGGCTCTCCATGCCATAGCTTCGGGTACGTCACGTTGTTGTTGCATTGCGCTACCTACTCACTATACTGTCTGAACCAGACTTATTTTGTGATTCGTTTATTAGAGTAAAAACAAGTCAGCACCAACCACTTCCACCAGTGCAGTTGTCGGTAGTAGGCAGTTTACAGGGAAATAACCGTCGGTACGCTATGATGTCAGCGACTAACACTTATTCATGATAGGGAGGTAAAACGTGTTGGTATCCTGATGAAGAAAGTAGATTTTTATGCATTAAAATTGCTATATTATAGACTTGAAAACGACAAATTGTTATGCCAGGTACTACATCCTTGGAAATGCAGAGGAATACCGATTTAGCGTAACTGTTACTTACGTTATGAATGTAAATAAAACTTATACACTGTGCTCCTCGTTCACAAATCACATCAGAATATCGTTTTCCTTTTGAGAAGATCATAGTAAGGCTCCTGTAGCAAGAAGGTACGTGCCATAAGTCCACAGACAGTGGTCCGGTGCCGGCCGCGGTGGCCGAGGGGACTGAGGCGCTCCGGTCACGGTCTGCACGGCTACTACGGTCGGGGGTTCGAATCCCCCCTCGGGCATGGATATTTGTGCCGTCCTTAGACGTAGTTAGTTCATAAGTAGTTTGTTAGTTTAGGGACTGATGACCCCGTAGTTAAGTCCCATAAGCTTAACAAACATTTTTTAACAGTGGGCCGTGGTCTATTAAAGCTAATCGCATTTGTCGGGATCCATGGGCTGTCAAGCCAATATGGAAGCGATGGGCACAGAAGGGCATCAGTTCCCAGCCTTCCAGCAGATCAACGCCTCCATGCTAACTGTGCCTGAGAGAACAGTTATATTGATTGCTCGGCCATGTAATATCGCAGAGCCACATATATCGAACCAGGTAAAGGACTTGCAACAAGTAACCAAACGGACAATCTGACGATGTTCAGAGCGACGTTTACTGTCAGTAGGGCTAACACTATTATAGCTCCCCGTAACGCAGAACAGTAGAGAGTTGCACGGAAAGTGATACGCTCAGAGACAAAATAAGACACGCCTCTTACTTTCAATTGAGTCTTGTCTCTGTGCAGCATCAAGACGGACATAGCGGTGTGCAATTGGTCCGAGGAGAGCAAACGTTCTTGTACTGTATTTTTCGATGTCATACAGGCCCAACACTGGTGTGATGGTATATGCTGCTATTGTTAACTGTTGCACGTCTGCGCATGCGCACTAGCGAACAGACGACTGCGTCGCCTCTCTGCGCACGCACAAGCGCGGCTGAATCCCACTTCAGCACACGGAGCTGGTTTCCAGCTATCGCGGCGAGAGCGCTCCAAAATGTGTTTTCATCCTTATTACTAGCATTCTAATACGAATTGGAAAGGAATTGGCATTGTTCTTATAACCAGTAATGGGAGCGAAAGGTGTAGATTTCTGACTTTCTAAGACTGGTGGCTGAGCCCTGTTCTCGAGATCTCCAGCTATTATCTTTCAAAAAGATGATGCAAGACCGCATACTTCCCGTGCTGTCTTGATCTCCATCGATACAATAGTTGTTCTACTGTTACTGAAAATATCTGTTCAAGTTTGTCGAGTGAGTGGCATAAAATCACTCGCTACCGTCTATGGTTAATTAGCTGTGACGTTAATGACAAGTATACCTGTTCACTGCACTGGTGGGATAGTCCATTTTCTGCACATCCTCTTCGCTCTGCCGGAAGGCAATCTGATACGCATACCGTGCCAGACCTGAGAGTATTCACGAACAGTTAGTAAAGAAAGGTTATAAGGCCGTTATTTCTGCAGTTTCGTATGCTGTAGAGAAATAATAAGTGTGCAGTAAATCTGATACGTACGGTCGGCAACTCTGCAACCACCCGCCACCAGTCCCAAGCGACTGGTAAAAAGCGCAAGTGACTCCTGTTAAGAAGAAAGCTGAAATAACTTTCCCGGGTAATTACAGACCAATGTAATTAACAACTGGTCGCTGCAGAATTCTTGAACATATTCTCTGTTGAGTACAATAAATTTTCTTAGGACAGAAGAGCCTCTGTCCATGTACCAACACGGCCTGCAAATGAAGTAACGAGCATATGGAATAGGTTCCCAGATATGTGAGTGGCTCGGAGACCTCTTAAGTAAAAGGACCCAGTATGTTGTCCTCGATAGCGAGTGTTCATCAGATACAAGGGCATCGTCAGGAGTGCCCTAAGGAAGTGTGAAAGGACAGCAATTATTTTCTATCTACATCAATGGTCAGACGGACACGGTAAGTATCAATTTGCGGTTGTACACTGAATGATAAAACAACTCTTTGTGGGGCAGAAAGTAGTGGTACGAATAGATGAAGATGAAATTGAAGAGGTTGCCATTCAAGGTGTTGGAGACAGGGTTGTTGTATGTCACCAGCATGCTGAAAAACTAATTAACAAGGCCTTAGAAGAAACTAATGCACTTGTAGTGGGAGAAGACAGAATAATAACCATAAAGTATGCAGATGATATGTCTGTACTAGGAGAATCAGAAGAAGAGCTCCAGGTAATAACGGAGAATATTGTAAGGGTGGGGAAATAATTCGGAATGAAAGTGGACGTCGATAAGACAAAAGTGATGAAAATTGGAAAAGAAGGTGACACAATCAATATGCCACTAGAGGGAAGAAAACTGCAGCAGGTTCAATCATTTCAATATCTGGAAAGCTTTATAACTTACAATGGAAGTTGTACAGATGAAGTGAAACGCAGACTATACCTGGGAAAGAAAGCGTTTGGAAGAGTGAAAGATTTACTGACAGCCAGGAGCATACCCATTAATCTCCGGAGAGGTTCGTCAAATGTTTTGTGTGGGGTGTGGTGTCTTATGGGTCTGAAACATGGACTGTTAGAAAAAGGAACAAGAATATTTAGAAAGTTTTTAAATATGGTTACGGAGAAGAACTGAGAAAGTGAAATAGACTGATAGAGTGAGAAATGAGGAGGTATTAAGCAGGGTAAAAGAGGAAAGGAACTTCATGAGGGTGTTACAGAAGAGGAACACATGTTGGGTGGGATATATATTACGTAGGAACTGCCTACTGCAAAGGATAATGAAGGGATCAGTAGAAGGAAAAAGAGGGAGAGGAAGAAGAAGGTTTGGAATGTTAAAAGGTGTGTAGAAAGCAAGAAGCTACAAGCAAATAAAGGAGGAGGCCCAGGACAGAAAGACATGGAAGATGCCCAGTTGATGCCTGTCTGCGGACAGATTTACTGAAAGAAGAAAGCCTGAATGATGCTCTAGTGCGCGGGAAGGTGTTGAGACTGTGTGACTGAAGTCAGATACTAGATAACACACCAAATTTCTAGTTAGTGTGAGGACAAACGTAAACTGATGCAGATGAGTTGGAAAAAAAACATAATGTTCGAATACAGTATTAATGGTGTACTACTTGACACACTATTTGTTATGCTTAAGGGACTTAACTACGAGGTCATCAGTCCCTTAACTTACAAACTACTTATGAACTACCTACAACTAAGGACGGCACAAAGATCCATGCCCGAGGGGGGATTCGAGCCCCCGACCGTAGTGACCGTGCAGACCGTGACTGAAGCGCCTCAGTCCCCTCGGCCACCGCGGCCGGCTGCGTGACGTTGCAGAGCGGTGTGATATAAAACGAGCATTCAAGGGGAGTTGTGGGGAAGGCGGATGGTTGTCTTGAAAATGGTGGCCGCATTTTGGTTCGCCGCAGAAAGGGGGAAGGCATCACAGTGACTGTATTCGCACAAACCATATGGCGCCAACTCAAGGCACTCAAAGCCATATGATCTGTGGTACTATTGGGTTCAACCATAGATCACAGTTGATGCCTGTCCATGGCCGTGTGACCAGTTTGACCTACGTGAATGACATCCTGCTACATGAGGCCATTGCATCTTGCATCTTGCAGGACTAGCACTCTTGAAAGAAAAGATATTTTTGAGACATGGCTTGGCCACATCCTTTAGGATGTTTCCAGAATGATATTTTCACACTGCAGTGGAGTGTGCGCTGATATGAAACTTTCTGACATTGAAACTGTGTGCCGGTCCGGGATTCGAACCCGGGACTTTCGCCTTTCGCGGGCAAACTGTCTACCGACTGACCTACCCAGGCACGCCTCTCGGCTCCTTCTCACATATTTACTTTCAGGCAAAGGTATCAGCTTCGAATCTCGGTTTTAATCTTCCAAGAAGTTTCATATCAGCGCACACTCCGCTGAAAATATCACTCTACCATCGTTTTCGTTATGCACTAAGTCTTTGATTTGCCTTGTTTCATTAAGATTGTCGAAGTTATTAATCTGAATTATTTGTGCAACTTTTACCGATACAAATGTCACACGGCTCAATTGATTTACATGTTATCCTTAGGCGACTGATCAGCAATTCTGTTTGTACATGTAACGCATTGAGACTTTCTAGAACAGTTCCTTAATAATACCTGTTGCAATCTCTTCACAGACGCACTTCCTTGTATAATTTCCTTATTGCATTGTCGTACATTTCAACATTCATAAAGAATATTTGTGGCGCTTTTGAATGTCCATGAAATACAGTACGTAATGAACAACAGTGTTCATGATTCTCTTTTTTGTTACAGAGGTTCCACAACCCGGTGGAGGTCTTCCAGGAGCTACAGGAAGATGAGGAGCCCTGCTATGGGAAGAAATGCACTTCAAATGAGCACTGCTGCCCGGGAACCGTGTGTGTGGACGTAGACGGAAGTGAGTATCGCACTCACTGCTGCTGGCACACCACATCACAGCTTTCTTAGGGACCTTAGAGGTTGCCACGGCGACCGTTATAGTCATCTATGTGCACTGAAACATCTTGTTACACTCACTTAATTACTTTCCAGATTTGTCCTTTGTAGATCAAACTGGAACTGCAAAATCATCTACAATGAGAAAAAGTCCTTGTTCATGCCTTGTTTCAAACTTTCCATGGGTCTCTTCCCGTCACCAAAAATAGCGAGAGATGAGCTATTCCTCTTTCGGATCACCGAGACCAAATTTTTACTAAACCTCGTTATCGCAATGTACTGTAAGAATTAAAGTCTCCAGTAAGATGTTCTAAATAAGGACTCCACACTCAAGTCTATTCAGGAACGAAACTATTTTTTCTGCGATATTCTCCCGGGAAGTGTTCAAATTAGCTTCTAATGTGATCCTCTTACGAAGTCTCACGTTTTCATTGCAAATGTTCATGGAGGATGTTTCCACACAATTTTCAAACGCATTCTTCTTCCAAGAAGTTGTGGAGTTACTCTCACTTTTACAATCTTTTAATCAAGCACTGGTTGTCATTTATGTTTATACACCTCTATACTTATCTCTACTACAAAAATCACCTAGAAAGAATGGTGAAAAGTATACTGTGTAATGATATCATTTTCCCCTTCCCCTTGGAACTAGCCAGATGCGAAATTCAGTCTTCAAAATCTTCAAATGTCTGTAAATCTATCGGAACAAACTGCGTATTCATCAGTCCGTAGCTTACAAACTACTTAAACCTAGGTAACCTAACCTAAGGACAACACACACACACATGCCCCAGGGAGGACTGGAACCTCCCCGGCGAGCAACCGCGCGCTCCGCAGCGAGGCGCTTTAGACCGCTCGGCTACTCCACCGCGGCAATTCAGTCTTCCTTTCCTTCATTGTGGATGATTAACACTGCCAATAGTCTCTTCTGCTGAATCTCTTTCTACCGTCTGTCTTCGTCAGTACTACTTAGTTCGATTGTCCGTTCAGTTTAAAACCCACTCGTATCTCTAAATATCTCCTGTACAAGTCATTACACTTGAACATTATGTTGCACCAATCAATATTCAGTCATTTCGTCACTTTACTGGTATAACTGTACAGTCGCAGGTGTAGTGTGTCGTTTGGCACCATTTCCACGATACAAGGGTAATCTGGTCTTCGACAAGTTTCAAATGGACAGTAGGACTGTGTAGCCCTCGTTGTTCCAATACAGTACATCTGAACGACCTGAAGAAACGAAGAAGGAAGAACATCTGAAGGACCTGAAGAAACGAAGAAGTACGCCATATATGTGCGGACACAGAGATATGGGGACCGCAGCGCTTGCGGACGTAACCTTTGCCAGGTAACTGAACACCCAGGCCTTCCCTCGGCAGGCGGTGACTGCAAAGCTCGCCTTTCATATCCACCAGTTAGTAAAAGATTTCCACACCTTCAATATTTCAGGACAATACTACCATCAGCTTCCTTCCTGAAATGTCATTTCTCATAAAACCAATTAATCATGATTAATGTCAGGGTAAAGGAAATTTCTGCCCGTTTGGAAGGTCGCTAGAGTTATAATGATAACGTGTGTGTGTGTGGTGGTCTTCTGTCCGGAGACTGTTTTGACGCTGCTCTCTACGCTACTCTATCCTGTACAAGCATCTTCATCTCCGAATAAGATCGGCAACCCACTTCTATTTGAACTTGCTTACAGTAGACCTATTCGTCTCTTGGTCTCCCTCTAGGAGCTTGACAACCTCTCGCCCCCCCCCCCCCCCACACACACTTCCGTTTAGTACTAAACTAACGATCCTTGGTGCCTCATCATGTGGCCTACTAATAGTCAATATATGATTAAAAAAATTTCCCCAATAGTGTTCAGTTCCTCATTAGTTACGCAGTTACGCTATCCATCCAACTAAGCTTCAGCATTCGTCTGTAGCCCCTCATTTAACAAGATTCAATCCTATTCTTGTCTGAGCTACTTATCGGCCACGTTACACTGCAATACAAGGCTATATTCCAGACAAATGTCCTCAGAAAATATTTTGTAAAACTTTATTTCTATGTCAACAAATTTCTATTATTCCGAAATTCTTTTCTTCCCATTGCCGCGCTACGTTTTATATCGTCCGTGTTTCATTTCCACACAAAACTATACCCTAGACAAATACCTTCAAAGATATATCGTAATACTTAAATTAATATTAGAGGCTAACAAAATTGTCATTTTCAGAAATTATTTTCGTCTCATTGGCATTCTTTGATTTATACCTTCTGTTCTGCGACCATCGTAGGTTATTATATTGTCCAGGTGTTGTTCAGAACATGATTAAATGCAGCTATAGCTGTATGTCCAGACTCCTTAAACATTTGTAATAAGCCCGCTGGAGGTAGGGGAAAGGGCCCATGAAATACTCTATGTAAATTTTATTGGGCATCCATTATGTCGGCAAGCGTCTCGCTTCCGCAAATCTCTGTGTCCAAATGCACATCACCGAACACCACGGAAGACGGAAGACACCAGAGAAGATTATGAACATTACATAGTACATAAGTGTAATAGATATTAAGTTTATATTTACTTGTATGTGTGTGTTTTTGACAAATCTGTGTGATGAATTCCTGTCTGGACTATCCATCGTCGGCTATTGTCTTCATGTAAATGTACCCCGTGTACGTCGTGGTGTGACTTTGTTATTGTCTCAATATGTCGTTTAATAATATCTCTGGCTCACTTCTGGCCGATTCCCGAATGGTCCCATTGAGACGGCACAGCCAATTGCCTTCGCCCATCTCAGAAACCAACCTCAGCTGGTGCTCTGTCTCTAATGACTGCATTATACTTCAAAGCCAAACCTTTCCGGCTTCTTGCATCATCCAGTTGTTTGGTCGTAGTCGACGTCGTTTTCTCTCCAACTATCTAGCTCCGCCTATCTGGATGGACACACGATGTATATGATGGCATCGATCCGCCTATCTGGACGAACCCACTGTGATAAGATGACACTGAGGATGTGGACTCTGGGAATCCCTTAATGGCCACATCGGAGAAGAGGACCTGTTGGTAGGTATGAAGGTATATGTTAGTGGCCGATTGGTCATTTAAGAAGATATATGATCTGATTTTTACTATGTGCAATTATGAGTGTTGATATATGTGTTGCCATATACGTTATGGTCACATGTTTATTGTGTTTTGCGAATTTTTAAATGGCCGACTGGTCATTTCATTTAAGAAGTCAAACGTATTTACACTGATTGAGTGCATGTGACCTTTTTATGACTGTTGTTATATGTATTCCCATATATATATATATATACACTATTGCAACATTTCACTGTCGAATTTCATTGCGTATTATCAATGTATTTACATATGTGTGATATATGCGTGTTGATTATATGTCATTGTAATTGTGTAAACATGTTGCTTCATGTTCCCACACCCTATCTGGTTGGTGCACCTCTGACAAAGTTGCTGACACCAACTCCAGATTCCTTCCTGCAATTTATGTGTGTCCTCAATATTTCGTGATGTGCTGCACAAAAGGCTGGTGCATGCGAGTCATTAGGACTTACCTGGCCTGTAGCACTCACGCTCCTTTAGGTTAAGAATGTGCAGGCCATTGCACGTAGGTCACTGTACCTATCTGGCCTATGCACACGCGAACGCGATCAACCACCATTGTCCGAAACGTTGGATTAAATACACACAAAAAAAATGTAAAAAAATTAGATTTAAGTAGATATAAGATTTTATATTTTTCTATTACACTTGCCATTATATTGAGTGTTCTTGAATATGTGTATATTGTCATGTTTTTCATTGTGTTATGTCACCGTTTTGTATTTCTTCTTCATTTGCTTCTTGTGCAATACCGATTACTGTGTCGACATATCTGAGTCTTTTGTTTGTTGTGTTACGTCGTTGCTAACTTTTGAATATGTAGTTATTTATTCACATATTTATGTCAAATATCCCCATATTCTGAACAAAACACCGAGCGAGGTGGCGCTGTGTTAAGACACTCGACTCGCATTCGGGAGGACGGCGGTTAAATTCCCCGTCCGGCCATCCAGATCTTCGTGTGTGTGTGGTTTCCTAAATCACATAAGGCACACGCCTGGTTGGTTCCCTTGAAGCGGCACAGCCGATATCCTTTCCCTTCCTTAAAAAGCAAATGAAAAACATGTTCGAAAAGACTAAAACAATCCTAGCTGCTTTCTTCTATTCATGGTTATCTGCTCTGTCCACCCACATTGTTACAATTGTCCGTTAAAGCTTCATCGTTCCCGCTTCTTTCTTTATTCAACTGTTTGGTCGAAGGCGGCGTTGTTTTCTCTCCAACAATGTAGCTCCGCCAATCTGGACGACCCCACTGTGATAAGATGACACTGAATATGTTGACTTTGGGAATCTCTTGATGGCCATATTGGAGAAGAGGACCTCTAGGTAGTTATGAATGTATATGTTAGTGGCCTATTGGTTATTTAAGAAGATATATGAACTGATTTTTACGATGTGCAATTATGAGTGTTGATATATGTGTTGCCATATATGTTATTGCCACATGTCACTGCGGTGTTTCATTGTGTTTTGCGAATTTTTATATGTTTAACGTGCAATTTTTATTCGTGTGTTTACATGTCTATGTCATATTATTGGATGTTTATATCTTATTGTTGTTACCCAAACTTGTCTCCTCACAATTGCCCTGTGTCATATGCAAGTGTTGCTATATACGATTGGCACACATGTCATGACACGATTCCCATTGAGTCCTTCACACCCTTCTTTAGGTTAAGAATGTGCAGGCCAGTGCATGCAGGTCACTGTACCTAACTGGTCTATGCACACGCGAATCGTAGTAGTAGTGGTAGTAGTAGTGCTAGTAGTAGTAGTAGATGAAGTACCAAAACGCGATCAACCATGTATACGAAACGTAGAAACAAACAAACATTGTTAAAAATAATAGTAGATATAAGATTTTATATTTTTCTCTTACATTTGCCATTATATTGAGTGTGCTTGTATATGTGTGTATTGTCATGTTTTCCATTGTGTGATGTCACCGTTGTGTATTCCTTCCTCATTTGCTTTTTCTTCAATACACATTACTCTGTCGACATATCAGAGTCTATCGGCTGTTTCAGTACGTCGTTGCTGTCTTTTGAATATATAATTTCATAATTCGCTTAGCTATGTCAAATATCCGCATATACTGATCAAAATACCGAGCGAGGTGGCGCTGTGTTAAGACACTCGACTCGCATTCGGGAGGACGGTGGTTAAATTCCCCGTCCGGCCATCCAGATCTTCGTGTGTGTGGTTTCCTAAATCACATAAGGCACAAGCCTGGATGGTTCCCTTGAAACGGCACAGCCGGTATCCTTCCCCTTCCTTAGAATAAATGAAAGTCATGGTCCGGCCTTGTGATTCCAATGCCTCAACCTCCCTTCTTTCTTTAAATCGGGTATACAACATAGCAAATTTTGTGACTGATGATTAATACTTGTTAACACTGAGCCTTAAAACCACTGATTAAACTGTAGGTAACGTAGTAATTGGCTGAGATCTACGGTTCAATGGTTTCTGAAAGGAAACATCTTACCTTTCCCATTAGAACCAAGCATAAAATAGCACTCTGGTGTCCAAATTAGCTTTAGTCTTCCTGTCAGCATTAGTTTTTGCCTGCACCTAAAGCCACGATTTTATGTTGTGTCTATTCTGTTTTGCATTGGTGGTAGGAATATGTGTAAGTCCATTTTAAAATGACTTCAGCATAGTTGTTCGAAAGGACTAAAACACCCCTGCTGTATTCTTTTATTCATGGCTATACATTCCTCTCTGCAGAATCTATATACTTGTGCATTGTACCAGAATATCAGCCCTTCCGGAGTAAGGCCCTCCAACATTTTAGTAACTTCTAAAGCTGCACCATGATGGGAATTTCTCTTTTGTTTGTTCACTACCGTCGGCGGTGAACAGTCGGGTGTGTGGATTTAGTCCATGGGTTGTATCACCCCCCCGCCGTCGGCACTACCGGGCCCCCAATCAGAACACTGATACAAGGGTAATCTGGTCTTCGACAACAGTAGGACTGTGTTGCCCTCGTTGTTCCATTACAGGACATCTGAACGACCTGAAGAAACGAAGAAGGAAGAACATCTGAACGACCTGAAGAAACGAAGAAGTACGCCATATATGTGCGGACACAGAGATATGGGGACCGCAGCGCTTGCGGACGTAACCTTTGCCAGGTAACTGAACACCCAGGCCTTCCCTCGGCAGGCGGTGACTGCAAAGCTCGCCTTTCATATCCACCAGTTAGTAAAAGATTTCCACACCTTCAATATGTCAGGGCAATACTACCATCAGCTTCCTTCCTGAAATGTCATTTCTCATAAAACCAATTAATCATGATTAATGTCAGGGTAAAGGAAATTTCTGCCCGTTTGGAAGGTCGCTAGAGTTATAATGATAACGTGTGTGTGTGTGGTGGTATTCAGTCCGGAGACTGTTTTGACGCTGCTCTCTACGCTACTCTATCCTGTACAAGCATCTTCATCTCCGAATAAGATCGGCAACCCACTTCTATTTGAACTTGCTTACAGTAGACCTATTCGTCTCTTGGTCTTCCTGTAGGAGTTTTGCAACCCCCCCCCACCCCCACACACACACTTCCATTTAGTACTAAACTGACGATTGCTTGATGCCTCATAATGTGGCCTACTAAAAGTCAATATATGATAAAAATTTCTTTTTTCATCAATAGTGTTCAGTTCCTCATTAGTTACGCAGTTACATTATCCATCCAACTAAGCTTCAGCATTCGTCTGTAGCCCCTCATTTAACAAGATTCAATCCTATTTTTGTCTGAACTATATATCGGCCACGTTATACTGCAATGCAAGGCTACATTCCAGAGAAATATTTTGTAAAACTTTATTTCTATGTCAACAAATTTCTGTTATTCCGAAATTCTTTCATTTCCATTGCCGCGCTACGTTGTATATCATCCGTGTTTCATTTCCATACAAAACTATACCCTAGACAAATACTTTCAAAAATATTTCGTAACACTTAAATTAATATTCGAGGCTAACAAAATTGTCATTTTCAGAAATTATTTTCGTCTCATTGGCATTCTTTGATTTATACCTTCCGTTCTGCGACCATCGTAGGTTATTATATTGTCCAGGTGTTGTTCAGCACCTGATTAAGTGCAGCTACAACTGGATGTCCAGACTCCTCAAACATTTGTAATAGGCCTGCTGGAGGTAGGGGAAAGGGCCCATGAAAGACCCCATGGGCATTTTATTGTGCATCCATTATGTCGGCAAGCGTCTCGCTTCCGCAAATCTCTGTGTCCAAATGCACATCACCGAACACCACGGAAGACGGAAGACACCAGAGAAGATTATGAACATTACATAGTACATAAGTGTAATAGATATTAAGTTTATATTTACTTGTATGTGTGTGTTTTTGACAAATCTGTGTGATGAATTCCTGTCTGGACTATCCATCGTCGGCTATTGTCTTCTTGTCAATGTGCCCCGTGTACGTCGTGGTGTGACTTTGTTATTGTCTCAATATGTCGTTTAATAATATCTCTGGCTCACTTCTGGCCGATTCCCGAATGGTCCCATTGAGACGGCACAGCCAATTGCCTTCGCCCATCTCAGAAACCAACCTCAGCTGGTGCTCTGTCTCTAATGACTGCATTATACTTCAAAGCCAAACCTTTCCGGCTTCTTGCATCATCCAGTTGTTTGGTCGTAGTCGACGTCGTTTTCTCTCCAACTATCTAGCTCCGCCTATCTGGATGGACACACGATGTATATGATGGCATCGATCCGCCTATCTGGACGAACCCACTGTGATAAGATGACACTGAGGATGTGGACTCTGGGAATCCCTTAATGGCCACATCGGAGAAGAGGACCTGTTGGTAGGTATGAAGGTATATGTTAGTGGCCGATTGGTCATTTAAGAAGATATATGATCTGATTTTTACTATGTGCAATTATGAGTGTTGATATATGTGTTGCCATATACGTTATGGTCACATGTTTATTGTGTTTTGCGAATTTTTAAATGGCCGACTGGTCATTTCATTTAAGAAGTCAAACGTATTTACACTGATTGAGTGCATGTGACCTTTTTATGACTGTTGTTATATGTATTCCCATATATATATATACACTATTGCAACATTTCACTGTCGAATTTCATTGCGTATTATCAATGTATTTACATATGTGTGATATATGCGTGTTGATTATATGTCATTGTAATTGTGTAAACATGTTGCTTCATGTTCCCACACCCTATCTGGTTGGTGCACCTCTGACAAAGTTGCTGACACCAACTCCAGATTCCTTCCTGCAATTTATGTGTGTCCTCAATATTTCGTGATGTGCTGCACAAAAGGCTGGTGCATGCGAGTCATTAGGACTTACCTGGCCTGTAGCACTCACGCTCCTTTAGGTTAAGAATGTGCAGGCCATTGCACGTAGGTCACTGTACCTATCTGGCCTATGCACACGCGAACGCGATCAACCACCATTGTCCGAAACGTTGGATTAAATACACACAAAAAAATGTAAAAAAATTAGATTTAAGTAGATATAAGATTTTATATTTTTCTATTACACTTGCCATTATATTGAGTGTTCTTGAATATGTGTATATTGTCATGTTTTTCATTGTGTGATGTCACCGTTTTGTATTTCTTCTTCATTTGCTTCTTGTGCAATACCGATTACTGTGTCGACATATCTGAGTCTTTTGTTTGTTGTGTTACGTCGTTGCTAACTTTTGAATATGTAGTTATTTATTCACATATTTATGTCAAATATCCCCATATTCTGAACAAAACACCGAGCGAGGTGGCGCTGTGTTAAGACACTCGACTCGCATTCGGGAGGACGGCGGTTAAATTCCCCGTCCGGCCATCCAGATCTTCGTGTGTGTGTGGTTTCCTAAATCACATAAGGCACACGCCTGGTTGGTTCCCTTGAAGCGGCACAGCCGATATCCTTTCCCTTCCTTAGAAAGTAAATGAAAGACATGGTCGGTCCTTGTGATTCCAATGCCTCATCCTCTCTTCTTTCTTTAAATCGGGTATACAACATAGAAAGGTTTGTGACTGATGATTAACGCTTTCTATAACTGAGTGTTTGTGTTAACAGTGAGCCATAAAACCCCTGATTAAACTGTAGGTCCCTTTGCAATGGGCGGAGATCTTCGGTTCAATGGTTGCTGAAAGGAAACATCTTACCTTTCCCATTAGAACCAGGCCTACAATGGCAGTCTGGTGTCCAAATTAGCTTTAGTCTTCTTCTCATCACTACTTCTTTCCTGCACCTACAGCCAGGATTTTATGGTGTGTCAATTCTGTTTTGCATTGGTGGTAGGAATATGTGTAAGTCTATCTGAAAATGACTTCAGCAGAGTTGTTCGAAAGGACTAAAATACCCCTGCTATATTCTTTTATTCATGGCCATACATTCCGCTCTGCAGAATCTATATAACTTGTACAGTGTACCAGAATATCAGCCCTTCAGGAGTAAGGCCCTCCAACATTTTAGTAACTTCTAAAGCTGCCCCATGATGGGAATATCTCTTTTGTTTGTTCACTACCATCGGCGGTGAACAGCCAGGTGTGTGGATTTAGTCCATAACGCATCCGCCAACGTGCTCGCCGTATGACCACTGCATGGAGGCCCGGTATCGCTTACTGGGTTGTATCACCCCCCCCCCCCCCCGTCGGCACTACCGGGCCCACAATCAGAACGCTGATACAAGAGTTATCTGGTCTTCGACAAGTTTCAAATGAACAGTAGGACTGTGTAGCCCTCGTTGTTCCAATACAGTACATCTGAACGACCTGAAGAAACGAAGAAGGAAGAACATCTGAACGACCTGAAGAAACGAAGAAATTCGCCGTATATGAGCGGACACAGAGATATGGGGACCGCAGCGCTTGCGGACGTAACCTTTGCCAGGTAACTGAACACCCAGGCCTTCCCTCGGCAGGCGGTGACTGCAAAGCTCGCCTTTCATATCCACCAGTTAGTAAAAGATTTCCACACCTTCAATATGTCAGGGCAATACTACCATCAGCTTCCTTCCTGAAATATCATTTCTCATAAAGCCAATTAATCATGATTAATGTCTTGGTAACGGAATTCTGAGTTTTATATCTTCTGTTCTGCGACCATCGTAGGTTATTATATTGTCCAGGTGTTGTTCAGAACATGATTAAATGCAGCTATAGCTGTATGTCCAGACTCCTTAAACATCTGTAATAGGCCCGCTGGAGGTAGGGGAAAGGGCCCATGAAAGACTCCATGTAAATTTTATTGGGCATCCATTATGTCGGCAAGCGTCTCGCTTCCGCAAATCTCTGTGTCCAAATGCACATCACCGAACACCACGGAAGACGGAAGACACCAGAGAAGATTATGAACATTACATAGTACATAAGTGTAAGAGATATTAAGTTTATATTTACTTATATGTGTGTGTTTTTGACAAATCTGTGTGTTGAATTCCTGTATGGACTATCCATCGTCGGCTATTGTCTTCTTGTCAATGTGCCCCGTGTACGTCGTGGTGTGACTTTGTTATTGTCTCAATATGTCGTTTAATAATATCTCTGGCTCACTTCTGGCCGATTACCGAATGGTCCCATTGAGACGGTACGGCCAATTGCCTTCGCCCATCTCAGAAACCAACCTCAGCTGGTGCTCTGTCTCTATTGACTGCATTATACTTCAAAGCCACACCTTTCCGGCCTCTGGCATCATCCAGTTGTTTGGTCGTAGTCGACGTCGTTTTCTCTCCAACTATCTAGCTCCGCCTATCTGGATGGACACACGATGTATATGATGGCATCGATCCGCCTATCTGGACGAACCCACTGTGATAAGATGTCACTGAGGATGTGGACTCTGGGAATCCCTTGATGGCTACATCGGAGAAGAGGACCTGTTGGTAGGTATGAAGGTATATGTTTGTGGCCGATTGGTCATTTATGAAGATATATGAACTGATTTTTACTATGTGCAATTATGAGTGTTGATATATGTGTTGCCATATACGTTATGGTCACATGTTTATTTGTGTTTTGCGATTTTGCCGACTGGTCATTTTATTTAAGAAGTCAAACGTATTTATTCTGATTGTGAGCATGTGACCTTTTTATGACTGTTGTTATATGTATTACCATATATATATATATATATATATATATATATATACACTATTGCAACATTTCACTGTCGAATTTCATTGCGTATTATCAATGTATTTACATATGTGTGATATATGCGTGTTGGTTATATGTCATTGTAATTGTGTAAACATGTTGCTTCATGTTCCCACACCCTATCTGGTTGGTGCACCTCTGATAAAGTTGCTGACACCAACTCCAGATTCCTTCCTGCAATTTATGTGTGTCCTCAATATTTCGTGATGTGCTGCACATAAGGCTGGTGCATGCGAGTCATTAGGACTTACTTGGCCTGTAGCACTCACGCTCCTTTAGGTTAAGAATGTGCAGGCCATTGCATGCAGGTCACTGTACCTATCTGGCCTATGCACACGCGAACGCGATCAACCACCATTGTCCGAAACGTTGGATTAAATACACACAAAAAAAATGTAAAAAAATTAGATATAAGTAGATATAAGATTTTATATTTTTCTATTACACTTGCCATTATATTGAGTGTTCTTGTATATGTGTATATTGTCATGTTTTCCAATGTGTGATGTTACCGTTGTGTATGTCTTCTTCGTTTGTTTCTTTTCATACGATCGTTCATATCTGGTTGCATTATCTCTGTATTACAATAGTTATTTATTATTAATCTTCATGCAAAATATTTCTGGCGCCTTTATCAATTTTGTAAACTTTTTCTGGATTTGTGGTTTGTTTCTTTGTATGCTATTTCATAATTCTTCGCTCCCCTTTACATCGTTGTCATTTGTATTCTCTCTAAAATTATTTCGTAAATGGGACCATTTTTTGCAGTAGTTGTAAACAAACATTTCCACTTTTATTTTGTTTCATTACAAGTAGATTATACTGTCTAGCTTTTACAGCTTAAAATCTTTTAACCGCTATGAGTGTCTGATTGAAGTAGGTGAATGGAATTAGAGTACAAATTTCCTGTTGTTGGCTTGTGTCTCGCATTAGGAAAGACTGGTGTGCAAACCCAGACCCGTCATCTCGAATTACGTTTCTCATGTTGTCCTTGAATCTGAACACATGAATGCTGGGAAAATTTAATTTCGCTGGTAGCTGGTTTCATCCCTGCGCTATCTTAAACACCTCATAAAGTTCCCAGTCTGTATCACTACATTGACGGGTTATAGAACTTTTCTCATGATTCCTTTTTGAGCTTCAACGTTTGTGACTGTTTCCTGAGAGAACAAAAATCATATGATTTTGCCGAGGTTGCTAGTTGCTTAAAAGAGCAGCTTTCGTGTTTCTTTTCATGTACAGCTACTTCTTTTTTATAACCTAATACACATTTCGTTTGTTAGTTGTTGTTACTACATTTGAATATTGTTGCATACGTTTCCATCTACGAATTTAGGGATGAGTGCTTGTTCGTTTTACAGTAAAGAACTTAGTACCAACCATCTTTTAGTTCCTCAAAGAAATTTCTTTCATTGCTGGATTGTGTCTATTGGATCTAAATGCCTTTTCTGCTTTGTGATAGATCAGTCACAATAATTCACTTTCGATGGTAAGTCAATTGTTATCCGCAAAGTAGTTATAAAATTTTATTGTAATTAAATACGAAACTTACAAGAACCTCATTTTTCGACATAGTCTCCATGCTATTCAATGCACTTCGTCCATCGCTCAACAAGCTTCCTTATGCCCTCATAAAAGAAGGTTTTCGGTTGAGCTGCGAACCAGGAATGCACCGCTTCCTTCACTGCTTCGTCCGAGTCAAATCGACGGCCCCTTACTGCCTGTTTGAGTGGACCAAACAAGTGATAGAAGGGGCAAGATCGGGACTATATCGAGGATGATCCAGTACTTCGAATTTGAGTTTCTGGAGCGTTTCAGCAATGTGGACAGCAGTATGCGGACGGGCATAGTCGTGCAACAACACAACAGCTTCTGACAGCAATCCTCGGCGTTTGCTTCGAATTACAGGCTTTAGCCTGTCAGTAAGCATCTCACTGTAACGTACACTGTTTTTTGTGACCCTTTCACGATAATGTTCCAGTACAGGACCTCGTGCATCCCAAAAAACCGTAAGCATCACTTTTCATGCGGACGGTTGCGTCTTGAACTTTTTCTTGCACGGCGAATTTGGAAGTTTCCATTCCATACTCTGCCGTTTACTCTCCGGCTCGTAATGATGGATCCATGTTTCGTCACCAGTAATGATTCTGTCTAAGAAGTTGTCCCCTTCGTTACCATAGCGATCCAAATGTTTTTTTTTTTTTTTTCAGATGTCGAGGCGCGTTTGCTTATGCAAATGTGTGAGTTGTTTTGGGACCCATCTTGCACAAACTTTACGAAACCCAAATCTGTTGTGAATAATGACTAATTTGAAGACGATGAGCCACTTCATCAATAGTTAATCGTCTGTCTAAGAGAATCATTTCACGTGATCGTTCAATGGTTTCTTCATTTGTGGCGGTAAACGGTCGTCCGGCTCCTTCATCGTGCGACCATTTCGGAATTTTTCAATCCACTCGTACACACTTCGTTGTGGCAAAACACTGCTCCCGTACTGTACTGAAAGTCTTCTATGAATTTCGGCCCCTGATACAAATTCCGCCCACAAAAAACTTATCACTGAACGTTGCTCTTCTTTGGTGCAAATAGACAGAGGAGCAGCCACGATTAACAGCACGGCAGCGACAACGAAACTAACGTAGCAGCTCAAAATTGCAAAGATATAACCACAAATAAACAAAGCATGCGTCACCAACGTAAAACGACAGTACTACCAACATAAACTAAAATATAACTAAATTGCGGATAATAATTGACTTACCCTCGTACATACAATGTAGGTAACATTTAAAATGACTGTGTTTAGTATCAACATGTCTCACATTACCACTGTGTTTCCGTTTGTGTTACCCAGGAGACATTCCACACCGTATCGCAGTGAGCCCAGCAAAACGCATTTTATGTTTTCTTTCATTATATCTTTCTAATTAAGGATAGTATCAGAGTTTTTCGCAACATCATTTCAAAGCTATATCTGCATTATCACATTCATTAGATAGAATCACAGTCCTGATACTGCAGGCTTACATAATCTGTTCTGGTAAATCTGGTATCTAGTAGGGCATCAGTTTCTTTCGCAGCGGCGCAGAATTGCTCCGACTGCTACGGCCTCTTTTCCGTGAGGTTCTCCCCGAGGATTGGTGTGACGTGATGAGCCCGCAGCAGCGGTAATGTCTTTTACAGTTGTAGGGTCCTGCCTCTTCGCATACGGGCTGAAGCAGGGCGAGCTGTGCCGGCGCGATAGCGACTGCGAGACTGGACTGCTGTGCGCCGACTCCGCAGACGGCCGCTCGTGCCAGCCGCCGCTCACCAACAGGAAGCAGTACAGTGAGTATCCCGAGCCACGTTCACAGCCGACGATTGAAATTTCAGTTTCCTGTAGCTTCCGTTAACCCATTCAGGCGTATAAAACGCTTGTACGACCACGTCTTGAGTATTGCTCAAGTATTTGGGACCCGCAGCAGATCGGTTTAAGGAAGACATAAAGGCGGTTCAGAGGCGAGCAGCTAGATTTGTTACCGGTAGGTTCGACCAATGGGCGAGTGTCACGGAAATGCTCCGGCAACTCAATTGGGGATCGCTGGAAGAAAGACGACGTTCTTTCCGTGAATTTCTGTTAAGTAAATTTAGAGAGCCGGAATTTGAAGCTGAGTATAGTACGATCTTGCTGCCGCATACTTACATTTCGCGTAAAGATCACAAAGACAAGATAAGAGAAATTAGGGCTCGTACGGAGGCATATAGGCATTCTTTTTTTCCTCGTTCAATTTGGGAGTGGAATAGGAAAGGAAATGCCTAGTAGTGGTACAGTGTACCCTCCGCCACGCACCTTACGGTGAATTGCGGAGTATGTATGTAGATGTAGATGTAGAATGATCATTTATCTACACAAATGATCTGATGGACAGAGTAACTTGTAATTTGCAGCTGTTTGCTGATGATGCTGTGGTGTATGGGAGGGTATCGTCTTTAACTGACTGTAATAGCACACAAGATGACTTAGACAAAATTTCTAGTTGGTGCGAAGAATGGCAGCTAGCTCTCAATGTAGAAAAATGTAAGACGATGCGCATGTTCGAATACAGCATTAGTAGTGAGCTTCTTGATGCTGTCGCGTCGTTCAAATATCTAGGCGTAACATTGCAGAGCGATATGAAATGGAACGAACATGTAAGGACAGTTGTGAGTAAGGCGGACAGCCGACTTCGGCTTATCGGGAGAATTTTGGGAACATGTACTTCATCTGCAAAGGAGACCGCGTATAAAACGCTTGTACGACCACGTCTTGAGTATTGCTCAAGTGTATGGGACCCGCAGCAGTTCAGTTTAAAGGAAGACATAGAAGCAGTTCAGAGGCGAGAAGCTAGGTTTGTTACTGCTAGGTTCGACCAATGCGCGAGAGTAACGAAAATGCTCCGGCAACTCAATTGGGGATCGTTGGAGGAAAGACGACGATCTTTTCGTGAAATTCTGTTGAGGAAATGAGTATTCCAAGCCAAGTTCACAGCCAACGATTGAAATTTTTCTGTAGCTTCCGTTAACCCATTCAGGCGAATGATCATTTATCTGTATAAATGATCTGATGGACAGAGTAACTTGTAATTTGCGGCTGTTTGCTGATGATGCTGTGGTGTATGGGAGGGTATCGTCTGTAACTGACTGTAATAGCATACAAGATGACTTAGAAAAAATTACTAGTTGCTGCTAAGAATGGCAGCTAGCTCTCAATGTAGAAAAATGTAAGGTGATGCGCACGAGTAGGAAGAACAATCCCATAATGTTCGACTACAGCATTAGTAGTGAGCTTCTTGATGCTGTCGCGTCGTTCAAATATCTAGGCGTAACATTGCAGAGCGATATGAAATGGAAGGAACATGTAAGAACAGTTGTGAGTAAGGCGGACAGCCGACTTCGGATTATTGGGAGAATTTTGGGAACATGTACTTCATCTGCAAAGGATACCGCGTATAAAACGCTTGTACGACCACGTCTTGAGTATTGCTGAAGTGTTTTGGACCCGCACCAGATCAGTTTAAAGTAAGACATAGAAGCAGTTCAGAGGCGAGCAGCTAGGTTTGTTACTGGTAGGTACGAACAATGCGCGAGTGTCACGGAAAAGCTCCGGCAACTCAATTGGGGATCGTTGTAGGAAAGACGACGTTCTTTTCGTGAAATTCTGTTAAGGATATTTAGAGGGCTGGAATTTTAAGCTGAGTGTAGCACGATCTTGCTGCCGCCTACTTACATTTCGCGTAGTGATCACAAAGACAAAATAAGAGAAATTCGGGCTCGTACGGAGGCATATAGGCATTCTTTTTTTCCTCGTTCTATTTGGGTGTGGAATAGGAAAGGAAGTGCCTAGTGGTGGTACAGTATACCCTCCGCCACGCACCTTACGGTGGATTGCGGAGTATTTATGTAGATATAGATGTAGCAATAAATCTATTATCCATGTCGATAACTTTATAATCTTAATCTATATCTATAAATGTGAATGTCTGTACGGTGTATGTTTATCACGTCTGAACCACAAGACATAAAGAGCTAAAAATTAGTACAGTTACTAATGTCTATCCGGGGAAGGCTTTAGGCACGGTTTTATGGCGATCGGATAGCTATTTATCTATATATATTAATGTGAACGTCTGTTCGGTGTACGCTTATCAAGTCCAAACGACAAGACGCAGAGACTTAAATATTTGTACAGTTACTAATTTATATCTGAGGAAGGTTTTAGGTGCGTTTTTATAGCGATCTGACAGAGATTTAGTAATTTGAAGAATATAACGCGAAATGCGGAACAATTATGATTCTTAGAAAATTATATTTACTCTTTGAAAATGGTTTTATTGGTTGCATTGTTGCTTGAGGGTTGATAATGATAAAAGGGTGGAGTATATTTGGATGGAAAGTTATCGGTGTATATAAAATTCTACGTGTGTGTGTTAATATTCCGCTCTGCAGCGAAAACTACAGAACGCAAACGAATGGTGTGTATTTAATTGTTGTCCGAAGTCTCCCGTTGTACACCATAGCAGTTCCATGCCGACAGCTACCTGGTTGAAAGTCGTCAAATTATAAAAAAAATTCGGACTGAAAGCCAGCGATGACATTTGCGACTGTACAGCAAGGAGTTTACGTACAGCGAAACGTGGTGCCACAGACTTTGGTCTATGCATGCTACAATGTGTTCAGCTCTTTCTCTGTACGGATAAGCATACGAATAAGGAAATATAAGAATAAATAAATAAAGCAGTAAAAAAGAAATTTCTTTTAATACATCTCTTTAAAAAAAATCGATTTGACGTTTCACACATTACATCAAGTGATCCATCTGTGATATTACTACAATCATTATTGTTGAATTTCGTGATTGGATTCTTCGAAAAGAGTACATTTTTACCTGTGATTTCTTATATATTCTCTGATAAATGTAACATGTGTTTAGAAAAAAGGACATGGACAGAGAGAGAGAGAGTGGATAGGAAAACTACTAACGCAAGGTTCGAATAAATAAATAAATACCCGGGCAACGCCGGGTTTTCAGCTAGTATCTTTGATGTTTCTTCCAGCTGCTAACCTTAGAACATTTATGTCAGTGAGATATTGATAACTGTGTTTGTTTGCAGGTGAGGACTGTACTATGAGCAGTGAATGTGACATCAGCAAAGGTCTGTGCTGCCAATTACAGAGACGTCATCGCCAGGCGCCTCGCAAGGTCAGTATGAGCTACAGTTACTGCTAACGTTTTTAAATCTTGACACAGCAAATAAATACTTTTAGAATTCTACTGCTGGATATAGTTTATAACGATTTCTTTTATTGCCCCTACAGGTATGTTCGTACTTCAAGGATCCTCTCATCTGCATTGGTCCTGTTGCAGCCGACCAGGTGAAAGACGAAATAGAGCATACTGCAGGGGAAAAACGTATTACCGGGAAGGTGGCTTCATTTAATCATATTCGTCGCAAATAATTGGGTCGTATATGATAGTTTAAGGCCTATATAAAACATCTTATGATTATGGCATACACAAAAAGAAAATTCCAAAATTATCTGGATTTTGAAAAGCATTAAATAGAATGAGTGAGTGTCCTTGCAGTAGTTAATCTCTGAAACTCCCCATGTTCATCGTAAAATTTACAGGCTTAGAGTTTCATTTTGCATTGTTATTATGAGAGGATTTTGATAAAATTGTTGTAGTGAATAAAACATTAAATAAAGTAAATTTATGCAGTAGGCTGTTGCCTCTAACTGCAGTGATTTCATTGAATACAGAAGTCACTGAATTGTTTTGAAGAGGAGAACAGTATTATATTGCTGCAATGTCATAGTACCTACTAAAACTTTTTAGGAATAACGTTTTATAAACGAAAAACATATTATCTTTCTAGGGCAGTACACAGCAAGAATTCATACTGAAAAGAAAACTTTAGTTTTCAAATTAATGATGAGATATTAAATAAAATATGAGTGAGTCATTTTACTCACAATGTATGAGACATTACTCGGATAAAATTCATTTGACACTAAAGCAAAAGATGGGCTTTAGGAACAACCTATGAAACTATAATATGTGGTTCAAATTCCTAAAAAGTTACTTTCACAAATCCTCTCATAACTTAAAAATTTATAAGCTTCATTTAACACAAAAATGCTCTAATGACTGCTGCATATATATTACCAAATCTGTCCAATACTCCAAACATTCCTTACAAATTTATGTATCTATGTTGATGTTCCTGTATGAATAAAATATATATTAAATCGATGTTTATATTTAATGTTGATACATATATATATAAATATATATACTTATATTTATTTATATATATATAATGGACAACTGCTGACATAATGACAAAAAAGTGAAATTACAAATGTGTAAGAGATTACAAATACCACATACAAAAATTACAGCATAATATCACAAGGTTATCTCTTAAAAGTATAGAACATCCTCATCAATAGTGTTCACTGTTCCTCTCATCTATGGCCTCAATATACACTGTTGTGATGATTGAGAAATATAATTTTATTGCAACAGGTTTCCACAGAGTTGTCTTCCTTAATTTTATTTATGGTAAACTTATTTCACCTGTGAAACTATTATATAACTATATATTTTAATTCGATTATACTTTAAAAAATTACAAGAAAATTAAATGACTTACTAACTCTAAAACACTGACAAAACATCCATTGCGATACATATCAAATGAAGAAAAGTATTTTTAAATATAATTTAATACTGAAATTTACATTTCATAAGATCTATTACAGTTTAGTGTGAAGTATATTTATAAGAGGTAATGCAAAATGCATCATACTTTCCACAAACACATATCAAGGCATATGCACGAATCAATATATTTTAACATATGTCATTATATACTGTTTATACATTTGAGTGAATTAAAGTATAAACATATGTACCATCCAAAAGATACTTTTTTAACATAAAGCATAATTAATTTTAAAAGGCAGCTTCATGGCATGAGATTGACAGAAGCATAATTGTTATTTTTTCAGTATAATCATGACAAGAATGAAAATTAAGGAATATTCCTTTGAAACCTGTCATATGTATTTTTTGTCATCAGTCTAATGTATGAAAAGTCTGTATTTTATTTTTCATATTCTGTGAAAATCTTTTTCTATATTACAACATAGATTGTAACTTATTTTGACTAAGAGGGAAGATCATCATTCAGATTTAATGTATGTTAAACTATACCATTAAATATATAACTTGAAGTAAATGTCTGTTTTCCTTAACTCTATCCAGAAAACATTAGAACAAATTGGACTTCCTGCTTTTTTTTTTCAAATATTAATCCTTATTTATCATCTTCCACATTATGTGTGTTTTGCCAGCATGATTGTTAACAAAAGTTCTATCCTGTTTCACATAAAAAACACTTTTTTTGAAACCACTCACTGATTATACATCGGGATCAGGAGGTATGTCTGTAAGTGAAACACTACAGGTATCATATACAGAGACAAACATTTACCTTTTAACATTAATTTCACAAGTCCACTAACTCGTTTTCCCCTACACCAAACAGCCAAACCGTCTTCTGCTGTGTTTTCAGTTCATCGTCTGGTATATGTTACATGAAAATCTATACACTTCAGTCAGATACTCCATTAAGTATATCGTACTAGTACACTGAAATGGATTATTCTCCCTACATTACTGTGTAATTGTAATGAACGCTCACGTATTCAAAATAGACAGAGATGTAATGCCTTATACAAAAGTAAGATTCTCAAACCTACTAGTCTCTTTAAGAAGTGTATCATAGCTCTGACCTAAAATAAAATGATTTTGCGATTTCTTGATTAACAACACAACATGCTATTTATCTAAATATCGCTTACAATCGTGCCGAGTGATCTCTTCGTAATATTACTGACCTCTTCCATGTACAAAGTACTCTATCATGCCTACCTTACTTAGTACTGAGGCTGCTTTGAGAAGAGGACCATTTTTCAGGCAATTTAGACATTGATACCTGTGAAAATTTTATAGACACAGGCTTATCGTCCTACAAGAATCTGACGTATCTAGATTATAAACAGCATTGGTGCTTTGTGCTGAAAATAGTATAATCTAGTCACGATTTACATTTAATGTATCACTGTGGAATATTTCGTATCCGAATTGTAATTCTGAAACAAATATGTAACCTAAATGACAGCAAAACAAAATTATAATATTATCTTCAGTTCACACAATTCTAACTCCTTACTGTGGAAATCGAGGATATTGCTTCGTCGCTAATAAAGCACCTCTGCTGACTAAATCAATAATTTCAAATACACTTTAAAACAAGTGCACTGGAACTGACGTATTTAAGTTTCAGGAGGTCCTAAGTAGCTAAATATTGACAGAAACTTTTCAAGAAATCCAGGAAGTAAAAAGGTTATCACTTCTGAGGTTCTTTCCGCAGTGCTTCAAGTTTTTACCGATAGGTCTTAGAAATGTAGCATTATCCTCTATTCAATTAAGTAATAATACAAATTGTTTTCGTCAGAATTCGTTGTTTATTATAGTAACTGATTTCTGCACCGATCAGCGCAGCACTGGTAATGAGCTTGGATAAAAGAAATGTTTGACAAAAATATTAGATTGTTGCATATGTTCGCAACGTACACTCGATTTTTGAACCTTGCAAATTTCACACTATGGTGGAATGGCCACAGTTTATCACATTTGCCATCTCTCGAGTGGAATGGTGTGGATCATTGTGAATTAACGCTCTTAAAAGACTTTCATCAAATCCTGAAGGTCTTCCTGTAGGTGGAGAGTCACCATAGTTAAAAAATCCTCCTTAAAACAAACGAGACAACCATTTTCTTGCCTTGCTCTGTCCAACGGCGTTACCTCCGCTGCTTGACACTATTGAACTCAAACAGAAGAATATGTCGGAAACGTTCCGATTTCTCCACTTGGCACTCCAGTTCCTAGCGGTCACAGCTCCACTCACTATCTCCACATGACAACATGTAAACTCAAATAGCAATAGCTAATTTCAAATAATAAACGACAATCAATAAATGAATCCATAGACGCCGGAATAACAAACGGCAAAACAAAAATGCTATGAACTTATGCACCAACCTAATAGATTTCTGGTAAAACAAGTTTGAAGAAGGATGAGGAAGAGGATTCCACTCGATGCCATTTCGTTCACAGCAAATACAGCGTGACCCAAGGGTCCCTTGACATTTAAAAATTCATTACATAGAGAGGTAAAAATTGACACACATGCTTGGAAAGACATGGTATTTCATTGAAGTTAAAAATTACGAAGATATGGCGCTTAATATAACACAAAAGCAAGACGATATTTTTTATAACAAACACTCAACATGTCATCTGTCATACATCAACAACAACTGTTATCTATATACAATGTTATGAACAGCACTCTACAGAATACAAGTATGAATTGTGAGGAATCTGTTGTGCTGAGGGAGGGGGGAGGGGCAATCATGTCGAAAGTTGTGGGTGTACGCCATCCTCACCAAACAATGTGAGCAAGAAATATTTCACAGTTGAAGTAGTATTATTTGGAGAACCATACTGCATAAACGTCGAACCTTCCAAGAGGTCTTCATTTGTGTGAGCATTATATCTGTAGCTACTTCACTATTTTAAAGGTATATTTAGTCCGTCTATGCAACTACGATGAGATGCAGACGCCAGACCGTCAAAGGATACAACTACTTTTGCTAGTACAACAGTTTTATTTACTGAATACCCAAACGTCTGATTCACAGTAATTAGTCTCCTAACTTCTCAACACAATTGATCATCTGACATCCCGTCACAATACTGCAGTCTCTCGCACGTTCTTACGTGTTCCTCGTTCATAATGGTATTTTGTATTTGGCTTATAGACCACTTCAGTGTGAGCAAGATTCCACTTCTAAGCAGGTATCGAGTAAGTCAGTCATTCGCAATAATTTTTCAAATTACTGACACCATTTCCTGTCGTGGGTATTCAGTAAGTGCGCTCGTTTTCCCATTCCCTAATGGTCATAAGACTTCTTGTGGAATTTATTACTGATGAGTCATTTAATAGAGATGTAGGATAATGTTGGGCATCTCCTTAGAGAGACTTTCTTTCTTTTCTTGCTAAAGATTATGTCTTCTCATTCCCATGGATTGCTATATGTGTTAGTATCCAATTAAAAGCTATTTCAATTGCAGGTTTGGTAACTGAGGCAACAGAAGATCTTATTTCACTCATGCAAGCTCTCATAAGGAACACCTTTGACCTCGAACGCTCAGAAGCGCACAAAACCATTCTTGGAATAACAGGCAATCATAAACATGGCAGTGGTGTGCATCATCTCCACGTAAAACGTTGCATTGTGCCTCAAGCAACATTTTAACAGAGAAACAAAGTAACAAGGTATCAATACCATAGGAGGGAAATTATATGTAATTTAATGGCGTCCGTGTAACATCACATATTGATCAGCGGCACCAAAACCTCTCTGCTAAAAGTACTTACAATAACGCAAAACACACATATACAGCAGTAATACACACCTGAATGCGCTTATATTAGTCCTTAAAGTGCAGATACGGGATTTAGATGAAGTGATTAAATCAAAGTGGGAGAGAACAATGTGGCCGCGGCGTAGTGGCAGAGCGCATTGAGGCGCTAAGCTACGATGTGCGAGGCCTGTCCCCGTCGGGGCTTCGAATCCCCCCTCGGGCATGGATGTTTGCGCCGTCTTTAGTGTAAGGTAATTCATAAGTAGTTTGTAAGTTTAGGGACTGATGACCCCGCAGTTCAGTCCCTTAAGCTTAACAAACGTTTGAACAATGTGCTCACCTCACTAAAGCCACGTTATCACATTTCAAATCACTTTCGAATACATGCAATCAAATATAAAAAAAACACACTAATTACATTTTCAAATGATGATGTTGGTATATCAGTGCCATAACCTTGCTTTCGCGAAGCATGTTACAACATAGGCTTATACGCAGATGCAGCAAAATTGGTTTTAAATCCCAATGTCAAGTATCACGATGAAATAACGATCATGTACCTTTACGTGTGCTTTCGCACATTGTCTATATCTATAAATGTGAATGTTTGTTCAGTGTACGTTTATCACGTCTGAACCACAAGACATAAAGAGCTAAAAATTTGTATATTTACTAATGTCTACCCGGGGAAGGCTTTAGCCACGGTTTTAAGGCGATCGGATAGCTATTTATATATATATATATATTAATGAGAATGTCTGTTAGGTGTACGATTATCACGTCCGAACGACAAGATGCAGAGACTTAATTATTTGTACAGTTACTAATTTATACCTGTGGAATGTTTTAGGCACGGTTTTATAGCGATCTGATAGATATTTAGTAATATGAAGAATATAACGCGAAATGCGGAACAATAATTACTCTTTCAAAATTATATTTACTCTTTGAAAATGGTTTTATTGGTTACATTGTTGCATGAGGGTTGATAATGATAGAAGGGTGGAGTATATTGGGATGGAAAGTTATCGGTGTATATAAAATTCTACGTGTGTGTTGTTAATATTTCGCTCTGCAGCGAAAACTACAGAACGCAAACGAATGGTCTGTGTGTAATTGTTGTCCGAAGTCTCCCGTTATACACAATAGCGATTCTATGCCGATAGCTATAAGGGGGTGAAAGATATAGTGGTTGAAACTCGTCAAATTATTAAAAAAAATCGGACTGAAGGCCAGCGATGACGTTTGCGACTCTATAGCAAGGAGGTTACATGCAGAGAAACGTGATGCCACAGACCACATCTGCGGTCTATGCGTGCTTCAGCTCTTTCTCTGTAAGGATACACATAAGAATAAGGAAAGATAAGAATAAATAAATAAAGCAGCAAAAAAGAAATTTCTTTTAATACATCTCTTTAAAAAATCGATTTGACGTTTCGCGCATTACATCAAGTGACCGATCTGTGATATTATTACAATAATTAGCGTTGAATTTCGTGATTAGTTTCTTCGAAACGAGAGCATTTTTACGTGTGATTTGATCTACACTACTTTCTTGACAAACAGTAAGTGCATAGACTTCTGCAATCTTATAGGATTAGTTTTCAGTTTGTTTCTAAAGAAGGCATTGTATTTCACTTAATGCTTCAAAACCAGTCTCATGGCACACTACTGAAAGATAGCTTATCTATCATAATCAACCAAGGAGCGAGCGGAGCCGCGGGTTTAAGCTAGTAGTCTTATAAAATCAGTAATCCTTCTTATATAGAGTTTATATTGCCGAAAGAAGTAAACATCAAAGGCTTGGCAATATTTTCTTGTTTTCGGTGGCATGATTTTCAGCGTACCATCTTTGTTTGGAAGACTTACATCTATAAGGGTACGGTCTGTATGACCCGCCCAGGAATCACACAACAGGCTCTTTTCTTCAACATCCATTGGCGCTAGCAGACAAGTGCGGCGTTTTGCATGGAAATGATTCACACTACTGTTTTGTTTATGATCTCTTCTTATTCTAGGTACGGTTTCTTGCGGTTCCGAGCGTTCGAGGTCAAAGGTATCCTTTGTTAGATGGATGTGGAAGGAAGCCATCGCCTGTATCGCAGAAATGGAATCACAAAACATTCAAATCAAATGTTTGTATTCCTAAGGCATCAAATTGCTAATGTTTTCGCTCCCTAGACTTACAAACTACTTAAACGAACTTACACTAACGACAACACACACACACACACACACACACACACGTCGTCAATGGAGGATTTGAACCTCCGGTGGGAGCGGCCGCGCACTCCGCGACGTGAGACCCAAAACCGCACGACCATTCCCGTGCGGCTACAAAACGTTACAGCGTTTTGCGAACTTTGGAACCAAATAAAAATTGTCCTAGTGCCAAGTATATTACCTCCAAATCTCCATCTAAATGAAATTATACTGTTCTACACACTTGTAAGAGCAAAATAATGCACTACAGATTCCCAGCACCAGTGACACGATTGGACTTAGTCAACGATCCACCTATACATGTACGTAGCCATTCTGGTTGAAGGATTACAGACGTACAAGCTCGGATTGTTTTTATTGAGAATGTGGAAGGAAATCGGGCGCGCACTTTGACAAGAACCATCGCGGCATTTGCCTGGGGCGATTTACGGAAATCATCCATTCTGTTTGTTTGTACTTAGTACTCGTATTTACTGTATCCGAAGCCATATTTGAAAGTAATTCATTATTAACTTTTCGAAGCGATTCATTGAGTTGAAGACTGAGCATAATTTAAGAGGACAGATTGGTGGGGCGAAAGCTTCTTTATTCACAGGTGCACGGTGGTACATTGTTAATGCCTCAAAGCATTGCATAAACACTATTAGTTTTAATCGGTTAGAATGGCGTCGGTATTTGTTCCAATAGGTGTCATTGGGTAATCTGATTACTTTTTTCGTGCTGAAATATTGTCAGTATCATAATTTCTAGTGTTAGACGTGGAATGCCACTAGCTGCTTGAAGAGTTCGAAATGGTGTTTTTACCGCTCCTGTAAGAAGGCGCAGAGTTTGATTTCGGAGAACGTCTAATTTAGAAATATTCGTTGAGAGCGATACTTCTCATCCATGTACAATATACTGGGCTTTATAAACTGTATAGATAGCATGGGCAGTGCTCCTGTGTGCCTTTCGTATTTCAATGAGCTGCAACAAGGCTTGCGATAGTTGTTGTAAACGTCTCTCCCTTTATAATACTTACACAGTGAAATGTATACAGTGTGCGTCTTATGGAAGTTTGTGTCGAACTGAGAGTCATAGCGCAATCATAACGCGACCGCTCGCAAAAAGCAGGGAATCCGGGTTCGAGCACCGGTCTAGCACACATTTTCATATGTCTGCATAAATCGTACAGCTGATGCTGATTCATATTCGTAATTGCAGATGCATTTTTCTAACAATCAGGAGGACACTTAAAAATAGATAACACAGAAAAAAAGAGGGTGTAGTTGTAGCCATAACTTATTGGTCATGAATTGTAGGCTGAAGCTGAAAAAACTGCAGAAAGGTAGGATAATAAGGAGATGGGACCTGGATAAACTGAAGGAAGCTGAAGTTCTTGAAAATTTCAGAAGGTGCTTTAGGCAACAATTGACGGAAACGGGGGGAAATAAAACAATAGAGGAAGAATGGGTAGCTTTGAGACATGAAATAGTGAAGGCAGCAGAGGACAAAATAGGTAGGAAGGAAAGACCTACAAAAAATCCTTGGATATCACAGGACATACTGGATTTCATCGATGAAAGGAGAAAATATAAAAATGCAGTAAATGAAACAAGCAAAATGGAGTACAGAAGACTAAGAAATGAGATTGACAGGAAGTGCAAAACGGCTAAGCAGGAGTGGCTAGAATGCAAGGATGTAGAAGAATCTATAAATAGGGGAAAATAGATACAGCTTACAGGAAAATAAAAGAGATATTTGGATATAAGAAAAACAGCTCTATGAATATCAAGAACACAGATGGAAAACCAGTTCTCAGCAAAGAAGGGAAAGCTGAAAGGTGGAAATATTATATAGAGAAGCTCTACGAAGGAAATGAACTTAGAAACAATGTTGTAGGAAGGGAGGAAGAAGTAGATGAGGATGAAATAGGAGATACTATACTGAGAGATGAATTTGACAGAGCACTGAAAGACCTAAGTCGAAACAAAGCCCCTGGAGTAGATGACATTCCCTCAGAGCTAACTGAAGTCTCTGGAAGAACCACCCATGACAAAACTGTTTCACCTGGTGTGTAAGATGTATGAGACAGGCGAAGTACCTTCAGACTTTAAGAAAAATGTAATAATCCCCATTCCAAAGAAAGCAGGCGCAGACAGGTGTGAAAACTACAGAACCATCAGATTAATAAGTCATGGTTGCAAAATATTAACATGAATTATTTACAGAAGGATGGAAAAGCTGGTAGAACCCGACCTCTGGGAGGATCAGTTTGGGTTCAGGAGAAATGTAGGAACACGGGAGGCAATACTCACTTTGTGGCTTATCCTAGAAGACAGATTAAGAAAAGACAAACCTACATTTCTAGCTTTTGTAGATTTGGAGAAGGCTTTTGACAATGTTGATTGGAATAAACTCTTTCAAGTTCTGAAACAAGCAGGAGCAAAATATAGGGAGCGTAAGGTTATTTACAACTTGTACAAAAACCAGACAGCAGTTGTTAGAGTTGAAGGGCATGAAAGGGATGCAGTGGTTGGGAAGGGAGTAAGACAGGTTTGTAGTCTTTCTCCAATGTTTTTCAATTTGTACATTGAGCAAAGTTATAAAGGAAAGCAAGGAGAAATTTGGCGAAGGTATAAAAGTTCAGGGGGAAGAATTAAAAACATTGCGTTTTGCCGACGACATAGTAATTCTGTCAGAGACAGCAAAGGACCTGGAAGAGCAGTTGAACGGAATGGACAGTGTGCTGAAAGGTGCATATAAGATGAACATTAACAAGAGCAAAACTAGGGTAATGGAGTGCAGTGTAAGAAAATCAGGGGATGCTGAAGGAATTAGATTGGGAAACGAAGCAATAAAGGAGGTAGATGAGTTTTGTTACTTGGGCAGTAAAATAACAAATGATGGTCGCAGTACAGAGGATATAAAATGCAGAATTGCAATGGGAAGAAAGGCGTTCTTGAAAAAGAGAAATTTGTTAACAGCGAATATTGATTTAAGCGTAAGGAAGTCCTTTCTGAAGGCATTTGTATGGAGTGTTGCCTTGTATGGGAGTGAAACATGGACGATAAACGGTGTGAACAGAAAGAGGATAGAGGCTTTTGAAATGCGGTGCCACAGAAGAATGCTGAAGATTAGGTGGGTGGATCGCGTAACTAGTGAGGAAGTACTGAACAGAATTGGGGAGAAAAGAAATTTCTGGCATACCTTGACTAAAAGAAGGGCTCGATTGGTAGGACACATTCTTAGACATCAAGGAATCGTGAATTTAGCATTGGAGGGAAGTGTGTGGGGTAAAAACCGCAGAGGAAAACCAAGAGATGGATACAGTAAGCAGATTCAGACAGATGTAGGTTGCCATTCTTATGTGGAGTTAAAGAGGCTTGCTCAGGATAGGGTATTGTGGACAGCTGCATCAAACCAGTCTCCGGACTGAAGACCACAACACAACAGTTGTAGAAACATCGGCGCAGGAGAAGAAGATGACTAAGCAAATAAGATAAATGATAATAACATGAACATGAAGCGATTAAGTGATTGTAACTCACAAGTGAAAATTATATAACTAATACACTGTCTTGTGGTCAAAATGCAGTGAAGTGAGTCTGTATCGCGTATGGAAAATGGTATGCTGTTTAATGGAAGTTTTGCAGGTGCCGGTATTTCCGCAAATAATTACGGATAATGTTGGGGGAATAGGCTAGGAATTATCCTGCCACTTACGTATATTGTGTTATGGAGATTTATAGGCGATGGGTAAGTCGGCCAAAGAAATTTGTGTTTGTCAAGAGCAAACAAGGCAACGGAGAAGTCAATTATGTTCATTGATGGAGGTATTAGGAGATTTGAGGCAACGTGATGTCCGTCCATAGTTTATATGGTGTTACGAATGAGATGGAGATGTTAGGATCTTACAGGCGATATGCTTTCCGCCTATAACTAATAAAGACTTACAGATTTGTTGAATACAAGATACAGCGGTATAAATACCAGGACCACAAAAGAGACAGTAGACAGAAAAAATATTCAGAATAAAACCACTAGCCTTAATAAGATATACACTTGACATTGTCCATATATTCCAAAAGAAACTAACGAACTCAGCGACAGAATGAAGTCTCATGACATGAATAGCTCTTTGAATATAAAAATTTTAATAAGTAACTAACTGAAAACCTGTAGTCGCCAGGGTTCTTATTTATTACGTTTGTCCATGTCTCTTTGCCTTTTCTCTCTCTGTCCCAATTCTCCTTCCTTCTCTCTCCGTCCGTCTGCTCTCTCTGCCCCCCCCCCTCTCTCTGTTCATCTCCCCTCACTCTATTCATAACCTCCTATCCCCCTCTCTGTCCATCTCCCCTCACTCTATTCATAACCTCCTATCCCCCTCTCTGTCCATCTCCGCCTTCCCGTATATCTACCAATCACGCCTTTGCAGAACTCCTCCTACACCTCCTCAATCCATTAAATAACTTTCATAGTGGTCAGTGAAGTGGTGACCAAGTTTATTGCAAGGTTTCCTCCGCCACGCACCGCATGAAATCCTCGCGTAAGCGCAAGAAGTAAGATGACGAAGTTTCATCGCAATCAGATGAATGTTATAGCAGCGAATAAAATACGAACAAATATATATGAAGTTTGTAATCTTCCATCAGTCCATCGCTTCCATTACTTTCTCTTCGCCTGCTCCTCCCGCCGTCTCCTGCAGTCCCTTTCTCTGTCAATTTCCATCTCCCCTCCACCTCTTCCTCTCCTTTTACCTGTCACCATCTCCCCTCTCTCATTCTCCTCCTGTACCCTCTCTCCAACCGTCTCCTGCCTCCCCTTTCTGTCCGTCTCTTCCTCCTCCTCCACCTACTCCTCTTCCTCCTACATATATGAAAATATACATACACTACTGGCCATTAAAATTGCTACAACAAGGAGAAATCCAGATGATAAACGGGTATTCATTGGACAAATATATTATACTAGAACTGACTTGTGATTACATTTTCACGCAATTTGGGTGCATAGATCCTGAGAAATCAGTGCCCAAAACAACCACCTCTGGTCGTAGTAACGGCCTTGATACGCCTGGGCATTGAGTCAAACAGAGCTTGGATGGCATGTACAGGTACAGATGCCCATGCAGCTTCAACACGATATCACAGTTCATCAGGAATAGTGACTGGCATATTGTGACGAGCCTGTTGCTCCGCCGCCATTGACCAGATGTTTTCAATTGGTGAGAGATCCGGAGAATGTGCTGGCCAGGGCAGCAGTCGAACATTTTCCGTATCCAGAAAGGCCCGTACAGGATCTGCAACATGCGGTCGTGCATTATCCTGCTGAAATGTAGGGTTTCGCAGGGATCGAATGAAGGGTAGAGCCACGGGTCGTAACGCATCTGAAATGTAACGACCACTGTTCAAAGTGCCATCGATGCGAACATGAGGTGACCGAGACGTGGAACCAATGGCACCTCATACCATCATGCCCAGTGATACGCCAGTATGGCGATGACGAATACACGCTTCCAATGTGCGTTCACCGAGATGTCGTCAAACACGGATACGACCATCACGATGCTGTAAACAGAACTTGGATTCATCCGAAAAAATAACGTTTTGCCATTCGTCCACCCAGGTTCGTCGTATTTTTAGGAGTATTGCTGCCCAGTGTGGGATCCTTATCAGGTGGTTTTGACGAAGGACATCAAAAGAGTCCAAAGAAGGGCAGCTCGTTTCGTATTGTCACGATACAGGGGAGACAGCATTACGGATATGATACAGGATCTGGGATGGGAATCATTACGACGACGGTGCTTATCGCTGTGGCTTGGGCTACTTACAAAACTCCAATCGCCAACATTCTCCTCCGAATGTGCTGGATGTGGCATGCGACAGGAACAGGACGGTCCGTCAATTATACGACGCACTGGTCGGACGCCCACCCATCCACACAATGGTCGAACGACAGCCCTTAGTCAACTGGCGCCAGGTATGGAACAACATTAGCCATCCGGTTCTGCCATCGTATGTCTCGGCCACCTGGTACATCTTGGTGAACGACAAGCTGGCCACCAACGAGCGTCAGGCAGCCATCCGCCTCCGTGCATCCGCGGCATGTGAGGATTGTGACGCCCCTGACACACGGGAACATCGCTTCCTGTGCATGCATGTCTCACAGGTGGGGGACCTCTGCCGCAGCATGGTCGCGCTGCTCAATGGGATGACCCCGACTTCCCTTCCGGTTGGATGGGCCCTGGCCCGCCGGCCGCGGTGGCCGCGGTGACTGAGGCGCTCCAGTCACGGTCAGCACGGCCACTACGGTCGGGGGTTCGAATCCCCCCTCGGGCATGGATATTTGTGCCGTCTTTAGTCTTAGCTAGTTCATAAGTAGTTTGTAAGCTTAGGGACTGATGACCCCGTAGTTAAGTCCCATAAGTTGTACAAACATTTGAACATTTGAACATTTGGCCCTGGCCCCTGACTTCAGGCATACATCACGGACTGCACACAATGCCACCGTGTGGCTCATGGGGCACACTGTGTACGCTGTCATCCAGCGGAAGCTTCGAGACCCTATCTCATATCTCGCTTATCTTTGGGAACAACACCTCCAAGTGCGGCGACACCATACCTATCACTCCATTTTCACGACATGCCTTTCTGCCACGTTGATTCATGGGCACCAGACGGTGCTCGGCCTTTGGCACATTAACGTTTCTTAGTAGACACCCCCAATTAACATTCTTTATCGTACCATATCTATTTCTTTTTTTGTTTCTTTACCAAGGATGTCTGTTTCTCACTGCTGCCTTTTCAGCGGGATACACATTCCGTTTTTCGATTTGGGTGGTTTTTAATTTATCATATATTTTATTCACACGGAAGTTGTCAATTGGTGGGGATTGCTTACACCGCCCCTTTTTTCTTACTTTTACGTTTCGTTTTAATTTTTCTTTGTGATAAGGTATTGTATACTTTCTTTGTATTTGTGTTTGACATTTATTTTGTATTTTCTGCCACGGTACATTATGTGCCCGCTGTTTTGCAGGTTCTTCGCCTTGTTTTAACAAGCCTCTTTCCGTTCCAAATCCTCATTTCCTTGGACACGACTGAAGTGGACGTCATCCGTACGAACTCGGGAGGCTTCTTTTCATTTTTTGCATATTCTTGGGGGGTGTTTTTCTTTTCATTCCCCCTGGGTGGGATTATGTATTGAGTTCTTCTCAGGAATGTTCACTTTTGTTTACAGTATTGGTGTGTGACAGGTGGGTTTTAGGGGAGGACAGGAGACCAAAAAAAAACATGCGAAAATATATTGTTGACTCCCACTTACATAGGTAGAAATGATCATCAGAATAAAATACGAGAAATCAGAGCTCGAACGGAGAGATTCAGGTGTTCTTTCTTCCCGCGCGCTATTCGAGAATGGAATGAGAGATAAATAGTATAACGGTGGTTCGGTGAACCCTCTGCCAAGCACTTAAATGTGATTTGCAGAGTATCCCATGTAAATGTAGATGTAGATTTCGTTGCGTACTCCATCGCAGGCGCTCCGGTCTGTGATGCAGCGTCAAGGGTAACCGCAGCCATGGTCTCCGAGCTGATAGTCTATGCTGTATCAAACGTCATCGATCTGTTCGTCCAGATGGTTGGTGTCTTGCAAACGTCCCCATCTGTTGACTCAGGGATCGACACGTGGCTGCACGTTGCGTTACATCCATGCGGATAAGATTCCTGTCATCTCGACTGCTAGTGATACGAGGCCGTTGAGATCCAGCACGGCGTTCCGTATTACCCTCCTGAACCCACCGATTCCATAACAGTCATCGGATCGCGACCAACGCGAGCAGCAAGGTTGCGATACGGAAAACCGCAATCGCGATAGGCTACAATCCGACATTTATCAAAGTCGGAAGCGTGATGGTATGCATTTCTCTTCGTTACACGAGGCATCTCAACAACGTTTCACCAGGCAACGTCGGTCAACTACTGTTTGTGTATGAGAAATCGGTTGGAAACTTTCCTCATGTCAGCAGCGTTGTAGGTGTCGCCACCGGCGCCAACCTTGGTCAATGTCCTGAAAAGCTAATAATTTGCATATCACACCATCTTCTTCCTGTCGGTTAAATTTCGCATCTGTAACATGTTAGCTTCGTGGTGTAGCAATTTTAATGGCCAGGAGTGTATATGCGCCAAGTTTCATGGTGATTGGTCAAACCGTGTCAAAGTCGCAAGGTACCCTCCGCTATGCTGAATTCACTACTTGCAGTTATAAAAATCTTCTTCCTGAAAACATACAATCATGTGTTGACTTTAATTGTGACCAGTCAAACAATTTGGATGTTTGTCATAACATAACCTCCGCCATGCACTTACGGAGGATTACGTAAGGTAGCCAATATATTAATTCTGGATATAATCCATCTTCATTCCTCATTTTATTTAATTCCGTCCAGCCGTTTCAGCGTGAAGAGTAACAAACTTGTTAACCCACTGTAACGTACCCTCCACCATGCACCGTACGCTGCCTTCCTAAAGATAGCACACGCGTTAATTCAGGGTTTAACTTATCTCTATTCCAAAATTAATTTAGATTCGTTCAGCTGTTTCAGTCTGAAGAGTAACAAACGTATTAACCCATTGTAAGGTACCCTCCGTCACGCACCAAACGGTGGTTTACGAAAGGTAGCCCATGTATTAATCACTGTATAACCTTTCTCTGTTCAAAATTTTATTCACATCCGTCCAGCCATTTCAGCGTGAAGGCGTAAGAAACGAATTAACTAATTGTAAAGCACCCTTCGTCATGCACCATATCAAGTTAATTTTAGTATACCTGTAACCTTAACGCGAGTGCAAGCAATGAGCTGACAAACTTTTTTTATCAGAATCGGATGTACGTTATGGCCGCGCATAAAATACGAACAAAAAGGCAAACGAACAAATATTAATTTTTATATATTAGACTACCTTGATTCCCGCTGCTTAGCACGTGTAGACTGGATGGTCTGCATTGGTTGTTTCTACTTCTAAATATAAAATTTCATAGATTTATCTTTAAAAGTGCTTTTGTAATCAAGTAATTTGATACAACTTGCCACCCACTATTGTACCATTGATGGCAGAATTCAAAACACCCCGAAACACATTTTTTTAAAAACCTACCCACGGTTCCAAATTCTAAATTTTCGCTTTTCTAGCATCAAAATAGTCTTAGTAGCACCCTTAAAATATTTTCCTTTATGTACCTGCTTAGTGGTTAATTTGAAAAAAAATATCGAAACAGGTGTTTTTAAAATTCCAATCAAAAATATAAATCCGAAGTTTTGTATTTCTTGCTTCAAAATTGCTTCAATAGCAAACTATTTTTTTTTAAGTTCATCCCCTATTTCAAATGTTCAAATGTTTGTGAAGCTTATGGGACTTAACTACGGGGTCATCAGTCGCTAAACTTACAAACTACTTATGAACTACTTACGAACTAGGACGGCACAAATATCCACGCCCGAGGGGGGATTCGAACCCCCGACCGTAGTGGCCGTGCTGACCGTGACTGGAGCGCCTCAGTCAACTCGGCCACCGCGGCCGGCCCCTATTTCACCCCTCAGGGATGGGAATATCGAAAAATCTCTGATGCCTACAGTGTAAGATAAACAAGGTCTAAAAATTTCAAGTCTCTATCGTCTGTAGATTTACTTTTCAGCGCCGTTTACTGTCTTTTAGAAACGGATCGAGAACGCGAAATTTATTTCTTACACTTTTGCATCCTTCTTAGTAGTTTTACTTTTCAGACTGCAATATGCACTTACTTTTCTTTTTTCGTACTCTTTTTGCAGAAAAACGACTGAAGAATGTGCATCACGTTTCGCTGCTATTATAGCATCAAAAGTCATCGCTGGTCTTCAGTCCGAATTTTATATAAGCTGGCGGCTTTCAACCAGTATATCTTCCACCCTCTTATAGCTATCGACACGGAACTGTCATGGTGTACAACAGGAGACTTCGTACTAAAACATAAAACAACACAGAGAGATCATTCATCTCCATTGTGTAGTTTTTGCTGAAGAGCAAAATATTGACACCCACGCGTAGAATTTTATATAATTCGGTCACTTTCAACTCCCATATCTACGACTATAGTACACAATGGGATACTGATACCTACTACCACATACTAACACTATTCGTTTGCGATGTGTAGTTTTGGCTGCAGAGTCAAATACAGGCACTAACGCCTCAATTTTTATATACAGGGTGGTCCATTGATAGTGATCGGGACAAATATCTCACTTCTTTCCAAGTGAGTTATAAAAAAAAATTAAATGTTTGTAAATCTATCGCACCAAACTACGTGGTCATCAGTCCGTAGCTTACAAACAACTTAAACTAAGTTAAACTAACCTAAGTACAAACACACACATCCATGCCCCATGGAGGACTCGAACCTCCGACGGCGAGCAACCGCGCGCTCCGCAGCGAGGCGCCTTAGGCCGCTCAACTACTCCACCGCGGCAAGTGAGTTACAGAATTGCGCAGAAGTGCAAACCTTTTTCTGATGACGAATATATCAAGGAAATTTTCAAAGAAATGCCAGTTTCCCTGTTCATCAATTTCAAATATAAAAATGAAATTAAAAAAGCTATTCAAGGTTTACAGCTGTCTCGAAATACGGTGATGCGCCGTATCGAAACGATGAGTGAAATCATTAACCAACAACTTCAGAGAGATATTGTCCGCTGCGTTGTTCTCTCGCTACAACTTGACGAATCAACAGATATCACTAAAAATGTTCAAATGTTTGTAGAGCTTATGGGACTTAACTACGGGGTCATCAGTCCCTAAACATACAAACTATTTACGAACTTGCTAATACTAAGGACGGCACAAATATCCATGCCCGAGGGGTATTCGAACCCCCGACCGTAGTAGCCATGCAGAACGTGACTGGCGCATCGCAGACCGCTCGGCCACCGCGGCCGGCACAGATATCACTGATATAGTACAGTTGCTCAATTTTATTCGAATGGTCTTTGACGATTTCTCGACAAAAGAAGAAATGCTAACTATGATTTCCGTGGAAAGAAAAACTCGGGGCCTTGACATTTTCACAGAATTCCAAGCATATATTAACACGATTGAGCTACCTTTGTACAAACTCTTATCAATGACAACTGATGGGGCTCCTGCAATGACAGTTATTCATAATGGTTTTGTTGCTCTTTGCCACAAAGACGAAGACTTTCCAGATTTCATTAGCTACCATTGCAAAATTCATCGACAAGTACTGGCTAGTAAGAGATTAAACACAAAACATTTCATAAAAGGAAAATCTCTCCAATTAGATGAGGAGCCGGATTTAGCATTGCAGACTTGCTTTAGGCAACAATTGACAGAAACAGGGTAAAATAAAACAGTAGAGGAGGAATGGCTAAAATTGAGAGATGAAATATTGAAGGTAGCAGTCTATGGGTATGTGTATGCCACTGTTTCTTTGACGTGACATTAAAATCTGTTAAAAAATTACATCCTTCCGCAGGAAAAAAACTACAGCTGCTCCACATCAAGTCGAATAAAAACATATCGATTATTAACCACATGACAAAATACGTGCCTCTTCTTGCGTGCTATCCTTTGCAGGAAACCGCGTTTAGATATTTTGAACCGTTTATGTAGTTCGTCGATTTTTACGACGACATGGCTCCTGATGCATAATCACAACAGGGTCTACCAATCCGTGGAATATAAATATCTCGAGAATGAAACGATGTATCATTCTGCTCTTAGCTTTCAGTCCAGTTTCGATAAGTTGAGTACGTTTCATTTCTTGCATCACAGTAACTATGCCGTATATATATTCAGACCTTTATCGAGAAAATATATCGAGATAGAAGTTAAGGAATATTCTTTTATTTTTTTCACTGAATAATTTGAATAATTTTCTTAAAAGCGGATAAGTATTGAAAGACCACCGTCTGTCGTCTTCCATATATTTTGTATAGTTTCTGTAAAGTTATAATTTATTTAATGTCGCTAGATTATCATTTTTTGTTAAAACTTGAACCCCACTCTTTTGAAGGCTTGAGGAATAACAGTTTCATTTCATGTGTTAGAATATTAGTTAATATTGCGAGAATTTTCTTATTTTGTTGTGTTAATAATTTATTATTACATTAATTAATCTTCACAAGTGCTGAAAACATGCTCAGATGCAATGTTTCTTACGACTAAATTCCGTTGCGCCATAAATGTTTTCTTAGCCACCTTTCTAAGATAACTTTAATTGTGGCGGCTTGCTTATTAATGTCTGTATATAACAACGTGTGAGCTGCTATGTATATTGACCACTGTAGTATTAACTTCCTGTTATTGAAGTAATTTGAAACGAGTCTGTTCTCAGTTTGGGCCAGGGAACAAGGCTTTGTAGCAGGGAGTAACCAGTAGTTCACACGGACCTTATTTACTAATTCTAGTGACAAAGCAAGGCTGTTGTTACGTACAGTGGTCGACTTTTAGTATTTCAGCGCAGGAGCCACGCCCATTCTTCACCGATAATGCTCAAATGTTTGTTAAGCTTAAGGAAATTAACTGCGGGATCATCAGTCCCGAAACTTACAAACTGCTTATGAACTACCTTATACTAAAGACGACACAAATATCCATGCCCGAGGGGGGATTCGAGCCCCCGACCGTAGCGGCCGTGCACAATGTGACTGGCGCGCCTCAGACCGCTCAGCCACTGCGGTCGGTACCGATAATACACTAGTCGCTGTGAACAGGGGCAAACTATTTCTACGGGGCCCTGTGTGGGCACAGCTTACGTCACGCTGAGCGCCTTATGGTATTGGCTGGAGACCTGCAGCGCGTCACGCTACAGCGGGCAGCGGTTCGACGTGTACCAAGGGCGTTTCCATGGCAACCCTGCCGCTGCCGCGCTGTGTGGGAACTGAGCATATGCGACGCTTGCCGCGCCGCGCGTGGCGTTTCCATGGCAACCGTGCCGCTACAGCGCGGTTTTTGCGCCGCAGCCCCCAGTGGGAACCGGCCCACGCTGCACGCGATGTGATGCGAGGCGTATCATAGGCACGATCTTCTCAACAGGGAGTAGTATTTGCTAAGCAGTCTCGGAACAATGCCGTGTTCCGTAAATCCAGTAAATTCGTCTCTAATAGAAAATTGTGCTGTCTCCTTTCATAGCCAACGTAAATGGGTGAATAAAACCAACAAGCAGAAAAAATTAAGACAAATTTTGGAGTTATTTCAGAACGAGCAAAGATACATTTCATGGCATAGCGACGCGTATTTCAAATAGATTGTGGAGCCAAAACGCACAAATTTCATAAAGGCTATTAGCGCTGAAGAAAAACTTGTGGTCCATCATGCAACCACACATTATGAAGTTTGCAAAAATAGTATGCCTTACAAAGGATAGAGCAAACAGTAGCGCTTCACGAGGAGCGAAAAGTATCTGACAGGCCTACAATAACTACCTCACTAGACAATAATGCAAACTTATGAACAATTTATTGAATTCTGTAATTTTGTCCGTCAATTGTACATAAGTTAGATGTGTCGATTCAAAAAACTTTTTATGTATCCTATTTCTAGTATTTTTGTACTTATTTATCTTACTTTTTTGCACTTGATGTTCTGTTTCATAATTCCGCGATTAGCGTACCACATAGCTTTTGGAGTAGCGCGTGTTTTACTTGTCTCACAACCAGTGGCAGCGTTAGCATGTAGCCGGCCGCGGTGGCCGAGGTGATTGCCGGGCGCCGTGGCTCAGCGCGCCTGGTCAGAGGGCTGAACGCCCTCTGTAATAAAAAAGCTGAGCCAAGAACTCTTCGAACAAAAACGAACAAACATGATCAGCGTCCGCAAGGACAAGAACTACCCATAGAGCAAAAAAAAAAAAAAAAAAAAAAAAAAAAAAAAAAAAAGGTGACTGAGGCGCTCCAGTCACGGTCAGCACGGCCACTATGGTCGGGGGTTCGAATCCCCCCTCGGGCATGGATATTTGTGCCGTCCTAGTTCGTAAGTAGTTCATAAGTAGTTTGTAAGTTTAGGGACTGATGACCCCGTAGTTAAGTCCCATAAGCTTAACAAACATTTGAACATTTTTTTCGTTAGCATGTATCACACGGGTGGGCCAGATTATAAAATGGGTGGGCCCATCTTCCAGTTCACTTGGATAAATAAGTAATACAAAACGTAGTCTAAAATATTAATTTACGACCTTAAACAATTTCACTAATAAATGGATTATAACACACAACCATAAAGAGCTGAATGTGGTTTGTAATGTAGATTAAATTTATGAGTGTGTACTGCGCATTTAAAGTCTCTGTATACTTATTTTGTGCATTTATGTATCTGCATCAACGAGAGAGAAAATTTCATTGTGATAATTTCAGTTCGCTTCAGATATCAATCTGCCATTCTTTCTTTACTCGTGAAATATAATGATCTACTTTTGGTCGTACAATCTCATGTTCGTCACGCCCTCTTGAAAATTCTGCCTTTGTCTAACTTGAAATTGCTCAAAATAGCATTTTTTCTTCTCGAGAAATAGTTCAAAATGTTCAAATGTTTGTTAAGCTTATGGGACTTAACTACGGGGTCATCAGTCCCTACTCGAGAAATAGTAAACAGTTCACAGTTCAGCGGTAGTAAAAAACTAACTAAGTTTTAGTACAACTACGGAAAACCTGTGTTGATGTGACCTCACTATCATCAGTTCCTATGCCACCCTTTCCTAAATCTACATACCTGAAAGTTTCCTTTCGTTCCAAACTGTTCGAAGAGCAACGAAAATATAGGACTTTGAAATGGGAACCATATAATCTATACGAAATAGGAAACGAAAAAAACAATTTCTGTATCAAAAGCTACACAACAACCACGTATATAAATATACAACCTCTAACAAAGTGCCGGCCGCGGTGGCCGAGGGGAGTGAGGCACTTCAGTCACGGTCTGCACGGCCACTACGGTCGGGGGTTCGAATCCCCCTCGGGCATGGATATTTGTGCCGTCCTTAGTATAAGGTAGTTGATAAGTAGTTTGTAAGTTTAGGGACTGATGACCCCGTAGTTAAGTCCCATAAGCTTAACAAACATTTGAACATTTTTTTTCTAACAAAGTTCGGCGAATAGTTCCGTATTATTGACTTAGATGAACTATGAACTACAATTACCTTACTGTCCTTCGAAATAGTCACCTCCCATACTATGCACTACTGAGCTCTGCAATGGATTTCCTGGAAACTTTGTACGAAGTACTCCGTTGGCATGGTGTTCAAAAGCCTCGTCACGTTTCGTAGGATGTCAGGAGTATCGTCAAATCTCTTTCCACTCAAAGCGAGTTTGTGTTGTGGGAACAGGAAGACGTCTGGAGGATTAAGATCCGGCGAGTTTGGTGGATGTTCAAGTTGCAAAACCCCATTTTTAAGGGAACTGTTGGACGAATTTTGCCAGCGTTGTCGCGCAACTTACAACGGGAAAAATTGTCTACAGGGGGTATGTTAACCGGTCCTATATTATTTCCTTTCCTCCTCCATGTTGCCATGGATGACGCACAACATTTTGCATTTGTACCGCAATGACAGTGTACGTGAGGGTTGTAGTTACTCCCCACTGCACTGTGTGAAGAGTAGAAACTCTAAAAGTTCACCAACCTGACGTCTTCTATAGATGTCGTCCCCACGCAAATGATAGCACGCAGGTCGGAGCTCTTGATTAAGGCTGAAATTATTATACTATTGGCAGTAACTGATCTAATTACTGAATAATACTTTCTTGTGGGACGCCATCTCGTTTATTTAAAGAAGGCAGAAAACTAGCAAACTGCATAATAACATCAACGTGACACAAATTGATTTAATGAAATTAAATATAAAGTCTTTTCCCTTGCTCTAAGATGGTTAAACAAACTTTAACGTCCACCTTACTCGCCTGATCTCAATCCTCCAGACGTTTCACTATTCCCTCGACTCAAACTCGCTTTGAAAGGAAAGAGATTTGACAATATTCGTGACATCGAACGAAACGGGACGAGGTTTTTGAACTCCATCCCAAAGGAAGACGTCGTCAAAGTTTCCAGGACATGTATCGCATAGCTCAGCGGTTCATAGTTTTAAAAGTTTGTATAGCTTATGGGACTTAACTACGGGGTCATCAGTCCCTAAACTTACAAACCACTTATGAACTAGCTATTACTAAGGACGGCACAAATACCCATGCCCAAGGAGGGATTCGAACCCCCGACTGAAGTGGCCTTGGATACCGTGACACACGCGGCGCAGACCGCTTGGCCACCGCGGCAGGCAGGTGCATAGTTATGACAGGTGACCATTTCGAAGGACAATAAGGTGACTGTAGTTAATAGTTAAGCTACGGAAGGAAGAAAGATTAGTGTTTAACGCCCCGTCGACAGCGTGGTCATTAGAGGCGGAGCTTACGCTCCAGTTGTTTGGGTAAGTATGGGGAATGAAACCGGCCGTGTCCTTTGAAAGGAGCCATCCCATCATTTGCCTGGAGTGATTTAGGGAAATCACGTAAAACTTAAATATGGACGGCCGGAGGTGGAATTGAACCACCATCCTTCCGAATGTGAGTCCAGTGCGTTACCACTGTGCCACTTCACTCGGTAGTACATCTACGTTAATGTTACAGGACTATTCACCGAACTATATTCTCGGAGTTTGTATTCCCTAGAAACAGTAAAATACTGTAAATAATTACCATTTCTGTATCAGATACTTAAGTACAACCAAGTAACAACCAAATATTGAAAATAAATGCTTTTCTTGTGTTGGAAACTAACGCCCACAAGTATTCGGAAGCTACGTGTTCCGATACATGTCAGCAAACTTGATATTTAACATACCGACATGAATAACACACCCTTCCTGACATACCATGCAACAAAAACAAATTATGTCTCAAAGCACACGTTTCGAGAGTACATTCGTGTCCGAAAAATCAGACATCATACCAATCTCTAGTAAGTATTTATACGCGAAGACGGCATTTGGTTCATTTACTTCAGCACAGATACGGTAAGAAATTTCGACCTCGTACGGGAATCCGTAATGGCGGGCATAAGAGGGCTTGGATGATGGGGCGCTGCAGCATGCGACTTGTGCAAGTTTGAGACGGACGGGAGGCGAGCACGGGTAGCCAAGTGGTCAAAGCGATCGCTGGCCCCAAGCGGGAAACCCAGGTTCGATTCCCGGCCCGGCACACGTTTAAACATCTTGTCATTGTATGATTTCATTGCACTAAGCAGTTGAAGTCAATCCATCCTTCCTAATACTTCTTCCTTCCTCTCCTTAATAAATAATTTATAGCCCTTTCTATCGCAAGAACAGAAAAATAACTTACGCGTTCTTGAGACATTGAATTCATTAAATAACTTCTTACATATGACATACACGAAAATGTTTTTTCCACGTAATGAAGAGAATACTGGATTAGCCACTGCTATTTGACTTAATTTGTACAAATCAAGTAACGCAAGGGTATTTTGCTCTAAAAACTTTGGCAATGTAATTAAATTCTATCGTCACTGCGGTTTCCTGTTCATGTTTTATGATAAAAAAAATTTTAAATCCCAGTTTCTGCCTCTAATGATACAGTATTGCATGAATAATTTTATAACAATGCCAGTAACATTTGTTTATCCATAAAATTTTCTCTTTTGGGTTTAGACAAATGTTCAATCAATTATCCCAGAGTTTAAAATGTCTCTCATTTCCACTGTCTACTATACAGGGTGTTACAAAAGGGCATGGCCAAACTTTAAGGAAACATTCCTCACACACAAAGAAAGAAAATGTTATGTGGACATGTGTCCGGAAACGCTTAATTTTCGTGTTAGAGCTCATTTTAGTACGGATGAGGCTTCATTCCAAGGTGATCAAATTGTAAATTTTCACAATCAACAAGTGTGGGCTGATGAGAATCCGCACGCAATTGTGCAATCACGTCATCAACACAGATTTTCTGTGAACGTTTGGGAAGGAATTGTTGGTGATGTCTTGATTGGGCTTCATGTTCTTCCACCTACGCTCACTGGAACACGTTATCATGATTTCATAAGGGATACTCTACCTGTGCTTCTAGAACATGTGCCTTTACAAGTACGACACAACATGTGGTTCATGCACGATGGAGCTCCTGCACATTTCAGTTGACATGTTCGTACGCTTCTCAACAACAGATTCGGTGACCAATGGATTGGTAGAGGCGGACCAATTCCATGGCCTCCACTCTCTCCTGACCTCAACCCTCTTGACTTTCATTTATGGCGGCATTTGAAAGCTCTTGTCTACGCAACCCCGGTACCAAATGTAGAGACTCTTCGTGCTCGTATTGTGGACGGCTGTGATATAATACGCCATTCTCCAGCGCTGCATCAGCACATCAGGGATTCCATGCGACGGAGGGTGGATGCATGTATCCTTGCTAACGGAGGACATTTTGAACATTTCCTGTATCAAAGTGTTTGAAGTCACGCTGGTACGTTCTATTGCTGTGTGTTTCCATTCCATGATTAATGTGATTTGAAGAGAAGTAATAAAATGAGCTCTAACATGGAAGTTAAGCGTTTCCGGGCACATGTCCACATAACAAATTTTCTTTCTTTGTGTGTAAGGAATGTTTCCTGAAATTTTGGCCGTACCTTTTTGTAACACCCTGTATATAAATCTTTACCAAACATTAAGATTTGAAAACAGTTGCTCGTACAGGTTCAAGACTGTCTTTATTCGGCAGATCACAAACATAGTCCCCAGATTATTTGACAACTTCCGAATCTACCAAGAGAAGAAGAACCTGTGGGAATTCAGCAGCAATTTTTGTTGCCACATCTACACGCTCTTTACATACATAAGTGAACCCGGAGTCTGATCCACACATTTCTTTCCAATTATCCCTTGTAACTTCTACTACGAGGGTTATTCAAATGAAAAGGTACGACACGACATTGTGGGTATAACTGACGTCTTTATTCAAAAGTAATTACCAGAGGCCTGAGCACAACTCTCCCACTGTTTAACGAGCCAAAAGATTCTCTGTTCCCAGAATACCTGTGACTGCGTCAAGAGCCAGTCCTCTACTGTATTCTTCCGTTCGTCGTTCTAGTTGAAGCGCTTCTCTTTGAGATTTTTTTTTAACTGGCCTAACAGATGGAAGTCACAATGCGACATGTCTGAACTGTAGGGATGATGCCCACGCTGCTCCCACTTGAACTCGGCCTGTACACTTTGTGTGACCCTGGAGACGTGTGGACGTGTGTTATCACGGATCAGAATCGCTCGCCCCCATGAGCAGTCCAGGCCGTTTGCTGTTGGTGGACTTGGGTAGGCTCAACACCGTCTAGATACAAGGCCTCACAACACGTCCGTGTCACGTCACACCCATAGGCCGCCATCGCAAGCTCACTGGATGGCGCTACGAGGCAGTGGGCTGTGTCCCAGCGCCCAGCCACTCAGCTAGCGATGGCAGGTTAGCGCTGTGACGTGTCACGGACTTGTAGTGAGAAATTGTATCTAGACGGTGTTGCTAGGCTACGGAGTGCTCACTGTACACGTCACTGTTAATGGTTTTCCCATGCTCGAGGAATTCGATGAGTAACGGACTTCGGACGTCGAAAAAGACGGTGAGCATCACCTTGCCTGCCGAGGGCACAGCCTTGAATTTTTTTTTAGAGAAAAGTGGCGAGGCATGCATCGCGTCCCCACTACGTTATCCATGAGAGGCATATTCAGATTTGAACCGGTTTGGTTGTTAAGACGTTTCGTACCTTTTCGTTTGAGCACCCCTAGTAATTTGATTTCAGCAACAATATCACGGCCTTTGTCCTGAAGGAAATATTGCCTTTGAAAGTTTCTCATAAATATGTGAACAGGCATAAACGGAGTATAGAAGTATAGTTTAACTTTGCACTAAATCTTGATGCTTTTGCAGCTCTTTATGAATTTTCTGCCTGAATGTGTACCACAGTTACAACAATAGTTTCAACTGTCTTCATCACAGCCAAATATGAAGCATAATAACCGATCATCTAGTGTCACTTTCTTAATTCCACTTTTCCATTCTTCATTTTTATTTGTGTGTCAAACGTTTGATGCACTGCATGTGATATTCCTGGCCTGTGGCCACTTCATATTTCTGGCCGCTGGCCGTTTCTTTGCTAACATTGTACGTGCCTTAAACGCGGAAGAAAGACAGCAGTGCAGCATATGTTGAAATGTGGGGTGGGGGGCAGTAGCATATGGCGCAGTAGGTGCTGGTTCCCGTGGGAAAGCCCGCCTATGTTACTGGTGCTCTCCTCGCATTGGCTGCTGCATTTCACGTCACGTGATTTCTTTTGAAATTACTTTTGTTTATTATAAACTAAATATTAATTATTCAGAGCTGAGAATTTATTATAAATATCTCTCAAGGACAGGCTAGATTTGGACAGTTTAAAAAGTTTAAGTTGCCTTCTCTTATTGTAACAAGAGAAGAGCGATTTTGCAGAAGGCGCGCGACGGCCCTGTTTTGGCGGGAAATAGAGCGTCAGGTGCCCTCTCGCAACGCGCCGCAGTTTCAGTCTCGAGCTGACCACCATACGCGCCGGACCGCGCCGGTCATGAGTAAAGATTTTTGTAATAGTGATAACAGTCGAGGTCTCAACATGAGCTATGGGCAGCATAGGCCGTATCATATTAACAATATTTGCTAATTTTTTATTATTTATTTAATAAATGGCATCCCTGACAATTAAAAATCTCGCGAGTCGCTTATTATGCTTCCATCATAAAGATCTTTAGCCTCACTTGTATGCTGTAGAAGAACCAACGACCTGTGTGCTGTCTTCTGCGCTGAGGACACAACTATAGAAGACAACAGGTTAGTGAGAACTCTATGCTGTCCATAAAGTCTTGGACAGCAACTACAGCACCTCGTGCGTACTGTAGGGCGGTACAAACGCACACTGCTACGCAACAGCATCCGCAAGGATGTGGAGGTTTTTTTTTTGGGGGGGGGGGGGGGGGGACTTGTGGGAGGAAGCAGTGTTAACTTCTCCGTCCGCAAATAAAACCCAAGGAAGCTTGTACATGGCATCCCTGGTGGGGAAGAACATTTCGGAACGAAATATACAGATACAGTGAGGCGATAAACGTTGGAAGTGATTCGCGAACTGTTAGACATCAAGAATTTTACAAATAAAGTGACCGTTAGCCAGTTGATGTACGCGAGTGGAGCAAGTGCAAGTGTTGTGTTCGCGGTCCATTGGATTACGTAACTTCAAGAATCGAAGATCTACAGAACGGCGGCGTCGCAACACTTCACCGGCCACGTCGACAGAACAGCCACGCTCAGCGCCATAGCAGACAGAAGAGGGGTGCGGCGCCTGAAAGGAACGGCCGTAAACATCGCCAGCAGCGGCAGACGACGACTCCATATATTAGCGGAGCTACAACCACCAGCCTTCACGTCGCAACAACTGCACATCGCGACGCGAGGAAAAAACGGGAGTAAGTGCCAACTCCTGTAAATTATAATTAATTGTGTATGTCTGTTAATTAAATTTGGAAATTAATAACTAGCGTAAAAAGTATATTAGAAATGGAAAATGAGGGAAAGACTAGGTATTATCTCAGAAGTAGGGACGGAGAATGTGTTCAAAATACAGGTAATGATCATTCGGGTCAACTATCTCAGATGCAGGGTGACAATGTCAGTCCATATTTTGTAGCGAATATGAGTGAATTGCAATCTAATATTATCCAGGATATGGAGATTAATCAGATCAATAGCACACATAATGTAGAACAAAGTGCTGTTGAAAATTTTGTAAGTGATGTGCAGAGAGATACACAAGTTTGTCAATCTGTCGCTCCTAACCATACTGACGTGGTAAATCTGGATGCAGCCGTCAGAGAAGATATGTCTGGCGCCTGCATAACAGAGGAGCAGATGGAGGTATCAAGTGACAGAAGCCATAGCACAGCTTCAGCTGATACGTTGCCAGTAGAAAGTAGTGGAGGGAAGGAAACTGATATTGACAATATTATTATATCAATGCTTAACGAAATTAATGCTAAATTAGATCAAAACAATGAAGAACTAAAGCAAAGCAGAAATAAGTTAGTAGCAAAACTTGACCAAAACAATGAAAGATTAGACCGTGCGATAGAGGAAACACGTACACCAATAGCTAGTGTAAATAATAAATTCCAGGGCTTAGATAACAGGGTAATTGTTAATGAAGAAAAAACAGAAAAGTGTTTTAAACAATTAGATTTGAAAAATTGTAAAAATGACGTTGTGCACAGGGTGGACTCTGAAGTAAGCAAAATTAACGAAAGATTACAGGTTAATAGTGACACGCTGTATACTGTTACACTACTGTTAGTGTTTGAGAAAGGAACAGGCTAACGTTAGTAAAACCTGTAAAGATGGATATCTGTCACAGCAATCAGACATCGAAAAAATGAACAGAAATGCAGCATTAATTGACAGTAATGCAGATGCAGATGCACCTCACAGTAAATTAACAGAGATCGAGCAGAAACTGAATGAGTTGCCCGATTCATGTAATTTAGTAGAAAATATTAGCACCAATGAAAATGAACTTGAGAGAAAACTTGAAGCGTGGGTGGAACAGGAACGTAAGGAAGGTATAAGTAATATAGTTGTTGTTGCAAATGATCCTTATTCATACAAATTTCAAAACTTTTCTAAGACAGATAGTGTACATCCTGTTGCTTTCATCAGGCAGTTCGATGGTGTTATTCCTAATAACATGACATAACAACAAAAGATGAAATTCGTAGCTAGTAGGTTTGATGGGGGAACAGAAGCTATAAACATTTGTAAAACATATCAGGAATTTGTCCCTGGATTTCTCAAGCAGTATTGGTCTGAAAGCACACAAAATAATATACACATTGAAGCCCGCATCGAAGACTACAAGTATAAATTTAAAGTCAGGCCCAAAATAATTGAGGAACTTGTTCAGAAATTTCATGGAGTCAAGATATTAACAAGCATGGACTTGACTGCTAGCTTCTGGCAAATACAGCTAATAGAAAATTGTTGCAAATACACTGCTTTTATATATGGAAGAAGGTATTGTCAGTTCAGAGTGTTGCCTTTTGGTCTGAAAATATCAACATCTGCCTTCATACACAAATTGGTACATGTACCTCAGGGGGCAATAGCGCTCTTTGCTTTGCCAGGTAACTGACGCCTACCAGGTACCCTAGTTAACTAGCAGCTTACTTCCTTTCCTTTCACGCTGTTAGTTCTTCCTCTTACTATTCAGTCTGAACTCTTTTCTATCGTCTTTACTTTCTTCTCTATCCAAATACCAGATTGCACGTAAACACTAATTTAGACGAGGATTTGACATGAGTGAGCAGGAATATGAGATTTACAGACGTAATACGTACTAAATTTGGCTTAATGCGAGTATGTAACAAATATGAAGTATGGTAAGTATTGTAACTCAGCAGTAAACATCTGCATAGCACGAGTTACCTTTACAAAGTTAGGTGGCAGACACAGATCTTCTCAGAACGAAACATAACATTGAAAATAGCTGACTACATTATTGGTGGATTTTTATTTAATTTATTCTAAGATTGTTTAAGCTGATGATTATAATGTAATATATGACGCTGAGAAGAGGACGGCGCAACAACAGGTGAGTGAACTTAGTAAAAACGGCTGTTGGACATAGGCAATGTAAAACATTATGAATGGTATGAGGAACGAGGTGTATGGTCTGCTATGTGTAGTTTTAAGCAAGTATTGAGAAGATGGCAAGTAGGGTCATGTACAGGTGACTGATAAATTCGGCCTGGAAATAGGCGCATTATTGAGAATGTAGTGAAGTGGTAAGAAAGGGTCAAGTACAGGTGACTGGTAGATCCGGCCTGGAAGTCGACTCATTATGATTATATATGGTGTTTCAGGCGGCAGTGAAGTCGTCATTTGTATAATATTGAAAATAGGTAGGGGACGCAGTGTGTGCCTCACTCTACATTTATTAAATTAGAAATACACAGTAGCAGAAATGGCACCATATTTTGAAATACATTTGTCCTATGCTCTTACACATACACATCTATGAGTAAGTATATGTATAAATTATATGATATTTTTGCCCTGTTGCGCCTCCACATAAACCTCAGGAAATCATAACACATCAGAGTGATAAACAACATATACTATGGAAAATGTATATCTTACATAATGGAATTTCACCGTCAGCTGTCAATGACAGCAACCATCCGTCAGTCGGAATTATATTTTGCATTTATGCAGCAAATAGTTTCTGTTGATTTCTGTTATCTGCATTTTGCATTAAATATTAAGCATTATGACAAGCTATTGTAGCCTATTACAGTGAATATAAACGTGGCATCTGTTTGCCAACAGTACGGTATTAAATATTAGACATGGTATGTGTTGCCAATTTTAATATGGGAATAGACGTAACATCTGTTGAAAATATAGAGTATTGCCAATGAATGAAGGGTCAGTGACCCAATTAGGAAACAGATATGACTTAATTTATCGTAAAGCGTGTCACGAAAGATAATTAAATGTAATCTTGTGAAAGAATAGGTAATTGAACAAATATGAGAAAGGTCAAGGACCTCAAAAAGCAAATTAAACTTGATGGTAATTACCAAACACTGAACAAAATGGGTGTTATTCTGGATTCAACACGCAAAATGTCCGCATTGATTTGATTTTATAAATGTATTTGTATGTATAAATGTTATGTACCGCTTTAAGTATATCCTTTGTTTGTACAAGCGTGTGAAGTCAGCAGTGCAATACAGGCTATGAGTATGAGATATGTTATTAAAAGGATTAAGTCATGAGTGCATAGTGTTGAATTTGCACTCAGTGCGTGTCTCAAAATAGGCTTGGTGGGCGGCATTGTGCCGATATAAGTGATAAATGCCAAAAAAATAGTTTCATTTGTCAACAATCGGAGTTGTGGTAGTTTTGATGGACGGCAATGCGCCAAAAGTTAGTAATTTTATGTAAGGCAGTGTACTATGTGTTGTGGTGGTATTGATGGACGGCAATGTGCCGAGAATTTAGTTGGTGTTATAAGCGCCCATGAGCCGAAAGCCTAAATGTAATAAATTCAAATGGCAAGGTGCCAATAAATTTTGTAAACATGGACGGCAAGGCGCCGATTTTAAATCAAAACTATTGAGAGGCTTTATGCCTGCTGTATTCATGGAATTATTCTAAGTAACATTGTGACTTATCTATTGTTTAATCGTCTGTTTTCTGTGCATTTTCATACAATGTGTTAAGTAATTTGTAACTTTGAAGTTTTTGTGTGTGTATTTTCAGAAGGATATTTAGATGTATATCAGCATTTACATTTAGTTTCTTATGTTGTAAAGTTAGATAATTCATAGCTGCCCAAGTTCAATTTAGGCAGGGTTATAATTTTGATGTTTCTTTATTTTTTTGTGTAATCATTTTAATTTAGATGGGAATAATCAGAAGTAATGGTTTCAATATTTATGTAAGTTCTTGAGAGATAATGGGTACTATTTTTCAAAATTTAGAGGGTTCTTATTTCCAACTTGTCTGTTGTCTTTGAGAACATTCCAAGTTTGGAAATCTCCGAAGGAAGGGGATGTGTGATATTCCTGGCCTGTGGCCACTTCATATTTCTGGCCGCTGGCCGTTTCTTTGCTAACATTGTACGTGCCTTAAACGCGGAAGAAAGACAGCAGTGCAGCATATATTGAAATGTGGGGTGGGGGGCAGTAGCATATGGTGCAGTAGGTGCTGGTTCCCGTGGGAAAGCCCGCCTATGTTAATGGTGCTCTCCTCGCATTGGCTGCTGCATTTCACGTCACTTGATTTCTTTTGAAATTACTTTTGTTTATTATAAACTAAATATTAATTACTCAGAGCTGAGAATTTATTATAAATATCTCTCAAGGACAGGCTAGATTTGGACAGTTTAAAAAGTTTAAGTTGCCTTCTCTTATTGTAACAAGAGAAGAGCGATTTTGCAGAAGGCGCGCGAAGGCCCTGTTTTGGCGGGAAATAGAGCGTCAGGTGCCCTCTCGCAACGCGCCGCAGTTTCAGTCTCGAGCTGACCACCATACGCGCCGGACCGCGCCGGTCATGAGTAAAGATTTTTGTAATAGTGATAACAGTCGAGGTCTCAACATGAGCTATGGGCAGCATAGGCCGTATCATATTAACAATATTTGCTAATTTTTTATTATTTATTTAATAAATGGCATCCCTGACAATTAAAAATCTCGCGAGTCGCTTATTATGCTTCCATCATAAAGAACTTTAGCCTCACTTGTATGCTGTAGAAGAACCAACGACCTGTGTGCTGTCTTCTGCGCTGGGGACACAACTATAGAAGACAACAGGTTAGTCAGAACTCTATGCTATCCATAAAGTCTTGGACAGCAACTACAGCACCTCGTGCGTACTGTAGGGCGGTACAAACGCACACTGCTACGCAACAGCATCCGCAAGGATGTGGAGGTTTTTTTTTTTGGGGGGGGGGGACTTGTGGGAGGAAGCAGTGTTAACTTCTCCGTCTGCAAATAAAACCCAAGGAAGCTTGTATGCAGTGTCAAAATATAAAACAGCATAACATATAAAATAAAATAAATTAAAAGATTCTGTAACTGACTCGATACCTGTGCATGTTACTACTATGACGAAATTCAATTTGTGACTCATACGGTGTGTGTAGATGGCTTGTGGCACTTCTCTGCTTGAAAGATGAAGTGTGTATTTTTCTCTTTTAGTTTCAAGTTTTTTGCCAAGCACTTTGATCCTTTTTTTACCATAACTTGTTGGTTATGAACTGTAGGCTGAATCTGAAGAAACTACAAAAAGGTAGGAAAATAAGGAGATGGGACCTAGATAAATTGAAGGAATCTGAGGTTTTTAAGAATTTCAGAGGGTGCTTTAGGCAACAATTGACAAAAACAGGGGAAAATAAAACAGTAGAGGAGGAATGGGTAAAATTGAGAGGTGAAATAGTGAAGGTAGCAGAGGACAAAATAGGTAGGAAGGCAAGACCTACAAAAAAATCCTTGGATATCACAGGAGATACTAAATTTAATCGATGAAAGGAGAAAATATAAAAATGCAGTAAATGAAACAGGCAAAACGGAGTACAGACGACTAAGAAATGAGATTGACAGGAAGTACAAAATGGCTAAGCAGGAGTGGCTAGAAGCCAAATGCAAGGATGTAGAAGAATCTATAAATAAGGGAAAAATAGATACAGCCTACAGGAAAATAAAAGAAACATTTGAAGATAAGAAAAACAGCTCTATGAATATCAAGGACACTGATGGAAAACCAGTTCTCAGCAAAGAAGGGAAAGCTGAAAGGTGGAAAGAGTATATAGATGGGCTCTACAAAGGAAATGCACTTCGAGACAATATTGTAGTAAGGGAAGAGGATGCAGATGAAGATGAAATAGGAGATACTGTACTGAGAGAAGAATTTGACAGAGCCCTGAAAGACATAAGTCGAAACAAGGCCCCTGGAGTAGATGATATTCCCTCAGAGCTACTGAAGTCTCTGGGAGAACCAGCCATGACAAACCTGTTTCACCTGGTGTGTAAGATGTATGAGACAGGCGAAGTACCCTCAGACTTTAAGAAAAATGTTATAATCCCCATTCCAAAGAAAGCAGGTGCAGACAGGTGTGAAAACTACAGAACCATCAGTTTAATAAATCATGGTTGCAAAATATTAACACGAATTATATACAGAAGGATGGAAAAGCTGGTAGAAGCCGACCTCGGGGAAGATCAGTTTGGGTTCAGGAGAAATGTAGGAACACGGGAGGCAATACTCACTTTACTGCTTATCCTAGAAGATAGATTAAGAAAAGGCAAACCTACATTTCTAGCTTTTGTAAATTTGGAGAAGGCTTTTGACAATGTTGATTGGAATAAACTCTTTCAAGTTCTGAAGCAAGCAGGAGTAAAATATAGGGAGCGTAAGATTATTTACAACTTGTACAAAAACCAGACAGCGGTTGTCAGAGTTGAAGGGCATGAAAGGGATGCCGTGGTTGGAAAGGGAGTAAGACAGGGTTGTAGTCTTTCTCCAATGTTATTCAATTTGTACATTGAGCAAGCTATAAAGGAAAGCAAGGTGAAATTTGGTGAAGGAATAAAAGTTCAGGGTGAAGAATTAAATCATTGCGTTTTGCCGACGACATAGTAATTCTGTCAGATACAGCAAAGGACCTGGAAGAGCAATTGAACGGAATGGACAGTGTGCTGAAAGGTGCATATAAGATGAACATTAACAAGAGCAAAACTAGGGTAATGGAGTGTAAGAAAATCAGGGGATGCTGAATGAATTAGATTGGGAAACGAAGCAGTAAAGGAGGTAGATGAGTTTTGTTACTTGGGCAGTAAAATAACAAATGATGGTCGCAGTACAGAGGATATAAAATTCAGAATGGCAATGGGTAGAAAAGCGTTCTTGGAAAAGAGAAATTTGTTAACATCGAATATTGATTTAAGCCTAAGGAAGTCCTTTCTGAAGGCATTTGTATGGAGTGTTGCCTTGTATGGGAGTGAGACATGGACGATAAACAGTGCGGACAGAAAGAGGATTGAGTCTTTTGAAATTTGGTGCTACAGAAGAATGCTGAAGATTAGGTGGGTGGATCGCATAACTAATGAGGAGGTACTGAACAGAATTGGGGAGAAAAGAAATTTCTGGCATACCTTGACTAAAAGAAGGGATAGATTGGTAGGACACATTCTTAGACATAAAGGAATTGTGAATTTAGCATTGGAGGGAAGTGTGTGGGGTAAAAATCGCAGAGGAAGACCAAGAGATGGATACAGTAAGCAGATTCAGACAGATGTAGGTTGCCGTTCTTATGTGTAGATGAAGAGGCTTGCTCAGGATAGGGTATTGTGGAGAGCTGCATCAAACCAGTCTCCGGACTAAGACCACAACAACAACACGTTCCATTAACTCTAAAAAAGTTGCCTTATTTGCACTATCTTTTGATTCATTATGACCACTTTCAGCTATTTCCTGAAGGGCAATATATTAAAAGACATCAGCAATCGATTGTGTGTACCCCGTATTTTCTTGAACTTATATAACCTATGTTTCCTCTGGTAGAGAAGAAACTGATTCATTCTCTCCAAACTTACTTTTCATATTTTTGTGTGTGGAGCTGTTCTAATGCTGCTTAAAGCCAGAATCAGATTCTGTTTCACTTTAACAATTAGTGAAACCATCACATACAAAACCAAGCAATTTGCTTTAGTTGAGTTTGGGGACATAATAATCGAAAGTCCAGTCAAAATGCAGTATCATTTAAGATACCAAATGCCATTCATTGATGAATTTTGTACTACCCTGCGTGGAAATTTCTTTTTCTCTCTCCAGAGAAGCGAGAAGGATATTGCCTGAATAGAGACTGTTTTGGTCCAGCAATAGCTTTCGTAAATGTGTCACATACTGAAGCAGATGTATTGCATTGCTTCTGCTAGAAATAGAAAATTAATCTTTGCCTTCATTGTTACTGAGGTTCTTATTTTCTAAATGTTTTAATCCTCTTTCTACTTCCATTTTACCGTCAGCAAACACAGTTTCTTCTAGTTCAAATTATGCATCGTGAAAACTAACACCTGCAGTTTTGCCGTTACTGCCAGATATGTTGTAATGTCCTCATTTGATTTAATAGCTTTTTGTTGCCGAATGAAGAATGGCCGTTTTGCCATCTTGCTATGCTCACTTTCAATAAAATAAAATAAAATAAAACACGCACAAATCACATAAAAAAACCGAACACAGGGCTTGATGTTTACCGTTAATGCAAACTAGAAAACACGTGCAAACGCTGTACAGAAACTGGAGTAAATAGTTCGATGTACCGAAAGAACTAGTTCGTTAGCCAAGTTCATAAAACTCCCTTCGAGTGTATTTGTTTCATTTTATAGAACAATACAAAATCGGTTAATAATTTAACAGAGTGGCTTGCCATATGCCTGTATCAATGTACAGTCGGTGACAGAATTCGCGAGACCCCTCGCCTAATCGCTATACACAACCGCAAAGTTCAGCTGCTTGGCGGGAAGTATATACAGCTAGGCAACACGATAGTACATACTGTCGATTACCCATATGACAAGAAATCTGAGAGGAAAAATGTTATCTTCCTGTATCGCAGCCAGTTGTAACAACACGCGTGCTTTTTATGCGACGTGAAGGCGACTTCGAAAACTGATTTTAGTAACTGCTTTGCGTATTAGCCATAGCGTTTTAAGCTCTTCGCGACCGACAAATTCCTTTCCACATTTCTTTTCTTATAGTTTCAATGAACAAAGACAGCAATTAGAATTGAGATGCTGCAGTCCGTGAATATTTTCGGACGTAACTGACACAGTCATTCAAATGGAAAAATTGCATTTATAACACAGAATTAATTCAAATACATGAATGGACTTTGTTATGAAGCTAAGTGTTACATCATGGTGCATCATGTTCCGAGTATCGCTGACGGGTTCCGCCCACTGCCTCGGTTGCGCTATAAAGACGACAACCGTTTGGCGAGGCAGATCACTGATGGTATTTCCGAGAGTGAAGGTATCGTGTCATTTCCATTGGTTCTCTTTCAGTTGATGTTGCAGATAAGATATTCCATACTCCATACTCCTTGTCTTATTGAAATGCCTAATATTAAGCATTCGACAACATATTGGGCTATTATAATACCAGATACGATTATGTCAAATGAATGTGAAGAGAAGCAAACAAATGATAATGGTAAGCTTATTTATCTCGCCAAATGGCCAACTACTGATCAACGAGCGACAGTTCGATTTCTGACTCTTTCGAATTTTTCTTCTATTTTGAAATATGTCTCATTATGTTTCTCACGTAACAATAACAAAAACACATGATAATTGCCGCGGTGGAGTAGTCGAGCGGTCTAAAGCGCCTCACTATGGAGCGCGGGGTTGCTCACCGTAGAGGTTCGAGTCCTCCCTGGGACGTGGGTGTGTGTGTTTGTCCTTAGATTAGTTTACCTAGGTTTAAGCAGTTTGTAAGCTACGGACTGATGACCATGCAGTTTGGTCCGATTGAATTACAGACATTTGAACATTTAAACACATCATAATTGAGTAACAATCTGTATCGCAATCATTGTGAGGAAAATATTATTCCGTAACCATGATAATCCAGACAACAAGACTTCCGAATACTGGCGAGCTCGGTGTTCGCCACTTGGCTTCCCCAAAGAGATCTTTTGGTGTGAGTTGGTCACTGGCGAGTATCGAAGACGATATGTTTCGCATAGTAATCAAAAATATAAACCCGCCAAATCACATCATGCAGGAAGTAGACGTCTGAACAATCATCTTAGAATGAAGTCGGTCATCTATTCAAAGAAGCAGGCATTAATTTGATAATGCAAACAGCAAAAACAAGTAGATTGAATAATTTGTAAAATCTCAAACCTAAGAGTCGACTTTTCGTGATTCTCCATCGTAGCAATTAGAGGAGTGAAAGATTCTAAAGCTAATTCCTTGGTTTTAGAAGCCGCAGCCGTTTATTCTGTAGTAGGACAGCATTACACACCGGCGGGTTTCAGTTACTGTGCAGAATACAAAACCACGGTTTTTCGTCAAAAGCGTGCGTAGTTTCCTGCCACTTATGAATAGGTAGTGGACCTATGTTCCTGCAGAGATTCGATAAACGGTTATGCTATAGTATGTGTGGGTGGCGCCGGCATAAATGCGCAGATGCGTAACACGAAGTCCTAGGATTGATCTGACATCCGCAGGACTTTTATTTTTAATTATTCACTCATTTCCACGAGTTTCAATCTATATTTTTCACATACGTAACTTTTCTGCTCAGTAACAACTTTCGTAGCGAATATAGTATCAAAAGGTTTTAATTCTTCATTCAGCCAGTTCATATGATGAAGTTTTGAATGAATGAACGAAATAGACAGTCTATTTGCGTTTGATGTTCTGAGCAGACTGACACTGCCACCAGAAAAATGCAACAGATCGTGTGAGTCATAGCGTAAGTTTTTCCACAGACAGATAATAAACGTTGGTTTCAGGGCACATATCGTATGGTTTTATAAATATCAAACTATATAGTAGTCACAATTATTAGCTGAAATAAGTGCATACTGGAAAACGTTGCCTTTATGTGGGTTCAAAACTTGACAAGCACATGCCAAGAGTGTAATAGCTACAACGACAATCTCCGAATACGATTGTCTTGACAAAGGCTAATAATATCCCCTTCTACATTTGCGTGCTGAAAGTCTCAACACTAGGAATCGCTGGATGGGTCTCAGCTACTTGTCCCAATCTGTGCGAGAAGAAACATGAATATGAACCTTTTAAATTCCTACAATATCTCCCCTGTGTAGGCCATAGGAAAAGAGAAAACCCACGCCAAATGATCCAACTACAGATAGGTGCAATATCAACTAATATTGAGGCTCACCATTGCTGATGACGGTGTTTTCGGTGTTGCGAAGTAGCTAAACGATTAGCTTTTGAATGAAACAGCACGGGTTTGAATCCCGTCCCTTCCAAAATACTTTTCTTACTTTAACACTTGTAGTTTTAATTATCAATTATAAAAATTTCAATGCATAGTATATATATTTGGTTTCGTTATAACTAATTTAATTAATTAATATATCTTATTTCATCATTTAATTTTCATAATTCGATGATGTATTAAATGAATATAATATTTCAAAAATTGTAGCAAGTATTTATATGCCGATGTTATATTACATTCCTTGGGGTGTTCATCGTCAAAGAAATTCTCCACACTATGCAGACCTTACCAAAGTATTTTAAGCGAGAAATTTTATCCGAAATATGCTTCGGTGCAAAGCATACTTTATTCAAGTTTTTAAGTAAATGACTTTTCACTGTTGATTTTTGTGCATACCAAGTATATGGATGGGATTTGTGGCACTGAACTGATGCTGTAGGATTAAATGTGTTTTAATAGAGACACCTCTTGACATCAACGTTCGTGGCACACTGAAACTTTTAAGTAAATTTAAATTTCATAAATAAAAGGTTTACATTGCGAGGGGTAATATGAAATGAACAAAAATGTAAGGAGTACCGGGGAATCTAACCTTGACTTCCAGCTTGGCACTCCAAGCACTTGTCCACAACGCTAAGCACACTCCTCAAAGACTGGAAGTTAATAAGCAGCTTATATAACTCCTATTAGTCTGTGAGAAATTTTCGCCACCGTATTCGTTTTCCCTTTAGCCAACACGGACGGGATATTTTGGGAATTTTGTCAACTTCCTTCTCGCAGGGTTTGAACAAAATCTTTGAAAACCATCCCGCAAACTACTCTGTCAGTCATAAACATTTTACAGTATAAACTGAAAGACAGAATCGTTGCCGGCCGCGGTGGCCGAGGGGACTGAGGCGCTCCAGTCATGGTCCGCACAGTCACTACGGCCGGGGCTCGAATTCCCCCTCGGGCATGGATATTTGTGCCGTCCTTAGTATAAGGTAGTTTGTAAGTTTAGAGACTGATGACCCCGTAGTTAAGTCCCATAAGCTTAACAAACATTTGAACAATTTTTTGAACAGAATCGTTGAGGAAGTGTCTGCCCCATCCCCCCTCCCCAATCCTTGAGGAATCCTCATCCATGATCCACGGACAGAGACGCGATATTTTTGTGAAATTCAGTGTCCTGTTACAGCGACAGTCGGAAAAATTGTGGGAATAAAGTTTACGAAGTAGTTTCTGTTAATATTTATAAAGAAACTTTACCCTGTAGCTACGAATGCCTTATCTACGAAACAGCAACGAATCTAAATCATTAATACAAACGTGTTTCTGACGGCATTTTGACTCGTGAGTGTTCTACAGTTCCAAGGCACATGCGGTAACTTGAGAGTAATTTTGCGAAAAATTTGTAACAAAAAGTGAGGCAGACGTATGTCGACCATGCTACTAAACCCCCACATGCAAGGTCTTGGTATTCTGGGGCGTTCATTCTACTATCAATCCCTGTTTTATGTCCTTTGACTTTATTGAAAGCAGTACGGTTTTTTTAATAAATGAAGCATGTCAAGTTACCAAAAAAGGTGGTCTTATTTTTGTCACCCTGATTTCTTTAATGAACAGTTTCATATTAACAACATACCTAACGCAAGAATCATTTATGAAAAGTCTGAGACCAACTGAATAACAGTTGGTAACAAGCACTGACTGGAGGACGATACATTCATTGCGACTGAGCAGAGGCATGCCTCGCCTCTTCTCGACTGCCCACTGATGTGTCTGAACCTGTCTTTTCTTAAATGGACTGTTTGCCTTATGATGCCTGGTTATCCTGATACCGATCTCCTAATGGATTCTCGTCCTAGGTTATATTATTGTGCACTGAATTAAAAAATTTATTATTGGATGGTTTCAGATAACCCGCCTGTTAGTTGCGGGCAATTCTTACATTATTAAACAATAAGTCTATAATAACTTCTTTATAGTTGAACATTAACATGTCGTGACGTTGAAAAAAAGATGTGTATGGTCTATTAAAATTGTATTCTGTTGAATGTGTAACACCTTAACCTCGAAGCAGCTATCAAATTATATCTTAATAATCACATGGCCGCGGAGGAATGGCCGAGCGCATTGAGGCGCTACGTTACGATGAGCGAGGCCGTTCCCCCTCGGGGGTTCGAAACCCCCCCCCCCTCCTTGGGCATGGATGTTTGTACCGTCTGCAGTATAAGGTTGTTCATAAGTAGTTTGTAAGTTTAGGGACTGATGACCCCACAGTTAAATCCCATAAACTTAACAAAAATTTAAACTTTTTTTATGGCATGGCAGTTACGTACTGATTTGAACGTCTAGTCTGTTTGTTGGTTTTGATAAGTTTTTAATATTTTAATACCATTTCGATAGTCTTAGCTGCAAGCAAAGAACTAACCTTCGGGAAATCTAATGGTGAAACAAAATACGCTGTTGTATGAACAAAAAATACAAAAGTTTCGAACCTCTGTTATAGTCTCTGTATCTGTTAGCTGGTTCAGAATTGAGTTTTATACACAGCTTCAAGACGAATTTGAAAGTAATGAATAAAATCCATTACTCCACGACCCAAGTTATTGGCGGTTACCTTGTATACTAACATTATACCCGGAATATTACTACTATATATCGTACAAAGAGCTTTACAACCTACTTCGAGAAACCTACTGGAAACCTCTGACCTGAATAAAAAGACATGTCGTTTATGGCTGCTTACCATCAACAATAGTTATGCTAAAGGGTTTCATTGTGTTTTATTTTTTATTTGGCCTTCATCGCCCTTCCAGACGAATCTGCTCCTTCCACAACGCTTTTTTGTACTTGCTTTGTCTTCTGTACTATAATTGTTCACAATCTGTTATTAATTCCCTAAATTAATGTTTAAAAGTAATACTGTTCTCCCTCATTGAAAAAAAGTACATAATATTAAAATGAAATCATAGATTAGAACGTTAAAGCATACTACATCCGCTTTAAACGAAATATACTAAAAATGATTTCATTTCGTAGGTGAATTTTTTTTCTATTCTATTGAACCTCGGTGTTTCTGAAACAGTTTGACACCTTTGTTTTTTTTTTTTTTTTTTTTTTTTTTTTTTTTTTTTGCCAATGGTAGCCAAACAGTGGGTCATATGAGTAGCACTCTTATACTGTTACACACTAAACCATTATAAATAAATGAACGTCTTCTGCTAATACTGCTTCCGCAACGATTCGAAGCCTATTGGGTATTCTCGTTTCTTATTATATTGGGGTGATGTCTGTTATTTCGGGCATATCCGAAGTAACAGACACCATACCAAAATAATTAATTACGACTCGCGAAGACGGCGTTTTTTCAATCACTTCACCGCATATGCGGTCATACGTTCGACCTCGCGCGATATGGGCGCTACAGCCATAGCGTGCAACTTGTGGAAGTTTGAGACAGACGCTGGGCGAGCACCGGTAGCCACTTGGTTAAGTTCACCGCTGGCCCAAAGCGGGAGACACGGGTTCGATTCCCGTCCCGCTTCATATTTTCACTTATCGCCATTGTTTTATTTCAATGCCCTAATTCAGCACTATCATTCCTTTCCTTCATAATTATTATTCCTTCACCTCGTTCATAAATATTTGCCAGTTCTTGTTTCTTTTTCTTTGGACCTCCTTATCTGCTCTTCTAGGCTGAACTGAACGTCGCTCACAAATTACGCCTTCATCGGCGATCTTGTACTCTAAACTTTTTGCAGATGTTTAAAATACAGTTCTGCACATCCATGTTTTATTATTACTATTATTGAATCTAGAAACTGAATAGTTCTTCTCACGGAAAAATAAAAATTATTTTTACGATTCCTGTCCCTTAAAATAAAAGTAAATAACTCTTCTTTATAAGAAATAAATTCTCTGACTGCTTAAAAAACGAAGCAAACAAAACAAGAAATCAAATCAAAATGTTCAAATGTTTGTAGAGCTTATGGGACTTAACTACGGGGTTATCAGTCCCTAAACTTACAAACTACTTATGAACTAGCTAATACTAAGGACGGCACAAATATCCATGCCCGAGGGGGGATTCGAACCCCCGACCGTAGTGGCCGTGCAGACCGTGACTGGAGCGCCTCAGTCCCCTCGGCCACAGCGGCCGGCTGTTCAAACAGTAAGGTGACTCTTCAAATTGCGCTAGCAACGTACATTCAATTATTGACCTTTTTTATGTTAGTTCATATGTCCCGAACATGTGTTCACAGTTTTTGAAGTGTGCAGATTAGACGCGTTTTATTATGTTCGGTGATTTTCTATTGTTATAACAAATGGAGCAAAGAATTTTGTGTGAAAAATAGAACTATGTGCTCTGAAACATTTGAAATGTTGACTGCTGCACACGCTGAGTCTACTCTAAGTAAAAAACAATTTTACAAGTGGTACAAGGTCTTCCAAGATGCCGGCCATGGTGGCCGAGGTGACTGAGGCGCTCCAGTCACAGTCAGCAGGGCCACTACGGTCGGGGGTTCGAATCCCCCCTCGGGCATGGATATTTGTGCCGTCCTAGTTCGTAAGTAGTTTGTAAGTTTAGGGACTGATGACCCCGTAGTTAAGTCCCATAAGCTTAACAAACATTTGAACATTTCTTCCAAGATGGCCGAGCAGTTGAGTATTTAAACCGGCAACCCATGCGCAATGGAAATATTTTAGACCTTGTAGCTAAAAACAGGCCTGACCTTATTAACGATGTCTGTGTGGAGACAGGAGTTAGTGATCATGATATCATCATAGCGTCGATGGTAACCAAAGTTCATAAACCAATCAAGAAGGCTAGGAGCGAGTTTTTGTTAGGAAGAGTCGATAATCAATTGTTACCATCGCACTTAGAAAATGAATGGACATCGTTTAGTTTTAGTACAAGGGATGTAGAGGAATTGTGAACTAAATTTAAATGCATTGCGAATAAAGGGTTAAAGAAATATGTTCCTGTAAAGTCGATTAAGGATGGAAAAGATCCACCGTGGTATAATAATAAATTTAGAAAGTTACTGAGAAAGCAAAGACTGTTGCACTCTCGGTTCAAAAAAGAACAAGCAAATGATGACAGGCAAAAGTTAGTAGAGATTCGTGCGCCTATAAAAAGATAAATGCGCGAAGAATATACCACAGCCATACCTTAGCAAATGATATTTCAGAGAAACCGAAAAAATTCTGGTCCTATGTAAAATCGATAAGCGGGTCAAAGGCTACTTTCGAGTCACTCGTTGATCATTCCGAGTCAGTAATAGATAAAGCAATGTGAACGCTGAAGTTAAAAATTTAACCTTTAAGAAATCTTTCACGCAGGAGGACCGCACAAATGTACCATCATTTGATCAACGTACTAATTCCGAAATGGAGGACATAGTAATAGGTATTTCCGGTGTAGAGAAGAAGCTGAGAGAGCTAAATACGAAAAAGTCTGCTGGTCCGGATGGAATACCAGTTCGGTTTTACAAAGAGTATTCTACATTGACCCCTTACTTAGTTTCCATTTATCGAGAATCTTTAATTCAGCCCAAAGTTCCTAGTGATTGGAAAAAAGCGCAGGTGGCTCCCGTTTATAAGAAAGTAAAGAGAACTGACCTACATAATTACAAGCCAATACCGTTGACATCAGTTTGCTGTAGAATTTTGGAGCATATCCTCAGTGCGAATATAGTAAATTTCCTTGAGACGGAAAAGCTTCTTTCTATGAATCAGCACGGGTTTAGAAAAACATCGTTCATGTGAAATTCAGCTGGCCCTTTTCTCACATGACATCTTGCGAGCCATGGATGATGGACAACTGGCACATTGTGTTTTTCTTTGATTTCAAAAAGGCGTTTGACGCAGATTGCCAACGAATATACGAGCATATGGAATAGGTTCACAGATTTATGACTGGCTAGAAGACTTCCTAAGTAACAGAACGTAGTACGTTGTTCTCGACGGCGAGTGTTCATCAGTGTATCGTCAGGAGTGCCCCAGGGGAGTGTGATAGGACCGCTATTATTTTCTATCTATATAAATGATCTGATGGACAGAGTAAATTGTAATTTGCGGCTGTTTGTTGATGATGCTGTGGTGTATGGGAGGGTGTCGTCTTTAATTGACTGTAATAGCATACTGGATGACTTAGACAAAATTTCTAGTTGGCGCGTTGGATGACAGCTAGCTCTAAATGTATAAAAATGTAAGGTGATGCGCATGAGTAAAGAAAACAACCACACAATGTTCGAATACAGCATTAGTAGGGAGCTGCTGGATGCAGTCACATCGTTCAAATATCTAGGCGTAACATTGCAGAGCAATATGAAATGGAATGAAAATGTAAGGACAGTTGTGAGTAAGGCTGACAGGGACTTCATTTCATTGGGAGAATTTTAGGAAGATGTATTTCATCTGTAATGGAGACCGCGTATAAACCGCTTGTACGACCACGTCTTTAGTACCGCTCAAGTGTTTGGGATCCGCAGCAGATCAGTTTAAAGGAAGCATGGAAGCAGTCCAGAGGCGAGCAGCAAGATTCGTTACTGGTAGGTTTGACCAATGCGCGAGTGTTACGGAAATGCTCTGGGAACTCAAATGGGGATCGCTGGAGGAAAGGCGACTTTCTTTTCGTGAAATTCTGTTGAGGAAATTTAGAGGGCCGGAATTAGAAGCTGAGTGTAGAACGATCTTCCCGCCGCCTACATACATTTCGCGTAATGATCACAAAGACAAGATAAAAGAAATTAGAGCCCGTACAGAGGCATGTAGGCATTCTTTTTTTCCTCGTTGCATTTTGGAGTGTAATAGGAAAGGAAATGCCTAGTAGTGGTACAGTGTACCCTCGGCCACGCACCTTGTGGTGAATTGCGGAGTATGTATGTAGATGTATATGTAGAAGATGCCAATGACGCACCTCGCTCTAGACGCCCCAGCACGTGAACAACTGATGATAATGTCGAAGGATGTTGGCATATCGGTCGTCTCGTGTTATACAATTTTTTCGGATGTTTAGGGCCTGAGACGTGTGTCAGTGAAGTTTGTTCCAAAACTTCTCAATCTTGATCAGAATAACTGTCGCATTATCACCACTCAGGAGCTCTTGAATGACGTCAATGATGATTCTTATTTGCTCAAAAGGATCACAACCGGTGATAAAACATGGATGAACGATTATGACGTCGAAACCAAAGCCCAGTCGTGCGAATGGAAGCAACCCGGAGAGCCATAGCCAAAAAAAGCACGCAGAGTTCCAAAAAATGTCAAAGTCTTGTTCACCTTCTTTATTTTCAGTTATCGTGGCGTAGGGTATCATGTACTTTTGCCTCGAGGTCGTACGGTCAATAAGGCGTATTACCTTGAAGTTATGCGCCGTTTGCGAGACGCAGTAAGCAAATAATAATAACAAAGTCCGGAATTGTCGAAAAACTATTCGTGGCTTTTGGATCACGACAATGCACCTGCTTATTCGTCGTTGCTTGTGAGAGATTTTTTGACCAAAAACAACACGATAATCATGCCTCAGCGACAATATTCACCGGATTTGGCCACTGCGACTTTTTTCTGTTCCCAAAACTAAAGAGACCTCTGAAAGTACGAAGATTTGCTGCGATTGAGGAAATAAAAACTGCATCGCTGGTAGTTCTCAACGCTGTATCAAAAAGTGCTTATGAGAAGACCTTCGAGGATTGCAACTAGCGTTGGCACAAGTGTATTGTATCTGAGGGTGATTAGTTTCAGGGGGATAACATGAATATTGATCAATAAGTAAATATTTCTTCTTAGAAAGAAAATTTCATCTTACTTTGCGAACACACCTCGTAAGTAATTACGCTAAGGACAAATCTAACAACATGAAAGTCCAGAGAACGTACTTTAGAGAAACATCGTCACGTGAATCCAGGCGTGGCAGTCTGTTGAGCACATGCTGCAGCGAAATGTTTTCTAGAGAACGGTTAGTATACCGAGAAGGGATAGTCTCGCCTGTTACTCTGGATGGAGGAAGAGAAACTCGGAAAAAAGATCAAAATGTTCAAATGTTTGTAATCCTAAGGGACCAAACTTCTGTGATCATCGGTCTCTACACTTACAAACTACTTAAACTATCTTATACTAGGAACAACAGACACACCCATGCCCGAGGGAGGACTCGAACCTCTGACGCGAGCGGCCGCTCGTTCCGTAACGTAGCGCTCCAGACCACACGGCCATTCCCGCGCGGCAGAGAAGGTCAAATAATGAGGTATCTTTCATACCCGACTACCAAAACGAGCCGAAACGTGACGTTTAGGCAAATTCTCAACCTCTAATATCAATAAGGTAACCATGGAGATCAAAAAGATACGAAAGGCAGCGTAGCAAACAGGCAGGAGGGTTGAGATGCTGGCAAAGCAGGTGTTGGTATTCCAACCCAAATTAAAACAAAATATTTCTGAAGCAAAGTAGCTACCACAAGAAGCAAGAATAATCCAGAGGCAAGGGAGAAGAATCACACAGGCAGTACATGTAGAAACCGGAAGTACCGCAAAGGTGGGAAGCATAATTACGGCGGGTGAAAGGAATAAATGATGTGAATTATGGCAGAATATGTTTCCAGTCTGTTATAGAGGTGATGTCTTTAAAGAGTGTGAAAACTTTGAGAGGGCCGGGCAAATTAATAAAACGGCAGTTCGTACTTTAAAGGCACTACCAATGGATGCTACTTTGTTATTAAAATTCACAATGCCTTAATTTCTTCCTATTTCTCCCTTCCTTTACCCTCACTTACATATGAATGATCCTGTTTGTATTATTAATGCAGAACATATAAGGGGCCAATTTGTTTTCAACAATGTTCAAATGTTTGTAATTCTACGGGACCAAACTACGTTGGTCATCAGTCCCTAGACTTACAAACTACTCAAACTAAGTTAAACTAACCTAAGGACAACACACACATCCATGCCCGAGGGAGGATTTGAACCTCCGATGCGGAAGGCCGCACGATCCGTAACGTGGCGCTCCAGACCGCTCGACTACCCCCGCGCGGAAAATTGTTTTGTACGTTATCTAGGCGAAACACTGTATTTGTATTGATTTTCGTTCCGTAGTTCTTGACCTGAGGCTGAAAATATTAGTTTCCAAGGCTTCCAAATTTACTAAATGAATTAAAACGTAACTAAGAACTTCACACAACATTCGGTAAAAAATCTTCTTACTAGACTGACACTCGGACTTTTATACAGTTCCACGCTGATTTTAAAATATTTATACGTACTCCTTGCACAGCTAGTACCTGCACTCAACCGAATGCCACTGCATTGTGCCACAGCTTGAAGTTGACTTGATGCCATCGCTCGCTGGTGGTGCCCGTCCTACACTCACTGTGGACGAATCACTCCACGCTGGCTGCTCATTTTGGCGCCGAGCTATAATTATTTATAGAGTCCTTCATTTCCCCGTTTTTATCGTATTTTGTAATCAAATAAACATTGCAAATAACAATCATCTTTTTGATGTTGATGCTCTTCTTTCTTCCGTGCTTGCTTAAATAATGGTGACGATATACCGCCATCTGCAAGACACCAATTTTTTGTTACATTTCCCATACACATTTCAGAACATTTTGTGCTATCTTCAGTGGGATAACTTTATTGTTTCTCTGAAAATTATGTTAGTGCTGTACAAATGACTTTTGATATACATCTCAAGGTTTTTACAACAGTTGTTGGTTGACTTTGTAAACAAAAATATTTATTTTAATTTTTCCAAAAGTTAGGTCTAGAAATACGATTTTCACAGTTTTTTATGTACACTTGACAGCAAAAAAAGTGGATCACTGCTGAATGTGACCCAACTAACGTAGCTGTGTTGCGGGTACTCCACATTCAAAACCCCTGTAGAGTACAGTCGTTCGACTATTCACAATGGGTACCAAAGAAGCAATAGAGAACATTGCTCCTTATGGCAGTCGGTACATATGTAATTCAATACCGTCATACAAAAAACATTATAATACAAGTTATTAGAGTCGAGAGAGCAACGTAAATTCAATTTAATTACAATAAGTGACAAATCGGGCAACTTATCAAACTCATTCAATGACACAATGAGTTTTTGGTCGTGCTCTGAATCTGAACGCACTATTGACCAAAAAAAGCTTGCGTTTCTGATCGAGACTAGATTAGGCATGAAGAGACGTAAGACATTGACGTTTTCATTGGTATCGGTTTACAAGGCCAATGTCTGAACCCGGTTAACTTTAGCATTGCACCAGGAATGGCATGAAGTTCAAATTGTTTCAGAGAGGTAACCACTAAAGGTATATAATACAGTGTAAATCACAGGTGTGAAACGTCATAAAATTGTGGAATAGAACGCAGTACCTCTATGAATCGTTAACGAAGCACGATCACACGTCAGATATTAAATAAATTCACAGATAGCGCTATATTTGAACTTGAAATGACGATACAATTGACTTCTTTCCCGGCAGGGACCCAACCCCTCCTCTATTCGCTATTTATTGTATATACGCAAAGAGATGAAATAGTTACTGTTCTCACCATTAGCGGAGTGTGCATATGTTCGGCTAGAAGTAGCGCAAGTCGCTGCGGATTAGCCGTGCGCACTGGAGCGCCATGCTGCGGTGCGCGCGGCTGTTCGCCGTCGGGGGTTCGAGTCCCACCTATGGGCATGGGTGTTTTTGTTGTCCTTAGGTTAGTTTACCTTAGTTTAAGTAGTTTGTAAAATACGGACTAATAACCAAGCAGTCGAGTCCGATAGATTTACAAACATTTACAAACATTTTGAAGTAGCGCAATAAATAACGTTGTGCTGGCTGGAACTCCAACCCCGCGCCTATCGTCAGCGTTGACCTCAGATGACTAGGTAACAACTCTCCCAATCTCGTTTACTAGTAATTAGGATCGCGCCGTACGTAGAGACCTGGAGGGGTTTGGCATTTTGAAGAAACAACGAAAACTAATCCAACTTTGTTCTAGTCAGTAGCGAATGGACATGTGTAATGTGATTTGAAAGACACCACAGTCCTAAATTCCTTACTTGCCGCTATTGGAGGTGAAGAGGCGTATGTTTGCGATTGTTAAAAACTCTTTCCACAGCAGGAATCAAACCACATCTTAGCCATTACAAGATGGCATCAGCCCGATCAACTACCGATTTTCAGATGTGGTAGTATAATGTTTTCCGTCAAAATGGAGTGCAGAACACATAGTACGAGAAGTGAAATAGTTCGGCGGTATCTGTCTACGTAACAGTAATTTCTTGGCCTCGCGGTCTGAGGCGTCTTGTCGCGGAGTTGCGGTCGCTCCAGCCAGAGGTTCGACTCCTTCCTCGGGCATGTGTAGTTGTGTGTGTGTGTGTGTGTGTGTGTGTGTGTATTCCTTAGCGTAAATTAATTAAAGTAGCATGTGAGGATAGGTAGGGACTAATGACCTCAGGTGATTTGTCCATTAGGACTATAACAAAAAAGTTATATACAGTATGTAGAATTATGTAGCATTGCGTATGGTACTATACTACGTTTTAGCATGCTCTGTGGTGATTTTGTATGACATGTTGCTGTATGATTATTTAACTATAGTCTCGTTTCGCTCGAGTTTGTATGAAAAATGTGTGTGAAATCTAATTGACTTAACTGCTAACGTCATCAGTCTGCACACTACTTAAACTATCTTAATATAAGGAGAACATAGACACCCAATACTGAGGAAGGACTCGAACCACCGACGCGAGCAGAAGTCCAATTCAAGACATGATGCCTTAAACCGCGCAGCTACTCTGCGCGGCGCTCAAGAATGTAACATAGCTCTTACCATAATAAATGAAATATTACGCATCTTAAAAGTAGCAAGGAGCGTCGTTTACGCATTAGAAAACGGTTTCTAATACGGGAAATATATACCATGTGTAACGATTTAGTCTGTTGGGATGAAAGCAGAGGAGGTCAATCGAAACACCAGAACTCTGTATTTCACAGAACGAAGAATTTATTATAGGTAAGGGGGTATGAAAGGACTCGGTCTCACAGAGAGGACTGATATACAGTAACGAAAGCATAAATTAAAAGAGAGTGCATGCTGTCAACGGAAACCAATAGATTTTATCACTGTATTGTGAGGGAACCAACCAGAAGGGTAACTGAGGTTATGATGCAAAAGCGGCGACAGCGAGTGAGAGAGAGAAAACAGAAGAGAAATTAACTATTAATAAATGCAAGACTTTGCATATTTTGTGAAGGACAGAGGGTATATTAATGGATGGAGGGAAGGAGAGAAACGTATCTGAAATAACAAAAATTACTTTGACAGCGTCCATCTAAACGGATTACTCTGTTTTTCATTGAGGTTGGGTATAAATGTAATAAAAAATAGGATATTGAGTGAAAGGAGAAGCATTGAATGAAAATTTGTACCACAGGGAGGAATCGAACCCAGAACTCCATACTTACTTTCATTCAATGATTCTCCCTTCACTCAATGTCTTCGACATAGTGATACGGAAAACTGTTGAAATAAAAATTGTGCCTTGGGCGGGAATCGAACCCAGACTTCCATACTTTAAATCAATACTTTTCCCTTCACTCAATGTCTTTGACATATTGACACGGAAAACTGCCACTAGGTATATAAATTTATAATAAAAATAGGATAATAAAGTAACTGCATATTAAAAAAACGTCAATTTAAAGGTAGCTCAAAGGAAATAGAAACACATATTTTATTTCTGTTGCCAAGAAATCTCCCACAGTCTCTCACTTACGAAATATGAAAATAGAAATGAGATTAAAATAACATTTGAAGGACTAATGATTTATTCAGAATCCCTCATTATTTGTTTCTTCCGTTATGCATCTCAGCATATAATCTATAACGCTATCGGACCAGCTTCTCTTCAGTAAATGCGACGACTCTATCTCGAGTTGATTGCTCACAGTGAGATGGCCTGATTTGTATTTCTGTTTTCCGCTCTCACTATGAAGCCAGGAAGTAAACATTTTGTATTTACGTCAGAGCCCCGCTTTGTGCAGTGCTGGGGGCTGTTGCCTGCCACCGCGACCGCCAGCTGGCTGGTTCCCGCCAAGCCTCGCCTCGGCACCAGCTGTGGTTGACCGGCCTGCCCGTAGCTCGCAAGCCACGGCTAATACAGCGAGACTCAACAAATCTACCCTAAGTGTATTATAAACTACCGCATCTAGAGCTATTTTGTTTTTAATTGCACTCCCAGGAATTTCGTTATATGTATAACCTTCAAATTTGTTTTGCTTATCGATATCTAGAATGCTGACGAAACTCTGAGTACTTATGTTCAGAGCCAAATGCATATTGATGTTTAAGGTCAATTGTCGCCATTTGCGCCGTGAAGATACAAATTCAAATTCATTTCGCAATTGACTTTGCTTTTTTGAGTTTAGTAGTGGGCAGCATTAACAGCCACAAATCTAAGAGCAATATTCTGATTGCTCATTAAATATTTCGTATATATATATTCGAATCAGGAGACGTCTACTTCACTTTGCTGTAAGAATTACACTTGCCACGTTCTTTTCACTAGATGACTCCTCGTCTGTTACTGCAAACTATTACCTTGCAGATAGGACATCACAAGTCCAGTTGCACAACTTAGGAAACCGATATGGTTCGAAGTTGATTATGGCTGAAGATAGTTGTTTTTTGTTAAGCTTAAAGGACTTAACTGCGGGGTCATCAGTCCCTAAACTTACAAACTACTTATGAACTACCTTATACTAAAGACGACACAAACATCCATGCCCGAGGGGGAGATTAGAGCCCCCGACGAGAAGCGGCCTTGCGCATCGGAGAATAGCACCTCAATGCGCGTGGCCACTCCACTGCGGCGTTGAAGATACCAAAAAATCGTTATGGCACTCTATAAATATGAAATTAGTTTGAGAGTACTCCGTAGATAATGAAAATATAGTATCGCCAAAGTCTCACAAGGGTAAAGATTTAGAAACCTTTGCCGGTTTGATGTTAATTTTTCTAGGTATTTCATAACACTGGAAAAAGTATTTGTTGAAACGTCCTGCTACATGTCAATATCTGTAACTCAGTGGATTACTTTTATTTTCTTTATATATCTGTGCAACATTCCATTCGTCTCCCTCACTATAAATACATCAATGCCCGACCTCACGTCGTAGGAGAAGTAATTAAGACATGCATAATGTGTGCACAAGATGTTCTCCCTAAGGTGTTGGACCAATCGAGAAAGACATTGCCTGTAGACAAATGATCTTCCTGGTACGACTATGGTAGTGAAATGACAATATGGTGGATCATGTCGGGTGATAGTTGTACTGCTTCCTGGAATGACAGAGAAGAATCTAGATTAAAAGAAATAATCCGACACAAGCTGCTTGTGGCCACTGAGTACACGCATTGGGGATGTTGAACAGTTGTGCCCAGCCGGAATTCGGGTCCAGTTCCTACTGCTATCTGAGCAGTTACGGTAACCACTGCACGAGGGGGAAAACAAAGATCATCGCAGGTGCGCGGGCTACCACTCCTCTCCCCCACGTCACCCACAAGACTGAAACTTCCTCACATTGCTCACGTAGTTGCCGTTTACAATTTGCACTCACTGCTCATGGCACTTTGACGATTACCTCGAGAGTTCAGGCGTAGTGTGGATTTGCGCTGAAGGCTGGAGTTGTTCCCGTCTTCTCCTTAATTATGTATATTTATGTGGTGTCTGTTCTGTCGAAAGAACAGTCAGGACACATATATGTATATAGAAGAACCTTACAAGATTCACTTATTGGTGGTATTCCAAATAAAATGTCTGAAAATTGAACTTCGGTGTGTCATTTACTTATCACATATATGCTTACAGACAAGAGTGATGAATTTCACGTAGCAACTACAACTATTCTCCATCCCTACTTTCTGAATTATCTGCATCGGCGTTCACAAGGGCAATGAGGAGGCGGTTCACGCTGCAGCTGTTCACTTCCATCATGAAAATGTCGACGCTCTTTAAAGATTAAGAGGCAGTAGCTCTCCATTACAAATTGGAGCGAGAGTAACATTTTACCCTCTCTCTGACAGAGCTACAAACTGCTATATCGAATTGAGAAATATGTGTGGCAGATTATGCTGCTGTCTTGTAAGCACCTCAGAAAAGCAGAGTCAATTTTAAAATGATATTGAAGTTATAGCTTCACGATGAAAATTCGATAATTGACCCTAAACATAAACATGCGTATAGTTCACCACATGATTACCAGAAAATTTTCGTCAGTCCTTGAGAAATCTATAAACAAAACAAATTTAAGGATTATACACCCAACAAAATTTCTGGTGGGTACAATTGAAAACAACTTTAACTACGAAATATACATGTTTTGGGGAAGATAAAACAAGCGCCTGTTATTAACACAACCATTAGAAGATTAAAACGTCTCCCTAGGAGGCTATAAACCCTACAATTGCTCCACCTCTTCTGCAGTATTGCTGAGCAATGTGCGATTATTACCTGACGGTATAGAGGGAGGGCACTGAAAAAGTTGGAAAAAGATATCAGATTGTGCGGTATAGTGAATTAGCGGAAAGAAGGTCTCGGATGTTTTCCGGTTTTTTTTTTTTTTTTTTTTTTTTTTTTTTTTTTTTTTTTTTTTTTTTTTTTTTTTTTACTTATGTTGGGGAGGGTGCGGAGACGGCAGGGGGATGAGGTGGGGAAGCAAAATATTAAACCAAAAGAGTTTTCAATGTAGCAAGCTACTTCTATGAGATTTCAGTCACCAACCTTCTCCTACAAATGCAAAAAGCTTTTTTACTCATTACCGTACAAAGTATGTTACAATTGTAAGAAGGCCGCGCAGAATACCCGCGCGGTCTAAGGTGTCATGTCATGAATCGGGCTGCTGCTCGCGTAAGAGGTTCGAGACCTCCCTCGGGCATTGGTATGTATGTGTGTGTTGTCCTTAGAATAAGTTAATTTAAGTGGTGTGTAAGTTTAGGGACTATTGAACTTAGCATACCACACACATTCGAACATTTGATTTGAATTTTAAGAATAATATAATGGTAATTAGAACTCGCATATATCCTTTTTGGCACTTGTTTTCTCGATCTTCGTAAGCGTGGAACAGTCGGGAAACTAAAGCGATCCTATACACCCATTACGAAACACTTCACTATGAATAACAGTAGAATCGTGTAAATGAAGGGCCTCAGCAGAAGGTATTTCTGTTTCGAAGTACTTATTGTTTCAGAGACAATGAGAACACTTTATAAATGCACAAAACGTGAATGATATACCACATATATATATTTGTGTTGTTCCCACCAGACTTGTTTAATTTTAAAACATACGTAGTTTTCTAGGTTGAATACATATTTTCTTGTGTCTAAATCTAATGCAGAGCGCTGAAAATATAGTTTCCTGTGTCGTATGATTACATTATGTGCTAGCTGCCTTTATCGTGATTCTATTCTTTAACTTCGTTAAATATTTGAATGAAATGTCAAAAGATAAAGTGGCTGCTCATTTTATAGCAGAATAGCTCTAGCTGTGGTAGTTAATACAACACACTTGGGTAGGTTGGCAGAAACTTTTGAGCCTGGTTTTGGGGTCTGTGCCTGCATTACCGTGGCTCGAGAGCTATGGGCTGACCGATCAACCACAGCCGGTGCCGAGGCGAGGCTTGGTGGAAGCCAGCAAGCTGGCGGTCACGGTGATGCCCAACAGCCCCCAGCACGGCGCAGAGTGTTTACTTCCTGGCATCATAGTAAAAGCAGACAGCCGAATTACAAATCAAGCTGTCTCACTGCGACCAATCAACTCGAGATAGAGTCGCCGCTTATACTGAAGAGAAGCTGGTCTGACGGCGTTATAGATTCTACGATGAGATGTATTATAAAAGAAACAAATAATGAGGGATTCTGAATAAATTATTAGTACTTTAATTTTTTTAAATATCCTAAGTGAGACTATAGAAGAAATAAAATATGAGTTTCTTTTTCCTTTGAGCTGCCTTTAAACTGATTTTTTTTAATGTACAGTTCCTTTATTATCCTATTTTATTATAAATGTATATACCTAGAACAGTTTTCCGCGTCAGTATGTCAAAGAAATTAAGTGAAATGAAAAGCAATGAATTAAAGAAAGTATGGAGGTCTGGGTTCGATTCCCGCCCTTGGCACAAATATTAATTCCATGCTTCTCATTTCACTCAATATCCTATTTTTATTCATTTATACCTAGACTCTATGCATACAGAGTAATCAGTTTAAATGGACGCTGTTAAAGTAATTTTTGTAATTTCAAATACGTCTCTCTCCTCCCCTCCATCCATTAATACTCCCTCCGTCCTTGAGAAAATATGCAAACGATTTGTCTTTTATTTATTCGTTGTTAATTTTTCCTCCTTTCTCTCTTTCCTCCCTGTCACCTCCCTTACATTATAACCTCAGTTGCCCTTTTGGTATATTCCCCCAAAAAGCTGTAAAACAATACTGTCTCTTTTAATGCCTGCTTTCTTTATTGTCCATGCGTCCTCTCTATGAAGCAGTGTTCTTTTATATCTCCGATAATGCATCCTTCGTTCTGTAAAACATTCGTTCCTTTTCTCTCTGCCCTAAAACAAACTGTGATATATAAGTAAGGAATACTTTGCAAGCATTTCACTCTTTTATTTTCCAGTTCTGCACTCCTGTTCATCCCTAGATCCCGCCCTCCCTCCTGCTACCCCTCCCTTGATATATTTATCTGCATCTCCGTGCTTCTTTTCACAATTTTGTGCTTGGCAGATGGTATTTTTTTGTCACTTTCATTTTTCTCTGTCGTTGACTCTCGAAAAGCACGTGGATATGATGGACAACTGAACTTTACCGTGCAAACACTATTGTCGCCATTAAAATGGACATCTATTCCGACAAATACCAGTATCCAAGCTTTTAAATGGCAGAGACTGAAGTTCTTCCCCATCCTTCCTAGTTGGATATTATGCTTCGCATGTAATCGCATTTTCGATGCAACACTGTATCAGAATCCACATTGCTGTTTTGTAACCTCAGTATGACTATTGAAGGCAACCACATCGTGAAGAATAATTGTTCGACACACTTGCCAGTTATTGGATACCTTGTCACTGACCATACTAGTAAATCACAGAAACCTCCTTCATCGAAGTCTGTTTTTGTTCCTGAACGTCGTGAATAAATGTCAAAACGAAGTTACTTTCCGAATTTCAATTTTTAACGCATAATCCACGTTCCTCATAACTATAAAAATGTTCAAATGTTTGTAAAGCTTATGGGACTTAACTACGGGGTCATCAGTCCCTAAACTTACAAACTACTCATGAACTACTTACGAACTAGGACGGCACAAATATCCATGCCCGAGGGGGGATTCGAACCCCCGACCGTAGTGGCCGTGCAGACCGTGACTGAAGCGCCTTAGTCCCCTCGGCCACCGTGGCCGGCTCCTCATAACTATAAAAATGCCTAATATTCAAGTTATCGTAGCAACAGCTACCCAACAATCTTTATTATAATGAGCTAATAGTTAAATAAACTTATTCATCTCCAATGAAGTTTATTCTAATATTTGTTGTACGAAAGTTTTGGTATGTACCTTGCCTGAATGCCATAAGGAGAAATAGGAGACTTACTTAGTACCTATTGTGGGTAGGTAATAACTGTACTGTGCAATGATTTGACGACCTGCGACGCAGCTGTGCAAAGGTGGTTGCATAGCCTCAGGTGCGGTCTCCACTTAGGAATTCAGGGGTGATCCACTTTTTTTGCTCTCAAGTGTACATACCCCGTAGTTAAGTCCCATAAGCTATATAATCATTTGAACTTTTACAACTTGTCGTCTGCAAGGCAAGACGAACAGTTCATATTTAATGTTTTTCAATTTCGAGTTAGAAAATCAAGTCTTTAGTGTTATTATTTACGGTTCTATTTCTTTTTCTTTGTTCCTTGTCTTGTCGAGTTTTCTTTGTGGTGTATTTTGTATTTCACTTAATATTAATGGTGTAAATCACGCTTATGTTATGATTTGGCGTAAGGATACGGTCACTCATTTGTTTTTTGGGACTTTTGTTTTTCTGGGTTGTGAACGAGATTCAAGTGTTTGCTACTGAGAACTTTTAAGTCATTCTCTGTTTGTAGGGAGCTGGTTTTCTGATATTAGATTATCTGCAAAGATTGACTGGTTATTGCAAATAACTGTAAGATAGCTTTTTATTGAGATCTTCTAAATCTACATACATACTCCTCAATCCATCCAAAGATGCGTGGCGTAGGGTACCTAGTACCACTACAAGCTCTTGCATTCCTACTCCACTCCCATATAAAACTAGGGGAAAATTAATCCTTGCATGCATCTGTACGAGGCCTAATCTCTCTGGTCTTTACGTGAAACGTAGGTTAGCGACAGTAGAATCGTTCAGCAGTCCGCTTCAATTTGCGGTCCTCTAAATTTCTTCAACAGTGTTTCTCGGAAAGAACGTCACCTTCCCTCCAGCGACTCCCAATTTAGTTCCCGACGCACCTCAGTAACACTCGCGCATTGATCGAATCTACCAGTAACAAACCTAGACAACCGCCCTTGAATTGCATCTATGTTTTCCCTTAAACCGATCTGTTGGGGTTCGTACCACAATACTTAAACGCGGTCGCACAGACGTTTTATATGCGGTCTCCTTTACGAACGAATCACATCCTCACAAAATTCTCCCAATAAACCGAAGTCGATTGCCGGCCTTTCCCACGACTGTCCTAATATGATTGTTCCATTTTATATCGCTGCGCAAATGTGCAATTGAAGCGTCTCTGTCAAGCAACACGTTACTAATGCTGTATTCGACCATTTCATGATTGTTTCTGCTGCTCATATGCACCATCTTACAATTTTCAACAGCTATCTGCCATTCCTCAAACAACCCAGAAATTTGGTCCAAGTCATACTGCATCCATGGACGACACCTTCCTGTACAACATAGCATGGCATCGATGTTACTAATATTAACGAAAAATACAACCTGAATTCTAGAATTAGAAGGTTTGGCTCTCTAGGTCCGTGGTGTGTCAGCAGATCAGACTACACGTCCACTGTTATGGGAATATCTTCCACGGGATTTATACGCATTGTACCATCTGCCGTCTCTAACTCAGCTGGCCGCAGTGGCAGAGCGGTCTGCGGCGCTCCAGTCACAGTCTGCACGGCCGCTACGGTCGGGGGTTCGAATCCCCCCTCGGGCATGGATGTTTGTGCCGTCTTTCGTATAAGGTAGTTCATAAGTAGTTTGTAAGTTTAGGGACTGATGACCCCGCAGTTAAGTCCCTTAAGTTTAGCAAACATTTGAACATTTCTCTCACTCAACCATTACGTCATCCCTTCTCTACTACTGTATCTAAACCAGTTTGCGGATTTAAATGTAGAAGATGGCTTCATGGCTCTAAAGCGATAAATGTCACAAAGTGTACAGTAGAAGAAAGAAATTAAAAGACACAATGCAACATTCAGATCAAATAACTCCTAGAGGGCACGACGAAAAGTTCTAAGAGACCGAGAAAAATGTAAAGGAGAGGTGTTTACAACATTTTGAGAAAATAAATCAATCTGTCTGTTCAGGATCTAATGTGCAAGTCGAGGACACACAGAGGTGCGGCGCAGTTAGTCCACGGCAAAGGAGCGAAAGCTGAAGGCCGAGCGTACAAGTAGACAATAGCGTATCGACGTAGCAGCTGCGGGCAATGATAGCAAAGTGCGGCCATCAGCGCCGCAGCACCAGCCTGAGCCACGTGTGCAGAAATCACTTCCGATTTTATTGTGTCGCCAGGAAACGGAAGCCGTTCCAGAAATCAATACAGGGCAGGAATCGCAGCTATGCTGCTGCGTTCCCGTTAAGAAGGTGTCGCACACAAATCGAGGACGTAACCGCCTAATATCAGTCAGTAGAATTAGGACGAATGACCAACACGCATTCGTACGACATGAATGTAGCAACTGAGCACGGAAGGGTCTCGTTAGTCGTGTTTGATCAAGAACAACTAACATATTACATTCCCGTACGTTCTTTGAACAATTTTCTGAGACAATGGGCCGTATGAATAAAATGGAGTATCTACTTTATACTCTGGATTCCAGAGAACATACTCAGATTGGCATGAATAAAGTGAGTCGGAGAATATACTTCAGCCGAGTATGTTCTCGGCGTGAGTAACGGGGTGGGAGAAGTTGCTCACAACAGAAAACATTCTTCAGTTTCATACGAATAAAACTGCAGAAGTTTCTCACGACGGGAGAACATTCTCAGATTTCTGGAGTGAGCTCTATGGCATACTCCGTGCTGAGTAACTTCTATTAAGGTTACGTTTTACTGAGGTTTATAATAAAAATGACAACAATTTTGTTACTTACAAGGCAAAAGCAAGTTCCTTTATATGTAGCCTTTAAGAAATACGAGGCGATCTATAAAGTTAATACAAATAAAAACATTTTGTTGACGAGTATCTTCCTTCGGAAAAATCGTGTGACACTTCCAGCATTTTATACAGTGACGAGAGTGATGTAATAGGTGTTTTCATTACCGACATAAAAATGAAACACAAATGGATTCAGCTGCGTGTTTACTCATTTGTTTGGCGTGTATATTTACAGTTGTAAACAGTCACATAGCAAAATAATATTGTTTTAAAATAGGGTCTATTAGTAAGACCTTATGCTGTTAGTTCCAAATAAAGTGTATCCCAGGACTTCACAGTTTCTATCACAAAATAAATATTGCTGTAATACCAGGTAGGCCTACTGAAGTACTGTTTCTATCCAAACCGGTTGGCTATTTATGATGCGTTTTCTGACTTCGTAATCGTAACTTCTGTCATATTAGAAGTAAGTAAACACGACAGGAAAATTAATAACTGATTAATTACATACCTAGCAGCGTGTTTCTTGTTCAAAATCGCATGGCCTAACGCTTATAAACAAACCATTGGGTGTCATATTTAACAAGGCCTATCTCATGTTAGAACACTCTGACAGCATTCCACGTTGTAACAGATGAATATGTGATGCATTCTTATTATATCGTTCGCAAATTGTGCTAACCCTACTTCATTAAACGAGTTTCTCGCGTGACGAAAATTTTGTATCGCCAGCAGAATACATTTTCGTAAAAAGTGCATATTTAGTCTTAATAATATGCTCCTTCACAACAAACTAATATCTAAACACAGTCCAGTTCTTTCTGAACACGTCGATGCCTACTCCATATTTGTACACTTAATAATTTGCCTGATTGGGCTAATTTAAAGAAATACATGATTGGACAGCTCATCTGTGGCGGACATGACACGCGGAGAACTTACTCAAGTGGGAGGGGAGGTAGCGAGAATGAACTACCTGCTCAGAGAATATGCTTCGAAGTTTTTATTCATACGAATTTGAGAACTTACTCAGAGAACGTTCTTTTGCTCTGAGAATCTTCTCTGGAGCATGTGCTCTTTTTTATTCATACGACCCAATATCTCCATATTGGGCAGAGCGTAAAAAGATGGGCTTCATTTGCTAACATGTTGAGGGAATTGGCTCACGGAAACTATGCATAAGATTGCGGAACCTACGAGGAATTAAATAAATGAAAAAAACATTCCTGAACTGATATTGTTCGTGGACTACATAGTACCGCATAAAGCACAAACTAACGATGTGCAGAGACATGGAATCGTCTCGTTTTCAAGGCGCAGTCAAGTTCTTTGATCAGATGACTAGAAATATCAGTATCGCGATTCACCATGCAGTGACAGCAAGATAATAAGAACCTGCTGCACAAAACTGAAACCAGGAGGTGCTGAGATGAAGGTACGGTGATGACATAGAAACATTTAGATGGATAGTACGCTAAGTAGAATTTTATGTTAGTGAGGAACAAGCCAGGAATAAGATGCGGCAGAGTGAGACGGATTCTAAACAGCTGCCTAATCATTGTAATGACGGGTAGTTGAAGAAGAACAATAATGAGAATGGTAATGGAAGCAGAGCACACAACCATAGTCAGCAATTTAGTAACCAAAATGCTAAAGGCAGAAACTGGAATGGTGACCGTAGAAATAACGAATCACTATGTATTTCCACTGTAGTGTTTTCAAAGAAAACGCCTTTTGCTATTGCAAATGAAAGGTTTATATTTTTATAATTCACCCATACGCGTTTCGCCTTTGTCACAAGGCATCATTCGTGGGTGTCCTGAAATATTTACATGTTTCTGTTTACACATAAAGGTTAGGTTTTTTTTACATATGTACAAAACATTTCGTTTCTGATTCAAAAGAGTTCGTTTTTTCCCTATAAAATGGTGTACTTACAGCATTTGCTACTCTTTCCGGCAACCAGGTCGAAAAGTTCCACTTTTTTCTGAAAAACTTTTTGACCTGGTTGCCGGAAAAAGACTAATATGGAGTAGCAACTGCTGTAAGTACACCATTTTATAGCAAAAAACGAACTATTTTCAATCAGAAACGAAATGTTTTGTACATATGTAAAAAAAACTAACCTTTATGTGTAAACAGAAACATGTAAATATTTCAGGACACCCACTGACGATGCCTTGTGACAAAGGCGAAACGCATATGGGTGAATTATAAACATAAAAACCCTTCATTTCCAGTAGGCAAAGACGTTTTCTTTAAAAACACTACAGTGAAAATACATAGTATTCAGCTGCTGCTCAAAATGGCCACTACAAACAATGTATAGCGGATCACATTTACATCAAAGTGGACCCATATAGAACGATGCACAATCGGGGGCTCAGATCGTGGAGGTTCGCCCAAGTAACCCAGTGCGGATGAGGTTGCAAGACGGCGATGAGTTTCACTGGGTTACGAGGTAGAAAAAACTGAAAAACTGCAGCGGTACCCACAAATGAAACCGGAGGCAGATAAAGTGGATGTAAACAAAAGGAAAGAGGGGTAATCAAAACATCAAAATACAAGTCCTAAAATCTTTCACAATAACAACAACGGTTATTGGCAAGGATTTTCTGTACATAGATTTATGGACAAGATATTCCTATGAATCTGCAGAATATTTGGCAAAAGGGGGTGGAGGTATCAATCTTTCACTGGAAAGACATGGCACTAATCTGAGCATAAATTTGCTAATCTTAATGATTTTTGTCGAGATACAAACTTGCGTTGCCATCCAGTATTTGATGGATCTTAATATTTAACTGTTTCAACAAAGAATATATCCGGTAGGACGGTGTCATACAAGGCCGCGGTGGAGTGGCCAAGGGTTCTAAGGCGCCTTGCTGCGGAGCGCGCGGTTGCTCGCCGTCGGAAGTTAGAGTCCTACCTCAGGCATGAGTGCATAAGTTAGTTTAAGTATTTTGTAAGCCTAGGGACTGATGACCCACGTAGTAAAGTCCCTTAGATTTACAAACATTTGAACAAACGGTGTAATATAACATTTAAATTCGATGGTAAAGAACAAAAAATACGTTTTCTTCGACGAGATGTTCGTCGAGAGTCATGACGTGCAGCCGGCCGCGGTGGCCGAGGTGACTGAGGCGCTCCAGTCACGGTCAACACGGCCACTACGGTCGGGGGTTCGAATCCCCCCTCGGGCATGGATATTTGTGCCGTCCTAGTTCGTAAGTAGTTCATAAGTAGTTTGTAAGTTTAGTGACTGATGACCCCGTAGTTAAGTCCCATAAGCTTAACAAACATTTGAACATTTGAACATGACGTGCAGAGAGGGTGATATGGAGGGGTGGGGTTCAGGTTGTCAGTGGAAGGCCTCTTGAAATTCACTTTAGGCGTGATGACATCGTTATAGACACAACAATGACAATCATATATACGCTCCAGAAAAATGAAATCAGAACACCAAATGTTCAAATGTTTGTATAGTCTATGGGACTTAACTACGGGGTTATCAGTCCCTAAACTTACAAACTACTTATGAACTAGCTACAACTTAGGACGGCACAAATATCCATGCCCGAGGGGGGATTCGAACCAAATGTTTGTTAAGCTTATGGGACTTAACTACGGGGTCATCAGTCCCTAAACTTACAAACTACTTATGAACTACCTTATACTAAAGACGGCACAAATATCCATGCCCGAGGGGGGATTCGAACCCCCGACCGTAGTGGCCGTGCAGACCGTGACTGAAGCGCCTCAGTTCCCTCGGCCACCGTGGCCGGCAAAATCAGAACACCATGAATTCTTCGACCCAGCAGAGCAAAATTTTATTGGCACATTCGTTAGGATGTATACAACACTCGATCACACAGACGAAGCCATACGCACGTGAGTGCAGTCGCCAGAGCTTGCGCAATGTCGACGCTATTACCGTGTATACCCTGCTATTGCATCGATGCAAGCTGAAATACTCCCCTGGAGACGATCTTAGAAGTGACGAATGTAGTCTTGCGGAATGACCTGTCATGCAGTTTCCTCCTGGTGCTTCAGTTGGGCCAGATTTCGTGCCAGTCTTGCAGACGTCTCAAGATGGCGTTTCATGCGGTCCCAAACATGCTCAACTAGCTGAAAACGCGGCGTTGCCCGGGTATTTATTTGTTTATTCCTACCATTTTTCAGGTATATATTCATTTGTATAAGGGCTGTATATCTGTAAAATCTCTCGGGAATACAATCAGTAGTAAAGAAGTCATACCACGGTGGCCGAGGTGACTGAGGCGCTCCAGTCACGGTCAGCACGGCCACTACGGTCGGGGGTTCGAATCCCCCCTCGGGCATGGATATTTGTGCCGTCCTAGTTTGTAAGTAGTTCATAAGTAGTTTGTAAGTTTAGGGACTGATGACCCCGTAGTTAAGTCCCATAAGCTTGACAAACATTTGAACATTTTGAAAGAAGTCATAGATTAAAACTTGGTGCGTGATGGGGCGGTTTTCCATGAACGTTACTGTTTATGTGCTCATATCTCATGAACTACGTGTCGGAATGTGATACAGTTTAGAAGCTACATTCAACTATATATGTGTATACTGTCTGTAAAATTTCCTGTTGTTACAATTTATAGTGTTCAAATTATAAATCGTAACGTCATACCGAGAGCCGTAGTTTTACTCCATAAACAGCGGAAAAGTAGTAAGCCAGAAACTTTTTTCCTTTCATCATTTTACTATGGTTACCAGCGAGAAAAAGTTTAATAAATGTTTGAAATTATGTTTAAAGTTTGTTGCAAATCGCTAAGTACTGTCAATCTCATACAGTGTATTTCGAAAGTCTCGACGCATTATATGGCATTTTTTGCGATTTCTATTGGATATGACGTAATATCTTTTGAACCATGTGCCGTATGTGCTTCTTAACCATGCAGCAATTGTTACCTCACGGTGAGGAATGTGTGTACCAAATTTGGTTGAAATCGGTCCAATGTTTAGGAGAAAATGAGCAGCACTGTCGCAAAATGCAGCAGTTCTTCGCGCATCTCATTGTTTATGACGTCATATCTCGTGAACTACATATCGTATGTGATTCTTACACTTATGGCGACCGTCTTCATGGATTGAAGCTTACGTGTAGAAAATTTCATAAAGATTGGAACAAAACTGTAGATTTGTATGCAACACGTACAAACATAAGGACACTCTGCTTTATATATTAGAAGAAGATGAGAGAGATCTGGGGATCGTTCTGGGCAGCTCAAGGGGCCCCTCGGCCTACGTAAGCGACGTTACCGAAGATCATTGAACACTTTCATGTTCCCCAATTACTTCGGATAGTCGAAGTTCTACTGTATATAATAATTTAGTTGGTTTTCCGACTTTGAACTTTTTGAAACCTGACCAACAAACCTCAAAAGCACGAAGTGAAATCCAAAAATTATTCGCACCCCAGAATATAAACATAACAAGGTCCTTTGCTTGTCCGCTAAGACGTGGACACTGCCATCGTCAGCGTAATTTCGGGTGAAGTCCGAGTCGCCGTGCCTGCCAATCTTTGCGAAATAACAGTGAATGACGCTGAATTACTAGCACAGTGTTTAACAGTAGACAGTGTGACCACATTTGAATATGAAGTCTCTACAATGTATTATTACAGATCGGTATTATTATGGTAACTCAACAGTTTTTGTAGTGAATTCCCCAAGGGTGTGCTCCATAATCATAGATCCCAATGAAGTGCTGTAACCAATTGCACTCTGAAATTCGTGCAAGAAGAAGAGCAAATATGGTTACTTTGTCACAATAGTAAATTGTGCATTCAAGACACTACCCTGTACCCCACTGCCACTATAATAAGCGAAGATGTCAACTTAAATATTTTACTTATTACTTTTTCCTGGCCAGACATTAATATATACTTCATGAAGCCTGGTAGGGGCACGGCTCAAACCAAAGTAGTCCAGCAAAATCCGGCAACTTTCTTTTCTGAAACCATCCTACACGAATATTTCCCCTATTTTCCTTCTTTGATTGGGCTATCAACGAAATTAGGCTGATCGGTACGGAGCAATGACCTAACAGCGAGGAGTTTAGCGACAGTGAGATGTCTGAACTGACAACAGTCTGCCTGCTGTCAGCGCGGACTTGACTGCTCCCGGTTTGCTTCGCAGCAGTGGGGCATGTTTTCATGGTTAAGTAATGCTTCTTCATTGTATATTTTTTACTAGCTTATGCCTGCGACTTCATTCACCTAGTATGGAGCAACTTCGGAAACATTCCCAAGAGGTCGTTTAGCTTTCGTCCTACCCAGGTCCAAATCTATCCCTCTGCAAAATTTCATTCAAATCCGCCCAGTAACTTTTACGTGGAAACATAACAAACAAACATTCACAATTATATTAGAGAGTATGATTGAATATTATCTGCTGCGTGGCACATAATATTTACTTAGTAGTCTTTAGGTTTGTCTTATTATTTCATCCAGTGGGCGGTAAGGAGCTGATGATGAAGTAGTTTTGCATCTGTACAGTATTAGTGTAAAGAGGGGCCCAATGTCATCTTTGCCCCGGGGCCCTTGGTGACACAGCTACGCCACTGAACGTACACCTCGAAGAGCACGTTAGGTAGTATGGGATACGTATGGACGTGCATTGTCCTGTCGGAAAAGCATGTCACCATTTTGGTGCAGTTCGGTATCAAGACGGGTTGAATAACGGTGTCAACGTATCGTTCACTGTTCAATGTTCCCTCACGATCACCAGTGGAGAACGGCCAGTGTCAGACATGACTCACGACACCACGGTGCACGATTGTGCGTACCGCTAGAGTGTCTTCTGCTCACGCCCCAGCCCCGCCTCCAGGGCTGTCGCGATAGGCGCAAATGGAGACGTGTGTTCTTCAGTGACGAGAGTCACTTCTGCTTCGGTGCCAGTGATGGTCGTACGCGTGTGTGGTGTCGTCCAGGGGAGCGCGAATATCTGAAGTGTATACGACAGAAGCACGTGGGGCTAACACCTGGCATCATGGTGTGGGGAGTCATAGCGTACACTAACCGTTCTCCTTTGGTGATCGTCCAGGAAACATTGAAGAGTGAATCGTACATTGAAACCATCATTCCACCCGTCTAGCTACCGTTCATGCACCGAGAAGTAGGTACCCCTTTCCAACAGGACACTGCACATCCACGTGTATCCCGTACCACCCGATGTTCACTACAAGGTGTACGTGAACTACACTGGGCAGCACTATCCACATATCTGTTCCCCGTTGAGCATATTTCGGACCGGATGAAACGTCATATTGCGAGGTCTCCACAGAGGGCACGAAATCTGACTCACCTGAGGCGCCAGGTGAAAACTGCAAAGCAGGCCATTCCGCAAGACTGCATTTGGTACCTCTACGATCGTCTCCGTGGGAAAATTGGAGCTTGCAGCGCTGCAAAATGTGTGTATACGTGCCACTAGCGTCGACATTGGACACGCTTTAGTGACTGTACTCACGTGCGTATGCCGCTATATGATCGAGTGTTGTATACAACCTCAAGAATGTATCGCCGCAGTGGAGTAGCCTCGCTGCAGAGCGCGCGGTTGCCCGCCGTCGGATGTTCGAGTCCTCCCTGGGGCATGGGTGTGTGTGTGTGTGTGTGTGTTGTCCTTAGGTAAGTTTACCTTAGTTTAAGTAGTTTGTAAGCAACGGACTGATGACCACGCAGTTTGGTCTGATAGTTTTACAAACAACAACAAGAATGAAACTTCCTGGCAGATTAAAATTGTGTGCCGGAACCGGGACTCTAACCTGGGACCTTTGCCTTTCGCGGGCAAGCGCACTACCGACTGTGCTATCCCGACACGACTCACGATGCCGCCTCACAACTTTACTTCTGCCAGTACCTCGCCAGTACCCGCGAAAGGCAAAGGTCCCAGGTTCGAGTCCCGGTTCCGGCACACAATTTTAATCTGCCAGGAAGTTTCATATCAGCGCACACTCCGCTGCAGAGTGAAAGTTTCTTTCTGGAAACATCCCTTAGGCTGTGGCTAAGCCATGTCTCCACCATACCCTTTCTTCCAGGAGTGCTAGTCTTGCATGGTTCGCAGAAGAGCTTCTGTGAAGTTTGGAAAGTAGGAGGCGAGGGACTGGCGGAAGTAAAGTTGTGAGGCGGCATCGTGAGTCGTGTCGGGATAGCACAGTCGGTAGTGCGCTTGCCCGCGAAGGGCAAAGGTCCCAGGTTCGAGTCCCGGTTCCAGCACACAATTTTAATCTGCCAGGAAGTTTCATATCAGGGCACACTCCGCTGCAGAGTGAAAGTTTCATTCTGGAAACAACAAGAATATATCAATAAAATTTCCGTCTGATGGGTCGTCGAATTCATGGTGACCTATTTTTTTCAGTTCTATCCCAAATATATTTTTAGGTGTATCACATCACAGTCACTTATCATAATAAAATAAAATAAATGTTCGTATACCTACTGGACCAAACTGCTATGGTCATCAGTCCCTAGACTTACAAACTACTGAAACTAACCCAAGGACAACACACATACCCATGTCCCAGGGAGAACTCGAACTTCTAATGAGGAGCAACAGCGCGCGCTTCGCAGCAAGGCGCCTTAGAGCGCTCGGCCACTCATCTGCGACAATATCATAATATATTTTGGAAGGGAATGCTTCTTACGTATTGACATTTTTCCGCATTTTTTGCCTAATAGATGTTTATATTACTTTGTAAAAGGTTTTACTTATTTCTAAGTTTTTTACAAATCGTATGATGGATGTACTGCTTTAAATATGATCTCACTTCAGTTCCAGTGTCCTGTATATATGCTACATTTATGATATCACTTATGATTACGCAACAGTTATCATTATAATGATCCCCGGCCGCATCACAAATTTTAATTCTATGCTTCAGATTTATCATTATTGTCTATGACATATTCGAGACAAAAATCCGTCTCAGGGATTGTTTATTTGTATTAAATTCATATTTATATCACATTAACAGGATTGTTCCAATATGTCCATTGCCGAGGTGCTATTCCGCTGAATGGAGAGCCTTGGCAGTAGTGGCAATTATCTTTGGAACACAGAAGCTGAATTAACGTTCGTGACGTGGTGGGAAATCGTACTTAGACTATTCCGAGGCGCCTTAATCGTCAGTGGTGTGGTGGTCTACCGGTAAGACGTCCGTCTAGTAAGTCTGTAGGTCCGGTTCGATTTCCGCCCTCATCAAAAATTTGAATTCTATGCATCAGATTTATCATTATTGTCTATGACATATTCGAGACGAAAATCTGACTCAGGGATTTTTTATTTGTATTAAATTGATAGTTATCATTATGTTTCCATATACACACATCAAAAAAGTGTTGCATCACCTTGGTTCCAAGGTCTCCATAAAACTGACGTTGAAAGTGAGTATTGCAGGACAAGTCCTTAAATTGTCCATAGATGCCACTCAACCCGAACACACATGTAAACGACGATGCATGCGAATGCGATGGAGTGGGTAAGATGGCTCATCAGTTCCAGTTATAACAGCAAGAAGGAAGTACACTGCTTGTGTTGAGTCTAGTTCTGACATGCGTAGAAGGTCAATTCCAGAGTTTGATCGTATCCGCATTGTTACCTTGTCTCAGGAAGTACTCTCATCAAAGAAAGTTTCATGACAGCTTGGAGTGAACCAAAGCGATGTCATTAAGACGTGGGGGAGATTCAGAGATACAGGAACTGTCGGTGATGTTCCTCGCTCTGGTACCCCAAGCCTACCAGAGCAACAGATGACCTCTACGTGTAGTTCAGCTCAGATTAACCCCAAGAGGAAAGCCACCATGGCGAATAATAATTTTCATGCAGCCACAGGTCATGTTGCGCCTCAAACTGTTCATAACAGGTTGCATGTCATACAACTTCACTTCCGATGTCCTTTGCGAGGTCAAACTTGGACACTATGCAGCACAGTACATATGGGCCCAACAGAATCTCAATGGACTGGTCAGAATTGGCATCAAGTTTCATTCACAGATGCGACTCGTACCTGCCTGCAACCAGACAGTCGTCGGAGACGTTTTTGGAAGCAACCTGGTAACCATGAACGTCTTAAATACATCGTCCAGCAAGTGCAGCAAGGTGGAGTTTCGTGATGTTTTATGGTGGCATTATGACGGCCATCGGACGCCGCTGGTGGTCGTAGAAGAAAATAAACTGGCTATACGATATAGAGATGACATTCTCCGACATGTAGTGCAACCATATCGGCAGTATTTCGGTGGGGGACTCGTACACATTTTGTGAATGCCTTCCTTATGATCACGACATCGCAAGATTAGAATGGCCACAATGTCCCCCAGATATGAACCCTATAGAAGATGCGTGGGGTACATTGAAACTGGCTGTTTATAAACGAGACGAGCCAGCCACCAACCTGAGAGATCTACGCAGAATCGCTGTTAAGCAGTGGAACAATCTGGACCAACAGTCCCTTGATGATGTGATAGTATGCCACGACGAGTACAGGCATGCTTCAGGGTAGAGCGCGTGTTACCGGGAAGTTAAGGGTACTGGTGTATGTTGCAATCTGGAACACAACTTTAGAATGTCTAGATTATTGACGTGCACTTGTCAATTTCTTTCTCCATGAGCAACAACGAAAACGTTTATGTTGTTTTTTAATATCTATATTCCATTTTTATGTAAGGGTCATGAATACTTAGAGTCGTGGTGATGCAACACTTTTTTTGATGTGTGTACTTGGCGGTGGTTTGTTAACCCTCAACTACTATCTGCGGTCTCTCAGACCGCTACGACTTTTTGAGTCGAGATATTTCACACATCCCTACCAAGCTAAAAGGACTCGTCCGTGTACCTTCCTGGTGGCCGACAAGGTCGAAGTGCCAGCATTCTTACAGTGCTTCTGCTCTTATGAGCCTTGCGGGGCCTCACTGACCGACCACAGTGTTTGCGTGCCGCTGTCGCAGGCTCTGCCTCATAGCGCCTGGCCAGTCGGCTTCGTGAGCGCGGCCTGCTAAGCGACAGCGCTGTGGCTGTGGCCTCTCTCTCGCTGTTGTTGTTCCGTGTCCTGTTTCTTCATGGCGACAAAAGCTGATCGTTCTATGCAACGCATTTTACGTGAAGCAGATGTGGATGATGAAAAAGGTTTCCGTGAATCCTCCGATGATATTGACGACAGCGATAATGACCCTGATTTTGAGGTATTTAGTGAACATGACACTAATTCAGAGTAGGAATCTGAAAGTGATGATGTGACACCTGATGATGACGAGGCAGCTTACTTCTTCGGTAAGAACAGATGTTTTCGATGGCGAAAAAAGCAGCCAGCAGCCAACGTAAGTACAAGGCAACACAACATCGTCTTACAGCATCCTGGACTGCGACAGAAGGCTCAAAGGATATCTTTAGTTTGTACTTTTTGTTTTATAAGGAAAATGTGGCATCCTTTCTAGGAGAATCGTAAATGGAAAGGAGATTTCGCATACAATTTACTATAATTCAAATGGAATTTTTGTATCTAATCACGCTGTGAATTTGTAATATGACCTCTATAATGATAATCTGTGGGTGTGTGGAGAAATAATTACTTGCTGTTCTTTTCATAGCACAAAAAATAAAAATGTACTGCAAATTGCACTGTGTTTTACTTGTCGTTATGTTACTCAAATTACTTTGTTTAAAAAGTCAAATTTCTACTAATGCCACCTCTAAGAAGTGTAATGAACGACAGGAAGCCATGAAAATATATATTTAGCAAAACACTAGTTTAATACATGGGAAATAAGAGAGCGGTCTGAGAGACCCCTCCATAGTAGTTGCGTTCCTGTCAACGTCTATAATAGTTAAGGGTTAATGTACTGTTCAATCTGTACGTAGGATAGTTAAGACGTATCGGGATAAGACGCCTGGTAGATCGGCAACATTTCTGGCAGCCGAGTAGTGACGCTTTGCCAGCGTCGTGAATTCCGCGTAACATCGGTGTACCGACTCCGAGAGCCTCTGTCAAAGTGTACTTCAGCCACACCCCTGGAAGTCACGGATTGCATAAACTCTGTGACTTTAGGAGAGCCAGCCGTAACAAAACTATTCCATTTGGTGTGTATGTTGAATGACCAATGGAAGTACCGTCAGATTCCAAGAAGACTGGAACTCCAAAGTAAGCAGGTGAAGACAGGTGCGAATATAACGGAAATACCAGTTTAATAAGTTATGTTTGCACAATAATATCACATATTGTTTACAGAAGGATGGGAAAATTGGCGTAATCAGACCTCAGGGAGGACGAAGAGGATGTAGGTGAAATGTAATATAATATGAGGCAATACTAACCCCACGACGTATCTTAGAAGATAGATAAGGAAAGGCAAACCTACGTTTACTTTTTTGCTTTTGGCAATGTTGACTGAAATACACCCTTTAAAATTGTGAAGGTATTTAGGGTAAAGTATAGGGAACGACTAAAAGAAGAAATCGATTGATAGGACACATTCTTAGACATCAAGAAATCGTGAATTTAGCATTGGAGGGAAGTGTTTGGAGTAAAAACTGCAGAGGGAGAGCAATAGATGAATACAGTAAGCAGATTCAAATGGATGTAGGTTGCCGTTCTTATCAGGAGATGAAGAGGCTTGCTCAGGATAGAGGAGGGTGGAGAGCTGCAAACCAGTCTCCGAACTGAAGACCACAACAAGATCAACATAGGGAACGAAAAGTTATATACAACGTCTACAGAAAACAAACACCAATTATAAGAGTCGAACGGCATGAAGGAACACAGTGGCTGGGAACGGAGTAAGACAGGGTAATAGCCTTTCCACAGCGGTATTCAATCAGGACATTGATTAAGGTGTGAAGGAAACCAATGAGATATCTGGAAAGGGAATTAAAGTTCACGGAGAAGAAATAAAAATTTTGCAAAATCGAAATATTGAAACATTTCGACCGTTTCTTGGGGTTGAAATAAATTCAACGACAAAGTTGAAAATTTGTGCTGGACAGAGATTCGAACCCATATTTCCCGCTTCGGCCCAGCGGTCGCCTTAACCAATTAGGCTATCTAGGCACGCTTCTCTTCCAACCCAAATTCTCAACTTCTAGCCCCCTGCCCGCTGACTCCTCCTGCTCGCAGCCTATACTGGATTCCCGCAAGGGGTAGAGGGATTGAATACGTCTGCATTAAAATTGTCATTGCCTGTTGTGGTCATATTTGCAATTCCAGAATGAAACTTTCACTCTGCAGCGGGGTGTGCGCTGATATGAAACTTCCTGGCAGATTAAAATTGTGTGCCGGAATCGGGACTCGAAGCCGGGACCTTTGCCTTTCGCGGGCAAGTGCTCTACCGACTGAGCTACCCCGACACGACTCACGATGCCGCCTCACAACTTTACTTCCGTCAATACCTCGCCTCCTACTTCCCAAACTTGAAAGAAGCTCTCCTGCGTAACTTGCAAGACTACAAGACTAGCACTCCTGGAAGAAAGGATATCGTGGAGACATGGCTTAACCACAACCTAAGAGCACTTGCCCGAGAATGGCAAAGGTCCCAGGTTCGAGTCCCAGTTCCAGCACACAATTTTAATCTGCCAGGAAGTTTCATATCAGCGCACACTCCGCTGAAGAGTGAAAGTTTCATTCTGGAAACATCCCTTAGGCTGTAACTAAGCCGTGTCTCCACCATATCCTTTCTTCCATGAGTGCTAGTCTTGCAAGTTTCGCAAGAGAGCTTCTGTGATGTTTGGAATGTAGGAGGCGAGGTACTGGCGGAAGTACAGTTGTGAGGCGGCATCGTGAGTCGTGTCGGGGTAGCTCAGTCGGTAGAGCACTTGCCCAAGAAAGGCAAAGGTCCCAGGTTCGAGTCCCGGTTCCGGCACACAATTTTAATCTGCCAGGAATATTTGCAATTATTGATATGGTGTCTGTTCCTTTCGGACATGTCAGTAAGTGGGAAATCAGGCTTCGAAACCCTGCCCAGCACAAATTTTCAACTTTGTCGTTGAATTTATTTCAACCCCCAAAATGGTCGAAATGTTCCAATGTTTCGATTTCGTAAATTTACAGCCGGTACTTTCAACTAAGGGTGTATGTTCTTTCGGACATGTCCGAAAAGAATAGACACCATATCAATAATTAAACATTTTGCAGTTTTTCGATGACATTGCTACTCTCTCGGAGACAAAAGGGGACCTGGAATACGAATTGAATGGCGTTGTGTCTCGACCACAACACAAAAAATCTCGTCGCCCCCACAAACTCGTTAGGGCGTTGCGGGACACGCTTTAGCTAGGAAGGACAAATGGAATTCTGAGAAGTCAACAAGTCCACACATCGGTGTTTGTCACAATACTCCACTTATACATCGGCCGACAGGCGGCAGGTACGAAAGATATATCGTTCATGACTAGTCCCACAATACTCTCTCTTCTTGGCTGTCGCCTCCATCCAAAGGCTGTCGAGGAACTGACATCTCACAGTAGCGCCGGCGCCTAGAGTGGATACGGCGATGGTCTCCAGTCAACACCACCTAGAAGACAAGGCCTTACAACAGGCCGTGCCTACGTCACACTTAGAGGCCCCGGCCACAACCTCACTAGCTGTTGGCTGGGGCACGCCCATCGCCGCGCAGCGGCTGGCCAATCAGATGGCGGCCGTGGCCCCTAAGTGTGACGTAGGCACGGCCTGTTGTAAGGCCTTGTCTTCTAGGTGGTGTTGCTCCAGTCCGCGCCCCCGCGAAAACGCCGGGCAAACGGCACCGCAGGGAGGGCTCCACTCAGCGAAGAAGGCGGCCAGCCGCATCGTGGTCGTCCACGGCGCTCCATTGATGGCGTCGTGGATGAGAGTGCGTCCACCTCCATGGGCCGGGTTGTTGTGGGACCCGCTGCGGAGAACCCCACCAGCGTCTCCCGGTTGCGTACCGGATCTGAATGGGAAACCCAGCGACAGGATCGCGAAACTTAAACAGGACGGAGCTGATTCCTTTGGCGTTTCAGCAGCGACCCTTAGGAGGAAGATGTTTTAATTAATTAATGTTTGTAAATCTATCGGACTCAACTACTGGGTTATTATTCCCCAGCTTACAAACTACTTAAACTAAGGTAACTAATCTACGGACAAGACAAACACCTATGCCCGAGGGGGGACTCGAACCCCCGACGGCGAACGGCAACGCGCGCCGCAGCACGGTGCCCCAATGCTCACGGCTAATCCGCCGCGGCTTAGGGGGAAGAAACAAGAAACATGTTTCCAGAATGAAACTTTCACTCTGCAGCGGAGTGTGCGCACACTCCACTGCAGAGTGAAAGTTTCATTCTGGAAACATCCCTTAGGCTGTGGCTAAGCCATGTCTCCACCATATCCTTTCTTCCAGGAGTGCTAGTCTTGCATGGTTCGCAAGAGAGCTTCTGTGAAGTTTGGAAAGTAGGAGGCGAGGTACTGGTAGAAGTGAAGTTGTGAGGCGGCATCGTGAGTCGTGTCGGGATAGCACAGTCGGTAGTGCGCTTGCCCGCGAAAGGCAAAGGTCCCAGGTTCGAGTCTCGGTTCCGGCACACAATTTTAATCTACCAGGAAGTTTCATATCAGCGCACACTCCGCTGCAGAGTGAAAGTTTCATTCTGGAAACATCCCTTAGGCTGTGGCTAAGCCATGTCTCCCATGTCTCCACCATATCCTTTCTTCCAGGAGTGCTAGTCTTGCATGGTTCGCAGGAGAGCTTCTGTGAAGTTTGGAAAGTAGGAGGCGACGTACTGGTAGAAGTGAAGTTGTGAGGCGGCATCGTGAGTCGTGTCGGGATAGCACAGTCGGTAGTGCGCTTGCCCGCTAAAGGCAAAGGTCCCAGGTTCGAGTCCCGGTTCCGGCACACAATTTCAATCTACCAGGAAGTTTCAAGAAACATGTTATATCCCAACAAGACACGCGCAATGATCCCTGCTGCCGGCGCTGGCCGTCCCGAAAAGTCCTGTAGAGAACTGCGTCCTGAACCTGAAAAGCAGAAGCGCGAGCAGGCCGTAGTGGACGAGCGGTCTGCGGCGCGCCAGTCACGGTCTGCACGGCCGCCACGGTCGGGGGTTCGAATCCCCCCTCGGGCATGGATGTTTGTGCCGTCTTTAGTATAAGTTAGTTCATAACTAGTTTGTAAGTTTAGGGACTGATGACCCCGTAGTTAAGTCCCATAAACTCTACAAACATTTGAACATTTCTTCAGTAGCGCGATACTGACCAACATTCCGTGTTGGTGGGTGCAGCAGATGAAGGGAAGTGCGATGCTTGCGGCCGCGCTGCAATTCGGCTGGGGAAGAACCATCCCGAGGCATCGCTCAATAAGAGAGGAATAGTTGCAAAGCCTGCTTCCTGGAGAAGATTCCAAGATACTTCATCACCCGCATCTTGAATGTCCGTACCAACCGTTCTGCCTCCCCTTTGGAGGACTGTGGTCCACTGTCCGACACTATCGCCTCTGGAAATCCCTCAATACATGGACATCAGTGCAGGAATAGTACTGTCAGACGTAGTAGAGGTCATTGGCAATGGAAAACTACTGTATGCATCGAACATAATAAACCATTTGGAATTCCAGAAAGGTCAAGCAAAGTCAACTGAAGGCGGGTCCATCGACCACTGGGTAAATTGTTGTGATGGGACCACCTGCTGCCTCACGGAAGCTGCGCAGCATGACTTTTGTTTTATCTGAACATCGAGGCCAGTCCAGAAACAATGACGTCTGCCAAGCTGTTTCATCCGGTGTCCGTGATGTATCAATCGCATAACTTCCTTATGAAAGGAGGGTGGGATGATGACACGGGAATGTTCGTTTTCCGTGTGCAAAAGCAATACCCCACGCTACACCGATAATGCATGGCGTCTGGTGAAGTTGCGCCGGACTTCTGATCGGACAATGTCCATAACTTTCCGCAGCCAACCCTCGCGAATGAATCGAAGCACCTCACGTAAATCAGCATCCGCGATAGTTTCCTGAGCTACTCGACGAAAGTCCATGGGAAAAGTTTGCACTGTAGGGTGTCAACTGCATCGACTTGGCAACAGAATGCTTCGAAAAAGTCGAACTGTTGATCGACTCCCACTGGCAGCTGGGATAAACATCGGCGTTGAAGTTTTGCGCCGTGGGGCGAAACAATATTTCATAATCATAGTTCGAAAACAATGGTGCCCAACTTGTCACGGGACAAATTATTTATCAGCTCGTTACGGAATTTTTTCTAAATGTTTCGATTCAACTTATTATGAAAGAAAAATAAAAAAAAAATAAAAATGAATGTCAAGTAAAATTGTTTCCAAAAGTTACATTGGATTATAAATTTTAATGATTTTTGCTGAACTAAAATGTATTTGTTTGATGTGTGTTCTAGATTTTACATCGAAGAAATGCCAAAGATATATACAGGAGAGAACTCATGTATATTTTTAAATGGATTTGAGCCGATCAAGATAGTTCAAATATGCCAAAGAAGATACCATTGAAAAAGAGTACTTCAACTTGAAAAGGAATATTAATGATTATTGTAGGGTGAAAGATGATCTCCCAATGATTTATTGGTTCCTAAGATAGTTCACAATTAGTTGCTTGTGAGTTACCGAGCTGACTTCTTTGAGAGGCAGATTAACTTTTTAGTGGTTGCATAAGTCATTTCCGTCACGAATTTAACATCATTTACGAATAGGATGTTAATACAAGGGATGTTGAGAAATATTTGTAATTTTCCATATAAGAGTTAAATACAATTCTTTCCTACGTGGAATTGAAGTTGTGAGGAAAAAATTTTCCAGAGTGGATAGGTTTATGTGGATGGTAGTGACATAGTTACGACTGGTAATAGTGTAACTTGACGAGATTTGTCGGATCAGTGTAGTGACAGTATGTTGGAAATGTTAGTTAATTTTAAAATGATAATTGAAGTTAATTCTGTTGGCATCATTAAGTAACCCATTGACGGAGCGAATGTATTGAGTATTGGTTTGTGGTGTGGGTAGTAGTCAGTCCCGAGTGGAGCTGACGTGGCAAATTGAACAGAGCAGTCTTATTGTGTTGTTATGAATTCTGCGGGAGTTCATTGAGCCACTCGTGGGTCTTGTGTTTTATTGGTATGGTTTGATTGGCTCTGGTTACAAACTGTGTGTAACTGGGTTCCATGAGTTCCAGAAAAAATAATAGACCAACTTACCTTCTGATACTTAACTAAAAATTTTGACAGTGACGGATACAATGGTAGTAATTTAGGGCTTGGAACCAATAAAACTATTTCGAGATCTCGGAAGCAACCATCTACCAGCTTAGAGTGACTTTATTAGAGTTATTTCAATACGAACATCTGAAGTAGGCTCCAAGCTTGCTTCAAGATTAATTAAATGTGAATACGGAGCTCTAAGATTTTATTATTCCTCATTTTTTGAATCTACTTAAAAACATAGTCAGAGAGGACAGTTATTTAGCAGTCACTCTAAAGCTAAGATCTGTATGTGACACATATAAAAGAAATCAATAAAACAGAAATAAGCCTGGAGGCGTAATAAAAATAAAAAGGATTTATTTCATTTAATTATAATCTAGTTTAAAAGAAAGTTTTCCTAAACAATAAAAAAGATCGAAGTAGTAAATTATAGCTAATATCGTAATTTGAAAATATCTGATAAAGAGATTCGCATCTTTGGTCCATTGATAAAATATAAATAGGCTATCAGAGTAAGGGAGCAATAAAAATAAATATACGTTTGTTCTTTGGGGATAAATATAGTACAAAGTCAACCATATCTCCATAAATTATTTAAATGAAAAGATAATATTAACTGGACATAAAGGAAATATTGCCGCGGTGGAGTAGCCGAGCGGTCTAAAGCTTCTCGCTGCGGAGCGCGCGGTTGCTCACCGTGGAGGTTCGAGTCCTCCCTGGGGCATGGGTGTGTGTGTTTGTCCTTAGGTTAGTTTACCTAGGTTTAAGTAGTTTGTAAGCTACGGACTGATGACCACGCAGTTTGGTCCGATAGATTTACAGACATTTGAACATTTTTGAAAGGAAATATTGTGAATTAGTAAAGGGATCGGCCGGCCGCGGTGGCCGAGGGGACTGCGGCGTGCCAGTCACAGTCTGCACGGCCGCTACGGTCGGGGGTTCGAATCCCCCCTCGGGCATGGATGTTTGTCTCGTCTTTAGTATAACGTAATTCGTAAGTAGTTTGTAAGTTTAGGGACTGTTGACCCCGCAGTTAAGTCCCTTAAGATTAACAAACATTTGAACATTTTAGTAAAGGGATCGATTAGGACTGATACAAATATTATCGCTGACGAATAGAAATTTTACTTCGGAGTGTCTTAGCTAATATTCAGAACTGTCAGCAAAAAGGGTCAAAGGAAATATTATTACTTCAGGTTGGATCTTTTAAAGAAGCTTGTTGAGAAGTCTCTTTTTAATGAAATATTTAAATAAAAAGAATATTTCATATCTATGGTTTGTAATCCACCCGGAGTACAGGTAGAACGAAAGTGTCGTTTCATTTATTGAGATCTATATATTCAATAAATGTGAAGTGACCTTTTAATAATTGATAGTATTGTGAAGATAAGTACTTTGATAACGATAAAAAAAGTATTTTGATTTTCTACATATAGTAAGAATTCACAACTTACAGATAGTTGTTTTATAATCGTTGGTTGCGGACAGCGTTTACGTAGGTAACTAAATTTTACTTACGGCGTCGCCCGCGTATCTATTGTAGTGGCAACGTATTTAAGTTATACTATAGTGGTGTTCAAAGCAAAGGTGTATATTAACCTGAACGGTATATAACTTACTTTAGAACCTTATAAGCCGCGGCGGATTAGCCGTGGGCATTGGGGCGTCGTGCTGTGGTGCACGCGGCCGTTCGCCGTTGGGGGTTCGAGTCCCCCCTCAGGCCTGGGGATTTGTGTTGTCCTTAGGTTACTTTACCTTAGTTTAAGTAGTTTGTAAGCTACGGACTAATGACCAAGCAGTTGAGTCCGATAGATTTACAAACATTTGAACGTTTGGTTTGAACCTTATAAGGGATTTTCTAAACCTATTCAGATGCGTTAAATATATTACGATAAAACCATATACCGCACCTCTTACGATCTTTTCTAACACGATAGGCGACCAAAGAGCTAAAAATACATCTACATCTACATACATACTCCGCAATTCACCGTAAGGTGCGTGGCGGAGGGTACACTGTACCACTACTAGGCATTTCCTTTCCTATTCCACTCCCAAATTGAACGAGGAAAAAAAGAATGCCTATATGCCTCCGTACGAGCCCTAATTTCTCTTATCTTGTCTTTGTGATCTTTACGCGAAATGTAAGTAGGCGGCAGCAAGATCGTACTACACTCAGCTTCAAATTCCGGCCCTCTAAATTTACTTAACAGAAATTCACGAAAAGAACGTCGTCTTTCTTCCAGCGATCCCCAATTGAGTTGCCGGAGCATTTCCGTGACACTCGCGCATTGGTCGAACCTACCGGTAACAAATCTAGCTGCTCGCCTCTGAACCGCCTCTATGTCTTCCTTCAATCCGATCTGCTGCGGGTCCCAAATACTTGAGCAATACTCAAGACGTGGTCGTACAAGCGTTTTATACGCGGTCTCCTTTACAGGTGAAGTACATCTTCCCAAAATTCTCCAAATAAACCGAAGTCGGCTGTCCGCCTTACTCACAACTGTCCTTACATGCTCGTTCCATTTCATATCGCTCTGCAATGTTACGCCTAGATATTTGAACGACGCGACAGCATCAAGAAGCTCACTACTAATGCAGTATTCAAACATTATAGGATTGTTTTTTCTACTCATGCGCATCACCTAACATTTTTCTACATTGAGAGCTAGCTGCCATTCTTCGCACCAACTAGAAATTTTGTCTAAGTCATCCTGTATGCTATTACAGTCGGTTACAGACGACACCCTCCCATACACCACAGCATCATCAGCAAACAGCCGCAAATTACAACTTACTCTGTCCATCAGATCATTTATATAGATAGAAAACAATAGCGGTCCTATCACACTCCCCTGAGGCACGCCTGACGATACACTCGTCTCTGATGAACACTCGCCGTCGAGAACAACGTACTGCGTTCTGTTACTTAGGAAGTCTTCCAGCCAGTCACAATAGCATTTCAGAATATTTAACTGCGTAACTGGGCGTTACAATCTCTGCAACTTGTGCGCCGTGTGTGGCGGCACTGACTTGGTAGAGTGGAAGTGAGTGGCTTGTGATCCGTGAGGAAGTAAAACTTTTTCCCATACAGTTATTGATGGAACTTAGTGACTTCATAAATGCTTAACAACGCTTCTTTTGCAATTTGACTATAATGTTCCTGAGTCTTTGTCGAGCTCGGAGACAAATGCAATCAGTCGATCCGTTGCGCCCATACGATGTGACAAGACTGTGCCGAGACCAGTCGCGGACGCGTCGACTGATAACGCCAGTGGTTTAGTTGGGGCAAAGTGCACGACACACGTGTTGCCAAGGAGAGCCCGCTTCAGGCGATCCAGACCTATTTGACATTCCTAGGACCACACAAACTGAACACCCTGACGCCGCAACTTAAACAGCGAAGCCGCAATCTGATATGCAGGCGGAATAAACCGGAAGAAATAGTTTAATTTGCCCAACATTGCCTGCAATTCTTTAACGTTTCTGGAGGCAGGCAAATCTTCAATGGCACGTAAATGGTTCTGAGTAGGGTGGATACGTTGCACAGTAATCACATGCCCCAGATATAAATCACAGATTGAAGGGGGAGGGGGGGGGGAATAAAATTTTCCTTTCGGCACCTGAGTCCAGCGGATAGTAGAATTTGAAAAGGGCACACAAGATTGGTTAAATGTTCTTCCGCAGAAAGGACCGAAACAACCATGTAATCTACGTAATTAGAGCAAGCAGGCACTTTAGAAGTCACCCGTTGCAGAAAATGCTAGAAAATAGCTGACGCTGATGCACTGCCTAACAGAAGGAGTTGTTAAATAACAAAAAATCGTTTGGAATCTTCGTTCAAAGGCAATTAAAGATATGCATCAGCTAATTCAGTTTTAGAAAAGTAACGTCCTGCTCCCAATCTGTCCATCAGTTCCTCAGGCAGTGGCTAAGGATATGTGTCCATCGTCGTTTGAGGATTCGCCGTTGACTTGAAATCAGAACAAAATCGGAAACGACCAGATGGTTTACGAAGAATGACAAAAGTCGACGCCCACTGAATTGCACTAACTGGTTTGATCACTCCCGCGGATTTCCACTGGGGTAACTAATCTGCAACTTGCTCCTGAATGGCTACGAGAACTCGTCTGGTATGACGAACTTTCGGTTGTGCATTGTCCTTGAGTGACAAATGTGCAATACCGACTTATGGATTTATAACCCAAAAATATCAAATGAGTTAAGACCAAAAATGTTTTGCGACGATGTAGCAGACAACACAGTAAAGGCAACAGTTTTGTAACCTTGAAATGTGGATAGCAAATTAAAACTACTTAATATTGGAATGTTTTGATCATTGTAGACTGATAATACATGAGGAACTGCATGAAGGTCTGATGATCCTAGTTCTTCATAAGTATAACTGCTGTTGTTGTGTTTTTGTTGTGGTCTTCAGTCCGGAGACTGGTTTGATGCAGTTCTCCACAATACCCTATCCTGAGCAAGCCTCTTCATCTCCACATAAGAACGGCAACCTACATATGTCTGAATCTGCTTATTGTATCCATCTCTTGGTCTTCCTCTGCGGTTTTTACCCCACACACTTCCCTCCAACGCTAAATTCACAATTCCTTGATGTCTAAGAATGTGCCCTACCAATCTATCCCTTCTTTTAGTCAAGGTATGCCAGAAATTTCTTTTCTCCCCAATTCTGTTCAGTACCTCCTCATTAGTTACGCGATCCACCCACCTAATCTTCAGCATTCTTCTGTAGCACCATATTTCAAAAGCCTCAATCCTCTTCCTGTCCGCACTGTTTATCGTCCATGTTTCACTCCCATACAAGGCAACACTCCATACAAATGTCTTCAGAAAGGACTTCCTTAGGCTTAAATCAATATTCGATGTTAACAAATTTCTCTTTTTCAAGAACGCTTTTCTACCCATTGCCATTCTGCATTTTATATCCTCTGTACTGCGACCATCATTTGTTATTTTACTGCCCAAGTAACAAAACTCATCTACCTCCTTTATTGCTTCGTTACCTAATCTAATTCCTTCAGCATCGCCTGATTCTCTTAGACTGCACTCCATTACCCTAGTTTTGCTCTTGTTAATGTTCATCTTATATGCACCTTTCAGCACACTGTCCATTCCGTTCATTCCTGCTGTACCAGTATCAAATTGTCATATCACATCTCGACCAGCTACCGTTCATGTTATAAAAAATACGTAATACGTGCCGGCCGCGGTGGCCGAGGTGACTGAGGCGCTCCAGTCACGGTCAGCACGGCCACTACGGTCGGGGGTTCGAATCCCCCCTCGGGCATGGATATTTGTGCCGTCCTAGTTCGTAAGTAGTTCATAAGTAGTTTGTAAGTTTAGGGACTGATGACCCCGTAGGTAAGTCCCATAAGCTTAACAAACACAACGTAATACGTCCAAGACCTAACTACCACTGCCTTGGATTCTTGCGAACCACCCAGTTGCGCTTTATTTGAAGCAGTGACTAACTGAGTCACCGCCGAAGCCTACGTCTACGTGACTTCGGGGTGCAAGGGACGAAAGTCGCCTGAGTGGTCGTCGCAAAGTTGTGAGGTGGAATTACTGTCCACAACATTGACTACATATACATGGGCACACTGCTTCCCGGCCGACCGTGCGTTGAGAAAATTAATATTGTACACTTATTGACTACAACCGTTCTACTGAGGTTGCTGTCCACGCAGCTTTTTCAAACACAGACTGTACATGATCAATCTTACTACAGATCTAGCACGTCGCGGCGCCACGTGCGAACGCTGATGGGTACGAAAACTCTGGGTACAAGATTTAACATTATTTTTCTATTTACTGGCGTTATGCCTGCGCGGCCTATAGCTGATCATAGAGCTACGCGACGTTAACTGTTGTGACCTGCGGGCCCGGGAATGATTACTTCTACCACATTACAGCTACTGTCACTGTGAGATTGATTAATATTGGACATCTTCATGTTACACTTAGCTAAGGGACTGATGGCCTCGTTGTTTGGTCCCTCATTTCCATCAACACACACACACACACACACACACACACGCACACACACACACACACACACACACACACACACACACACACTTAGCTAAATCCATCGTGTGCTGAGCTTCAATTAACTGTAGCACTGTATCTAACGAAGAATCAGGCTCTTTAAACACCATCACTAAAATTTTGTGCAATTGCATCTCGTAGGATAACATCACTATAGGATTGTCCATACCGGCACAAAAATTTGCGGTGTCTAGTTACACCCCGCAGTTTCGTTACACACTTCTTGTGCGTTTGACCTGCTGCCCTTTTGCGCGGAAAAACCTGCATCTTGCGCAGCTAGCAAGATTTAATCCTCATAATACATATTTAACGTCTCCACAAAAGTGTGGAACTCGATTGCCTCCGGTTTAGCGTTTGGTACCTGGCGAGCCTCCATATGGTTTTGTAATTGAGCCAAAAACTCAGACCATTCCTCCAGCTAGGCGTCAGAACTTGGAAATAGCGGAACGGCTATTAGAGGCGACGGCTGATGTGCTACTGAGGCCAGCTGCTGCTGCTGTTGTTGTTGTAAGTGCCGCTGCTGTTGCTGAGTGACCTGCGTCAAGGCAGTCACCAGCGCTGCTTGGATTTGCTGGCCCTGTAATTGAGCGTTCAGCATTAATGACACATCCTGAAAATAATTCGATTACGCGCCGTGAACACAAAACAAGAGTCTCGGTGTCCGTCAGTTCCGTTAAAGTCCACAAAAATCGAAATGTAACAAAATCAGAGAGAAGAATGAGGGATGGGGGCGGGCAAAATAAAAGTAAAAGTTTCCTGAAGACACGGCAATCGGATCCCCCCTCCGTCGAAATATGTTGTGTCTCGACAACACAAAATCTCGTCGCCACCCGCAACTTGGTTAGGCCGTAGCGTGTCACACTTCAGCTGCGAAGGACAACTGGAAGACTGAGAAGTCAACAAGACCACATATCGGTGTTTGTTACCCAACGTAAACATCGGCCGTCAGGCAACAAGGACAGATGATACATCGTTCATGACTAGTCTCACAACACTCTGTGTTCTTAATGGTCGTCTCCATCCGAAGGCTAGCAAGCAACTGACTTCTCATCGTGATGTCGGAGCTTGTCTATCCTTTCGTGGCGCCACCACCGCGGTCACGCTGTACAGAGATTGACCGTCAGCCGTCGTGTCGTTCTATCGATGGCGGTGCTGCTGCCTAGTGGTGCGTATTAGGCTGGCGACACCACGAATTGAACTGAACAGTGTCGAAAGAGGAGGGTATACGATGAAATCAAATGTTTGTTAAGCTTATGGGACTTAACTACGGGGTCATCAGTCCCTAAACCTACAAACTACTTATGAACTAGCTAATCCTAAGAACGGCACAAATATCCATGCCCGAGGGGGGATTCGAACCACCGACCGTAGTGGCCGTGCAGACCGTGACTGAAGCGCCTCAGTCTCCTCGGCCACCGCGGCCGGCTATACGATGAAGACTAGCAACAGAAACACAAGATGATAGAATGTAGTCGAATTAATTGAAGCAATTCTGAGAGGATTAGGAAACGAGACAATAAAAGTACTGGATGAGTTTCGTTATTTAAGCAGTAATATAATGATGATGGCTGGGGTAAGGATGATAAAAAAAAAATGCAGAATGAGGAGAAAAGCGTTTCTGAAAAAGAGAAATTTGTTAACATCCAAAATTGATTTAAGTGTTAAAAAGTCTTTTCAGAAAGTATTTGTCTGGGATGTAGCCTTCCTCGGGAGTGAAACATGGGCGAAAAGGAGATCAGACAAGAAGAGGATAGATGCTTTCTACAGAAGAATGATGAAGACTATATGGGAGGTACTGAACGCAATTGGAGAGACAAAATTGTGGAATAACTTAAAACAAGAAATCGATTGATAGGACACATTTTGCGACATCAAGAAATATTTGGTTCAGTATTAGAGGAAATTTCGTGTGGAGAGGAATAAAAATCGCAGAGGCATATGACGAGACGAGTTCAGTAAGCAGGTTCAAATGGATGTGGATTGTCGTTGTTATTCAGGCTTGCACAGTATAGAGTACTGTGGAGAACTACAACAAACCAGCCTTCGGACAGAAGACCAAGACAATACACAGTTTCATAAAACGAAGGAATTCTCCGTGTTCGTGTGATTCACTAAAATCACAATGAAACATTACAGACATCTGAAGTAGAACTGGCCCCTCTCATAGCTCTCACTTTGCTTTCAAACCATCGAGTGTTTTCAGACACAATCACAGGATTAACACAGGTTAAAACTGAAATCTGAAGACATGTTTCATGTCACTACGATTTGTGACGTCTCATTCAATTTCTAAGTATTTTTCCCTTTATAACAAGCAGGTGTTTGCTTTTTAAGTGTTCATATAATTTAATTAACAACAAGTGTATCAGAAAACATTCCAAAAATAGCTCAGAAATGAACAATCTAGATGACGCTATTGTTTTATATATTTTGCTATAAAAATAAATGTATACTTCTCATCATTCTCGTACCTACTGCCGGCCGCGGTGGCCGAGGGGACTGAGGCGCTCCAGTTACGGTCGGCACGGCCACTACGGTCGGGGGTTCGAATCCCCCCCTCGGGCATGGGTATTTGTGCCGTCCTTAGTCTTAGTTAGTTCGTAAGTAGTTTGTAAGTTTAGGGACTGATGACCCCGTAGTTAAGTCCCATAAGTTCTACAAATGTTTGAACATTTCTCGTACCTACTCACATTAGTCAGCGCTTGCGTCGTTAGCTATACTGTGATTTAAGTTTCATTCATAACCTACTGGAAGTGATTTGCGTGCTATTTCAATGATCGTGATACTTTCCGAGTTTATTTAATTTCAGTCATTAGTTCCGCGTTCTTCAGTCTGTAACCGTTGAAGCTGTTGTGAACAAATTAATTTTATGTTGGTTTCGCTAGCGGAATATGATAATCAATTAATTTCTAGAACTTGAAAATCTTCAGTAGTCACAGTTTATTATGAAGTCTTATGCCTACAGGCTGCACTGCGTCAATCTCAGAATTACGTAGTTTTTATAGGTCGAGAGCAAGCACACACTGCTATAGCCCAAATGAACTTTGGTTTCGATAGTTTTTATGAATACTACTAAAATAAATTAAATTCAAATCAAGCTTACCATAGCGTTGAAACAATAATTTATTACGTTTGTTATCATTGAATTTCTGATTAATCGCTACGGCCTTAGATTACTTTTAACAATAGTGGCGAAATTAAATTACGTAACCATTTACACTACATCACCTCTCTAGCACTTCACTAAGAGTAATTAAAGACGTTTTGTAATTATTAAAACCGAAATACAAATTTAAATACACGTATTTAGTATATACTCAAACAGTATATAGGCCGAGGGGACTGAGACGCTCCAGTCACGGTCTGCACGGCCACTACGGTCGGCGGTTCGAATCCCCCCTCGGGCATGGATATTTGTGCCGTCCTTAGGATAAGCTAGTTGATAAGTAGTTTGTAAGTTTAGGGACTGATGACCCCGTAGTTAAGTCCCATAAGCTATACCAACATTTGAAACAGTATATAGTCGCGAAGAGTGTTGTTATATATATATATATATATATATATATATATATATATATATATATATATATATATATATATATATGCTTATGGGACTTAACTATGGGGTCATCAGTCCCTAAACTTACAAACTACTTATGAACTAGCTTATACTAAAGACGGCACAAATATCCATGCCCGAGGGGGGACCCGAACCCACGACCGCAGCGGCCGTGCAGACCGTGACTGGCACGCCGCAGACCGCTCGGTCACTGCGGCCGTCGAAGTTTGTTAGTTCTTGTGTAATTCTGAAACACACTTATGTGTAGAACATACACCCATCTCAGTCTTTGGCGTCCTTTTACTGCCGGAAATAAGCACAACCACAAAGTCCGCCCCGAGTGCCTTATCAGCACCGGAAATTAATTTAGAGCTGCGCAGCGCTTGTAAACCTAGAGCGTCGCGCACAACAAAGTGCTCGTTCTAATTGCCCGCCACAAGTCACAGATATCAGAGAAACCAGAGGTGCCCCACACAGAAAGCATCCCAGAGGGCCCCTGAGAGCTACACCACCAACAAGAATCGCTTTCTCGCTTTTGGCACGATCAATGTATAGTTTCTTTATTGGTTTGTACAAATAAAAAAGATAAGGAAGTGAGGTTACGAAAATCTTTACTAAACATGATAATACAGAGTGATATCCTCTTGAACATTAACCGTATTGTCAAAAGGTCAAACCATTTTTACCAAAACATGAACAGATTCATCGGCAGACAGCTTACTTCTATTTCTTGTCCTCAAACACAATGTTCAAATGTTTCTAAAGTTATGGAACCTAACAACAGTGGCCATCGGTCCGTAAACTTACAAACTACTTAAACTAACTTATCCTAAGAACAACACTCACACCCATGCCCGAGGGAAGACTCGATCCTCCGACGTGGAACGGCCGCGAACACCGTACACCGTATCACGGCGTCTCTGTGCGCACAGCTACTTCGCCGCGGCTCAAACACAATGGTTTATCTGCATACTGCATAATTTTGTGGAAGTCATTTTTTATTGCTGACATATGAAGACTCGCTCTTCAAGTCGGAATACAAGAATTTATCTTGACCCCGTATAAAAAGATATCACTAGACAGTGTCGCAGGAGTGGCATAAAAACCTCTTCATGTTAACGGTTCAACGTGAAATTATCTACTGATTCAGTTTTATTCAACTGTCTTACTTTATCCCTAATAGCTGAACAGTTCAAAAATGTTCAAATGTTTGTAAATTTATCGGACCAAACTGCGTGGTCATCAGTCCGTAGCGTACAAACTACTTAAATCTAGGTAAACTAACCTAAGGACAACACACACACACCCATGCCCCAGGGAGGACTCGAACCTCCACGGCGAGCAACCGCGCGCTCCGCAGCGAGACGCTTTAGACCGCTCGGCTACTCCACCGCGGCAGCTGAACAGTTCTTCAAACGACACACATTTCTATGATCGATGCAAAGCTATGCCTGATGTGGTTTCAAGAGTGACACTGCTTGACAGTGGATACTAGAAACGAGTGATTTGGAGTGTTTAATGACGCTACACACTATGATAATCGGACGGAAGGGCTGAGGTTTGACATAGGCTTGTCGAATGCCCATATAATGTTACCTATCATCATGTGTAGTGCCGACTTACGGACAGATAAGGTGGTGACACAGTATCGCGCGGGAGTAGCCGAGCGGTCTGGAGCGCCACGTTACGGATCGCACGGCCTCCCGCGTCGGAGGTTCGAATCCTCCCACGGGAATTGATGTGTGTGTTGTCCTTAGGTTAGTTTAATTTAGTTTAAGTAGTTTTTAAGTCTAGGAACTGATGACCAACTAGTTTGGTCCCATAAGAATAACAAACATTTGAATATTTTTTGGTGACGCGGTATGGTGCCGTTGTTAGTGGTTTGGATATGGTCTTCTTATTGCGCTTATGGGAATACTAATCGCCGATAAATATTAACATACACTACAGTTAAAACGACGTCCATTTTGATCCGATGACGGGAGATGTTGTCTGAGAGATCTTAGAGGTTCTGATGATGGTCTAAGCGGCGTCCACCGACAGATACCGTGACGTCACAGTTGCCAGAGCGCCGGTCCGCATGTGTTCTCAGTTATCGTCCTGTGGCTGGAACTAGAAGGTTATACCCTAGGGCATTTCCTTCTTCTTTGGGTAGGTAAACTTTATTAAAACATCTCTTTATTTATTTGTGACATGTGAGATACGGATCATAGATTTTAACGGCGGGGGTTTCTGCCTTTAAAGAAAGGCACTTCAGATTGTCACTGGGGCAAATTACATCTTCTGATCGCGTCGTCCGTAGATGGATGAACGGTGCCATGTGTTCTACCGACCTGGAGGCGTAGTCGTCATAGTTCCCTCAGTTGAACGAGGAAACTGTAGAGGCCGATCTTCTCTGGTCTTCTGTCGGCCGGCCGGCCGCGGTGGCCGAGGGGACTGAGGCGCTCCAGTCACGGTCTGCACGGCCACTACGGTCGGGGGTTCGAATCCCCCTGTCGGGCATGGATATTTGTGCCGTCCTAGTTCGTAAGTAGTTCATAAGTAGTTTGTAAGTTTAGGGACTGATGACCCCGTAGTTGAGTCCCATAAGCTTAACAAACATTTGAACATTTTTTTCTGTCGCCGGAAAACTTCGGGTGGTCAGTGCCCCATATGTGAGCTAGTATCCTCATATACTGAGGGACGTCCCTCGAGCGTTGTGACTTGTGCGGTCTTGAAGTGCGCATCGTCTTACTCCCCGACCAGGGACTGCAACAAGAGTCTGCGCAGTATCCCATTCTTTGCCGGTGATTGTGCGCAACAAATCCCGAAGCAGGATTTTCCACTGCTCGCGGGAAAAGACGGGATAGTTGGAGACGAGGTCGGTGTCCGGAGAGTTTGGCTCTTGATTTCTCCAACTGTCTAGAATCACGTTGACTCGACGCTCGAAGTTAATTCGTGGATATGGAAACGAAGGCTTCTTGGATGGGGGGAAGGAATGGGAAGGGGTTATCCCAGTGGGGATAGCTGCCAACCTTGAGTGATTTATTAATCATAACGAGGTCTGGGGAGACACTACGCATACGTGTGCCATACCAAGGAAACGCACTCGAGCTTCCTATAGCCAATTGAACCAATTTGTAAGGGGACAAATTGTGGACTTCCCAGTGGCGGGATGGCCCTACACGAGAATTGCCGCAGAAGTCGGACGTGCCGCATCAACTGTGTAACGATACTGGTTGCAAAGGTCACGTGAACATATTCACACCCATAGACATGGTTCTGGACGTCCACACCGCACAGACGTCCGTCAAGATCACCATATTGTAAGAACATCAGTGACAGATCTTACAGCTACCACAGCACAGATAAGAGGGTTTGTCAGCCCAGTAGTGTCAGTGGAGCTAAATGCACACACACCTATAGCCCGTCCTCCACTCACGCCACGGCATCAAACTGCACAGCTTGACTCGTGCCATCGGAGGATTACCATAATTATCGACTGTAATGATGAGTCGTCATTGAAATGGGTGTATGATGTCCGTAGTCGTCGAAAGGTGTACGATGTCAAGCGACCAGTTAGAGTGAAAGGATTTTTCTGCACAAGTGACTGTTTAACGTACAAGGCATCGTATACAATGACTCAGCGTGAAAAGACAGAAAGTGACTCAGTAATATGGTCTGTTGGCGAACTTGAATGGCGTAAGTTAACAAATCTTTCGAAGAACTATTAATATTATCTCCCAAGGTCACTATTTTTGCTATGATGATGGGCGTAGCTTTCACAAAACCTTAAAATAATTGATGAATCTATTGAATATTGAGTGCCGTTATCAAGAGTAACGAGTTATGTGTCAAGATCGTAAGTAGGTGCAAGCGGTTGTTAAATATTCATACCGAGAGTTACTGCATCTTCCAACCAGATGTTGCTAGTATGGTTTTGTCTGTTCAGACGGACGAATAGTGACTGATCAACACGTTATTAATTGCAGATAGATTAACTCTAAGCATTGACAAAAAGGCGTTGTCGTTCATTCATTCATTTCCGTGTCCAGATCAAGTTTTGTTTTTCCAATAGTTAGTCACCGTCATGGCTTTGTCATTGGCTTGTAGCAGGTCACTGAAATTGCAGGGCTCCGGCACGCAGATGTGCCTCGTCCTGAACCTCTCCGCATTCACAAAGAGCATCGTCATCGTTAGTCATCAGGTCCCACCTACGCAGATTAGTTTTACATCTGGGTACACCAGCCCTCATCGTGTTTAGTGTTCTCCAAACTGTATAGAGAAGGTTGTTTCCAGGTGCCATTTCCTCTTTTGGCGTTATTGGCAGTCCGTTTTGTTCATTATTCCATTTACAGACTCTGTTATCACCCCTAGCTCCTGGCTTCCAGTACCTTGACGACATCCCCCCCTCCGTCATTAATATCGCCATCAGTGCACATAATCTACGGTTAACACTACACATCAAACACACCACAGCTCCTGACCATGACAAAATCACTTACCGTCACCTCAAGGATTGCCCCCTCTCTTTCATCACCACCATGGTTACGCTCTATAACACAATCATCTACATTTGCAACTACCTGAGCCTGTGGCAAAGTTCCCATGTCCACATGTTCCTCAAACCAAACAAACCTCCATCTGGCACCTCCTCCTACTGGCCTGTCAGCCTTTCACAGTGTTCAATAAGGTCTTGGAAACTATCCTCTCCTGACACATCCACCACCATTTTCATCTTCACCACATTCTCCCCAACACACAGTGTGATTTTGCCTTTCCTTCTCCTCCAATGACCAACTCCTCCACCTCACCCACCTCCTTTACCTAGTTATATTCCTGTCACATTGCCATCTTGGTCTCCTTGGATCTGAAAAGGATGTATGACCGGGTCTGGCATCCTGGCCTGCTCTTCAAACTCCAGACCTATGCAATTCCCAATAAACTTGTCTGGGTCATTGCCTCCTTTCTTTCAAATCACCAAACCTATCACTGTCCATAATACCGACTCCCATCTTTTCTACCTTTCTACCAGCGTACCCCAAGGATCCAATACTGTCCCCTCCTATACCTCCTCTACACCTCCGATATTCCTAAACCTGCCCCTCCTGTTCACCTCTTCCATACTCTGATGACATCGCCTACCTCACTGTGGCTCCCACCCCTGCCTGATCCCAACGTCTCCTCCAGCAACACCTTGACATCTTTGCCACCTGGTGTAACCAATGGCTCGTCTCTATCAATCTCGCCAAAACCCAGGCGATCATTGTAGGTCGGACCACCTTCTCCTTCCACCCCCACGACTTTTACCTCGCCCTACACGGTTGCCCCATTCATCTTACCTCCACCCTCAAATACCTAGGACTGACCCTAGACCGTACCCTCTCCTAGACTCCCCATCTCCACACCATCCAAGATAAAGCCCACTCCCGCCGCCACCTCCTGAAACACTTCGTTGGCCGAACCTGGGGTTACACCCTTCCCCAGTCCTTTACACCTACAAATCCTTCATCAAACCCATTCTTTGTTTAGCCCATCCTACCTGGATTTCTGCCCCCATCCTTTTAACAAACCCTCAAGATCCTGTAACGTCATGCCCTCCACCTCACCTTCCGAATCCCCCACATCCCATACAGATCCTTTATCACCTCATCCCCTCTCTCCACTTCATCTTCTTATTTGAACAACCCCACCTCCGCTACCTCTCCCGAAAATTAGACCCATCCAACACCCTTGTCCAACCGAAAACAGTTATGTTCAAATGATTGTTGAGCTTATGGGACTTAACTGTGGGGTCATCAGACCCTAAACTTACAAACTACTTATAAACTAACTTATACTAAAGACAGCACAAACATCCATGCCCAAGTGGGGATTCGAACCACCGACTGGGAACGGGCTCGTGTATCGGAGGATAGTACCTCAATGTGCTCGGCCATCTGCCGCGGCTTGTCCATCCTCTCCTTACAGATCCCGGTTAATTGTCACACCTCCCTCACTGTGTTCCCCCTGCCCTCTACTTGTCCACTCTCCACATTCTCTCCCATGGCAAATTCTGTACCATCCCTCCCCCCTCCCAGATGCTGCCCTCCACCCTGAAATTTGTCCTTCCTTCCTTCCTAACTGCTGTGATCCCTTCCCTTCCTCCCCTTTCCCGTCCCTCCTGGAAGGTCCCATCTCAACCTTCCTCCCCATGTTCTCCTGTCCACTCCTTCCTCTGACTGTCCCTCCATATCCCCTCCCCTCTCCCGCCCCTCCCGGCTTACTGGGATTCCTGCATCACTTTCCCCTTCCTGGCACTGTTGCTCCTCCTCCTCCTCGCCTCACGTCTCCTCCCACCCCCTCCCCCACCTCTTTCCTAGCTCCCATCACTCATCGCCATCATGTCTCTATGATCTGGTGCTATATTGAAGTGTGTTTTATCAACGTGTGGTTTTAAAACAAACAGCGAATGGCCAACCTGGAGACAATGTAATGTATGTTTTCAATTGTTCATGATTTCTCCACCACCCCAACGCCTTTCCCCCTTCCTCCTTCTCTACCCATCTTATCTTCACTGTTTTAGAGAGTGCTTCGTGAATATGGTGTCTTCTCAGTGAATAGCCAACCTACAGCCGACACCCTGTTTCTTTTACAAGTGCTGCAGCGTCTCTGAGTCTATTTTATTTAATTTATTTTTTCTCTCCATAGCATCCATGTCCATGCGTGAAGACTACATTTCTATCCATTTAACTGATATTTTATTTCTTCAACACTGTCACCATGAAAATTTTAATTATCATCCGTTTCTGTCACCATTACTTTCTTTTTGTGCACTCCTTTCAATAGTTACTGTGTACACTGACAGCCTGCCCTGGTTAGGGGAATTGAAATAATAATAAAGGAAAAAACTTACAACTCCCACAACCCAGTGGTATACCTTCTCCTCACTGATACTGGGCCCCTGCCTCGCCTACACCATTGTATCCCTTACTCCCTCCCTTCACCTCCACATGCTTCACAGCATGTGCCAGAGTAACCTCCTACTAGCCCTAATTCCTATTCTTTTCCCTGTGGGTACAACATCTCCTCTCCCTCGCCTCTCCCGCTAACCCCCCTATTCCCCCATCTCCTCTCCCCTCCTCTCCCCTCCCGCCCATAGCTCTCCTCACCCATCCCTTGCCGCGCCTGCCTCCCCCTTACTGCACGGCCCCCCTCAGTTCAGTGTTTTATCATCGTCAGTCACAATGCTGTGGGTGTTGTGCAGCGCTTCGTCAGTACGTGTTTTTAAAGTTTTGCAACCACCGTCCCAGCAGAACAAGTGTTGCCAGTGTGTTTTAAGTTGTGTCTCCATTGTTAGTTCGTGTCAACTCTTCGTCTTTCTACGTGTGTTTTACTGCCACTGTGACCTTTTAAATTTCTGAACATTGTTTAGAATTTATTTCTTGTTGTTTTTAAACGTCTTTATTTGTCGCCATGTTTATTTTTACATTCGTTCATTTCACCTTCATGTCTACCTAATGTCTACTTGTTCGTAGTTATAATCTATCGGCCGAGAGAGGCGTACTAATTTGCTGATGGTCTGCCTCCGTGTGGGGCTTGAAAAGTATAATAAAGTAAAAAATTGTCCTCATAAAACATCCAACCTCCAGATTAGTTCGTTGGGCAAGGCTACTCTATGGTACTCGTGCTGTGTTACAGATATAACTTTTGCAGTTCCTGCCTGCTCGCTGTACTGCTGAGCGGCTGTTATCATTACTGCCTCCGCTATCACTGATGAGAAGCTGCTGCAAGTTGTGGCTGCCACAAGGCAGCCTCCCTCCCCCCCCCCCCCAAGCTCGCTACAGCCACTGTCGGATACAGCCAGGTGCTGAGCTAGCTTCACTGAAGTGAAAGTCCGACTTTGGTCATCACCCCGATTTGCCTAGGGATGCATCTGTCCCATTCCAAAGCCGGCGTCGAGATCGCTCATCGCCCTCTTCGCCCAGTGCTGTTTGTGTCATCCTTCGTAGTTTAAGTCTCCATTTTCGTCATGTCGTCGCTTCTAGACACTACAGTCAGTACTACCACCTTATTCACCATCCCCTATCCAGTACCCACCACCACTTCATGTAGCTCTTCCCCTCTCCTCCCACCCTCTATTCACCCTCACAACCCCCCACACAGCCACTACCAACCAAGCTACCATCCCCAGCCGTTATCCCTTAACCCACTGCCCCTCCCTGATGCCTCATCTACCCAGGCCTCCAATTCCTTCAAGCCCACACCCTCACCCTCCAGATCCGCAAATATCTCCGCAATGTCCCCATATCCATCATCACGTCTCTGTACCCAGCCTTCCACATATCCAACAGATCCCTAGTGTCACCGTTCGTCCCCATACCTCACTGACCCCTTTCGCTTCTTCTTCAGCTTCCCAAAAACCTGAACCACCTCACCACCCACTAACCCTCACTGCCATGACAATGAAACTGAGTCCCAGGATCACAGAGGATGAGGTGTTGGTGTAGTTCAAATCACACCCACACCTCAACTTACACCACATAAACAATGAAACAGCTCCCTCCTATCTCATGCACATCTTCTTTGAAGACACAGCATCCACATCAGCTTCTACTTGACATGGCCCTCATTGACAATCACCACCACAAGGTTGACCCCTCTTGATCCACAAAAATTCAAATGTTTGTAAATCTATGGGACTTAACTGCTTGATATTTAGTCCCTAGGCTTACAAATTACTTAAACTAAGTTAAACTAACCTAAGGACAACACCACACCTAAGCCCATAGGAGGACTCAAACCACGGCATGGCGCATCAGTGCGCATCAGTGCGCACGGCTATTTCACTGTGGCCTCCTCCTGATCCCCTCCTCAGTCTTATCGTTGCCATAAATGCTTGGCTTAAAATGAACAACTACCTGAAAACTGCAAAAATCCTCCAACCTGTTCCCATTGTAAAGCTCTCCATTACATGAAGAATTGGCCATACCTCGCCACTCCCCGCCCCCCTCTAGTGGGACTCACCCTACTTCCTCCTACAGAAGCAAAGCCTGGCCCTCTCCTGTCAGCCCAGAACTTACCGTTCCTGTTTGTCCTGTAGATCCCTCCCTTCAACCCAGCAACTCCCTACAGCCCACCCCATCTGCTACAGACGCCAACCATTTTGTCACCCTTGTATTCCAGAACATACACCCCTTCCAGCGTCTCTGCACCCTCCAACAAGTTGATCACGCAACTTGCTCCATCTTCCAACATGACATAAAAGCCACCTACTCCCAAACCCAAGCCCATTGCACCATCTCCCTCCTCAACACCATACTTTTAGCTCTAATCCAACAACCTTACCCTTCCTACCAATAAGCTCCTCCTTACACACACCCTCTCCAACACTGTATGGACGTCTTTCTCCTCAATGAAACCTTCACCCAACCCCACCACACTATCACCATTGCACCATACCTCCTCCACTGTACTGACTAACCCCGCCCCGACCCCTTACACAAGGTGTGGTCGCCATCAGCCACCTCTGACATCACCCAGTTTGGCCTTACCCCTCCTTAACAAGTTGTCAGAAAACTTGATCCTTAGCCAGTTTCTCCCCTCCATCACCTGTGCTACCATATATGTACGCTTCATCCCCCCTCCCTTCCCTTTTCCTTTCCTAATGTATACAGACTGCACCTTTTCGACCTATATGATCGCCACTGACCTTCGTATCCATTCCTCCTTTCCCACCAAACTCTGACTGTGGCATCATTTTCTCCCCACCATCCAAGGCAACATTCTATGTCTACACCACCTTACCCATCCCATCAGCAACAACACCCCATATGTCGTCATTGTCTCCCCTAACTTCCTTGGGTGCACTACCACCGAAGTCCTTGACCCTGTTGGCACTGACCATGACCCTTTCCTCCTCATCATTTCTCAGAACCTTCTCCCCTTCCCCTATGTCCCTCCCTTGCCCCTCCACCCAAACTAATACATGACTATTCCCGAGCAGACCGAAATGCCTACTGACAATCCAACACCCAAAAGGTTGAAGATCACCTTCTCCCTTCCCATACCACCATAGCACTGAAGACATTGACCATGCTGCCTCCTTTCTCCAAAATATCTTGTCTGATGCTGTTACAGCACAAGTCATTCATCCAAACTTCCCCCCCTCCCCACCCCCTCTCCCACCACACGTTGTCCTTCTTCTACATGAGTCCCGCCACCTCTATCGTTCCCACGTCTGCACTCTTGACCATGATACCCTCTTCCTCCATAGCCAATTTCAGTGACACATGCACAGTCTCCTGACTGCCAAGAAACGCCGGGACTGGTGACAGACCTGTACATGGATGAACACCCATCTTCCCATTCACTCCTCCAAATATTGTAATGCCTTCCATCGCCTTTCTGGAAACAAACCCATGCCCTAATACCCATTTCTTCACCTCAACCACCCCTTCTCTGATAATCTCAGGAAGGCCAATCATTTTGCTTCCTATCTCTCTGACATCTTCATCATCCCTGACAATCGCAACTTTGATTAGTCCCTCTTCCCTAACGTCCATGACCGGACAGATACCTCCATAGCACCATTTGCCACTCGCTTCCAACACTTGGACCACATCCCTCCCTCTGAGCTCAATACAGCTTTCACTGAACACAATATCCAGCTAACACTTCACACCAAATACACCATAGCCCACATCCACGACTGCCTCAGCTACCACCACCTCAAAAAGAGTCCTCTCCCCTTCCTAACTGCTCTCGCCTCCCTCTGTAACATCATCCTCTTCACCAGTTACTACACTGGCTTATGAAAAATCTATCACACCCTCATATTTTCAAAAACCTAACAAACCTCCCTCCAACACCTCATTCCTACCGTCCCATCTGTCTTACCCCAGTGTTCATCAATGTCTCCAAATCCATCCTTTTCTGTTGAATCCATTACCAACTCCAACAACACCACCTCCTTCCTGATACCCATTGAGGCTTTGGACCTTCCTTCTCCACCAACGACCAACTCCTCCGTCTCACACATCTCCTCTGTCTCCAGCTCAATCCCATCATTCTGATATATAGTGCTCCTAGTTCTCAAACGCGCCTATGACCTGGTGTGGCATTCTGGTCTGACCTCCAAACTTGCACCCCATCAACTATGTTCATTTTATTGATTTATTCCTCTCCAACTGTCCCTTCTTTTTACAATCCATAATTCTGACACCCTCCAGGGCGTGTCCAAAGGATTCGTCCTCTCTCTCTCCTCCGGTCCCACCACCTCCTCCATACCCACCATAACTAGTCCACCTCTTGGTGCAACCAGTGGCTCCTCTCTATCAACCCTGCTAAAAGCCAGGCGATCATCATACATCCAACCACCCCCTCCTTCTGGCTCCACGATTTTTATCTGATTCTCCATGACTGACCCATGAGGCTCATCCCAGTCCTCAAATACCTAGGCCTTACCATTGTCCGCAACCTATCTTGGAACCCATACCTCAAATACATCCAAGAGAAATCCTGTAATTGCATAATTGCATCCATCTTATCAAGCTCCTTTCCAGCTGAACGGGGGGACTACTCCATTCCACCATCCTCTATACCTATAAATCCATTATCTACCCCATCTTTGTTCTGCCAATCCTGCCTCCCTGCACTTATACAAATCGCCCCAAATCCTAGAACGCCATGCACTCCACCTTGCCTTCAGCATCCACCTCCCATTCCCCATGTGGATCCCATATGATCTCATCCCCTTCCCTCACCTCCTCCTGTTCCTTGAACATAATCCCCTCTGCTACATCTATCTAAAATGTCACCCTCTTGTTCAACCCCTCTTCTCTGACCCCAGACCACTATTGTGCCTACACCACTGCACCCCTGCCCTCCACCTCACCAATCTCCACACCCTGTTCAACGGCACACCTTCCCCTTGCGGATTATGCCCTCCGTCCAGATATATATCCCTTCTATATTAGTAAAATGCTCCTCGCTAGTATGCAGTGGTCTTATAGATTCATTACTGAAACCAACGTTTCGTCCCTATCTGCGAAGGTCATTTTCAAGAGGGATCGTGGCACTTTTGTACGTCCGATGCACACCCTGGCTCGTTGCTGACTGCAGCCAAATTCCGTTTCCATTCTTTTCGTGATGTCGCAAAATAGCTCAAACGTTGCTGTACCTGTTGACAATGAAGTTTTCATGTAAAAATGTTGTCGTTGTTATTAATAAATAGGGAAAATTACTTTCTTGATGCGCCTCGTATATCTCAGGATGCATTTTGGCACGTTTATAGCTGTTTGCTCGCTATAAAACACTCTTTCGTTTCTGCATGAGGGGAGAAGGCAATCAGCTGTATGATATTACAACTGTTTAGGGACAATTTACAGTGACATGTATTCTGAATCTGGTCTGAATTTGCTATCATATACCTATCACCTCACATGTCAATAAAATTACCTACATCAGAGTGTGATTTGTTTTTCTTTCTCTCTCTCTATTTTTTCTTTTTGCAACGTAATATATCAATGTGGAACCCACAAAGTTTTCAAGCTGTTTTAGTTTTCTCTGTTATCCACACAAGCGATTGAAGCTAGAGCCCTCCGGCTAGGCAAACGGACCAGTCCGTGCGTGAGACGTGAGGTCACGACACGTCGTTTCCAGTTGAGTGTCGCGTGTTCCCGAATCAAAGACCCTGCCTTAGCTGACCATGCCACATACATTAAAATATAGCGTGCTCAGATACAGCGGCTCTGTGTTTTGGGAGCTTTTATGAAATAATTGTAGATAAACGACCGTTCATATATTTAGCCACTAATGGTTCAGAGTTTATTGCCAGATTGTACCCTAGATACAATCCTTTACAGTACACTTCAAAACAAAACGAGTAAGGCAATATTTAATCAAAAAATGTTCAAATGTTTGTAAGGCTTAAGGGACTTAACTGCGGGGTCAACAGTCCCTAAACTTACAAACTACTTATAAACTACCTTATACTAAAGACGACACAAACACCCATGCCCGAGGGAGGATACGAACCCAGACGGCAGACTGATGCGCGTACCGCAACACGGCGCTACAGCACGCGCGGCTAATCCGCCGCGGCAATATTTAATCCACTTGTATAAACAAACACTAATTTATTTTCACTAAACTGCCTGTCTCCATGTTAAGTAAAATACACTAAATTTATTTTAGCAAAACATGAAAAAAGGAAGGAAGGAAGCTCACAGTTTAACGCCCCGTCGACAGATGGGTCATTAGACATGGAGCTCACGCTGGGATTTTTGGGTAAGAATGGGGAAGGAAATCAGCCGTGACCTTTGAAAGGAACCATCCCGGCATTTGCTTGGAGTTATTTATAGAAATCACGGAAAACCTAAATCAGGATGGCCAGAGGTGTATTGCAACCACCGTCCTCCCGAATGCATAGCAAAATAAAAGAATAGACAAAAGATGAATTGGAGTACAGCTGATGGAAACTGATATCAATACCCAACAGAAATTTTGACATATCTGCAAGTGTACATTAAATTAAATCAATGGGAAAAGTTGGGCCAGGTCGACATTCTAAACCGAGTCTCCCACTTAACAAGTGGTCGTGCCGACCACCACGTCACCTGGACACAGATCACTTGACCTCCTAGACTTCGTTCACCGAAACGAGAGACGTACTGTAAACACAATGAGGCGCGTTACCAGGGGTGGACAAAACTGGGTCGCTCACTCAATTTCGCTGCATCCGTATCAGGTGTAAGGCCGTTGTGTGTGTGTGTGTGTGTGTGTGTGTGTGTGTGTGTGTGTGTGTGTTTTATATAGCAGTGCTAGTACATGCCAAACATTTAAAATTCGTTTCTTTTAATACTCTATAAAAAGTTATTTTCTCCGAAATTTTCTCAAATCTTTATCTTCTCTTACTACAGCAAATACTTTGTCAAGTGTTGCAAATTTCGTGATATCACATTTCAGTCAAAGTCATCAAGACGTTCTGAAAGCTTATGTCGTATTTCCTCCCCTTGGAGGCTTCAAAAAGTGTGTGGATTTCTATTGACTGTTTTCATAACAATATCAGTCATTGACTGTTCTGCACACAACAGCTGCGTTTTATACACACTAAGGAACCATGTGATTCTCTAAAGAACTTTATTACATCTTCTTTGAACGCTTCTTGAGTCAACTGTAATTGAAGGATGACATAATGAGAGAGAAAAAAAAGACACATTTGCTATGAATGCTGAATGTTATTGTAAACACTAATACTTACGTTACTATTCAGCAACTGGTCCTTTAAGATGAAGCTGACAGTCAACACATATTATCACTGCTATATAACAACGCGCACAACGACCCCACACCTGAAACGGATGCAGCGAAATTGAGCGAGTGTTCCTATTTTACCCACCCCTGGTCACGCGCCTCAGTGTGTTTACAGTACGTGTCTCGTTTCGGTGAACGGAGTATAGTAAAAGAGCTAATAAAGAGCATCAAGACAGATCCAGGAATTAGTGAGTACAGAGTTGTCGTAGCGAGACTAAATATCGAAATACCCAAATCCACCAAAATTAAACGAAAAATATATTCATTGAAAAAACATGACCATTCGCTTAACACTATCCTGAGTGGCAGTCTTCACTCTTTCTAAATTAACATGGGAGTGTAAATCAGATGAGGCTTAAATTCAAAGAAATTATATCGAGAACAATTGAGAGAGCCGGCCGCGGTGGCCGAGGGGACTGAGGCGCTCCAGTCACGGTCTGCACGGCAATTACGGTCGGGGGTTCGAATCCCCCCTAGGGCATGGATATTTGTGCCGTCCTTAGTCTTAGCTAGTTCATAAGTAGTTTGTAAACTTAGGAACTGATGGCCCTGTAGTTAAGTCCCATAGGTTCTACAAACATTTGAACATTTTGATTTGAGAGATGTATACCAAATAAATTAACAAAAGAGGGGGGTGATCCTCCGAGCTACACAACACAGGTCAGATCAGTATTACCGAAGCAAAGAAAAAAGCATGCCAAATTTAAAAGACAATTTTTTTTACAGAAACTCGTAATGCGAGAAGTTTATAATAGTTTCCACAACGAAACCCTGTCTCGTAATTTGGTAAAAAATAGAAACAAATTATGGTCGTACGTAAAGTAAACTGGTGACAAAACATAATCAATACCTTCATTGCGCGATAGGCATTGTGATGCTACTATGGCGGTACTGTTAAGGCAGAATTTCTAACCACAGCTTTCCAAAATTCCTTGACCAAAGAAGACGAAGCAAATACTCCAGAATTTGAATCAATAACAGCTGCCAGAATGCGTAATTTACAAGTCGGTACCCTAGGAGTAGTAAAACAACTTAAATCACTTAACCAAAGCAAGTCTTCCGGTCCAGATTGTATACTAATTTTCAGAGTTTGTTGAAGCCATAGTTCCATACGTTTTATATAAAACCGCTCGCTCAGATAAAGGTCCGCACCCAAAGACTGGAAAATTGCACACGTCTCTCAAAATATACGAGTGATCCAAAAAATGACAGGCCCATATCATTGACGTAGTTTGCAGGAGGAAACACAGCTAGCTCTTTTCTCACGCGAAGTGATGAGTGCTATCGACAGGGGATCTTAGATAGGTTCCATATTTTTGTGTTTTCGGAGGTTTTTGACACTGTACTTCACAAAAAAATTCTAATCAAGTTGGGTATTTACAGATTGGATTCTTATTTCCTGTCAGTAAGGCCACAGCACGTAGTAATTAAAGGAAAGTCATCGAGTAAAACAGAATTGATATCTAGCGTTCTCCATGGATGTGTTACAGAGCCACTATTTTTCCTTGTTCTTATAAACGATTTAGGAGACAATCTGAGCAGCTCTCTTAATTCGCGGATGACGGTGTCATTTATCGGTTAGTAAAGTCAGCCGAAGAGCAAAAGCAGCTGCAAACCGATTTAGATAAGATATCTTGATGGTGAAAAAACTGAAAATAATGGAAAGTGTAAATTCATCCACATCAGCTCTAAAAGGAAACCGTTAAATTTCATTTACACCAGAAATAAGTGAAACGTAAATGCCGTAAATTCTACTAAATATCTAGGAATTACAATTACGAATAACCTTAATTGAAGAGAATACATAGAAAATATAGTGCGGAGGGTGAACCGAGGACTACGTTTCATTGGCAGAATAATTAGAAAATGCAACAGTTCTACTAAAGAAACTGCCTGCACTACACTTGTACGTGCATTATACTATCGTCATCAGATGGGACTGACGGAGGACACAGAAAAGGTTCAGAGAAGGGCAGCTCGTTTCGTATTATCGTGATACAGAGGAGAAAGTGTCACAGATATGACGCACAAGTTTGGGTGGAAATCACTGAAAGAAAGGCGGTATTCGTAGCGGCGAGATCTATTTGCGAAATTTATTTCATCAACTTTGTCTTCGGAATACGAACATATTTTGTTACCACCAACCTCCAACGGGGTCATGATCGTAACAATCAATTAATAGAAATCAGATAAAATACTGAAAGATTTAGTTGTTTCTTTTTCTCGCATGCTATCAGAGAATGGAAAGGTAGAGAAATATGATGATAGCGGATCGACAAACACTCTGCCAGGCAATAAAATGTGATTCGAAGAGTAAATGTGTATATATACATGGAGATTACCACGACTGCACTCACTGCCCTAGAACGCCTCCCGCTAGACGCATATTTTCAACTTATCCACACGCGCGATTTCGCCGATTCGTATAAGAGCCTTGTGCGCAAAGGATCACTAGCCGTCTTCGCTTAGTTGTATATACCTCTGATTTAGTCTTCCGTGCACATGTCATTGATTTCAACTAAAGTCAATACTGCAATTATAAGTACTACAAAGTTTTGCACATATTAAATGCCAAGTGGTCTCATAGCAGTCAGAATTTGCACTTCTTGTTAAACCATTTGAATAAAGTTCATCGCATATTCGTTTGGAAAAAGACGGCTGCCTTTTCTTCCTTGAGGTATTGCTCAGGAAGAAATTTTATGATTAGTCGTGGTCTGCTTTTTGCAGGAAGAAAATCACCAAGATTTGTATCTTCAGGCTGACTGATGCCATCATCGGACTCAGCGTCAAGGGGCACATTGTACCTTGATTCATCTCAGATCCTGAAATTCAGCTGAGTTATCCCACCTTGAAGTAATCTTTCTTGAGAGTGGTTAGAATGAAAGACAAATCAGCTACGCTATACGCTAATCCACTAGCCATGAGTCGAATATCCTATGACGGATAAAAACAACGAGGCGACATCCAAGTCTAAGACCTTTTCAACTGGATAAATCATATTCTTCGGTAACACGATGTGAAGTGTGTTATTTTACCACTATCTAAGATTAGAACCCTTGCTTTGTGTATGGCGTTTTACATAAACACTTGATGCGAAGGCTTTATTCTCCATGCTCTTGAGGAAAATTCCTGATTTGTGGCCTAAATATTTGTATTCTGACATCACGAATCTTGTGTAGCTTTCAGCAATTCTAAATCAAGATGCCACTTTAATGTTTAATCTCATATTGCGTTAGGATTTATGTTTGTCAGGAAAGAACATTAACCGAAACCTATAAGACGAGAACTGCATACAAAACTACTGTGAGTAGGCCACCACATTTTCCAGTCTAACTTTGGTCACTCGTCGTTCTATCGTTCTATTAGCCTTTGCTTTTCAAGGCAATTCTGTACCAAAAAAAAAAAAAAAAAAAAAAAAAAAAAAAAAAAAAAAAAAAAAAAAAAAAAAAAAAAAAGTAAATAAATAAATAAATAAAAAATAAAAAACTAGCTTAATTACAATTTATATAGATTCATGGTCCATATGCCAGTTATTGTTTGACGCGTAATTCTCTTCTGGACACACAAATGCATTGAGGGTACAATTCGACACACTAAATGCAGTACCAAAATGTACTTCTAAATGCGACTATCTGTGCAGATGACCTAGAAAAGCAAGAAAATACGCTTTATGACAGATACGTAAAAGGACTGTAAGAAATGGAAACATGCCGGTACGTAGCTAAAGTACGACATTCCTACTGTTCTATCACTATACATAGTACAAATCTACATTGCTTACACACGCTGGACATGGTTGATTATCAACCTAAACAAAATTAAATTGTATTTCTATCACAAAATATATGATTTCTCAGCGTCTCTTCCATCTGGCCATTTCAAATATTCGGTCTGCCTGACGTAACAAAATATGGCGGCTTCTGTTGGTTGGTGTTACCACCCAGAGGCTCAGAGCCGCATAGAATAGTCACTACATTGTTTATAAACCTCTTTGGTGACAACAGTACTAGAAATTTAGGATTGTTATAGTCGCAAACTGGTGATTATACCATGCTTATCTACGCATACTATAAAAATGTATGTATATCTGTGTATCTGTTTCAAATCTCTTTTTAAACCGCTGTAACGATTTCAACCAAACTTGGTACACATATTCCCTAATATCAGAAAACAATCCCTGATGGGTAAGAACCACCCATCGCACTTCAGGAGATATGATGTCATAAACAATGAAATTCGCGAAAAGCTGCCACATATGCAAAAATGTTCCACGTATCCTCATAAATTAATGGTCCTATTTCAACCAAATTTATTACAAATATTACTTACAGTCAGAAAACAATCTTTATGTGGAGAAAAACCATCTATGACACATAGTTAAGAAGATACGACTTACAAACAGCGAGAATCACAAAAAACTGCTCCATCCTGCAATTCGTTAATTACGAGAATTTATTCATCTACTATTGGACAATGAGAGCGGTTGGAGACTTACAACGAACTTTACATAATTTCAAACCTTTGCGGTACTTTTTCTCGCCGACAAAACGTTCAAATGTTTGTAAATCTAAGGGTCTTAACTACGTTGATCATTAGTTGTTGTTGTTTGTTAAGCCACGCTATCGAAATCAAATGTTTGTATAGCTTATGGGACTTAACTACGGGGTCATCAGTCCCTAAAGTTACAAACTACTTACGAACTAGGACGGCACAAATATCCATGCCCGAGGGGGGATTCGAACCCCCGACCGTAGTGGCCGTGCTGACCGTGACTGGAGCGCCTCAGTTACCTCGGCCACCGCGGCCGGCAATTAGTCCCTAGGCTTAAAACTACTTAAACTAACTTAAAGTAACTTAAGCTAAGGGCAACACACACACCCATGCCCGAGAGAGGGTTCGAATCTCCAACGGCGAGCAACCGCGCTCTCCGCAGCTAGATCTCACTGACAACCCTGGCAAAATGATGAAAGCAAAAAAGATTGTCGGTTACTACTATTCCGCTGTTCGTGCAGTAAAACTGCAGCATTTATCAAGACTTCAAAATTATTACTTCTACACTACTGATTGTATTCGCCAGACATTTGATAAAGAGCATACACACGTACCACTAAATGTATCTTCGACTGTATATCATAGTACGATACATAGTTCATGAGATATGAAGAGATAAACAATTTCATGAAAAACCGCCCCATCACGCACGAGGTTTCGATTCATTACGTCTTTACTACTAACTTCATTCACGACAGATAGTTGTAGAAAGTATGCACATATATCAACGAAATTACATTATAGACTATAGTACGCCACATAGTTCAGGAGATATTACGTCAAAATCAATGAAATGCATGAATTCCGCCCAATCACTTAAGAGGTTGAAATTTATTACGTCTTTACTACCAACTCCATTTGGAACACATTAGAATTCCTAATATTCCATTCTACGAACGTGACACATTATATTATTGTATGAGACATGGTTCAGGAGATATGGCATCAAAGCGATTGAGCTGCATGAAAGCGAAGCTGATATGGATAGAGAGTAGGATATAAGACGGTAGACAGAGAAGAAAGAATTAAATGGAATAACATAAGAAAGGACTAGAGGACCCGTGCGAATACTTCCCACCGTTAGTGGAATGACAGAAAAATTGGAAAAAAATTGAAGTAAAGTTGAATGTTCACGCATTCAGAATCAACAATGCAAATTTTCGAAAGCGCAAATGAAAGATCTTGATACTCTGAGTGTTGTTATTTCAAAAATAACTGCGTACCTTAATTAGAACCGAAGATATCGTAAAACAAACCGATAAAATTTTCAATGCAACGACAGAAGGATACCTCGTTTGAATAAAAATAAAGGATGGGGAGTCTTAAGTTAATTCTGATACTTGATGACAAATCTGCGAATGAATACCTTTCGTTTAAAGCAAAAATGAAGGAAATCGCTCGGATAGAACGGCCTGACCGACTGACTTTCGTTTACAGCAAGAGCATTCCCTAAAGAAATATCCAGAAGGAAATCGCGCTTGAGTATAGAAAAAGGAAGGCGAGATTATGTAAATTCTGATACTAGATGACAAATCTGCGGAGGAATACCTTTCGTTTAAAACAAAAATGAAGGAAATCATCCGGGTAGTTTGGTCTGGCCAATTGACTTACTTTTCATAGATACTTTTCATATATAAGATGAAATAGACATCAGGGCAACGCCGGGAGCTAACATAGCATATTACAGAAATGGATGTACAATGCCAGGAAAAATAGTACAGCTGCAAAGAAAACGTTGATTTTCATCAGATGACAGCAGATGCCTCTGGGGGGATAGTAGATGTACTGATAATGGTTTCACGTCATTCACCAAAAGATAGCGTAATGACGTAGCTGACAGAGAGCCATCTGCGTGTACTCGTCAACCCTTTAATGCTTGACGTTTTATTTAAAGCTATAAAAACTACCATGATTAATGTTTAATGCGTATATACTGAGAAAATATTGAAAAAAAATTCCGTAAAATTATTATGCACTACTAGCAACAAAAAGTTCATAGCACTTATATAGTGCTTCCATCATGTACCCACTGTAGTAAATGTCACTATTATGCATCTCACCTTTCCAGAAAGTAACTCATAATGCAATAGTAGTATGTGCTTGACTACTTTAACATGGCAAAGGAGGAATACCAATGTAAACAAACGCACATGTTAGGAGTAACTCAATGCAGCTAACTGTCGAACTGATTCAGTAGTACTCTGCAATTTATAATTTCTAGGACGAGTTATTAGCATATGTAACACTATATATACAAGCAGCTATAAATGAATTTGTTGATTAGTTTGATCAGTTTGAGAGACAATGGAGCCGCGGCGGAGCGGCTGAGCGTATTGAGGCGCTATGCTGTAATGCGAGAGGCCATTCCCCGTCGGGGGTTCGAATCCCCCCTTGGGCATGGATGTTTGTGTCGTCTTTAGTTTAAGGTAGATTATAACTAGTTTGTAAGTTTAGGGACTGATGACATCGCAGTTAAGTCCCATGAGCTTTACAATCATTAGAACATTTTTTTTTAGAAAATAGAAAAAAATAAGGTATGTAGCTGACCAGCTACACTAAGCATTGAAGGGTTAATGTGGATTATTCACTAACATAAGGCTCAGTGTGATATCAACTTGTGAAGTAAACATGCACCCTGCACTCGTGTTTCCCACAGCCAACTGAGCGGGTTTGGAAAGGGCCAAATTGTGGCCTTTCCAGTTGGTCTTTTCAGAGAATTGCCAAATCAGTTAGACAGGCCGCAATAACACTGAGTGACTCTCCGTTTTGTCCCTCCCTTGTCATGCGCCTCGGTGTGTCTATAGTCCGTCTCTCGTTTCCGTGAACGGAGTATTATTTACCCAAGCAACTCCCAACGTTCTCTTCCGACCGCTGGAAATATTATCCGCTTCACAACCACAGCTCTTCATAATGCTCACCATCTAGAAATCAGAAGCATACATTACAAATCAAGGGGGCCACTATTACTTTTGTGCCATGCAGACTGCCTTCATTCCGAATTCGAAATTTTCAAACATCTCGATTATTTCAGAGTACTGAAATAAATTCAACGGTGAAGTTCAAAATATATGCTGGACCGGGACTGGAGTACGGATTTACCGTTTCGGGCCAGCGGTCACCTTTTCTTGGGCGGAATTCGAACCCGGGTTTTCCGCTTCGTCAAAAAAAAAGTCTGTAAATCTATCGGACCAAACTGCGTGGTCATCAGTCCGTAGCTTACAAACTACTTAAACCTAGGTAAACTAACCTAAGGACAACACACACACCCATGCCCCAGGGAGGACTCGAACCTCCACGGTGAGCAACCGCGCGCTCCGCAGCGAGTAGCTTTAGACCGCTCGGCTACTCCACCGCGGCTCCGCTTCGTCCAGCGGTCGCCTTAACCAGATAAGCTATCCAGGCAAGCTTTCCGTCCTCCCAAGTTCTAAACACATGGTACACTACGATGGTAGTGCTCTCTTCCCATTACCTCCTCTTGTTTGCGGCCTAACTGTATTGTCGCAAGGAATCGAGCGTATTTATGCATCAATTTCCTGCTGGGGAACATATACAGTTATTGATGTGGTATCCGTTCTTTCGGATATGTCCGAAAGAATAGGCACTATATCAATGAGTCCTTCATTTCCGCTGTGGTTTCGCGAGTATGGCGAGTCTGACAATGAGACCGATGGAGTGTTCAAATGTTTGTTAAGCTTAAGGGACTTAACTGCGGGACATCAGTCCCTAAACTTACAAACTACTTATGAACCACCTTATACTAAAGACGACACAAACATCCATGCTCGAGGGGGGATTCGAACCCCCGACCGTAGTGGCCGTGCAGACTGTGACTGGCGGGCCGCAGAATGCTCGGCCACCGCGGCAGGCCGATGGAGTGTGATGTGTGTAAAGATAGTCGTGCCTTGACCACAGAAGTTAAGGGGACACAGTTGCGAATGCTCTCCCATAATAAATTAATGTTAACCCTCAGGCGATACTGTCGTTGGATACGAAGTAAATGATAGGGTCGAGTCGGATCCGACCCGCTCACTCTTCGATGAAATTTGTGTGGATACACGCACACAGTCAGTGTTATTATCGAATACAAAAATGTTCAAATGTTTGAAAATCTATTGGACTTAACTATTGTGGTTATCAGCCTCTAGGATAGCGGGTAGAGCAATGTAGCGTAAAATTCAACCGCTGGGTCGGATCCGACCCGCACCTTACCGTTTGAGGGGTAAAAGTGTCAAACTTCAAGTACACTTTCTGAAGAAACTAGTGAAAGTAAGCACCTGAAACTTTTACAGTATAAAAATGAAACATCACATGAAGATTTGTTACTGTATTTTATGTATGTTTTGAGTAATGACATTTTTGTTCTGAAAGAAAAAAATTACATATTTTATAAATACTTTGGTGCTTGTGAATTTGTACTTGCTGTGACTACAGGTCACATTTTTATCTGATTAATCATAGTTGTATTAATAAGAGTTACTGAAAGTCTGATGACTTTATCAGTCTTAGTTTTTGAGAAAAGTGTACCAGAAGATCAAACAATGAAGTTTTTTTTTGAAAACTGTATTAAAGTTTTACATACAAGAAAATAATAAACAATACAGAGACACTATTAAAACATTCCAGCACTATACTGTGGCTCAGCTTCTTCCTCTTCATCTACTTTTCTTCTTTGTTTTGATCTTCTGGCTATACTGACCTCCTTGTTAGCATTTCTTTCAGAAATTTCAGCATAACGGATACGATTCATGTTAATGCTTTTCAGTCCAGTTGCGGTATTGATGCCATCCTGTGCTCCGAAGAGTCTTAACACATCAGTTTTCTTTGACACACCAGAATTGAAGCACATCACTGCATCATGAACACCAAATTTTAATGTTTCTATTCTAACAGAAACATTTTTAGTAGCATTGTCCAAATGACAGAATTCAAATTATCATTTGGGTTATGGGTTTTATCGACGACACTTTTTTAAAAGATCTTGTTGACTCAGGTCTCTGAAAATGGGTTTCACGGTAAGTAGGATATTTTCTGGAATTGAATTTTGATGCTTATAACTGTAAGATGTAGCTGGTTGTTGAATTTACACCAGCTGTCAGGTCCCCGTGGGCAAAGTTGATGTTATGGTTTCTCATCTGTTGAAAGTTTTGCGCGGTTACCTATAGAAAACATTTGTGTTTCTTCAAATCTGTGTGATCTTGTTTGAAGCTGTATTAGATATGAAACAGAAAAAAGCTAGCTAAGTCAAGTTTTATCTGTATATTCATGCAGTTGGCGTAGTCTCAGTTGAAGATAGCTACCCTTGCTCAGTGCTGAGGCTACGTGTGTGTAAATTGGTTCTAATTAACTGTACACCACACCGAGTCTAGGCCCGAGTCACTACTAGTGAATAAAATATTAAATTGCGCAACGGAAAGCATAACACACGGAGCCAACGCACTAAACAACTGGGTGGTAACCGTCATCTGTATTCATATCTGTGGATTGAAAAAAAAAATCTCCCATTGGGCTACGTTCTACTTGTATCATTTATCATAACTGGTTCTGTGGAGAATAGTTATCGGATTTGAAAGAGGTCACAAACACTAATTCGACCGTTATGGGCACTAATTTCATTTATTATTATCGTTCAGAAGAATTAAACAAAGTAAAGCAAAAACGAAGGATTTTCACGCGTCTCTTACTTAATTATCGGTGGTCACACTATTTTGGAAACAAGGAGCACACACTCGATTCTTTCTTACTTTTCCGCGTCGTACTCAAGCCAGACTCATGTAAGAAAATAGACATCAAATTAATTATACGGTACGCTGCCGCACGCGCATCAATGCACAGGGGAATAAAAACGTGTATAAAGCAGAAGGAACAAGCCACTGTGCAGTCGCTCGTGGAGCGAGCTCAGAAAATTCTTGAAACCCACAGAAAATAATTCACGATTCAAATGTTTGTTAAGCTTATGGGACTTAACCACGGGGTCATCAGTCCCTAAACTTACAAACTACTTATGAACTACTTACGTACTAGGACGGCACAAATATCCATGCCCGAGGGGGGATTCGAAACCCCGACCGTAGTGGCCGTGCTGACCGTGACTGGAGCGCCTCAGTCACCTCGGCCACCGCGGCCGGCTTAGTGACTGTACTCACGTGCGTATGCCGCTGTATGATCGAGTGTTGTATACAACCTCAAGAATGTATCGCCGCGGTGGAGTAGCCTCGCTGCAGCGCGCGGTTGCCCGCCGTCGGATATTCGAGTCCTCCCTGGGTCATGGGTGTGTGTGTGTTGCCCTTAGGTAAGTTTACCTTAGTTTAAGTAGTTTGTAAACAACGGACTGATGACCACGCAGTTTGGTCTGATAGTTTTACAAACAACAACAAGAATGAAACTTCCTGGCAGATTAAAATTGTGTGCCGAAACCGGGACTCGAACCTGGGACCTTTGCCTTTCGCGGGCAAGCGCACTACCGACTGTGCTATCCCGACACGACTCACGATGCCGCCTAACAACTTTACTTCTGCCAGTACCTCGCCAGTACCCACAAAAGGCAAAGGTCCCAGGTTCGAGTCCCGGTTCCGGCACACAATTTTAATCTGCCAGGAAGTTTCATACCAGAGCACACTCCGCTGCAGAGTGAAAGTTTCATTCTGGAAACATCCCTTAGGCTGTGGCTAAGCCATGTCTCCACCATATTCTTTCTTCCAGGAGTTCTAGTCTTGCATGGTTCGCAGGAACTAGGACGACACAAATATCCATGCTCGAGGGGGGAATCGAACCCCCGACCGTAGTGACCGTGCAGACCGTGACTGGAGCGCCTTAGTCTCCTCGGCCACCGCGGCGGGCTGCAGACAAATAAAATAAATGAGACGCTGTTACTACTTTCCACATCCAGTAGTTGGTACCCTTTATAATATAAGCAATTGAAGTGGTTTTGCAGCTTCTTAGGCTGCTGTGTGTAATTTAAATAAACTGGTTACAGTGTTACACTGTTTACAGTGTATGGAGCGTACCTACAGTACCGCTTCAGTTTGTGAAACAATATAGCCCAGATAGCTCTTCTCATTGCTTCTACATTGTTGCAGTTATTCCTAACTGCCATACCATAATAATTCTGGCTCCTGTCTACTTCACCTTTTACCTCCCAACTTTTTGGCCCACTTCAGGTTAAGTAGTAACACTAAAAGTGGGCCTTTGCGATCGGCTTTTGACAGCTCGAAATTTAAATGAAAATAACGGCCTAACAATTGAATCGGTCATTGCAAAAAGGTCATAAGTCAACTTTTTTACGAAAATGAGTTAACCATTGGAAATGGATGGGAAAGTGTAGCCACATTCATACGTGCAAGAACTGCAGAAGTCAGCTTTCAAATGATGTCACTATCGACCCTTGAAATCTTCGTTCATTGCAAAAAGGTCATGAGTCATTGACTCATGCCGTTTTTGCAATGACTGTGTGGAGGTGTATTTAATCGAACACAGATGTTATTGGCGGCTTTGCCCTGCTTTCGCGCGTATTTTGTCGTCTGAGGTTGGCATCACTGCAACAATCCATTGTTGTGTTTACAGCATTGTAAGTTCAAATAATAGGTCATTACTGTCGCATTCAGAAGCCACTTATTTGTCGAGGTGTAATTATGTCTGCGTTTTCTTTGGACTCTTAAATGCCTCCTATAGGCAAGAAATGGTTATAAGTACAAAAGGAATATTATTCATGATTCAAAAGTAAAGGAAGTGGAATACGTGAATTGGATAGGTGAGAAAATTCAGCGTCGGAGTACAGGAGATGACTGCAAGTGAGTAAAATACGTATACTTGATTTCTGTATGAAAGTAAATACATATACCTGCATAGTATGCAATTTAAGCATGATCGTAATTGATAACTTCGACTCTTTCAGGTGCAAAAAGGACTGTTGTTCTCTGTTTGATAATGAGGCGAAGAAACTTGAACAGTTTCAGTGATAAGAATCAACAATATATCTTCCTGCAAGAGATAATCGAAGTTCAAGATGTCAAGTGCAGAAGACCGCGAAAAGAGGATCCTAAATTAAGAATGTTTTTGGTATACACAATATGAAAACCAAGCAGTCACACTTTTATGTGTACCATGAAAGCGAAGCGAAGAGAGGCGCAAATAAGGTTTGCTCATTTCTGTATAATTACAGCGAGAAGTATATCTCAAAAGATGTGAATGAGCTTCATCTCTTCTCTGACGGGTGTGCTGGAAAAAACAAAAATCACCCAATGATTCGCTTTTGTTTAACACTTGTATGAACTAGATGATTTAAGAAGATGAAACATTACTTCCCTATACGCGGGCATCGTTTCCTTCCAAATGGTAGAGATTTTGGGACCATAAAAAATTTGTAAGGCGTCATGACTAGATGTAATTCCTGAAGATTATGTCATAATAATCAAAAAGGCATGAAGTAAATACTCAGTGGAAACTATTGATAATGTTGCTGTATTGGCCTTTAAAAACTGTTGGCCTGCCTATTTTAAAAAGGCTTGCCTCTCCGAATCAAGCGTGGTAATAATTCCCAAAGAACAAAAAGTTTCTTTTTCTCCTTTAAAATCGATGACTTTTCAGTATGATGCACATTATCCTGGGCAAGTTAAAACAGAGCAGTTAATCGATGGTCTCATCAGAGAGACATTCCAGCCCCTCCAAAGCTTCAATAAGCATCCTGTACTTCCCATCGAGTTGGCTTATCCTGGAAAACAAGTGCCGATCAATGTCAAAAAAATACAAGATTTATTGAAAGTGAAGAGGTATATTCCAGCTGAATATGTGGAATTTTATGACCAACTGCAAGAATGGGCAACGGAAGGGGGAACAAATAATGAAGATGATGATCAAGAAGATTGACTTTGTTTATTGTACTCTATTTTCATGTTGTTATAAAACACACAATGTTGCGAAAATGTTACTGCAGGTAATAATATTCCAATTTCATTTTACTGTGTTAAATATTAACTGATTTTTCAATAAAATAGGCAATTATTTGCAAGTAATGCTTTCATTTGTTGCAACACACGGTCGTTCATTGCAAAAAGGTCATAAGTCAGCAACTTTTACATTAACATTGTGGTTATACTATTAATTACAAAACAAAAATACACAGTGCAACACAGTGCTTAGCACCTCACTAAATATTGATATTAAAATAACAATGAATAAATACATGGTTTATTCTGTAGAACGTTTTTTCCTTCTCCTGTAAAATTTTATTTTTATGACTAATGACCTTTTTGAAATGACCGATTCAATTCATCTGACACGAAAATTAAATGACCGAATTTGTAGAGGAGAAAATTCTCTACAACTTTGCTCTGTTATGTTTTTTTTTTTCCATATCGCGTATCGTTTCAGAGATATTTGCAAAAATAACGGCGATTTGACACCCTCCATTGAATTAACGAAAACCAGGCGTTCGGAGATGTCACGTGACATTCCTCGCCCAGAAGTCTCTCTAGCACACGCCATTTTGCGTTGCGTATTTGACGATTTTCTTATTGTAACTTACACGTTGTCATTTCAAAGCAATGCTGCACTGAAGAATTAACATAAACACGTCGTTCTTCGTACGATAAATGATAATCTAGTGTCTAAAAATTACATATTAACATCAACTGTCATTAATAGTACGAGCATAAAGGTCGCATGTTCTAGTTGTTAGGTGTAGTGTAGTGGGCAACACGTTGGACTATAATGCTTATGGTCGGTGTTTCGGAACCCGCCACTTCCCAAAAGATTTTGTCTCCTTTTTCCCTAAAATGTTTTCGGGCACTCTTATTATTTAAACAGGGCTATATTCTTCAATGTTTAGAGTTGTGCATAAGTAAGAATGCTCTCTCTAAAATGCGTGTTTGTTCTATTTCGTGAACATGCCGGTAAATACGTAACAACGAGTTGAACAGTGGTCTTCTGAAGCATATGCACGTAAACTGGGAGGATACTGTAATAATGAACATTCTGAACAAGCCGGCCGCGGTAGCCGAGGAGACTGAGGCGCTCCTGACACGGTCTGCACGGCCACTACGGTAGGGGGTTCGAATCCCCCCTCGGGCATGGATATTTGTGCCGTCTGTAGTCTTAGCTAGTTCATAAGTAGTTTGTAAGTTTAGGGACTGATAACCCCGTAGTTAAGTCCCATAAGCTTAATAAACATTTGAACATTCTGAACAACGTGCTGAGTTTCGTATTTCACATGAAGACCTCGATTTCTGTGGCAAGTGTAGTTCCTCAATGAAACGGAAGGAAAGTGTATACATTGCAACAAATTACCTTGTTAATTTTTTTCTAAGCGTTTATTCACTATTTATGTAATATATTGAAAGTCATTAATTAGAATCAATGCATCTACGAAAATTTTTGTCTTTGATATGGTTTTATGGACGCTTTTAACGTAAATGGTATTACCTTTCCTGTAGTTCAGATATGAGAGCATTCTTCGTTCATGTTACTCTGTTCTGCGCTAAAAATAAAGAGCAAATGTTCTATTTCAAACCGTGATTACGTTTTCTTTTACAGCTAAAATCACACACGGAATAAGTGTGATAATACTGTAGTCCACATAACTCTAGTACTTAATATATAGCCGAGGGGACTAAGGCGCTCCAGTCACGGTCTACACGGCCACTACGGTCGGGGGTTCGAATCCCCCCTAGGGCATGGATATTTGTGCCGTCCTAGTTCGTAAGTAGTTCATAAGTAGTTTGTAAGTTTAGGGACTGATGACCCCGTAGTTAAGTCCCATAAGATTTACGAACATTTGAACATTTTTTGGCGTAAAGGCAGCGCCAGACGCACGAGAACGATCGGAACAAGTCAGCGGACGACCGGCAGCCAATCACACGCCAGCGCCGCGCCTCCTGGAGGGAACAATAGAGAAGCGCGCCCTCTACAAGCGGCTATATTTAGGCAGACATGCGTGTGGATGAGCCCATCTCAACTCGGCTCCGAAATAGGCTATCACTAGGACTCAGCGCAGCTACCATCGAAGAAGAAAGCGCCGCCGCGAGAAGACACATACAGACAATTTTCTCATAATTAACTCTGTCTGTAGGCCCGTAAGGTTCATCCTCTACCACTTTCTGATAAGCTTTACTGTCTCCGACCCAAGAGTCTGTATACAGGACACCTCTTGACTGAATAAACCTTTTGAAAATATAAGCAACACCAGCCACAACCGTGTCTCAACTGGAACCATCAAGTCATTTTTGCACACATGGGGTGTAGTGGAATTTTTACTACAGATGTAGTAGAACTTAGTAATTATTTCAATGTCCAGGACCTTTCCAGTATCAAAAGCAGTGGCTGATACAATGCCATTTAGGGATGTATGTGCATGTTTCTGTCAACTGCCATCAAAACCAGCAGCGATATTCTTGGATCGGATTTTGTATGATTCAAGTGAACTATTTTTTCGCTGCTTTCAGCATTGCAGATTCACTCACCTCGGCTACAACTGCACCAATATTCTTGTTGTAACTATCAAACTTTCTGGGAGGTCGGGGAATTTTCTCCACCGCACAACAACTGCATCTGAACATTTTCAAAAAAAATTTTCAAATGTTTGTATAGCTTATGGGACTTAACTACGGGGTCATCAGTCCCTAAACTTACAAACTACTTATGAACTAACTAAGCCTAAGGACGGCACAAATATCCATGCCCGAGGGGGGATTCGAACCCCCGACCGTAGTGGCCGTGCAGACCGTGACTGGAGCGCCTCAGTCCCCTCGGCCTCCGCAGCCGGCGAACATTTTCAAAAGGTCTATGCAATCAAGAAGTGTCCTGCATACAGACTCTTGGGTAGGAGACAGTAAAGCTTATCAGAAAGTGGTAGAGGATAAACCTTACGGCCCTACAGTCAAAATTAATAAACTAGAGTGTATTGGGCATGTACAAAACAGAACGGCATCCGACTTCTGAAGATCTTACATTGTTTTCATACAGTCTGCTTCTGGTTACGTGAGATGACATTGTATTGGCAGTATACTAACATACGAAACGGTTTAGAACTAAATTACCAACAATTCTCGTTGATTTTCCCCACATCTTCCTTCAAGTGACGTTTACACCACAGTTTTGACAACAAGTGTGATTTTCCATAATTTCAAGTAGTAACCTCATTGAAATCAGAATGTTTGTGACAATAGAAGCAGAAACACTGCTCATACCATGTATTTCACCGTCACGCATTTGAGTGGCACTTGGAAAACCGGCAACTCTTTACTTGAAGCGCTCACGCTCGCACCGATTTCACTTTCGATCTTATTTTCTTCCCTCTCTTCATAACTAGCAGTTTCGCGGCTTATTTTTACGTATTTGTATCCACTGAACTTGGGCTAGTACCCAAACTTCCTTATTCTACCCATTCTGCTATAACTTTCACAAAAGCAGTATATTTGTAACACGAAAACACAACAAAGATGAAAAGCTGAGAAACGATGGTCGATAATGCAGACAGGATATCAAATATCAAAGCAACAATTCTCTCTTGCATCAGAAATAAGAAATTCTCTCTTACGTTTGCTGCACTATAATCAATACTTAGCAAGAAAAATGCGCGTGGCAACAGTTACCGAAAACATTAAAAACTCCAAATCTAATCCTTAAATTTGCATGTAATAACTGGCAATTTGTAGCTAAATAATTGGAGCATTGAATAAAACAAAATATCTATTTTAGTCGATTCGCGACTGTCTCCCCTTAGCTACAGGACCTTGCTCTTGCAAAGTAGCAGTGACAGGACGAAAATGACGGACTGTCGGGATCATATGGCCTCCAATGACTCTTTGTTTAGTCGGACTGAGGAGAGTGTAAGACGAAAATTAAGTGCTCTTGTGTATACAGTTACAAATGTGCTCCATTACAGGAAAAATCATGTCTGTAAAATGTTAGATGACCTAATCCATACTTCGGACGAATTTCATGTAAAATTCTTCCAATGACAACATAATTGTTACGTTGTAATTGATGGTAAGTCACCGAGTAGAACAGAAGTGATATCTGGCGTTTCCCAGGGAAGTGTTATAAGGCCCCTACTGTTCCTTATTTTTATAAACGATTTAGGAGACAATCTGAGTAGCTCTCTTAGACTATTCGAGGATGATGCTGTCATTTATCGGTTAGTAAAGTCATCAGAAGATCAAAAGCCACTGAAAAATGATTTAGGTAAAATATCTGCATGGTACAAAACTGCCAATTGAGCCTTAATAATAATAAGTGTGAGGTCATCCATATGACCACCAAAAGAAATCCGTCAAACTTCAGTTAGACGATAAATCTGTCAAACCTTGAGGCCATAAATTCAGCCTAGGAGTAACAATTACGAACAACTTAAATTGGAAAGAACGCATAGAAAATATTGTAGGGAAGGCGAACCAAAGACGACATTTCATTAGCACGACAGTTACACCTAAACATTCAGATGTCGCACACTCAGATCGGTACCAAACGTTGTATAACGATTGAGTATCAACCGAAACTTCTATATTATTCGTGTTATGTGTTGCCGTCCAGGAGAACATGCGTAAATTATAATAATAAGGAACAGCCAACCTCCGGAGTACATGAAAAACATGATTGTGAGAGCTTACTAGGTTGTGCTACTGTGGGCTAGTTAGTAGAGCCTTACTTCATCGAACAGAGGGGCGTGGGTTCAAGCCGCGCCTGCAGCATTTCTTTTTGTAACTGCTGTACGTTGAAAATTGTTAAGAGAATGTCTATAACGTTCCACAGGTTCATTTCGCAAAACAGCTCTGTAAACTGCGACAGTAGCAGTAGCGTGCGGACTGGACAGCAACGTCAGCCCCACTTGATGGTGTGGGCAAACACATGGCATTCTAGCCACAACACGGCGGTGCTGCCTATCTAGCAGTCATTTATTATTATTATTACTTTAATACTTCCGCACGTATGGCGAAATTGTTTCTCTCTTCTACGAATATACTCTACAGGTTTGCTACTATCAAATAAAACGAAGCAGAAGCAAACTGCCGATAACACCGTGCTATAAAATCTGAACAGCCCTTTTACTTTTCCATTTCAGGACTATGTTGTCCCATATAACACTCGGTGTACATTTGTCGACGTAGAACCATTTCCAACGTCATACAGAAAAAAAAAAAAAATTCGCGCCAACAGGGTTTGAACCGATGACCGTCGTAATAACAAACATTCACTGTATCAACTACCCCTCGGGAGTACAGCGCAACAAACCGCTACCCATAGCACGAGCCGGCCGCGGTGGCCGAGGGGACTGAGGCGCTCCAGTCACGGTCTACACGGCCACTACGGTCGGGGGTTCGAATCCCCCCTCGGGCATGGATATTTGTGCCGTCCTTAGGATAAGCTAGTTGATAAGTAGTTTGTAAGTTTAGGGACTGATAACCCCGTAGTTGAGTCCCATAAGCTTAACAAACATTTGAACATAGCACGAATTATGTAGAAGTTTCGGTTGATACTCTTTCGATATGCAACGTTTGGTACCGATCTGAGTGACATCTGAAGTTTTGGGTGTTAGAAGATGCAACAGTCCTACTAAAGAAACTGCCTACACTACACTTGTGAGTCCTATTTTGGAGTATTGCTGCGCATTGAGGAATCCATTCCAGGTGGGATTGAAGGACGATTTACAGAAAGTTCAGAGAAGAGCGGCTCGTTTTGTATTATCACGATATAGGGGAGAGAGTATCACGGAAATTATGCACGAGTTGGGGTGGAAAACATTAAAAGAAAGGCGTCATTTTTTGCGGCGGGATCTATTTGCGATATGTCTTTCACCAACTCTCTTCAGAATGCTAACATATATTGTTAGTACCCACCTACATAGGGAGACATGACCATCATAATAATATAAGAGAAATCAGAAAGATTTAGATGTTCATTTTTTTCCGCGATCTATTAGAGAATGGAATTATAGAGAAATATCATAAAAGTGGTCCTATGAACCCTCTGCCATGCATTTCAGTGTGATTTGCAGAGTATCCCTGTAGGTGTAGATCTCCACCATCAGAAAATGTATGTTCCACGTCAAACAGAAACTGGACATAGAACAACGTCACTCTTGTGTTTCTTTTTGTTCATATAACACAAGCATGGGATAATAGTGATATTCTATCGCTTGTGATTCATTTCTGTGTTTTTTCTTAAGATTGCTGTAAATTTATTTTAATAAATAGCGTCAGTTCCTGGCTTTGTCCGGGTATATATATATATTCCAGTACTACCTGAGAAACCCGGTATTGCCCGGGGCCGGCCGCGGTGGCCGAGGGGACTGAGGCGCTTCAGTCACGGTCTGCACGGCCACTACGGTCGGGGGTTCGAATCCCACCTCGGGCATGGATATTTGTGCCGTCCTTAGGATAAGCTAGTTGATAAGTAGTTTGTAAGTTTAGGGTCTGATAACCCCGTAGTTAAGTCCCATAAGCTTAACAAACATTTGAACATTTTCATTGCCCAGTTATCTATTTTTCCAGTCCTATAATAGAAACGAAAATAAAAATTTGGAAAATATTTTTCTTCGTGTATTCATAAAACGGCTTAGAAATTATGAAACAGTAACACAAAGAAAAATGCATAATGTACATAGTTATAAGTGCAGTATCCAAGAAAGAAAACTAGTAATTGAAACACAGATTTCTAACATTTATTTAATTCAAAACTTGACTATAAAAAATATTTCTTGTTACTTGTTCAGGAGCTAGTATGAATAAATTGTTGGTAAGCCCACCCTTGAGCAAGCGACATGAAGTTGTAAAGTTGTCCGTGTTAGAAACACTGAGATGTTAAATCCACTCCGCTGTATTTAATAGATTGACCTTTTGATCAGTTAATTGTGTTAGAAAAATTTAAGTCTCACTGGAAATTGCAGTCTCTTGAAGTTAAAAGGTATATCTATGGATAAGAGGTATTCGCGATATTCCCCCCATTTCCTTGCAGGTTGATAGCCTCAATCACGTTACCCATCATATTCCTAAAACACAGTGTTGTACCATTGCAAAGTTTTCGCAGATCGAGGATTCATAGTAAAGTAACGAGTAATCCAACTTACAGTAAAAGTCCATGTGATGGAAAACTAGCTGGGTCAAGTATGTTCAGGACCTACATTGGGAAGTTGACAGCCTCCTCAACATCTATCATGGCATCAATAGACTTTGTACACACTTCCTCTTCCTTATCTCTACGTCCATCTCATCCTCCCTAAATCTATGACCACCTCATCCTCACCCCTCCTGTCCATCTTCCATCTCCACCATCTTTCTCTCCGACCCTCCCTATCACTTTCCCTCCTTCCTCTCTCTCTCACTCTGTATCTCCTCCTCTCGGCTCTTCTGTCAGTCTTCTTCTCCCCAATGTCTCATGCCAACATCCCCTCCTCTCTATGTCCGTCTCTTCCTCACATGTCTCTTCCTACCCTCTCTATGTTTACCCATCTCCCCTCCGCCGTATTTCTCTGTACCATCTCATCCTCTCGTTTATATCTATGTCTTCCTATCCACTGTCTCTCTCCAGCTCCCCAACCCCCCCTCTCTCTCTGTGCCCATCTTGTACACCCAAGTCTATTTCTCGGCCTGTCCTGTACATATCTCATCCCCTCGCCTGTCTCTGGCCATTTTTTCGTGCCACCTCTCCTATCTCCTCCTCTCTGTTCGTCTCCTGCTGTCCCCTCTCTGTCCAACACCTCCTCTCCCCTCCACCTAACCCTCCTCATTATGTCTGTCCATATCGTCGTCTACTTTCCTCGCTGTTTCTTGCCTCTGACAAGTAGACTTCCCTCAAAGTAGGTGGATAAGGTAGGCTGGTACTATTCCCACACAACAAACAGGTTCTGTACGGCAGCCTATATGGTAGGGGCTGGGAAACACGTTTTATTGTATCTCGACTCTTATGGGAATTAGGAAGTTATAAACCCCACGGTGCTTATTCTCGTGTTACAAGCAACATGTATACGAAATTTGTTTGAAATGGATTCAGTAGTTTCGGAGATGTGGAACATACACACATGCACACAACCATTTTTATAATATTTCTGCCCCACTCCTATCTATTTCAGTTTTCGTTTTAATGCAGCTCATTCCCTATTATGTCAGATCTCCTGAATAATACGTCGTACAATAAAATAATTTTCCAGGTACATAGACTGAAAGTATGGAAAAATGTCTACGACAGTGTTGGAAATAGAGCTGGTAATAAGTTTAGCATCAACCATAATAGGTTAGTTTTCCATGCATTACATTGTTTATGCCGTCATATCTCCTAAATGATTAATCATTGTGTAATATGATATAATTACGGCAGGTAATTTCTGTTGTATATATGCATACTGTCTGCCAAATATGTCACGAACAGAGTTAGTAGTAATGACGTAATTATTCGAAAGCTCAAGAGTGACCGTGCAATTTTTCATGACCCATATTGTTTATTACCTCTTATCACATGATTAATGAGTCGTATTATCATATAATTTCGAAGATACACTCAATAGTATATGTGTACACTATCTGTAAAATGTCTCGCGAATGAAATTTGTAGCGTAGACATAATGAACTGTAATGTCATGTTGCATGCCATAGTTTTATTGCATGAACAGCTGAAAAGTAGATATCGGTACAATTCTTTTCTTATATAATTTGGCTGGGTTGTCAGCAAGTAAAAGTTTCGTAATGGTTGGAATTATGCGTTACTTAGTGGATGATTACGGTCTCCTCATTCACGCGTCGCCTGCTGCGGCTATGTTTTGCGACGCTCATTTTTCATGACGACATATCTCCTGACGTACACCGCTAGAAATAAAAATTGGTACATCGTTTCAAAGTTTTACAATTCACCCAAGATTTATTGTTAGAACACTGCATATGGAGTACATGAAATGATTACATTCACAGACAAGTGGCTCAGGCTGTAATGAGGTACCAAGTGTCGATCCATGCTGAAATACCCATATTAGCACGTGGTGTAGCCCCCATGTTCAATATATCCTGTGTTATCAAGGGATTTGTATTAGGCCTTGTCCTTCTGCCTATATGGTCCTCTGCAGCCTTCACTACTCTATCTCTCAGAGCTACCCATTCTTCTTCTACTGTATTACTTTCCCCCGTTTCAGCCAGTCCTTGCCTAATGCTCCCTCTGAAACTCTCAACCACCTATGGTTCCTTCAATTTGTCCAGGTTCTATGTCCTAACCTTTCTACCTTTCTGCAGTCTCTTAAGTTTTAATCTGCAATTCATAACCAATAAGTTATGGTCAGAGGAGAAAATATAAAAATTCAGCAAGTGAAACAGGAAAAAGAGAGTACAAACGTCTGAAAAATGAGAGTGACAGGAAGTGCAGACTGGCTAAGCAGGAGTGGCTAGAGGACAAATGCAGAACCGTAGAAGAATGCATAACTAGAGGAAAGATAGATACTGCCTACAGGAAAATGAGATATTTGGAGGCAAGAAAAGCAGCGGTATGAATATCAAGAACTCAGACGGAAAACCAGTACTAAGCAAAGAGGGGAAAGATGAACTGTGGAAGGAATATATAGAGGGCCTATACAAAGGGAATAAACTTGAAGGAAGTATTCTAGAAATGGAAGACGAAGTGGAGGAAGATGAGATAGGAGATATGATACTGCGAGAAGAATTTGACAGAGCGCTGAAGGACTTGAGTCGAAACAAGGCCCCTGGAGTAGATGATATTCCGTCTGAACTGCTGATGTTAGAAGAGCCAGTCGTGAAAAAATTGTATCGCCTGGTATGCAAGAGACAGGGGAAATACCCTCCGACTTCAAGAAGAATATCGTAATTCCAATTACAAAGAAAACAAGTGCAGACAAGTGTGAAAATTACAGAACTATCAGTTTAATAAGTCATGGGTGCAAAATACTAATACGAATTATTTAGAGACGAATGGAAAAACTTGTGGAATCCGACCTGGGGAAAGATCAGTTTGGATTTAGGATAAATGTAGGAACACGGGAGGCAATACTCACATTACGACTAATCTTAGAAGACAGGCTAAGGAAAGGGAAACCTACGTTTTTAGCGTTTGTCGGTTTGGAGAAAGCTTTTGACAATGTCGACTGGAATACACTCTTCCAAATTCTGAAGGTATCAGGGGTAAAATATAGGGAGCGAAGAGTTATATTTAATCTATACAAAAAACAGACAGGAGTTATTAGAGTCGAAGGGCAACAAAGGGTGTCAGAGGTTGGGAAGGGAGTAAGACAGGGTTGTAGCCTTTCCCCAATGTTGTTCAATCTGTACATTGAGTAGGCAGTGAAGGAATGGAAGGAGAAATTTGGAGAGGGCATTAAAGTGCAGGTAGAAGAAATAAAACTTTTCCGGTTTGCCGATGACATAGTAATTCTGTCAGAGACCGCAAAAGATCTGGAAGAGCAATTGAATGGGATGGACATTGTCTTGAAAGGAAGATATAAGATGAACATCAACAAGAGTAAAACGAAGGTAATGGAATGCAATGTCAGAAAATCAGGCGATTCTGAAGGAATTAGATTAGGTAATGAGACAATAAAAGTAGTAGATGAATTTTGTTATTTTGGTAGCAAGATAACATCTGATGGCCGAAGTAAAGAAGATATAAAATGCAGAATGGCTATGGGAAGAAAAGCGTTTCTAAAGAACCAATATTAATTTAAATGTTAGGAAGTCCTTTCTGAAAGCATTTGTCTGGAGTGTACCATTGTATGGGAGTGAAACGTGGACGATAAGGAGTACAGATAAAAAGATGTTAGAAGCTTTTGAAATGTGGTGCTACAGACGAATGATGAAAATTAGATGGGTAGATCACGTAACTAATGAGGGGGTGCTTAACCGAATCGGGGAGAAAAGGAGTTTCTGGCATATCCTGACTAAGAGAAGGGATAGATTGGTGGGACACATTCTGAGACATCATGGAATTGTCAACTTAGCATTGGAAGGAAGCGTGTGGGGTAAAAATCGTAGAGGGAGACCGAGGGACGAATATAGCAAGCAGATTCAAAAAGATGTAGGTTTCCGAACATATTCTGAGATGAAGAGACTTGCACAGGACAGGGTAGCGTGGACAGCTGCATCAAACCAGTCTGCGGACTGAAGACCACCAACAACGTAGCCCCCATGAGTGGCAATAGAGGCATCCACAAGATCACACGAATATCGAATACTGTCTTGGGATACATTATTCCACGCCTGCAGGCCTGTTCACATAGTTGTGCAAGAGTTGTGGCTTGACGAATCCCACAAATGTCAGTTGTCTACCATCATATCCCATACGTTCTCGACCGGAGACGTGATCCCCGGGGAAGTTGTTGCATGTTTTGGAGAGAACGTTGAGTTGAAAGTGAGTGAACATGTTCCAGTTGGAACAACACATTACCTTCCCGTTGTAAGAATGGCAAAAGTGCGTGTCTTACAGCATTCTGCTAGTACTGAGCGATGGTCGACGTTCATTCCACAAACATCAAACGAGAACGAGAGTTGTAGCTTATCGCACCCCCAGAGCATTTGGCCCGCCATTCCATCTTCCAAGTGATCCTCTGACAGCACCAGCACCAGCAGCTGAGCCGTGCATGTCAACGCTGCGATGTGAGTGGCAGACGGTCCACACTTGTGCTAGCGCCGCGGTGGAGTAGCCGAGCGGTCTAATGCGTCTCGCTGCGGAGCGCGCGGTTGCTCGCCGTGGAGGTTCGAGTCCTCCCTGGGGAATGGGTGTCTGTGTTTGTCCGTAGGTTAGTTTACCTAGGTTTAAGTAGTTTGTAAGCTACGGACTGATGACCACGCAGTTTGGTCCGATAGATTTACAAACATTTGAACATTTTGAACTTGTGCTAGAAACCGGTTGTAAACAGTTCTGTGGACTCACAGACCCTCTGATCTTTGCTGTGGTATCTGCACGATCTGGCATCGGTACCTTTACAATACGACCATCTCATCGGCGGGCGTCTGTGCTGCGTGGACGTCCACAATCTTGTCTACAGCTGTAAGAATGTTCACGTGACGATTACATCCAGCATCGTTGCACAGCTTTTCTCCGAAAAGACCAACTCGAAAGGTGACAATTTGACCGCTTCAAAACTCGCTCAGTAGGGTATAGGAAGCGCGAGTGCTGCGGTGCATGTTTGCTTCACAAGTTGAAATCACACTGTGCCTTACGGCCGCAAATAGCTCACATTAAAGTCTGCTGGTCCGGATGGAATACCAGTTCGGTTTTACAAAGACTATTCTGCGGCGTTGGCCCCCTACTTAGCTTGCATTTATAGCGAATCTTTAATTCAGCGCAAAGTTCCTAGTGATTGGAAAAAAGCGCAGGTGACTCCCGTGTATAAGAAAGGAAAGAGAACTGACCCATACAATTACAGGCCAAGCTTCTTTCCATGAATCAGCACGGGTTTAGGAAACATCGTTCATGTGAAACTCAGCTTGCCCTTTTCTCACATGACATATTGCGAGCCGTGGACGTAGGGCAACAGGCGGATTGTGTTTTTCTCGACTTCAAAAAGGCGTTCGACGCGGTGCCACACTGCAGACTGCTAACGAAGATACGAGCTTATGGAATAGGTTCACAGATTTGTGACTGGCTGGAAGACTTCCTAAGTAATATAACGCAGTAAGTTGTTCTCGACGGCGAGTGATCATCAGAGACGAGTGTATCGTCAGGCGTGCCCCAGGGGAGTGTGATAGGACCGCTATTATTTTCTATCTATATAAATGATCTGAGGGACAGAGTAAGTTGTAATTTGCGGCTGTTTGCTGATGATGCTGTGGTGTATGGGAGGGTGTCGTCTGTAACTGACTGTAATAGCATACAGGTTGACTTAGACAAAATTTCTAGTTGGTGCGAAGAATGGCAGCTAGCTCTCAATGTAGAAAAATGTAATGTGATGCGCATGAGTAGAAAAAACAATCCTATAATGTTCGAATACAGCATTAGTAGTCAGCTTCTTGATGCTGTCGCGTCGTTCAAATATCTAGGCGTAACATTGCAGAGCGATATGAAATGGAACGAGCATGTAAGGGCAGTTGTGAGTAAGGCAGACAACCGACTTCGGTTTATTGGGAGAATTTTGGGAAGATGTACTTCACCTGTAAAGGAGACCGCGTATAAAACGCTTGTACGACCACGTCTTGAGTATTGCTCAAGTATTTGGGACCCGCAGCAGATCGGTTTGAAGGAAGACATAGAGGCAGTTCAGAGGCGAGCTGCTAGATTTGTTACCGGTAGGTTCGACCAATGCGCAAGTGTCACGGAAATGCTCCGGCAACTCAATTGGGGATCGCTGGAAGAAAGACGACGTTCTTTTCGTGAATTTCTGTTGAGGAAATGTAGAGGGCCGGAATTTGAAGCTGAGTGTAGTACGATCTTGTTGACGCCTACTTACATTTCGCGTGGTGATCACAAGACAAGATAAGAGAAATTAGGGCTCGTACGGAGGCATATAGGCATTCTTTTTTTCCTCGTTCAATTTGGGAGTGGAATAGGAAAGGAAATGCCTAGTAGTGGTACAGTGTACCCTCCGCCACGCACCTTACGGTGAATTGCGGAGTATGTATGTAGATGTAGATTCAATTTGTTTGTGGTTATCTTGAGCTAGAGCCGGCAACGATAATGCGATCGATTGCCATAAAATGTTCGACTTATGCAGAATTCCGTAATGCGTTTCTGAATGCCTATTGGTCGGACAGTATTCAGAACAGAGTAAAACGCAATATCATTATGTTGCAAAATTATGAACAATCCGATTTCTCGAGTACATCTGAGTATTTTGAATAGATGATTCGAGAAAATCAGTGTCTCACAAACACATATAGTCCATCAGAACTGATACGAATTTGTATTACAAAATTACCCAAACATTTGAGACACATTATTATTGCCAGTAAATGAAGGATGATTTGGAAGGCTTTACAAGTTTGCTGCAAGAATTAGAGCTTGACTCCGTTAACCAATAAGAAACACAGGGGCCATGGGTACGACAACTTTGAAGAAAATTCAGAGAGAATGAAGAGAGAATAATGGGAATTTTAAATATGAAAATCAGTATTCATTCTACAATACTCCACATTGGGATTCAAACAATGCCAATCGCAACAGCAACACTGTTCAGTATACCAACAATGAAAACCAGTACAGAGGTAATAGTAGGCCACCACCATACCACTGGCATAACAACTATGGTTCTCGTAACATAGAGGGATTTAACAACAATTGCACTCAACAACACATGAGGGATCGTAAAAATTACGGAAATGAAAATACCTTTTTCCGCAACAAGCAACAGTATTACAACAATCAAAATGCGTACAGGAGGAATACACACTGTGATAATTCCTGGCCTCAAAACTCGTGGCAAGATAATACAAGAAATCTCCGATACTGTGACTCACAATTTGAGCGCAGAAATGACAGGGATCAAACACATTCACACAGACAACAAGGCACCACTGTTTCCAATTATTCCGGTTAAATTAAAACAGCTAGCGGCAGTAGATTTACTATGTCCACTTGTTCGATCCAAAGCAGGATATGCATATGTATTTGTAGCAGTGGAGCTTATCTCCAAATTTGTATCATTGACACCACTACGTAAGGCTACATCAAAAACAGTTTCATATGCATTTGTAAAACATTTTCTGAGGGATGTGGGTCATATTGACGAAGTAATTTCAGATAATGGACCACAATTCTGTTCAAAAGTGTGGTTAAGAACACTACAGATTCACAAGATTAAACCAGTTTTTATATCTCTGTATTCTCCATGGTGTAACCCTTCTGAGAGACTGATGAAGGAGACAATAAGCTATGTAGATTATATTGCCATGCTAAACATCAGACATGGGATCAATACATTAGCATTTTTCAAAACCTGTTAAATGAGTTACCACACGATTCTACATCGTTGGCACCTCTTTTAGTTCTGAAGAACCAAAATCCCCCTAATTTGATTAAGGATTGTGTTCCCATTCCCACAGTTCGTAGATTAAGACATGCAGAAATAGTGAATATGGCATTAAAGAATATTCAGCATGCAGCAGAGAAAAGGAAGAAGGCACAATGTGCTAATGTCAATCTTCAGAAACTATACGTTAACCAAAAGGTTTTGATTCGATCTTATAAACTGTCTAGGAAAGGTAAGAATTTGAGTCATAAGTGTTTTTTTTTTTTTTTTTTTTTTTTTTTTTTTTTTTTTTTTTTTTTTTATATATATATATATATATATATATATATAAAGGACCTTTCCGAGTTCGCAAAATAGTTCATGGTAACTCGGTAGAGGTTGAAACACTACGCACACGTAAGAGCAAAGGTCTCCATCATATATCTCATGTTAAACCGTTTATTGAATAAAGAGATAAGGTGACGACATGAGAGACAATAGTGCGTATATCTGATGCAATAAGTATGTCAATACATTCCTCTCGCTACATGATCTGAAATAAATACACAGAGTAATTCCGATGTAAAGGAGACATTGTCTGCAGTAAAGTCAAGTGTTGTAGTAAGTAACAATAGTGAATCTTATGTGGCGCTGCCATGTGAGCAGTTTTATTCTGAAACGCTGAAAACGGACGTAACATGATGTTTTGTACTTAAATATTGATTGGTAGAATCATTAGATTAATAAAATCAGCTCAAAATGACGACAGCAGGTACCAATTTTTTATTCAAGACATTTACTTTGGGTAGGCTATGTGTATTGTACAATATTTTAGATAACTAAAAAAAACTCGAGTTTGTTTTTATTTCCGAAATTGTTGTCATTTGTAATAAAAAGATTTTTCTAATGCTATGTCAATCAGGTTCAGTTTGAAATATAGTCTAAAAATTCTGGCGACAATATATATAAAGAAGAGAATAACTAAATAACAGCAATGTATAATCTTATACTAATCTAAGGGTTATGATATATCATTTTACATTTCTTCTCTATATTAAATAGTATTTTTTCTGTCCAATAGTTTATATTAATTTTTGTCATTTAATATGTATTATTTTGTTTGAACTTTGTAAATTATTGCACTGTTTGTTTACCTAAGCTAACTTTGTGTTTATTGTTCCTATGTGGAACCAATGGCTGGAACATTTCTTCATTGGATAAATGAAAATTAATAAAATACAAGGGTTAAACATTTAAAATTGCACATTTCTACTTCTGAAACATATAGCATTTATATTCCATAAACGAATTTCACGTTGGTTAATATAACAGGCTACACAGTTAATTATATGTGTATGTATATGTAAGTATGCATGCATGCATGTATGTATGTATGTATGTATATAATACGTGTGCCTCAGCACTCAATGTCAAAATATATCATTATATACGAGTAGGACCCCCCCCCCCCCCCGAAAAAAAATCCTGGTTGCGCCACTACCTACAGGAACCTCATTAGCGGACTTCAAGAAGCATAGCCCGTCGTAAAAGACACCTGCCGATGAGTCAACATGGCACCGAAAATTTTCTATCAATTAATAAAATATCTGTTGCTTGTTACCTAGAATTACTGAATAATAAATACCACACTGACACGATTTTATACTTTAATGAGTTAGAAATTGAATAATTTATGCAACTTGTTACATAATCTGATTCGACGTACACATATGAATGAAGGTTTATGGACACACGAGTTTGTGGCAACGAAGTTACTCACTAGCTTTCGAAAACATATCGTATTTCGGTGCTAATGATATGTCATTATCGACAGTTCCGATGGAATGAGAAGCGAGAACTGGGACAGGCGACCACAGGCACATCATTAGCAAGCGCACCGAGCGTCGGGAATCTAAGTATTTATCCATTAGTGGACTGAGGGATCCTCTAACAGAAATTCGAATATCTTGATACAAACAGTCACTAATTATACTAGTAATGTTATTTCCAGTTCAGATTTATTTAGTTTTAGTTCACTAGTTATGTTATTTCCAGTTCAGATTTATTTAGTTTTAGTACATTTTGTAATAGGTAATTTTATGATTGTTTTAACGTTTTAGAGAAATGTAGGTGCTGTGCCACGGTGGAGAAGAATATATGAGTATTATGATTTAGGATTTAATGAACATTTTTGTATATTAATCTTGCTTTTTTAAAAACAGAATAAGAAGCAAAAGTGATGTCTTTTATAGCCAATTTTGTCAGAACAGAATGGACCAAACAGCAAGGAAGACCAAAAATGTAAGAGAGACCGAATTTAGGTCAAAGGAAATGAGGTTGATGTCCGCAGTTTAAATTATGGCACAATGATTGTCAGGACGAAAAACATAGCGACATGACGTAAGATTATATTTTTTTCTTAAATATGCAAATAGAGAAGGTACGTATCAGATTTCAGTATGATTTTTATGTGGTTTATGGGAAATGTAAAGATGATAATAATATTTATATTTTGAGGTGAAGATTTTTTCAAGTTTTGTATAAATTTTAGGTACCTGCAGGTAAAAGGAAGAAAAATTGAGATGAGATAATAGATAATAAAAGGAAGATAATGGAAGAGGCTTAAGCAAGAAAAAGAAGCGGTGATATGAGCTAGCTACGGAAAAAAAATTGTTGAAGAATAAAGAAAGATAAAATAATGGACATGCATGATATGAAGACAGTACGTACAGGAGAAGGAAGGGTAACAGGTTTTATATTTTTGGTTTGACCGATCACGCGCTTGAGCAAACGACATGAGTTGACAGATGACATTGTGCACAGTTCCCTATTTTCCTTGTGCATCCTATTGTGTAATACAGATCTCTTGCGTGTATATGTGTGGTGTAGTTAGTTACTTATGTATTGAGGTGTATCTTGCATGAAGGGTAGTCTTTAAGAATATGGGGCCCCACAATAGAGATAAGTCCCCCACAATAGAGATAAGTTCCCTACACTAAAAATAAGTCCCCTACACTAGACATAAGTCTCCTATAATAGAGATAAGTTCCCACACTGTAGTATACGTTCCCCAAACTACAACTATTTTATGTAAAAGTATACACAAATATTTCTCTTTGTACCATGTTGTAACATTTGTACGATATTTTGATTGTTTTAACGATTCTTATGTTTTGTATAATTATTACTACATCTTTATGGAATGGTGCATTGTCGCACACTATACTATTTGTAACTTTATTGTAGAATCTATACCTGTATAATCTTTTCCAATGCAAATTTCTGGATGGATAGTTTGTAAATTTATGACTAGTATTCTAATTTCCCTGTTTTATATATATATATTTCATGTACTCCGGGAGAAAGCCAGGGAGTAAAGTACAAAGAGGATCACACCTGAGAACCATACCACAATATGGAGATGACTTGAAGGATGACCTACTTCTAGCTATTACCACCTCAATTCCCTTTGGTGCTGGTTTTGCTGCTAGATCCAAGGAGTATCTATTACCCTGGAGCAGTCCCACACTCTTGGGTTAAATTATGGAAACTCCGCCTATACCAGATGTCAAATGGTACTCAGCTGACACTGGCTGACTGTATCATCATTATCACCATTTATCTACTATCGACATGGTACTCAGCTGAGCACATTCCACTAGCAGAGAGTAGCAACCATTTTTCTAAAAGAATATCAACGTATCGACGGAGGAGTGACCAGCAAAGAACTTTCCATGCTCCATCTGATGACTATAATCAACACTGAGTCGTATCATGAAAAAAGGTCTTCCAATGAATGACATTTGCCCTATTAGCCATGGGTTGTCAGCGCTGAACAATCACCAATGGATTCGTTGCCCATTCCCATGACTACTAAATGCATTATTACACTCAACAGAAACGTGTGAATTTGGACTGGATATCGTCATCTGTGCCATCAAAAGAATATATATATATATATATATATATATATATATATATATATATATATATATATATATATATATATATATATATATATATTGCAGTGGTTTCTCTGAGCAGTAGTGTGTGTATCCCAGTCACAAACTAAAACCTCCCTGTGAAAACTATATGTTCTCCCACTTTTCAGGAAAATAGTAATATTTTTTTTAAAAAAAAGGACATTTACAAAACTATAACATCTGTAAATTCATTTTTTTTCTTTTTATGTAATAGATGTACTATTAGGGCTGATTTTGTTAAAATGTTTCTTATTATTCAAACTTTTTACTATTTTGCAAAACATTGATTCATATCTAGCTACACAAAGTTTATTTCTGTACATTTTTTTACATTTGATAATTTTTTGATGTAGTTCTTCATTTTGTCTATGTTGTCAGTAGGACATTTGCTATTGCACTTATTTTGCTTTGTTTCTCATGTTTTGTGAGGAATTTGGAAGTATTTTCTTTGCCATTTCGAAACAAAATCCTATCAAATTCTTGATAGGGAGAAAAGGGATGATGTAAGATACCTGCCATTGGAAGGTATACATTTCATATTCAAATGTACCGCGAATTTGAGATAAGTGTCAAGCTAGTCAGGCATGGGTCATTTTATCTTTGGTTGCAGTCTTATTTTTCGATGGCAGTACTATCGATATTGGAGACGGTGATAGTATTGTTGCCGGGTAGTAAGGTTGTGATTATTGAGAGTGTAGACTTTGCTAGGCGCGCGGATGAGATTGCAGAAGTGTGGGAACCGTGGTTGTGTGCAGTTGTCGTTCCGGCGGGATAGCCGAGGAGATGAGATTTTGAGACTTGAATGCTGAGCCAAGCTGTTTGTTTAAGATATGGAGACGAAAGGTATAGATGACGTTGGAGAAACGATCTTTTGAAGCTTTTATAAGGTAAAGTTTTTCATGAAATACTTGGCATGTTTCTATGGCACAACTTCGCATTGTTAGGCTGAATTGATGGTAACAGTAACGGTAGGGAAAGATCTTGCTGTTAGCTTGTGGTCTCACGATTCATGCTAGGGACCCCTTTTTGTTTTATGAAAAGTATTTATTGTAATAGTTTAGTTTTGAAATTGCGTTTTTTATGAAATAGGAATTTCATGAGTGTTCTTGAAATATGATATTGTTGTAACATTGTTTTCGTAAATCGAGTTAAATTTATTAACAGTAAAGGAATGTTTATTTTTGTTTAAAAATAATTTTGTAGGCAGATTAAATATCTGAGTTATATTTTCCTCTGAAAGATTTTAAAATCATAAACATGACATTGTTAGTAATTTTCATGAAGTTACATCAGTTAGAAAATAAATCAGATATTTCATTTTTAATAATCACTTAGAGTTTCTTAAACAGATTACCAGTTTATCGCTCCTCACATTTTTATGAAAAGTGCCATAGATGTTTTCTGTAGTTAGTTTTCCAGTAGTTAATACAGCAGGAAGCAGTTTGGTGTTGCGCAGATTTATGCAGTAAGTGAAGGTGAGAAAGAATCAGTTTTTGTAAAGCTTACAGGTTTCAGGGTAGGACAATTCATACAGTTTTCAGGTTAACAAGTGTTTACACTGAGTCAGATTGCATTGATAAATATTGTGTTCGTTACATTTCGTTAAAGATTGTTAGTTCAGTCAGAAACAAGTTTGTAGGACCACAATTATTAACACGGTGATTTTTATTATCAGTAATTTTCAGACAGTTAACTTTGTTACGACATTTTCATACAGAAACAATTAGCAGTTTGTGTCTCATTATAATAAACATTACGCCGTCAGATAGGTTTTGCAATACCTTTACATTCACATAGAATACAGTTAAAAATACGCAGTCATTTTAACATAACGTTGTACAAAGGCATTCAGCTAGAACAAGTTCAAACACACAGCAGACGGAAATTTTGTAAGAGAGAAGGAGAAGCGAGAAACTTTCAATTATTCTCTTTCTCGCTGTCATTAGTATGACGTACGAGTCAATGCATTATGATATACGGTGAGCAAGGTCGCCCCAAAAAGCAGTCAAAGAAGGAACCATTAAGTTCTTCAAAGAAACACGTAGTTCTTAATTTGTATAAGATGGATCTGTTGTGTCCAGAGCAGTCAATAACGGATATTGATATGAAAACAGTTGCATCTACTCGTGTCGGTCGTTCCTCATAACATAGTGTGCTAAGTGAGTACAAGGCCACACACTCTTTGCAAGCTTCCAAAAATGAAAAAAAAATCACAATAGAAGCTTTGAGAAAATGCCAAAAATTGAAAAAGAGTTTCCTGTCGTTAACTAAGATCCATATTTTAGCAATATTCGGAAGACTAGATTTCTGGATTATTAAAAGAAATGGATTTTAAATACATTCGGCTTCTAATATCACCGTTATACAACACACACGACGATCTTACACTTGAGAAGGATGCGGGGACGCTGAGCGAGCGACTCTGCTTTGTCCAATCCAGGTCACTTATCTGTGTGTTTACACTCCGTCTCGATGAACGGCCTGCAGTGAGTTGACTGACCTACATATACACAAATAGTTCACAGGCCATTATTCGCTGCGTTGTGAAGGGGACTTCATACTCGTACCACTACTAGTCATTTCTTTTCCTGATCCCAAAAGGACCCAGGGAAAATCGACTGCCTATATGCCTCTGCACGAGCCCTAATTTCTTTTTTCTTATCTTTGTAGCCTTACGGGAAATGTAAGATTGCGGCAGCAGTTCAAATGTTTGTAGAACTTATGGGACTTAACTACAGGGTCATCCGTCCCTAAGCTTACAAACTACTTATGAACTAGCTAAGACTAAGGACGGCACAAATATCCATGCCCAACGGGGGATTCGAACCCCCGACCGTAGTGGCCGTGCAGACCGTGACTGGAGCGCCTCAGTCCCCTCGGCCACCGCGGCCGGCTGCGGCAGCAGACATCGTTCTGCAGTCAGCTTCAAATCTACAAGTACATAAATAATCCGCAATTCACCCAAAGGTGAATGGCGGAGGGTACCGAGTACCACTACTAGTTACTCGCAGCGGCGGTGGAGTAGCCGAGCGGTCTAAAGCGTCTCGCTACGGAGCGCGCAGTTGCTCGCCGTCGGAGGTTCGAGTCCTCCCTGGGGCATGGGAGTGTGTATTTGTCCTGAAGTTAGTTTACCTTAGTTTTAAGTAGTTTGTAAGCTACGGACTGATGATCACGCAGTTTGGTCCGGTAGATTTACAAACATTTGAACATTTTTAGTTCCACTTCCATACAGAACGAGGGAAAAATAAATACTTGTTTCTGATTGAGCCCTAGTCTCTCAGATCTTATAGTTGTAGTCGATACATAATTTGGCGGTAGCAGAATCGATCTGCAGTCCGCTTCAAATTCCTGCTCTCTAAATTTCTTCGACAGTGATTCCCGAAAAGTACGCCTTCCCTACATGGACCCCCAACTCAGTTCCCGAAGCATCTCGGTAACACTCGCGCATTCATCGAACCACCAGTAACAAATCTCGCCGCCCGCCTCTGAATTGCTTCTATGTCTTCCTTTAAATCGATCTGGTGGGGATCCCAAACACTTGAGTAATACTCAAGACGGAGTGTCACGAGTGTTTTATATACTGTCTCCTATACAGACGAATCACATTTCCACAAAAGTATTCTAATAAACTGAAGTCGACCAACCGGCTTCACCACGACTGTCATATGCTCGTTCCATTTCATATCGCTGTGCAGCGTTACGCCTAGATATTTAATCGACGCGACTCTGTCAAGTATCACACTACTAATATCGTATTAGAAAATTACGGGATTATTTCTCCTTCTCATCTGCACCACCTAACATTTACAGCTAGCTGCCACTTCTCACACACCTAGAAATTTGGTCCACCCTGCATCATGCTACAGTCGTTCAATGACGACACTTTCCTATACACCAAAGCATCATCAGCCATCAGCCACAGATTGCAACTCACTGTCTCCGCCAGATCATTTATATAAATAGAAAATAATAATGGTCCTATCACACATCCCGGCCTAACACTCGGGAATGCAGGTGTTAGTAAGAGGTGCGCTTCGGATTGACGGCATGTGGCTGAATGTTTGCCATCAGGAGTTAAACTGTCACTGCAGACGATGGATTTATGGCAACGATGAATTTGTGCCTGTCATCGGGATAGTTCTGTTTTAGGTTCTAGGTAATGTGTGTAGACTTCTATTCCAGATAAGTCTTTGGTGAAGACACGCATGAGGAATGTGGGAACATATTTGGGCAGAATTCAGGATGAAAATGGACGAGAGGAAGGACGCTTAGGGTTGACTGGGTCATTACCAGTGCTAAGTGAGAGCAGACCAAATGTTTATAGTAGAAGGTCTGTGCATCATATGGATGTATAAATATGGGGTTAGAGGACTTGATATTTCTAGACTCTTTGCGTTTATAACTTATGATACACTGAGGTCTCATAGACGCTTTTCTTATTTTGAGGAATAGTTTTCCTGTTGTGAGATTTGAGATCCTGATGTGATAGTTTGAAGTGATGTTTTGGAAGAGATGTTTGGGGCACGATGGGAGTGGAGCTGCTTTAATCCCAATTAAAGTCAAGTTCACAACAATAGATCTCTGCTTCATTTTGATCACAGTAATGATATCAATGACTGTGAAGGTCATTCCATCATTTCTTATTCTGATTAGGAATCTTTAACTGAGAGGCGCGGGCTTGAGAGATGGGGATGTATTTGAACTCCGAGGACAATGTTCCAGGATGTCCTTACGGAATTTCTGAAAGAACGCGAGGGTCTTCTTGGCCAGATGTAGCCTAGAATTCGATAGCTTGTCCCAGCGTTTGCTCTCGATTACTTGTTTGAGCCTCATTTAGGTGTAGCAGTACTGTTCTGCATTATCTGTTGCACCCTCTGGAAACCCGTCCACGAATAGCAAGAGACGCTAAAAAAATAAATAAAATTCTGAGATGGGAGACTGACCATGCTGAAATTATGTAAAATCTGTTGCGAAAGTTTGAGGGAGCAAAGTATATGTCCAGCATGGACTTGTCATGAGGCTGTTGGCAGGTTCCTTTATCCCTGAGTCAAGAAAATACACGGCATTTCATTTTGCAGGAAAGTGTTACTATTACACTGTAGTCGTATTTGGGCGAAATTATTCGTTTAACTATTTATCATAACAGTAGATAAAATAGTGGGATCTGAGTTAATTTCCGAAAATATGTGTATATTGATGACCAATGATTGCTACAAAAACATTTGTAGACCATTTGTTCAAAAATGTTTGTAACTCTAAGGAATCAAACTGATGTAGCCATCAGTCCGTAGACTCACAAACTACTTTAACTTACGCTAAAAATAAAACACACACACACACACACACACACACACGCATGCCCTAGGAACGACTCATACCTCCGTCGCCAGTAGCCGTACAGTCGCTGACGTTGCGCTTAGAATCACACGGCCATTCCAAATGTTCAAATGTTTGTATAGCTTCTGGGACTTAAACTACGGGGTCATCAGTCCCTAAACTTACAAACTACTTATGAACTAGCTAACACTAAGGACGGCACAAATATCCATCCCCGGGGTGGGGGGGGGGATTCGAACCCCCACCGTAGTGGCCGTGCAGACCGTGACTGGAGCCTGGAAGGTCTCAGATCCCTCGGCCGGCACGGCCATTCCCACGTGGCAGACCATTTGTCTAGATATGGTAGTCAAACCTCACATTAGGTTGAAAAAAAAACATGAAATTTCATTAAGGAATAAATATACTGAAGAGCACTTCTTTGAAGAGACTTTTACAGGATATCCGTGAATTTACTCCACAAATAGCACGTATTAAATAATTTTGCGCTCTGAAAACCTTTGCTTGACTTAAAGAGTGACCCCAAATTATTGTACCATATAACATTATGGAATGAAAGTAAGCAAAGTAGGTTAGGTTTTTTATTTTTATATCGCCTCGAATTGCAAATACAGATTTGCTAAGGCGTTTCTATAGTTCTGTGGTGTGCTTCACCCAACTGAATTTATTATCAAGATGTAATCCCAGGAATTTAATACTGTCAACCTCTTCTATTTCCTCTGCATGCCGGCCGCGGTGGCCAAGCGGTCTGCGGCGCGCCAGTCACTTTCTGCACGACCACTACGGTCGGGGTTCGAATCTCCCCACGGGCATGGCTATTTGTGCCGTCCTTAGTATCAGCTAGTTCATAAGTAGTTTGTAAGCTTAGGGACTGATGACCCCATATTAAGTCCCATAAGCTCTACAAACATTTGACCATTTTTTTGCTCTTCATCATAATCTATGCATATGCAGGATGGAAACTTCTTTCATGTTCCGGACTGCATGTAGCGTGTCTTTTCAAAGTTTAATGTCAATGAGTTGGCTTTAACCCATTTATTAACTCAGATGATCCTGACGTCCTTCCAGAATGATGGTGTTTCGTTTTTGTAAAAATTTAACGTAAATTGTTTCCTTTTGGCATAAAATACTTTCTCCAACATCGGACTGTCATTTTAATGTCCACCATTGACATAGAAATACTAACAATCATTGTTTTAGCACATTATTCTATGTTAGTCACCTTTGAAGATAGGGATTCAGAAACAACGTATCAGTTAACACATGACAATCAAAATATCCACGGGTGTACTGCCGGTCTATAGTGTCCAACGGCCACAATATTTCGGCGATCATACATGTCGCCATCATCAGGTGAACTGACGGACTGAGCTCCGTCAGTTCACCTGATGATGGCGACATGTATGATCGCCGAAATATTGTGCCCGTTGGACACTATAGACCGGCAGTACACCCGTGGATATTTTGATTGTCAAATACGCCGGGAGAAACTGAAGAATCACAGTTAACACATGATTTTGAGTGTTGAAGTAATTATACATCAATTTTATTTTTATTATTCAGAAGCATATGGGTGGCTTTACATTTAAAATGTCATATCTAATGTGTAATATTAGTGTTTTCATTTTTACTTCGTTCCAGAAGGACGGCCTATTATGCCGAGACTAAGAGTGCACTTCGTATAAAATGAATGTTGCAACATTTCAACGATCTATTACATATGGAAAAAAAAAAAAAATCAGGAACATCTGTGTTAAGGTCCATGAAAATATCATTAACAGACCTGGCCAGAACTATGCTCGACATGCTATTTATTGCAGTACACGTATCATCTGCAAAATAAACAATAGCTGCTTTTGGCAATGTAACTGATGAGAGATCAATGTGCACACAAAAATGCAACGACCCTAAAATGGATCCTTTTGGGCAGCACTTGTAATTTCTGCCTAATCTGATGATAACTGATGGCTTAACTTACCAGTCCCTTGCACTGCCACCCTTTGTTTACTGTTACCAACCACCAACGCGGTAGGCCGCGCGATCCGCAACGTGGCGCTCCAGACCGCTCGGTTACTCCCGCGCGGCTAAGACGTTTCGCACCTTTTCATTTGAACACCCGTCATATATAAATAAGACTATCCTTTGTGTGTTTGTTTATTTATTTATTTCCAATTCCTACAAATCTACAGTTTTATTCCGATCCTCATGCGTAATTTTGCACACTTGATCCTGCAAACCAGATGAAGGTCACTGTCTTCATAAAATTTCGTTTGGTTAATGGCGGAGGGTAACTTTTTTGCAGACGTCGAGACATAGCTACAATTTTATTCCTATCTTGAAGAAATTTTACATATTTGTCCATCAACACTAGAGGGTACCTGACAACAGACTGACACCGTTTTTCTAATGTTTACGAAGTTCTCTCAAGTACGAATTTTTTTATGCAGAGGGTTTTTATAAACCCCAACTCAGTGTATGGTGTATGACATAGTGTACCTCGTAATAAACTTTGACAGTGTTTCACTGATCAACACGAAAGTTGACAGATATATGTGAGTTTTCATAGATACAAATGTTCAAATGTTTGTTAAGCTTAAGGGACTTAACTACGGGGTCATCAGTCCCTAAACTTACAAACTACTTATGAACTACCTACAACTAAGGACGGCACAAATATCCATGCCCGAGGGGGGATCCGAACCCCCGATCGTAGTGGCCTTGCAGTCATAGATACAGGGAGGAGGAGATGAACTGAAGAGGTGGAACGAACAGAAAGAGGACGAGGAGGGGGAGGAAAAGATGGGCGGAGAGAGGGAAGGAGATGGGCAGAGAGATGGGGGAGGAAGAGGAGGACAGAGAGACAAAAAAATGTTTGTAAAGCTTATGGGAGTTAACTGCGGTGTCATCTGTCTCTAAACTTACAAACGACTTATGAACTACCTTATACTAAAGACAACACAAACATCCATGCCCGAGGGAAGATTCGAAGCCCCGAAGGGGAACGGCCTAGCGCATCAGAGCATAGCGCCTCAATGCGCTCGGCCGCTCCGCCGCGGCGAGGACGGAGAGAGAGAATTGGGGAGGAGACGGACTGCGACAGTATTGAGTAAATAAATAACCCATGCAACGCAAGGTTTTTAGCTAGTCGACATATAGAACTCAACAAATCCTTTAACTGCAAGGACAACTTGCCTCTTAAGACGCGTTGACACTGAACTTCGGAACATGTTTTTGTTGGCAACTTGTTCCCAGCTAATGTTGACAACATTGTTAGTCGTTCGTGTCCGCGCCTACACTGGCAACAAACATTTGTATTCTTATCGTCCGCTGCAGTGAGCTTCTGTATGTATTTGCGTTATGGACTTCTCAGAGCTAAGCTGTGTCAATTGAGGAGGAAGAAACATTAGTACGTGATGCTGCGTTATTAATGCTAGATGAATTTAGAAGAATAAAAAAAAAAAAAAAGACGTTCTCGTCGGTTGTGGGCAATAATGTTATGAAAGTCGTGGCGGGATTGTCATGCTTTGTGAACTGAACATAGAAGACGTTTCTCAAAATGTTCAAATGTTTGTATAGCTTATGGGACTTAACTACGAGGTCATCAGTCCCAAAACTTACAAACTACTTATGAACTAGCTAATCCTAAAGACGGCACAAATATCCATGCCCGAGGGGGAATTCGAACCCCCGACCGTAGTGGCCGTACAGACCGTGACTGGAGCGCCTCAGTCCCCTCGGCCACCGGGGCCGGCAAGACGTTTCTGACTTTCCTAATTTCACAAGGATGTCGCCGTCAGATTTTAAAATCAAATGTTTGTATAGTCTATGGGACTTAACTGCGGGGTCATCAGTCGCTAAACTTACAAACTACTTACGAACTAGGAAGGCAAAAATATCCATGCCCGAAGGGGGATTCGAAACCCCGACCGTAGTGGCCGTGCTGACCGTGACTGGAGCGCCTTAGTCACTTTTTTTTTTTTTTTTTTTTGCTCTATGGTTAGTTCTTGCCCTTGCGGCCGCTGATCCTGTTTGTTCCTTTGGGTTCTACGTGTTCCTTGGCTCAGCTTTTTTATTACAGAGAGCGTTTAGCCCTCTGACCGGGCGCGCTGAGCCGCGGCGCCCGGCGTCACCTCGGCCACGGCGCCCGGCTTTCCTTTTCTCCCACCGGTATTGAACACGAGAGATTTTTTTTAATTTTTTTTTATTTTTTTACCAATGTCACTGCTGCTGATACCCAGCTCCACAGTAACATTTTGGAGAGAATCTGTTTCTCTCTTACGTTCTTGTATCTTGCGCAACGCACGTCCCACAAGCACTGCTCTTCCTCATATAATGGTATAAAATGGTACGTTTCCTCCCTGCTCCTTTACTCGGAACACTTGCAAAGAACAGCGAAACCACGACACAGGAAGAGACGACACAATACTCAGATCAGTAGCAAAATGGGAACAAACACTAGGGCTGCGTAGCGGCAGTTCGCGGTAGCTGGCCACAGAACAGATCGATCTCTGTCGACACAGCCCCAGAATATTATTTTTGTGTTGGCAGCATGTTGTGAACATCGGCAGTTTAGTAGCAGCCACAGTGTTGAGAACAATGTTTCGAACTTACAAGGGAACCACATGGGTATCGGATTTTAGAATTCCTTCATTTGTATCGTATTTGAAGTTCTGGACTTAAATAACAATCAGCCAAAGCCATTCGACGCAACTCTCAAAAATTCTCGAGAAGATCGACTGAAGTTTTGCAAAGTGCATGTAAGTACCAATACTAGAAATGCTTACAGCATCTTTCGGCATAGCTCAGGTGGTAGCATTATGACCTCACAACCGTAAGAGTCGATGGTTCGTATCCCACTATGCCATATATTCACTGATATGAAACATTTTGGGACCTCTAATTCGACGTGTTGCGTCAGTTTTTGTTTATGAATATGTAGACGAGCTGAAAACCTTGTCGTCATCACGCCATTAGTAGGTATGGAGATGGCTTTCCCATAAACAGTGTCGTAGCTCTTCACAAACTGAACAATCAAAGACAACCGTCGTCAAATAAATAAATAAAAAGTGCAAATTTTTGTTAAGCTTATGGGACTTACTGCTGGATCATCAGTCCCTAAACTTACAAATTACTTATAAACTAACTTATACTAAAGAAAGCACAAACTTCCCTGCCCGAGGGGGGATTCGAACACCTGACGGGGAACGGTCTCGCGCATCGGAGCTTAGCGACTCAACGCGCTCGGCCACTCCGCCGCGACACTACCGTCGTCAACTAATAGTGAAGCCAATACTGTAAAAAATATATTTTACGTTTTTTGATTGAAAGCATCATTAGTAACAATCTTCTATAAAAACATAGAAAATTACGAAAAATAACAATAAATGCATTTTTCGTAAAAATTACCGTTAGATATTAAAATTGTTTAAATATTCGAACAGAACAAGAAAAAATAAAAAAAATTGTAAAGATAGGAATAGAACCACCGACCCCAGAGCTGGAAGGCCAGAACGCTACCACCTGAACTACACCGAAATATGCGCCAAGCGTTTTGATTATGGTACTCACGTGTACTTTTAAAAACTTCAAAGTCGTTTTTCTCGAAAAAGATGCTGATTGTTATTTGAGTTCTGAACATCAGTTTCATTTAGAATTCTGGAGCATATTCTCAGTTCGAATATAGTAAATTTCCTTGAAAGGGAAAAGCTTCTTTCTATGAATCAGCACGGGTTTAGGAAACATCGTTCATGTGAAACTCAGCTTGCCCTTTTCTCACATGACATAGGTTCACAGATTTGTGACTGGCTGGAAGACTTCCCAAGTAATAGAACGCAGTACGTTGTTCACGACGGCGAGTGTTCGTCAAAGACGAGTGTATCGTCAGGCGTGCCCAAGGGGAGTGTAATTGGAGCGCTATTATTTTCTATCTATATAAATAATCTGATGGACAGAATAACTTCTAATTTGCGGCTGTTTGCTGTGGTTTATGGGAGGGTGTAGTCTTTAACTGAGTGTAAAATCATACAGGATGACTTAGACAAAATTTATAGTTGGTGCGAAGAATGGCAGCTAGCTCTCAATGTAGAAAAATGTAAGGTGATGCGCATGAGTAGGAAAAACAATCCCATAATGTTCGAATACAGCATTAGTAGTGAGCTTCTTGTTGCTGTCGCATCGTTCAAATATCTAGGTGTAACTTAGCAGAGCGATATGAAATGGAACGAACATGTAAGGACAGTTGTGAGTAAGGCGGACAGCCGACTTCGGTTTATTGGGAGAATTTTAGGAAGATGTACTTCACCTGTAAAGGAGACCGCGTATAAAACGCTTGTACGACCACGTCTTGAGTATTGCTTAAGTGTTTGGGACCCGCAGCAGGTCAGTTTAAAGGAAGACACAGAGATAGTTCAGAGGCGAGCAGCTAGGTTTGTTACTCGTATGTTCGACCAATGCGCGAGTGTCACCGAAATGCTCCGAGAACTCAAATGAGGATCGTTGGAGGAAAGACTACGTTCTTTTCGTGAATTTCTGTTGAGGAAATTTAGAGGGCCGGAATTAGAAGCTGAGTGTAGTACGATCTTGCTGCCGCCTACTTACATTTCGCGTGGTGATCACAAAGACAAGATAAGAGAAATTAGGGCTCGTACGTAGGCATATAGGCATTCTTTTTTTCCTCGTTCTATTTGGGAGTGGAATAGGAAAGGAAATGCCTAGTTGTGGTACAGTGTACCCTCCTCCACGCACGTTACGGTGAATTGCGGAGTATGTATGTAGATGTAGATGTACCATAAATTCTAAAATCCGATATCCGTGTGGTCTCCTTGTCAGTGTAAATGGGCCTTTAGACAACGCTTGCATTTTCCACGTGTGGGGCGGCGTTGGCTTTCGGTGGTGACGGACGTGGTGGCGCGGCAGCACGCAGCCTTGGCGGTGACCGCCGCACTGCCTAGCACCATCGATCCGCTGCCTGCCTTCTCCGCTGCAAATTCTCGTGCCGGGGCCCGCCCGGTACCCGTCGTCTTTCGTTGCTGTCACGTCATTCTAAAGCGAACACGGCTCCGACACGCTTGTTCTTGCGGTATGCCGTTACTGAACGTGTTTATTTGATACATACACTGTTGTTATGGTCTTCAGTCCGGAGACTGGTTTGATGCAGCTCTCCACCCTACTCTATCCTGAGCAAGCCATTTCATCTCCTCATAAGAACGGCAACCCACATCCAAAAAATGTTCAAATGTTTGTAAAGCTTATGGGACTTAACTACGGGGTCATCAGTCCCTAAACTTACAAACTACTTATGAACTAGGACGACACAAATATCCATGCCCGAGGGGGGATTCGAACCCCAGACCGTAGTGGCCGTGCAGACCGTGACTGAAGCGCCTCAGTCCCCTCGGCCACCGCGGCCGGCAACCCACATCCACTTGAATCTGCTTACTATACGCGTCTCTTGGTCTCCCTCTGCGATTTTTACCCCACACACTTCCCTCCAATGCTAAATTCACGATTCCCTGATGTCTACGAATGTGTCCTACCAAGCGATCCCTTCTTTTAGTCAGGGTATGCCAAAAATTCCTTTTCTCACCAATTCTGTTCAGTACCTAAAATGTTCAAATGTTTGTAACTCTATCGGACCAAACTGTGTGGTCATCAGTCCGTAGCTTACAAACTACTTAAACCTAGGTAAACTAACCTAAGGGCAACACACACACCCATGTCCCAGGGAGGACTCGAACCTCCACGGCGAGCAACCGCGCGCTCCGCAGCGAGACGCTTTAGACCGCTCGGCTACTCCACCGCGGCTGTTCAGTACCTCTTCATTAGTTATGCGATCTACCCACATAATCTTCAGCATTCTTCTGTAGCACCACATTTCAAAAGCCTCTATTCTCTTCCTGACCGCACTGCTTATCGTCCATGTTTCACTCCCGTACAAGGCAACACTCCACACAAATGCCTTCAGAAAAGACTTCCTTACGCTTAAATTAATATTCGATGTTAGCAAATTTCTCTTTTTCAAAAATGCTTTTCTTCCCATTGCCATTCTGCATTTTATATCCTTGTACTGCGACCATCCCATGTTATTTTACTACCCAAGTAACAAAACTCATCTACCACCTTCATTGTTTCGTTACCTAATCTAATTCCTTCAGCATCGCCTGATTTTCTAAGACCGCATTCCATTATTTTTGTTTTGCTCTTGTTAATATTCATTTTATACACTCTCTTCAACACACTGTCCATTCCATTCATGTCAGAATTTGCGTGGAGTGAACTTGGGAAAGCACGGAAAAGCAAGATCAGGATGGCCGGCCCCAAATGGGTAAGCTCCGACAGAAATTGGTAAACGTTATGTTGAACTTGAAATCTGCCACTGCCAACCTTAGCATCCTAATAGTGTTAAAACAGGCTTAAGTTTACATTCATTACTACAATCAGGATCAAGTTTGTTATTTGAACATAAACGTTTCTGTACTACACTTTTACGTCATCTCGTTAGGCCTACTTTTGTCCGTCATTACTGCCTTAAAAGATAATCGGAAAGAAAAATTTCAGTATTTCGTCAGCACTAAGCAGGATACAGACTTTGCCTTGTAATTCTTCTCGGGAGCCAAGAAAGAGACTCTTATACAGATATTATGTTATATATTCGATAAGAAAATATAATGCTTGACTCTCTCATGATAGATTTCAGATTGGTTGGCTTTGTCTGCAGCTTTAAGAATTTAATAAATGCTACTACACTATTGTAATTTATAACCACAAGCTATACTATATATTTGTCTTCAACCTTCTTTTAATTATTTTACATAAACACTGCCCAGTTTTGTCTAAGATTTTCAAATATTACGCGCAACAACTAGCTTGTCACCAGAGATCCAAAATATAATACACTAGATTCTCGCCAAACTGATCCTGATTCGCACAATTAACAAGTACTTTTTCCTACGAAAGAAAAATACGTTTTCTCGCAGTCTGTTAAGTCCTCTATATCTCTAAGTCCATTTCCCCCTCCCCAAGAAATCAGTACCTACCTACACCTACGGTATTGCACCCACCTGGCAATAATCCTGGCGGCGCCCATGCGTACACACCGACCTCGTCTGTTGACTGACAGAGACTGCCGACAGTTGAAGAGGGTCGTACAGTGTAATAGGCGCCGCGGTTGAGCAGACGAGCGGTCTAAGGCGCCTTGCTGCGGAGCGCGCGGTTTCTCGCCGTCGGATGTTCGAGTCCTCCCTAGGGCATGGGTGGGTGTGTTGTCCTTAGGTTAGTTTACCTTAGTTTAAGTAGTTTGTAAGCTACGGACTGATGACCACGCAGATGGCCCGATATATTTACAAACATTTGATCATCACACATGAATTCCAAACTGCATCAGGATCCACTCCAAGTACGGTTCTATGAAAGTTAGTTGGGAGATGAGAAAACTTGGATTTCATCCTCGAGCGGCTGCCCATTATCCGCATATCACGCAGGTCAATGACAAACAACGCCTCGCTCGGTTTAAGGAACGTAAACATTGGACGATTGAACAGTGGAAAAACATTATGTGAAGTAACGCATCACGTTACACAATGTGGCGATCCAATAGCATTGTGTGGGTCTGGCGAATGCCCGGTGAACGTCATCTGCCAGCGAGTGTAGTGCCAATAGTAAAACTCGGAGGCGGTGGTGTTGAAAGGGGCTTGCACCCCTTGTGGTTTTGCGTGTCACTGTCACAGCGCAGGCCTACATTGATGTTTTAAGCACCTTCTTGCTTCCCACTGTTGAAGAGAAATTCGGGAATGGTGATTGCATCTTTGAACACGATCGAGCACCTGTTCATAACGCACGGCCTGTTGCGGAATGGTTACACGAGAATAACATCCCTGTGATGGACTGGCCTGTACAGAGTCCTGAAATGAATCCTATAGAACACCTTTGGGATGTTTTGGAACGCCGATTTCGTGCCAGGCCTCACCGACTTACATAGATACCTCTCCTCAGTGCAGCACTCTGAGAAGAATGGAGTGCTATTCCCCAAGAAACCTTCCAGCACCTTATTGAACGTATGCCTGCGAGAGTGGAAGCTTTTATCAAGGCTAAGGGTGGAGCAACACCGTGCTGAATTCCAGCATTGCCGATGGAGGGCACCTCGAACTTGTAAGTCATTTTCAGCTAGGTGTCCAGATACTTTTGATCACATAATGTAAAGTGTCTCGTCAACAGTATCCAGACAATCTGTGGACCTTGGTATGTAGTGAGTCAACCTCTCGTATTTATGACTACTTCAGGTAGCTGGCAACAATTTCAACGAGGTGTCTGAAGGTCTGTGAGGAACTGAAAGCCAATTCTCCCTCAAGAGATGTAAGCAGACATGTCGGAGGTTTTATTGTTTTTGTTTTTTGAGACAAAGTGGAAATGTCGTTCGTTGGAGTCTGGCGCGAAATTGCCATTCTAATTCATCGCGCAGGCGAAACGTAGGGTTCACGTCAGGGCTCCGGGCAGGTCTGTCCACTGTTATCAACATGTATACTCCACAAGCCAGCTCACAGTGTGTGGCGGAGGGTACTTTGTATACAACGGTCAAATGTCCTTTTCCTGTTCTAGTCGGGAATGATTAATTGGAAAAGCAATTGCATTATGTTCCTATTAATATTGTTTTTACCACCCAGTATTCACATAAACGGTGTAGAGAAGAAGTCATCTTTGGTTTAAAGTAACTGAAGTTGTTCTGTGTCAACTATGATTGTAAAATTAGCTGTTCAATTACTGCTGAATTTTTCAATTTATCATTTATACCGAAGAGTAGAACGTATGTATGTAGAAGAGGAAGAGGCAAGATGCTGAAAAATACCTTTAACAATTGAAGTGGTGAACATTATTGCCAGACAAGTGTTGTTAAGTTGGTAAATGGAGAGACTGATGTTGTAAAATACAAATTTAGACGGAGAGACAAAGAAACAAAGCTAGGAAACAGACTGGAATGGAAGGTACAGGCAAGACTAGTAACAAATTGTAATCAAGGTGCGTGGAACATGTACATACAGCGAGGAAGCCCTTCGCTCGGTTCGAACAGGTAACAACAGATCCAGAAAATGATCAGGTGGAAGGTTAATAACACGAAGGTATGTATGAATTTTAGAATAAGTAGCAGGCAATGCGTTGTGTTAAATGGGTTTAATTAAAACCTTTACGTATGTTTCGAAAAAATTAATTTTGTCTTCTTCAGAAGTCGAACCTCTTTCATCCTCTTCCAAAAAATTAACCAAATTAAATTGATACTTTTTTCCTTTTTCTTGTATCAGGTAAGTCACTTCGACAATGTATTTTCTGCTCTGCTTTTAAATTACTGCTTCACTGCTACATCTTAGCTGCACTGATGTTACGACTTAAGTCGTCCATGGACCCTGCGTGTAAGCAGAGGACTGTTCAAGCTGGTGGAGACTGTGGAGCTGTGTGCGTTGTGTACAGCTGGAGTGATATGGACCCCTAAGACGTCTAGACATGTGACACGTATGTACGCATCCTGGCTGATCACCTCCATCCATTCATGTCCATTGTGCATTCAGACGGACGTAGACAATTCTAACAGGACAACGCAACACCCCACACGCCCAGAATTACCACAAAGTGGCTCTAGGAAACACTCTTTTGATTTTTTAAATTTTCGCTGCCCACTAAACTCCCTAGACATGAACATTATGGAGCGTATATGGGATGCATAGCAACGTGCTGTTCAGAAGAGATCTCCAACCCCGTCGTACTCTTACGGATTTATGGGCAGCCCTGGCCGGCCGCGGTGGCCGAGGGGACTGAGGCGCTCCAGCCACTACGGTCGGGGGTTCGAATCCCCCCTCGGGCATGGATATTTGTGCCGTCTTTAGTTGTAGCTAGTTCATAAGTAGTTTGTAAGTTTCGGGACTGATGACCCCGTAGTTAAGTCCCATAGACTTTACAAACATTTGAACATTTTTTTGGGGAGCCCTGTAACATGCTTCGTGTCAATTCCCTCGAGCACTACTTCAGACTTTGGACGAGTCAGTGCCACGTTGTGTTACCGCACTTCTGCTTTCGCCATGACAGCCAATGATGTTCACTCTGTAGGCGCGTGGCTGGCCGCGAGTTGCGCAATGTTTCTCCAGCAGGCGCAATTGTTGGCGCTCGGCTGTAGCTCCTCCCCTCCACGCTTGCCCTATCGCTCCGCCTCTATGCGCTGAAGCGCCTTCTTATATGACGCCAGCTATAGGCAGGTTTACCAGTTTCTGTGGCTCTTCAGTGCAGTTCGCGACATGTGTAATATGATGTAACTCAGTGGAAGTTTTGTTGTCGAAACCTTACTAAAGAAAATGATATTACCTGCAACTTATTGGCTATATTATTTATTAAACCGAAGCTTTGTACAGTTGGTGTTGACAACCACTTCAAGATTATAAGTTCGTAATTTTAATTTCTTCAATTTGAATAGCTGCAGCAAGGGAAAGACGAAATGTATAGAGAGAAGGAGGAGATAGAGAGAGGGTGTGGGTAGTAGATGGACGAAATGTAGAAACCAACTGCTTTTGTCAAGGGCAATTGTATGTCACATACTACAGACTCAGTAAACCGTCTAATCTATTATTTATGTTTATTCACAAAATGCACAAACAAAACTTTTGTCAGTCCACAGGCTCTACAATAAACATTATTTGACAAAAAATATTCTTTTAATTTTTCTTTATTTCTACATAGGTGCAGCGACACGCATTTGATTGGTGTGTTTTGGCGATGACTCTACGTAAAGAATTCTTTCATTTGCTTTCCCGTCCATTTCACAGCAAAGCGTTGGCTGCTTAGCTAGTATGAATGAAATCATGTTTACCTTTTAAGTACCAAAGTAATCCACGTACCATAACAAACGCTAAGAGGATAATCCTATGTTCTATAACACGTTTAATGTTTCATATTTATGAAATATACTTCTTGCTAAGTGACACGCTCCAAAACTGAACAATGAATTTATATAAAACATAGCAGTTTTACAGTCTTCTCCCCAGCCCCCTCCTCTTCCGAAATATTTTCTGCGGGATCGATCTTGATTGTGGAGCAAGAATTATTTACTCTTTCGCAATTCCTCTCCTGTGACATTCCATCGATAAAAAAACACGTCCTTACACCCAATTAACTTTGCTTACAGCTTAGCCTCACATCGAGAAGAGGCAACAAAAGTATCCATCGTCGTACTGTGAAATAAACTGATAACTGATAAAACCAGGAATAGCTTCTGCCCACAGGAGCTGGTATTAACCTCTCACGGGCGGCAGTTTTATTGCCTGATATGATACGGTGTTAATACATTTGCTATCTATCTTTCATTGATATCTACGCTATCTCTGTGCCACGAACAAAAATAGTGCTTGCAGTGCTGCTGGGACGTTGAAGCTGAGGAAATAGAAAAAGAGGGAGAGTAAAAACAAGGTACCCAATATAATTTTCTAAAGTGATCTGCGATGGCACTCTCAAGGCACTTTCAGAAGCCGATATGAATATGAGTAATGTAATAATATCGCGAGGAGCGCACGCCGGTACCGATATCGGCCAACAGATGGCAGACAACTGCAGACCCTGCTACAGGCGTGGCCACGGCGCGGCGTCCTCAGCAGAAAAGGGAGCTACACCGAAATTACTTGCAAACTTAAAACATATTTTAATTGAGGGAGTATTTTTACTTCGCTTCTCTCTTCCTCAGCGATCTAGCACGTAAAGAACCGAATTCACAATCAGAACTTCCCTGCAAGAGAACACTATAGCATCATATTTGATCACAAAATTTCACACGATGAGCTGACTACGAAACTTTCGTTTGTGAAACGTGCTGATTTAAAATAAATAATTCAATTTTATGAAAGTAATATCGACTATAACGCCCGCAGTCTAGCAGACGTCGTGCAATGAGAGTAAAATACAGTGTAATGTTGTGGCTCATAAAGTACGGAATATTATCCTACAATGCTGAAAAAATAAGAACGTTAGTAATGCGACCCACTAACCTTCTGAAAAAATTTTCATAACTCAGTATATATACTACAACGGCTACACAGAAATTAATCTAATATATAAAGCAGAGTGTCCGTATATTTCTACGTGTTGCATACAAATCTACAGTTTTCTTCCAATCTTTATGAAATTTTGTACACGTAAGCTTCAATCCATAAGGACGGTCGCCGTAAGTGTAAGAATCACATACAACAAAGAGTTCACGAGATATGACATCATAAACAATGAGAAGCACGAAAAACTGCTGCGTTTAGAGACAATGCTGCTTATTTTCTCCTAAACTTCTGGACCGAATTCAACCAAATTTAGTACACACATTCCTTACCGGGAGTTAACAATTGCTGCGGGGTTAAGAATCACATACGACATATGCTTCAGAAGATATGACGTCATAAACAACAGGGCTCACAGAAAACTGCCACATAATGTGGTGAGACTTTAAAAATATGCTATATGAGAATGAGAGTACTTATCGACTTGCAACAGACTTTAAACATAATTTCAAACCTTTATTAAACTTCTTCACGTTGACAACCACAGCAAAATGAAAGGAAAAAAGTTTCTCGCTTACTACTTTTCCGCTGTTTATGGAGTAAAACTACGGCATTCGGTATGACGTTACAATTTATAATTTGTACACTATAAATTGTAGCCGCAGGAAATTTCACAGACAGTATACACATATATAGTTGAATGTATCGTCTAAATTGTATCACATTCCGACACGTTGTTCATGAGATATGAGCACGTAAACAGTAACGTTCATGGGAAACCGCCCCTTCTCTCACCAAGTTTTAATCTATTACTTCTTTAATATTAATTGTATTCCCAAGAGATTTTACAGACATACAGTCCTTATACAAATGAATATATACCTGAAAAATGGCACGAATAAAGGAATAAATACCCGGGCAACGCCGGGTTTTCAGCTAGTGCTAATATAAAAATTGTGTGTACAATAAAACTGAAGTTATTATTAAATATGTAAATCCTATTGCGCAAACATTTCGATATACTTGAAGAGAACTGTCTTGAGCATTTAAACCGGCAACCCACTCGCAATGGAAATATTCTAGACCTTATAGCCACAAACAGGCCTGACCTTATTAACGATGTCTGTGTAGAGACAGGAATTAGTGATCATGATATCGTCATAGCGTCGATGGTGACCAAAGTTCATAAACCAATCAAGAAGGCTAGGAGAGTGATTTTGTTGGGAAGAGCCGACAAGCAAATGTTACGATCGCACTTAGAAAATGAATGGGCATCGTTTAATTCCGGGACTATGGATGTACAGGAATTGTGGACTAAATTTAAGTGCATTGTTAATAAAGGGTTAGAGAAATATGTGCCAGTAAAGACGATTAAGGATGGAAAAGATCCACCGTGGTATAATAATAATGTTATAAAGCTGCTGAGATAGCAAAGGCTGTTGCACTCTCGATTCAAAAAAGAACACGCAAATGATGACAGGCAAAAGTTAGTAGAGATTCGTGCGTCTATAAAAAGATCGATGCGTGAAGCATACAATAATTATCACAGCCATACCTTAGCAAAAGATTTTTCCGAGAACCCAAAAAATTCTGGTCCTATGTAAAATCGATAAGCGGGTCAAAGCCCACTGTCCAGTCACTAGTTGATCATTCCGGGGCAGTAATAGAAGAAAGCAAACGGAAAGCTGAAGTTCTAAATGTAACCTTTAAGAAATCTTTCACGCAGGAGGACCGCACAAATGTACCTTCATTTGATAAACGTACTAATTCCGAAATGGAGGACATAGCAATAGGTATTTCCGGTGTAGAGAAGCAGCTGAGAGAGCTAAATACGAAAAAGTCTGCTGGTCCGGATGTAATATCAGTTCGGTTTTAAAAAGACTATTCTGCGGCGTTGGCCCCCTACTTAGCTTGCATTTATAGCGAATCTTTAATTCAGCGCAAAGTTCCTAGTGATTGGAAGAAAGCGCAGGTGACTCCCGTGTATAAGAAAGGAAAGAGAACTGACCCATACAATTACAGGCCAATATCGTTGACATCAGTTTCATGTAGAATTTTGAAGCATATTCTCAGTTCGAATATAGTAAATTTCCTTGAAACGGAAAAGCTTCTTTCCATGAATCAGCACGTGTTTAGGAAACATCGTTCATGTGAAACTCAGCTTGCCCTTTTCTCACATGACATCTTACGAGCCGTGGACGAAGGGCAACAGGCGGATTGTGATTTTCTCGACTTCAAAAAGGCGTTCGACGCGGTGCCACACTGCAGACTGCTAACGAAGATACGAGCTTATGGAATAGGTTCACAGATTTGTGACTGGCTGGAACACTTCCTATGTAATAGAACGCAGTACGTTGTTCTCGACGGCGAGTGTTCATCAGAGACGAGTGTATCGTCAGGCGTGCCCCAGGGGAGTGTGATAGGACCGCTATTATTTTCTATCTATATAAATGATCTGATGGACAGAGTAAGTTGTAATTTGCGGCTGTTTGCTGATGATGCTGTGGTGTATGGGAGGGTGTCGTCTGTAACTGACTGTAATAGCATACAGGATGACTTAGACAAAATTTCTAGTTGGTGGGAAGAATGGCAGCTAGCTCTCAATGTAGAAAAATGTAAGGTGATGCGCATGAGTAGAAAATACAATCCTATAATGTTCAAATACAGCATTAGTAGTGAGCTTGTTGATGCTGTCGCGTCGTTCAAATATCTAGGCGTAAAATTGCAGAGCGATATGAAATGGAACGAGCATGTAAGGACAGTGCCGGCCGCGGTGGCCGAGGAGACTGAGGCGCTCCAGTCACGGTCTACACGGCCACTACGGTCGGGGGTTCGAATCCCCTCTCGGGCATGGATATTTGTGCCGTCCTAGTTCGTAAGTAGTTCATAGGTAGTTTGTAAGTTTAGGGACTGATGACCTCGTAGTTAAGTCTCATAAACTATACAAACATTTGAACATTTGAACAAGGACAGTTGTGAGTAAGGCGGACAGCCGACTTCGGTTTATTGGGAGAATTTTGGGAAGATGTACTTCACCTGTAAAGGAGACCGCGTATAAAACGCTTGTACGACCACGTCTTGAGTATTGCTCAAGTATTTGGGACCCGCAGCAGATCGGTTTGAAGGAAGACATAGAGGCGGTTCAGAGGCGAGCAACTAGATTTGTTACCGGTAGGTTCGACCAATGCGCGAGTGTCACGGAAATGCTCCGGCAACTCAATTGGGGATCGCTGGAAGAAAGACGAAGTTCTTTTCGTGAATTTCTGTTAAGTAAATTTAGAGGGCCGGAATTTGAAGCTGAGTGTAGTACGATCTTGCTGCCGCCTACTTACATTTCGCGTAAAGATCACAAAGAGAAGATAAGAGAAATTAGGGCTCGTACGGAGGCATATAGGCATTATTTTTTTCCTCGTTCAATTTGGGAGTGGAATAGGAAAGGAAATGCCTAGTAGTGGTACAGTGTACTCTCCGCCACGCACCTTACGGTGAATTGCGGAGTATGTATGTAGATGTAGATGAAGGAAAATGAACAATATTTTCTCCAATAACAAATTTTCTTCAGTAAAAAATAAAATTTGTAAGCTCAGTGAGATTTCTGAAATTTTCGGTGTTAATATCGATATATTCATTGAAGCCTCTTGGTTACAGACGTACACAGTTTACAACGCAAAGTTTGTTTCTATAATGTGTAGAAAAACAATTAGAAAAATGCACGCTCGCGCAAGTAAATAGTTGTCAATCCCACTCATTCCTTCAAAGCTACATTTGCAACGCTTCGATACTCTCCCTTTTATGATCCAAAACGAGATTCAAAGTAAAATCACATGATAGTTCGTCAGGGGATCACCCTCAGTTGCTGGCGGTTTTAACCTTATGAGACTGTCCTCTACAAACTGATCCTTTATCCATATCAATTCACAATTAATTCTTGGAGAGTAACTAATACAATAAGAACAATTATTAGTATTACCCTTTGATAGACGAACACCGCGTGTAATTGCCACGTGGTTCAAGGCATCGTGCTACGGACAGGGTGCCCGTTCCCGCCGGATGTTCAAGTCCTCCCTCTGGCATGGATGTGCTTGTTGTCATTAGTGTAAGTTAGCTAAAGTAGTTTGTATGTCTAGGGACTGATGACTATAGCATTTGGTCCAATAGGTTTACAAACATTTGTACGTTTTAGTCAGCATGTTCTCCAGATACGAACCCTATCGAACATACCTAGGATACTTTTCAAAGGGTTGTTTTTGAACGAGACCACCAATCAATCTGCGAGATCGATGTTGAGGAGTCGGACAATATGGACAAAACAATCCCTAGGTGATCTAGCGGAAAATATACCACGATGAATACAGGCACGCATCAGTCGAGGAAAACGTGTTACCGAGTATTGGGGTACTGTTGGAACACAGATTCAGAGTGTCTAGCTTATTGTCGAACAACTTGTCAATGTAAGTTTTTTATGAGCATTTCAACATTTTGTCATTCATTCAATGTCACAACCCAACTATTGTTAGCAGAAATGTTTACTATGAAAATATGCGGAATATTTTATTCATTTTGGCCGCCAACCACCGCAAACACGACACACACAATGTAGAATCAGAGTCTAACATAAGATTCGGGAAACTCCCTGGAAATTTCTTTAACTTTGGAACTGCAGCGGCTGCCAAGCGGCTGGGTAGTTTAAACGTACCACGAAACAATTGCGTATTTATTGTTTATTTGGAGTGAAGTAGCGCTATAAATTGTAGCACCTATCAAATGTATAACCCGGAAATCTCTCACTACTTAAATCTAGGTAAACTAATCTAAGGACAAACACACACACCCATGCCCCAGGGAGGACTCGAACCTCCACGGCGAGCAACCGCGCGCTCCGCAGCGAGACGCTTTAGACCGCTCGGCTACTCCACTGCGGCAAGGATGCTGAGAAGTAAGAGAATAATGTTACGAATAACTAAGCATCCTCTACTGAAATAGTTGATTAACTGCAATAGGAATCGTACAGACATTACTTTTATACGGTAGTAATATTATGAAGTAATGGTTAAGCTTTTGTGATTGTCACTTGCCCTTCAAGCGTGATTGTTGCCTTCTACCTGCAACGTGACACCTATTGCGCATGTCCCACCAGTGCTGTAACTGCTACATCTAATGAGATAATGGAAAAAATATACTGAAAAAAAAGCGTTAACACTTGCAAGTATAGGGATTTAATAGGCTAAATCACTTTAGGCATAAAGAGTTTTTATCGAGCTATAAAAATTAATTTCTTACAAGATTTTTTTGACATTGAGAATGCTCAAAGCATGGAAGAATACCCAATGCATCAGAAGACAATAAAACTCATTTTCTTTATTATAACCATCTATCAAAATTCACAGAACTTCATCTTCAATCAGCCTGGTTATTGCGCACAACTTTCGAAAATCGTCACGCATACAAATACGAAGACGTTCATCTGTACCCAAAGACTGGAAAGTTGCCCAAGTTACTCCAATATTCAAGAAAGGCAATAGGAGTGATCCCCAAAATTACAGGCCTATCTCATTGACGTCGATTTGCAGTAGGATTTTGGAACATATACTTTGTTCGAATATTATGAACTACCTCAAAGAGAACGACCTATTAACCAATAGTCAACACGGATTCAGAAAGTATCGCTCTTGCGAAACACTGCTTGCCCTTTATTCACATGAAGTGTTAAGTGCCATCGACAAGGGATCTCAAATCGATTCCATATTTCTGGATTTCCGGAAGGCTTTTGATACTGTACCCCACAAGCGGCTTCTAATGAAATTGCGTGCTTATGGAATATCTTCTCAATTGTGCGATTGGATTCACGATTTCCTATCAGATAGGACACAGTTCGTTGTAATTGACGGTAAGTCATCGAGTAAAACAGAAGTGATATCTAGCGTTCCACAGGGAAGCGTTATAGGTCCCCTACTCTTCCTCGTGTTTATAAACGATTTAGGAGACAATCTGAATAGCTCCCTTAGACTGTTCGCGGATGATGCTGTCGTTTATCGGTTAGTGAAGTCAACAGAGGATCAAAAGCAACTGCAAAGCGATTTAGACAAAATTTCTACTTGGTGCGAAAATTGGCAATTGACACTAAATAAAGAAAAGTGTGAAGTAATACACATGACCACTAAAAGAAATCCACTGAACTTCAATTACGCGATAAATCAGTCAAACCTTAGGTCGTAAATTCTACCAAATACCTAGGAGTTACAATTACGAACAACTTTGACTGGAGAGAACACATAGAAAATATTGTGGGGAAGGCGAATCAAAGGTTACGTTTCATTGGCAGAACGCTTCGAAGATGCACCAGCTCCACCAAAGAGACTGGCTACATTACACTTGTGCATCCTCTCCTGGAGTACTGTTGCCCCTTGTGGGACCCTCACCAGGTGGGACTGACGGAAGATATTGAGAAGGTTCAGAGAAGGGCAGCTCGTTTTGTTTTATCACGTTACGGGGGGGAAAGCGTCACGGAAATGTTGCACGAATTGGGTTGGAAGTCATTAAAAGAAAGACGTTATTCATTGCGGCGTGATCTGTTTGCGAAGTTTCAATCACCGACTTTCACTTATGAATGTGAAAATATTTTGCTAGCACCCACCTACTTAGGGAGACATGATCATCCCAATAAAATAAGAGAAATCAGATCGAAAACGGAACGATTTAGGTGTTCTTTCTTCTCACGCGCTATTAGAGAATGGAACGGTAGAGAAAAGTTATGAAAGTGGTTAATGAACCCTCTGCCAGGCACTTAAGTGTGATTTGCAAAGTATCTATGTAGATGTAGATGTAGAAGTAGATAATTGTAATCCAGGCAAATAAAATAATGTAAACACTGCTAACATGAAGTTAACGAATTTATGACACTGCCACCTCGCGGCCGTTCTTCAAAGTGCGTCGGCAGAACTGAAAAATTGATTAAAAAGCGCGTACGTCGCACACACTGAGCGGGTGGTCGGCAGTAGACGTCGCGCACGCTTCAGGGGTTAAGAGCCGAAGCTTCCAAGTGAATGAATTCTTTTAAAGATTTTCTACCATCCCTAAAAGTACAACTTTATTTATTTATTTAATCGTGTCTGAGCTACATCTGTAGTTAATTAATAAGCTACATATACTAGATTACAAATAAAAACTAAGTGCTAATTATCATGATTTTCACACATAATATGTTATTATTGTCCATAGCAGGCTCATATCTCTCTCCAGTGTTCGGCACACTTCACTGCAGCGTCGTTGGCCAGCCACAGGTCTTGGAAAATGCATGGCGCCGGCAAGGATGGGCAGCTCAGCAGGCGTGTCATTGTTTGTTTTTCTCCACATTGGCAGAGCTCGTCTTCTGCGTATCCCCACTTGAACAGGTTATCCTTTGATCTTCCCATTCGACACCTAAGTCTATTTAGGCTCTTCCAGACTCTCCATTCCAGTTGAGATCCAGCCGGAAGTTCTTCATTAATGTTCCAACATTGCAAGCTGTTTTTTTTCCGATTTCTGTGTCCTCATTGATTTCCTGGTTGTAGTTTGGCTTTTATTTAGTGGATGCTCAAATTGAATGAAATCTTTCCTCGATTTTAATCTTGACACCATTGGCTGATGTCCGAACAGGGGATGTCTTCTATCCTCGCACTGTCTGCTTCTTTCAGCCATCGCCAAAGGAGATCACGGTTTGTAGGCTTCAGGCATCCCGTAATTAATCGACATGAATCGTTCAGTGCTGTATCTAGCTTGTGGGCGTGCGTCGATCTTCTCCATACGGGGCAAGCATATTCAGCTGGAGCAAAACACAAAGCCAGGGATGATGAACGTAGAATTTCAGGATTTGCTCCCCAGTGTGAGTTGGTGAGTTTGCGGATTACACCGTTCCGTGTGTAGATTTTCGCTCTAGTTTTTTTTACATGACTCTTGTAGGACAGTGTTCGATCTAATGTGACTCCGAGATAAACTGGGTTTGGGCAATGTTTAAGTTTAACTGAGTTCCATTCCAATTGTAATTCCCTTTTTGCTTCCTGGTTGTTCAGGTGAAATAAACAAGTCTGTGTCTTTGCTGGATTTGGTCGAAGCTGGTTCCTGTTGTAATATTCAGTAAGAACTTCTAAGACATCTGATAGGTTTATCTCGATGTGACTGATTGATCTAGATTTGCAAGCAATGGCTACGTCATTAGCATAGATAAAACTTCTTGCATCTGGTCCAGCTGGTTGGTCATTTGTATACAGGTTGAAAAGTAGAGGGGACAAAACACTACCTTGTGGGAGCCCATTCTTCTGGTTCCTCCAGCGGCTTCTTTGCTCTTGAAATTCCACATAGTATCTTCTGTTGGAGATCAGAGATCTCACAACTTCAGTGAGATGGTAATTTCCTGTCATTTTGAGCTACGTCTAAAGTACAACTAACCGCCATAAATGTACTGGCCATTTTATCTATATAAATAAAACTCGTTTGCCGGCAAGTACGAGTCTGGAAAAAGGTTTTTAAGAAATAAAAATTTCTGCCGCGCGAAATGGCCGCGTGATCTAAGGCGTCATGTTCGTGACTGGATGGCCGTTCCTGTCGGAGGTTCGAATCCTCCCTAGGGAATGGGTGTGTTGTCGTTACTGTAAATTAGTTTAAGCAGTTTGTTAGTCTAACAACTGATGACCGTAGCAGTTTGATCCAATAGGTTAACAAATATCTGAAAATTTTATTTGGACAGACAAACAAGTTTCAATGAAGCTAACGTAAAAATTTAAGTTCCTAAGAGTTTCGTAAAATTAACACATGTCTGCAAATAAAGGACTGGTAAACGTAAGTGTTTCTTTTCTTTAGGAGGTGAAAAATAGTGTTATGAAAACCACAAACCTTATGAATAATAAGTTTTTCTCAGTATGTAAATTATTTTACTTAGATATTTTAAAATCGTCTGGCGTCCCACCCGAAAAGGAAACGCGATGCACTAACGGGTAGCGAATCACATTTTGGGAATCCCTGCTTTAGAGAGTTAAAAGTCTTATAATGATTCTAAAATTGTTAGAGATTGCTTGAATGATCAATATATGTAATCAGTAGATTATTTACAGTTAATTCACAACATGTTTCGGGCTTAGCCCATCATCTGGTGATCTGTCAATAAGATACATATACAGCCAGTAAGTATATACACAAAATTATTTTCAATTTATAATTAACATATAGAATTTTTTTTCTAATTTTACATAATTTGCAATTACATAACGATAATATATAAATTTAGATTTGATGTATTCAAATTTGTCATGTTAAATACTGTTGTTATGTATTGACAAATAAGAATAAACATAAGTTGTTTCTAAGATAATATTTATATAAAATAAAGCTTATATATATTAGAAAATAAAGAATCTACGGCAAATTATCATGTGAGTAACATGGAAGTTAGAGTAGAGGCTGAACAATTGCCTTATTTATTCAAGATACAAGGTCAAAATATAGTGCATCATTTTAAACAAATATAAGAAATAAAATAAATACCATATTTGCAATTATATATATATATATATATATATATATATATATATATATATATATATATATATATATATATATGGCCTGTGGATGCATCATCTATTTTAACCAATTTTAAATTTTAATGTAATTTGCTTTGCTTTGATTTGCTTCATGCAGTGTGTTATTACGGTTGGAATAAGGCCAATGGTTTGAAAATGGACGATTAAGTCCGAAACTAGTTACCAACTCCTAAATAGTGCAACTGTGACGGAAAAATAAATTGTGTTCAATAATGATATCTGATGTAGTTGGTTTACGGAAGATATATTTTAATTTTTGGTCTTTTCTTCCTATTCCTAAGTCCAAAATATTAAGAGAGCCTTCATCTTCAAATTCCAAATTTTATCTTCTGGTGCAAATTGTTAAAAATATGTAGTAGTTGGTCATCCTCCTCATTACTTCATTAAAGATTATGAAAATATCATCTATGTAAAGTATAATTTTATTAATAAGCTTATTTTGCATTGCAAAAAGTTTTTGTTCCTGACTATTAATAAAAATTTCAGCAAGCTGAAACCTTACAACTAATTCGACATAATCTTACTGCACACAAAAAGTGAAAGCAGCATTTGTACAAGAACTTGTCAATCTTATAGAACATTTCCTTTCATTTAATTACTTTGATTTTAATGGGCATATATATCGTCAACATGATGGTCTAGCATATAACTCAGATCTTATGAATACGTCGTTTTAAAACAGGTAAAAGTAACTGAGTAAATTGAGGATCTCTCTTGAACCGGTCATTATAGGTAATAATTATTCTAATAAAATGACCAGAAATGTCTTATATATGGTTAAAGAATTTCCTTATTTTGGAAATCCGCCGTTTCAAGGGAACAGCGCACTGTTGTTTGTATGATTCTGTGTAATTACATGTCAGTAACCGACATAGCTTCGAGTAGTGTATTCAACAAGTCTAATTTCTGTTTGGAGTGCTGAAATAGCAGGAATTGGCGTGGCGTAGGCAGTAAAGTCGCGGCCAGTGAAACTGCTGCTGGTAGGTATCACAGATTCGACACTCGCTATAGACAAGTATTTTTTTCTTGTATTCGGGATTACTAATAGGCAAGATACTTATTAATTTGATAGAAGTATATTCTATAATATTCGATGCTTTGTAAATCATCCTCTAAGGAGTGAGTTTGTTGCGTTCGTTTTATGAACAGTACAGTTCTCACTTTAATTAAAGTAAAATACGCACTTAATTATTTGAAGTCTTGTGTTTTACACGTTCTAAACATTCTACTACTGATTAGTAACAGTGATCGAGGAATAATTACCTTTAAGATTTACTAAAAAGCGAGATATTGCAATAATGTTTGTGTTGTGTGAAAGCCAATTCTAATTTTATATCGCACAGTTTTTCATGAAACTTTTATAAGTCGCTCACCTTAATGGCATCGACATGTCACTTTTAAAAGAGTCTTAAAATGTTCAAATGGTTGAAGAGCTTATGGGACTTAACTACGGGGTCATCAGACCCTAAACTTACAAACTACTTATGAACTAGCTTATACTAAAGACGGCACAAACATCCATGCCCGAGGGGGGATTCGAACTCCCGACCGTGACTGGCACGCCGCAGACCGCTCGGCCACTGTGGCCGGCAAAAGAGTCTTATGTTCATAGATGTTTTGCTGTTACCTATGTACATGACGAACATGACGAACGTACGAACAATGATATATGCTTTTTTTATGGAGGTAAAGCAGGAATTCCAGTCCTTTCATTTGCTAAAGAGTGTGATTCCAGGACCTGATGCCTCCGACAACTGTCGCTGGAGCGCGCTGCGATCGCGTGTAGCTTAGAGTCCCAATACAGGGCTCTAGTGTAGCTCGCCGAGCCACACGAGTCGTATGCTCAAGTCGCACCGTTTCCGAGCGTTCAGCCGCACGGTGTACTCGGCACGTTGACCGCTCACGTTCAGACACACGCTCCGTGTGCCGACGGCTTAATGGTGCCGCCCCGTCGGTAGCGCGTCTTCTTTGCGGTCTCCACTGTGTCTTTTGATGGTGGGACAGCCGCGCCAGTTTTTGCCACGGCCGGCCGCGGTGGCCGAGGTGACTGAGGCGCTCCAGTCACGGTCAGCACGGCCACTACGATCGGGGGTTCGAATCCCCCCTCGGGCATGGATATTTGTGCCGTCCTAGTTCGTAAGTAGTTCATAAGTAGTTTGTAAGTTTAGGGACTGATAACCCCGTAGTTAAGTCCCATAAGCTTAACAAACATTTCAACATTTCATTTCATTTTTGCCACGTGAGGCGCGCCACAGCCAGCTTACGTTGGCGGGTCTTCGCGTCATTGTCGCAGAAGCGGCTCTCATACGCACCCACTACTTCAGAAATTTGAAGGCATTATTTCGCCACGTGTCTCTCCTCCTGGCATATGAAGCATTGGGGCTTCAGATCCATACTGGGCGAGAGAGCTTCTGTTGACAATGGGAAGCCGAGTAACTTCTTCAGTTGGACGATGTCGCCGCCTTCCCCAGCGGCGGACCCTTAAGGCTAGTTTACACGACGACACTGTTTCATGAAACTGCGCTACTAGCTAATGCGCATGCGCGGCAGGCGTTCGCGCAACTAGTTAACGAAACTAAATAGTTTCTGCACGTTCCAACTTTGGCGAAACTAATTGCGCGTGTTTTTAGGTTATGTTATGATCAATACAGAATAAAATACAACATAAAGGGGGGAACGGAAGAAATAATTCGGTTTTTGAACATATATGCGTTGCGTAGGTGTTTGTGCGATTTTAACGGCGTGTTAGTGCTCTTGGCAGTTATTTGTGAAATTAAATATTGATGGGTTGACGATTACTGAATTACAGACTAAAATACATCCAATTCGAAATACCTATACAAACGAACTATGGCAATTGTGGATTTGGGAACACGGTGCACGGTGCACGAATATAAACTTGATAAGAAACGTAATGCAATTTGTAATTTTAATTCTGGTAACAATGCTTCACGCATAACAGTATCTCGTTTCTTTATTGCATTACTAACTCTGTTTAAAAGGAACGTGAATTGCTCTGGTGACATTCTAAGTTGATTAAAATAACTTCTAGGGTCTTCAATCATAATTTCTTTCAGCAAGGTCACTGAGCAAGAGAGCTGACGTCTGTTTTTAATCCATTCACGAACCCAAACACGTTTCTTATTGTTTTTAAGTTTAGTCTTATGCAGCGACTTTACACAGACAAGCAATAGATTCGCCACAACTGTTACAGCTACCAAAACTTTCATTTTACGGCAACTACGGCACTCACAAAACAACGAAACTGAAGTATATGGTATTGACGCCGTGTCTACAGACATACGCGAAACTAGTTGCACGCAATTCATTTCATGCAACGAGTTTCGCAACCTAGTGTCGTCGTGTAGACTAGCCTTAACTGTTGTGCAGCATCACGGCTCTTACGCCGAAGCCTGCACGTCGCAGATCTTCCTGGAATGCGTATGAACATACAGGGTATCCAGAAAAGGGCTCCCTGATTTCAAAATTAAATATCTCGAAAACAAAGATCGATAGAGGAATGCAGTAAACGGTATGTTTGCCGGCCACGGTGACCGAGGGGACTGAGGCGCTCCAGTCACGGTCTGCACGGCCATTACGGTCGGGGGTTCGAATCCCCCCCTCAGGCATGGATATTTGTGCCGTCCTTAGTATTAGCTAGTTTGTAAGTAGTTTGTAAGTTTAGGGACTGATGACCCCGTAGTTAAGTCCCATAAGCTTAACAAACATTTGAACATTTAAACGGTATGTTTATTGTGAAAGCTGTAAGAAGTTTATACAGCAGTTTGAAATAATAGTTACAAAAGCTGCTAACAGATGGCGCTGTACAGCTGATATCAGCATAAATAAGTGAAATAATCGTATGAAAACATTCTTTGCAAACAATCACATCACAATGTTTTCAAAATGTCCACCATTGGCACTACAGAGGTGGCGCAAACGAAGAATGAAATTTGCCATCACATTTCGTAGTGACTCAACCGAAATGGATTCACATGCCACAGTGGTCGTCGATTCCAGCTCGTCCAGCGTGGCGGGATGCTTCGGGTAGACCATGTCTTTCACTGTGCCCCACAAAAAAAAGTAACAGGGAGTCAAATCCGGCGAATATGGAGGCAAATCCATGCCTGCACCAGTAAATTTGGGATATTCCAAAGCAATGACTCGATTCCCGAAGTATTCCTCAAGAAAGCGAAACACTTGTTCGGTCCGATGTGTTCGGGCTTCATCTTCCATAAACCATTCAGTACCTGGTCGATCCTCTAACCTTGCTGTGTGGCGACAAACTGTTCCAAAATTGCAACGTAATGTGCACCAGTGACCGTTTATCGAATGAAAAAAGGGCCAATAATGCCTCTACTGCATACTGCAACCCACACAGTAACTTTAGGAGAATACAGGGGTTTCGCTTCACACCAATATGGCTTTTCGGAACCCCAAAATCGACAGTTCTGCTTATTCACGTATCCATTCAGGTGGAAGTGTACTTCATCTGTAAACCAGATGCAGCCAACATCAAATCCTTCACTATCAATCATTGTGAGCATCTGATTAGCAAAGGCAACCCTTTGTCGCACAGTTCGTACGGATATGGCCTGGTGTGTTTGAATTTTGAATGGAAACATGTTTAGGCTCTTTCTCAGTATTTTCTGCGTACTGGAACGCTTCAAAACAGTCTCAGATGCAATTCTACGGACGAATGACATTGGATTTCGCTGAATAATTCCAGAAACTGTGGCGATATTTTCAGGAGAAACTGCGGTTTGCTTGCGGCCAACATGCCCCACTAGATCATCAGTTACGCTGCCTGTTCGTTGAAATTTTTCGAAGAGCGTATGAATGGTTTTCGCATCGGGTCCTTTTGGAACATTAAATCGCGCTTGAAAACTTTGCCTTGTTGCCGTAGGACTCTCTTCTAACCTGTGGTACTCTAGCACCAGAAAAACGCGTTGTTCAATGGAGTACATGGTTTTAATCTCTTCCTTCGGTACGCTAACCTCCTTTCACGTTTCAATAGTGGAACTGATCGCTCTGGGCTTCGGATCACTATTTATACTAGGCATTACGTACGGCGATTACAGCGCCATCTGTTAGCAGCTTTTGTAACTATTATTTCAAACTGCTGTATAAACTTCTTACAGCTTTCACAATAAACATACCGTTTACTGCATTCCTCTATCGATCTTTGTTTTCGAGATATTTAATTTTGAAATCAGGGAGTCCTTTTCTGGACACCATGTATAATCCAAGGTGTTCCCACGTGGAGCACCTTGGAGATCTTCTTCAGCCTTTTCGGTGTTGCCGGCGTCTTCTTCTGGTTCACTGGAACAACAAATGTTGCCACTGCGTCTTGTAGCGCCCTGTAGTCTTCTTCATTTGCTGCAGCCAGTTTTACCGTGCGCTCAGAGTCAATGGACTCAGTGGCAACTTCTGACGCAGCATGTCATGATCTTCTCATACAGTCCTGTCCACTCCGTGTCTGCACTCTGTACAAACAGTGAGGGAAAGGCGAACGCACTACTTCTTCTTCCTGCTTCTTTCTTCTTGCATCTTCAGCGATGTCAGCTGAACCACTGAAGATCCATTCGTCGACTTCGCGGCGATTTCACAACCCCATAGCTGTTTCTTTCGCATGTTGCTCGCCAATGGATACACGAGGATTTGCTCGTGCTGTCGCTGATTTTTCTCTATATAGCACACAATGAAATGAATACTAAATAAAAATTTCAAATAAATATATTTGCAATTTTGACTTGTAGAATTTTTCAAATGGCAACCTGGAGTGGAGTACGAGTGCTGAACTGTCCCTGTACCAACTTCCTGTAACCTTTCTATTTAGCCAATCTTCCTGAAATTTGCCGCAGTTTCATCTTCTTGCTTAGTAACTAAAGATCTTTAGTACTAACCCTGTACGTTAGTTCTAAGAGGCAGTTAATCTACAACGTTTTTATAGTTTCACAAAAATTTCGTTTTGTGTTTATAATTTGTGAATTGAATAAAATACAATCATAAAACACTTCTCCTAGTAGTTTACATGCATTCAGTATTAAATCGAATTTTTTTTTTTTTTTTTTTTTTTTTTGTAGAATTATGTTGTTGTCTCTATTACATACAGTTGTGCAATTCTTCGTAAATGCGGGTATTCTGAACCTCTTATGTTGTGCTGATGCGGATGTCATGCCCAGTTGTGCAATCGTTTTTAAGTGTGTCTATACATCCCGTGATATTCAAATGACGTATGAGACAGTAGGGAAAGCTTGCTTCCCTACAACAGCCTGCTAGCAAAAACTATGGAAGAGGAAGTGGGCGAAGCCCTGACGATAGGACCCGAGAATAAGTCTTCTGAACCAGACTCTATATTTAGCAAGTGTAAAGACGTCACTAACATCATCGGTCAACACCTGTGTCACACGCGGCAAGAGAGACTTTATGTATCATGGAATGAACCACTGTCAAAAAACGGAGAGTGTACGTATCTCGAAGAGTCATATCTCACAAAAAGACCATAAGAATAAAATAATAGATGTTATAGCCCACACTGAGACTTACCAGCAGTCGTTTTTCCCACAAACCATAAATGACAGAAACAGAAAAAAGAGGAGCTGACACTGGTACACGAAAAGCCCTCCGCCACACACCGTGAGGTGCCCTGTAGAGTATAGACGTAGCTGTAAATGTAGATGTAGACAGATCTGCACACGGAGAGTGCAGTAATGCCTGGAGTACCGCGGACTTCCAGCAATGAAGTCATTGTTACTTCTTCCCTTGACTAGGGAGCATTGAGGCAGCCGTCGATATAACGTGGCAGCAACGGCATAGGGCACTGGGGTGAAAACACATCGCAGCGGCGGAGCGGCCGCGCGCATTGAGGCGCTCTGCTACGATTCGCGAGGCCGTTCCCCGTCGGGGGTTCGAATCCCTCCTCGGGCATGGATATTTGTGTCATCTTTAGTATAAGGTAGTTCATAAGTAGTTTGTAAGTTTAGGGACTGATGACCCAGTAGTTAAGTACCTTAAACTTGACAAACATTTCTACATCTACATACATACTCCGCAATTCACCGTAAGGTGCGTGGCGGAGGGTACACTGTACCACTACTAGGCATTTCCTTTCCTATTCCACTCCCAAATTGAACGAGGAAAAAAAGAATGCCTATATGCCTCCGTACGAGCCCTAATTTCTCTTATCTTGTCTTTGTGATCTTTACGCGAAATGTAAGTAGGCGGCAGCAAGATCGTACTACACTCAGCTTCAAATTCCGGCCCTCTAAATTTACTTAACAGAAATTCACGAAAAGAACTTCGTCTTTCTTCCAGCGATCCCCAATTGAGTTGCCGGAGCATTTCCGTGACACTCGCGCATTGGTCGAACCTACCGGTAACAAATCTAGCTGCTCGCCTCTGAACCGCCTCTATCTCTTCCTTCAAACCGATCTGCTGCGGGTCCTAAATACTTGAGCAATACTCAAGACGTGGTCGTACAAGCGTTTTATACGCGGTCTCCTTTACAGGTGAAGTACATCTTCCCTAAATTCTCCCAATAAACCGAAGTCGGCTGTTTGCCTTACTCACAACTGTCCTTACATGCTCGTTCCATTTCATATCGCTCTGCAATGTTACGCCTAGATATTTGAACGACGCAACAGCATCAAGAAGCTCACTACTAATGCTGTATTCGAACATTGTAGGATTGTTTTTTCTACTCATGCGCATCACCTTACATTTTTCTACATTGAGAGCTAGCTGCCATTCTTCGCACCAACTAGAAATTTTGTCTAAGTCAACCTGTATGCTATTACAGTCAGTTACAGACGACACCCTCCCATACACCACAGCATCATCAGCAAACAGCCGCAAATTACAACTTACTCTGTCCATCAGATCATTTATATAGATAGAAAATAATAGCGGTCCTATCACACTCCCCTGGGGCACTCCTGACGATACACTCGTCTCTGATGAACACTCGCCGTCGAGAACAACGTACTGCGTTCTATTGCTTAGGAAGTCTTCCAGCCAGTCACAAATCTGTGAACCTATTCCATAAGCTCGTATTTTCGTTAGCAGTCTGCAGTGTGGCACCGCATCGAATGCCTTTTTGAACAGTTGATAACACATCGTCATCGCTTTTCAGCCCTGCTTCTCTGTACAGCAGTGTGGGTAGATTGCCGGATTCCAGGTAATCGAACGTTGTTGACTTACTCAACTTTTTTTTTTTTTTTTTTTTTTTTTTTTTGTTCTAAGGGTATTTCTCTTCGTTGCGGACGCTGATCGTTTTTGTTCGTTATTGTTCGGTGTGTTGTTGGTCAGCTTTTTTATTACAGAGGCCGTCCACCGCTCGGCTACTCCGCCGCGGCTGCTGACTTGCTCTGATGGTATGAAGTGCCTTCTAGAAACCAACACGGTCGCCTCTCGTTCGCACAACCTATGATGGGGACAGGAGGCTTTGCATTTATGATGCGTTATGTCTTGTGGCTATGCCTATGGTCATTCATTCAACAAGATAATGCAAGCCTGCATGTTGCCGTCATCGACCTTGATACATACTGTTTTGATTGGACAACCCTTTAACTCAATGGAAAGGTTTGGTAATGGATTGCTGAGAGACTCGCAAGTCACAAGTCGCCAGAAAGCACGATAAATAACTTTCAGGTAGAGATAAAGCAGAGTGGGATTATGTGCCCATATCTGTCGTGCACGTTCAATAGAAATCATTGCCTCGCTGCGTTAGAGCAACTTTTTTCTGCCAGTTTGGCGGCACTCTGTATTAAATGTCATACACTATACAATCCCAAATCATTTACATACTTAATCATGAGCTCCTCGTACTGGAATTTGGACACCCAGTAAGTACAATTTATTCTGTAGGGTAAGGTGGTACAATTGCGATCATTTCGGACACTTGTTCTTGTAACTGGAAATATATTGAGAAAAGAAATAATTTTAATTATGGAATTTGTTCTTGGATTTTTAATGAATATGTAACACAAATATCATACAATTACAAAAGTTGGTATAAACACAAAAAGAGGTTACAGAATTGAGAAGAATCGATCGAAAATGTACCACACTAGGTACAATTGTGATCACTTCCTGGTACAATTTTGATCACTTGCATCTTTCACATATAAAGCACATTTTCCCGCGGGCACCAACGCATACCTCGTGGTACCAAACATTGTATTTTTGGCAAGCGACGCCAGTCACCCTTAGCTACTGATTCTGCACTATAATAATTCAATACACAAAATCCACAATTATTTTCGTTGTTTGCTGGCGAATTGAAGCTTGGTAAACTTCTTTCATCATTACCCACAGGCGTACATTTCCGTTTATTGTTCTTGTTGCAATTGTTCATTGTTTTCCTTGTGTCCTGTTCAAAAGGTTTCCTCTTGCTGCGGAGGTTATCCAGGTTTTCAACTGAAGTGAGTCTAGCTGATGTCTGTGTTTTTCTCTTCCGAGACGATAATTTTTTCTCTGGACTTGGCAAAATGTCCCTGACAGCATCGTGCTGAGAAATTGTACTGGACCCTGGCGTTACGGATTTGCCGTGTTCTTCAGTTACATCTTTTGACGATGAGGGTTCTTCTCCCATAATGCTGATAGTAGCCTTACTGGTGGATATTGAAGGAGCAGGAGCCTCGAATAACGTTGAAGGTACAAATTTCTCCTCGGGAACAATGTCTTTGCAAAATGGCATTATTCCTGTACATTGGAACCCTTTGACTGCGCTCCCAATGGACGCATCTTTGCCCCAGGCATCACAGAAAATAGTACAGAATCGTTGTTTTGTAATGTTTTCACTGGGATTGCGATGAATCCAGTTAGTTGCATTTCTGTGATATTGAGCCTTTAGGGACTTGAAGAAAGTTCTATCTAATGGTTGCAGTACATGTGTACTGTGCGGAGGCAAACCCAAAAGTTCTATCCAATTTTCCCGACAATATTCTACAACATCTAAGCTGGTGTGGCTGCCATGGTTGTCAACAATAAGAACTGTAATAGGGCTAGCCATTGTTTTGTATTTGTTGAAGTGTCGCAGCTGGACTCCATTTATTGTAGATTTTCTTTTCTGCTCGTTTTCGTGGTATCTAGAAAATAAGAGGTGGCTTTAAAAATCGCGTAGGAAAATCTTTCAATACCCAAAATTTATTTGCAATAATTGTGTATAATGTGTCTATGGTAACCAATCGTGACTGACTAAACTGAAAAACTGTATTGATCGAAATTGTACTAGGGTATCGGAATTGTACCATTTTTCTGATCGAAAATGTACTTCTGGCGTGAGTGAATTCACGAGTAAATAGTAGTGAATTTTGCCAAGAAATGGCAGCACATGTCACAGAGGCTTTCTCTGTAGGTGCCTCAGAACACGCCCGAATGGAAAACAAGTTTCTAACCTCACTAATATAGAATTTGCAAGCGCGTGAAAACTATAAAATTTATAAGAGCGCGTTAGACTAAGTAGCTTCACTTACCTCTTAACAGGAAAAAATTTATATCTCCGTAGTACAAAGTGGTGTATTCTTGGAAAACACAGGAGGAACTGCAGAAACCTGCTACACTACGACGCCACACAAAGGCAAGTGCTACCAACACTACGAGACTGACAAATGGCGCGAAACCTTATGTTGATCGGAATTGTACCTATATCGTATTTGTACCACCTTACCGTATCCTTCCTTGTGTTGTAATTTTAATGGCCAGTTGTGAAATTATGTTCAGAGGAATATTCAGTACAAATACAGGCTATACACTAACGCAAAGTCACACGCTAACGCTGTTTTGTAAGGCAAGACTTGACACTTAGCACCAAGTAAATGTCATTGTCAGGGCAATAAAGGAGTTACATAAAAGGTCCGAGAAAGAAGAGGGCAGGAAACGAGCTGTGGGAAGCCCACGTCAGCGTGGGACAGCCCATTCGCTCGCTGAGAACCCGCCGTCTAGTAGATAAGTTTAACGGCCAAAAGTTATCACACGTCGACACTAAAGCCACATAAACGACCGACTAACGTTGTGTACCGCATTTTCCCTCTTCGTGAAACCCAGTATTGCTTGATGACACATGGCAAGCACCTTGGTGCACTAGTCAAGGCATATGCGTTACAGAAGCTCCAATTGCCATGTCTTCGTGTATACTATAGTACTGACTGTACCAAAAATTTATTAGAAAATTCGAAAGAATGTTGCAGGTAATCCTATAGGCTACAAATTGTCTTACCTTTTGTTTTGCGCCGTGCGGGAGTAGCCGAGCGTTCTGGAGCGCCTCGTTGCGGATCGTGACGCCTCACGCGTCGGAGGTTCGAATCCTTTCTCGGGCATGGATGTGTGTGTTGTCCTTAGGTTAATTTAACTGAGTTTGAGTAGTTTGTGAGCTACGGAATGATGACCACGCAGTTGAGTCCGATAGATTTACAAACATTCGAATTTTTTTATTTATTTATTTATTTATTTATTTATTTTTGCCCATTGTAACAAACACATAAAATAAATGTAGATAAGGCAGTTTACACACTGTGATTCATTGGAAGAATTCTCACCAAGTTTAATCCACTGACAAAGAAAGTAGCTTACAAAGCACTTCTGTGTCCAATACTTGAAAATTGTTAACTATGATATCCGTACAAGATAGAGAAGACAGAAAAGATCGAAAGGAGAACAGCACGCTTCTTTACTGGTTAATTCAGTAAGCGCGAAACTTCACGAAACTTGATCGGCAAACTCCAAGAGCAGGCTGTAGGATGGCTGGCTCATGGCCATAGGTATTGAGTTGCTAAGAAATTTCATTGCTAGTAGATCACATCATAGGTGGAATGGATGGGAAAAAAATGACATATTGTGTAACATACCGCAATCCCGTGAGAAATTGCGCCAGTACTGCCCAGACGTATTCTGATTGGCTGCACCCACCTCTGTTTAAGATCCCCTCTATGATTATTCTTTAATTATAAATATTATATAAATTATTCTATAGAACTTAAAGTGATTTTGTGCAATTAATGTGTCTACACAAAGCTTTATTATAGTATGTTTTATTTATGTAATTAGGCTCTAGTTTTAAGAAACAATTAAATGTAGAAGTTCTGGAAATTGTGCATGGAACCAGCATTGCCCACTTGCAGTGAGTCCAGCAAAGACTGCTCTCGCGTTAAGATCTATGAGAGTCGCGCTGTTAAAATAGCCTATTAGGCAGTTCAAAATTTATAGTATTAACTGTTGTAATTAGGATTCAAGATGAAAGTAGCCTCGTAAAATATTTAAGCAAGATCTCGGCCAGTTGAGATCTGCAAATGCAATTTAAAACACACACTGCTGCTAAAATTACTTTAGGAGTGGCCACAGTACTTGTGCAATGGAAATTTATCTAACTGCTCACTCCATAAGGGAGCAGCCAAAGGCCGGCCGCGGTGGCCGAGGGAACTGAGGCGCTACAGTCACGGTCTGCAAGGCCACTACGGTCAGGGGTTCGAATCCCCCTCGGGCATGGATATTTGTGCCGTCCTTAGTATTAGCTAGTTTGTAAGTAGTTTGTAAGTTTAGGGACTGATGACCCCATAGTTAAGTCCCATAAGCTATACAAACATTTGAAACATTTCGGAAAAGCCAATGTTTTAACAAACACAAAATAAATGCTAAAAATAAAATGGATAAATAATTAAACACGGGATGGGGAGCATGAAATTATAAAGCAGAGGTTTGATACTTTAAATCATCATCTATTCAATGAAATGAACAAGCACATAAATGTGGGGAGACCTAATGAAGCACAATAAAGCACACACCTTGTACAAAAGTGAATTAAATCATAAAGTTACTGCCCCTAATAATGACTATGGAGATAACGTGGGAGGAAACTTGCAAACACACAATGGATAGACGAAAGCACACTCCTTCATTCAAAGACTCGCACATAATGCTTGCAACGCTTTACCATACTGCATCACTTGATAGCAGCGACAAACGAAGCGGCAGCGACGTTTTTGATGAGATGGCAGGTGTCTTGAAGCACAAATTTAAAATCACTAAGCTCTAAACGAACTCATGTTCAGGGAGGCAGTAACATCCTATTCTTAAGCATCAAGTGGTGTGCAACCGCAGTGAATATAATTTACAAAAGAAGTTAATTTAGAATAAGCAAGTAAAGCACATGCAAGAATTCATATAGAAGAAAGCTAGTATTAATAAAAGCATGGCTGAAGGCCGAAGTAATGACCATTAAAAAAGCACGTGGTGCAATTGGTCATACAAGACAGGAAAGACGGAATCAAACTAGAAAATCTGAGAAATATTTATCACACTCATGGATACAGATGCGATGCAAAAATGTTAGTGAAATAAAAAAAATAAACATACTAAGTTTACACAAAGGCTGTAGGCCACACACGAGTATTCTAACTTGAAAAAAATTGGACACAAAATCATCACCGAAATTGAAATGCAAATACTAAATTTACACCAAATTACTCGAGTTCTGTAAATTCAGAAACACTTCACCTTGCATAGCGAAAGAATTACTCAAGAAAACTATCACTGATAAACCAAGACTGCCTGATCACAAAGAAAGCAAAGTTCTAACAGCATGCCTTCCCCTCAGCATGATTTGACGAAGTACTTACTTACACAGTCACAGTAAGAGCGAAGCTCTCAGGCCACACCAGAAACTTTCTCAACACACACCGGATGTAGAGTTCGCTAAAAACCCATACAGAGCGCGTTCAGAGCATAGTGTCTACCAACCCTCTCTACCTGAGGAAGATAATACCCTCATCAATGGCTCCCAGAGAGGTCTCTTGTCACCTCTTTCGTCCAAGATTAGGTTCGCACCACACTAAGAACACGGCCACCTCGCCATCTTGCCAAATAAGCTTGTCTCTAGCCACCCAGCAGACGCCAACGCAGACGACAAACGAATCCATGCGTTCATAATTAAAGTAAACGAGGCCCTAAAGCGCGAGGCGGCGACGGTAAGCCATTGCGCGGCAGTCAGTCAGTATTAAAAGCAACCTTCCACATTCACATGAACACACAAGTTCAATCACACGGGTGGAAACATATATAAACATGGGGCATTGATCATTAAGAAACAGAATAAAAATAATTAACGTACTAGTAGACAATATTAATGGTGCAGAAACACTTTAGGTTAATGAATAACTCAAAAATGGAACACGACCACACATTCAGTGGACGTGTTTCAAAGTGTACGAAAATCATGGATAGTGTTACATATGTTTGTCGAGCATGGGACTTAACTAGGGGGCCCATCAGTCCCTAAACTTACAAACTACTAATGAACTAGCTTTTACTAAAGACGGCACAAACATCCATGCCCAAAGGGAGATTCGAACCCCTGACGGGTAACGGCCTCGTGCATCGTAGCGTAGCGCCTCAATGCGCTCAGCCGCTAAGCCGCAGCATGGATAGTTTTACGTATGTCGCTGTTGTTTCACGACACTTATAAACATTATGAAACAACTGGCATCCCGTCTTATTTGAAAAATACGCATGAGCCTAGCCACCAGTTTTATAAGTTCCACAGCACTTCACTTCAAGATAGGAGGATCCACGACCCGTGCGCTGTTTTTGCGTGGGGACAACAGCGGAAAAGAAGAAGCCAGGTTAGTGAACAGAAACTTGAACTGCACGCACTGACGAGGCATGTAGTTCTACGACCCTCGCGTGCAGTTCTACGTAATTAAATCTTGCGACATTGGTACGTGTGTGGTGGTAACACATCTGAGGGAAAGTGTTAGAGAGACAGATAACTTACAAATGGATTGCTTCATCGTTCACATATCTTTCGAAACGACCATGAGGGTAAAAGTAGTGAGATTAAACCTCACACACAGGCATACCTGCAGTATTTTTCCCATGAACCATACACGACTGCAGTAACAAAACTAGGAAGTGACTACTACACTAAGTCCTCTGCGCTTCATACGGTGCGGTGGCTTGCGGAGTATGGATGTAGATGGCCTATCGGTGGAACTCTACTGTAAATTTAAGCGGAGAATGAATGCTACGATAACTAACGTGCATGTGCTGCGAATTTATGGAACTCGACAAAGGCATTACAAAAGTATTCAGTGCGGGAATCATCGTACCGATTTCCAAAACTCTAATGGAAACAACCACACTACATTACGGCCAATTAAACTATATATATAAAATATTTGCTTACGATAACAGCAGAAAGGTTAAAACCAATAATAAAGATGAAACTAGTATTGCTACAAACTGCAACATTCACGATACCCTGTGTGACTATCGAGAAATACAGCGATAGCACAATCATTCCACTTTATTTTGATAAACAATGTCACAGGGTTCATGATGAGTACTTATTGCAGACCATGAATGTAGCGAAATTCCCACTTCTTTCAGTGACAATACTTGTGTGTCTTCTAAGAGAGCCACAGACCACAGTACAGACAACTGGTCTGGAAGGTAACGAGCTGAGTAAGGCAGGGTTGTCTGATGTTAATGGCACTACCAACTACACTGTTCTAAACAATTAGGTGATCAGTTGAGATACCTAGGTTCCGAAGTATTATCATCGGCAGAATGAACTAAGATGGTTCGGCGTCTCTCCGTCGGTTCTGCGCAGTGGAGACAACAACATTATGGCAAGCCAGATAGTGGTAATAACAGAAATTTTCTGCAGAGGGGATTGCGGTGGACTTGTGTTTACTTTACCAAACGAAATACACAACATGTTGGGTTCTGATTGTGTAGTGAGCGGGTAGTGCAATGTAACAACAACGTGGCTTACCCGAAGCTATGGCATGGAGAGCCATAGGAAAGTTGGAAGCGAAACAGAGGGAGATGGCTGCAGCTATTGGAGTGTCCCCAAGTATAATTTTCAGAGCTTGTCTGCAACTTCAGACAACAGGAACCGTTAAAAGAAGGGAAGACCAAGGTCATCCGTGGGTAACATCAGCAAGAGATGACCGTTATCTTCGGTTAACAACCCATCGAGACAGGCTGCACCGCACCCTTCAGGTAGCAACAGGACGCGTAATGTCAAAACAAACTGTCCGAAATTGCCTTCGGGAATGTGGTCCTTACACATGAACGCCTATGGTGTGTCTCCTATTAAAACCACGACATCGTTTAACCCACAGAAACTGGATGGAAGAAGATCAGAATTGGAGTCGTACAAATGGTGCTGGGTTCTGTTCAGATATAAGTCAAGATTCTGTGTTCAGTCGGACAATCTGGAGAGAACGTGGAACTCGGAACAGTCCTGCTCATGTGCAAGAAACGTGGTGTTCGATGAATGGTGTGGAGAGGACTCATTATTGCCAGACGTACAGACCTCTATGTCGTTCAGAATGGTACTTTGACTGCTCAAAGGTGTTGAGACGAGATCCTTCGAACTTTCGTTGTGCCCTGCGCTGATTCCGTAGATCGGTTCCTTTGGTGGATGATAACGCTCGTCCCCATAGAGCTGCACGTGTGGACAACATGCTTGAAGCTGAGGGAATTGAACGAATGGAGTGGCCAGCTTGTTCAAGGGGCTTAAACAAGACTGAGTCAGGCGCATTGTACCTAGACCAGCACCTCCACAACGGTTGCAGAAATGGATATTGCCCTCATGGAAGAATGGTCAAATATCCTTCAAGAGCCGATTGATAACCTCATACTGTTCATTCCACGCAGCTGAGCAACTGTACTGGCTGTCCGAGATGTTCACACACCATATTAGAGGGCCACGAGAATGATTTTTTCACTATTATGGTAGCGCCATGGTGCCTCGCTCCAACTAAACACCATGTAAATACCAAATAAAGAGTTGAGACAGCAGTAAAGGCTACCCTGGTGTTGAAATTACAAGAAGTCTCATACAAGCAAGTAGGGAAAACCTTATTGCGTAGGTAAATTTTCATGGGTGTATGTATTTGCAATAATTCAGTGCCTACGTTTTATCATCAGTATTAACCAATCTGAATGAAATTTTTGCAGGAAGTAGTCTTGATGTGTTTGCATACGTCTAGGTGTTGAAACTATAGAATATGTAATTTGTTTACTTTATCGTCACATTTAAGGACCAATAATTAAAGAAAATTTAAGGTTGAAATTTTAAACAAAAAGCAAGTGATTAATATTTCTCATGAGATCAAAGCACAGAACCGTTGAACTGTCTTGTGAATATTCCTACAAAATCTTCCGTATGCAAACTGTGGCGTGAGAAAGAAAAGTCAGTTTACTGGAATACCATTAAGAACATATTAAAAATTTATAGCTAGAAAAACAGTGAAGTTATGTTCTTAAAACTGTTTATTGCTACATATTTACATAATAGACACCATTTCAAAATTTCGTTGCTGTTGGCAAAGTAGAAGAAGAGTTAAATTTTTGGGTGGAGTTTCCCTTTTAAATTTTCACTGTATATACTGAATATAAGTCTACGATGAACTTAATTATGATCAGTCGCCTCAGGACGGCACATTGTTTGTGTGGTGTCGCACAAGTCTAAAGTGCGCGCCACCTACTTTCGCCGCGAGCTGCCATGCACGCACGGCGCGGCGTTCTTACGACGTCAGCCACGAGCGCCCTCTGCTACAACTCCGCTCGTGGCCACCACTGAACGACATCGTTCACTTGGGACTGAGATAGGAACCAGTTAACACTTCGGAATCAGATAGGCACCAGTAAAGACTTGGCTATTGGATAGGCACTAGGCAGGCCTCTAGCTCAACTATGTATCAGCATTCTGCCGTACTGAACTATGTAAAAGTTAAGTACTGTATAAATTCTGTGCAATATATATCTCGTTCTAATTTACTCTAGTGTTTCTAGTTTCTGCTGTCCCACTGGCTGCTCACCTTCGTACCTGCACAAGCGTGCGTCCTTTATTCCTGTGTCTGTCTGTCTACTCGGCCACCGACACCTACGACGGAAACGAGACACAAAAGTTTGCACTTCTCCTGCGCTTCCACGCGGCCGTGCTGTGCTACGTAACGACGTCGGACCGTTCCATTTTACCGTTAGATCTCACAGCGCAGACAGCGAGCGAGCCCAAGGCACGGAGTGTGTGCACAAAGCTACCTGCGGTGTACAGGCCGGTGTACCCTACTTGTGGAGCAGACTGTCCAATACCTGCAGTGTCCGGGGCTCTGGGCAACTGTCAACAAATTCCCTCTCCGGTCAAGTGTCACTCCGGGCAACTGTCACAAATTCCGGATGGAATACCAGTTCGGTTTTACAAAGAGTATTCTGCGGCATTGGCCCCTTACTTAGCTTGTATTTATCGCGAATCTTTAATTCAACGTAAAGTTCCTAGCGATTGGAAAAGAGCGCAGGTGACTCCCGTTTATAAGAAAGGAAAAAGAACTGACCCACATATTCACAGAACAATAACGTTGACATCAGTTTCCAGTAGAATTTTCGAGCATATTCTCAGTTCTAATATAGTAAATTTTCTTCAGACAGAAAAGCTTCTTTCTATGAATCAGCACGGGCTTAGGAAACATCGTTCATGCGAAACTCAGCTTGCACTTTACATGATATCTTGCGAGACATGGCTCAAGGGCAACAGGCAGCTTGTGATTTTTTTCGGTTACAAAAAGGGGTTTGACGCGGTGCCACACTGCAGACTGCTAACGAAGATACGAGAATATGGAATAGGTTCACAGATTTGTGACTGGCTGGAAGACTTTCTAAATAACAGAACGCAGTACATTGTTCTCGACGGCGAGTGTTCATCAGAGACGAGTGTATCGTCAGGCGTGCCCCAGGGGAGTGCGATAGATTCAAAAATGTTCAAATGTTTGTAAATCTATCGGACCAAACTGCGTGGTCATCAGTCCGTAGCTTACAAACTACTTAGACTAAGGTAAACTAACCTAAGGACAATACTCACACCCATGCCCCAGTGAGGACTCGAAGCTCCGACGTCGACAACGCGCGTTCCGCAGCTAGGCGCCTTAGACCGCTCGGCTACTCCACCGCGACGGGAGTGCGATAGGACCGCTATTATTTCTATCTATATAAATGATCTGATAGAGTAAGTTGTAATTTGCGGCTGTTTGCTGATGATGCTGTGGTGTATGGGAGGGTGTCGTCTTGATTGACTGTAATAGCATACACGTAGACACAATTTCTAGTTGGTAAAAGAATGGCAGCTAGCTCTCAATATAGAAAAATGTAAGGTGATGCGCATAAGTAGGAAAACAATACCATAATGTTCTAATACAACATTAATAGTGAGCTTATTGATGGAGTCCGTCGTTCAGATATCTAGGCGTAACATTGCAGAGCGATATGATGTGGAACGAACATGTAACGACAGTTGTGAGTAAGGCAGACAGCCGACTTCGGTTTATTGGGAGAATTTTGGCAAGAAGTACTTCATCTGTAAAGGAGACCGCATATAAAACGCTTGTACGACCACGTCTTCAGTACTGCTCAAGTGTTTGGGATGAGCATGTAACGACAGTTGTGAGTAAGGCAGACAGCCGACTTCGGTTTATTGGGAGAATTTTGGCAAGAAGTACTTCATCTGTAAAGGAGACCGCATATAAAACGCTTGTACGACCACGTCTTCAGTACTGCTCAAGTGTTTGGGACCCGCAGCAGATCAGTTTAAAGGAAGACATAGAAGCAGTTCAGAGGCGAACAGCTAGATTCGTTACTGGTAGGTTCGACCAACATGCGAGTGTCACGGAAATGCTCCGGAAACTCAAATGGGAATCGCTGGAGGAAAGACGACGACGTTTTCGAGAAATTCTGTTGAGGAAATTTAAAGGGCAGGAATTTGAAGCTGAGTGTAGTACGATCTTGCTGCCGCCTGTGGTGTCGCACAAGTACAAAGTGCGCGCCACTTACTTTCGCCGCGCGCTGCCATGCACGCACGGCGCGGCGTTCTCACGACGACAGCCACGAGCGCCCTCTGCGACAACGCCGCTCGTGGCCACCACTGAAGGACATCGGCCACTTCGGACTGACATAGCAACGAGTTAGGACCTTCGTCATCAGATAGGCACCATTGAAGACTTTGCTATCGTACAGGCACTAGGCAGGCCTCTAACAACTATGTATCAACATTCTGCAGTACTATGTAAAAGTTAAGTATTGTTACATTCTGTGCAATATATATCTCTTTCTAATTTACTCTAGTGTTTATAGTTTCTGGCTGCTCCCCTCCGTACCTGCACCAGCGTGCTATTTTTGTTACTGTGTCGGTCTCGTTCCACTCGGCCACCGACACCTACGACGAGGCTGGGACACAAAAGCGGCGACGAAGTTGGGACACAAAAGTGGCGACGAGGAGTGATAGACGAGGAGTGATAGAACCTTGGACCAGCCCGCTTACAGCAGCCAGACAGCAGCAGTCGGAGCACGCAAAAATTGCTCCCGCCCACCCACCCTTATTATAAGATTTTTGGGAGAACATATTCTGTCACGTGTTTGTGGACTTTTTTGTTGCAGAGCGTCTTCTTTCATATTGCATTTGTGTTTTGTTATAATTTACTTGTATGCGCGGCGCCTAATCGGTCAGCATGGCCACTACCCCGAACCCAAACTTAATGGAAATTATTCAGTTACAGACGGCGCTAATAACACAACTTCTCCAGGCAGTGGCGCAGTTGACGACAACTCAACAACAGCCGCCGCTTCAGCAGCCCACACCTGCCGCCGCAGCGCTTCCTACGTTCCGCCAGTACAACGAACGTGAGGAAGAATGGAGCGACTATTTCGCACAGTTTCAAGAACTCGTCGCGGCTCATCAAATTACAGGTCAGACTGTTAAGCATCTTTTATTGTCCGTGGTGGGCCCCAAAACCTTCGTATTACTGCAAAAACTATTCCCGCAAGCATCTCCTCGTGATGTAGACTTTGAACAAATAGTAGAGGCACTAAATGCTCATTATGAGAGAAAAGTTCTCGTAGCTGCGGCTCGGTACCGATTTTTCAGACTTAAAAAATTACCGCAACAGTCACACCAAGAGTGGATTACGGAATTGAAGGGCTTAACCCGCAAATGTAAATTTACTTGCTCTTGTGGACTTTCGTATAGTGACGTGATGTTGAGAGACGCTATCACTCAGAACATTCAGGACCCCAGAATTAGGGCAGCTATTTTAAAACAGTCTGACCCCTCATTAGACAGTGTACTGCAGCTTATAGAAGCGCATGATACTTTTGACTTAGCAGATGTAGAAATGCAAAGCCACAGTGTTAATTCAGTGCGCCGTAACGGACGCTTTCCTAGCCGTAGTTCTCAGTATAGCACTAGTGATTCTTATTTTTCTACCGGCCGTGCTGAACAGACAGTGAACAGTAGCCAGTGTAAAAGTGCGACGCAAAGGTCGCCCCGTCGTGTTAGAAACAGTAATTTGAATAACGGGCGCCAACGCTCATTTCAGAAAAATGTACGTAAATCTTGCCCCCAGTGTGTGTCTCGCCACAAGCGTGCTCATTGCCCTAGTCGCAATGCAACCTGTTATCAATGTGGCAAATCGGGACATGTGCAGTCTGTGTGTATGCAAATTAAAAACTCAAAGAACAGTAACGTTAGAAACGGTGCTTCGCAAAGTGCGAGAACAGTTCATTCTGTAAATGTTATACGGGCTGTGGAATTGAACAATGCTTTCCTTGGATCTCAATTGCAAGAAAGTAGTTCTGCGCCTATGGCACAACTATATAGTGCACCACGTAGCAAGCGCCGACGAGCGCGTAAAACAGTGCAACGGAAAAGGGTTCGGGACAAGCAAAATGACTATGAACAGTGCATTCCTGTAGTGAAAATAGTGCCTTCTGCAACTGCTCCTTGTAATAGTGCCCAGTACTGTTTAGCTAGTGACAGTAGACATCAAGTAGCTACTCAAAAGTGTAGTGCGGTAGTTAGTGACTCTGTAGTAGCCTCGCATTGCGCGGACGCCGATCCGGCGGTAGTGTCATCTAGTGACAGTGTTGTTAATCCGCTGCGTGCCGAGTCTGCGCCGCTTCCTTCACTACGCGGCCCGCGCAAGCGCAGTAAACAAACTGTAGCAGACGTTGCCCACATTCGCGCACCTGTCGAGCGCCGCAAGCAAAAACTGTTTGTGACTCTCTTCATAGAAAATAACACGGTGTAATTTCAGCTTGATACTGGTTCCGCTGTCACATTAATAAATAAAGATACTTATGAACTTCTGGGTTCGCCAAAATTGTCGTCGTCACAGCAAGTGCTAACAGCGTACACAGGTCAAAATATTCCTGTGCTAGGAACGTGTAGCCTGCCCGCCTCTTTTCAAGGTGTAACAAAAACAGTTGCTTTTGTAGTTCTTCAGGCCAAATCGACACAGAACATTTTTGGACTAGATGCTTTTGACTTGTTTGGTTTATCAATTCAAAGAGATGTGCTTCAAATTTCGTCAATAGTGCCTCAGGATAAAATCAATGCATTGTGTGACAAATATAGTGACCTGTTTTCGCCGGAACTAGGTTGTGCAAAAGACTTCGTGGCACATGTAACTTTAAAAGAATCTGCAGTTCCAAAATTTCGTAAAGCTAGACCAGTGCCTATCACATTGCGTGATTCAGTTGCCGAAGAACTTAAACGTTGGCAAGATAGTGGGGTGATATCTCCTGTTTCTGCGAGTCAGTGGGCCTCGCCTATAGTAATTATACCCAAACCGTCAGGAAAACTTCGTCTCTGTGCGGACTTTAAATCAACAGTGAACAGTCAAACAATTGTAGACACTTACCCTCTGCCCAGACCTGAGGAACTGATGGACAAATTAGGACAGTCTCGCTTCTTTTCCAAGATTGATTTAGCAGAGGCATACTTACAGATTCCACTTGATGACGAGTCAAAAACGTTTTTCGTCATTAATACTCACATGGGCCTTTTTCAATTCCAACGCCTACCCTTTGGCAGTTCTTCCGCTCCCGCTATTTTTCAGCGTTTTTTGGAGCAGCTGACAGTTTCTGTACCGTGTTGTTCGAACTATTTAGATGATATTGTGGTATCCGGACGTACAGTTGAAGAACATTTAGCAAACCTGGAGTGCCTTTTCAAAGTGTTGACTGCAGCAGGTCTACGCTGTAATAAAGCAAAGTGTTCGTTTTTTCAAACTGAAATAGAGTACCTAGGCCATGTGATTAATGCCCAAGGAATCCATCCGTTACAGTCACATCTTAGAGCAATCAAAGACTTGCCTCCTCCTAAGAATGTGCACGAATTGCAAGCAGTAATGGGAAAGCTGAACTATTATTTCAGATTTATTCCCAATGCCTCTCAGATTGCAGCTCCTCTGCATCACTTACGTAGGAAGAATGTTCCTTTTGTATGGTCCAAAGATTGTCTGGTTGCCTTTGACAAATTAAAGTCTGCACTACTCAGTGATGCATGTTTGATTCCCTTTGACCCACAGAAGCCTGTAGTGTTAGCAGTTGACGCCTCGTCGTATGGTCTGGGCGCTGTAATCTCACATCGTATTGGATGTCACGATCGTCCTATTGCCTTTGCATCCAAGCTACTGACGCCGACGCAACAGAATTACAGTCAGATAGAAAAGGAGGCCTTAGCAATCATTTACGGCATCGCAAAGTTTCATCATTATCTCTATGGCAGAAAATTCTATTTGTTGACAGACCACAAGCCTCTCACGTCGTTGTTCTCACCCACAAAGCCAATTCCGCCACGTACGGCACAAAAGCTTCAGAGATGGTCCTTGATATTGTCAAATTATCAGTATGAGATTTTGTACCGACCTACCACTAAACATGCCAACGCGGACACACTTTCCCGACTTCCGGTTGGCCAGGATGTATCATTTGATTCTTCAGAAATGGCATGTTGTCAGATAGACTCCAGAGATGCATCCGCTGTCGCAGACTTTCCTTTGAACTCGCGTCGGGTTGCACAGGAAACAGCTGCGGATGCAGACCTAAGTGTGGTAGCACGTTTTGTTCGCTCAGGGTGGCCTGCCAGAGCCAAAGACATTGATCGGCCTCTGGTTCGACGTTATTTTGCACAACGTCATGCATTATCTTTAAGTCAGGGTGTACTGTTGTTGCATACCGACAACGACCAAGCAAGAGTGATTGTTCCTCGTTCCCTGCAACGAGAAGTGTTACGCCTCCTGCACCAAGGACATTGGGGCATTGTTAGGACAAAGCAATTGGCCAGACGTCATTGTACCTGGGTTGGTATGGACGCTCAGATAGAGAGCATGACATCACAGTGTACAGTTTGTGCGGAGCATCAGGCGGCTCCTCCACAGCGTTTCTCAGACTGGCCACGCCCCAAGGGACCATGGCAACGTTTACATATTGACTTTGCCGGACCTTTCTGGAATACGCGCTGGTTAATTGTTGTAGACGCTTTCAGCAAGTTTCCTTTTGTGATTGCCATGAACTCAACGACGGCGTCTAGTACAATCAGTGCCTTAACATCAGTGTTTTGCATCGAAGGCTTGCCTGAAACTATCGTCAGTGACAATGGACCTCAGTTTGTTAGTGCGGAATTTCAACAGTTTTGTCGTGTGAATGGCATTCAGCATATCACCACCGCACCTTTTCACCCTCAGTCCAATGGTGAAGCAGAACGTTTCGTTCGAACATTCAAGTCTCACATGGAGAAGATGAAAGGTCAGCACTCCAGGCAGCAAGCTCTTCAAATTTTCCTGTCTACGTATCGGTGCATGCCACGTGACGGCCCGTCTCCTGCCGAGCTGCTACACGGCCGCCGTCACCGCACTCTCCTTCACCTGCTGCAGCCTCCCACGCACCGAGTCGGTTCGTATGTTTGTTGTACGTTCTTCCACAGGGTCGGAGCTGCGGCGCCACGCAAACCAATTGCGCCTGCACAGGCCGCGCGATCCTGTCTCCGGTTTCTTGATTCCAGACCCAGTTCACCGCCAGGGAGCACAAACACATCGTTCGTCAACGGGTCCAGCGTCCCCGGACTACGAGATCGTCCCGATGGAGATCGACGCGACGCCGCCGCTGTCGCCGCCGCAGATGACAGCGTCACCGAGAGGGACTCCGGGACCGTGCGTGTCGCCGCCGCCTGGGCCACGCACCTCAGAAGAAGATGACCTGCTCCCTCTGGGCGGGGGGGTGCGCCCTTCCCCAGGTTTCGGTGGGTTCCCTGGAGGATCGCAAGGCGGATGCCGGGGCGCGGACGGCGTCTCGATCCCAGCCTCAGCTACGACGCCCGTCCCACCAGTAACGCCCCCGCCCAGGCCCTCCTCCCAGTGCCGTCGCCGTGGCCCTCAGCCCTACGCCACGACGGCGCGGCGGTTTGGGGGGGAGGGGTGTGGTGTCGCACAAGTACAAAGTGCGCGCCACTTACTTTCGCCGCGCGCCGCCATGCACGCACGGCGCGGCGTTCTCACGACGACAGCCACGAGCGCCCTCTGCGACAACGCCGCTCGTGGCCACCACTGAAGGACATCGGCCACTTCGGACTGACATAGCAACGAGTTAGGACCTTCGTCATCAGATAGGCACCATTGAAGACTTTGCTATCGTACAGGCACTAGGCAGGCCTCTAACAACTATGTATCAACATTCTGCAGTACTATGTAAAAGTTAAGTATTGTTACATTCTGTGCAATATATATCTCTTTCTAATTTACTCTAGTGTTTATAGTTTCTGGCTGCTCCCCTCCGTACCTGCACCAGCGTGCTATTTTTGTTACTGTGTCGGTCTCGTTCCACTCGGCCACCGACACCTACGACGAGGCTGGGACACAAAAGCGGCGACGAAGTTGGGACACAAAACCGCCTACTTACATTTCGCGTGGTGATCACAAAGACAAGATAAGAGAAATTAGGGCTCGTACGGAGGCATATAGGCATTCATCCTTTCCTCGTTGTATTTGGGAGTGGAATAGCAAAGGAAATGCCTAGTAGTGGTACAGTGTAACCTCCGTCACACACCTTACGGTGGATTGCGGATTATGTATGTAGATGTAGGTGTAGAATAAAAATATAATAGTGGGATGTACACGATAGTTTAAAGAAATTCATTTGATGCAACGGAATTCTTTGTTGCACATGTTTCATTTCGTATTATCAATATATTTTCATGGTTACGGATTAAGACTGTGACTGAGAACAATAATTTCCTCACAATTTTTGCAATAAAGATTATTACTCATTCATCATGTGCGTTTGTTTTTGTTACCTGAGCAACATTGTAAGCCATATTTCAAAATAGAAGAAAAATGTGAAAAAGACAGTAATCCAACTTTCGCTCGCTGATCATTATTTGGCCATCTGGAGAGATATAATAAATAAGCTTATCTTTTAGCATTGTTTGGTTCTCTGCACATTCATTTGACATAATCGTATCTGGTATTATACCAGCCCAATATGTGGTCGAATGCTTACCATTAGGTATTTTCATAAGACATGGACTGTGGATCAGTTAGATGCAGCTGTGGATGTTCACAATCACTTGTCCACATTGGTAGTTTTGGATACGTTTGCTGTTCTTACAGGAGCAATTGTAATATTCGTTTCTATATTACATTTGCAATTTATAAAATTCATGACCACTATATCCTGCAAATTTGGTATTCATTTTTCTTTGGGTATCGTTAGAACTTTTATTCCAATGTCGATCAACTATGTCCGATACGCTAACTTACAGAATGAGATCTTTACTATCGAAAATACCATCAGCAATCTGCCGCTCCAAACGGTTGTCGTCTTTATAGCGCGACTGAGGCGGTGGACGGAAGTCGTCACTGCGATCGCTCCGATTATCATGGTGCACTGTAACACTTAACTTCATTACAAAGTGTTTCGAACAGGATCTGTTTTGTCCGCCCGCTCAACGAATAAGTGTTTTAGCGTGACTCCAGCATGTGTACCGTTGTAGCACCCACTAGACATTTGTCGACTTGCACTTGTGTGATGAAGGTTTCTTTAAGTAGTGGCTAATTTCGATAATTTGCTTCCTGTCTTGTAAGTCAATTAATTCTATGTTACGCATGCACATTTTCCATCCGAATGTGTGAGTAACGTCCGACAATATTCACGAACTGCAGCATCTCAATTCTTATTGTTGTCTTCGTTCACTGAAACTATAAGAAAAGAAATATGGATAGGAATGTGTCGGTCGCGAATAGCTTAAAACACTATGGCAAAAACGCAAAGCAGTTTGTAAAATCTGTTTGCGAAGTCCTCTTCACGTCGCACAGAGAGCGCGGATGTTGTTACAACTGGCTGCGATACTGGAAAATAACTGTTTTCCTCTCAGATTTCGTGTCAGATACACGTGTAATCGACACTATGTACGATCGTTTCCCCTAGTTGTTTATACCACCAAATAGAGAGCAAAGCTTTGCGGTTCTGCTTAGCAATTAGGCCAGGGGTCTCGCGAATTCTGTCAACGAGTGTACCATGTATCTATTAACAGTGTGTTCAGTTTGAGGACAGGCGTTAAAAGCGAGGAGTCGCTGTCTTTATTTTCAATTTGATTTTAGTTGGATTTTTGAGTGTTATTCGTGAACGATGGCACACTCTGTATCGTTACATAACCAGTGCTGACAGGACAGCTTTTGTAAATGTAGTATTTCTTGTTTGTTTTGTAAGAATAGGACGACTGTAATTGGCGCCGGCTTAGATAATTCCATCTTATGTTGATGCAAAGTAAGGCGCGTGCAATAAGACAGTTGTCACAAGCACAGCTTGCAAAAATTGGAACAATCAGGCATTTCAAATGTTCAAATGTGTGTAAATCAATCGGACCAAACTGCGTGGTCATCAGTACGTAGCTTACAAACTACTTAAACTAAGGTAAACTAACCTAAGGACAATACACACACACACACAAACACAAACACCCATGCCCTAGGGAGGACTCGAACCTCCGACGGCGAGCAAACGCGCTCTCCGTAGCGAGGCACATTAGACCGCTCGGCTACTCCACCACGGTAAACAATCAGGCTTAGGTGAACCACGCAGTTCAGTAGAAAAAAGGAGGTCGAGCTCGGCAGTCAGACATGTAACGAGGAAACGATGTCTGAAATTCACCGTTCGCATCCGGGAAGTCGTAATGACACCTCGAGCGACAGTGATCAAGCTGCACAGGATCCCAGTAGATATTGCGAAAGACGTAACTACGGCTCTGCAAAACGCAAGCGCAGGTTTTCGCGTCACAGCACCCGTAGTGATGAGAGCCAAGACAGATCGTCCAGTATACGGCAACTAGACGAATCGTGACGAGCATCTTCGTGCGGTGGGCAAGATGCAGGGGAGGATCCCTTCACAATCCTCATGACGCTCATAAGAGGGACAGCGAAACAAACCAAAAAAAGCACAGATAATGTAAAAAGGCAAATAGATAACGTACAGGCGAACATAGAGAAACGATAAGCACAGAAATAATGTACAGGAGAGAATAGTCTACAGACGAGCAATGAAGGTACCGTACGTAAGGGAGTTGACGGCGCAGGAAAGCATACAAGTGACAGCACTGAGCAAATTAAAACGACCATAACGGGGATAGCAAAGGTTGCCGAGCAGGCAAAACATATAGCCGGCCAGGCAACGCAGGAGGCGAAAAGCGACAGTGCCGACTCTATAAACGCACGGAAGTTTGCCGTCACTGCAATGAGCAGTGCATGGGTGGCGAAAGTAGACGTCACTAATGTACGGAAAGTTGTCGGTACGCTCGAGCTGCCAAATCAGAAAGCTGCTCAGAAGCCGAACGAGCGAACAACCCCCCCCCCCCCCCTTGCGACGTGGAGGAAAACTCCCTATTGGACATAATTTGGTCCCGTAAGTCGTGCGATGCAAATTGCGGAAACAGGTGTCCCACACAGGATGCTCAAACTTCCTGTAAAGAAGCAGAACAACACACACACTCGAACTGTGTCAGGCTATGACGAGCAGAAACGCCTCTTCTGTCACACTCTGACTCGTCATGGAGGGAATTCTACAGCAATGGTGCACACCTCCGTGCTGAAAGAGAGAACAACAGTCCCCGAGAAGAGAATTTGAAAACGTTTGACTAAAAACACTTGCTATCAGTGCAGCGTTTTCAGCTGTACAAGGAAACAAACAACGCACTCCATCCCGCCGTATGGATCGCACAATTTGATAGCGCAATACCATCCAACTGGCCGCTAAACATACAGGCTAGAGTTCATCTGCGGTCACAGGAAGGGGCACGTTGCAGAACGCATGCAAAGGACGGCCGAGAACTGCCGCACTTACAATGAGTTCCGCCAAGCATTCCTGGACACGTATTAGTCTAGCAATGCTCAGGAAAGCATCCGACAAGAGATCATTAACACCAGTGACCTAGAATCGGGCAAATGCAATAACAGGGCCAAGTTCTTCGAGGAATTTATGCCAAGTACCGCTATCTCGATCGCCCCTTCACAGATCAAGAGATCATCAGGCATTGTGTTATGAAATTCCCCTTGGATATTCAAGAGAAGTTGGCGGGGCGAAGATCGGAATCAGTAGAGCAACTTCGAAGGGAACCTAGATCATGTGCAGGAAGTGCGCGAAAGACGAGAGAAGCAGGAAAGGAAGCCGATGGAAGGTCAGCAAGGGAGAAACAACCAGAACGACAATAGAGGACAATACGGGCAAGATGACCTATCCCACAAGAAGAATGATCAGCGACCAAATCGGGGGAGCTAGGAACCGAGAGGAAATATTCAGGCCGGCCGCGGTGGCCGAGGAGACTGAGGCGCTCCAGTCACGGTCTGCACGGCCACTACGGTCGGGGGTTCGAATCCCTCCTCGGGCATGGATATTTGTGCCGTCCTTAGTGTTAGCTAGTTCATAAGTAGTTTGTAAGTTTAGGGACTGATGACCCCGTAGTTGAGTCCCATAAGCTCTACAAACATTTGAATTTTTTGAAATATTCAGTGGGTAAATGCCCCTGCACAAAATAACACGTATGGCTCCCTCTAAAACAAACCACGAAGGTCATGACACCTGGAGAAATCAGGGTGGTAACGTGAGCTGGTAAGTGCCACTACAACCGGCGCAAATCGTAGAAATTTGACCGCCAAATCCCGCTCACATTGCGTCACAGGCCCCCGCTTGCCGCGGCCCCTGACAAATCCACCGATACAATTTATTGAGCAAGCCCTTCATTGAGTGTAGCTTGTAAGCTTAGAGTTAAGGTAGAATAAGCTATTTCATGTGGTCATAGGAGTGTAATTTTATTTCCTTTTCTTAACGTAGTAACGTAAGTTTTTCTTAAGAATAAGATGTATTTTGGATACATGCTTTCTAATGTAAATATGTCGATAGGCCCACCATGCCCTATTTATGCGTCTTTACCATCGCTCATTAATGTTTTAACATGCTTTATTTGTCTATTTATTACTACGCTTATTAATGTATTTACCTTATTTTTATTTGCCTTAAGCGTACACTGTATTTGTGCTTCTTCTTTTTGTTTGCCTTGTACATAAAGTGTTTGTGTGATTGTGTATCTTTCGTGTTCAACAGGTTCCCTGCTCTAGCTACTTTAGCAATGTTTTTTTTTTTTCCTCTCTTTTTTTGTTGACTTGAAGTTATTGACGCTCTTGTCGTGAAGTTGTGTTTCATTAACGTTGGCCACCAACGGCAAGCAATGTTTGTAGGAGCCTCTCTCTGGTCGGTATCTCAGAATATCAATGATAGAGCATTCCTTGCCTCAAGATGTGTCGCAACGTAGGGTCAATGTACCTTTGATTGGTGTCAGAACGTCGGCCACGCAAGGGTGCACGTTTGCCGACATCCTCTGTCGAGCTGTCCATTCGTGGTGTTTCTCGTTTTTCGCTGTGTCAGTGATGACTGCCCAGCGCGTATCAGTCCATTCGTGGTGTATCTCGACGACGCCTAGTTGCGTACGTCTGAGTTACCGCGGTGTAGTCCATGGGACTTTGTTTTTTCTTTCGTAGTGTCATTTTGCTCGGGCAGCAGCCCAGCCTTTCTACGAGGTGCCATAACAGACAGCATCAATGGACGGACTCACGGCGTTGCAGATTCTACCCAAAAAGTGTGTACCCACCACTTCCTACTAAGCACGTTATGTCCGCCTCTGTAGTCTAGTGGACAGCGTGGTGGGTTGCCACGCAGGGGGCCCGGGTTCGATTCCCGGTCGGGTTGGAAATTTTCTCCACCCGGGTGTTGTGTCGTCCTCATCATCATTCCATCATCATTGACACGCAAGTCGCCGAAGTGGCGTCAGATAAAAAGACTTGCACCAGGCAGGCTGAACACGACCCCAGTTGGGGTCTAACGGCCATAAATGCCACACGATCATCATCATCACTAAGCACGTTTACATTTCAGGAGGGAGAATTGGCACCAGCCACGAGACGTCATTTATACCTGTTCTTTAAGTTCCGTAAAGTGTTCAGCTACGCACACAGGGTGACAATCCACATCACAAGCAGCCCCTTGCATCAGCCCTTATAACGTCTAATGAGGGAGTATGCGCGGTAGATGGTCGTATTTTCTTTCTTTCTTTCCTCTTTTTTTATTTTATTTTATTTTTATTATTATTATTATTTTTTTATTTTTTTTTTTATTTTTATTTTTATTTATTTTTTTTTTTTTTTTTGCCACTATCATGGACCGAGTTGTTCTATTCGTCAGTCTTCCTGTAAATACCAGTGCTAATTCTACTAGTGTAGCTCGCTATCTATGAAAATGTAAAGTAGTAACTGCATGTTGACGCATGCCTTCCACCTGCTGGCTCTCACTCACATCACAACAATGCATCAGTTGTTGTTAATCACGTTTTCTGGCCCTCAGCCATGTCAATAACAATGCTGCCCTGAGCAGAGAATCTTTTTAAATTGGTGAATGATCAATTTGTTTCATGCTCATTTCTTTTAGGTTTTATTTTGTGTTTAATCATTAATGTAAATTCGTTTGTTATTAAATTAATAAATAGTTGTTTAAAATAGAGGTGCCCAAAGAAAACTTGTACACACTTGTACGTAAATTATTTGTAATGTGGATCATTCTCGTACTACCCTGCACACAGATAGTATTTCTGGGCGCACTGGCGATAAAGAAAGGAGGGAGCTGGCTGAATCCCGAGTCCAGTAATCCATGGAGGTACCTCAGCTTAAAGAGCGGCACCGCCTCCCGCAAAATGTACACACGGACGCCTGACCCCAAACTAACTCTTAAGAGAACCGATTTATACACATGCCAGACCATGACCAGGATTTATAAACATACCATCAGTACCATGATTCTCGATACTTCTATATTTGTAATACACTAAATGCCATTAAAATTACTACACCAAGAAGAAATGCAGATGATAAACGGGTATTCATTGGACAAATATATTATACAAGAACTGACATGTGATTACATTTTCATGCAATTTGGGTGCATAGATCCTGAGAAACCAGTACCCAGAACAACCACCTCTGGCCATAATAACGGCCTTGATACGCCTAGGCACTGAGTGCATTAAGTTAAACAGAGCTTGGATGGCGTGTACAGGTGCAGATGCCCATGCAGATTCAACACGATACGAGAGTTCATCAAGTGTAGTGACGAGGCAATTGCTCGGCCACCATTGACCAGACGTTTTCAATTGCTGAGAGAACTGGAGAATGTGCTGACCAGAGCAGCAGTCGAACATTTTCCGTATCCACAAAGGCCCATACAGGACCTGCAGTATGCGGTCGTGCATTATCCTGCTGAAATGTATGGTTCGCAAGGATCGAATGAAGGGTAGAGCCACGGGTCGTAACACATCTGAAATGTAACGGCCACTGTTCAAAGTGCCGTCGATGCAAACAAGAGGTGACCGAGACTTGTAACCAATGGCACCCCATACCATCACGCCAGGTGATACGCCAGTATGGCGATAACTAATACACGCTTCCAATGTGCGTTCACCGCGATGTCGCCAAAATACGGATGCGACGATCATGATGCTGTAAACAGAACCTGGATTCATCCGAAAAAAATGACGTTTTGCCATTCGTACAGCCATGTTCGTCGTTGCGTACACCAACGCAGGCGCCCCTGTCTGTGATACAGCGTCAAGAGTAACCGCAGCCATGGTCTCCGAGCTGATAGTCCATGCTGTTGCAAACGTAGTCGAACTGTTCGTGCAGATGTTTGTTGTCTTGCAAACGCCCCCATCTGTTGACTCAGGGATCGAGAAGTGGTTGCACGATCCGTTACAGCCATGCGCATAAGATACCTGTCATCTCGATTGCTAGATATATGAGGCCGTTGGGATCCAGCATGGCGTTCCATATTACCCTCCTGAACCCACCGATTCCATATTCTGCTAACAGTCATTGGACCGCGACCAACGCGAGCAGTAATGTCGCGACATGAAAAACTGCAATCGCGATAGGCTACAATCCGACCTTTATCAAAGTCGGAAACATGATGGTGCGCATTTCTCCTCCTCACACGAGGCATCGCAACAACGTTTCACCAGGCAACGCCAGTCAACTGCTGTTTGTGTATGAGAAATCGGTTGGAAACTTTCCTCATGTCAGCACATTGTAGGTGTTGCCACCGGCGCCAACCTTGTGTGAATGCTCTGGAAAGTTAATGATTTGCACATCACAGCGCCTTCTTCCTGTCAGTTAAATTTCGCGTCTGTAGGACGTCATTTCGTGGTGTCTATATATTCAGGCATGCCCTTTTGTATTGGTTTTAAAAAAGGAAAATTTGATGTATGCATTTCGTTTAGGCTAAAATTAAGCTTGGTTGAGGTTGTAAGATATGGTTCTGATATACTCTATGTGTAATTTGGACATTCTCAACAAACAATTTCTAATTCATCAGTCTGTAACATAAATTTTGGAATTCTCATTAGTCCTGTAATTTACTTTAAGTATGTTGGGAAGTGCCGTATATACTGTTGATATGTTATAAATAAAACCTTGGAAAGCTAAATACAATGCGAACCCTTTGTTTGAGCTCTTCCATGTTCCTTGTACTGCGAGTTGGACGTTATAGACATGGCCATCAACCACTGACCCATGGGCGTGAACTATTTTTGACACCATGGGATGTGCCTAGAATAGAGATAAATTATCAGCAAAGGGTCTCAGATTGAACTGTATCTCTTGGGCCATGTGACAAAGCCAATCAGAGTTGTAATTGCGCTATACACCAAGGAGGTGTATGCGAGTGGGTCTGAAGTAGACGTCATAGAGGGAATGGTTCAAGTTCAGATAGTAGCGACCAAAACAGTGATTGTGAGTCCTGACCTGTATCGCCAATGCGGGAGGTTGATTACTATACTTGGGAAAAAAGAGACAGTAATTCAAACGCTTGGAAGAGCTACAAACGTGTGAGGCATAGTTTGCAAGCAAGTGTTGGTATTGGACCTACAATGGAAGGACCCCATCCTCCATGAGTAAGTTGTTCACTGGACATTTTCAGAAATCTCCTGTCACAAGTCGAAACTCACAGTGGTGTGTTGGGTCCAGAATCCGCAATGCTGAGGGTGATACTGAACCATATGACAGACTCCCACAGTCGAGTCAGGACTGTATCAGGGCTTTATAGAGCCAGAGAAGGATGAAGCGATCTGCATCCCTGCTGGTGTTATTCAGGCAGCGAAGAGTTTTTTGGTGCTACCAACGTTTTTGATGAAACTGGTGATGATGGGGAAGCCAAGTCAACTGGTCGTCGAAAACCAGACCTAAAAACCGGTAAGATTCCACTGCATGTAGTAGTTTGTTATGAAGGTAAAGTTCTGGATGTGAATTAAGAGTACAACACTGGCAGGAGTCATGGTGCAAGTCTTGGCAGCTGATAACTGGTCGGAGCCAATGACTGTGCTTTTCATATGGCCCCCTGCAGTCAACACAGCAACACTAACTCTAGTGGAGCAAAAATGAATACACAAAAGTCATCAGCATGTAACACGAAGTCAATACTGAGGACCCCACAACTGCTCCTAGACCATTAATGGACACTAAAACAGAGGGACGCTCAATACAGAGCCCTGAGGGACCCCATTCTCTTAGACATGGGGAGAACTATAGGAAGCACCAACAAGGACACAGAACGAAATGAGTGACAGAAAGTTCTACATGAAGATTGGTAGGGATCCATGTTGTGTCATAAGCCTTCTGTAAATCATAGAAGATGGTAATAAGATTCTGATTTTGGACAAAAGGTGTATGAACAGAATACTCCAGGTAAACCAGATTATCAGTGGTGGAGTGCCCTTGATGGACACCACCCAGGGACACAGCTAGAAGGCCCTGAGGTTAAAGGAGCCAACATAACCACTTGCTCATGAAGTGGTCAAACAACTTGAATACAATGTTGGTGTGGATAATGGGGCAGTAGCTATTCACCTTTAGTGGATTCTTTTCACATTTAAGCTCTGGGATTATTACGCTTTCCCTCCACTACAAAAGAAACTCGCCCTTGCTCCAGATGTTATTACAGACGCCAAGGATATGACGCTGGCCCTCCATTGAGAGATCTTTAAGCATTCAGCAGTGAATTCAGTTTGGTACTGGAGTTGTAGGGGTTCTAGGCAAGGACACTGAGGAAGTCACTGAATGGAGTGCTGTATGATTCCATGTGACGTGTATAGAATGATAAACACTTTCGTTCCACTCGCACTTTTAGGATGCAAAAAGACAGGTTGGTAATTCTGAGACACAAAACTTCAACAACAATGCTGAGAAAGTGTTCGGCGATGGAGTCTTGGTCTGTACAGACTGATCCATTAAATAAATCCCAGGTATACCGACAGGAGACTGGTATCCATACAGAATGATCTTTGCTCACACCTGAAAGTGATAGATATGTGATCCAGTGGCGTAAACATACTTTTCCCAACTCTCCTGCATTCGTCTTTTGATTGGTTGGTGGTCTCTGGAACAAAGGCGTTTGAAGACAATGCGATTCTCCAAAGATGGGTGCTGATTATGAAGGTGGAGAGCACTCCTACAGTATCTAATTTCCTCGGCGATCTCTGGCGATCATCAAGACATTTTCATCTCATGGGCGAGGGGGTGGGGAGTCGTAGAGCACAGGGAATTGCAGTCTCGACTGTAGATATGGCAAGTTCAGAAATATTTAGCGAAGCGTAGAATGTATATCGGAAAGATAGATCGGATACAACTGGAGGAGGAGTGTTCATCGCTGTGGATAAAGATATTGTTTCTACTGAGATCGATCTTGAAAGTAACTGTGAAGTTATCTGGGCACGTATAACAGGTCTAAAAGAAGTAAAGTTAATAGTTGGCTGTTTTTACCGGCCCCCCAGTGCTGCTGTAGCAGTTTTAGAATCATTCAAAGAAAGTCTACCCCAGGTGGTGCGTAGGTATCCGGGCCATGTAATATTAGTCGGAGGCGACTTCAACCTTAATAGTATAGATTGGGACCTCGCTAGTTACATTTCAGCTGGTGCAGACAAGCAGTCTTGCGAGCTACTTTTGGACACATTCTCCGAAAACTGTCTTGAGCAGTTAAACCGGCAACCCACGCTCAATGGAAATATTCTAGACCTAATAGCCACAAACAGGCCTGACCTTATTAACGATGTCTGTGTAGAGACAGGAATTAGTGATCATGATATCGTCATAGCATCGATGGTGACCAAAGTTCATAAACCAATCAAGAAGGCTAGGAGCGTGTTTTTGTTGGGAAGAGCCGATAAGCAAATGTTACGATCGCACTTAGAAAATGAATGGGCATCGTTTAATTCCGGGACTATGGATGTAGAGGAATTGTGGACTAAATTTAAGTGCATTGTTAATAAAGGGTTAGAGAAATATGTGCCAGTAGAGACGATTAAGGATGGAAAAGATCCACCGTGGTATAATAATAATGTTAGAAAACTGCTGAGAAAGCAAAGGCTGTTGCACTCTCGATTCACAAAAGAACACGCAAATGATGACAGGCAAAAGATAGTAGAGATTCGTGCGTCTATAAAAAGATCGATGCGTGAAGCATACAATAATTACAACAGCCATACCTTAGCAAAAGATCTTTCCGAGAACCCGAAAAAATTCTGGTCCTATGTAAAATCGATAAGCGGGTCAAAGCCCACTGTCCAGTCACTAGTTGATCATTCCGGGGAAGTAATAGAAGAAAGCAAACGGAAAGCTGAAGTTCTAAATTTAACCTTTAAGAAATCTTTCACGCAGGAGGACCGCACAAATGTACCATCATTTGATCAACGTACTAATTCCGAAATGGGGGACATAGCAATAGGTATTTCCGGTGTAGAGAAGCAGCTGAGAGAGCTAAATACGAAAAAGTCTGCTGGTCCGGATGGAATACCAGTTCGGTTTTACAAAGACTATTCTGCGGCGTTGGCCCCCTACTTAGCTTGCATTTATCACGAATATTTAATTCAGCGCAAAGTTCCTAGTGATTGGAAAAAAGCGCAGGTGACTCCCGTGTATAAGAAAGGAAAGAGAACTGACCCATACAATTACAGGCCAATATCGTTGACATCAGTTTCATGTAGAATTTTGGAGCATATTCTCAGTTCGATTACAGTAAATTTCCTTGAAAGGAAAAGCTTCTTTCCATGAATCAGCACGGGTTTAGGAAACATCGTTCATGTGAAACTCAGCTTGCCCTTTTCTCACATGACATATTGCGAGCCATGGACGAAGGGCAACAGGCGGAAAAATGTAAGGTGATGCGCATGAGTAGAAAAAACAATCCCATAATGTTCGAATACAGCATTAGTAGTGAGCTTCTTGATGCTGTCGCGTCGTTCAAATATCTAGGCGTAACATTGCAGAGCGATACGAAATGGAATGAGCATGCAAGGACAGTTGTAAGTAAGGCGGACAGCCGACTTCGGTTTACTGGGAGAATTTTGGGAAGATGTACTTCACCTGTAAAGGAGACCGCATATAAAACGCGTGTACGACCACGTCTTGAGTATTTCTCGAGTGTTTGGACCCCGCAGCAGATCAGTTTAAAGGAAGACATAGAGGCGGTTCTGAGACGAGCAGCTAGATTTGTTACCGGTAGGTTCGACCAATGCGCGATTGTCACGGAAATGCTCCGGCAACTCAATTGGGGATCGCTGGAAGAAAGACGACGTTCTTTTCGTGAATTTCTGTTAATTAAATTTAGAGGGCCGGAATTTGAAGCTGAGTGTAGTACGATCTTGCTGTCACCTACTTACATTTCGCTTAAAGATCACAAAGACAAGATAAGAGAAATTAGGGCTCGTACGGAGGCATATAGGCATTCTTTTTTTCCTCGTTCAGTTTGGGAGTGGAATAGGAAAGGAAATGCCTAGTAGTGGTACAGTGTACCCTGCGCCACGCACCTTACGGTGAATTGCGGAGTATGTATGTAGATGTAGAAACAATGGCTGTGGTTAAATTTTGGACCACCACATTGATATTATCATGTTGTGGAAATTCAACAGTGGCAACAGAGATGAAATCGTTCCAATGAGTCTTGTTAAGACAAGCGTCCAGGGGATTGACTCTGGGGTAGTAACAGGAAGATCGGGAAGTGGCCGCTACAGCACAAATCGTTATACATTCTGAAGTTTATAGATGGTAGAAGGCCAGAAAGATCAATGTCCAGTAGGTGCACCACACTGAAATGTGTGCAATCACCAGTATTTAGAAGACAAAGATTGATCTGTGTCAGGAGATTTTCGACATCTCTTCCTCGGCCAGTGGTCGTGGTTCCACCCCATGGAAGTCACTCAATAGTAGAAAAGGTGGGGGGAGGTGGGAAATCAGTGCAGTCAATACAAAAAATGTTTGTTAAGCTTACGGGACTTAACTACGGGGTCATCAGTCCCTAAACTAACAAACTACTTATGAACTACTTACGAACTAGGACGGCACAAATATCCATGCCCGAGGGGGGATTCGAACCCCCAACCGTAGTGGCCGTGTAGACCGTGACTGGAGCGCCTCAGTCCCCTCGGCCACCGCGGCCGGCAGTGCAGTCAATACAGTTTGGGTGACAACACCATTTGGGGGAAGGTAAACGTAGAAGATGGTAATATGCTGTGTTGTCCTTATCATGACAGCCACGCCATCTGAAGTTGACTGAAGAGGCACTCGTTCACTGTAGACAAAGTTGAAGACATCAAACACAAATTCCATCTAACACCCTGTCATAATTATACAGTTTTTGGAATATTAAAAATGTTCAAATGTTTGTACAGCTTAAGGGACTTAACTACGAGGTCATCAATCCCTAAACTTACAAACTACTTATGAACTACTTACGAACTAGGACGGCAGAAATATCCATGCCCGAGGGGGGATTCGAACCCCCGACCGTAGTGGCCGTGCAGACCGTGACTGGAGCGCCTCAGTCCCCGCGGCCGGCTTTTGGAATATCCCAAATAGTCACAACCGGAAGGGGTCTGCACTGCTAGAAATAAAGTTTCCTGTAGGGCAATGCAGAAAGCACATGAAAAGCATGACAGTTGTCATAACTCAGCCAGGTGGCGGAAAAATCACCAAAATTTAACTGGAGAATTAAACTGTCTGTGTTTTGGTAAGCCTTGAATGGATACAAGAGACCAGTTATACCTCACGGTCATCTGTTGCCACCAGCTGAGTGCCAGTAGCCTCAGTGTCCAGCGTGTATGAGGCTTTGATGAGTTTGGTGTCCTCAGGGGATACTAGATTGTCTACCACATACTCAGAATCAGAAGTTGCAATCGTTTTGTTGCTCTGTTTCTTCTTCTCCTCTGACTTATCCCTTATCCTTTGGTTCAGAAGCCTGGAAGTGTTTATTTGAAGTGAGGGACTGATGAAGATTGGGAATCTCTTTGACTAGTTGCTTCCGGTTCCTTCACTGTATTGCTGGAATCTACTATTCAACTGGAGGAAGCCATAGAATTTAGTGTCCCTTCCTTACAAGATGGGCCAGATGAGGCTGTTGCTTCTCCACTGAGAGTTGGTGACTGGTGTTCCCATTAGCTGGACTGAGCAAGGTGGTGCAGTGATAACGCATTGGACTCGCATTCGGGAGGATGGTGGCTCAGATCCACCTCCAACCATCCAGATTTAGGTTTACTGTGATTTGTGATTTCCCTAAATCATTACAGGCAAATACCAGGATGGTACCTTTCAAAGGGCACGGCCGATTTCGTTCCCCATCTTTACCCAAAAACTCTGAGCTTTAGCTCCGTCTCTAATGACCAAGCTGTTGATGGGACATAAAACGCTAAGCTTCCTTCCTGATTCCTTTACAAGAGCTGTGGGTGGGGGGGGGGGGGTTGTTCCCAAAGTAGATGTTGGTAGATCAACCAAAGAAGGAGAGCTACTAACCATAGAGATGGCAGATTGAGTCTGACAGCCCTGAGGGCCCACAGTGAAAGAGAGTTACGACAGCATAACTGCAGCAAATAATGTTACCATGGTCACAGGGTTAAGCTACTCTTTTTTTTTTTTTGCTTCTGTATACGTCATTCTGTCCAGGATTTTATATGCCATTAGGTTCCTCTCTTTTTGGAGAATGGTGCAGCCCTGTGAGCAAAGGGAATAGTGCTTGGCCACAGTTGACCACAGGTGAGAGGGGGTTCCAAGGAGTCCCCAGATTGGAATGGTCATCCACAATCTCGACATGTGGGATTGGAAATGGAGTGGAAAGACATGTGCCAGAATTTACAACATTGAAAGCACTGCATAGGGGGAGGGAGATAAGGCTTTACATTGCACGAAACCGAGTGAGGTGACGCAGTGGTAAGAGACTGGACTCGCATTCAGGAGGATGGTGGTTCAAATCCACCTCTGGCCATCCTGATTTGGGTTTTCCGTGATTTCCCTAAATCACTCCAGGCAAATTCCAGGATTGTTCCTTTCAAAGGACATGGCCGATTTCCTCCCACACTCTTCCCCAAAAATCCGAGCATAAGCTCCATCTCTGATGAACACACTGTCGAAGGGACGTTAAACCCTAAGCTCCCTTCTCTCCTTCCATCACACCAGTATATCATCACCCTTAACCTGTAAGGTAACGTACCACCCTCATAGGCCAAGATGAAGGCACCAGTGGCAACCCTTTTGTCCTTACGTTCACTGAAGACACAGCAGATGATGTGAACACCTCATTACTATAGGTTGGTGCAAAAGTCATCATCAGATTGTAAGAGAAGATATCTATGGAATATAATCCCCTGGAGCATATTTAAACTCTTATGGGGAGTGACAGAAACAAATACATCATCCAGATTGTCACAGGCGAGTAGAGCCTGCAACTGGTCAGAAGATACTGTTTTATCCGGACTGGCTCATTTCTTATTTTGGACATTCTGGTGACTTCCCCAAACTACTCCTGTAAGTTCTCCACAAAAATCAGAGGTTTTGTTGCCATGAAGGATTCAGCATCAGTTCTAAGGCAGACCAGGTATTTCAGAGAGTATGGCTCTTTCCAAACTTTAGGCCGCCATTTCTTCCATGGTGTGGCATTATCAGATTATCCTCCCTGATGCCAGCCACTCCAGTCTGGGGCTTTCCCTATGAATACCATCCAGCCCCATCAAAGGCCATCTGGCAGAATAGCCACTGTCAAATGTCCTGATGCCACTTACAACTGGTAATTTGCTTCTATTTACTCCCTGGTATGCATGGGGATCTCACAGCTCAGTCAGGTGCAAGTTAGAACCATTATAAACGGTGAGTCACTAACTATTGCCACCAACAATAACTGCGAAAGTATGATAGAAGCTGAAACTTTTGTTGGTCTTGAGTTACCTGGGACAATGAGGGCCAAAATATGACGTTGGTTTTTCGTTCCTAGGCAGGGTCGCTTTAGACGTATAAAGGTCAACTTTGATTTTGTTAATGGGATGCTATAGTTTGGTACTTATTTTCTTATAGTGGCTGCTGAGATGAATCCAATGATGTGTAACAGTAAGGTCTTTGAAGGTCAGCGAAGGTCAAAAAGGTGGCATGAACATTTGCAGAAGGTGTTAGAAGTGATAACCATCGGTACCAAAGGGGCGCTGCAATCTTCTTATCATGGATTGAGTGGTATTCCATATCACTCCAGTACTTACTGAAGCACATGCTCGGACAATTCACTCACACGTATCTTCAAGTGTAGTTAGAACTTCTTTATAAACAATGTCTTTTACAAGTTCTCACAAGTAAAAGCCAGAGGCGTTAAATCTGGCGAACGAGCTGGCCACAACACATCTCCTCTGCGTCCAATCCAACAATTTGGGAACCGTCTCTGTAACTCATTTCCACCTATAAGCAAAAAGTGTGCCAGACACCCATCATGTTGATATCACATATGTTCCTTGTTCCTAAAGGTATTTCTCCCAGTAAAAGATAAAAATAATAATAATATGGTTTTACTGTTCTATAGAACCTAATTGAGGAGCAAGACTCCATGTTGTTGTTTTTGTTGGTTTTTGAGGGGACTAAACAGCTAGGTCATCAGTCCATAGACTCCATGGTCATAGAACAAGTCAGTACATGAAGTTTAACACAAGAATGGTAATATAAAACCTTAAAGTAGTCCTATGCATGTGAAAATCTTAAGCCTAAATAAAAAATAATCAATAATGAACAAAAAGAATTAGATTAATTTATTTTTTATTTTTCCAGAAGTTCTTGGACAGAATAAAAGGAGTGAGCCATGAGGTAACTCTCCAATTAAGAATTAAAAGCGTGTGGGTTAGTACTAAGATTCTTGAGTTCTTGTGGCAGCTTATTGAAAATGGATGCTGCAGAATACTGCACAAGAGTCAAGGGGATGTGATCCAAATGTAGATTCGATTTCTGTCTAGTATTCGAGTGAAAGCTACTAACTCGTGGGAATAAGTTGATATTGTTAACAACAGACGATATTAACGAAAATACGTAGGCTATCTAATGTTTCTTGCTGGAACGTACTGCACATCCTACCATAATGATTTACTTAGATGAAACAGAGGCCTATAATTCTGTCCTCCAGAATCCCATACCATACATTCACCGACCACAGTCATTGGTGTGCAACTTGCCACAGCCAACATGGATTTTCAGTTGCCCAATAATGTGTGTTATGCAACTTAACATTTCGATGGTTCGTGAATGTAGCCTTTTCAGTAAATAAAATCAAATTAATAAATTTATCATCCCTCTGAATCCGACGTTGACCCCATCGGCATGTGACGCATACAATCCGTACCAGTTAATTCTTGGTGGAGACTGATGTGGTAAGGATGATATTTATGGCGATGCAGAACACAAACAACACTACTCAGGCTCATGCCAGATTCCCTTGCGATTTGACACAAACTAACACAAGGGTCTTGAACCATAGTTGCAAGAGTACCAGTTTCCACTTTCTCGTTAGTAACTTTCCTTTGCCAGATATGTTTCTGATAAATTAAAGATCCAGTTGTTCTCAGTTTATCATACACATATTTAAATGTAAAGTGAAAGTATGTTGAGGATATCTTTCAGCGTATCAGCAAATAGCGTAATAATATGTGTTAACCTTCGCCAGAATGCATTAGTTTGGTACCTGATAGTGCACTAAAGTTTCATAGTCTATAAAGTCGACTGTTATCATACAATACCCTACATGAAATAGAAAATGAGATTAATTTATTTGGCTGTCATAAGTAAAACAAAGGAAGTAGTAGGGCATTTACTGAATCATAGCTTGGAAATTTTGGCATTTTGTATCTATGAGCAAATAGTGGTAATCTTTTGGTTATGTAAGTGAGAGCTTATATATTCAAAGTGCTCCATATAAAGATTTGCAATGTCCGGAGCTAAGGGGGAGCCCATGGCAACTCTGTATATTTGCTCATAGAACCTCCCACGACATTTGAAATAGATGGTGGTTAGCACATGATGGAAGAGTTCGTTGGTTGGTTTCTTCATCAAAGGGTACCTTAAGGATTTCTATGGAATCTTTCAATTGCACACGGGTGAACAGGGACGTGACGTCAAAGCTGACTAGTAGGTCTTTCTCGTCCATATGCAGCCCTTGGAGTACTTTGACAAATTCGGTCGCATTCTTGATGTGGTGTGGAGAGTGACCCACAATTGGTGCTGTGCTAGATGTTTGGGTATCCCATATGTCGATGAGTTTATGGTGTTCCAAATTGGACATAATGGGAAATTCTCCTTACGGATCTTTAGGAGTCCATATAGTCGTGGGGGCGCCGGCGCCCTGGGGAGCTTCTGATGGTATTCCTGCAGAATACTCGAAAAAGCTAGAATGCCAAACAACAACATTTCGGCAGCAGAACGCAGGGCGCTGCTGGCCCTCTGTGATGACAAAGATATAGTGGTCCTAGCAGTAGATGAAGGCAGTGCCACTGTGCTACTGAAGACAAAAAATGACTGGCAAAAGGTAGAGTAAGAGCCAGCATACAAACAAGTAGGGAAAGATGTGACTACTTCGATCTTCTCAACAACTTGGGATCGGCCGTCTGCAGAAGTGGACAATGTTCAAACGACTATATAGGGATGTGCAGAACAGCACCCCGACACCTCGCCTGAGAATGATGAGTACAAAACTCATTGAAACATTGCGGCAAGACGACGTCACCACTCAGCTGATCACCCAAGGAGATTTCATAGTTGGTTCCTTTTTGAAGCTTAATATGTACTTGTGTCCTGAAGAGCCTGGGAGTGATCTCCTTTATTGAATATGTAACAGTTTTTATTTTTTTTTTTTTTCGGCGAAAGTGTGTCGCCCACCATAGCAACCCTAAAGAAGTTTGGGGTGGTACCATTTCAGTGTAAATGTCTGTCACAGTTCGCTGACAAATGACATTGTTTATTCCACAGCTGAATAGTGTAGTTACAATATATTTACATTTGGACATTTTAATCACTAAGACAATTTGAGTTGTTTTCTGCACAATGGGAATTTGTTTCCTTTTTCATATTACTGTGCATGAGTACATAATAAACACAATCAAGCAAGTTTGTAAATATTTTAACTCCTTGATATATTGTTTACATTTTATTGATATTCAGAAAGTATTGAACATTATTATACAACAGCTGGTAGCAGTCCTGCTTTGATGAATTGATAAACAAATTGTCATGTATTCTGTTCACTCTTCATTGGAGCACTGTTTATGTCACAGGCATTGCCTCTTAATGTGTTTCTGAGATACGTAATACTATAACAAATTTAAAAAAGAAACTTATAGACTTTATTGTTATAGGAAAGCAAAAGCATTAAGTACCTTCTGATGAATTTAGTTAGCATTAAGGATAAAGAAATGAAATTAATTCTGTACTGTGATTGCTCTTAAAATGTAAATTAAATGTATATAACCAACTCATTTTAATTTCAAAATAAATTGTAGTCTATATAGACTTTCTATGTATGAAAGTATGTAATTTTATTTACTTTTGAATTTTAATCTGCCATACTTCAGTATTGTGTTACAGCACCTTATAATAGCGTTAACTGAGCTAAATAATTTTGAATGGTAAAAGAAAGTTGTGTGTTGAAATCAGGAAAGATTGCTAAACTGTTGAGGGAGTTTATGGTTCTCTAATAAGAATATGCATCGATGAACTGAAAAATCCACTATTTTAATTCTAAAAATATATATGTATATATATTCATTGTGCAAGGTAAAAACAATTTTTTTGATGTACATTATTTATTGGATGTGGTTATATTCTACAAAGAAAAATAAGTTTGTAAATGTAATTATGTATTTTTCAAGCAGATATGGGCTACCTGTGCCTTACTTTTTATTATCTTACTAAAGCATGCCAGTTTTAGTTTTTCTGTGAAGTGCTTTGTCTATATGCATACAAAAACCACTTCAGGGGGATATGTTATGGTACATGCCCCCGCCCCCTTTTGTGACTATAGCTATCATTATAGGAATAAATGTCGACTTTGGTCACTTGCAATACACTTATATATTATACATTTCTAATTAAAGTGGTATCACTGTAATACTTATTCTGTAATATTTACTTATGTGATTATTGCATTTCTTTTGGTTTATGCTATTGTTTTCTTGCCGGCCGTGGTGGCCGAGGGGAGTGAGGCACTCCAGTCTCGGTCTGCACAGCTAGAAATAGAAATCCTTAAGGTACCCTTTGATGAAGAAACCAACCAACGAACTCTTCCATCATGTGCTAACCACCATCTATTTCAAATGTCGTGGGAGGTTCTATGAGCAAATATACAGAGTTGCCATGGGCTCCCCCTTAGCTCCGGACATTGCAAATCTTTATATGGAGCACTTTGAATATATAAGCTCTCACTTACATAACCAAAAGATTACCACTATTTGCTCATAGATACAAAAATATCTACCTCAGCAAGGAGGTTAATGTGCATTCTGCACATATAATTTATCTTTGGCATGTCACATAATTTGTCTTAGACACATCACTGGCAAAGCTTCATGGTAAACAAAACGAAAGACATGAATATACAAATGTTGAGAATGTTACATATTTACAGAATGAAAAATGTTATACAGTGCAATTAAACATATGTAAAGTGGTACTAATACAAGATATTAGAACAAAGTTACTAATAACCTGCAGATATGTATACATAATTACGAAAATGCGTTACATCTCATTACAAGAGAAAACAATTCAAAAATTCAAATGTTTGTATAGTCTATGGGACTTAACTACGGGGTCATCAGTCCATAAACTTACAAACTACTTATGAACTAACTAAGACTAAGGACGGCACAAATATCCATGCCCGAGGGGGAATTCGAACCCCCAACCGTAGTAGCTGTGCAGACCGAGACTGGAGTGCCTCACTCCCCTCGGCCACCACGGCCGGCAAGAAAACAATAGCATAAACCAAAAGAAATGCAATAATCACATAAGTAAATATTACAGAATAAGTATTACAGTGATACCACTTTAATTAGAAATGTATAATATATAAGTGTATTGCAAGTGACCAAAGTCGACATTTATTCCTATAATGATAGCTATAGTCACAAAAGGGGGCGGGGGCATGTACCATAACATATCCCCCTGAAGTGGTTTTTGTATGCATATAGACAAAGCACTTCACAGAAAAACTAAAACTGGCATGCTTTAGTAAGATAATAAAAAGTAAGGCACAGGTAGCCCATATCTGCTTGAAAAATACATAATTACATTTACAAACTTATTTTTCTTTGTAGAATATAACCACATCCAATAAATAATGTACATCAAAAAAATTGTTTTTACCTTGCACAATGAATATATATACATATATATTTTTAGAATTAAAATAGTGGATTTTTCAGTTCATCGATGCATATTCTTATTAGAGAACCATAAACTCCCTCAACAGTTTAGCAATCTTTCCTGATTTCAACACACAACTTTCTTTTACCATTCAAAATTATTTAGCTCAGTTAACGCTATTATAAGGTGCTGTAACACAATACTGAAGTATGGCAGATTAAAATTCAAAAGTAAATAAAATTACATACTTTCATACATAGAAAGTCTATATAGACTACAATTTATTTTGAAATTAAAATGAGTTGGTTATATACATTTAATTTACATTTTAAGAGCAATCACAGTACAGAATTAATTTCATTTCTTTATCCTTAATGCTAACTAAATTCATCAGAAGGTACTTAATGCTTTTGCTTTCCTATAACAATAAAGTCTATAAGTTTCTTTTTTAAATTTGTTATAGTATTACGTATCTCAGAAACACATTAAGAGGCAATGCCTGTGACATAAACAGTGCTCCAATGAAGAGTGAACAGAATACATGACAATTTGTTTATCAATTCATCAAAGCAGGACTGCTACCAGCTGTTGTATAATAATGTTCAATACTTTCTGAATATCAATAAAATGTAAACAATATATCAAGGAGTTAAAATATTTACAAACTTGCTTGATTGTGTTTATTATGTACTCATGCACAGTAATATGAAAAAGGAAACAAATTCCCATTGTGCAGAAAACAACTCAAATTGTCTTAGTGATTAAAATGTCCAAATGTAAATATATTGTAACTACACTTATTTAAAAAAAAACATATTTTCACTACATCATAAAATGGAGAAGGTTCATATGAATAGTGTTACAAATTTATAATAAATCTTTGATTATGTTTACTAATACATGCAATCAGAAGAAAAATCATGTATACAATTCTGACAATTCATAGTTTTACAGAATCTCACATGTTGAAATACTTGCTGAGAATATTTGAAATTATGCAAATTGAGAATTTTGGTTGGTCAGTCAGAGAGATATGTATGAGAGAACAAATCAAAGATTTAAACTTTTAAGATCTAATACCATTAAAATGAAGGAATAAAATAATTTTATATATGGTTTAAGTTGATCCCATAGGCCAAAGAGACTTTTAGATTTGGGATACACAAGTCGATAGACATTTGGGTGTGGGTTGTCAATAATATCAAAAGGCTTAATGTAAATATCGAAAAACTTTGATTTCATTGTTAATGGCTCTTCACTGTCCATGGTCTTTTACTAGTACTAAATCTCCTATAGCATATTGTGTGATTTTTGTATTCCCTGAAAACTTTTCCTTCCTTTTTTCAAAGCTTTGTTCCATGTATTTTCTTATTATTTCACCTCTCTCCTCAGCTGTTAAACTAGTACTAGGATTTTATTGTGCAAAATGTCTTGGAGAGAGAAACCAGTTGTGGAGTGTTGTAAATACTTAATCCAGTTTACATGGTCTTTGCTACTATATGTCCTACATAATCTACCCAATTCTCGATTATAATATTCAGTCGAATTAGCCTGAGAATGGTAAGGAGATATAGGGATAAGCTGAAAATTGTGTTCAGAAACAAAGCTTTTCCATTTCTTAGAAATAAATTGGGCCCCATTGTCAAATCATATAGCCTTGGGCAAACCAACAGTTACAAAATAATCATTAACAATTTTTGAAATAATACTTTTATTGGTTGCTTTCCTCAGTGGATAAAATTTAGCAAATTTTGAAAAGATATCAACCATCACAAGAATAAAACAAAATCCATCTTTACTCTTCCGTAATGTTCTGAATAAGTCGATTCCTATTATCTCTAATTGCTTCTTAGCAATAATGCTTTGTATCTACCATTTCCTTGCTTGGTTGTCTATTTTCACTCTATGACATTTATCGCACAGAGCAATGCATTTTCTTATTAGTCTGTTAATGTTATGGAAAAACACAATTTTTTTTTTGTAAGATCCACAGGGGCCATAGTTTAAGTGAATGTAATTAATGAGACTGTCACATATTGTTCTTGCCAACAGACCTTCCAGTCGTCCCTATCTTGCCTACCTGTAAAATAAAACTCCTTTCAATACTTGAAAATACATTCCTACCTTCTCATGTCCCTTTTTTTCCAAATAACTTTTTACCAGTTTCCACCTATCATCCTGATTTTGATTCCTCCTTAGTTGGTTGCAAATTCTCGTAACCTCCTTTTCCTCCTTAATATCCTTTTAATACAATATTTTAAAAACTTTCTCATCTTCTGTTTCATACTCCTCACCTTCTACAGGTAATCTGGACAATGCATCAGCAACAACATTTCCCATTTATATACTTAACTGAACAAGTGAACTGCTGTAAAAACAATGCCCATCTTGTAAATCTTCTGTGATATAGTTTGCATTCTTGAATATATGTCAAAGCTATATGATATGTATATACTATGACTTCCTGTTCGAGTAAGTATTTTTTAAATTTTGAGAATCTCCATTGGATAACTAGAAGTTCTTTTTCCGTTCTAATATAATTCTTTTCATAGGAATGGAGGGTTCTACTTGCAAAAGCAATGGAATGATGTTCAGTTATCCCTTTAACTATCTTTTCCTGGAATAAGTGGGCACCTAACCCACTATCACTACTATCTATCATTAAATATAAAGGTAATGAGAAATCACTACTTACTAATTGTCTCTTAATTTCCTCAAAAGCTAACTGGCACACATCATACCAATCCAAGACTGAATTCTTTTTCAGAAGGTTGATCAGTAATGGTGCATTTAAATCTGAGTTTTTATATATTTTCTAAAAAAAGTTGGCGATTCCAAAAATTACTTCGGTGTTTTTTTATTCTTAGGAGTGAAGAAATTTCTGATGACCAAAATTTTATCTTCATCAGGAAAAATACCCTCTTCAGTAACAATATGTCCTAAAAAATGGAATCTCTTTACTGCATATTTGCACTTTTCAAGTTTTAAAGTCATGCCTCCCTGTCTAAATTACTTTCAAAGACATAATATCAGTAGCAGTAGAGAGATTTATACCAAATAAATTAATAAAAGTGGAGCTGACCCCCCGCCCCCCTGTGGTAGACAAAACAGGTCAGATCACTGCTGCAGAAGCAAAGAAAAACGCTTGCAAAATTTAAACAGATAGAGAATCCCCAAGACTGGCAATCTTTTACAGAAACTCGCAATCTAGCGTGGACTTCAATGCGAAAAGCTTATAATAGTTTCCACAACGAAATCCTGTCTCGCAATCTGGCAGAAAAGCCAAAGAAATTCTGGTCATACGTGAAGTACTGTACACTAGCGGCAAAACACAAACAATACTTTCACTACGCAATAGCAATGGTAATAATACCGATGACAGTACTGCTAAAGCAGAATTGCTAAACACAGATTTCCGAAATTAGTTCACCAGAAACGAAGTGAACACTCCAGAATTCGAACTAAGAACAGGTGCTAGCATGCGAAATTTAGAAATAGATGTTCCTGGAGTAGTAAAACAACTCAAGTCACTAAACAAGAACAAATCTTCCTAGCCAGATTGTATACCAACTAGATTCATCTTAGAATATACTGGTGCAATAGCTTCATACTTAGCTATCATATACAACCGATCACTCATCGAAAAACCCATACCCAAAGACTGGAAAGTTGCCCATTCCAGTATTCAAGGAAGGTCCGGTATCCCGGCACGATGAGTTTGAGAGCCCGCCAGACCACATGGACTGTGAAGCAGCCGCTAGGCAGTGCGCACAACCTAAGAGCGCTGCCATCGCCACTAGAGCGCTGCACTCAGTGGCGCGCCGGTCATCTGCACAGAGAGCCACTCTATTTAGGGCCCGGAGCCGCAGCTCGCTTTCAGTCTTGTGTTGACTGCGCTCGGTACACATTCGACATTCTCTAGTTATCCGGCATCGTACTTGGCTCCGTCACGGTTCCGATTGGTTTACGCTTTGGTCTTTCTTTTCCAGTTAGTTGTTGTCATTGTTTGTCGTCTCTGTGGTCTCATGTAGTGTTTCTCGTTAGCGGCGACGCTCAATCGGTCGATCGTCGCTAGTCGCTCCCGACCCTGTCTGACTTTCGGTCACAATAGAAGGCAGTAGGAGTGATCCCCAAAATTACAGGCCCATCTCATTGATGTCGATTTGCAGTAGAATTTTGGAACATATACTTTGTTCGAACATTACCAACATTAGCGTCCACTTTCAGCACCTTACTGACTTTGTTTGAGCACTGCACAAATACCATATCTGCTAGTGTCTGTATGAAGTTTGGTTTCCGTATTCTCATTGTATAAGGCAAGAACTGGTGCAGAAGTTAGAGTCTCCTTAAGTGCCCAGAAAGCTCTTTCTTTCGTCTCATACTAGTATAACTTGGCGTCTCCCTGTAGAACTTCTTGCAGTGGACGTGTCTTGTTACAAAAACCTTTTATGAAACGACGGTAGTATAAGTACAGCCTGAGAAAACTTTCACATCATGGATGTGCTGAGGAGTTGGAAATTCTGTGACACCATTTCCATTCACTAGGTGCCCAGGATTTATATTTCTTTGTAGATGAAGAGTCACTTCTTTGGGTTGATGTTGAGTCATGCAGTGTGAACACACTTCAACACAGTTGACAGGCTGCTTAGATGTTCCACAAATGTCCTTGAGAAAACGACACTGTCCCCTAGATAAGAAAGACATGTCGTCTATTTAAGATGTCGAAGCAAGTTGTTCGTCATCTGTTTGAACGTGGATGGAGTATTATATAGTACAAACAGCATGACTTTGAATTCACAGAGGCTGTCAAGTGTAATAAAAGTAGTTTTCACCCTGTCAGATTTGTCAACCTTCATTTGCCAGTAACCTGTCTGCATGTCCATGGTTGAGAAGTATGTAGCTCCTTTCAAACAGTCTAAGGAGTCGTCAATGTGCGGCAATGGGTAGACATCTTTCTTTGTGATTTTGTTCAGCCACCGACAGTCGACCCAGAAATACCATGTGCCATCATTCTTCTTCACGAGGACCACCAGAAACGACCAGGGACTCTCTGAGGGTTGAATAATGTCATTGTGCAACATCTTCTCTACTTCATCTTGAATTATCTGTCTTTCAGCTGGCGTCACTCTGTACGAATGCTGGCTAATTGGTGCATGATCCCCAGTATTGATACGGTGTTTTATCATGGGCCATTTCATCTGTCTCTTCTCCTTCCAGGCCCTGAATGTATCTGAAAATTGGTGTAGTATGGCTAACATCTGCTGACGTAGTTCCTGGGTCAGACCAGGTCCTATAGGCAATTCCATAGCAGTTTCGTCTAGTGTGTTGTCAGCAGTAACAGCAGAGCATGAGACTTCGTCGGTGGACAGTGAGCTCACCATCCTGGACTGGCTCAGCTGTTCCAATACACATTGCTTTAGGAATGAGTTGCGATTGCTGGTGAAAATTAGTGATTAAAAGTTCTCCTTGACCAACTGTAATGCTTATGATAGCCGCTGGTATGTAGGTTTCCTTCATTATACTGATTCACTTTTTGCGATCAACGAGCACTTCGCAGTTCAACTGACTGTCTTGGCGGCTGACTGGAACTATTTTCATTCTTAACGGCAGCATCTCAACATTCTCGAGAGCAAACAACCTCCCAGGGGAGTACATGTTACGTGTACTCGTCGGAACGGCTTCCTCAATTTGTAGCTCAGATGTTCAACAGTAAATGACAGCCTGGGATGCCCGAAGGAAGTCCCATTCAAGGATGGTGATATGGCTACATTCTGTTAAAGTGACAATTAAAATGGTTGCATCATGTTGATGATAGTTATTCTTGCAACACGTGTTCCTGCCAGCTGGACATTTTTTCCAATTGTGACCTTCAGCAAAGTTACTCTTGTATCACAGAACATTATCTTCTTTAGTTTGCGGCGTTAGTCATTCGACAATACAGAGAAGGAAGGTCCTGAATCGACTAGTGCCCAGACAGGTTGGCCTTTGATGATAAAGTCAATAAGATTTCCCGATAGCTTAGTGAATTTTCATCTGCAGCGGCCTCACCTCTGTAGATGGTCGCATCACCTAGTTTTCCTGAACACAGCAGCTAGGTGAGCGGCTGGTATCTCTATAAGGTGACGGTGAATGGAGGCGGTGTGTTGGGGAGTGACATGTCCAGGATATGGCGACGGGCTTCGCTCCAATAGTCGACATTAATCATCTACAGTTAACTGCCATTGAAAGGACTGCTCTGATTGTTGGTGTCTTGGGGCATAATAACTGTCAAATACTCGTCTTCTCTCCCTACAGTATCATACGACATGTCCAGGAAGCCCTCAGTAAAAACACAATGGCATGTTAGCTTGCAATTGGTGCTGCCTCAGCGGAGAGCTACATTGCGAGGTGACACCAGCCGCGGTTGCCATGGAGTCCCGGAAGCACTCTATGTGTGCGGGCCACGCCGGCGCTATCTGCCTGTACAGGGTTGCGCATGTGCCGGCGGGAGCAGCGCCCTCTGTAGGCCACGGCGCAGGAGACCTGCGGCAGGCACCACGGTGCGGGCATTGACAATATCATAGATCTTCCGATAAACTGACTTGTTGCTGGTGGTCTCTGGAATTTTTCCCAGATATCGAGCTTGTCCTCGTTATTTTCAAACCATTGCTAGACCGTCCCATCCAGGTAGATATATATGTTTGCCAACCACATATGTGATCCCACCTATTATACTTGGCGACTCAGTCGAATCCTTTCAACCATTTATTTGGGCCCTGTCCAGCGTTTCCAGAGAACACCAATGGGTGTCTGATGTGCAGCTGGCTTACCACTGTTTTTGTATCCATGGGTCTTTTGATGACACAGACCTTTGGATGGAGGTAGTCAGTATACCCTTTATATTCTGGTTCTTATCAGTGTAGGCGACATCTCTTATGCTGCTTAATCAGAGTCACGAAGATGTAGATATATTGCAGGATACCCGGCGCCTCCACCAGAAAGTGTCATGTTAAAATTGCAGGTGGTCCAGAATTCGAAGGCTGGTCATTAATAGAGCACAACACTTTACACTAAGGACAGATGTATTGCTAACACAAGAGTAAACTCAAAACAGATTGCTGCCTGCTTGGGATGCTCCACTATTTATGCATGGAAAGAATTTTCTGGAAATTACAAGCACATCATACATAAGAAATGCGTAGAATATTCTATAAATAGCATATACAAATAAATAAGTTTTTCGTCAGTGGCGGGATTTGAACCAGGGATCACCAGCACAGCAATCTGCGACACCAATCACTACACCATGTGTTCAGTCATAAGACTGGTGACAATATGCAATAGCAGTAATGAGTGAAATCACTGAACAAGTCTTAAAATAGAGCTATCTTACTGCATTACAATCAGTACTTACCCTAACTTAGTAAGTTCTTGTTTCTATATTCCTTCTCCACAAATTGATATGAGCACACTACATACATTTTATCTGAATGCTCCAGTCCAACTTTTTAAAATATTCCATCCAGATCTGCTCTTCTACTGCAAACTACTCAGTTTACAACTAAAAATTACAAAAACCAAGCTACAAATAATGACATTCTCAATTTAAGGAAATAAAATTAAGTCAATGACAGTCACTGACCAGTAATTTATATTCATACTTACAGTTCTTTATTACTCGGGGATCTGTAAAAAGACTTTCAATCACTTCATTGCTGGTAATTATTGCATGTACATATGGCACAAATAACACCTCTGCCACCCGTTTCAGCTCAAAAACAACTGAAACTGTCTTACAAAGCAGCTGTTGTCTGTTTATTTACATACGTGAGACTTTTAGTGTCCATTTCACACCACCAGGGTATGCTGCAATCGCTGCTACGCTCTTTCAGATGGAGTTTCCACTATTATCTTTTTACACTGCCTGGTATAAGTCTCTAGCTCTCACTGAATTCCGTTGGCATTCACCGTAAATGAGAAGCATATCGACTTGCTCTTCAAAGGAATACATCATTCACACTCACGTGCTTCGACAATAATAGTTTTACCATTTCTATTAGCGTTGTATTGTGCAACCCCTGATGTTGTTCAGCCTACATGTCAATGGCACGTTAGATGCATATGCAGTATTCGGCAAATATTTACTATTGCACGATATACGAGAATGAATTGTCAGAGTATGTGCTTCAATAAGTGCCGATGTGATTCTGAATATAAACTAATTCCATGATAAGAAGATTGTAGCACTGCATTCATACCAAAGCTCACGACTTCGAACACCTGCCTGCCACCTTTTTTACTTTCATTCACCTTCAAAGTCCTTACTGTTAGACATCATTTGATTCGTCTTGATAGTCGCTATCAGAAAAAAAAAAATCATTTCTCTGAAGCGACCCCACCTTGCAACGAAAAACCAATATCATGTTTTGTCCCCCATTGTCCCATGCAACTTTTGTCCCACAAACTTTTCAGCTCCTGGCATACTTTCAGAGTTATTCTTGGTGGCAATAGTTAGTGACTCACTCTGTATAATGGGTGCAGGAGGTGACAGCTCACAATGGATGTAATCAATGTGTAATATAAGGTGTCCTTGCCCAATGGTCGGATTTTGGGTGCAATTACAGTTCCATTAACATTATAGCTGCAAAAGGTCTAAGTGTGTTATGGACATATTGTGACAAATCATGTAAAGTGTCCTTTCCCAAGTGAAACTCACTTTGGAATTTTTTTGAAAAAATAATAGGTTAGGGGAGCATAGCTTTATGGCCAAAACTTTCTAAACTCGTTTTAGTGACTTCTTACGTCGGGCAGAAATACCTTACGCCTATTCTAACCTCTGAATCCACAGGGGGCTTGCACTATCTGTTCTTGCTTCTTAAATCAACCCGAACTTTCATATTCCGCACGCTTTATGCTACCTCCACCTCCCAACCAAGCACATGTAAACAGTTTATGCAATGCAGTTTAGTTGTTTCAGCACCAAAATAATGTTTCATGTGTTTTTTGCATGATATTAGGCCCTAATAACTATCGAGTATAGCCGAAGCACCTAGAAGTAAAAAAGGGAATGAAGGAAAACTTAAAAGAAGTTACAGGAGGAGCAGAAATATTAATGAATGTAGAAGAGTGCGGCAAGAAGAAGAGTGATGTAAATAGTATGGTACTAAGAGGAAGCCAAATGAGAGGTGCTGGTGGGGAAAGATGCCTTGCATCTTTCCACATGTAAACACAGTTTAATTATGATATCTGTATTCAAATGACTGCGGCAACTGATGGGCAGTGCATATATTGTATAGTTTTTCTCAGTAAACATGCTTCTAGGTTATCATATGCTGAATTTTATCTTTATTTATTTATAAATAAAGATTGCCTTTTCTGTGTGATCTTCTTGGTTCACCCAGGAATTTTTCAAGTGTTGTGTACAGGGAATTGTAGAAACTTAGTAGGCCCCAGTACTGCCAACAAGCTTCACGTTGTTTGAAAGATGCACTCACAGTGTCAGTCCTGTCATTTGATCTTACACTTCTTCGTTTCTGCAAGACGTTCATTATCATGTTATTCATCCTTTAGGAACCATTAAGAAATTTAGCCGTTCAGGGCTGTGTCATGGCCTCCCTGTTGACATAATATCGATACCGCATTGAAAGAAATGATCGTAAACTGAAGTCCTGTAAATGGTTAAATTTTATCCTTGTGCGCATGGTTTGAGTCACAGTTTACCTGTGACCTAGAATCTCAAGATTCCTTAGAGAATTGTCAAGCTTCCAATCCCCCGCCACTTCCATCATATCACTCTACACTAATGAAGGGTATAGTACACAGAAAGAAGGAAGTGATCAACATCTTTCTGGGAGAAGCGTTTGACACCTTTAACTATGTATACCACCTGTGATTTATATAATATTCATGTCTCATTTTATCCTGAAGTAAATCATTTTCTGAAAGTAATAGTCGTCCATAGTGAAGTACACTTTAACAGCAACAAGTGGTCAGTGGTAATTCAGGAAAAATCGCGATCAGACCGTTCTTCTCGCATACCCTTCAATTCCCAATCCCATTTTGTCTCTACTGTAAGTTATTAATCAAATAACTATTTCAGATCATGTGTGCACTGGTATAGACTCTACATTATAGCTACTATTCCCATACATGGCCTTCATTTAGTGCTAAATGCACAGAGTAAGCGTATCTGTTTTCAAACAAAAAACTTAAGTCTTAGTACGAAGACGCACTAATTTTGTAGTGTTTCTATTAAAATGTTCATTCTAGATAGTGCTATATAATGAACATTGCAATTGAAGTATTAATAATCAAAAAGTTTGCTGCCCACAAGCGTCTGCAAGTAGGCTACCTACTGGTACAATACCGTTGCTTAGTAATACAACATAAGTTACAGTCAAGATAAAAAAAAAAAAAAAAAAAAAAAAAAAAATATATATATATATATATATATTACTATATGAATTTAGATTCATGTTGCATCGAGAAGTATTTCGAAGATTCTTACCGAGCGACGTGAATATCTCTGTTGTTAATGCTCTATAAATAGCGTGTTTTTTTTATCCATCCGACCATACTGATTTAGGTTTCCATTAGTTTTCCTAAATCTCTTCAGATGAATACGGAAATCGTTCTTCTAAACAATGCATTCCTGCCCCACCTAGATTCAATTGATGTTTTCTGTGGCAATTATCTCGTTGTTGACTTGACGTAACTAATTTTCGTTTTTTAAGATATGATCCATGAACAGAAAAGACGCTCACATCGACGTTTTTGCGTTACACACCCGTAATACCGTATAACCATCATCATATCCCAAACAGAGCGTACACTCCTCTCCGGATTCTCCTCGCCCATTGCTTGCAACTTGCGTGGCAACATGTGGCGAGAATTGTACGTATCAGTGCAAACTACGTCGTCAAAGATGACTGACGCATTTGCAGGGCTTGCCTGTAACAGATGACAAGCGTTTAACATAGACCAGTGTGTACATTACAAGAAGTACCTTTTTTTTGTGTGTACTATGAGTGTTATGGGTTGGAAAGAAATTATTTATTGAATTTTACTGTTGCTTTTCGTGACGCGCGAGTTTTGTCAATGTAATGTCGATGAACATCGAAGTCTTACAATTTTGTGTTGGCCGGTGACGTTTCATAGATCTGTGTGTAACAAGTTTAGATGTCAAGAATGTGTTACTTAAAGCTAGCATTAATCTTTCCATTGTTGTTGATATGTGGCAACATACGCCGTCGGAGAAGGTGAATGTTTGGTTGGCTGTGACGGTTCGTCGCAAGAAGCCAAGGTTTAAGTGATAAATTTAGGGAATAACTCGATGTTAATGTTTGCCTGAAAACCCAGTAAAATGGGAACTTCGTCAAGCAGACACGCTGATATAACTACAAACGAATATTTACAACGTTTCATTGGATACGAGAATATTTCACCAAATGATCCATTTTGGAACAGGTTCTTGTCTTTCTCATATACTCCACCAATTTCAAGGTAAGAGAATATTTGTAGAAGCAGAGCTATAGTAATATATTTATTATTTGTTGCTCTTCACCTTCTCTCACTCGCCCTGCCCTAACTCGTCTAAAAATATTAACATAACACATTTTAATGAACAACAGATCACTTCTGATCTGTGACATATTTCTCTTTCAGACATCTCCTATCTGAGAATATTCATTAGTTCTATTCCTGTTGGTTAGTCAACTGCATATTATACCCTTGCTCCAACTAAAAAATTCTCAATTAAGTTCAGTAAACAGTAATTGGTCTTAAAACAGGTATCAGGATTGTGTGTACTTTTAAATACTCTTTGAAGCCCCATATTGTTAGTAATTAATGTCTACCTTGACGTTATATTAGAACTAAATTTTTAAGTCTGTCTTCCTTTAAAATTTCTTTTTATTCATGCATAAACCTATGTTGAGAGTTAATGTATTTTCAACATAATATTACAACCAGAGAGCACTGTTTCATAGTTTTAACTTGTGTCATGTTGAATATACTAAGAAACAACATGCTAGGCCTAAATGGTAAATTAGTGAACTTGAAATAAAAAATTCACAATTCCGCCAGGCAGTTTAGTTGGTGGTTCAAATATTGCATGTAGGCCTATGCGTATGTGTTGGTCTTTCTGACAGTGGTTGTAGGAAGCTTTCAGTTCTAATATGTTGTTTTCCAAGGGCTGCTTTTCAATTTACCTGTAGGCCTATATGAGGTGATTGTCCAAAGCAAAACCATTTGATAGTCTCCTGTTGATGTAGGCTCTACTGTTCATACGCAAGAATCCTCGCATATGTTTGGATTAGGCTATGCCATCTGTGATACAATTTTTTTTTTTTTTTTTTTTTTTTTTTTTACCAATTTGATATTGAATTTAATTAGTGGGCACTATTTCAGCATCAAAGTTATTTTGAGAATAAATTGTCTGTTGCCTTGTAAAAGGAATTACCAGTTTGGCCTACAAACATTTTTTGAGTGATGTTAATAAAACACAGGAAAATGAATAAGTTGCTAGACATTTGGATACCTTTCCTGTTCCATTCATATCCTCAGTCCAATAATCATGGTCTTCCATTGCTTTAAGAATGTATAGAGTGACAAAAACGCCGTGAGGTCAGATTTAGACCTTTGCTTAGTAAATGGTACAAGCTTTTATAGTTATTGAGCTGATTACCTGTTCCATAAACATAAAAAATTATGTTCGCGAGGTAAAAGGTCCGTTAGTTGCCAAGCACGAGGTATATAGGCCTATGAAAATTCTATTGTTACTAAGTATTTGTTCCTAAAATGTTTGTGATCGTATATACACATTTGGGTTGTAGCCTATAGGCCTATTACATTACTTAGTCCTTCACTATAAATTGTTTATGATATGAAAGACAAAAGGCTAATGTTTAAGTCTCCATAATAAACTGTAGGCTTATGTCGAAATGGATTACCGTACAGTGAAATGTTTAAGAAACTGCGAGTTTTGTTTTCCAAGGCTCCATAATATCTGCATGATTAGTGTATTGGTTTCTAGTACTGACATAAATTTGCATTACCTGTTTCGTATTAAAAAGTTACAGCCATTTACACAGCAGAATGCCTGTAACCATTCATTGATATTTCTAACATAACTCACAACCACCTGATATTGGTGTAGTATGAAGTCTGACAAATGTGCAAGCCCCTTGTCTCCATACAACTAAGCAAACCATATCCATTTCGATTAAATTGCAGTTATTGCATACACAGCTGACACTTGACATGTAGAAGTTGGCAGTGGCGTGATGAATGATAGGAGATGGGGGAATAATAAACAGCTTTACGCTTTTTACTATGTAAACAATAGTTCAAATGAAGTCTTAAATATGACCCATCGGCTTTGACCAATGGTGTCATATCTGAGTTAAAGACGATAGTTAGTTTACAAGCAGAACATAGATTATAGACTACGATTTATCTGTAGCTTCATTCTGATAGCTAGGTACGTAGGTTAACAGAGTGCTTCTCCCCCCCCCCCCCCCTTAGGGACCGATGACCAGTGTAGTTTGGTCCCTTGAACCCCAAACCAATCAATCAACCCCCCTTCACCCCAAGAGTGAGTGCCGAAGAGGCAAGTTTTTGGGCTGAGACTAGTGATTGATGGTAACATTCTGTTGTGGTAATCTATAATTTATGAGCACAATCACAGATTATTTATTATCTACTATACATAAGTATTACAATATTACCTTGTATGTTTATATTAGTTGATAGTGTTTGTTTTGCCACTTGGTATATCTACAAAAAGTATCTGGTGAGACTCAGATATGACATCATTGGTCAAACCCCATGGATTATATTGTGCATGGTTGTCAACTGAACACAGCACTTATACAGAAAGCAGGTTTATTGTGAACTGAAACATACACGCAGCACTGACTGCCTCTCGGGCAGAGTGCTCTGCTATTTATACACAGACAGAATGTACCAGAAATTAGAAGAATAGTTAACTTAAGAAACATGTAGAAATTATGAGTGAACATAAGGAACATGTAGAACATTTTGGAAATGATAATTACAAAGAAAGAAATTTTTGTTAGTGGATGGTATTGAACCAGTGATGCCATCCACTGCGCCACACCAGAGTCGGATAACTTGGGCTCTTGCGGCAGTATTGAAGTATTTCGACATAGGCTTATTTGTAGAAAAGTCGTAGATTGCAATTTTGTTGGAGGTGAAATCACTGATAAAGTTGGGAGAAAAGAAGAAGGGGAAAAAAAATAAATAAAAACCAGTACAGTGAAAACCATTAACTACATGGTTGTAACAGTCAGTTGTAGTTGTGTAGTTTTGACTGAAAAGTCTCTCTTAATTGAGAAGAAATAGAAACATAAAACAAACTGTTACCAGTACACCCATATTTACGACTGCTTCCCAATGTACTTTTCGTGTGCACAATTTGGGCACAACACAAGCCGTAGGCATTGACCAATGATGTCATATCTGAGTCACACAAGATGTGCTACATACATATACCAACTAGCAAAACACTCTATCAACGAATATAAACATACTGGATAATATTGTAATACTTATGTATTGTAGATAATAAATAAGCTGTGATTAATCCTCGTAAATTACAGATCACCACAGCAAAATGTACCATCGATCACAGATCTAAACCTTAAAATTTGCGCCTTCAGAGCTGTTTTCTGCTTTTAAACAAACTATCGTCTTTAACTCAGCTATGACGTCATTGGTCAAAGCCGATGGGTCGTATCATGGGCTTCAATTGACCCACAATTTGTATTCCCAAAGAAATTTTACAGAATTATTATGTGGAGAAATCTGTATGGGCACCATGTCGACTTGTTTATGAAGTGTAAAGCTATTTCTTATTCCTTCACCTTCCGTCATTTATCACATCATTGTCAATATTTACAAGTCAAGTTCCAGTCGATTATCCATGAACTACAATTTAACCTTTTTTTTTACACCTACTTATTGTATGTATTCACCTCTATGATTTTTACCGTCTGTAGTATTAAATTAACAAATAATTGAGGTCTTAATGTGACTTATCAACCAATCCCTTCTTATAGTCAAGTTACAGCACAAAATTCTTTTCTCCCCAATTCTGTTCAAAACTGCTTCATTAGTTACTCATTTTACCCATCTAAACCTCAGCATTTTTCATTTAAAAAGCTTCTATTTTATTCTTATCTGAACTATTGATCATGTATGTCTCACTTCCATCGTATAACCCCTCAGGGGGCTCAGCATTAGTTTGCTGAGTAAGACTGGTAAGTGCTGCCAGTCCTCGGGCACCATAACCTCTGGGCACACTTCAGTGACCGTGTGGTGCGGCGGTGGAATGTTGTTTGTACTAGACAATGGGTGTCTTGGCTTGACCGCTCGGGTCGTGAGGAAGGAAATACCTCTATAAAAGTCCCTCAGTCCTAAGGTGTCCTAAGGTGTGATGGCATGCATGGCTGTTGAGGTGGAACAATTGCTAGCGAGCGACCTCGGGCTACTGACACACCTCAGTTGCATAAGGCTTACCTAGGCATTTGGCACTCTGTCTAGGGGGACATTTAGTTCCCTAGCTGCTCATGAGACTTGAGATGGATCTTTTGAGAATTTTTAAACCTCCTAGTGGGTGTACCACTATGGGATACAGTACCAACACCCAACCTAATAAGAGGGCTAGGTTCGCCAGTCGTGCGGATTCGGAAAGTACTATGCAGAGCTTTGGGAACAGTAACAGAATACAGGCTGCTTAGCCAAAATGTGTTTTTGGTAATTAAGCATAAAGAAGTAGTCTGTCGAATGACTCTGTAATGGGACATTGTTAGTCGAAACATCCAGTTCACAGCTAGTAATGAACCTGCAGAAAGCCAAAAGCCTTGGTGAATATTCAATTGAAGCAGAATTACACAGCATCCTGAATTATAGTAAAGGTGTAGAAACATGCACGGATCTGGTGAATATTCAGACTGTAGTACTGCCAGGTGAGTGGGCTCAGGAAGGTATTGTTCATGTTCAGCATATCATGAAAATGGTGGCTGGGGAGTTCATCAAATCAGACTCCTTCATCCTCACCTTCAATAGCCCGAAAATCACTGAACATGACAAAGCAGGCTTCCTTTGTCTAAGAGTAAGACTCTATTCTCCAAACCCGATGCTCTACTTAAAGAGCCAGCAGTTCAGTCGTACTATGCAGGGATGTAATGGCATTGCTACTTGTAGCAACTGTGGAAAAGCTGCCCATGGTGGAGAACCTTATTCACTTCCCTTGAAGTGTGTCTGGGGAACATGCGGTTTGGAGTAGGAACTGCAGTGTGTACCTGCAGGAGAGAAAAAATTCAGGATATAAAGACAGTAGAAAGCATTTCCTATGTGGAGGCCAAGAAAGTATTTAAGGCCATGCAACCTACTGCATTTGCCACCTCCTTTGCTGCTGTTATCAGAAATCAGTTGCCAAAACTGATGTTTCAACTCAAACGGACATAGTTTGTGTCAGCACCAACTCCTGTGTTTATCAATGTACATGCCTGGTGGCAGTTTTTTCCGAGCCTGAAGCCCCTCGATGAACATTAGAAAAAGCCACTGATGTTGACATTGTGGAGCTCTCAGCATCCTCACTGGTAGAGACAGCTGGTAAGCTCCTGTCACCGTCCATGGCAGAGCCTACTTCAAAGGTGAGCACTGCCCCTTCTTCTGTTGCTGCCACTACAACCAAGACCACTAAGTTTAAAAAGGCATCGAAGAAGAGTCAATCACATGTTAAAACAGGAGATAAACCTTCAGACCACATAGAGGTCATTAAACGTGACCTCTCATCTGACTATTCTCCAGAACTCGTGGAGCTCGATGTCCCTCATGGGGGCAAACATCATGTCCCCAGACTAGTGATGTGGGCCGGGAATATTCCCAGTGGGAAGGAACTTATAAAATGGGAATATTTCTTTGGCCTGGGAAGATTGCAAAAACTTGGGAATGTATGAATTTTTTTTGATTTTGAAAGTTTTAACACTTATTAACAGTTAAACAACCTTATAACTAGGTTAACTAAGTTAATTCATACATGTTAAGCCAAGATTGATCATTATCTGAATTAATTTCCTTGCTAATTATATGCAGAACATTATTTACTTTTAAGTCTCATGGGAAAAAAATATATTTGCTATGGCTACAATTTTTCGGCAAGCTGAATCCCCATATTTCTCTGAATGAAACCCAAACTTACAAAATATTTCTCTGGAGGCGTAATTCTCGACTGGCCATCATATATAATATTTTTCATTTTTCCAAATGAATGACTAGAGGTGTTTCACTTTCAGAATTAAAAAACTCCTCAAGTACATCATAAATCTTGGCCGGTTTTTTTGCATAATTTTCCCCAAAATGCGAATTTCATTGACTAATGGGCTCGGTGGTCTTGGTGTAAAGCGCTTGACTGGAAACCGAAGTGTCACGGGTTCGAAATCTGGTCAGACTTTGGATTTTTTCAGCCTGCTCTTTAATCCATCCTTCACGTCTCAATGATGTGAGGAGTTGCCAGAAACGACACGTGGTTCGTATTCCACGTTAAGCTGTAGGTCCCCTTTCTTCGGTTCGATAACTAGGGTAGGCTAGGGACACGCAAGTCGCCAAAGTGGCATCCAATTGAAAGACTTGCACCAGGCCAATGAGCCACACGAAATTATTATATACCAATTTTGCACCAGTTTAAAATAAACTTTATAGCCTAAAATGTCACTAACATCGACAGAAAAGTTAACCCTTAACTACTATAGACGTTGACGGTGACGCAACTACTTTGGAGGGGTCTCTCAGGCCGCTCTCTTATTTTCCATATATTAAACTAGTGTTTTGCTAAATATGTATTTTCATGACTTCCTGTCGTTCATTACATTTCTTAGAGGTGGCATTAGTAGAAATTTGACTTTTTTTAAATAATGTAGTATGAGTAACATGACGACAAGTAAAACACAGCGCAATTTGTCGTACAATTTTATTTTTTGTGCTACGAAAAGAACAGCAAGTAATTATTTCTCTACACACCCACAGATTATCATTATAGAGATTATATTACAAATTCCCAACGTGATTAGATACAAAAATCCCATTTGAATTATAATAAATTGTATGCGACATCTCCTTTCCATTTATGATTCTCCCAGAAAGGTTGCCACATTTTCCTTATAAAACAAAAAGTACAAACTAAAGATATCCTTCTGTGTGCCACTAAATAATCTTTTAGTCACTTTGACCCCGCATACCCTTCACGCAGACCCCAAACAAATTGGAACACCACATTGTTGACATGGATATCTTGTTTTCCTCTTCAGATGGGGAGGACAAAAGGCAAACGTTCTTCTATTTTCAAACTGTTTTGGTGTATAAGGCTCATCTTGTATATTCAGTAATCTTCTAATGGTGCCACTCATGTCTCGTGGCAAGTGTCCAATAGAAAGTCTACACTTCATATGAGTCTTAACTAGATCTCTTGCTAGGGTCTTCATGAAGCTCTTTCTTGTCATTACTTCTGCCTTTGGATACGCTTGATGTACCACATAAGAATTTACACCACACACAACATCCACTAAAGTGTAGAAAATTGCCAAAGGCCATCTTCTTGTCCGCCTACTTGAATAATAACCTGCACATCTTTGGTCGAGGCAGTCCACGCCTCCTTTTGTTGTATTATAAAACTGGATGATCTCGGGTTTTCCTGATACAGGATCATTATTTTCTGAATGATGCTGAGAGCAGGCCAGTATTGCAGCTTTGGCCTTTTTGGGCACAAAGGAAACCAGAGTCATGTCTTCTCTAAAACCATAAATAGATGTCTTCACTCAACGTTTCTGATTGGGTAGGAATTGCGGTGAAATCTCCTTTTTGATTCTTTTCACTGTACCAACGTATGTGAGACCTTCTTTTGAAAGTTCATTGACTAGCTCTATAGATGAGTACCAGTTGTCACCTGTAACATTTCTTCCATTGTTTTCAATAGGTTTCACCAGACGGAGAACAGCCTGTGTGGGAACACTTTGACTTTTCTCACGGTTTGAAAGGGTGTGACCATCACTACCTTTTCCAGAATAAATGTATGCATTATACAAGTAACTTGTACTAATGTTAGTCAAACACTGAATTTTCACGCCATATCTTGCCGGTTTGTTTGGCATATACATTCTAAACCCACACCTTCCATTGAAAGGTACAAGCATTTCATCGACACATACTGTTGTACCTACAGAATAGCAAAGTTGACTGTTTTCGATTATACACAGAATGATTTGTGAAACTGCTGCTGCCTTGTCTATTTCCTTTCTTTTCTCCTGATCATCTGGGTTGTCAAATTGTAATGAATACAGTAAAAACAGAAATCTTTCCTTACTAACAGTGCATCTGAAAATATCTCTGCCTGTTCCATCGGTTGCAAACAGGCTATAAACCGATTCATGCCCCGATTTGAAAACCGCTGAATACACTAACAGGCCAATTAGTGCCTTCAATTCAATGACGTCAACATCTTGTAGATAGGACAAGCGGTCATTCCCATACTGTGCTCTAAGTTGCGATATTTTCAGTTTTGTCCATAGAACGATTTCTTCTAGAATATCTTGTGTAAAGAACAGTTTCCATACCTCCAAAGCAGAAGGGTTTTCTCCAGACTTTGGGCCGTCTGTCGCAGTCCAGGATGCTGTAAGAGGATGTTGTATTGGCTTGTTCTTACGTTGGCTGCTGGCTGCTTTTTTCGCCATCAAAAACATCTGTTCTTACCGAAGAAGTAAGCTGCTTCATCATCATCATCATCATCATCATCATCAGGTGTCACATCTTCATCACTTTCAGGTTCCTGCTTTGAATTAGTGTCATGTTCACTAAATACCTCAAAATCAGGGTCATTATCGCTGTCGTCAAAATCAACGGAGGATTCACCGAAATGTTCTTGATCATCCACATCTGCTTCACTTAAAATGCGTTGCATAGAACGTTCAGCTTTTCCTGCCATGGAGAAACAGGACACGGAACAACAACAGTGAGAGAGGCCACAGCGCTGTCACTTAGCAGGCGCTGTCGCTCACGAAGCCGACTGGCCAGGCGCTACGAGGCAGAGCCTGCGCCAGCGGCACGCAAACACTATGGTCGGTCAGTGAGGCTGCGCAAGGCTCATAAATACGGAACAAAGAGCAGCAACACTGCAAGAATGCTGGCACGTGGACCTTGTCGGCCACCAGGAAGGTACATGGAACAGTCCCTTTAGCTTGGCAAGGTGTGTGACTCAAAAAGTCGTAGTGGTCTGAGAGACCTCAGATATTAGTTAAGGGTTAAGACTGAATAAATAAACCTCCCTGTGTATTTTAGTATTCAATAGCTACTCACTAGATGGCGTATCAACATTATAAATTCAGTTTTTCTAAAGGTTGATTATTTCAAGGTCAGCAGCTCTAGGAAACATAACAATCATAAATTTTTTGTTCTGGCTATTTTTCGGCACTTTTTTGTACAATTATAATATTTTTTCAACATATGAGTGTTGTGTTTGTTTTAATAACAAAATTAGCACATTGACATATTAACTTGAACGATTTTGTATTTAAAATTATAAATTTCTAAGAAATTTATTTAATTATATTTTTTTCTTAAAATATATTTCAGATTTTCTGCATAGGCCTAACTATATACTTACTGCCTTAAACCTATGAATTAAGTTTTATTGATCTATCTGGCTAATTAATCAATAATTCCTGGGAATTTATGCCTTTTGGGAATGTTGCCGGCAATATTCCCTGGGAATATTTCCTCGATTTTAAATTCTGGACAATTCCACAACAGTACCCAAGACTGAACTTCTGCCAAGTTCAGTTTCCATGTCTAAACAGAGAGAGTAAAGATAAAACCTGCATCATAAAATGGCTCCCATACTGTGGTGGAACTTAGAGGGGCTTAGGACCCATGTGGACTGTTGACTTGGGCTAGACCTGTCTGTGTGTCTCCAAGAAGCTAATTTCAAAGAATCGGACCCCCCCTCTCCCCAATTACGTGGCTACTTTTTCCACAGGAAGGATGACCTCACTGCTGTGTGAGCTAAACGTGGGGTGGCTATTTTCATCAATGCCACTTATCAAATCCACCTATCACTCATCTGTCTCGCTCACCACACAGCTGCAAGCAGTTACAGTGTCTGTACATTTGCGTCACTGGTTGACAATATGCTCGCTTTACCTGCCCCCACATGATGCACTAGATGCGGGTGCTCTCCGTGAACTCATTACTCAGATCCTCGAACCATTCTTCCTGTGTGGTGATTTTAATGCACACAAAGTGCTTTGGGGCTTTGCAACTATCTGCCCCAGTGGTAGAACAATTGCAAGGGTTCTTTGGTCGTCCAGTGCACATTTGCTGAATACAGACCAGAGTACACAATTCTGTGCTGCAGTAGGGTCATTTTCCGCTATTGATCTCTTGCTCTCTTCTCCAGCCCTTGCCCACTCTGCTCAATGGGAAGTAGTTGATGGCCTGTATGAAAGTAACAGCTTTCCTCTCGGGATTCATCTCCCATTCAGCATGGTACCCACCAGAATCCCACCATGATAGGTGCTTCGCCAGGCAGACTGGACTTCGTTCTGCTGACTTGCTGACTTTGAACAATGTGATAGCGTCCAGGAATGGTTGGATCACATTCCCCAGTCCACTGGTCTGTTGCAAAGGCAGCATGTCCCTTGTTGGACTGAAGAATGTCACTCTGCAATATGGGCGAGACAAGCAGCTCTGCGAAAGTTCAAATCCCGACCCGCAGCAGAGAATCTTGCAACCTTTTGTGTTGTTGTTGTTGTGGTCTTCAGTCCGGAGCTCTCCACAATACCCTACCTATCCTGAGCAAGCCTCTTCATCTCCACATAAGAACGGCAACCTACATCTGTCTGAATCTGCTAACTGTATCCATCTCTTGGTCTTCCTCTGCGATTTTTCCCCACACACTTCCCTCCAACGCTAAATTCACAATTCCTTGATGTCTAAGAATGTGTCCTACCAATCGATCCCTTCTTTTAGTCAAGGTATGCCAGAAATTCCTTTTCTCCCCAATTCTGTTCAGTACCTCCTCATTAGTTACGCGTTCCACCCACCTAATCTTCAGCATTCTTCTGTAGCACCACATTTCAAAAGCCTCTATCCTCTTCCTGTCCGCACTGTTTATCGTCCATGTTTCACTCCCATACAAGGCAACACTCCACACAAATGCCTTCAGAAAGGCCTTACTTAGGCTTAAATCAATATTCGATGTTAACAAATTTCTCTATTTCAAGAATGCTTTTCTACCCATTGCCATTCTGCATTTTATATCCTCTGTACTGTGACCATCATTTGGTATTTTACTGCCCAAGTAACAAAACTCATCTACCTCCTTTATTGTTTTGTTGCCTAATCTAATTCCTTCAGCATCACCTGATTTTCTTAGACTTCACTCCATTATCTTAGTTTTGCTCTTGTTAATGTTCATCTTATATGCACCTCGGCACACTGTCCGTTCCGTTCAGCTGCTCTTCCAGGTCCTTTGGTGTCTAACAGAATTACTATGTCATCGGCAATACACAATGTTTTTAATTCTTCACCCTGAACTTTAACTCCTTCTCCAAATTTCACCTTGCTTTCCTTTATAGCCTGCTCAATGTACAAATTGAATAACACTGGAGAAAGACTACAACCCTGTCTTACTCCCTTTCCCCTGCATTCATTTCATGCCCTTCAATTCTGACAACTGCTGTCTGGTTATTGTACAAGTTGTAAATAAAAAATTTTAAACATGGCTGCAATTCAGCAACAGTGGAATACGATCCAAAAGTCAACACAGTTCCAGCCGATCAGTTGCATAAAAATGGTTTACATGCATAAACCTTGACCTAGGTTTCGGCAAAAGTATTTTTGCCTTCTTCAGAAGTATTACATAAAGCTCACATTGAAAAAGTTGTTAAATAAAATGTGGCTGACTCCGTGTCAATAGAATAAAAAGTAAAATTTAAAACAATGTCACATCATACAATTGTGAAGCACGTCCACACACAGGTCGAGTGAGCAATACACACTCAATGCTTTTGAGTACTCAGCAGAGAGGTATTTCTGGAGATGCTAGACAAATGTGTGGTTTCTGAAGAGGTGCACCAGCGTTTTCAGTAGTTACAGTGGCAACAGTCTGGATTATTGACTGAGCTGGCCTTGTAACATCAGCTATATTGGCTTTGCCATGCAGCTACCGTGAACAGCTGAAAGCAAGGGGAAATTATAGTTGTTACTTTTCCTGAGGACATGCAGCTCTACTGTATAAATTTTGATAGTGTCTTTGCGGGTAAAATATTCCAGACTTAAAATGGTCTCCCATTTGGATCTCTGGACAGTTACTACCTAGGTGGATATTGTCATAAAGAAAAACAAAACAGACATTCTGTGGCTCAGAGCATGGAATGCTGTGACCCTTAAGTAGATAAGTAAGCCAGAAAATTTGAAAAGAGAAATGGGTAGGTTAAAGTTATAGAAATTTATGGAGAGAACAATTTAAGCATTGCAGACACTTGGTTTAAGCATCATGAGAGGAAACTGAACACATGGAAGAAACCAAGAGACATCAAAAATTATTATTTACTAGAGAACCCATGCGAATACTTCACACCGTTTGTGGAATGACAAAAAAGTTGGGAAAAAATGGAAGTAAAGTTGAATGTTCATGCACAGTTTTCTTCAAAATCAATCAATGCAATTGTTTAAAAGTGCAAATGAGAGCTTGATCTGCTGAGTATTGTTAGGCCAAAAAAGAACTGCTTACCTTATTCATTTCAATTCAATTTTTATCATCACATTACATGTCTTATACAATCAACGAATGTGACATAGGTGACTTGTCAATGTTACACTATATACAATACAATTACATATGGGCAATAAACTAACAACACATGTGGTGCTATATCACAAGGAGGTATTTTAGAGGACTTACAATTATAATGAACTGTTGTCATTTAAGAAATCTTCTACACTGTAGTAACATTTATCTTTCAGGTATTTTTCCAGGTCTCTTTTGGTACTTTTGACATCTGAATCATCCATACCTTTATATTTTTTATTTACAAATTTCATGCCCATATAGTATGGGTTTTTTCATACAATTTTAATCTATTTGGTAACATGTAGTTCGCTCTATACCTAGTTTGATATTGGTGTGAGAAGCAAGTTGCTTATAAAATTTCAAAAATTCGCATTTCACTAAAAAAAAGACATTTTTGTAAAATGTAGAGAAATATACATAAATTCTTCATTAATGTATCTAAATACACATTAAAATTTGATATTAATACACATTCCAAATGTATAAAACCTAATTTAGGCCCATACAGTCTGTGTTTTAAGATTGATCTTGTTAAATGCTTTTTCTTGTTTTTACAGTTTCATCCCCAGAAATCTGATACATTTTTCCTGTCAGTGTTACTGGGTTTACCTTACAAAGAATATTGTTTATAGATAACCAAACAATATTTGGTTTTATAGGAAATGTGTAAGAGGGTGATGGGCCACATGGGTGAAGGAATGTAACTTCATCATCATGGTCTTCCTCTTTTCTTAAAATATAAGCTAACCACCATGTCTTGTCATAGACAGCAGTAACATATCCATGACTGTCTTTCAAAGCCAGTGTTTCTGGAGATTTTGTAACTGTTTAAACAGTAGATTCTGTTGAACATGAAAAAGTATTTACCAATATTTTTTATGTACTTTAAGTAATCGGTATAAAAGCATATAACTTCTGTATCCCTTTTATGGAAACAGATTGACTGAAGCCCTTCCAGAAATCTCTGTTTGAATGTACTCTTCTACTGTAGAAAATTCAAAATTTACAGATGTAATGTTTTAAACTGCCCAATCAAAAAGTTATTGAGGAGTAAGAACTTGGTTGTCATACGGCCTCTGCAGACTTGCTTTTGTTGCTAATCTCTTAACAGTTTACCGACATTATCACAAGGTCCTTTCCCATGAGCAGAGGCATAAAAATGCCATTCAGTTTCAGTTCCTAAATCTTCTTTGTGAAAGCACAAGTTCACAAAATTCTTTTTATTTTTGTACTGGGCTGCACTCCCATCCAAAAAGTAGTATATCTTCTGTATATCAGTCTGACCTTTTGTTTAAAAAACTGAAATAGCTTTTTTTTTTAACAAAAACAAAACAAAAATTAGACTGCTATGGTATTATGCTCTAGACAGAAATTATGACATACTGGTAACTCATGTGTTATGTTTGGTTCTCTCCTTTGTAATACACTATGAAGGGATGCACTGTTGCATGATCACCTGACCAATGATAACTCTGCGGCTCATCTTGGATCCCAAAAGTGTAGTTCTACGAGAAGTCACATATAACCACACATTCACTCACAGTCAAATTTTTCTTGATTTGATTTAGATAAGAGCTCTGCTGCTTCTCTAAGAAATCATGGAGTATTAGTGTATGAAGTTTTTCAGAAAAGAATTCAATGAACTCCGGTGAGGTTTTCTGCAGTATTTCTAAGTTGCACCTGTCTACTGAAACCCATTGTCAAAATGTGATATTTTCCAATTACATTTCATCAAGTGCACTTCGTAATGCTCTTTTTATTGGATCACTTCCTGGGCAAGAGTTACAGTTTCCCATAATGCAGTGGAATGATGCTGGGTTGTCCAGCACTTTCTGCCAAACATTGTTTATAACAGGACAATTCTCCATTGGTTAAGATACCAATCTTAGTGTTTTCTATCATTAGTTTGACATTTGATGTGTAGTGCAGACACATACTGAGTGTGTTCCACTGTGGACAGCCAAAATGCAGTGTTTTGAAAGTGTTCTGCAAGTTTAGAAATCCCGATCTTCATTGCTGGAAATTCATCTTTGAAACTTTTATATGCTTCTTTGAAATTGCACAAAATAAGTCTTTTAATCATTACTGTTCTATTTATGAAAAAGTGTAAATATATTTACTGGTAAATTATGTATATCTCCCTACAAATTTTACAAATGCGTCATTTTTTTAGTGAAATATGAATTTTTGAAATTTTATAAAGGTGTGAATCCATGACAGTCCCACTTGCATACTCAGGGTATTATTTAATAATAATATAAAGCATGATAGCCTATAAAATTTTTTGAAAATGCGCTTAAATTTTCATTTAAATGTGAAACACAGTTTTTGTCTCAAGTCAATAATGTGTTGTATATCATTGGAAAGCTCATGGAAAAGGCTGAAAAATGACACATTTCCCATCATTGTAACTTAATTAGGAGAGTTGCTACAACAATTTGAAATTATGGCTGAGGGATGCTTTTTGGTAATCTTTGACAACTTTTAGATCATCGTGTTTTCAAAATGGATTGATGGATTTTAACAAAATTGGGTATTTTTCTTAATCTATATGTTGGCTACCTCTGTGCCAAGTTTAATCAAAATCTGAGATGATGAGGTAAAATTCATGTTAAAAGTGTGTTGATTTGACATGGAATGACCCCTTCAGAGTTCTACAACTGGGGTTTCATGGATATCTTCCAATTTTTATTCAGGTCTTTCTTTCTCTGTGCTATTTTATATGTCGAGTCAGTGACACCCTTTCTGGTCACTTTGAGCAGAAGAATGGTGGCCCTCAGGGTAGTGTTTTAACTATGACTCTGTTTGCCATAGTAATTAACTGTTTTACTTCTGCTCTTAAATGTCCTATCCAGTGGTTTTTATTTGTGTGGTGACCTTCTCGGTCTTCTAATTTTCTTCTTACAGCTTGGCAATGACAACTTCAATTGCAACTAATCTTCGGCAGTTGGATGAATGGGCAGTGAAGACTGGTTTTAAATTTCCAACTGATAAGTCTATGTGTGGTCTTTTTAACTGTTATCATGCCACAGAAAGCAGCAGGTCATTCTCAATGGAGAGAAGTCTTCTGAAGTAGGAGTTATGTCAGGTGTGCCACAGGGGAGTGTCGTGGGTCTCTTGCTGTTCACGATATATATAAATGACCTTGCAGATAACATCGGAAGTTCACTGAGGCTTTTTGCGGATGATGCTGTAGTATATAGAGAGGTTGTAACAATGGAAAATTGTATTGAGATTCAGGAGGATCTGCATCGAATTGACGCATGGTGCAGGGAATGGCAATTAAATCTCAATGTAGACAAGTGTAATGTGCTGCAAATACACAGAAAGATAGATCCTTTATCATTTAGCTACACTATAGCAGGGCAGCAACTGGAAGCAGTTAATTCCATAAAGTATCTGGGAGTAGTCATTAGGAGGGATTTAAAATGGAACGACCATATAAAATCAATCGTCCGTAAAGCAGATGCCAGACGTAGATTCATTGGAAGAATACTAAGGAAATGCAGTCCGAAAACAAAGGAAGTAGGTTACAGTACACTTGTTCGCCCACAGCTTGAATACTGCTCACCGGTGTGGGATCCGTACCAGGTGGGATTGATAGAGGAGGTAGAGAAGACCAAAGGAGAGCAGTGCGCTTCATTACAGGATCATTTGGTAACCGTGAAAGCGTTACGGAGATGATCGCTAAACTCCAGTGGAAGACTCTGCAGGAGAGACGCTCTGTTGCTCGGTACGGGCTTTTGTCGAAGTTTCGAGAACATAACTTTACCGAGGAGTCTAGCAGTGTATTGCTCCCTCCTATGTATATCTCGTGAAGAGGCCGTGAGGATAAAATCAGAGAGATTAGAGCCCACACAGAGGCATACTGACAATCCTTTCCACGAACAATACGTGACTGGAATAGGAGGGAAAATCGATAGTGGTACTCAAGGTACCCTCCACCACACACCGTCAGGTGGCTTGCGGAGTATGGTTGTAGATGTAGATGTAAACTTGCTTGAACTGCAAATGAGAAATGCCATTCTGAATTTAACGACACTGTAAGGTTTCTGGCCTCACATTTGACACCAAACTTTCATGGTTGCCACACCTGAGGGATTTGAAGAGACAGTGCCTCAAAGCACCGAATATTTTAAAAGTGTTAGCCACACTATGTAGAGATATGAGAGGACTTACCTGCTCCAGTTTTATAGAGCCTTCATCTGAACTAGGCTTTTTTTATGGGTGCATTGTATATGGGTTTGCAAGACCTTATTTAAAGATGTTAGACATGGTGTACTGTGAAGTGGTTAGACTGGCCACTGGAGCATTCCAAAGCAGCCCCCTACTGAGTCTCTGCACCAAATTTGCTGAGCTGCCAGTTCACATCTCCACATATGGTAACAGCTCATCATGGTTGATCAGGCATATACAACACTGCCCACACCTGCATACCATTCCTCAGCACCCTATGGAAAAGCTTTTTTGTAATCAGCAATGAGCAACGAGGCCTTTTTGGATTCGCACTCAACATTTTCTTTCAGATGTAGGTGTATCTGGATTTAATGTTTTACATGTAGTTTGGAGCAGATTTTCACATAGATTACTACAGAGTTCCAGAATCTTTTTAGACTTCATAAATTCTAAAAAAAAAAAAGAAAAAAATTGCACTCCTGACTTTGTTTGTCTGTGTTTTTAAGCATTTCAGAGAGGCATCGCAATTTTACAGTGGTGTACACTGACATATCCAAAAAGGGGACTACTTTGGCTGTTCTGGATTCACCTTTCCACTGCCAACTCAGGTGTTTTTGAGCAGTGCTGCATTTGATCATCAAGGCACTAGAGCAAATGCAGGGTATTCAGGGCAAATGATTTATTGTTGCTCAGATTCCCTTAGTGACCTACAATCACTGCAGAACATCTATCAATCTGAGATTATAACACAGTTGATTCGTGAGTAACTGCACGTCCTCTAGTGGTGGAGGAAGCTGGTGTGATTCATTTGGGTATCAAGGCATGTAAGGATTGGGAGAAATGAAAAAGCTGATGTGGCCACCAAGGTGACCTGCATTGAACAGAATGTCACATAATGTGCTTTCCCCCTATGGGACGTATTCTCTGTGTTGCAGCAGTAGTCCATGGAGTTCTGGGCAGAACAGTGGTTGTCAGTGACTACAAATAAAATTTGTGGTTGGTGAAACCAACTATCCAACTGTAGAGGTCCTTCTGCCGGTCTCTTAGTAGTGACAAAGTGTTTTGACATGCATCCGGATTGGGCACTGCCCCTTTACATACAGATTTTTACTCACAAGGAGACCACGTGGGTATCAGATTTTAGAATTTTTTAATATTTTTGGTAAGTGAAGTTCAAAATTCAAATAACACAACTCTCAAAAATTCTTGAAAAAAATTGACTTTGAAGTTTTGCAAGTACACATAAATACCAATAATTAAATCAGTTGCAGCTTGTCAGTGTAGCTCAGGTGGTAGCATTCCAGCCTTACAGCCATAGGCTATATGATTCAAATCCAGCAATGGCGGAATTTCCTTTTTTTTGTTGGTTGAATACTTACACATTTTTAATATCTAATGGTAATTATTACGAAAAATGCACATATTTTTGTTTATTCATAATTTTTTGAATCTTCTAAAAGTTAATTCATAATTATGACTTCAATAATAATAATAATAATAATAATAATAATAATAATAATTAACCATAAGTTACATTTTTGACAGTATCGGCTTCACAATTAGTTGGTGACAGTCGTCTTAGATTGTTCAGTGTGTGAAGAGCTACAATGCTGTTTCTGGAAAGTCATTTCCATAGCTACAAGCAGCTAACCTTCTCAACCATTGTCTTACCTGACAACAAGGTGTTTAGCTTGTTTACATACACATAAACAAAAACTGACACAACACGTGGAATTAGAGATTGCAAAATGTTGTATATAACTGAATTCAAAAACAATGAAAAAATATGTCATAGCAGGATTCGAACCGTTTACTGTATTGTGGGACAGAATGCCACTTTCTTGCGGTCGCTGATGGTGTTTGTTATTGTTCAATGTGTTCTTGGCTCAGCTTTTTATTATTATTTTAATTATTATTACAGAGGGCATTCAGCCCTCTGACTGGGCGCGCTGAGCTATGGTGCCCGGCATACCACCTTTGTCCAAAGTAACAGAACACAGGCTGCTAGCCAGAATGTGTTTATTATCATTAAAAGGAAAGAACGTTCTTTTGAGAAGATTTCACCCCTTTTTTTTATCAATAACAGCTTAGAAGGTCTTGCGGGCACTTTGAAATCTGTTAAAAGATTGCGGAACAGTACCTTGTTGATCGAAACATCAACCTCGCAACAGGTGGAAAATCTGCGGTAGACAAAGTATCTGGGTGAATTCGAAATCAAAGCAGAACTACACAGTACCCTGAACTACAGTAAGGGTGTAGTTTTCTGTAGAGACCTGATGGACATTCCAGTTGAAGAACTCGAGGCAGAATGGGCAACGGAAGGCATAGTGGACGTCCAGAATATTAAGAAAAGGGTGGTTGGAGAACATGTGTCATCTGAGACCTTCCTCCTTACTTTTAATACTCCTACACTCCCTGAGCATGTGAAGGCAGAGTTTTTGCGGTTGAAGGTCTGTCACTACGTCCCTAACCCCATGCGCTGTTTCAAATGCCAGCGCTTTGGACACACCACGCTCGGTTGAGGGAGAGGCCACTTGTGGCAAATGTGGAAAGGCGGCACATGAGGACACTGCTTGTACGCCACCTGACAAATGTGTCAATTGTTCTGGGGAACACCCTGTTTGGAGTCGGGACTGCCAGGTGTATCTTGAGGAAAAGAAAATACAGGAGATAAAGACGACCAGGCACATTTCCTACACGGAGGCCAAGAAGATATTTAAGGCCATGCAGCAACCTGTATTTCCCACCTCTTTCGCAGCTGTGTTACAGAAACCCATCACCACAGTAGATGCCTCGACACAAACTGAGGCTGTCAGTGTCAGCACTAATACTTGCACGTCAGTGCACACGTTGGGCAGCTGGAGCTCCCCTGCCTCTTGCCCCACCAAATACAACCTAAAAAGCTATAGATACTGCTTTTGCAGCCTGTGTGGTCTCTGTTGCTACAGAAGTTGCGCTCGATAAGGAACCACAGGAAATCGTTAAGAAGGCACCTCACCAGCTAAGTGCCTCTCAAAATATTAATATTCTGCCAAAGCAGAGTGCTCACCAAGTCCCCCTTTCCTCCTCATCTTCTCAAAAGAAGCAGTCGAGGAAAGTATCTCCATGTCCGCTTGCAGCTCTTTCGGGAGCGTCATCGGACCTCTTAATGGCAGCGTTGACTGATGAGGAGGACCTTATTATGGACCTCGATGCGTCATCACCGGAACCAAGGAGTTCATCTGCTACCCAGCCTCACCTTTGCGGTACAAGGGTAGAGAAAAGATAGACCCACACAGGTGACGTGACTCCAGTGCTGCAGTGGAATTTGGCTGGATTCAGGACTCGTTTTGAGGAACTGCAGTTTCTTGTGAAGGATAGGCCTTTCTGTGTCTCCCTTCAAGAGACACACTTCAAACGGACTGACACACCTGTCCTAAGAGGCTATCAACTCCATAGAAAAGACGACCTAGCAGGTGATAGGGCACAAAGTGTTGTGGCAGAGTTTGTCAGGGACACTTTTCATTCCTCACCTGTGCCATTGACCACTACACTGCAAGCAGTTGCTGTTTGTATACTGGCCCATCATGATATCACAGTCTGCTCCCTCTTTACCGCCTGGAGATCACGTTGACAGTAATCTCCTGACACACCTTATTGGAGAACTCCCTCGTCCCTTTCTTCTTTTAGGAGATTTTAATGCGCATAACACACTATGGGGCTCTAATAACACCTGTCCGAGGGGATGGATGGTTGAGACTGTGATACACTCCTCTGCTGTTGTCTTACTGAACACAGGCCAGCCTACACATTTTAGCTCTGCCACAGGTTCATCTTCAGCCATAGACCTCTCCCTCTGCTCGCCTGCTCTTGCATACATTGCTCAGTGGAGCGTGGACACTGACCTTCATGGCAGCATGGCATTTGGATAGACTTGCCAGTCACAATAGATTACAGTGGAAAGCCACCGAGATGGCAGCTGCGCAAAGTTAACTGGACACTTATTCAACAGTTGGCTATTTTCGAGCGGTGTCAAGGTGTCCAAGACTGGGTGGATCACATCACAACAGTGATTCACAATGCTGCTGATGCCTCCATCCCGAAATCGAAGCCAACGCTTCAGAGACCAGCTGTTCCTTGTTGGAGCGGTGCTTGTCGTTCAGCGATCAGGGACAGAAGAGCAGCATTGCGGTGATTCCATTGGTACCCTACCGATGCGAATTTGGTCAATTTTTGAGTGACAAGGGCACGGGCAAGGAGAATTATTAGAGAGAGTAAGCAGAGGTCTTGGCAAGAGTTCCTGAGCTCCATTAATAGGTCCACGCCTGCAGGCAAAGTATGGGAAGCCATTAGGAGGATTTCGGGACGGAACTCCCGACTGCCAATAGCAGCTGTGCGAGGGCAAGGGTGTCTTTTAAAATCGCCCAGGGACATTGCCCAAGTTATGACAGAATCCTATGCAGCTGTTACATCCGATTCTTGCCAGGATCCAGTCTTTTGTCAATATCGGACGATACAGCAGATGGTTGGCTTTGACCTCCGTTCCTCCAACATTGAGGACTACAACCAACCTTTCTCAATGTGGGAGCTGGAGTCTGCATTGTCAGCAGCTTGTGATTCTGCACCTAGCTATGACAAGATACCGTACAGACTGCTGAAACAGTTGGCACCGCAGTCAAAGGAGGTCTTCTTACATCTTTTTAATATAATTTGGATTATGGGGAACTTTCCATTTTCTTTGAAAGAATTCATTTTAATTCCAGTTGTTTTAAAACCAGGGAAAGATCGCACCGATCTAGCTAGTTATCAGAGCGTTAGCCTCACGAGCTGCATTGGCAAGACGTTTGGGCGTATGGTCAATCGGCACTTAGTACGGATCTTCGAAAGGAGATCCTTACTTAGCCGCTCTCAATGCGAGTTCAGAAGGTACCACTCTACACTGGATAACCTCACCCTGCTTGAAAGTGCACTCCAACAAGCTTTCCTATGGAAGCATCACCTAATTGGTGTTTTCTTTGACTTTGAAAAGACGTATGATACTACCTGGCGACGCCTTGTTGTACAGAAGCTTTACGAATGAGGTTTTCGTGGACGTTTGTCCACTTTTATCTGATCTTTCCTCTCTGACTGGTATTTTAGATATAAGTTTGGGAGTGCCTTGTCTGGCCATTTTAAACAAGAGAATGGTATCCCAGAAAGCAGTGTTTTAAGCATAATGGCATTCGCCATAGCCATCAACGGTATTACATCCTGTACAGTGTTCCTTGTTCGTGGATGACTTCTCCATCTTCTGTGCATCCTCCTCCATTGCAACATCAGCTTGTCAATTGCATTTGATGATCAGGCGGTTGGAGGAATGGTGTAACACCACTGGTTTCAAGTTTTCCTTGGAGAAAACTGTCTGTGTGGATTTTAATCACTCCCGTTCCCTCTTTAATGCACCTGTTTTAAAACTAGGAGACTCTGTTCAAACAACTTACGGGTATGCTGCCAGGTGATGTCGTCGACAACTGCCGATATTTTGGCAGGAGGACACTCTCAAGGCACAGCTGCTCTCAAGGAAGCAAAGTGCCAGCGTATTTAATACCTCTGTTTGCAAAGGGTAAACAAGGAAGATAACACACACAGTACAAGTCACTGCAGAGTCAACACAACCAAAGATGACCAAACATCAAAATTATCGATAGTGACAGATAATAAACAGGTGAGGCAGCATTAATTTTGTACTTGTGTCCTTGTTGATGAGAGACAGTGCTGGATTCCAAGCAGTATTTAAACAAATACCACCATCTCTGTTTATAAGGTAGCTTGCTAGTTTAATTTCAACAGCTTCCTTAATAACACTATCCCAATAGGTGGAAGTGCATGCCAGAATCTCCGTGTTGTTGTATTCCATAGGATGCCCGGTGCCAAGACAGTGTTCTGCAACAGTGGATTTGTTTGGCTGTTGTAAGCGCGTTTAACGTTTGTGTTCAATACACCGGTCTTCCACCGTCCTGAATGTCTGACCAATATATGACATGTTCAACTACAAGGAATACGATATACACCTGCCTTACACAAACCAAGATCATCCTTTACGGACCCCAACAGGGCCTTTATCTTAGAAGGTGGTCGAAAAACACATTTCACATCATATTTCTGCAAAATACGACCAATCTTGTTGGAAACGCTTCCTGTGTAAAGCAACAAGGCCATAGATTTAGGTGCCACTTCATTACTATCATCACTCACCCGTTGCACAGTAGGCTGATAGTGCAACACACGTTTTATCTGTCTCTCACTATAACCATTCTGATGAAAGGTGACGTCGAGATGGGAAACTCAGCTGACATACTTTCATGGTCTGAAATGACATTTTCCCTGTGAACCAAGGTACAAAGTACTCCTTCACGTTGAACTGGATGGTGACAACTATCAGCTCGCAGATACAAATCAGTGTGAGTAGGCTTCCTATAAACAGAATGTCCGAATGTACCATCAACCTTCCTTCTGACCAACACATCAAGGAAAGGAAGACAGCCATTCTTTTCCACCTCCATAGTGAACTGAATATTCAGGTGGATTGAATTTAGGTGTTTTAAAAAAACCATTTAAATTCTCACTACCATGAGGCCAAACGACAAAAGTGTCATCTACATATCTGAAAAAACAAGCCACTGTCTTGACACCGGTCATCCTATGGAATACAACACGGAGAGTCTGGCATGCACTTCCACCTATTGGGATAGTGTTATTAAGGGAGCTGTTGAAATTAAACTAGCAAGCTACCTTATAAACAGAGATGGTGGTTTTTGTTTAAATTCTGCTTGGAATCTGGCACTGTCTCAAGTCAAAAAACAGAGGGACAAAATTAATGCTGTCTCACCTGTTGATTAACTGTCACTATCGATAATTTTGATGTTTGGTCATCTTTGGTTGTGTTGACTCTGTAGTGACTTGTACTGTGTGTGTTATCTTCCTTGTTTACCCTTTGCAAACCGAGGTATTAAATACGCTTGCACATTGCTTCCTTGAGTGCAGTTGTGCCTTGAGAATAGCAGGGTGTCCTCCTGCCGAAATATCGGCGGTTGTCGACGACATTACGCGGCATGTTGTTTGAACATACATTACGCCGGGAAAAGTTTAGGAGACACTGTTCTTACCTTTCAGGACAAGGTGAAATATCTGGGCCTCACTTTTGATGAGAGGCTAACTTGGTTGCCGCACCTTAAAGAGGTCAAACTGTGATGCCTCGAGGCTCTAACTATCCTAAAATGTCTTGGTCATCGGTCTTGGGGTGCCGACAGGGCACTTCTGCTCCAGTTCTATAAAGCTTTCATGTGGCCCATACTGGAATATGGCTGCCAGGTCTATGGATCGGCCAGGCCTTCGTACCTGAAAATACTGGATGCAGTACACCACGAAGGTATCAGGCTGGCGACTGGTGCATATCACACAAGTCCAGTACTTAGCCTGTGTGCAGAAGCTGGTGAGCCCCGCTGTGTGTTCACCATCTTCTGCTCGTGGCACACCTGGCGTACAGAGCTCTGTCAGTTCTGTTACTTTCTCTCAGTGTTCCACAGCAGCCCAACCAACGTTTGTTCCACAACTGCCCACAGGCTACGAGACCGTTTGGGATTCGAGCACAGGACAGCCTTGAGTTGCTGCAGGAGCAGGGCATTAAGGTTCAATGCCAGGGGTGGAGTAGGGGTTCTCCATGGCTCATTCATAGGCCTACATTGATTTTTGATCTAACTGCTTTTAAGAAGCCTTGTATCTCGGACAGTTTTTATAAAAGTAGATTTTTGGAGATTTTAAACCACCATGCAGATTTTATTATTGTCTATACAGATGTATTCAAGCAGGGAGATCGTCTCGGCTGCTCCATTGTGTTTCCTGACTCTCTCCTTCGGATAGGGCTCCCAAAACAGTTTTTCGTTTTCTGTGCGGAACTGTTTGCTATCCTGAGGGCACTAGAATAGATCAAAAGCCATCAAGGTATGAAGTTACTGATCTGCTCAGACTCCCACAGCGCCCTTCTCGCTGTCAACCAAATGTATCTGGCAGATCGGATGGTGCAAGACATACAGGACGCTCTCCTTGCATTGCAACAACACCACAAGGAGATCATTTTCTGTTGGGTTCCTGAGCACACAGGGATTCAGGGAAATGAGCTGGCTGATGCAGCAGCTAAAGAGGCTTGTTCTCTCCCCCATGCCAGTGAGAACCGCCGGAGTGTGACAGATGTAGAACACAACTGTCAATACGACATATTTTAACAGAATGCGTTTTATTTGCTGGTACCAGGGCAACCTCTCACAGGACCTGGACGATGAGGCGTCTGTGGATTGTGTCTTAAGATTTTGTACCACGTCTGGACTTCTTCCCAAAATACTGGGTGTGCGATTTTAGTAAGTGTCAGAGTGTCTCGGTCACACTTTATTTTTAAGTAGTCACCGGGCCACATACAGCTGTCAATGTTTTATCCTCAGTTTTAGTCCTTTTATAAGTTGTTTTAAGCTATCCTTACAACTGTAGGTGTATTTTTATACTTCGCAAGTCCGTCCGACGTGCCATTTTTCTTCCATCCGTTCAAGTTTGAGCACGGGCGCTGATGACCTCAATGTTGAGCACCCTATATCAACAATCATCATCATCATCATCATCATCATCATCATCATCCCAATATGGCTACTCAGATTGACTCGTAAATCGTTTTTAAAGATGCGGAGCAGTAGGTACCCTATGACACTTGCCGAGAACATTGGCTATCACTTCTATTTTACTTAATTACTCTTTGTCAGCCCCTGCAATCTGTCTCTCCTCTGGTAGAAAATTGTAAGTCCGCTCGCAAATCTGTGACTATATAAGCACACAATTTGATCAGAAGCCACTTGTGAAGTATGGTATCAAAAGCCTTCTGGAAATTTAGAAATATGGAATTGATTTGAAGTCCCTTGTCTATAGCACTCACCAGTTCCATGTGAGTAGAGTAGCTGTGTTTCACAGCAACAATACTTTCTGAACCCTTGTTGACTAGGATCTGTTAGACAGTTTTCTTTGAGGTAATTGACAATGTTTCAAAATCCTCTATTATCTTAATTGAGGAAATAGATTCAAAGAATCTAATTTGTAGATTTAGGCAAAATAACTTTTGTATAAAGGAAACGAATTTCCTATAAGAGTCAGTGACCTTCATTTTTTGTCAATAAGAATAAAAAACCATCTAGATCGAATCTCTCTACCTTTTAAAAAAAATCTTATTGAGAACAAAAAGAGAGATTTGTTAATGTCAAACATGATCTTTAGTTCAAATGATAATTCAACTTTGAGAGACCTGTATTGTCTCAATATATGAAAGGGCTTATCCATAAGGTGAATGAGACGAATGTGGAGAAAGTGAGGTCCTGGGTTCGAATCCCAGCCATGACATAAATTTTAATTCAATGCCTCGCCTTGTATTCAATAAACTTTGGTGTTAAAACTTTGTATAAATTGTATAAAAATAAGATGTGGGTGACAGCAATTCATTAAAAAAGAGTTCAGATTATTTTGAAATTTGTTACTATGGAAAAATGTTGAAAATTAGATAGATTGAATACCAAATGAGGTGTTGCTGAATTGAATTTCTTAAAAATAAAATTGTGGGACAAGTAGACTAAAAGAAGAGATAAGTTGATAGAATGTATTCTAAGCCTTTGAGAAACCCTGTTTGTTAATGGGTGGAAGTGTGGAGCTTAGAAATGGTATAGATGACCAAAGCTTGAATGCAGTAAGCAGGTTCGAACAAATGTATGCTGCAAGAGTTGTGAAGAGATGAAGATGGCCATACATAATAGAATTGCCAGGTCATTTATAGGCTGTGATTCCACCCATTGGCTTTGACTCGTAGCATTGGCGTGTTGTGTAGTAGACGAAGTACTTTTGCAAAGTTGTATTGTAGATATCTATTCTGATTGACAAAAGTAAATAAGCAATGATGGCACTGCTATGCTTGCATGTTCGAAATGTACTGGTAATAGGCTCACAATTGTGATATGCAACACATCTTAGAAATTACCAGTAAAATTTTAACGAGCCCAATGATTTAACTAAAAACACTAATCAATTGAAACATTGATTATTTGCAGTCGGCTATGACTGAAATATGGGTTTTCCGAGATGTTGATGATGTTGTGTGTCAAAGCAGATGGGTGGAATCGTGTGATAAAATTATGCCGAATTGCCTGGTGAGCTGCCTCTGACCACACTTTGGACAGAACATGACCACTACCATCACTACTATTGTGGCTATCACCATCACCAATAACACCACAGAAATACCTGCTCACTGTGATGAAGAAAAAGTAAAAAAGGGAGGAAGCTTAAGGTTTATGGTCTTGTCACCAATATATTAGAGATGGAGCACAAGCCTGGATTGTTTTATTACGTTTTACGAAAGAAATTGCCCATACCCTTTGAAAGGACCATTCCGGCATTTGCCTAGAGCAATTTAGGGAAATAATGGAAAATCTAAATTGGGTGGCCAGAGATGAGTCTGGAACCAAAAAAGCCATATAAGTTGCTGGATCTACAATTTTTGCCCTATTTCATAAAGCCACGGCTTATTTATCAGCAATGTATTGAAGGATCTACTGAGAGAGCAGGAGCTATGCCACTTGGGGGGGGGGGGGGGGGAGAAACACTTTTATCAAGACATTCTTTGCACAATAGAGAGGTAACTTCTGTCTTCTTAACAGGTTATGTAAATTCAGGGTTGCCCCTAGAAATTAGGGAATTTCAAATGTGCCAGGGACTTTGTTTTATATTTATTTATTTTTCTTCGTGGGGGCACAACACTGGATTTTTTATTATTATTCCAATCCACTAATGAAACAGTTTGTTTTCAGAGGAGCCACACTTTTGATAGAGGTTGCCCCTCTCACCAAGGAGTTTCATATTGTTTTTCATTGAATGATTTTAATCATTTGTTTGACTTTTGTTTGTCAAAATACTGAGTATTAAAGAAAATCTCATTGTATGGGCCCCATTGAAACATATTCCTTTTACATTTCTTGTACAATCTGGCATATTATCTCATCTGTAAAGTTCATAAATACTGTATTTTGGGTTAACTTGTTAATGAACACAGATCCCTTAACATCATAACTCATTATCCTGAAATAGTCAGATTTAAATTTTTTGGGTAATATCTCGAAATAGCTCTGGCTCCTAAATTTTTCGCATCCTTCTGCTACTGCGAGTACGCTTTCTCTTTGTGTACTTACTGAAGCAATACTGTGTCCTTTAGTACCATTTGGTTTTGTTGCAATATTTCATCTATTTGAAGTTATTTGAAATTAAATGAATATTGACTATTCCAGTGAGGAAGAGCAGTAATGTATAATCTATTTTAACAAATTTAGCATAATATTTTGCTAAACATGAAATATTGGAGACAGCACCATTTATCCATTTGAGACCTTTTGGGGAAGTTCACTGTGGGAAATTTGTGGCGACCCTGAAACTATGCAAAGCGAAAAATATAAATTTTAAAGTAATTAGCTATTATGCTTTAATTAATACAAGAAGTGAAAAATACACAGATTTTATGCACACACATCAAGCAGTTGTATCCTGGTTGAAATACTGTTGTCTAAGTGTAAATCATGTTATCAGGCTTACAGAATCCACTACAAACAACTTCATATCCCTTCTGGGGTTTTCTTCACTGTCCAATGTTTCTATGGATTTCAGATTTGGAAAACACCATGAAAAATTGGAGGAATAATGGCATTATTCATTGGATCTTTTAACTTCAGGGCTGATACAGATCTTCTGTGTGGACTCAATAGTGGTGTTTCCTAATGAAGTTTAATCATATAAGGATGCTCAGCCACGGGGTCTCTTCCAATTTTTGGAGTGATGACCTGACATCTTGGAGGAGTGGCACAGGCTAGAACTCTTCATTTCAGAATAGGTGTGTTTGAAGAAGATTATGCATGGTTGTTTATTAAATTACATAGCACTTATTTTCTTTATATTAAAGGCAACACAATTTACTACAACACTCCTCTTTACCATTTCCTGTTCAGCTGCTTGAAAGTGTTTGTTGTTAGAATGACCTTAATGGGTTTTTTACTCTGGAATTTCTTAGACCTTTGTACCACTCAAGTGTGTAAATATGATCTGTTTTCATATTTTCTTCTATATTGTGGCAAAATCTCAGTCACTGGGTAAATATTCATATTCAGAAACAAATAATGTTGAATGGAGTTGCATAGAGTCCTTTGAAAATTAGAGAATAGTGTACACTGAACACTTTATTGTTTTTGTTTGTCAAGTGCAAGTGTTAGGAAAAAATCTACTTTCATTTACAAATGAATATTTGAGGGGTGGGGTCACTCAGTACATTCACAATACATGATGCAATTTCCATTGAGTGGCATGAGGCAATATCTTCTGTCCACAAGCTCGGAATACCTTAATTGGATTTGGTTATGTGGAAGCCAAGGTTGCATATTCACAACTGCCTTAGGTAGAACAATGTCTCTGTTGGAACTTTGGTCAGTGCCAGTGCTTGTCATAAATCCATACATGATTATCCAGTAGTCACAATCGTTAATGACACAAGCTTCTGTGTCAGATCGATGTTGATGTAGCCCAACATTCAAAGTAATATTGTCGTTTGAAACAACTGTTTTCATCAAGTTCGTGTGTCTGAATGTGGTGACTTGAAGTTCAATATAAACTCTGCATTGAAAACTTCAGCATACACTTCATATTTTACAGGCAATAACCATGATTCTTGCCATTCTCTTTCACAGAGGCAGTGCATTTCAGTCAGCGATTTCACTTATTAATGTAAACATTTTGTTTATTGTCTTTCTGTGAGTAATGAATTCGGTATTTCAGAAAATTTTTAATATGGTCTCGAAAGGTATTGAATGAGGCGTCACTCATTTTGTACTTAACAGTGCCATGTTTTTCACATCTATCTATATGTAACATGCCAAAGTGTTATTTAAAAGTTCACTGACATTTTTATCACTAACAATACTTTTTTCTACTGCGGCTGTTCGTCACCAGCAGCAGCGACCCAGGTCAGGACACACAATAGCCGTCCGCGTGCAGTCCCTCTTGGGGGAGCTTGAGTCCTATCCTCTCCCACCTCCATTTCGGGCTCATTCATGCACACCTCCATGGTGCCTGCCACGGCCACGTGTTTGTTTAGACTTTGCCCACGGGCGCAAGGACTCGCTTCCCCCTGAGGCTCTCCGTCGCCAGTTTCTCGCTGTCGATGCTGAGCACCCCGGCTACAACATAGTTTATACGGATGGCTCGATGGTAAACGGCCACATTGGCCTTGCCTACGTCCATGGCGACCACGTTGAGCAGCAGTCTCTGCCAGAGGGCTGCAGTGTTCATACTGCAGAACTGGTGGCCATCTTCCGTGCTCTTGAGCATATGCATTCCTGCTCAGGTGAGTCTTTCCTTCTTTGTAGTGACTCCCTGAGCAGCTTACGCGCTCTGGAACAGTGTTACCCACATTCGCCATTGGTGATGGCCATCCGAGTGGCTGTTTTTGCCCTTATTCAGTCTGGCAGATCAGTGGTGTTCCTTTGGTCTCCGGGTCACGTTGGCATCCTAGGCAACGAACGTGTCGATGGGCTTGCCAGACAGGCGGTTAATGCCTCTATCTTAGAGCTCGGCCTCCCAGCTTCAGATCTCTGTACCTTGTTGGACGTCAGGTACATCAGCTTTGGGATGCTGAGTGGCGCAACCTGAGCATGCCCAACAAGCTCCGGGTTGTCAAGGAGAATACGGCTGCGTGGTGCTCCTCAATACGTGAATCTCGCCGGGACTCGGTGGTTTTGTGTCGTCTCCGAATTGGGCACACATGGCTCACCCATGGACATCTCCTTCGGGGTGAGGACCCGCCCCAATGTCGGTGTGGCTCCAATTTGACAGTCGTCCACATATTGTTGGACTGCCCCGTTTTAGCCGCCTTGTGGAGAAATTTTTACCTCCCTGCTATTTTATCAGAAGTTTTAGGTAACGATGCTACAATGGCAGATTCCGTTTTACGTTTTATTTGAGCAGGGGTTTTTTATCATTCTCTCTAACTAGAGATTACCTTGTACTGCCGAGTGGTTGGCTTTTCCTATTTTATTTTTATGGTCGGCCAGCCACAGCCATCGGCTTCCTTGTTATAAGCTGCCTTGTGTGATGGTCTCCTTTCGTTTTGTTTCTTGTCATTTTAGATGTTTTATAGACTCAGTGGGATTCCTCTCCCACTTAACACTTTAACTCTGAGCCTGTCTCTTTTACGCCCACAGTGAAATGGAGGACTGATGACCGTTGCAGTTTGGTCCCCCTTAAACATCCATCCAACCAACCAACCAATATCTTTACCACACATTAAGTACTTTCTTGTCACCTTTAACTGTTGATTGATACTCTATTCCATGACAGACATGACACAAAAAGCTTTTAAAAATATTCTGCACTTAGTTCTAGTTACTAATGTTACATTGTAAGCAAATGAGTGCTTTTTGCCACTCACCGATACAACAAGAAGTTCCTTACCGTAGCCCCTACTGCAGTCTTTACGTTGAAAAGGCCATTCTGATATATATTCTTAATATTGTAGTCATGCAGATTGTAATACTTGAAAAATAATGAGGTTTTAGAAACTTCATCTAACACTGAATGGCTGCACCAGTTGAGGTTTGATCCGTCTGATTTGCTTTTGCTGTAACATTCCCAGGTCTCTCTGCTTTGCTGCTACTACTTTCTTATATTATCAATATTTTCTCGCAATAGCAAATTTCTTTTAGTGTCACTGTATAAAATAGATGTTCTACCAAATGGTGACATGAAAATTTGTGCCGGGCCGGGACTCGAACCCGGGTTTCACGCTTTTCGGGAGTGGTTGCCTTAACCACAAGGCTACCCAAACACGACTCCAGGACCGACCCAAACTTCCATATGCCACACTGACTCCACATATGAGTCAACTGCATTCATCCCTTAGCACTCGCAGCTTAATCTGTATTCCTGCACCAGGGAGAATGAAAACAATGAGGCATTAACCTATGCTGTTATCGTCATTGCCTCGCTTAGGCATCTGTTAAATTACTGTATGGTGACGAATCACAGTGATGATAATAATGATATATATCATCACTGTAATTCGTCACCATACAGTAATTTATATATATTGCCGCGAGAGACCCCGTACACCGACTGCCGGCGTGGCGCAGGGAATAGCGTCACGGACTGCGCTGTTGAAGGTTGCTGGTTCAATCCCGCCCACTGGCAAAAATTTATTTCTTTGTAATCAACAATTCCAGAATGTTCTACATCTTTCCTATGTTCACTTGTAAATTCTACTTGTTTCTTATGTTAACTGTTCTTCTAATTTCTGGTAAATTCTGTCTGTGTATAAATAGCAGAGCAGTCTGCTCGAGAGGCAGTAAGTGCTGTGTGTGTTTTGAGTTCATAATAAACCAGCTTTCAGTATAAGTGCTGTGTTCAGTTTCCTTCGAAGTCAAGCCTGCTTCCATTTCAACGTGACAATATTATCATCACTGTAATTCCTCACCATACAGTAATTTAACTTTCTTATATGTTCACTGTGCTTCTTCTGCTTTCTTTCATTTATCTGGGTTATAATTGCATTTTTACTACTACTTTCAACATTCTCTGATACGCAAGTCTCCCTATCTATTCCATTCTAGTAGAAAAAGAGTTCCCAAGTGCACAACAACTTAAATACACACAAGAATGACATAACACCTTTATTACAATGTAGGAACAAAATGTGTGGTGTTTTCAATACATATTAAAAGAACAGGTATATACGAGGGGGGGATCCAAAAATAACCGGAATCGTAAAGCTGCACATTGTGTACTTGTAGTAGCAGGTTGTGCCACCACAGGGTTGTAGTAGGAGCTCTGCTGAGTCACTCTGCCATGTGGCATCATCCAACAGTGAGAAATGTGGTTTCTTTGGCAGTTCTTTGAGTGTGCGTACAGTGCAGACATGACACGAGGAAATGGCTAGTTCTTACGAACAATGTGTGGCAGTGAAGTTTTGTTTCTCGCTTGGCAAGAAAGCAGCAGAAACTGTTGCGATGATTCAACCTACAAAGACTATGCTCTTAGTAAAACACAAGTGTACAATTGGTTTTCTCAGTTTAAAAAGGGAGAAATGGTGGTTGAATATCTGCCCCATTCCGGTTGACCTTCTACTGCTTGAAGCGAAGACAACATCGACAAAATCTGTGATCTCATCAGTGACGATCGATGTGGGACAATCGACTAACTTGAGAACCTCTCAGGGTTGTCCTGGAGGACAATTTAGTGCATCTTGACCATCGATTTGGGGATGCGAAGAGTGGCAGCAAAATTCATGCCAAGCTTCTTACTGGAGATCAAAGGGATCGTCGAGGTTCGAACCTGTCACGAAATGAAGGACACATTCAAAGATGATCCACATTTTTTCAACAAAATCATTACAGGTGATGAGTCATGGTGCTATGGGTATGATCCAGAAAGTAAACAACAGTCATCACAATGGAAGTCACTTGGCTCACCTCGACCAAAAAAACTCGACAAATGAAATCAAATGTGAAAACAACGTTGATCTGTTTTTTCTTTTGGCATCAAAGGGTTCTTACACTCTGAATTTGTCCCTGAAAATCAGACAGTAAGCCAACAATTCTATTTGTAGGTTATGAAATGGCTTCGCAGAAGTTTGTTGCGAAAACTTCTAGCTTTGTGGGATTCTGGCGTGTAGTTCTTGCATCATGACAACGCTCATGCGCACACAGCTCTGTGTTTGCCAGTTTTTGGCCTCGACTAAGATGACTACCTTGACCCATGTGCCATATTCATCGGATTTAGCACCCCTAGACTTCTTACTATTCCCGAGGATGAGAAGAGACTTGAGAGGGAAGCGTTTTGCGGGTGTGGAATACGTAAAATGCAATGTCATGAAACTGCTGGCAGGTATCAGAGGACGAATCTAAAAGGTGCTTCGAACACTGTGAATGTTTGGACAAGTGTATTAATGTTAATGGAGAGTACTTTGAAGGAGATTAAGGTTGTATTTGAAAACAATAAAGTATATGCTTTCTAGAAAGAAATTCTGGTTATTTTTGGGTCCCCCCTCGTAAAAGCACCATTTACATTTTAGAACACTAAGTTCTTCTCTTATAACTGATAAACCAATCTGTACACTTCCTACATCTGCAGCTGATATAGCAAACGTCAGTAACTGGCAATAGCTCCTCCTCTCACACAAAATGAGCATAAGGGTGCATTAAAGAATGAACAAAACTGTTGCAGAAATAGCAGAAGCTATGCCGCCTTATTCTGGTTCACAGAATAGAAATTATTTTTTTTTTTTTTTTTTTTTTTTTTTTTTTGTGATTTACCCCCTTCCAACTAGACTGCTCAACTAATAATGCATTGATAGTTAATTACTAAAAACAAAGTCTTATTGTTGCACCACCCACCTTATTTACCAGATTTATGAACCACAGACTTTTCCTCTTTGCTAAAGTGAAACTGCAACTGAGAGTTTACTCATTGCAAGACATCCCAAGAACTGTGCTCAGCAGATACAAGACAGTTTCAAAATAAAATTTCTGAGGAGGCCATGACACTGAAAAAATTGTGATTAGTAGTGTTATATTTTCGGAGGATCCATACAAAGTTAACATTGACTCCTACCTTCATAAGGAGAAATGATCATAAAAATTAAATGAGAGAGATCAGAGCTTGAACAGAGCGTACATTGACTGAGAAAGTAATTAAAAAAAAAAAAAAAAAAAAAAAAAGCGACACTTATACATGCCGTATTGTTCCGAATTTGGATTTGGAGGTTACGATAGCCGACCAAAGTTAATAACCCAATTAAGAAGACTAGGAGCATGTTTTTGTTTGAAAGAGCCAATAAGCAATTGTTAGCATAACACTCAAAAAATTAATGGACATTGTTTCATTCTGGTACAATGGATGTAAAGGGATTGTGGGCAAAATATAAATGCATTGTAAGTAAAGGATTAGAGAAATATGTCTCTATAAAGTTGATTAAAGATGGAAAGAATCCACCGTAGTATAATAATAATGTTAGAAAGCTACTGAGAGAGCAAAGGCTGTTGCACTCTCAGTTCAAAAAAGAACATGCAAATGATGACAGGCAAAAGTTAGTAGAGATTCGTGCATCTATAAAAATATCAATGCACGAAGCATACAATAATTACCACAACCATACCTTAGAAAAAGATCTTTCCGAGAACCCGGAAAAATTCTGGTCCTATGTGAAATCAATAAGCTGGTCAAAGGCGACTATCCAGTCACTCATTGATCATTCCGGGACAGTAATAGAAGAAAGCAAACGGAAAGCTGAAGTTCTAAATTTAACCTTTGAGAAATCTTTCATGCAGGAGGACCATAACCTGTCATTTTTTTATCAACCCACTAACTCCCAAGTTGAGGACAAAGTAATAGGTATTTCTGGTGTAGAGAAGAAGCTGAGAGAGCTAAATACAAAAAAGTCTCCTCGTCCAGATGGAATACCAGTTCGGTTTTACAAAGAGTATTCTGCTACATTGACCCCTTACGTAGCTTGTATTTATCGTGAATCTTTAATTCAGCACAAAGTTCCAAGATAATGGAATAAAAGTGCAGGTGACTTCTGTTTATAAGAAAGGTAAAAGAAAGACCCACATTATTACAGGACAATATCGTTGAGATCAATTTCCTGTAGAATATTGGAGAATATTCTCACCTCGAATATAATAAGTTTCCTTGAGACGGAAAAGTTTCTTTCTATGAATCAACACGGTTTTAGGAAACACTGTTTGTGTAAAACTCAGCTTGCCCTTTTCTCACTTGACATCTTGCGAGCCATAGATGAAGGGCAACAGGCAGAATGTGTTTTTCTCGATTTCAAAAAGGCATTTAATGCAGTGCCACACTGCAGGCTGCTGACGAAGATGTGAGCACATGGAATCAGTTCACAGATTTGTGACTGGCTGGAAGACTTCCTAAATAATAGATCACAGTATGTTGTTTTCGATGGCGAGTGTTCATCAGAGACAAGTGTATTGTTAGGTGTGCACCAGGGGATTGTGATAGGACCACTGTCTATATAAATGATCTAATGGACAGAGTGGTTGATACATTAGATGTGCTTATGGGAGTAACAGTGTTCAAATGACTATGTGGGCATCCAGATTTGAGATTCATATTGTTAATCTAAATAACATCATTTGAATGTCGGGATAGCACCTTGGGAAAAACTATGAGCAAATTCCTGCATCATTCTTGCCTAATCTGAACATACAGTATGTCTATCATGACATTAATCAGCATTCAAAACATTACATCCAGCTCATAGTATCATAGTGGAAAGAGGGGAAAAAACATCTTAGGTTGTTCTAATTGAAAACAGCCATCTTTATGTATAACTAGTGATCCGGCATTGGTTTGCAATTGCTAAAAGTTCATGGGATTTGGATATACATGTTCCAACACTTCCCTTGATCTCTCTGCCCATTGCTTTCTCTATTTCTGTTTCTTGGCTTCCTCTTTGCCATCTTAGTCATCTCTCCATATTAACTAGTTGAAAACCTGGCATTACTCTGGTATTTATTTATCCCAGTACTCAGTCCGTGTACTCCTTCCTTCCTTTCTGTGTTCATCATCTCTCTCTCTCTCTCTCTCTCTCTCTCTCTCTCTCTCTCCCCCCCCACCTCCTCCTCCTCCATGTGATCACCCCTCTTTCATTACCTGCCTCTACTCTTTGCCAATCTTCTCCTGTCCCTTCTCTGTTCATCGCCTCACTCTCCATAACAGTAATGCATGTTCTTCTAAGGCTAAACTGAAGAGTTTCCTTAGGGGTCACTCTCTCTATTCTATTGAGGAATTAAAAAATGTATAGTGTTGCTTCTTTTTACTTGTGCTTAAGGCTGACATGTGCATAGGATTTTTATGTTTCAATTTATTACTCTCTTGTTACAATCTGATGTACTGACTCATTCCATGACCTTGGAAACTAGTTCCTTGATGCGGACCTGAGGAATGTGATAAATATAAGTAACTAGATATATGAACAATTAAATATATGTGTCCAATGTCAAATGATATAGAAGTTTACAATAAGGCAGCGTCTGCCATGCATCATAGGAATTATTATGTACATGGTGCTGTTCCTCTCATTTTGAAGCTCAAGTGTGTAAAATTCTATCACAATCCGATGAATGGTATGGCAGTGCATAAAAATATGAATCTAATCCGAAGTGGTGATGCCCATACAAAATTACCAATTTTGATTTTTTTCCGACTGTTTCTTTGAGCCTTGCCGCCCCCCCCCCCCCCTTTTCCCTTTTTTCCTCCTCCTAAACCACTCCTACATGAAAGAGAAGAAAGATTATTCAAATTGGTCAAGCCATTCCTCAGTTTTAGCAAAATACCTGAGAAAACTATAATTAACATTTCTGAGATATGTACTTTCCAGTATAAGCCGACAATATAGCACAAAATCTTTGCCCAGTTTAATTTTTAACATCTCTTAAATTAAGTTACACCGGTAACTTCATTTGTGCATATATGAGAAAAGTAGAGGGTAAGAATAGTAAAAACAACATTTTTCAAGAAGTAGGAATCTTTTTTGTAGAAAGTCTGCCTGTGAGATTAACTTTCCACTTTTGATTGTATCACTATATTATCTAGTAACTTTTTCTACCCAGCTACTTATTTGTTGTCTCTTAAGAATGGTCCAAGGAGGGGAAAAACTAGTTCCTTTATAAACTCAAAACAGTCTGAAGTTGTGCTGTTTTATAACCTTTTTTCTTTCCAATTTCAGCTTCAAGAACCAAGTTTTAGATCAGAGAATACAACCATTATGTAAACAATTAGTTATAAACAATCCCCGCTCTGGGAATATAGGTTCCTTGCTCCATGTGTTCCTGAGCCGATCAAGTGAATTACTGGCATCTACACAGACTGAAAAGTAAGTAAATATTATCATGTGTAAAGAACAAACAATTTATCTGTAACACTATTTTTTCAATTAAAAACATATTCTGTGATGTAATTTACCTCATAGCATTATGCACAGTGATACAGGAACTTTGTAAAGCCAGGCATTTCAGCACTCGAACTTGAGTACACTCGATAGGCATTCATTCTTGTTTAGTGCAGATTTTGTGTTTGGCTTGTTGGTGTTGTATTATTATTCTTCAGTCCAACATGCAATTTGAGTCTATTCTATGCAGGCCTCAAGCCTAAACATTTCTGAACAGCTGCTGCAGTCAAACAACCTACATCCATTTAAATTGGCTTATCGTATTCATGCCTACTTTTTCCTGTACCATTTGTCCCCCTAATGGCCGACCCTACTGCTCTCGGGGATGTTAGGATCCATACCTTGGTGCCTCAGGATGTTTATCATCATCATTCCGTTCTCTTACTCATGTTGCACCATAAATTTATTTTTCCTCAGTTTGATTTAATACCTTCTGATTAGCTGTTAAACCTACCCCTCTAATTTTCACTGGTGTTCTGTATCATCACATTTTAAAACCTTATATTCTCTACTTACCTGAATTTCTGATCATCCACATTTTACTTCGTGAGTCACTTGGCAAGACTCAAGCCTTCACATTACTTTTTGGGTTTTTTGTCATAATTTTGTTACTGTACTGTTTAAATAACATAATGACACATGAACATTCTTCTTCATTTTTTTTATGTTGAAGGCCTCCTCAAAGTGATTCTGTTGCTGCTGTCCTGGTATGCTTATCTTTCAGTCCTCTTTGATCTAGTTACCAGTGCTCTGTACTGGGTAGTTATATTGCTGCTTTCCCCCTGTGAAACTGATACTGCAGCATTACTTGTTTTCTATTAATAGCATAGTTAAGTACCATGGTGATTCATGAAGTTATGTCACACAATTTTTTGCAAAGGGCATGTATTTAACTTGTACATACAAATAAGATGCCATTTTCAACATAACAACCCCCATTTTTGATACATTTCTCATACTGCTGTAGCAACTTTTCTATTCCATTCAAATAAGTGGTTTTTCAGTTGTGCCTGCAACAAACAGTTGGTTCTTTAACCCTCCGTCGGGCGCAGTCGGCCTCACAGGCCAGCAAACACTTTTTTGATTCCCGTGCTTAACACTGGTGGTCCAGCGGCCCGCCTCTCCGTTTACTCGCATAACTTTGGGAACCTCACACAGTGCCGATCCGCAGGCTGCCATCGATTTCCACGCGGATCACGGGGAACTCCTTGGGCCTCACAGGCCGTCTGCGCCCGATTACGTTATAGTTTTTAAGGTGAGATTTTTCAAGATATGTTTATTTTATTACTTCGTTCCAATCAAACTAAGTCTGTCCTCTGATTTTCACCGTTACCTTTGGAAAAAAAGAAGACTTTGACGACCCTGGCCCTTCAGACTGAGTGCGCCTGATCGAGTTCTAATTTCAGTTTTCCTTTCTTTTCCTACGTTATCACATCCATATTTTCTGCTGAAATGTCCAGAAAAGTATAGTATGCCTCTAAGCCAATGATCTTGTGGAAATAATGCGCCTCCTCAAGGACGAAACTGCTGAAGATCCAGCCGCGCTTGAAGATTTAGTCGATGAGAGACACACCCACTCTCAGGATGAGGTAGGAGAAGGCGAGGAGTACTCAGCAACTGAACAGGAAGTTTAGGGAACAGCTCAGGAATATGAAGAAAAGAAGAAAAATGTGAGGAGTTTTTATTTTGGAAACGATAAGACGACAAAGTAGTCTAAGTAGATACCTTTTACTATTCATAGTGTGAAGAGTCATAGTATTACACAACATCCAGTGTAAGATATTGCTACAAATGACGCCACCAATTGCAAAACCTTGTGTCATCAACTTCTAACTGGACAATTCAGCCTGCGTATGCTATGAATATATGTGGAATGTCGATTCGGCTGCAAACTCGACTGAAAAAATTTTTACCCCACAAGAAACGGGAAAGTTCTCCCACATTACCTCCCAAATGGCTAAAACGTCGACCATGCGTGGCTGAAACAAGAGTTAGGAGGATGAGAATCACGAATGTTCAGCTTGTCATCAACCAATCTGCTTGAGCGACGGGAAGTTCTGTGCCATACCTATGTTTCACCTGTTGATTTGGGAGCTATAGCATCGGTTTTTGGCTGCAAAAGTGACGAGAAAAGATGATTCCTTGTCAGAATAGACTGCCTAATGTCCTTTAAAAATAACCTCTTTACTTTTATGGATGTCTGTTCGACCAATTTTTAATGCTCTTTGTGGGAAATTGGTAATTTTGGTTACTTTAGTTTAAGGTTTATTGTGTTCAATAAATCCATTAATATGCTTTAAGTTTTCTGTAATTCCTTCCTTTAGATCCTCTTCAAGACTAGCCAACACATATTTTGAATTTGATTTAACATGGCGGAGCTAGTCCACAAAATATGTGGGTGGCCTCTCAGGCCGGGTGCGCCTGATTTTGTTTCATCTGGAGGTGCGCCCGACGGAGGGTTAAGCTCATCATCATCCTCCTAGTGTGTTTTTCCAGGGTACAAATACATGGTAATCAGAAAGAGCGGGATCTGGGTTATACAGTAAGACCTGAAATCGCATTCTCTGAATAATGGCAAGAGTTGCATCATCGTTGTGGGGATGCACATTGTCATGAGGAATAAAACCCCATCTAGACATAAGCCTTCAGTGACAGCTCCATATTGCTAACTTTAGCTCATTATCCAATATGGTACTATACTGGACACTGTTCACTGTTCCAACCCTTTGCTGATTAGTGCTCCAAAATCGGCCCATTCATTTTCCAGAAGAGGATGTATAAGACCTTTATGTCAGAAAGTTAAGACTTGAATTTTTTCTTGGTTGGAAATGACATGTATTGCCATTCTGAAGACTGTCTTTTGGTTTCTGGTTCATAGTGAGTTATCCAGGTTTAGTCTCCTGTGACAATAAGTGTCAGGAAGTTGTGTCCTACATTGTCATACTATATCAGAAATGATGTGGCAGCCTAAACACACACCATCTTATGTTCACCATCTTGTGTTCGTAGGCATCTATGATGCACAAAAGAATTGGTACTTGAGAACCTTACTAATAATAGTAACAGCTGTGCTGAGAAGACCAGAGCTTTGTTCATCTGTGACTGATGTATGTCCACTTTAAAATTCATTTGTACATTCTTCTCCCAGAAATGCAGGTATCTCCATACTCTTCTAACATCTTGGTATGGAGTCCTTGAGACTTTACAGCCACTGACCACAAAAATCTTATTACTGATTGCTGTTTTACATTGTACACAGCTAGAGATGTGGCCATTTTGTTTTATCTGCCTTTCCTATTAAACTTTTCATGGCATCTGTCTGTGTATGCTGGAACTTTCTTAAATCACACATCTTTACTTCTTGGGAGTCTCAAATGCCTGATGTGTTAATTGCATTTAATACTGTTAATTTACTGTTGCTTTTTGAATTGCCCTCATAACCCTTGATCTTTAGCCATCTTAATCCTACACAATAAATTATGCAGTCTCTTCTCTCTTTCTGTTTGGTATCAATTACAATGAAGCACTACATATTCATTCATCCCTATTTTTCTGCAATCACATAAGGTTGTTGCCCATCTTCATATTCTTTATGGGTAGACAAGAAAAGAGCCATGTTCTGTTATGAAACGCCTTATTCAGGTCATCAAAGTGTATTCTGGGTCTGTCACCGACATTTTGGGAGAAGTTATACACACTCCCGAGGAACATTGAGGTGATGGTGATTAGTGTTTTAGTGTTCTAAACAACAAGGTTATCAGTGCCCTACAAAGTTAGGTGCTTTTGTGATGAGTACTCTGAGTTCAGATCTCCATCTGACCTTTCTGATTTAAATTTGTTGTGGTGTCTTTGTAGATGTAAATATTGTAATTTTCATTAGCTTTGGAGATTTTTTAATATTCGGTTAATATTTTAGATAAAAAAAACATGAGTTAAAAGAAGTTAACATATTGTCGTCTTTTGCAGCAGTATGTTTAGCTGGCAGACGTACAATGCATTGTTTATTTTACGCTGTGTCACAAAATATTTAATTGAGTCTATTAAAGAAGAAGATGTGATACGTCAGTTTGAAGCTCGACCACGGGAACAAGATGGTAAGTATCAAACTTTTAGGATTGTAAGGTATTGTTATTGGTAATAGCTCCATATATTTTTTCTACAATTGTATGATTAAATCTGTACATTTCCAGGGTTAAAACAAACAGATGAACATGTGAGTCGCATGGAGATTTTTCTCGATTCATTGATTGAGATTATTGTTGACGTACCTGTAAAGTAAGTAAATTAAAATTATTTAATATGTTCATATCATATATATAATTCTGGATTTTTTTTTAATTCATAGAGAGACAAATGGGTTAGCTAGGATTTACCCCAGAACACAAAATACACAGTATTACTTACATAAATATGTAAAACTAAATGGTGACGGCACTCCTAGTTGTTGGAATCACGAATTCATTTCTTACGGTTAAAAGGGGAGGGAGGAGTGAAGAGTAAATTTTTGCAAGAGATTAGATATGGTGGTAAGAGGGAGAATGTTAGTAATTTAGAGTCATTCAGATCTAAGCTTAAACTTTGGACATGAGCGACGTAGCTCCTGCTTCGGTCGGACTCTACGCCAAAAATACGAGCGACATAGTACCTACATTGGTGATTTTCTGTTTTCTTAATGACTTCCAGCTTGTGACTTAAGTCTTTTGTTGGTATATTATTAAAAAAGCTACAGATGGCAACAGCTGTTACTCTTTGAGTTGGGAATAAAATATAATGGACTGATAACCCAGCAGTTCCCTTTAAAAATACCAACAACCAACCAAGCAATAAAATATATCATGAGTCACTTGCTTTCCCACACTCTCGCTTACCTGTTTCATGTGCCATGACAGTACAAAGCTTTTGGTCAATTGTTTTTTATGGTAAATGTTGTGTTTGATTTTTGCCGTGGCCTTATGAGATGAAGAAATAGAGGTTCTACTGAACAATAGGGATTCAGAACTTGATGAAAAAAATTTTAATTTTGATAGCGGTGTTTGATTTTTAGGTGTGAAAACAACACATTTTCATTGTAATATAAAATATTTCTCTGTGGAGTAGATGTTTGTCTATAATGTTCTGCGAAGAAAATACCTAGATTTCAAATAAAAAGTAGTGATTTATTTCATATGCTGCATAGCTTACTTTACAACATTCAGAATAACAGTGAAAATGCTCAGTGCCCAGTCCTCAAAGTGTTAAGAGTTCTCAGTGGAAGAATGGAAGCAAAAATGCTGACACCTTAAAGAATTAGTATTGATACACATAAAACTGTTATTTGTCAGATTCAGATAAGAGATGATAGATTTTCAAGAAGAAGAAAAAATGAGAACTGACTATAATAAAACAAATTATGTATAAGGAGTAGAGTAAGAGGGAAGAAGAGCAAACAAAAATAAAATAAAAAATAACTTCAAAGCAAGAAAGAGGATGAAGTGTTAAGCCGAATGTGGAGTAAGCCAAGAAAGGTGGCAGGATGAAGAGGAAAAGTTCCTATCTCTTGAGTACAGAACAACTGGTATTGGATAGGAGTAACTGAATGTCCCATAAGTTTTAGCTGTTACTGTGGGCCTCATGAGTTATGCTGTTGAGCACTACAACCATTGTGTAATGGACATTCAGAGAAAACAGTTTGTGTATCTTCATTGACATGCAAGACTTAGTATCACAGGTATGCCCAAACTTATTATCGGATCCTCCTATTAGCCATCAGAATCTCTCCTAGTAATCAAAAACTTCAATGAAACATCAGATTGTTTTTATGTATGTTCCCCAAACATACTGCCATCATTGAAGGAGCCTTAAATCATCCAACAGTTGAAGTTATTACAGTTAAATTAGTAGTGAACCTAACAAGATTTTCCTCAAAACAGATGCTCTCTCTGAAGAACAGGTGCTAGTTGGAACATAACTTACACTGCAAGAGTCAAAACTTCATGGGTATAGGTTAGGAGGGGTGAGGGTGGGGATAGTTTGACCTCTTATCTGCCTCCCCTCCCTCCCCCCCCCCCCACACTTATCTATGCTCCTGATCACCACCTATTTCAGCAATAATGTACCAGGAAATCACACCCTGGCTTGTTACTAACTGTAGCTAAATTGTGTTTCATGTGGTTCCCACAAAGAGGCATGTCATCATGTGTTTTGAATATTCGAAATATAAGTGGGTACCATGAAAAACTGTACAGAGAGGCAATAGAAATTCTTAAATGCCCCAAGAATTTCAATAGGAAGTAGGAGGGGTGTGAAACTGAATATCTATTTTCTGTTGGATACTTCAAAAATGCAGGTAGTCTGCAGAAGGGATTGCTCTCGAAATGCTCATACAAGCCATCTTAGGATCCTGATAAACTGTGTGTAACACATTTATAGGTCCAACACGGGATATCAAACCCTCAGAGAGAAGGTCAGTACAAATGGTTGAAGGTTTGTTTGATCAGAAGAGTGTCGCATCTAAATATTGAAAGGCATGGTTAGACTCATAAATGTGGGTACAGGAAGGTTTCAGCAATCATTTTTTCCCACACAGCAAACACTAATGGAGCAGGAATAAATTCCAGTATATGGTACAGTGAGAGGTATCCTCTGTGCATGCACATCACAGTGGGTTGTACATTCTCAATGTGGTTGTAGATACTGAAGTTCTGGCAGTAGGTGATCATCCCTTTATGTGAAGCCACATAATCAATACTTTGTATGGTAAATGACTGAAGTTCTTTAGGTGTGGCCTTGATTTGTATATAATGTATGATTTATTAGTAATGGGGCTCAGCTAGCTGTAAAACATGTCCTATGCATCCACCCATCACCACCTAAACTGTCCATATAACTATTATGATGTTGTTGATGTTGTTTCATTGGGGCATCGGTGTCTCCCAATACTAAAGATGTTGACTCTAGATATTGGGTATATGTCACACAAATTAAAAAAATATTGTAGTGTTAATATTATTACAACAAAACTATAATACAGGGCTGAAAAGAACTTGTACTGAACAGACTGAAGGAGGTAATGTGATATCAAAAACTAACTCTTTAAGTTTTGGAATAGTAGGTTTTTTCATCTAGTAAAAGAAAGGAAGGAATTTTTATTTATTTATTTATTATTATTTTTTGTTTGTTTTGTGTGTGTGTGTGTGTGTGTGTGTGTGTGTGTGTGTGTAGGAGGGGGGGGATGATGACAGAACTATTCAGTGATTACATAGAAATGTCTCCAAAAAACATGCCATGTAGATGTAGCATAACAGGACAGTAACATCATCATTTGACAGGTTCTTTTTGTCATATACACTTGTGGTATTTATTGAGTCACCGCTATGCATTCATCAATTCTTGGCCTTCAGCGAAGTCAACTACAAGGAGAACCATCCTAGACTTTCTATCTGTTGTCATTGCTGTGGATTTCACAGTTTCCCCATATTCTGAGCCAGGTTATTCCTGCTGATGTGAGCAACTTCGAAAATTTCTGTTAGATTTATTTCACACACCTCTTTTTACAGTGGTATGAATGCAACAAATTTCTTGGACATGGGATAATTCTTTATCTTTCTACAATAATAAGTTCTTTTCTAATATACATAATTTATCTTTTTTCAGAAAAGTTGGTTCATTGTATTATTTATTGCCTGGAAATCAGTTGTATGTCTTAACAGTTGCACTTTTAAGTGAACTTGCCTTTCTTGTGATTGATGTGACTTGTTAAACCTCAAGCGGCAACGCTGGTGCAAATATGCTACCACTTTTCTTTAAACGTTCACTGTTGACGGAATAATGGAGATGCCGTATTTCCTCTTCATCTATTCCTCAATTAAGCCTTAACAATGTCAGTGAAGGTTCTGAGTTTCTAGTGCACGTCTGTGTCCACCCAAAACAAGTTTTATTAGGGAGTGCATCACTGGTAGCAGATTTGCTCCGCACTGCCTGTCATGTAAGTAGATTTGAATTGTTTTGTGTTATGTCTAGTTCTCCTTGCAAATGGATTTGTGGAAGTTTCTAGTAAATGTTTAGTGTATAAATTTTACCCTACGCATTAGAATGCTCAAAAATTTAAATTTATTTCATAAATACAAGTTAAACTCTCAATAAATTGTCCCATAGTTTTCCTGATTAGCAGTGCTGCAGTTTCCATCAATCTCATTTTTAACCATTTTTAAGCCTTACACAGTGCGAAAATGAGTGTTATTCAGCTACATAATCTTCTGGTCTCATAGACATGAATTGGGTCTAACAGATGAGGAAATTTCTTTTGACAACTAATGAACATCTTAGAGATTTTTGTCTAGATTCCTCATCATATAATTAACAGGACACTATTATTCAAATGTAAATCCTAGTTCCGATCCCGAACAAGATTTCAGACGCAATGAATTTGATATTGAAGATGCTGTCACTGTGTTGAGTAAACCAATGAAGAAGGAAGAAAAGAAGAAGAAGAAGAAGAAGAAGAAGAGAGAGAGATAGAGAGAGAGAGAGAGAGAGAGAGAGAGAGACAAACTCTCATTCATGATAGATAAAACGATTGATGAGGTAATTATGTGTACTAAGTTCCACATAACACAGAAGAAAGCTGACACTAATTACGCAAGAGACAGGAAGTACAGGGAAGAGTTTCTGATAGTACTGCTGGGTCTATTATACACAATTATTGTCCACTTTTGGAATAATGTTAAATTGGATATATTTATACATCGAAGGTAATTGATATACTAATTCAGGTATTAACAAATATATTTCTACCTGTACATTGAACTATTTTTGTCACTTCGATCACTTAGTTGCAATATACTAGGTTTGTAACTATGAATACACAGTGGTAGCAAATCTGCACCACACTGCTGCTGAAGTTATATTAATTGGCGCTGCCGCCCGAGGGTTAACAAGACAGCCAGTACTGAAAATATTGAAGTAGGCCTATTCAGTGTTTGTAATATTTCCAGTACTGAAAAATTCCTAACAGTCTGTGAAAATGTACAGTACTATAATTTACTAATAGAAAGAAGTAATATGCAGACATATAATAATGGGTGCTAACCATTTTTTATTTTTTCATTTCAGAGATTTTACATATCCTCTACACCTCGAAGCAATCAACTGCCTTTTAATTCTCTTGTCAATTCAAATGTTTTCCCAGAAACCAGCAGCCAGGTCATTTATTTATAGGTAAGTATATTTGTACACACACCTGGAAGCATATTGTAGAGTATGTAAGGTGTTTGAACGGCACTTTATTTCCAAATTTTATATTTCTTATCATTCTGCAGCAATTAATAATAATCCATAGTGCTGAGCAGTACTGCAGGAGACATATGAGAGTGAAGGAACCGTTCTCCCACTAGTACAGTCAACCATTGGACCATTTGGTGCAGCAACACTTAATAGCCAAATAAAATGCTATGGGCGTGCATATGCAAACACAGATATCACTCAACACTTGAAGGATGGCTCAATGAACAGCAATGACTATATAAGACAACAGGAAACTGGTGCAGGCATTAGATCAGTCACTGTTGCTAACAGTGGCAGATTATCATGATTTATCAAAGCAAGACCTATTGGTCTCCAGGGAGTTTTCCCACAGGTGACTGTCACCTGCGGGGAGCAGAACAGCCAGGACAGCCCAGCCCAGCCTAGCCGAGTCCAGCACTAACCACATAAGCCACATTTTATTCCGAAGATGACCTACATCAGGTCGAAACCAGTTATTTATTAACTGTTAATTTTTGCGGTCAAGACTGTTTTTCCTAATATTAATCATACCAAATAGATCACTGTTTCTCTCCTCTGACAATGTTGCACTTGAAGACTGTTTTGCCATTACATTGCTCTTGAAATTTCTTAGCTTTTACAGTGTCATTGATAATACACTGCTGGTCACCCATAATGCAACACCCAGAAGTTAGCATCCAAATCAGGTTAAATTTGCAACATGCAGTTCCAATGCAGTGCCAATAGTGCCACCTGCAAGCACCATGTGAAGCGGGAACAGAAAGCTGTGTGGACGTTCTGAAGTAGTTCCTCCATGCAGTTGTTTTGTGGAAGTAACTTCATTGTGACCGAGAAGGAATAGTTGCCTATAGGGATTGTGGAATATCCATCAGAGAAATCTGTGATCATGTTGCAGGAAGGAAAAGTGAACTGACAGGACCAATTGCACCCACCACATGGCACCACTACATGTGATGATAGGCATATTGTGTCCAGGGCAGTGATGGACCACTCTTCTGCATCACGAACCACATAACAACAAATTTAGTCTTTTGCACAACAAGCAATGTTCACGCATCCCACATAGTTTGTAGTAGAGTATATTGTCTGCAAGGTGTCCAAAGCTGCACACACCACTGAGTTAATGAAACAGGCATTTTTATTAGCAATGGTACAATGAATGACAGACATGGACAACTAAATGGAATGATATTGTTTTGCTGAGAAATCTAAATTCTGCCTGCACCACTACCATGATCAGATTCTAGCATAGAGACATTGTGGTGAGAAACGGTTGCCTTACGCTTCACCATAGTTGTTTTGCATGTGGTGTTATTGTTTGGGGTTGTATTGGATTCCACTCCCTCATCTCCCTAGTAGACATTGCCAGTACGGGACTGATGTCTAGTCCCCTTAAAACAACAACAAACAGCCAGTGTTGAATCTCGGAAGTGTTGGAGCCTGTTGTCCTTGCATATATTCAGAGCTTGTTGGCAGCCACATTGGAACAGGATACTGTGTGACCACACCCGGTGTCCAGCGCTCAAGACTTAGTCACCTTTCTGATTGCCACCCCTGCCTTGGTCTTTCTGTTCTCTTGATCTCTGACCTATTGAAAACATCTGGTTGATGTCTGTAGAATGAGTGAACTAGTAGACAAACCTACTGCTACACCAGATTAGCATGGACTCCTACATCCCAACACCACACCCAGAGCCTCATTGATTCACTGATGAGGTGTGAGGGAACATTTATAGGCAGCAACAACCAGTACTGATCTCATCACCTTCCTCTCCTCACAGTGGGCTGTATTTTTAATCGTGTGACATTTGTGCAACCTGTTATCTCCTAAATAAATTTGGCTGTGATATCTCTGGTCCTCCTTGGTGTTGTAATTTGGATTGGCAGCAGTGTAAATATATCTCAGGGCTTACATGACGTAAAGTAGGTGCTCCCTTGAGTCACCATAATTTAAACTACACTGCTTGCACCTTATTTGGAATTCAGTGCACTGCCAGTACTTCTGCTAGGGACTTAGTGTTTCATGGGAAACAGACAGGAGGAAATCTTTCACAATGAGCCATTAGGACAAAGCACGGGTTGTTTTTACTATTCTGTATCTTGAATTGGTAGGCTAAGTCAGTCATACTGCATGTCTCCAATACTATCTTCTACAGATTTGTGGCTAAACTGATTAACATTTATTGAGGATTAGAGCTTCAATATGATCTTGCCAATAGCTGTACTCCTTTATAAACTTAAATGCTATCTTCTCCTCATTTGCTAAACATATTAAGAGTTATTGTCCCTTTTGCTTATGCAGATGCGGTTTTTTTGTAGTACAATTGCTCAGAAGTGATGTTACTGTTAAATAGTAGTTACAATAGTATTTTCAGTTTTCTAATAGTATTGGACTGCAATTTTTATGTGAAACACCACACAACAATCCTTGTGCTGTAAATACCAATGAACGCTAGTGTAGATTTATGGTGGAATCTGTTGCTACATCTACATGGGATACTCTGCAAATCACATTTAAGTGTCTGGCAGAGGGTTCATCGAAACACCTTTATACTATTTATCTCTCATTCCATTCTCGAATAGTGCTCGGGAAGAAAGAACACCCGAATCTCTCCATTCGAGCTCTGATTTCTTGTATTTTATTCAGATGATCTTTCCTACCAATGTAAGTGGGAGTCAACAATATATTTTCACATTCGGAGGAGAATGTTGGCGATTGGAGTTTTGTAAGTAGCTCAAGCCACAGCAATAAGCACTGTTGTTGTAATGATTCCCATCCCAGATCCTGTATCATTTCCGTAACGCTGTTTCCCCTGTATCGTGACAATACGAAACGAGCTGCCCTTCTCTGGACTCTATCGATGTCCTCCATCAAATCCACCTGATAAGGATCCCACACTGGGCAGCAATACTCCAAAAATGGACGGAGAGGTGTAGTGTATGCAGTTTCTTTTGTAGTTCTGTTGCATTTTTTAAGGGGTTTGCCAATAAAACACAGTCTCTGGTTTGCCTTTCCTACAACATTGTCTATGTGTTCTTTTCAGTTTGTCTGAAGTGATAGTAATTCCAAGGTATTTTTTTGGAGTTTACGGCCTTCTCTTTTGATTGATTTATCTTATAAACAAAGTTTAACAGATTCCTTTTCATACTCATGTGGACAACTTCACATGTCTCATAATGTAGAGTCAATTGCCAGTTTTTACTCGATAGTGATATCTCATTTAGATCATTCTTCAGTCGGTTTGGATCTTCAGATGATTTTACTAGATGGTAAATGATATCATCTGCAAACTACCTAAAAGAGCTGCATAGATTTTCTCCAAAATTGTTTATGTAAATAAGGAACAGCAGAGGACCAATATCACTACCCTGTGGAATGCCCAGTATCACCTCTGTTTTAGTCAACGCCTTACCATCGATTACTACAAACTGTGTCCTCTCTGACAGGAAGTCCCCTATCCAGTCACAAATTTGGGGCGATATACCATGACCACACACTTTTATAAAAAGCCATTTGTGAGGTACGATGTCAAAAGCCTCCTGGAACTCAAGAAATAAGGAATCAATTTGAGATCCCTTGTCGATAGCACTCATAACTTCGTGTGAGTAAAGAGCTAGTTGTGTTTCGCATTACCAATACTTTCTAAATCTGTTTTGATGTTGGGGCAATAGATCATTCTGTTGAAGATAATTCATAATATTTGAATACAGGATATGTTCCAAAACCCTGCTGCAAATTGATGTCAATGAAATAGGCCTTTAGTTTAGTGGGTTACTCCTACTGCCTTTCTTGTATATAGGTGTGACCTGTGCAACTTTGCAGTCGTTTGGTACAGATCCTTCTTTGAGCGAGCAGTTGTCTTGCTTGCTATGTGGTGAAGTGGTATTTGCAGCATGAAATTCAAAAATAGTTTCTCTTAGAATCAATTAACATGCAGATTTCTGCTTTTCCTAGCTCAAAATCTGCACAAGAATTCTGCAGCTTTAATCTCAAATTATTATTAATATATATATATATATATATATATATATATATATATATATATATATATATATATATATATATATATATATATTTGCCGTTACATTAATACTGGATAGGATATTTTTTTCAAAATACGAAAAAGAATATTTTTGCAATAAAGACATTTTCTTATCTGCTTGCGCAAGAAACTGTCACAAAAAGATCAATATCTTGCTCTCTTTAATAAATACAATAACTTTTATTAAAATTAAAAACAGAATAATTCTTATAGTTTTCAAGGAAAGAAACTGTGTATATCACACTACTGCTCTTCTTTTTGATGCTTGTGTGTTGTGTTTCCACATACATTTTATTTCTGTGTTATTTTCCATAGTCTGTCATAATACTGTATGTTTTATATTGCCTTGTTCATTGGTGTTGTTGACATGATGTCAAGCAGCTTTAGGATATCATCTGTACTTCAGGAAAAACTAACATGAATGATATTCGTACACTCTGCTACATAAAAATGTATAATGGAACTGACCAACTTGACAAGAAGCTGTCAATATACACTACAAACCTCATATTTCCATCCAACAGTGATAGATCAAAACAGCAACTTCAATCTCCCATTCAGTTTATTAGTGTTGCTTCCTCAGTTAACACTCAAACTTTCTGATTTGTCCAAACAGCTATTTCTATATCTTTTTTCATACTTTCTCCCTAGAGTGATTTTTCTTACCCGTTTCTCCTTCATTCTTCTGTTCTTTCTGTTGTCTACCAATTTCCTAAGACTGCAGTCAGTTTTAAAATATCAGGATGATAATGGTTCTCTTTTGCTGATTGTACACCGTTTTCTCCTTCCTATGTTTGTCAGCTGTAGTCATTTGCTCAAAACAGTCTTATTTTTGCACACATTTTCTTCTTTTCTTTCATTTAATGCTTCAGAAATAATAATATTAGGATTATTCAAAATTCTATCATTATTTAAATCATGTTACTGGAATTAAGATTTGGGCTTCTGGTTTTTTTAAGTACCCCCTTGTCATACATTTAACCCCTATGACATAAAGATGTCTTTTATAACCACTTCCTTTGCTTGCTTTGCTTAATCTGCATATGAGCTGTATCTCTGATCTGTTCTTCTAGTTGAAACTTGTTTACCAGTTATAAATGGGCATGGAAGGAGAGTGTAATGTTTTCCTATAAGATTCAAATGAGCTCTACCTGTAATTTCACATAGAATAGTGTCAGCACTTTTGATGATAATTTTTTTACTCACTAGTACCACTGTAGGTCATTCACATTCATGCCAATTATCACAATTCTCTTAATTGACATTAAGACATCTAGTACTGAGTATGTGTTAACACTTTTGTTGAAGTATTGTTTTACCTACATGTTAAATACAGGACATTAAATCTTTATACTTAATGAAGCTGTAGTTATTTAATCATCTAACATACTTATATGTTGTAGGAGTCTGATGCAAGGTCGATACTCAATCCATGCACCACTATTGGTCAAGAAACTCCTTCAGCACTTCATAAATCAAGAAAAAGCACCTCCTGGTCTGTACAACTCATCTGGCGGAGGTAGCCTTGTTGTCACCCTAGCATGTAAGTGTGTATTGTGTAAAATTTTAGGCATCTACTAGTTAAACAACAGAATGCCAAGTATAAAGTTTTCTAGGGAAACATATTTCTTGTTTGTTTGTTTGTTTGTGTGTGTGTGTGTGTGTGTGTGTGTGTGTGTGTGTGTGTGTGTAATTTGTAAATTATTAATTGTTCGTGAATGGAAGCAGGTGTTATTGTGTTTACTTTGAACTTTGATACTGTAAAATGAATTTACACATCAACATGGTTGGAAAGAGTAATATGTCTCATTAGCTATTTTTACAGTGTAAATCTAACTTAGAACATTTTTATTTTAATAATTCAGTCCATTATTTGTAATCCTTCTGGGAGACCAGCATTTTGAATAGTTTAACATATTGGTAATGTAATTTGTGCAAAAACAGGTTTAATTTTCAGCTGCAACAAATTGTCGTCTTAATACTATGGAAGCTTGCAGAACAGCAGAATGTCAGCTCTAATGAAAAATTAACTTTGTTGATTCTTGTTGAAGAAAACAATCCCAGCACTTAACTGGAGAATTTTAGACAAACCACAAAACATCTAAACCGGGATCAAAGTATAAATTAATTTCTTCCTTAAAAGAAGAAGCTTGTGTCATTTTTTTGCCTCAAGCCCATTTTACACAAGTGATTTTTGGGAAAAATAGTCTATTTGAAGTGTGTGCACCTTTTGTACATGCGGTTCAATCACTAGCTGGCACACTCATATATGTCCATGATATCAATGATCTATAAAGTGTACCAAGTTCTAAATTGCTGAGTGTGCCGCACACTGCTTATTGGAAAAGGGGGGGAAGAGAGAGAGAGAGAGAGAGAGAGAGAGAGAGAGAGAGAGAGAGAGAGAGAGAGAGAGAGAGAGAGAGAGAGAGAGTGATGGTGTTGCAGTGGCATCTATAACTAAAGTAAACACTACTTGGTACAAATACTGTATTCACCTAGGCGTCCTACGACATATTGAATGTCACTGCCGGCAACTGGTTTGTCAGCTGTCGTTGACCAACATGACCTCCCGTGGCCAAGCCGCGAACTATTGCGGCCAGGCTGCGAACTATTGCGGCCAGGCTGGCGCCCGTCAACAACACATTGATACGGGCATGCACAATCCAAACACCACAGAGAGGGGTGAAGGGTTTGTAGGTGAGGGAGAAGGATGGCGTACCCTTAGCTGGTGGTGGTGGTGGGTGAGGATACCAGTGGAAGAACAGACCTCATAGAGATGACGGCCACACCCCTCAAATGACCACAGCTGGAACCCAGCAAGGATGGCGGCCGTAACCTCGAGCCCAGACAGCCAAACCCAGGTCAAAACGAGAAGAAGGAATAGGATGGGAAGAGTGTGTGTGTGTGTGTGTGTGTGTGTGTGTGTGTGTGTGTGTGGATGCAAGAGGGATAACAGTGTCCGGTGAGGGTAGACATGAAGAAGCTCCACAGCGCTATGCGGACTGGCCGGTGCAGACCGATATGACGACAGGAACCGAAGGAGCGCATCCGCCACCGAAAGACGCAGCACATTCTTACGCATTTGGACCTTGAAACTGCAGACAAATCGCTCCGCTGTCCCATTGGATCGTGGGTGGAAATGTGTGGCCAAGGATGTGGTGGATCCCATAGATAGAACAAAAGTCTTGAACATGTTGCAAGGTAAACTGGGGCCCGTTATGTCACCAATGTGACAGGCAGACCTTCGATAGAAAATATCTTCAACAATGAGAACATAGTAATGTCAGGCCAGGTGAACAATGAACAGGAAGTTTCAGTATACGTTGAAGACCACCAGCCAATAGCTGTCCAAGAGGGCCTCGCAAAATCAACATGGAGTCGCTCCCCAAGGTGTGGACGAGCGGGCCATGGAGAGAGAGAGAGAGAGAGAGAGAGAGAGAGAGAGAGAGAGAGAGAGAGAGAGAGAGAGAGAGAGATGAGTGGGGGGCTGGTTGTTGGGTAGAACAAGAGGAGCATCCTGCTATGAGGCGAGCAATGTCTCCATCTATGCCTCGCCAATATACATGCCGACGGGCAAGCATCTCTGTGCGGGAGATGCCCCAGTGGTCCCAGTGTAGAAGATCTAGAATTCGGCGGCGCAATGATGCCGGAACTACCCCACAGTGGGAGTCATTTTCCATGGATAGAAGTAGAATACCCTCTTAGGTGCTAAGGCAAAATAATTGTGGAAAGGGTCCAACACCTGACCCAGAGCTTGCTCTGACCAGCCCTGCTGCATCCGGCTAAGGACAACCCGGAGGACAGGATCAGCAACCTTAGCCTTAGCGATCCGTGAACCATTGATAGTAAAAACCGTGACTATTTCTTATTTATGCTGCTGACTCATCAATCGAAAAATCATGATGAGCCGTTGACTGGTACTATCCTATAATTCAAACGGGATAAGTACAAGGCCCAGCGTTGGAGTGATGGGCCGCCTTGTCTGGAAGAACTGCCGACGGGTGAAACAATGACACTATCTGGTGATGGCCTGTGTATAGAGTGGACCCATAGAGATAAACATAAATTCTTTTTAGAGAAAAAGATGGCTAGGGCCTCCTTGTACACTTGGAAATAACAGCACTGCGCCACTGTAATTGTTTTAGATGCAAACGGCTATGGGCGTTCTGACTCATTTGGGAACTGATGCACCAGAACTGCTCCCACCCCAGGCTGGGAGGCATCTGCCGCCACCACGAGTGGGACCCCTGGTGTGTATGCAGCAAGGTAAGGTGCTGCAAGGAGGGCCGCTTTAAGTACTCAAAAACCTCGCTTGCAAGCTGGAGACCAGCAGAAAGCAACGCCCTTACACAGAAATTGGTGCAGCTGGTGCACTACTGTGGCCACCTGTGGAAGGAAGTGGGTGTAATAGGCGACCTTACCCAGGAACACCTGAACTTCTTGATCGGAGGGCTGATGGGGAAAGTCCGCCACTGCATGCACGGGATCCGTCACGCCACGCACCCCCGATGGGAGACCACATAGCCTAAGTATTTGATAGATGATTGGAAGAAGGAAGATTTGTGGAAATTACAGTGGAGACCAGCTGCATCCAAGACGGAAAACAAGGAGTGGAGGTTGGTAGTATGGTCTGCAGCTGTGGACCCTGTCACCACAATATCATCCATGTAGTTCACCCAACAGGGTACCGACACTAGCAACTGCTCCAAAAATCGCTGGAAGTTTGCAGGGGCACCTTGAATGGGAACCGTTTGAAGTGGAACAGGCCAAAAGGTGTAGAAATTACCAGCGCCTGCTTGGATTCGACGTCCAAAGGCAACTGCAGATATGCCTCCACCACACCTATCTTTGAAAAATACTTGCCCCCACCCCCCCTTACAACTGGTCTATCAATTGCGGTGGGCAAGAAATCGGGAAAGGATCAATGATGGAGTGGGAATTCACAGTATGACAACTACAGGTGAGGCCCACTCACTGGATGTGACGGAAAGTAAAATACCCTCAGCTGTCAGGTGATCTAATTTGATTTTTAACAGCACCACGGAGGGCGATCGGAAGGGGCCCAGCCTGACAAAAGATGGGGCAAGCCATAGGTTTAAGTGTAAAGGAGGCCTGAAAATTCGTAGCACACTCGCGACCCGGCACAAACAATGACACAAATTTCGTGTGTAGCTCAGAGAAACTCTCATACGGAATTTGATTGTAAACCAAGCAGACAGAATCAGAATAGTGAAGCCAAAGGCATGGAATGCATTGAAGCCAAAGATATTCGTTACTGCCGCACTGTTAACGACCACAAATGACACCGCACAGCTAAGATTCTGATATGTGGCCTTGGCTATAAACGACCCCAAGAGTGGAATGGGGTAGCTGCCCTAGCCAACCAATGCGCCTAATGCTCGATGAGTAGCTGAGCTTGGAAGAGAGGTTGTTGGCCTCGTGTCCACATGAAGTGTGACAGTTTTCCGCAGAATGCAGAGGTCAGTAAACAATTTGAGCATCTGCACGCCGACGGGCATGACCTTATTAATAACCCTGGATGAATAGCCAAACTCAAAATGGTGTGAGGTCTTGTTGCGGCCCCACACGGAGGAGCAACACACTCGAGCGATGTGTCCGAATTTTCCACAGCGATTACATGTCTGTGCGGGCACGATTCCTGAGAATGGGCCGCCCTGCAAGAAAGACAAGAAATCTGCTCGCTCTCTGAAGTGGGCACACTTGTTGCTGTTCCCTCCACCCAGAAGACACAGGTGGGCACTGAGACGCTGGAATGGAGGAGGAGGGGGGGGTGGCGTGCAAGTCAACTACAGCCATCACAGAAACAGGCGCCGCGAATACCCGGGTCGAATCATCACCCGAGGATACCTTTCCCCATACAGAAAGCTGACTCCCTACTGCCTTAGAAACTTTGAATGTGCATGCGATACACACAACTTCCCCTAAAGAAGGGTCATCAGATAGAAAAGCCTGCTTATGAAGGTCCAGGTCGGTAGTAAAACAGATATAAACATCGCAGACCATAGAGTTCACTTACGAATCTCCATGCAGCTCGGACTAAAACCGATGACGGGCCAGCCCCTGCAGTTCTGTGGCCTAAACGTGGAACAACTAACCTAGCTTTTTATGTGAATGATAGAAGCAAATACGAGCCAACACCACATGAGTGGCGGCTAAAATAGGCTGCAAACAGGGAACAGATATCCGAAAAGGAAAGGGACGCCTGCGATTGAAGCGGCACCAAATGACCCAACAAACGAAAAAGATGAGACAAAAGACACGAAAGGAAATAAGCATTTTGCTTGCTGTCATCACAGACCTGGAAAGCAACGAAGTACTGGTGAAAGCGCTGCTCGTAGTCGGACCAATCCTCTGCATTTTCGTCAAAGGGCGGAAATGAAGGAATGGGCACAGAAAACTGCAACCCAATTCGTTGTGACACAGTCCCAGTTAAGGTGTCAACAGACACTGTGAGAGAAGCATTCTGTTGAGCCAAAGCGTCTGACAATGCCTGAAGATTTGACAGCAAAGCGCTAAGTTCCTGGCTACGGCAGGAAGACCACACGACTAATAACCTCGTTGCCACTACAGTAAACACCGCTTTGGCACAAACACTGTATTCACCTAGGCATCCTATCGCACTCTGAATGTCGCTCATCGCTGCCAACCATTTGACAGTGTGCCACCAGCAGATAACGTGTGGCTGGTTTATTAGCTTTCGTCAACAGCCGTGACCTCCCGTGGCCAGGTTGCGAACTATCGCGGCCAGGCCAGCGCCTGTCGATGATGCGTGATACGGGCATGCGCAATCCAAATGGCTTGTTACGCCATGACAATAACATTGTAAGTTAACTTATTTTTGCCCAACTCATTTCTGTAATAGATCTGTTTTTGCCTCTTCTCGAATCTTATTCTGCTGTTTGTTTTCTCAGTACACTGAGTGGGCCTCAGAAGGGCTTAGTATTTTGTTACATCTACGGATAAAAAGCCTGCACTATATGTAAATATGAACATAAATAAACGTTTTTACGCAACTTATTAGACAAGAACAATTATTTTCAAGGCTATTTAACACTTACCAATATATAAAAAAATAAACTACAAAAGCACTATTTACTGCATTATATATCTTTCTTCCCTTAATGCATAAACAGTTGTGACCTCACATATGTTATTTAAAATTGTTCTTGACTTTGCTTTCTGTCATTATCTTTAATGTTTGTTTGTTTTTGTCAACTGTGTTTCTAACTATATCAGTTTATGTTGTTACAATTATTTATGGGGATGGCTGTATGGGGACTACTCAAAGCACCCCCCTCACACACACACACACACACACACACACACACACACACACACAAACACCTTTGAGTAGTCCCAATACGGCCATCCACATAAATAATCATAATGACATAAACTGATATAATTTCTAACACAAGTTGACAAAAAGCAAACAAACATTAAAGGTAATGACAGAAAGCAAAGTCAAGAGCAATTTGAAATAACATATTGTCAATTCATAAGTCTCTCTTTGCTTCCGTTAGAAAGAAGATTTTTGTACACAGCAAGGTCTGTGATTGCCAATAATGTTTAGACAGATATTAGTAATGTGTAGTTATGTTCACAACATACCTTAAAAACTTAGATGTGAAGTCCAACCTGTTGATGCATTAAGGGGAAAATAAATGTATATAATGCAGTAAATTGTGCCTTTTTAGTTTATTTTTCATATCTTGGGGTGGAGGGGTGTCACAAAGTGGAGATGTTACTATGTAGATGTGATGTAGGTGCTGTGCAGAATGACAGTGGGTGAACTTTAGTCTCACTATGGTGACTGCAAGCTTCTGTGAACACCATGGTCCATTGTACCAACACCTGATTGGTAATACTGGTGTTATTTGTGCAGAGTTGTTTGGGAAGCTCACCATTCTTTGTCCCACCCAGTTCAAACCCTCTTTTAGTAAACTGATAAAATATCCTCTGCTGGAATGTGCATATACTCTTCTGTACCTGAGGTAACTGCTGCCTCAGCAAGTGTGTTGGTGATATCATTCCCCATAATGTTGTTGTGCACTTTAATCCAATATATGGAAACACTGTGATCTTTCCTTTACAGGTGGACATTATCTTGCAGGCTATTGGGTGGTTTTTATGACCATGTTGAAAATATTTATGGTGTATGAACACAAATTTAGGTAATCAGTTTTGAAAGCACCATACAACTATTTAAGTATTGAGGCAAATCACACACCAGTTTGTCATTTATATAAAGTTTTATGTCGGCATGGCATGTTTCGGGATGACAGTATCCAATTCTCAAGTTCTGAAAACAAGGTGACATATTAAATTACGGTACAGGATTTTGATGACTTGCATACCAAATATGCAAATCACGAATCAAAAAAACTAACATACCTATAAAATACATCTTCTGTTAAGAAACCTCATTAATAAAATACATGCAGCGTATATGCTTTGTCAAAGTAAAGTTGTCGATCGGAAGAACAGACTGCTGTCATGACGCACAGTTGTGAACTAACAGACAGCAGCTCTCACGTATCAAAGATTACCCATATGCACTGAAACTTTCAAAGGTTACCTAAGATCCTGTTATGTGAAAAATTATGCATCTAGTCATCCAGTAAACATTAAGCTACCATAAATGGCATATATCTCTAAGTTAATCAATGATACTAAAACCTGACATCAGTATTTAAAACTAGAGAAAATTTTAGCAATATCCTCCTTGAGAAGCAGTGACATTTTCTCTCGGTTTAAATATTAATGTCCAGGTTTAGTATCACTGATTAACTTTGGAATGTATGTCATTTGTAGTAGGTTCACTTCCGTTGGATGACCAGATGCATAATTATTCAGATGTCAGGCCAATATTACTGTTGTTCTCTCTCTCTCTCTCTCTCTCTCTCTCTCTCTCTCTCTCTGACACACACACACACACACACACACACACACACACAAATATGAACACAAACTCAATATAAACACAAAGTCAAAAAGCCTTCATCAGCTGTCGACTTCCTGCTCATTGCAACTACACTCAGAACTGAACTGTCTATGCACCCTATGTCAGTATGTGACATGCTACCTGCACTTCTCCTGCTCACACCTCTGGTGGAAGAATCATAACTACACAGACAGTCTCCCTCACTTGCGGAGAAAAGGAACACCACACAAAAAACACATCCATTGGAATACCACCACCAAAATGTCGTGCTGGCACCGGTGAGTATGGTCTTGGATACTGGAATTGCTGCACAGTGTGGTGAGCTCTCGCTGATGGCGGCCATTGCGATATGACTCGTGAGGATGGCTCATGGCCCATGGTGTTGTCCTCTCCCAGGGTCGGTACGATTGGGGGTGTAGTGAAGCAGAGCTCAGTGGTCATTCTCTGACAGTGATGGGAGCACTGGGGCAGATGTGGGGGGGGGGGGGGGGAGACTGTGGTATTTTGTCCCACTCCCAGGCCACTCAAGGTCATGGTTGATCCATGTACCAAGCTGTAAGACCATCCTCCATGCGGACCTCGCAGAGACAGTGGCCGGAATAGCACATGGTGACTGCTGGAATCCATTTAGAGAATGGCCAAAACTGCGTGCCCATACAACTGCCCCCGGCCAAAAACTGATGGATGGTGTTTTGCGGACATGGCCCAGCAGAGGCTGCAGAAGTTGGAGCAGTGTCCACGGCTGGCGGCCCTGTTAAAGCTCGACCAGACTCCAGTCACTGGTGGGTGTAAATCAGTAGGATGCCAGGAATTTCTCGAACGTTCTTACTGGCCATTGCACCTCCCTGATGGATTGGGGGTGGAATGGAGTAGCGAAAACATGGCGGATACCCCGGTTGGCGCAGAAGTCTTAAAACTCTTGAGAAGAGAACTATGAGCCATTAAATTAAAGTGCTGGGACCATTACTGCCATTATTGTAGAACTACAATGAACTACGTATGGAAACTTTGAGAATGCGTATATCACCAACAGCCAAAATAATGCAAAAAGCGACTCCCAAAGTCCACATGAACTCATTCCTATGCCTCTTCTGGTTCCAGCCATGGAGACAGAGAGAGAGCTGCCTGGTGTGTGGCTCATTTTGAACAGGCTGAAAGAAGTCGAACAATGTCTCCAACTATCCCCAGCCAGAATTCGTGGTAGCAGGTCAATGCTTTTGTGTGGGTCACCCCTCATTGGTCTGCATGAAGAAGACAGAGAACCTCCCGCCAGAGAGAGGAGGGATTACTACCCATGGTGCTGCGTAAGCTGTAAGTAACAGGAGGATGCCATCCTGGACCGAAAACTAATACTGAAAAGACAAGTAATTGCGAAGCGGGATCTGAACCATGGCCCAGGCTCCTCTATGGCCAGCTATTTTGTACAAAGGAGATCCACTGTCGTAGCATGGGATCAGCAGAGGTGGCCATCACTATCTGTGAGGCACTAATGGGAAACCATCCACAGCTTGTTGATCCTCCACGTCCAGGTGAAAACAAAGCACTTCATAACTGTCGAAAACAGTGTTGGGACCCGAAACAATAATATTGGGTTTGTGATCCGTGACCAAATTGAATGTTATGCCATACAAGAAGACATTTGTGTAATGCATAGACTATGGTGAGTACCGATCTTTTCTGGTCTGTGAGTACTGGAGCTTTCCAGATTTCAATGTTTTCGATGAATAAACAATGGGCTGCTATGTACAGTCTTCACACCTGTGGGCCAAAACAGCCCCCATTCTTTGTTGGGAATGTCCGTGGCCAAGACTAACAAGGGAACCATCAGAAGTGTAAATAACGGATTTTGATGGGTGTAGGATATGTTGTAGAGGGACATACCCTGAGTATGAGGCTATCTGCTCTTTCAGCGCCGGGCCTTGGTTTTTGAGAAAATTGATGTTGAAGTTCACTTTGTGATGTAAGACGTGGAATGTTAGCATTTTCCAACCAAGTGGACATGGTACAGCGATTATGGGCTCCAGCTACCATGCTGGGGGTGCAGTGTACGGGTTATCTCCATGTTTTTGTTTTATGAAAAATCTGAATAGTCTGACATTCTTCCATTTTAACAGTGTACATTGTGTAAAATTAATAAGAAATATTCAATTTTGCCATAGTAATTTAATTTTCACGTCTTTATTACAAAATCTTAATTGATATCGCTTGCTATGCCACAACAGAAATCCGATTGATATTTGTTGTAAAATCCCACTGTTAATTTTGCATCAGTTCATAGAACCTGTTTTTCAAAGATGATTAAAAACGCATGGTTCACATTAAAATTAATGGATGAAAGAGATATCATTGTTATGTAAAGGAACTTTTTCTGGTATCACTCTTAAAAACCCTGTGCGCCTGCAAGACAGTAGCTTTTATGAAATGTGCTTGGTGCTGTAAACCATTTTGTTACGGTTGATTTTATGACCAATATTGTGTATGTAAAATCGATAAGAGGGTAGAAGCCCACTACCCAGTCACGCATTAATCATTCCGGGGCAGTAATAGAAGAAAGCAATTGGAAAGCTGAAGTTCTAAATTTAACCTTTAAGAAATCTATCATGCAGGAGGACCACACGAATGTACCATCATTTTATCAATGTACTATTTCCAAAATGGAGGACATAGTAATAGGTATTTCCTGTGTAGATAAGCAGCTGAGAGAGCTAAATACGAAAAAGTCTCCTGGTCCGGATGGAATACCAGTTCGGTTTTACAAAGAGTATTCTGCAACATTGGCCCCTTACTTAGCTTGCATTTTTCGTGAATCTTTAATTCAGTGCAAATTTCCTAGTGATTGCAAAAAAACGCAGGTGACTCCCATTTATAAGAGAGGCCAATATCCTTGACGTCAGTTTCCTGTAGAATTTTGGAGCATATTCTCAGTTCGAATATACTAAATTTCCTTGTGATGGAAAAACTTCTGTCTATGAATCAGCACGGGTTTAGGAAACATCGTTCATGTGAAACTCAGCTTGCCCTTTTCTCACATGACATCTTGCGAGCCATGGATGCAGGGCAACAGGCGGGGGCAACAGGCGGATTGTGTTTTTCTTGACTTCAAAAAGGTGTTTGATGTGGTGCCACACTGCAGACGGCTAATGGAGATATGAGCTTATGGCATAGGTTCACAAATTTGTGACTTGCTGGAAGATTTCCGAAGTAATAGAACACAGTATGTTATTCTCAACGGCAAGTGTTCACAGAGACAAGTGTATCATCAGGCATGCCCCAGGCGAGTGTGATAAGACCGCTATTATTTTCTATCTATATAAATGATCTGATGGACAGAGTAACTTGTAATTTGCGGCTGTTTGTTTACGATGCTGTGGTGTATGGGAGGGTGTCATCTGTAATTGACTGCAATAGCATACAGGATGACTTAAACAAAATCTCTAGTTGGTGCGAAGAATGGCAGCTAGCTCTCAATGTAGAAAAATTTAAGTTGATGCTCATGAGTAGGAAAACCTATCGCATAATGTTCGGTATTCGGCATAAGTAGTGAGCTTCTTGATGCTGTCGTGTCGGTCAAATATCTAGGCGTTAACATTGCAGAGTGATATGAAATGTAACAAACATGTAAGGACAGTTGTGAGTAAGGTGGACAGCCAACTTCGGTTTACTGGGAGAATTTTGGGAAGATGTACTTAATCTGTAAAGGAGACCGTGTATAAAACGCTTGTACAACCCTGTCTTGAATATTGCTCAAGTGTTTGGGACTCACAGCAGATCAGTTTAAAGGAAGACATAGAAGCAGTTCAGAGGCGATCAGCTTGGTTTGTTACTGGTAGGTTCGACTAATGCGCGAGTGTCACAGAAATGCTCCGCGAACTTAAATAGGAATCGCTGGAGGAAAGACTTTTTGTGAATTTCTGTTGAGGAAATTTAGAGGGCCGGAATTTGAAGCTGAGTGTGCTACAATCTTTCTGCCGCCTACTTACATTTCGGGTAGTGATCACAAAGACAAGAGAGATTAGGGCTCATATGGAGGCATATGGGCATTCTTTTCTTCCTAGTTCTATTTGGGAATGGAATAGGAAAGGAAATGCCTAGTAGTGGTACAGTGTACCCTCGACCACGCACCTTACGGTGTTGCCAGTCTTGTTGTGGGTGATTTAAATACTAAGTGCAATGTCTGTGTCTATCAATAGAACTAAGCAAACATTCTTCACACATACTTGTATGTTTGAAGGGCATTTGCTTAGTTCTTTTGATAAACATGGACATTGCACATAACATCATAATGTTTTGAGTGCTTTTACATATTATACTGTGAAGTGACAAATCTAAGAATTTTCTTTAACAGTAAATAGTTCGGTAGTTTTGGCACTTAAAGATGAAAGGCTCATTAGTCTGTGAGTTAACATTTTGTCATTTAATGGCAGTGTCCATATGATTTAGCAGGATAAAATGCTGTTTCTTGGTCTGGAGAGGGGGAGGGTTGTAAATAAAAAGTCATGTCAGATTTTATTTATTGTTTATCCTTGTACTAATAGTGGTTTCTGTTTAACTTTAAGCTCTGTGTAATACTAACGTGAAGTTTTAATTTTTTTTAATTTTTTTTATATTTTATTTTATTATTATTATTATTATTATTTTTTTTTTTTTTTTTTTTTTTTTTTTTTTTTTTTTTTTTTTTAACTTGTCTTAGTGCAGTGAGTAATCACATCTGGTACAACTTTATTGATACTGCAATGTTTACATCAATGTGCCACTTCCAAAAATTGTGCACAATTAACTGATTTTGTTTGTTGGCAATTTATTTCTGTATTGTAGATTCTTAAAGCTTTTGACAACCTTAAATTATTTATCTGATATGAATTCACATATTTTCAATATTTGTTCCTCACTTCTTGACTGAAAATTGTCATGTCTGTAAGTTCATTCATCACAACCACCCCTTCCTTCTTTTCATCACTATGGTCACTCACTATTGAGATGATTGTGCTACTCATTAGAGTGCCACTCCCTGCACCTTTGAAGAAGCAGTTGATCACCGGTCAGCTACAGTTTTACCTCCTATCTCTTCTACTTTTATACTTCATACTCGTTGGTCAGAAAAGTGACATACATGCACTTCACCACAAGCTTTTCAGTAGTTCCATCTCTTTTTTCAGGTCTGCTGTAATCCACGTAATCTCTACTTCCATCTCTCAGCATGACCTCAATCTCAAGATTTTTACTGGACAATGAAATTTGGCAGACTGCTGCTGCATAATCACCCTGCTTGTTGGTTTGTGAGGTAACAGGCAGATCGACAATCTCTCTCCCTTTTTAGTAATTTTAATTATTTTGCTGTGTTTCAGCTTAGTAGCTTTGGTTGAAACAGCTTGTTTGAGAAACAAAATACCATTTACTATCTGCCATATTTTTACCTAATAGCCACAAAAGAATTGTAAAAATGGAAACATCACTGTATGTTGTTTAGTCAACACTGCGATAGGTGATTTGATGCAGTGAGAGATACACACTGCTAGGAAACCTGTTTGAGTATCTTTTTAAATTTCTGAATGCAGTTAACAGGCTGTTAAATACAGCAAGTTGAAAGAAAACAGCAGAAGTGGCGCAATGATGTTTTATGGCATTAAATAAAGAAACTGTGCAGAAGAACTTGTGTGTGTGTGTGTGTGTGTGTGTGTGTGTGTGTGTGTGTGTGTGTGTGTGTGTGTGTATTGAATGTAATTAAGGGCAAAATAAATATGATCAAAGATGTTCATCTGATATATGAAGACTATATCTCCCATGTGAATTTTTAAGTTATATGTGTGACCACAAAGTTTTTATTTCCAAAATGATCATCTCATCTTATGAGTTACATCTTTTACTTACATAATGAATACAATCTTGGGGTATTTTGTACAGTTATGTTTAGGGCCAAGGTTTTAATTTACCTTTCACAACTGTTCATTGTGCTGCCCATAAGATGCATATTGAACAGATGTACAGTAGTCAAACTTCTCATACGTTTCTGAGCACGTTCATTAGCATGCCGTCACTGATTTTTACAGTTCACGCAGAGTTGCTGGAAGGGAAGGCACATAAACAGAGATGGTCGTGCACCCCCCCCCCCCACCACCTTTACATCACCACCCTGTCACCCCCTAAAAATGTCATACAGTGAAATCGGGCAACATTGGAGGCAATGCAGTATCTGTATGGGCCTTACAGTGTGGGAGGTGCCAAAAGAAAGGCACACTATTTTTCTTTTAAATACAGTTTTTATTCTACAAGTTTGAAAGTTTTACAGTGTGTAGATACATCCTTTAGGAACAATATTTTCATTTCTCCACATAATCCCCATCCCTCTCAACTGCCTTCCACCAGCTTGGAACCAATGTCTGTATACCCAATGCGAGGACAATCCTCAGTATTGCTGTGCCCACTTTCATCACATAACCTGCTTGCCCACCGACTAACGGTACTGCGATTGACAGCAGCATCTCCATACACCTTTTTCAACCTCTTGTGGATGTTTCCCACTGTCTCATTTTCAGAGCACAGGAATTCAATGAGAGCATGTTGCTTCTGACAAACGTCAAGTGTAGCAGCCATGTTGAAGACATGCTGTGATGGTGCCACTCTCAGGACCAGATTGAAGTAAGTTTGAAAACAAGCAGAAAGGATATATCTACATACTGTCAAACTTTCAAACATGCAGAATGAAAAGTGTATTTAAAAAAAAAAATAGTGTGCATTTCTTTTGGAGTGACCCTCATTGATATTTAATCTCAAATCGACACACTATGTGTGGTGAACAAGCAAACTACCTATACAATAGAGGACCCTGGTCTAGTTTTGATGTGTTAGTTAAAATTCACCTGAAGTTTCTATCTTTATTCATGTAGAAGGTGTAGTCTGGAGAAATTGGGTGAATCTTTTTGAGACACTCTGTATATGATGATAGAAATACATCACTGAATAGAGGAGATACACAGCTGCAGATAGGAACTTGAAAATGACTGATTAAGAGTTGAGCTATTTGGAAAAAGTCTTTTGTCGGGCAGTTGAAGGCACATTGTTTCTGCCTCAGCCTCTGCAGTGAACTGACTTCCTCACTTTGTTGCAATGGTGTATGTGCACCTGTCTGTTGACCAGTACCTTCTCCACTTACTTACAAAGGACACATTTGACCTTGAATGCTTGGAACAACACAAAACTATGCTTATAACAACACTTTATCATTTAAAAACTGGTCTTTGTAATTTCCTTGCAAAATGTTGCATTCTACCACGAATTATGTTTTAATGCATAGAAAAAAGTAACAAGATATCAATAGCACAGGAGCGAAATAATATGTAATTCTATTATATCAGTGTATCATTATATTTTCACTTTTATCAATAATGAAAGGAGCAGCATTAGCTGTAAAATCTTTTGCTTTATTCAGGCAAATCGATTTCGGTTTTGCTGTTTTGAACTTGATATGCATTAATTACTCCTAATCTTTGTACCTATTGGAGAGTTTGTACTTTGGTATTAGTTTTTTGATTTTGTATATTTGTTGGGCCAGCTGACAGCACTGAAGATGGTTTCTTGGAAAACCGAAATCGATTTGCCTGAATAAAGCAAAAGATTTTACGGCTAATGCTGCTCCTTTCATTATTGATAAGTGATTTTGTGGCCGTTGAGCACACAGCTCCAGAGAATGAAATCCAATGATATTTTCAGTCTACAGGGCCAAAACCCTTTGCTTAGAGTAATTATAATAGCACAAATTTCACATATCCTGCACATGTGATAGTGCTTATAAGACTCCTCAAAGTGTAGACATGTGACATGGTTTAAGTGGTTAAAGTAATGTAGGAAACAGGTTACCATCTGGTGTATGTTATACAGAAATATTTATTCCTTAGCTATCAGTTTCGGCATTTCATTATGCCATCTTCAGGCCCTGGTGTGTCAAACACAAACTTACTCTAGAAACTAAGGCCAAAAAAAAAAAAAAAAAAATAAATAAAAAAAAATTAAAAGTATTGTACAGTAACGAACTGAAAATACAATACAGGTATGTAAGCTCTCCATGTTAATGGCAGTTCTGAAGCACTATTATGAAACGTAAGCATCATAACATTGGAACCTTATAAATATTCTAATATACATAACTATTCAGTAATACACAAAAAATATGTACAAGCATAGAGAACTTTATCATGCAATTTGTTATTTAATCTTACACTAGTGATATTTTGATTCCCTAAGCTGGCAAAGGGAATTATAGTATCGGATTAAGGATAGTCACTTTTGATGATTAAGACACTATCATGTTTGTTGACAAAGATACATAAAATCCAATAAGCTAGGCATGCTTGAAGTATACCACATGATCTAAGAAGGGAGACATGCAACATAACTGTGAGTGTTCATTTAGCAAATGTGGAACTGCTGTGTCATAAAAATATAAAATCGTATAGCAAAGATGACCTTTTGACATAGGCAAGCTGAGGTTGTGTACTTATGACTTTGTACCTACATCCTAATATGTTTTATTTCTCATGAGGCATTAGTTCTTCTTTGCTATGCGATTTTTTATATTTTTTTATTTTTATGACACAGTAGTTTCACATTAGATAAGTGACTACTCACAGTTATGTTGCATGTCTCCCTCCTTAGATTATATGATTCATTTGGTATACTTGGAGCATGCCTAGCTTATTTGATTTTATGTATCTTTGTCAACAAGCATGATAGTTGCTTTTGGTGATTAAGACACTATCTTTAATCCTATACTTCAATTTCCTATATAATATTTTAAAAAACAAATGGCATGATAGTCTTGACCAGCCGCAGTCTCAGCTCCACCATCAATGATGGATTCAATAATGGTTAAAATAAAGTGGAAGAGAAAAATGTGCCTACCTCACTAAATCCACATTTTTACATTCAAAATCACTTTTGCATTACAGAAGTCCAATATGTATTTAAAAAAAACCACACACACACACACACACACACACACACACACACACACACACACACACACACACTAATTATGTTGGTGACATGGTATTTCAGTTGCATAACCTGCCTTCTGCCAAGCATATTGTAACTTCGGCTTATTTTTTGGTGTAGAAAATTAATTACAAGTAACAGAATGAAATTTGAAGATGAAATATCACTCATCACTTTATTTTAAGTACCTCATCAAAAACTCATATCTGTACTTTGACAACTAATATAAGCACTATCAGGTGTGTATAATAAGTGTGCTTTACATTATTATAATTACTTTAAGAAAAGCTTATTTGTCACTGTTGAATGAAAATTTTAATTAATGTAATTTCCATCCTAAGATATTGGTATCTTGTTACTTTGTTTCTGTCTATTAAAATGTCAAAAATATCAATAATATGAGGACAGGCAGCAACTCAAACTAACCTATCTTCATTCTATTGACATTCCAACCTGGATGTTCCATTGTTAAAATGTCACTTGTGATAGAATGAAACGTTTTTTCGTGGAAATGGGAGAGACCATTGGTTTATTTTCCTTTTTTGTGATGAAGTATTACTCTAAGCATAGTTTCTTGTGGGTTCTGTGCATTTGAAGTCAAAGGTGTCCTTGCCAGTAGTAATCTGTCCTAATAATTGTATGATAGTCTGTGTTTTCCATTGCAGTCTAAATGTAATGAACTAACATTTTAGAATAAAGCATGCTTATGATTGTAAATTAAACTAGTGTTATATATTTTGTCTTGCAGCTGAACTGTGGAATATGATTACCTGGGGACTGTCAAGGGCATCATCCAGTAGTGAAAGTACAGAAACAGCAGTAACTAAGCCAGTGGATGTCGGAGCACCTCTAGCAAATCAGTCGGTGCTGCTCATTCTTGTGTTAGCCAATCACTGCACTACTGATAAAAATCTTCATAATCCCTACCGCCAAGCCTTATTTTCATTCAGTAACTCTGAGGGTAAGAGATTAACAATATCATCATTTGCATGACTTGGAAACTTGGCTTCATTGTAGTATTTAGTTGTAAGAATTTTGTTTGAAAACTAATCTAAAATTCAGGATAACATATATGTGTAATTGTAAGAGGAGCTGAGGGTTAGTCATCCTAGAGCTGGAGCCCAGGCATAAGCTTTAGGCAATATCCCCATTTCATTCAGCTTAGCAGTGCTATTCCATTTTAGTTTTGAAGCGAACATTATGTGGACTGAGACGGAGGAGAGATCTTGGTCCAAGGAAGGAGGCATTCCTGGGTAAATCCTTGGGGTTATGTGAAGACACTGTGCTAGTGTTGTGTAATGGTTAGTGAAATTGTCTGGTTCACCAAAAGGAAGAAGGGGGGGGGGGACAGGTTCAAGTCCCAGTCATATTACAAATTTTCATATGGTGCTTCAGTCTGTATACCCCTCAGGGGCTCAGCATTAATTTGCTGAGTATGGGCTTGGCGAACCCAGGGTCCTGAGCTGGGGATTGGTAGGCACTGCCAGTCCTCTGGACATCGTAACCTCTAGGCACACTTCAGCAACCACCGTGTGTCGCAGCGGTGGAGCGTTGTGTGTACTAGGGAATGGGGATCCTTGCTTGACCACCCAGGTCACAAGAATGGTACAAACCTCTATAAAAAAAACCTTCAATCCTAAGGTGTGCTACGTGCTGATGGGATGCATGGCTGTTGAAGTGGAACAGTTACTAACAAGCAACCTCTGGGTTTACTGCTGAACCTCAGTTGTATAAGGCTTACCTAGGCATGCGGGACTCTGTCTAGGTGGACATTTAGTTCCCTTGCTGCTTGTGGTACCAAGATGGATGCTTTGAGAAATTTTAAACTTCCTAGTGGGATAGGTGTACCACTGGAGGGGGGGGGGGGGGGTTAACAACACCCAACCCAATAAGAGGGCTCAGGCAGCCAGTCCTCCTGATTTAGGACCTCATTCAAAGCGAGGTGGGAATAGTTACGGAACACAAAATGTGTACGTTTGAAAAAGTGTCACCTTTTTACATTCAGAAGGGTCTGGAAGGTATTGTTGGCAACTTAAAATCTATTAAGTGCTTGTGCAATGGTACAGTGTTGGTGGAAACCAGTAATTCACAGCAAGCAGCAAATTTGCAGACAGCTGCATGACTTGGCAAATCTCCTATCGAGGCAGAGCTACATGGCACGCTGAACAACAGTAAAGGCGTAGTTACTTGCAGGGACTTGGTGGAAATGAGAACCGAAGAACTAAGAGGTGAGTGGGCAAAGGATGGCATTGTAGATGTTCAAAAACATAATGAAAAGAGTGGGTGGGGAGTTAATGAAGTCGGACTCCTTCATCCTTGCCTTCAATAGCCCTAAACTCCCAGAGTACGTCAAGGCAGGTTTCCTATGGTTGACAGTCCGGCCCTATGTCCCAAACCCGATGCACTGCTTTAAGTGTCAGCGCTTTGGGCATACCACCATCGGTTGCAAGAGCGAAGCCACTTGTGGAAAATGTGGTAAAGCAGCACATGACGGAGTAGATTGTTCACCACCTCCAAAGTGTGTGAACTGCTCTGGTGAACAATCAGTTTGGAGCAGGGAATGCAGTGCGTACTTGGAGGAAAAGAAAGTGCAGGAGATTAAAACGAGAAAGTGCATTTCCTACGGTGAGGTCAAGAAGATCTTTAAGGCCATGCAGCCTCCTTCCTTTGTAACATCTTTTGCTGCAGCTGTTCAGAATTTGGTTTCCAAGGCCAATGTTGCTACGCAAAACGAGGTCGTTAGTGTCAGTACGAACACCTGTACCTGCCAGTGTACTTACAAGGCTGCAGCTGTTACCGTGTCTGAAGACTCAAAATGTTCATCTGACAAAGCTACTGTCGTCAATGTTGAAGAGCTTTCAACACCCTCTTCAGTAGAGGTCGCTGCTCCAATCTTACCACCTTCCAAGCCGGTGGCTATTCAAAAGGCCAGCACAGCCCCTTCTGCTGGCACTGTCTCCACTGTAAAGGCTGCCAAGCTGAAAAAGACACTAGCAAAAAGTCACACTCAGGTTAAGGCAGGTAATAAACCTTCACACTACATAGAGGTCACTATACCTGATCTCCCCTCTGAATCTGCTCCAATGCTAATGGAACTGGATATCCCTCAGGGGCAAACGTCTCGCCCCAGTACTGACCCTCCACCTAGTTCAGTATCCACGCCTCGGCAAAAAGAGAAGATGAAAATACAACCTCCGTAATAGGTGGCTCCCATACTTCAATGGAATCTACAGGGTTTTAGGACCCATGTGGAGGAACTTGGCATGTTAACTCAGGGTATGCCAACGTGTATATGTCTACAAGAGACAAAATTTAAGCCCTCATCCAACCCTGAGATACATGGCTATGACATGTATAGAAAGGACGACTTTAGTGGTGAGAGAGCTAAAGGCGGAGTGGCTGTTTTTGTAGACACAACCTGCCACTCGTCCTTACACCCTATTCACACTCCCTTACAAGCAGTTGCAGTGTGTGTTCAAATGCGTCATCGATTGACTATCTGTGCCATTTACTTGTCCCCACATGACGCATTTGATGAGGAAGCCCTTCATGACTTCATCACGCAGCTCCTCCACCCTTTCATCCTTTGTGGTGATTTTAATGCACATAATGTGCTTTGGGTGTCTGAAACAACATGCCCCGGGGTCAAGCAGTTGAAAGGCTTCTTCTGATGTCCTCTGTCCATTTACTGAACACCGGACAGGCCACACACTTCTGTACAGCAACAGGGTCGTTATCTGCTTGTAGACCTAACCCTTTGCTCTCAAGCCCTTGCCCATACAATTCAGTGGGAAGTGGACACTGACCTTCATGGAAGTGATCACTTCCCAATATGGCTCAACCAGCCAGATGGAATCGAACCCGTTACATGACTACCGTGATGGGTGCTTAATAGAGCGGACTGGACCATTTACGGCAGACTGCCTGAACTCGTTGTCGTATTAATGTCTAGGAATGGGTGGACCATGTTACCCAAACGATCCACCACACCACTGTGGCTTTTATTCCACAGTCTTCAGGTCAGTTGAGAAGGCACCCTGTCCCATGGTGGAGTGACAATTGCTGCTTTGCAACACGGATGCGGCGAGTGGATCTGCGTCAGTTCAAAAGCCGGCCAGCTGCAGAGAACCTTGCAGCCTTTCAGGTGGTGAGCGCAAGGTGTCGGCAAATAATTCGTGAAAGCAAGAAACAGTCATTTCAGCAGTTCCTCAATACAATTACATGTTCCACCAAAGTATGGGAGACCATCAGGAGAATATCTGAGAGTGGAGGAAGGCGCCCAGTTGCTGCTGTAATGGAAAATGGCACAATGCAGACGAACCCATTAGTGATTGCACAGACTATGGCGGAACATTTTGCCGCAGTCACTTCTACTGACAGTCAGACTCCAGCTTTCAGACACCACAGATTGTCTGTGGAGAGGGGTAGTTTGGATTTTAAGTCCACCATTGATGAAGAATACAAGTGTCCCTTTTCCATGTGGGAACTCGATTCTGCACTCTCTTCAACTCGTGACACATGCCCTGGTTATGACAGGACCCATTACAGCATGCTACAGCACTTTACCAACAGAAATAAAGAAATTTTCCTCACCATTTTTAATGAAATTTACCCGTCGGGCCACTTTCCCGACTCCTGATGTGAAGCGCTTTTGATTCCTCTTTTAAAGCCTGAAAAGGACTCTAAATGCCCGAGTAGCCACCGTAGTGTTGCCTGTGTGGGAAAGACCTTGGAGCAGATGGTCAACCGCCACCTCGTCTGGATGTTAGAATCCAGGCAGCTACTTAGTCTCTTCCAGTGTGGTTTGAGGTGATATTGTTCCACCTATGATAACCTGGCCTTACTGGAGGCAGTGATACAACAGGCTTTCCTACAAAGGCATCACCTTCTGGCTACATTTTTTGACATTGAGAAGGCCTACGACACTACTTGGAGGCATCCTATTTTCAGACAACTCCACAATTGGATTTTTCGTGGATGTCTTCCCTCTTTTAACAAGTCCTTTCTTTCTCCACGCTATTTTAGATACAAAATACTTGACACCCTTTCTGACCGTTTTGAACAGGAGAATGGAGTCCCTCAGGGCAGCGTTTTAAGTGTGACTTTGTTTGCCATAGCTATTAACAGTATTACGTCGAAAAATGTCCTGTTAAGTGTTCTTTATTTGTTTGACTTCTCTTTCTTTTGCTCTTCATCCAACCTAGCAACGACAACATGTCAGTTGCAACTCACTCTTCGACGTTTGGCTTAATGGGCAGAGAAGACTGGCTTTAAGTTCTCAACCGTGAAGTCTGTATATGTTCTTTTTAACCGTAATCGTTCCATTTTTAATTTGCCTGAACTGCGAAGGTGGGGCGCCGTTTTACATTTTAAAGACACAGTGAAGTTTCTTGGCCTCACATTTGACATGAAACTTTCATGGCTGCCACACCTGAAAGATCTGAAAAGACGGTGCCGCAGGGCACTAAGCATTTTAAAATATATTAGCCATACATCTTGGGGAGCTGACAGGTCTTGCCTTCTCCGATTTTATAGAGCCTTTGTGCGATTGGTTATGGATGCTCGATTTATGGGCCTGCACGGCCATCCTATTTGAAGATGCCGGGTGCGGTTCACCATACAGGAATTCAGCTTGTCACTGAGGATTTCAGAACAAGCCCCATACCAAGTCTCTGTGCTGAGGCTGTTGAGCCGCCACTACATATCAGGCAACGGCTGGTCATGGTGTGCCAGGCGTACAAAACTACAAAACGCTGTCAACACCCTTCACACCTGCATACCACACTGTAGCTGATCCTCCGTTGAAAAGGCTTCTTCTTAATTGGCAACGGGTTACAAGGCCTTTTGGGATCTGCACAAGGGATTACCTTTTAGTGATGGGAATGGCAGTTTCAACTTGTTTTAGATTTCACGACTTCTAAGAAAGATGAAACTTCAGATTTTACTTTTCGGTCAGTGTTTTCTAATATTTTAGACATGCATCACTTTTGTACAGTGGTGTACACTGACAGTTCAAAACAGTATGATTCCGTCGGCTGCTCCGTCGTTTTCCCTGACCATGTCATCCAGATTCGTCTTCCTGAGAATTCTTCTGTTTTCTCGGGAGTGCTTTATGCAATTCTGAAAGCACTGGAGCAGATCAGAAGAGATCGGCATAAACGGTTTCTTCTCTGCTCCGACTCTTAGTGTGCTGCAGGCATTATGTCAGCTCTATCCAGTTGTGACGTTATTGCAAGATATTCAGGATGCACTGACTCCACTCCAACATCGGGGGGAAAGAGGTCAAGTTTTGTTTGGTGCCGGACATGTTGGAATTCCGGGAAATGAGGGAGCGGATTGGGCGGTCAAAGAGGCCTGCCGAGACAGTGTAGTGGCACGGTGCCCTATTCCCCTGAAAGATGCCACTTGTTGCTGCTGTGGGCTCTACAGTTGTGGGAGGAGGAATGGCTGTCAGTAACAGATAACAAGCTGCAGTTGCTGAAGCCCACTACTCGTATGTGGCTGTCTTGCCGGCCCCTAAGGAGGGCTGAGGTTGCCATTACCCATCTGCGAATCAGGCACTCTCCATTTACCCACTGATTCCTCCTCCAACGAAGAGAGCCCCCCTCCCCCCGATATGTAATGCCTGTGGCTTACAGACTACTGTATGCCACATTTCAATAGTGTGTACCTTATACCAGACACAAGCAACAGAGGCGGATCTTGGTGCAGATTTGCCACATATTTTAGGCGATGACGAGGCGAGTATGTTAAAACTTTTAAAATTTTGCGAAAGCTTTTAGGCTGGAGGTTTTAGTGTATTGTAGATTGGTGGATTCATAACTTTTCTTCCTGGAGGCAGTCAGCTTTCGCCCTATCATTTTAACTGAGTCTTCAGCCATGTTCTACATTTTAGAAAAAGTCATGATGTTGGCATTTGACTTATCTACATTGATTCATACTGTACCTGGGTTTTCTCTCCAGTTGTTGAATTCTGCATTTTATACTGTGTTTTCCTCATCTTGAAAAGAACTTTACTAACATTCGCAACTACATTATGCCCGGGCGCTGAAGAAACCTCAATGTTGAGTGCCCTCCATGCATCATCATCATATCAGTCTTCATAATATACAACATACATTAGGAGCTTTAAGTGCCTCTGTGACATAGAGTTTAATTTGGAAATACACTAAAAACTCGTTTTTACGTTCCTGGATGTTATGTTTTCCTGCCATTTACACCATTTTTTGTCGGTCCTGTCAAATTTCCTACATTCAAAATGTTAATTCACCCCCAGTTTTGCGTAAACATATTTACACTTTTCCCGTGTTTTACGCTTTTTAAAATCATGGCCAAGAAGAAAAAAATGATGTAATTGACATAAATTGACACTGGAATGGCTTTCACCTTCAAGTGTAGTGTTTATAAACGTTATGCAGACAAGTTTCTTGACACTTTGCATTTATTTAAATGTATACTTTGTATTTCGTTGTTTGCAGTAAGCCACTAGTCAACTCACGACACGGTGTTCCATCAGCCACTGCACCTATTTTCAGCTTCGTTTACACAACCGGTAGTTTTTCATGCTTTGCATGACTCATTTCGACAATTTATTCTTATTGCGAAAAACAGATATTTATCAAAGTAGTTTTTATGAAGTTTTATAAACTGTGAAACTGCTGGTTTGCTTGTGTATGTTTTTCTGTTTACTGAAGGGAACGTGGTATGTTATAATCTCAAAAACGCGATTATAGTGTGAAATGCCGACACTGTGCAAATGTCACAAAAATACTTATGCATATATTTGCACCCAAGTATGCGAATAAATTCTCATATTTCGTCATGCGAAACACCGAAAAATTAAAAAAGTACAGAACTTGGGCAGTTGCACTATGTAAATAATGAGTGCCAGTTAAAGGCTTACTGACAAAAGTTGATTATGATGTATGAAATTACATAAAAAAATTTCTGCTTCCTATAAAGTTACCAGTTTCAGTTCCGCCTGGAACTTAAAATAGTTCAAACTTTGGATAACCTTTATTGCACAATAAATAAACTTCCTTGTGAGTACTTTGATGCCTATTATGTACATATATCACAAATAAACTACAAAAATTCAAGAGTAATCCAGTAAGTATATTTTACCAATTAAAACATTATATCCCGCATTTTAGACAATTTTCATAAGTCTCTTGGAAAGTGTAAAAACGGGGTTCTACTGTAGTTAGTACTTATCAGAAATGCAAGTCTTTAAATTGTCACAGTATTTGTAAGATTTTGATGAAAAAAACATTGTTGAACTTCATTCATGATAATAGATATTTTCGGAAAGCATGCAACTGTGTCTCGATGATTTAAATACACATATACTCTTCTGAATCATAGCAATTTTGTTGAAATTCAAGTGCATATTATTCATAAATTATTAGAAGCTATGATTTTAAATTAATGTTTTATTTGCTCATCCACAGCTATATGCGTTCCAGTATTGTATACTTTCAAAAGTTGTTTGAACCTACTTTTTTCACAGAACTGTTATGTATGCTGTGTCATTTGCTTTTCATGCTGTGTGATCGGACTTGTCATTTAAGTGAGACGCAAATGAGATGCAACAGAATAATTTCTGTGATATTGCAGCAGGAAAGATGGATGTATTTGTTTGTTTTTGGATTTCACACACACTTTGTTGATACACAATATGGTTTATATGCACCAGGCAGCAATACCGATCCCTCAAGAAAAGTTATCATTTTGTATCTTGCCAATAAAGGAATCTCACATCAGTGTGTTTGGCGCATTTTGTGACATCCTTTCAATTGTTAAATGTCACCAGGACTGTCTAATAATCGAAGTAACTTCTTAGTAGTACTGTCATGAGCACTAATAATAGTGTTGAGTAGATTGACATAAAAGAACTGATCGTCAGTATGGCAGTATACGACACTCAGTACTATGCATGCTAGAACAAGTCTCACACACAACTGAGCCGGGTTGCGGTTTGCTTGGCCTCGCTGTGCCAGCAGCCACTAGGTGGCAGGCCGGTAACACTGGTCCGCGCTAGTGTCCCCGTCTCGTATGGTGGCGTCACCACATGTGGCGACGCATAATTTACTGTGCTGTGCACCGCGATGTATAACAATAATAAATCTCAATTGCCGTACAATTTTTTTTTTCTCTGTTTATCGTGGGACACACCTTGAGCCCCACCACTTAAAGTGTGTACTGGATAATCTTCCAGTTCATGGGAAAGGTTCTAAGGTGATATTTGGTGTTTTGGCTGACCACTTGCACAAAGCCATGTGAGGTATCAGCTGAAGTTTCTTCTGAATCAAATATAAGATGAATACTCTCATCACTGGTGGGATTTTCTTCTTTGACCATATTCTTCTCACTGTCAGATTAATTTTTAATGCTTCCAACAGATCACCAAGCACTCAGTGTGCATCATTGTGCAGGTGTCACACTGTTAGTTAAGTAAGCCCATCCACTATTGCAAGGTCATATCACATAAAATAGGAAAAATCTGTTTTTAATTGTCCTGATGCCAAAAACCGCATAAAAAGCAGCAATCAAAATCAAATTAGAGTTTTAATTTTGTGTGACTGCCGCAAAACATGTTCAATATGCTGTCCACAGTTTTCTGCAATAATTTGAATCGAGAAACAGAATGTTGTACAACTGGTTGAAGTGTTTCTGTGGTCACGTTCAGAAAGTGTTGCACAATGTGTGCCTTGAATGTAACTTAAGTTTGCAATCATAACATTGAACACAAGATCTTTCAGTTAGCCCACAGTCAAAAGTCACACATATTTAGATCGGGTGATCAGAATGGCCAGGTTGTAGGCAGCTTATAATCCTAGCATTTCCGAAATGGCACTTCAGCAGCTGCTTAACTGGATTTGCAGGGTGTGGAGATGATCCATTTTGAATAAAAATGATGCCATCCACACATCCACGCTGTTGGAGAGCTGGAATGGCATGGTTGCACAAGACACTCATAGTGCTTACCAGTGATGGTACAGGTAACAAGACATGAAGCACCAATCTCTTCGGAAAAAATTAGACCCTACAACAAATGATGATGTAAACCCGAACCACACAGTGACCTTTTCAGGATGAAGTTTGTACTGGTTCATTTGCATGTGGATTTTTCTGTTGCTCGTATTCGGCAATTCTGTGTATTGAAGTATCCTGTCAGATGGAGTGGGCTTCATCTGTTGACAAAATCTTCTACAGCCATTCATTGCCCACTTCCATGTGAGCAAGAAATTATGAAGGTAAACAGGAAGTGACTCATGCACATTAGTAATTTTGGATGGATACAACGGATGTTTCATGGCATTCTATGCACCGTGCTTGTAGGTTTATCCATTGTTTGGGCAATTCTCCATGCACTACATGTTTGCACACCACCACTTGACTCCTGCTGCATTGCTGTGGCCACTTCTTCCACTGATGTCGAATCAATTCGTTTCCTCCCTCTACGTGGTTGCACACCAAAGGAACCAGTCTTTTAGAATTTCCAAATCATTTTCTCCAAATCCATGGCGATCATCGGACCAACGCCTTTTTCAAACCCTTCGGTGTCCGAAACTTCTGCAGAGTTTACTTGTGCACAGCCATCATTCTTGTAAAGCAGACACGAAATGAGGAAAAGCCATGTACCCAGTATGTTTATACCAAATTCAATGGGTCGTGCGCATGATGGGTGTTTTCATTTACATATTCTGACACATACAGTGTGTTCTATTGATCTATTTATTTTTTTCTTTTTCCATACATCTTCCCCATTCTCAAATAACATTCTGTTGTAATCTGACATCATTCTGACCAGTGGTGTTATTTTTGCAGGCTTTTAAAGTTTAATTATAATCACCCTGTATTTATGGGTGAATGACAATAAGTCAGGTGGGCAGTTGCTGGTGTCCTTTAAGTTAGGTCTAAACATGAGTTTTCCATTCCATAGAGCATTTGTCAGTAATATTTGCTGTGTTAACTGTGCCAAGAGTCAGCTTGCTGGCAGTCTCCGAGAAAGGGGCAAGGTCTCAGATAGTTACCTTCTCTGCAAGTTTCACCCTCCCTTGTAAATGACAACTATCACTCAACAGCTGCTCGCAGTAGCTCTCAGACAAGAAAAACTTTACTGGCATTCTCAGGGGAGCTGAGAGTACTTCCAAGGAGACCACATGGATATCGGATATTAGAATTTTTTTTTTTATATTTATGGTACATGGATTCACAACTTAAATAACAATCAGCCAAAGCCATTTTCTTGAGAAAATAAACTTTGAAGTTTTGCAAGTACACATAAGTACCAATAATTAAATCAGTTGCGGCATCTATTGGTGTAGCTCAGGTGGTATCATTCTGGCCATACATACACAGGGTCGGTGGTTCAAATTCCACCGTGTTACATCCGTTTTTGTTTGAATACTTACACAATTTTAATATTTATTGGTAATTTTTATGAAAGATGAATGTATTTTTGTTTATTTGTAATTTTCTATATTTTATGAAAGGTTGTTAATAATGATGGTATAATTTAAAAACAAGTAAGTTAGATGTTTTACAGTATTGGCTTAACAATTAGTTGACGACTGTTGTCTTTGATTGTTCAGTTTGTGAAGAACTAAGACGCTGTTTTTGGAAAGTCGTCTCCATATCTGCTAATGTCCTTCCAAGCAACTAACCTACTCAACCATCGTTTTAGCTGATGACAAGATTTTCAGTACGTCTACATACACATAAACAAAAACTGACACAACACGTGGAATTAGAGATCCCAAAATGTTTTATATAACTGAATTCGAACAAAAAAAAAAAAGTCACAGCGCAGTTCAAACTACAGACTCTTTGGCTGTGAGGCCATAACGCTACCACCGGAACTACACTGACAGATGCTGCAGTTATTTTTATTATTGGTTGAAGCACCTGTTTGTGGTGATAATTTTTTCTCTCTTTTGTTATTTTTAAAAAGCTATTTCAGTATCTTTTTTGCTACTTTTATTTTGTCAATAATTTCACTAATTATATTTTTGCTTTTTAACCAATAAAAACTAAAGCAAAAATAAATTATAGCCTCATTGCTGTGCAACATCTTTTATTTTATCCAGAAAACAAGAAAATTTTACATCTGATGAAGAAACATAATAAAAAGATTGTTGCTACTTAGATACGTTTTACGTATCCTAAGTACATAATTAAGACATCAAACAATGGTTACTCCAGGACGAATTCAATAACATTGAGGGAGGTATAGTTGCTACTCCCATACAGACATCCCATGAATTGCAAAACTCTCACATAAACAGACCACTCTTTTTGTAAAGCTTTTGGCCATGTATGCCCTTCTTCAGAAAAAAAACTCTCTCACAGGCAAAACTGCAATCTCCTGACATTGTGGTGAGTCACACCACAGTGGTTTTTTCGTGCGCACACGTGTGTGTGTGTGGGGGGGGGGGGGTGGGGGTCACGCACATAGAGAGAGAGAGAGAGAGAGAGAGAGAGAGAGAGAGAGAGAGAGAGAGAGAAAGAGAGAGAGAGAGAGAGAGCATTTGTTAATTTTTCTCAAGGAGACGATACCTGGTCATTTGCCAGTAGAAAAGTAACTTACTTTCTTGTGTCACCTTCTATCAGCAGGTTAAGTGTTTTCAGACTTGCTCTACCAACATCCTGAAAGACTGATGTTAATAGAACTTGAATTTGTTTCGCCAATTCATTTTGAAAAATAATAATAATGCAGCAAAGCATTGAATAATTTTCACATCATTAGAAGCCAAAGCTTTAAAACACTTCACTGCAACACTATCTTTGTTGTCGATCAAGTGCGTGAATTTAAATGTTCTGCCGCGCCCGTTGGCGCTGTGGTAAGAGTGTGAAAGTTCTCAAGTGCCACCTGTCCAGCTGGTGGTGGAAGGACTGAAAGCAGTTTGTGGAATGGCAGTTCACATTCAGACTCGTACGTATGATGTCCTATTCTCATCTTGATAGTGTCATGTGTGTTGATTCTTGAGTATTCATGTTGTTACAACATTTGGTGATGCATAGGGATTTTTTGCAATTATTAAGTTACAAACAGCATTCAAGATGTCAATGCTCGAACGAATTCTGCAAATCCTCATCGAACAGCAAAAGTTGCTGGCTGACCACCTCACCGAACATCAGAAGTTTGTCACAACAGCTCCTCACGGCAACACAAAATGATCGCACTTTGACGTTGTCCATACCCACTTTTCTGCTATACGAGGAGACCGCAGAAGATTGGACGGACTATGAGAAGCGGCTTCGACTACACTTCGTAGCTTTCGGCATTGTTGACGCAAATCTCTGTAAGTCACTGTTTCTCTCATGGATATCTCCAAGGTTCTACCAACTTTTCTCTCAGTTAGTGCCCTCTTCACTGTCATTTGACGAAATATGCTTGCTTCTCTCTTCATATTATAAGAAGCAAACACATGTTGTTGCATCACGTGTAGCATTTTATCAGTGTAAAAATCAGCCCCATGAATCATACAGAGCATGGTCTACAGACATTAGTAGAAAGTGCAAATGCATTCCTACTGTTCATAAAGAATCTTACACCGATTCAGTGGTCAGGGATGCAATTTTGAGGTCTGCTCCCAATAAGGAAGTTCATCGGAAGGCTCTTCAATTACACATACACAAAGATTCAAGCTTTCGCAATCATTGGCCGCTTCATCAAGAGAAGTGGAAGGAAGGAGTGGAGAAAGGGTAGATTACGGATTTTAAGGGAGTGGATGAGGAATCATTCCAATCCCGGGAGTGGAAGGACTTATCTTAGGGGGAAAAAAGGAAAGGTAAACAAGCGCGCGCCCACACACACACACACACACACACACACACACACACACACATGCAAACACACCTAGGCAAACATTTGTAGAAAGCAAAGAAGTTGGACAGAGATACCAGTAGAGGCAGAGGCTCTGTCCAGAGAACCGAGGCAAAGATGTTATAGAATGGTGGGCGGGAATTTGAATTTAGCGGAGGCTGAGACCAGGTGGGCAATGGAAAGAGAGAATATGCTGCAGGGCAAGTTCCCATCTCCGGAGTTCTGACAGATTGGTGTCGGTGGGAAGTATACAGATAATCCGGACAGTGTAACACTGTGCCAAGATGTGCTGTCCATGCACCAAGGCATGTTTAGCCACAGGGTGATCCTCATTACCAACAAATACTGTCTGCCTGTGACAGTTCATGCGAATGGACAGTTTGTTGTTGGTCATTCTCACATAGAATGCTTCACAATGCAGGAATGTCAGTTGGTAAATCACGTTTGTGCTATCCCAAGTGGCTCTGCCCTTGATCGTGTACACCTTCCAGGTAACAGGACTGGAGTAAGTGGTGGTGGAAGGGTGCAAAGGGCAGGTTTTACAGTGGGGGCGGTTACATGGGTAGGAGACGTGGAGAGATTACATTAATTTAGATGAGAGCAAATTTGTCTGATGAGCCTAGGTACTTGAAGCAAAACTAATAATAAACCAGTGATAATGTGCTCATAACTTGTATGTGGGCTTAGAGGAGATAGTGCCACTCATCTGTCAACACTTTTCCGTATTGAAAAAAATATTTACTTGACAACAGAACATGAAGTGCCTACAATATTACAGCACCATGCAAGGAATTACCACATTTGGTCACCCTCAAACAACTAACTATGTAAGCATTTCCAGATTACATATTTATTTGCATGTTAGCCCTTTCACTGCTATGCCCGTATATTGCCGTGAGACACCCTGTAACCAACTGCCAGCGTGGCATAGGGGATAGCGTCACCGACTGTGGTGCTGAAGGTCGCTGGTTCAATTCCGCCCACCGGCAAAAAATTATTTCTATGTAATTAACAATTCCAGAATATAACAAAAATATGGGAACCATAGACAAAATCAATATGCTGCTAAGTTAAGTTGACTGTTTACATAAAACAATGAAGTGGTACAAAAAAGTATTTTTCCATCTTATAGACTTCGCTGTGGTGAATTCTCATGCTGTGTATAAATTAAAAACAGGGTCAAAGCTACCATTTGCCAAATTTCTATTAGAACTGATGAGACAGCTCATAAAGAAGTACGGCAACGAATCGAGGGGGGGGGGATTATTAGGGTCTCTTCTGATGACTTGCCTACGAGACTGGCAGCCTGCCACTTTCCACAGTTAGTTCCACCCATACCTGGAGGAAAACAAAACCCTCAAAGATATTGTTACGTGAAATAATTATTACTTTGTGTGTTCTAATACGCAGCTTGGCTCAAAAAGAAGGGACGTGTGATATCAAAGTACAGAGTGCACTGTCAGTTTGTGTATTATTAATTCTTTTCAAATGTATCATTCGTTGTAGAAATTCCTAGTAAATGTTTTTGTAAAAAAAAAAAATGCATATTACATTGTCATATCTAGCCGCTCATCAGTGTAACGTCTTTCTTTTGACGTGAAAAAATAAAAGAAAAATAATCGACCACGCATAGCACCGCTTTCCCGAAGCCGCAGCGGGGGAAAAAAAAAAAAACTAGACTGCGAGAAACTCCGTTTCTGGAGCCTCATACGGGTGTTGCACACATTTTCCCGGCGCCACAGTGAAAGGGTTAACTAGCTCCCCCAAACTTCAATAATCAACAATGAAGAGTAGTACACTCACCTCTTCTTGGCAGATATTTGAATATCTTTAACTCAGTAATGTACTAATGAACTGCCCCTGCATTTTGTAGGTTAGTGCTATGTATCTATGACCGGATGACTTGTCTGATATAGCGGTAATAAATTATATACTCAATGTTTACTGTGAATCATTTGATCTGTTTGTGAAAACTGTATCAAAATCCCCACGGTAGTTCCTGAAATTAGCCTTCACTATGTAGACAGAGGAGACTCTAATTTATACACCATGGGGATTTTGATACAGTGTTCACAAACAGATCAAATGATTCACGAGTAAACATCGAGTATATAATTTATTACCGGTATATCAGACAAGTCATCTGGTCATATATAACAGGTTACATATTGTGGTGTTCTCTATGTAGACAGTGATATGCAACAATAATCTTTATGCCAAACTATTTTGATACAAAAATAGAATTACTGCAAAATTAAGTTGATTCATTTGCATAGAATCCTTCGACAGTTCCGTAATTCAGTACTAGTTCATTGTCAGCATCTCTGGTGAGGAGTACATTTTTACATACTGAAATAATAGCAGTACACAACTTTTCAGACTGATTTAGATTTATCAAAATCTTAAATTTTTACTTTTTCCTATAGCACTTAAAATGGAAGGGAAAACTATTGAAATACTTAAGTTATTGAGCACAAAAGTTTATAAGTTGGACAGTCATAGCCAAAAACTTCAACCATAGCTGTATAAATCCTTCATTTAAAATGTACAGTTTGGTTTGTAACTATAGTTACATCTTCAAAAGGAAACCGAAATAGAACTGAAAAAGACCACAGTAAAAAATATAAGCTGATGAAATAATTTATAATTGTAATAAACAGAAAGCGTAGGGTACATAAATGTTTTCAGAATGATTGGACTTTATGTGGTAACTGATAGTGTTAAGGCTTTGGAAACAGATAAATTTCATGTATTGTGTCTATTAATGATCTTCTATAATTTTCACACATAGGCACAGTTTTTTATTAAACAGTTTCAACTATATTTCTCATACTCAGATGGTAGGTGCAATATTTATTGAACAAATGTTTATGCATTACAAACTTCTAATATATCTGAAACTGATTATGATTATTTCAGAAAACAGGTTACATATTGTAATTTTGCTAGTCACATATTGTAATTTGATTATGTTTCTGTTTTGCAGGTAACATTGAAATGACACCTACGAGAGCAGCTTCAACTTTCAAAATTGATATGTCACAATTGTATAAAACACTGTGTACAGCTGTTAGTACTGATCAAACAACGCTACTTCTTTATCTATTAGTGCATAGGAATCCTCATGTACGGACTTATATATTAGCATGCTCTGACATTGAGCAATTGGTAAGAAAACTATTTTAAATATTATTATTTTTGTTTATAATTATCAAAGTTGTTATCCTTTAATTGTATATTTTTCTGTTTGTATACTAGTTAGTATTGTGTATTCGTTGCTCTAATGTTTAAGTTAAACAGTATGAAACTATCCAGAAAGTAACCTCCATTCATGCCTAACATCAGTATGCTTATAGCTTTGCAAGGTGTAGCATCGTACTGTCATGTGTTTGCTAGTTATAACCAGACAACATCCAACAGACTTTCATCCTTTATTATTGTCTTATTTCACTGTTTTTCAGTACTATGTTGAAATTGGAAATATATATCCCTCAGTCACACACTTGTAAGACATTAAACTTAAAGATTTGTTTTAACTTCTGTACAAAAATGTAAATACTTTTTTACTGCATTGACAATATACTTTCAACAACACATTTATTGGCCATTAAACATCAAATTTGTTTAAATTTTTGTGCTCAAATTTTCTCAAATTGTTTTAAGTTTGTTCATTTTTTATTTCAATAATACATTACATTTATTAGACAAATATAAAAATTTGATTTCATAATTTACAAAGATATTTCACAGAAATATTGATATGCTCACAGCAAAGGATACATTAAGAGTACTCTGAGGAAAGCTTTTCATATGAAACCATAGTCATCAGTTCCAAATTTCCTTCTGAGAGATTATGTCTTCGATCTATCAAACCTTCACTGTACTGTGAAAATAACCACACAGAATCTATGTTTGAACATGGAAACCAAATTGCTTTTAACACACCAGTAGCAAATTGTGGGTTGTTAAGTGCAGTTGCCTGCAGACATTTGACAGTGTCCACATTTCCTGCTGAAAGCTGCTGTTCCACTGAACTCTGAAGGGATTTGAATCCCTTCTGAATATCTATTTTTGTAAGAGCTGCCATGCCAGGTATAAATGACAGACTCTTTGCCATGTCAGCATTGACTGTATTTATTACTACTGTCTTAAGATTGAAACACAAACCTAGGGCTGAGAACATAGACTTGCATGGATCTGTATCCATAATTGTAGTGAGGTTTATTTGAAGATGCAATTGTGTGTGTCTAAGTGTTTCTTTCATTCCTGCCTGAAGTGTGTGCTTCTTTACATCATCAATAATATTAGTGGTTTCTTTGCCAAAAACTCCATCTTGCCACAATAATGAACCCACTTTCCTGCTGTTTCAATTTGAAGTATAACTCATGGGAGGTAGGGTACTTAGAAGACTCTAACTAAATCAATTGCATGTTCCTTAACGAACATGGCCTCCACAAGAACAGAAGTTATATTATCAGCAGAAAGTGAATTAATGTAATCAATCCCTGCATTAGATATCTCCCACGTGTCGTCACTGCGAAAGAATTTCACCATATCTTCAAAATATTGTGCTACAAGGCTGTGGAAAGCCAAGAGTTCCAATGTGTCAGTATCAGAATGGGAAATAACTTTGGTTCTCTCCTCTTCTTCTTTAAAAATTGTAAGTACAAATGCTTCCTCTTCCTAGTATTAAGAAAAGCACTCTTAAAATTCATTATTGCCGAATTTAATTTTGGCAGTTCCTTTGAAAAAAAAAAATTTGTGACCAAATTCAGTTTGTGTGCCCAACACTGGACATGGTTTGAATGGTCTCTTATAATTGTTTTCAAAGAATTAACACATTTATTCATATGTCTAGCGCTGCCACTTACAATGGCCTTTACATTATCATAATGAATATGATACTCCTGCAACACACCCAATATTGCATGAGCACACTGTGTTGAAGATGCCGTTTCAAGAGCTTGTACACTTGCCACAAAAAGTAGTTGTTCATGCAGTGCTTCAACTTTCTTCACTAACACAGTGACCTCTTTTGTCAGTTGTCTCATCAACTAACAGGACAACATCTATGCCAACTAATTGTTCAATCACTTCCTCCTTTTGATGCTTCTCTATTAAAGGTATAATAGTTTCTCTCTTTGTCTTTACACATGGGATGTCACCAGCACCTTAAACAAAATTAAACTTACTGTTAGCATTCGATTTAAAAATGACGTACTAATCTGTACTAAAAAATTATTACTTTATTAAACTTACAATGGTAAGCAGAAACTAAACTTACCTTCAATAAATTTGTTCATCCATTGCCGAAAATCATCATTTTCCAATTTATGTAGTGGAATGTTGGCTTTCAAAAAAGTTCAAACGATCCTTCAAGCCAGATATTCTTTATTATTATTATTATTATTATTATTATTATTATTATTGGCCACTTTGAAACTACCGCTAATTGAAGCCTGCTGCTTCATGTGCACAGTGGAATTTTTCGATTTATTTCCCTTGTGTCTTTCACTCTGTACGTGTTTTAATATAGTATCTCTTCTGTCCCACAATATCCTGCTGTTGCAGAATTTACAGAATACTGTAGATTTATCGGGAATATACAACCCTTCACCTTCAAATTCACATGTTCTGTCAGTAGTGGTAACTGCATGCTTCGGCATTTTTATAAATTTGAATCCTCCTTCAGTGAACTATATCGAAGTATTAATGTAAAAAGTCATAAAACATTGACATTACTGAACGAATACAGTGGGTAGTGCAGTGGCATCCTTTGCACTTCGATGTGATAGATATGGAATGTTTTGTGCTTTGACTATAGAACGCATGGGCACCAAACAATACTTATCGAATGTACGACCCGGTATCAACTGTTCTCATCAGAAATTCAGAATCAAACAAATTTTGTCACAGCAGCAGTCCCATTTATTTAGGAAACAAGCCTGTCACCATCAGAAAGGCCGTATTCTTTCCATTGTCCTTTCATCAGACAACTGAAGCGACATCCAGGACATAGGTTATTTACACAGTAAAGGCTATAGGCTATAGGCGAACATCAAAGACAAGAAACAATTTTAACGTTAAATTACGATTAGCTGCCGATGTTATTAAATGGCTGCCCTCTGATTTACAAGATTTGTAATTGGGAAAAGGCTAAATTTCACACCAATTAGTCAAAAACAGAAAGTTTCGCGCAAGTTTGTTAAAAACTGCCAATTTCACATTATTTTTCGTGTTATCGTTAACACGAAATTTTCCTGTCTCTACATATAACTCCTCAGGAGGTGGGTAGTGGAGGGTTGATTTCAGGTCAGGCTCACCCGTTGCAGGTATTCATTTTGCGTCTGGAACATTTGTTTGCATGAGGCATAGTTTCTGAGTTATTTTGATTTGTCAAATTAAATGGGAGTCCCAATATATCTTGATTTAAGTATTGCTAATCACTTCATAGAGGAGGCGATGAATCAAACACACACAGTGGAAATCTCTGTTAGAAATAGTCAGCTTTTGAATGACGTCCCGCATCAGAAGTAGAATATTCTTCAGGCACTATTCCCCAACTGTTAACATTTATAAACTGAGCAGCAGTCTTACTGTGGTGGAAATTAAAGGTACAGAAAAGGCAGGGAGAGATGACATGGTATGTGTTAGGTAGATATTAGTGCTACCTGTGAGGAAATGCAGGGATGTGGTGAAAGCAGGACAGTGCTGTTAGAAGGTGCAGTATTTGGAGGTTGTTTTGGAGGGTATGAGGGAGGTGGAGATAAGGAAAGAATTGGAGAATTGTTAAGGACTTTGTATGTGCATTGGTGGGATAGAAGGTGTGTAGTATTGGAGTTGCGAAAGGGGTAGTCAAGTGGAGGACAGGGACTACCAAATGTTGAAGTCAAGGGGTTATGGGTACAAGCTAGTATTCATGGAAGAGGCCAAATGATACAGGCTTTGAAGTAGTCATTAAAGTGAAGCACAATTTGTTTGACTGTGTGTGGCTTTTTATTACTTCTCATCAAGCCGTCTCCACTATCTTCCACATCTTTCCTACAGTGGTATTCAATTGGCCATACAATCTATGCAATGCCCTTATTGTACTCCTCCCTTGGGCATGGGCATGTGTGTTAGCATAAGTTAGTTTAAGTAAAAGTAGTGTGGAAGTCTAGGGATCAATGACCTAAGCAGTTTGGCTTATGCATGATTTACTGGTAGCACTAGCATATTCTCCCATCCCCTCTCCTTTCTTCCTCTCCATCCCTTTGCCACAGCAGAGCGGCCGAGCGCATTGAGCCTCTGTGCTACGATGCGCGAGGCTGTCGGGACAGCATTGTCCACTATTGTCAGTAGTCAGAATTTGTCTTGATATGGCACATAGTTTTAACCTAACATAAATGGTCTATTTGATTTTGTTCCCTCTAAATAAAATTATTGATATTTTCTTAGCATTGCTGTCTTTCTTTTTTGCAGGTTATTCCCATTCTGAAGACTTTATACCACGCTCCTAACAGCAATTCTCATCATATATACATGTCGCTAATTATTTTGCTAATTCTTAGTGAAGATGATCTTTTCAACAAGACAGTCCACGAAATTGTAAGTTACTGTCATCACAAACAGTATTTAAGATGTGCTATCCTATTTTCTACCACTAATGCCCGTATGTACTGTGGTGTCAAAAATTAAAGCAGCAAACCACTGTTTTCCCGTTTCATACTGAATTCATGATACGCTCATACAAACTGTCAACAGCTGACCGTACAGTCATGTTCTACATGGAAGATGGCATTCTGGTCAGTACAATCATTGTGTGCACTTTCACAGATAGCCCAGTATGCCGCCATTGAGAAAATGTTTACCAGACTGTCTGCTGTAGAGGGCAATCAGAAGAGTGGAAGTAGGACAAGATGTGACCTGATGGCTTAATGTGAATCGTTCTGTTGATATTGGTTGTGGCATGAGAGAGAGAGAGAGAGAGAGGACTGCTATTTGCTTGGAGGGGCACATCAGTACTGTCAAGTGGCACCTGACTTTGCCGTATCCACTGTAAGAGTTGCATATAGGCAAACAGTGTACAAATGGACGCCACAGAGTAGCCTTTTGTGTTATAGCCCTTCTTTGTGCATACCACTTGAGTGCCTTCACAGAAGAGATTATCTCGAGTGGAGTCATCAAAATGCCACTTGATGGACTAATGTCCTTTTCACAGATGTTTCGATTGGTCTGGAGAGTGATTCCCAATGGATATACATCTTAAAGGAATCTAGAACATGATTTAATGACCCAAACATTATGAAAAGGGACTGATATTGAGGAGGATTCGTAAAAGTGTGGGCAGAGATTATGCTGACCATTCGGAACACCTCTTCATGAAATTGTATTGGTGGATCAACCACGTTTAAACACTACCGGTGGCATGATGAGCTCTTGTGACCTTGTGCAGTTTCTGCAAGATGCTGTGGATCCAGACTTCATATTGATAGATAATAATGCTCGACCTTATTGAGCACAATTGGTTGAATTTTTTGATGGAAACAGGAGATATCCCATGCGCAGTATGGCCTGCTCGCTCTCTTGATTTGAATCCCATAGAGCATGTCTTTGATGCACTAGGAAAATAGGCTGCATCACATCAGCATCCATGAACCACTCCAAGAATTGTGAGCAGCTCTGCAGGATGAATAGGAATTATTGCATCAATATGAGATTGATGGCGTCATTTGCATTGTGCCTCTTTGATGTCAGTCCTGTATTGCCACCAGAGGTGGTAACATCACATACTGAGCATGTTAACCAGTTGTTAAAATGTGTGTGCTAATCGCTTAAGTTGGAAAAAATGAAGAAAGCATTGATGTTTATCATTATGCATGTTGCAGTTTTAACCATTCTGTATTTTTATATGGTTTCTACTTTACTGTCATCTGTTCATACTGTTTTGTGGCAAAATAAATGCAATGTTGAAATTTCCATTTGTTACTTTGATTTCGGACACCATGTCTAGTTTGGATTTGTGAAGTAGTCAACTTGGTTTTATACACTGATAATTCCTATATCTTAAAATTTTCACCCATGTCTTTGTTTTACATGATAAGAATAAGTTAAGGGGGTTATCTAATATTTACAGAGCTGCCTGTAATAGCTAGTGAATAAACTAGCCAGTAAGCACATCAGTCATTCTCCATTATACTATGTCACTCAGCAGTATTTTTAACTGAATGTACATGTCCTGGTTACTTATCATTTGCTCTATGATAGTTTAACCTGAATTAATTTCAAAGCTTTTAATTAATTTTTTATTCATTGTTAAAGATTTGATTGTAGTTTTTGAGTCTACACTGTTACAATTTAATATCAGTTCCTATTGTTATTCTTACAATTATAAATAACTAATTCTTGTTGTTTCAATTTATGTAACATATTTTGTGAGGTTTGGAATGTCACTTTTCCTTTTTTAAATATTTATATTTTTATAATGATCGGGGATAATAAAGACTCTACAACAGAAAAATGACTGAAGGTTTCCTTGAGGTAATCTGGGTACATTGTTTCTGAAATGTGAACAAGTAATACAAGAATAAATTCATCTTGGAAGACATACTGAAAAAGGGTGTTGATGCATCCATATGGCAAATCCTGGGACTTGGTTCATTTTTCTTCTTTCTTTTCTGATTATTACACTCGTGTGTCTGTTAGCAGTTGAAGAAATTTACTTGAATTTGTGCATTTTGGCATCACAACAAGAGTTTGGTTATAAATTTGTATACTTTCATATGTTGAATAAGTAGAAACTTTGTCCCTAAAATTGTACCATATGGTATTCATGTTGTTTTGCATACTGGTAACAATAATATTTAGATATCATTAAATTATTAATCAAAGAATTGATTCTATTTTGTCATTACTAAAGATATTCCTTAAATGTTAAAGGGATTTACCTTTGCCTTAAATTACTTAAACATGAAATATGTGATTAAAATATCTGCACTTTATTTTAATGCAAGATCCAGTAATAAATAAAGGTCATCCCCATGTCAACTTCTGGATGTTCTTGTGGCGGCCTCCAGCAGGTGTTATCTGTAACATTTCCACTCCACTGACAATCTCCTCATCTGGCGGTATACTAAATCCCTTTCCTCCAAAAATGTCCAGGTTGATGCTGGTGTCTACAGGGAAGGTATGGTGGGAAAGATGGACAAACCAACTGGCAGTGGATCCAGGACCATCAACTCACGCCTTTTGTTGTCTCGCAAACGGAGAGGAAGGATGGGGCAGTAAAGTGCTCGTGGTAGGTGCCTAGCCTAGAATGATAGGGGGAAGTGCATGGATGAAGGTGGGGGAGGAGTGATCTTCCCTAGTGACAATTCATTCGCCAATCTGTGGGTGAGCAGTGGTGCGAAGGAGGAGGGGAGGAGCCTCATTTCCAAACCCTCCAGACACAGAGATGCAGCTGATGGTGCACCGGTGTCCCTGGAGTCCTTTCCGAAGCTGGAGTGAGTGGCAATGGCAGTAGTTGGTGCCAAAGGGATTTAACAGGTCCAGAGCTGGTTATGGTGTTGGATCAGGCAGACACCATCAACAGTGATGTCAAAGAGCTGACACACCTTGTATCCTTTGACCACCCCTTCGGTCCAGCCCAGCTTTTTAGGACCAAAAGTCAAGCTCAGATACAGTCACCAGGTGTGTAGGAGGGCCTATATGCAGAACAGTAAAACGGGCTGTGGTCAGGTGGATCAAGCCATTATGACACCAAGAAGCCTGGACTTGAGTCGACAGAGATGGGGGTCCATTGTCTGACAAAAAGGTGCACAGGAATCCTCCTCTCAAGGTCCTCATTTGTAGTAGAAGTGGTGGTGGAGTGCATTAATGCCACAAATGGGAAGTTAGAGAGGGTGTCAACCACCAGGAACCAAATGATTTCCAGAGAATGTCCAGCAAACTCTACCAGAACTCTTTCACATAGGCATTCAGTTCAGGTCCATAGTGAGAAACGTTGTGCCAGAGATGCTCAATTGAGTAAGCAGGTATGACAGGAGTGGCATGCACATTCAATATCACAGTTGATGCCAGGTGAGTAAACATTCTACTGGGTCAACACCTTCATGCATGTCATTCTCCAATGTGACACATGTGGAAGTTCCAGAACTCGAAACAAGAGTTTTGGAGGTATGATGACACTGTATGGAATCGAGGCAGAAACGCAGATCAAAATACTGCGGAACTGGGTTGGTCAGACGGGACACATGCTCCAACCACCCTATTCTGACTGTGAACAAAACCTTCCACAAGATCAGATCATAGGAATGAACTATAGCCACTTCATTTATGGTCAGTGAGAAATCATTCATGATTTGTTGTTATTTGTGACAAAATAAACACTTTCCTATTGAGATATTTTAATTTTATGGAATTGGACCAGCAACTTTATTTGACTGTCCATTAAAGCTGTAAATTAAATTGTTTTGGTTATTGGCAACTAGTTTGGAGTTCTAGGTACATCGTCAGACCAGTTCCTTAACAGCAAGTGTTGCACACATGATCAGTCAGTCAAAAACAGACATTTAAGGTCGCATCCAAATTATAAATTAAAATACCCATTATAAACATGACTGTGCATGTACCTGTGTCAACACATACATACAAGCATACAAGATAATCTATGATAATTGGATGTGACCCAACATCTATTTCCTCCAGGGGGGCTAAAGGTCCTTTCATGATTATATGTGTGACGAGCACGGGGCTCCAAGATAATGCAGTCTTTCTCCCTAATAGCCGGCCGCGGTGGCCGGGGGGATTAAGGCGCTCCGGTCACGATCTTCACGGCCACTACGGTCGGGGGTTCGAATCCCCCCTCGGGCATGGATATTTGTGCCGTCCTAGTTCGTAAGTAGTTCATAAGTAGTTTGTAAGTTTAGGGACTGATGACCCCGTAGTTAAGTCCCATAGACTATACAAACATTTTTTTCTCCCTAATATCCTGCCTGGACTGCATTTCATTTCCCTTCCCCCCCTCTCATGTACTCACTCCTTTCCGTCCCTACCAGGGGACTGATGACCTTAGCTGTTTGGTCCCCCCGTCCCAACCTACCAACCAACATCTATTCTTTTTGATTGGCTGATCATTTATATGATACTTATTGTCAAGGAACTGGTTTGATGATGGATTCAGAGTCTGAAACCAGTTACCAATAATAAAAAGAACCAAATTTGCAACTGTGAAAGACAATCAAATGAACAAGTTTCCTGTATTTCTAACTCTTTGTCGTAGCTGAGAGGAAGACAGGGTAGGTCATTGGTATTTGCATTGCCATTTTGGGTAGAGGGGTGAAAATTTATTTTTGTAATTGTATCCATTTAAAAACAATGCACAACACTGCAGACACTGGACTATCTTATGAAACTGAACGCTTGTGGTCCATCAACAGGTGAAAATTGTGACAATACAGCAAACTTTTTCGCCCCATAAATGACCAATAAAGCTTCCTTCTGAATTTAATATTAAGCTGTGCAGCGAAAACCTTTAGGATGCAAAGGCAATAGGACACTGTTCCATTCTGTTAATTTTTGGGACAACATTGCCGCCATATCACATTGTGATGCATCCGTTGCCAGCATCACAATTAGACTCGGTGTATACACCATCAGACACGGAGCTGTCGTGATACCCTCCTTAGAGATGCTAAAAAGCCTTTCGACAGGCAGACAATCTCACAGACTTGACTCCTTGCCAATTTCTTGTGAGATAAACTTGCGCATTATGTAATTTTTCACCAAAAACTACTGGCATTTCCTAATCACATCAATGTAGTCATGCATGACCATGATACCCTTGCGACTAAGAATATGCTCCAGGTACTTGATACAGAGAGCAAAGAAACAACACTTTTCTAGCTGACACCATAAACCATTTCAAGTACTTCTGGAAAGTGGCAGATGTGATTGTAACCCCAGTGGTAAATGATTATACTTGAATAAGCAGAAGGACATGTTTAAAACTAGCAACTACTGCTAATCTTAAAGTGACAGATGGAGATATACATCCTTTAAGTCAGTTTTGGAAATATACTGTCCTGCAACCAGTTTAGACAAGAGCTTCTCTTGATGAGTCACTGGACTTGCATCAATGTTAGACTAAAAATTAACATTGGCCATTAATGTTTTATTTAAAAAAAAAAAAAAAAAAACACAGATCAATTTCAATCATCTAGTGACCATCTTCAGTGTCCTTCAAACAAGCATTATGAATGCCCTGAATGTAACTGCAATGGCAAACATAAAATTGCAGTGTCATTGTGTGACCAGGGAATGGAACCAAAACTCAGTGACTCATTTGGTTTCTTTAGGATAACCATAGCACATTGACTGTTGGAAACCGGGGCAAAAACACCGAGGTTCTGTAGCCTGAAGAGTTCTGCCTAAACAGTCACATAAATCACAAACTGAAGGGGGAGAGTTCGGCAAAATTTTGGCACTGCTGAGGGCTACAATGAAATGTGTGCTGTAATGTTCAAGTGTACCCCTCATAATCAATTCAAAAATCTCTTTGTAGGACATACATAGGGTATCAAGGTCCTTGATAGTACAGTGGTTGACACATGAATAGAACAACTCAAAACAGAGATATGCTGCCACATGCTCCAGTGATTTGTTAAATGCAGCAAATGGTACAGCAGGAGAAGCTACAGCCTTTGACTTTCTCTGCTGCTGCTGAGACAAAAGTCACATTAAGATGTATTGCTGTTCCTTGTGCCATGCTTCCTAGAGCCATGATCGTCACAGTGATAGCTGATACTGCCAAAGCTCCATAAACATAAAATTAATTATACATGTAATGAATTCAAATGTGTTATAAACACAAAAGGGTAAGGAGTCATTGCAACTAACATATTGGCGCTTAATAGTAACACAGATTCCTTTTTTCAAACTTAGGCCATCATGAGGGGAACATGATACAGAAGCCAAGACAGAGTAGTATGGAACAAAGCAGAATCAAAAACAGTATAGTGAGGGAGCAGGAACTGATACTAAATGTGACATACTATATTAAACTGACCATGTGCATATACTTCACAAAAGTAGTAGACCTACTTATGTGACTCATCAGACACACTTGTGGTAGCCTAAAATGAGCAAAATCTGTAATACCAATCTCCTCTGATGGTGGGGATACTGAAATAGTGTTTAGCTCTTTTTCATTGGAAATTGTCACAAACATTTGATAACATTTCTGTAGTAAAATGTTCTATATTTCCACAAAAAATAATGTATGAAAATTGATGGAAAATGTAACAGGAAGTACATTGAACTCATTGTATTTCTTATAATTTACAGGTTTTGAAAGGTGTGTCTTGGTATACAGAGCGATCTATCTCTGAGATCTCACTTGGTGGTCTTTTGGTCCTCGTTATTATAAGGACGATACAGTACAATATGTTGAAAATGAGGGTAAGTAAATCAGATAGTCAACATTTTCACTTTCATACTTGTAACTGTAGAAGTCAGAAGATCCCAAATAAGAAAATTAAATGTGTTGGTGTTGGGGGGATATGGAGGAGAAATCTGTGAAAGATCTGTTGAATCTATACTATTCAGAATCACTGTATCACACACAAAGTTGTGTCCTGCAGTAGAGTTCTTATTTTTGTGTTTGAAGGTGAATTGATATAAAATTAGTGTGCATTATAACAGCCTCTTAAATGGTATCCTCCTTAAGGCATTGTTTCCCAGATAGAGTGTTAGGGAGTTGTTTTGCTTGCCCCTGTTCAAATCTTCAAATCTGCTGGCTGGATATATGACCAATTGTGGGGGGGGGGGGGGGGGGGGGTTGCTAGCTGGGGTTTTTAGGAAGTAGGCACAAAATTTCCACCACAGTTACTTGATATACAAACACTTGGAAAAATTTAACTGTTCCAGTTCCGTACAATTGAGACAAAAGTGTAAAAACGAGATGCCTAGAAAGATTTAAACTAGGTTAGAAACAAAATTTACTAGGTATATTTGACTCTATCACATTGAAATGTTAAAACTACTTATTTCTTGGAGCAATTCAATACATGTATGGTTGGCCTCTTGAAGCAAACATTGTACACTGTTCCTTCTTATGATAACAAAGTTGTTATAATTGTCATGCTGCTTAAGTATTTACATTAATTAGTTTGATTGCTGGAAATTTCCTGTTTAAGATCTTTGTAAATAATTGTTTATTTAATTAGTGCAACAACATAGTGAAGCTTTTGTAAGTTCCTTTAAATGTTGTTGTTCTGTGAATTTTATGTCTGAATATTGTTTGCTCTGTCTCTACAGGATAAATATCTTCACACAAATTGTTTAGCAGCATTGGCAAATATGTCCAGCCAGTTTCGGAATCTTCATCCATATGTAACACAGCGCCTGGTCAGTCTTTTTGAAACTCTTGCGAAGAAGCACATGCGCCTCGAGGAACAACTTCATAGAAATACATCTGATGTTGCGGTCAATGTAGATGATGATGCTGCAGTTGATTTGGTAATTATTTGCAGGATTATTGTTCAGATTTTTCTATTTATTATCATCATTTAAAATGCATATATGAACCTCTAAATTAATCTGTTGTAAAAGTGGGATAATTGATAGATGCATTCATAAATAAATAATTTCTGTTGAGCTTCTGTAACATCTTTGATATGGGTTGTGGGGGAAAAATGACTAAGAAAAATTGTCCACAATTTGGTTATAAGTCACAAATTTATAAATAAGTAACAATTCTGTTATTTAAAAGAATAATGCTTTAAAAACCCACTATATAATCCCTAAACAATGTGAAGGATCTAGTAGTGATCTAAGAATGAGACATACATAGGTGGAGGACAGGGAACTGGTAAATATTAAGGTCAGTCAGAATGGGTTTTAGTTGCTGCAGGCCGCGGTAGAGTAGCCGAGCGGTCTAAAGCACCTCGCTGCGGAGCGCGCGGTTGCTCGCCGTGGAGGTTAGAGTCCTCCCTGGGGCATGGGTGTGTGTGTTTGTCCGTAGGTTAGTTTGCCTAGGTTTAAGTAGTTTGTAAGCTCCGGACTGATGACCACGCAGTTTGGTCCGATAGATTTACAGCCATTTGAACATTTTAGTTGCTGCAGTGTCCAAAGGACCTTTGCATTGGTTACATCGATAAACATAAGTCTTCATCTCCCCCTGCCCCCCCTCCCCCCTGCAAACATCCCAGTAGTGGGCCTTCCTTGGACCAGACTAGTATAATCTGCCAGTAACTCCATAACAGTGCTGCACTCAGTTCTAGAAGGTGGTAGTGCTTTACACGATTCATTTTATATGAAGCAGGGGATGAAGGCCCATTGAAATCCACTGGGAAATGCAACCTACTCATGGGAAAAGTCTCTCTTTGAGAGGAGTGATGTGGTGGTGGTGGTGCTGGTGCTGGTGGTGGTAAGAGCACAAAAATGGGTGTGAAAACTTGCACAACGATGTGTGTTTAGAAATGCCATGTTCGTGACTTGCATCATTTCCTGCATAGAGGCCAATGGCCCTTGTGGGTTTGGGGGGTTAGAATAGGCCCACGGTATTCCTGCCGGTTGTGAGGAATCTTCAGTCTTTTTGGCCATGTTCCCCTCTATGGGTTTGACCTCTCTCTTTCCAAATTCTTCAGAAGTTTGGGCTATTTGGGGAAGGACACTTTACATGGTGCATCATATATTTACTGTGCACAAAGACCTTAGGCACCCAGTATGGAATGGACTTGTAACTACATGCTATATCTAGCCATTGGACATGTACAATTCATGCAGTGCTCTGGCTACATCCCTTGTGCATTATAAACTCCTGAACCAATTATGATAATGGTCTGCTCTGCCCCCCAATATCCAGCACGGTAGCCGGCCCAATGTGGGAGTACTCATCGTGTACCCTTTAGATTGTAGCTTCCTGTCAACACAGTGATCTCACTACTGATGCCTGAGCTGTGAAATCCTCACACATGCCAAGGAGTACATGGAACATCTAGACTCCCAGCAATAATCATCCTGTGAGGTGACCTTTGCTGCGGCTGGGTGGCACCCCTAAGGAGAGCCCTGGTCGGAGTCGGTGGCCTGCAATGAAGTGGTCAAAATCTGATAATGGCAGTAGTCACTCAGCTACCAATGTCTCTAATCATGGCAAGAGAGAGTTCAGTGTGACAATGTGCAACCCTCGCTGGTTCCCTTCCCTGGTCTACACCATGGGAGGACTGCACAGCCCTCAACCCAGCTGACACAGAGAGGTGTCTGACATGTAGGTCACCGATTTTGATCAAATTTTGCATGGACGTTCTATATTGAATACAAAGAGTCACCCGTTACAGCTTTTTTTCTACACTCGGTAGTTTTTTCAAAGACTCAAGGTCAAAGTTGATGATGAAAATTTGCTTTTTCAATGCCATACATTGAAATATCATCTGAAGATGAGCATTTTTTACTAGAATATATGGGGTCAAAAGTTAATGATGTTTGAGTAATTAATGTGTTTGTTTTCTTGCTGTAGCTTGGGTACTCGTAAACATTGGCAACTTTCAGAGCACCGTTGCCTGTCGAGTGGTCCAGAGCTTAGACTGCTAAATCATAGATCCAGGTTTGAACCTCCATCATGGCAGTTGTTAGATTTTATAATTTTGATAATATTATCGTATTTGTAATACTTGTTCTTGCCTTATTTTGAAGTAAAGCATCAGGAAGTGTGATTGATATTCAATTATATGTTTACAACTGTTTTGTGATACACAGTGCAAAAACAATAAAAATAAATTATATAAAATAAAATAAAAACTTGCAAAGTACCAGGTTTGGAACTTAAATATTGGCAACACTGCTGTGGAGACAGTATGCAATGGAATCTACTCGTCACTGATAGCACACATTGTTGACATACCTACCTTGCCTCCGAGCAAATTGACTGGCCCATCCCATAACACTGGTGTGCACATAATGGAGGGAAACACAGTCACTTGTGACTGAGCAGTGTAACGTAACAGTGTCACTATGTTTTCAAAACAGGACCAACGGAGGTCATCCGAGCGTCTCTGAAAAAGTAGTGCATACTATTGCAGCGCTAGTGGACAGTGATCGATGCAAGATGATTTGTGAGCTCGCCCACAAACCGGATTAGTGCATAGACCACTCTATTCACACTGTTAATAGAAAAGGCTCTGCTTACCATATACTACACCTTCCACATCACTGGCAATGAGTTCTACACAACACGGGTGACTACTTTGAACGACTGTAACAGGTGCAAACATGTAATGCTTTTGTATCAGTTGCTACTATTTAAGTTCCATCGCTCATATATTATTATGTAATTCCAATTACTGGCCATCTGCTCATCAGCATTCTCACAGTCAGTAGGGTGAAACGTATCGTAAAAACAACCAAAACACAAATATTTCTCACACCATGTAATCACATGAACAACGTATTGCCATATTCACATGTTGTCAGAGATATTGTTTGTGGAAAACATACCTGATTTATATTGCTGAAGACAATCTATCAGATATTAATTTCAATGAGTACCAAGAGTATAAAAGAATATCTAGAAAGACAGGCATAGACAACTGATTATGGACCAAGGCATGAATTTTAATAGCATCTGCTTTATCATGAATTTCTCTGCTGTTGTGTAATGTGGCATTATTTTGAAGTCTTGTGATAAAAATTATTGACCTCTTGAAACAAGTAAATGTCATAAGACTGACAAAGAAAGGTGCTATCACTTTAACAGTGTAGGTCAGTTGAGCATCATCATTGACAAAAGTCCTGTCATAGCATGTTATGTCTGTTTGGCCACCCCATGAATGCAGTATCAAGCAAAATTTATTTTTCTTCATATAAGGTTTCAGAACATGATACAAGTATAATTTATACTATTCGGAGGTTAGCTTTCCAGATTTTGAGCATGTGATGAAAACATTTCCAAATTATCCTGTGTATCACAAATAAACACCTATAAAAAGATAATACACTTAATTGAATCATGCTTTCCGATGCTCTACTTCAAAATAAAACCAAAAGAGGTAGTACGTATATGAGAATATTATCATACACATCGAAAAAGTCAAACAAAAAGTGCTATGATGGAGGTTTGAACCTGAATTCATGGTTTGGCAGTCCAAGCCCTGGACCGCTTGATCAACAACAGCTCTTGGAAAGTCACTAATTTTTACAAGTACCCAAGCTATGGCATGAAACACAAAAATGTTAATTACTCTAACATCATTAACTTTTGACCCCATATATATTAGTAAAAAAAAAATGCTTACCTTCAGATGATCTTTCAAGATACAGCATTGAAAACGCAATTTTTCATCAACTTTGACCTTAAATTTTTCCAAAAACTACAGTGTCTAGCAAAAAGTTAAAACACATGTCTCTTTGTAGACCCTCTCCTTGTGAGCCATACTGCCTTGTGTGTACATGGTCTGGTAGGGGGCCAAATGAATAAGAAAGAGCAGATGCTCCAGAAAAGATTCTCAGAGCAAAAGAACGTTCTCTGACTAAGTTCTCTATTTCATATGAATTAAAACTTCAAAGCATATGCTCTGAGCACGAAGTTCATTCTCCCTAGCTCCCCTCTTTGAGTAAGATCTCTGTGTGTCATGTCTGGCAAAGAACAGCTGTTCAGTCGTGTATTTCTTTAAACTAGCCCAGTCAGGTAAATTATTCAGTGTACAAATATGGAGTAGACATCTACGTGTTCAGGAAGAATTGTAATATTTTTACATATTAGTTTGTTGTGCAGCTGCATATTATTATGACTAAATGTGGACTTTTTAGGAAACTGTATTATTCTGACAATGTTACAAAATTTTTGTCATTCAAGAAACTTTTTTGTTATTGAAGTTGTGTTTTTATGAATGCATCACATTTTCATGTGTTTCAAGGTTTAACATTGTCGGAGCTTCCTAATATGAGATGCTTTTTGTTAAATATGAACCCTAAGGGTCCATGCGATTTTGTTACAAGAAACAAGACTGCTACGTATTTAATTAATGAGCTACTAATTTTACTGTCATGTCTATTTACTTGTAACAAACAGAAGTTATGATTACAAAGGCAGAAAACGCATCTTAAATAGGCTAACTTGTTAGGGTAGATTGTACAAGAGCATTACCCAGTATTGCAGCAATAATTATTTTGTGATACAGACTGTGAAGTTCTAGGATGCACTTTATTTGGAATTAATGTCATATGGTGTTATTAATAGACTCTGTTTAAAAAATAGATTAGTATTTGCTATGTAGTTGTTTACAACTGTAAATATGCACTGCAAACAAATGTGTAAAACATGCAGCTGTATCCACTTGTATTCCTAATCTATGTCGGTAATGAAACAACCCATCTCTCGTCACCATATAAAATGCCTGAAGTGTCTCACTTATGATTTTTGTAAAGCGCGCGACTGTCAGCAAAATGTTTTTATTTGCATAAACATTTTAGTTCCTCTCATATTTATTCAGACTATGTATAAAGTAACTTGTTTTGCCTTGTAAGCAACACAAAATTTGTCATTTTTATTATAAACCACAGTAAAGTGTAAACTTAATAGAAGTTACTCAGCTTGAAGTATGTTAGAGAGCTCACTTCAGAAAACAGATAATGTTCTTCAATTGTTAGAAATTTCACTAGCTCTATTCATACAAAATTGGAAAATGTTCTCTGTTGTGATGAACGTCCACCACCCTTTTACTCATGCTGAGAACATATTCGGTTGAGGTATATTCTCCGACTTGCTATATTCATGCGAACCTGAGAATGTTCTCTGGAATCCAGAGTATGAAGTGGTAAAGTAGATACTTCCTTTTATTCATGGCCCAGGGAATATTTATTGCCATCCAAGCCTCTGTCCTTCGTTGAGAACGTTGAAGACAAGTTTGGGGAGGTGGTGTCACTTTCTAAGATGATAAGTGGGTCTGTTTTGAGACAAAAAGCATCCCCTGACCAGTTTCGGGCATTAACTGCCTGTGACAAGCTGAGTGGTGTTCCTGCAAGTATCGCACCACATAAATCAATGAACATGTTCCAGGGTATAATTTTCCATTGAGATCTCTGTTACATTTTGATGAAGAGTTGTGTGCCAATTTACAGCAATGAGGCATCCACTTCGTCCATTGCATCTGTAGGGAACCAAAAGATCACAGTGTTGCCACCATTGCTTTCATCTGGCCAAGAAAGTGATGGTTATTATTTACTGGTGTGACATAAAGCCATATGTTCCTCCCCCTGTGTGGTGCTTTAAGTGATGGAAATTTGGGAACATGTTCTTTCTGATGCACTTCCAGGCTCCACATGCAGGGAAGCAGGCGGTCATCACATCCGGACACTCAGTGTACACCTTCCTGTCTGTGTGAATTGAGGACAGTAGCATCTACCTTGCTTTCTAGACTGTACTATTTTGCACAAAGAAATGAAAATTATTGAGATCAAGACTTTGGGCAGATTGACATAATTAAGGCTAGAAAGAAATGAGCAGTTTCACCCTGTGCATATGGTAATGTCGCCATTGTCACTGATCTTTTTGGGGATGACAGCCTCATAAGTATCACCTTGCTCTGTGGGCCCTATGGGCCGTCTTAACTCAAAATGCCTCCACAGTGGGTGTGGGCCAGTCTTCCATTGTTCCCACCAATGCCTCCTGTAGGAGTAACCTCTCGACAACCATTCAAGACAGCTGGAGAAACAACAGCCTTCTCTGGCCCCTCTCGCTAGGAAGGGGTACCTCAGGACACTCTCATCTGAGGATTTAACAAGTGGAATGGAGGATACCAGCCAGTTGCTGCAGGATCCACATGCTGTTGGTCAAAAGGCTTCCCAAGACAAGAAAAAGAAAGAATAGTGCTTCTAGTGGCATCTCAGCCACTGGCCTTTGCGACTTCTGATTCTGAGGATTGGGTGGAGATCCTAGCATCCGCCTGAGGACCTAGGACTCACGAAAACCTTGGAATTGATGATTATTGATGCCACTAGCACCCAAGCGGTAAAAAAAAAATGTGGTCCTGAGATATAAACTATGTATTTAACCTATTCATGGCAACAAAGAATGCCAATAGCATTATCCTGCAGTGGAATTGTGGCAGGTATTTGCACCTCGTGTGTGAGTTGCAGCAATTATTGTACCGAATTCCTGCACTATGTTCAGATTTACAGAAAACCTGGTTGCCTGTCCAGTGGACCCCTGCCATTTATGTCTGTTGGGGCTACTACCAAAACCGTTCATCCTATGACAGGGTATCTGGTGGCATGTGGCTCTATGTCCTCACCACTGTTCTCAGTGCTCTCCACACGAATCTAGAGGAACTAGTAGTCAGAATCTGGAAAATGTAGGATATTACCATCTGTTCTGTTTACTTCTCCTCAGATGAGGTTCTCTCTCCCACTGACCTCGCTGCCTTGGTTGCCCAATTTCCCCCGCTGTTTCTCCTTTTGGGGGCCTTCAGTGCCTATTGCCCTTTGTGGGTTGGAACCCAGACCTCGGGAGATGGTGGGGATGTTGAAACACTCTTGACACAGCAGGACATTTGATTTTTCAACACCAGGGCTCCCACACATTTTAATGTGGCACGTACTCTGATATTGGCATCTCTATTTGTAGCCTGAGCCTTCTCCCACATCTTGGTTGGAGGATCCATGATGACCAATGAGGTAGTGATCACATTACCATCCTTCTCTCTCTCCTTCAGTTTCAACCTGCAGACTGCCTGCCCGATGGGCTTTCCATAGGGCAGATTGACTGTCTTACACCTCAGTTGCTGTGGTTTCTGCTCTGTTTCCCTCTGAAGTTGATATGGTGGTTCACCAGAAGGTCACTGCAGCCATTGTTTCTGCTGCTGAGGCAACTGTCCCGTGTTCCCCCGTCTCTCTGACATATGTCAGTGCCTTAGTGGGCACCAGAGATCACTGAGGCTATCCGAGAACATAGGCGGGTGGCACCCTACTGCAGAGCATCTGATTGCTTTCAAACGGTTCTGGGCCCAAGTTCGGTGACTGATCCAGCAGAGTATGCAGGACTGTTGGGAGAGGTACATTGCCACCATCAGTTCTCACTCCTCCTCTTCTTGGGTGTGGCCGCAAGTTCGATACCTTTTCAAATACCACCCACTGTTTCCACATTCGGGGTACCCTCTGCACTGACCCAACAGCTATCGTTGAGCACATGGCAGGGCTTGAGACTGCAGCCTACAGTGTGGATTTCCACTCCCTAAATAGCAGTTGTTTTGCACACACCGTCAAGAAATGTACAACATCCCGTTTAGTGAATGTGAGTTCCAAAGTACTCTTGCTGCAAGCCCCAGTACCACTTGAGTACCAGATCACTTTCACAGCCAGTTCCCGCATTATCTCTCAGCGAACTTTCAATGTCAGCTGATTGCCCTTTCCAATTGCTTCTGGACAGAGAGTGTTTACCAGTCCCAATGGCGAGATAGCATCATTATCCAGGTGATGTAACCTAGGGGCAGTTCATGTGGATCCTTGAAGATCGGGATCTCCTGGTGCCACAACTTTGGGGCTTCCGTCAGGGCTGCTCCAATATTGACAATCATGTGTCATTGGAGTGGGTTATCCGTACTGTTTTCACTAGGTGTGAGCGTATTATTGTCTTTTTTATGTTAGGAAGCCTTATGATACCACCTGGCGCCTCATATCATAACTACACTGTACGAATGGGGCTTATGGGGTCCACTTCAGATCTTTATCCTGAACTTCCTCTCACTTCCTTTCAGGTTAGGCTCAGTACCTCCCTCAGTTCACCCCCTCATTCGCAGGGCTCTATCCTTAGTGTTATCCTCCTCCTGGTCACAATTAAGTCTTGCTGTGGCAGTGGGGTCATCATTTTTTTCTCTTTGTCTGCTGATTACTTCTGCATGTATTTCTGTTGTTAGCATCAATGTCACTGAATGGCGACTGCAGGGAGCCATTTAAAAGGCGCAGTCTTGGTTTTTTTTCCCATGGTTTCAAATTCTCTGCATCAAAAATCCAAGGAATGCACTTCTGTCGCCATCAGCTGGTTCACCTGGATCCAGAGCTTTACCTGGGTGATGAACTCCTTTTCTGTTTGGGAAACACATCACTTCTTATACATTCTCTTTGATGTCTGGTTGACTTGGGTTCCCCACCTTTTTCAGTTCAAACAGAAGTGCTGGCAATATCTAAACATCCTTTGCTGTCGCAGCCACACGGTTTGGTGACCTGCCTGTTCAACTCTCTTGCCGCTCTATTATAAGGCCCTCATCATGGGAGCTTGGTGTACTATTTGGCAGAACCATCAGCATTGCATTGCAATGACCTTAGTGATTTCTGTTTGAGTGGGGCTTTCCACGAGTCCAGTGATGAGCTTCCTTGTTAAACCTGGGGTGCCTCCCCTGCAGTTCCACTGGCAACAACTTCTAGCTTTATATGTTGCCCATGTTCATGGCTCATTCCACCACCCGAATTGCAGGCTTCTTTTTCCAGCTGCTGCACTCCCTTTGCATCCACAGTGGTCCAGGTTGGGTCTCTTGATCATTGACTGGGTTTGCTTCCTTCTTTCATCACTCGAGTCCCTCCCAATCCCTTCCATTTTCCACTACCCCTCCTTCCCTCCTTGGTGCACTCTTCCCCTGTGACTTTGTCTGGATTTGTTTTGCAACTTGAAAGCCTCAGTTTCACCAACAAGTCTTTGTTGCCAGCTCCTGTCTCTTCTTGACTTGTTTCTTAGTGCAGGAATTGCATATACCAACAGTTCTGTGGTAGATGACTGCATTGGATATGTGTATGTATGATGACTACATTGAACATTGCCTCATGTGTGTAGTGTTTTTATTGCAGAGCTGGTCGCTATATCTCTGAACCTGCCCTGGGAAGTAATTTCTCTGTAATGACTCAGAGTTGCTTCTAAGCCATCAACCAGTGTTTCCTTCGCCATCCTTAGATGGAGTCTGCTCCATGACTCAGTTTTCACCCTCTGCATGTCTGGCTGTTCAGTGGTTTTTTTAGGGACCCCAGGCCGCATTGTAATCTCAGGGATCTGTTTGCGAAGCAGGCTACTACCTCTCGGCCCCTGGAGATTGGTCCCCCAGAAAAGAATGTCTGATTGATATTGAATCGCAAGGTCCTTGCGAAGATTATGCCTAGAATGATGACACTTCCTGGGCACTGTTGCTACTAACAGTGATAGAGGGTGACAATATTTGAACTACATGAAATTTTGCATTAGGACATTCAAACTGCTCACTTACCATGAGGTATGGTTGGAATTAGTATGTGTTTGAGCTTGTGAATGTAGCTTAAGTGACAAAGCCCACTTTCAGTTTGATGGGCTTATCAATAAGCAAATTTGGCACATTTGGCGTACCAAGAATCCACATTTCACAACCAGGTAGTCTCTACCCCTCAACGAGTGACTGTGTAATGTGCAATGTCCAGTCACAGAATAATCAGTGTAATATTCCTTCATAGCATGGTGACTCCCGAATGGTATGTGAAGGTTTTGGAAGATGAGTTCATCTCAATTAAACAGTGTGACTCTGATTTCGATAAGATTTGGTTCATGCAAGATGCTCAACCCCATGTAAACAGGGAGAGTGTTTGTCATGGAGGAGCACTTTGGGACTGCATTCTGGCTTTGTGGTATCTGTAGGCGACTGTCATGGGCCTCAATGGGCCTTCATATTCTCTGGAACTGTACCCATGCAAATCCTTTTGTTGGGCTATATTAAAGACAAAGTGTACAGCAATAACCCCAAAACAATCGCTGAGCTGAAAACAATCATTCAGGACATCGACAGCATTAATGTTCTGACACTTTAGTGGGTCATGCAAAATTTCACTATTCTGTGCCACAGAAGGCAGACATTGAACACATCATAACCTAACTACAAACATCCGTAGTGATGTTTACCTATTGGATGAAGTGTGTGTACACGCCACAGTTTGTAACTATAGTACAGTAATTGTCACCCTTTATATGGGTACTAAATTTCACACTTGAACTGAAGCATTGGAGTATAACTTGGAAACATCCAGTTTGGCTGTGACGACAAAACACTGTTCAGTACTACCAGGAAAATTATGCTAACAGTTTTCTGGGATTGCCATGAATTGCTCCTGCTGGATGTCATGCCACTAGGTAGAGATTATCAATGTTGACAGTTACTTTTCTATACTGTCACATCTGTGCACTGTCATCAGGAAGAAATTTCCTTTCAACTAAAGAAGTTCATGGCAGGACAGCTAATCAGTTGTGATGATGAAGCAAAGGCAGCAGTCCAATGGTTGGTTCTATAGTCTGCAGACAGTGCTGCAATGAGTCAAATATCTGAACCTGTGTGGGTACTATGTGGCAAAATAGTGTAAGGTACATACAATAGTACATATTTTTCTAATTACATGTATGTGACTTATTTTGCCGAATAAAAAGGAAGGGAAAAGGCTTTCTGATTCAACATCATTATACTTTTCTCAAAAGGTCTATGGATACTCCTCATCAACTTTAGATAATTATTATAGCACTTTACCATCTGCCGACGCTAGACACATTTACAAAATGGGTGGGAAAAGAGGTGTCTTTGTCATGGCTGCAGACCATAAAGACAACGTTACTAATATTAATGTACACCAGTTGTGACATTCTGGTTCTCAAGCGTTTGGAAGGATTTTATTGGTGGATTATACTGAGGTAACAAAATGCATGGGATACCTCTTAATATCATGTCAACCTCCATTTCACTGACAAAATGCATGGGATACCTCTTAATATCATGTCAACCTCCATTTCACTGACAAAATGCAACAACTCAATCGAGCATTGATTCAATAAGTCATTTGAAGTCCTGTGCAGGAATATTGAGCAAAACTGCCTCTATAGCCATCCATAGTTGTGGAAGTGTTGCCGGTGTAGGATTTTCTGCACTGACTGACTTCTCAGTAAAATCCCATACATGTCTGATGGAATTCATGTCAGGCAATCTAAGTGGACAAATCATATGTTGGAATTGTCCAAAATGTCCTTCAAATCAATTGCATAAAACTGTGGCTCAGTTACAGGCCACATTGTCATGCAGGTGATGTCGTGTTGTAACCGAAGGCTCCCAAATTTGTCACCTGCTGCAATACTTCAAATTACACCGCACTGCAATGTCCCTCATTCATTTTTGCAGTTATTTCAAGCAATGCTTCAAGTCTGTTAGCGCTGACAAATCTACACAAACCCCACTCTCGAAATATTTTCACTCTGCAGTGGAGTGTGAGCTAATATGTAACTTCCTGGCAGATTAATACTATGTGCCAGAACTGGGATTCGAGCCTGGGACCTTTGCCTTTGTCAGTTGAGTGCTTGCTCACAAAAGGCAAAGGTCCCAGGTTCGAATCCCAGTTCCGGCACAGAGTTTTAATCCGCCAGGAAGTTTCATATCAGTGCACATTCTGCTGCAGTGTGAAAATATCATTCTGGAAATGTCCTCTAGGCTGTGGCTAAGCCATGTCTCTGCCGTATCCTTTCTTCCAAGAGTGCTAGCTAGTCCTGCAATGTTCACAGGAGAACTTCTGTGAAGTTCGGGAAGTAGGAGGCGAAGTACTGGCAGAATAAAGCTGTGAGGATGGACCCTTCAGCATGCCAGGGTAGCTCAGTCAGTAGTGCTCTTGCCCGCGAAAGACAAACGTTCCAGGTTCAAATTCCAGCTCCGGGACACAGTTTTAATCCAACACTTTTATTCATTACGTGCTGTATGTGGTGAGACGTAGTGACAGAAATTTGATTTCCTAAATGGAATGACCCTTGTGTCTATAACTCCAACTATCATCCCACATTCAAAATCTGTTTCTTTCTTTCTTTCTTCTTCATCATCTTCTTCTTCCTGTCCTGCAGCCGTAAAACCTTAGGAAATCTTTTCACATGTGTCACCTGTGTACAAATGACAGCTCTGGCAATAAACTGTCTTATTGTACCTTGTGTGTGTGTCATACCACCACCATCTGTAACCATGTATCTCTGCATCCCATGAATTTTGACACCTCATTATAGACTTGTGCACTCATCTCAAAAGTGTTGATGTTCATTTCTTTTTGTAGGGAAAAAAAATTAATCAGTTTTCACTTAGGTGACAAATATATGTGCATTTTGCAATATTCAGGAAAGGATAGGTTGCTACTTACCTCAGAGATGTCTCAATGAGCTGCAGAAAAGCACACATGAAAGATGACAAATTAATTATTCTATTTTATTTTATTTATTTATGCCTTTCTGCAGCCCACCAAGACGTCTCTGTGGTGAATAACAACTTATCCCTTCCAACATATTGTTGACTCTTTCCTGGAATGTCTGTTGTCTGATACATATATTTTGTTTATTTTTTATGAAGGCTCAAGATGTCTCAGTTCTCGAAGAGGTGCTGAGGATGATATTAGAGGTTTTAAACTCTTGCCTGAGTCATCAGTTGGCCTACAATACCAACCTTATCTACACACTTTTGTACAAAAAGCATGTATTTGAACCATACCAGTCACATCAGGCCTTCCAAGATGTTGTTCAGAACATAGACACTGTAAGTACAGAGCTTTACATATTCTTGTGTTGTGAGTTTTATTGGTGCACAAAATGTCTGGGAACTACACATGATTAAAACTCGGTCAGTGTATTTATGGAAATGATGGTACAACAAACCAATGGAAAATGGCATATGTAGCCAAAAGAATGTTGAAAGTTTTACTTAGTAATTCAACCATTGTAATCAAAGGAAAGCCTTCTCACTAGAGTAAAACCTCATATGGAGTTCCCCAACCTTCAATCTTGTGTGTGTGTGTGTGTGTGCGTGTGTGTGTGTGTGTGTGTGTGTGTGTGTGTGTGTGTGTGTGTCAGATAGGACTTCCAGTGACACCATTCACAGGGGTTGGAGGGTGGGGGACTAATGACTTGAATAGGAACTCCCAATTTTAGTGCAGATTCGGATTTTCCTGGAAAAAATACAAAAGTCTTACTACAAACATCTCATTATATTCATGATTGATGGCACTGTAATCAACAAAAATAAAATAGTGTCAAAACATTGCCAAGTGGGGATATCTTGAGTAATACACTTCAAATCAGAGAAATAAAATTAATCTTATCTTTTATTTTGAATTAATTCACCACCCCACAGCCAGCCGCGGTGGCTGCGGGGACTGAGGTGCTTCAGTCACGGTCTGCACGGCCACTACGGTCGGGGGTTCGAATCCCCCCTCGGGCATGGATATTTGTGACGTCCTAGTTCGTAAGTAGTTCATAAGTAGTTTGTAAGTTTAGGGACTGATGACCCTGTAGTTAAGTCCCATAGACTATACAAACATTTGAACATTTCACCACCCCACAAATGGAGGGTGGAAGAGGCAATCATTTCATAACTTTTAATGGGAAATCCATTCTCAATGTTGTATTCCTCTGATGAGATGGAAAAGACCAAGCTGTCATTTTGTATATTTTCATTCACTTTGGAATAAGGTTTTGGGAGTAACTCATCTGTAAGATGTAAATTGATCATTGTTCCAAAACATGCTATAAGAATAATAATTGCTCACACACACTTATCTTGTAGACATCTGTTTAAGGAATTAGGCATTTTGACTAATATTGCATGGTATATTTCCTAATTAAATTTGTGATAAGTAATCCTCTGTGGTTCAAAAGGAACAATGATGTACATAATTACAATACCAGAAGAAAGCTGAAAATTCATTACTCCACATTAAGGTTGCCTTTGACACAGAAAGGGGTCTAATGCTGCATACAAAATCTTGATCACCTACTCAGTCATATAAAATGTCTAACAGCAGTGAAAAATTTGCAAAGAGTAAAGTTTCTCCTTCAAAACCTCATTCTGTTCCACAGAAAAATTGAAATTTGGTGTTCTAAAAGTTGATGGAGATACTAACAATATCCAGGATCATATCACAAAGGTGAAGGATTTGTCATTAAATACCAAGAAAATAAATGTATACTCAAAATTTAAACACCCAATGAATATATAAATATGTTGTGGTTGTTCATGACCTTCATGAAGGAACCATCATAGCATTTGCCTGAAATGATTCAGGAAAACCCATGGAAAATCTGAATCAAGATGGCTGGACAGAGCAAACTTGGTCTGTCCCAGTTATGAGGTCAGTGTCTTAACAGCCACACTGCCTCATTCCATTGGCCCCTTTCATACATTATTCCTTGATTTACCCGAAGATTGTTCCAAATACCTTCTAAAGAAACCTGCTTGTGACTCCTGGACAATGAACATGAGTGTATGGCCACTGCACTAATTCCAGTCTGCTTGGAACATAAACATGCAATGTGCAGGTTTTCGTGTCTACTGCGCAGTCCATCTGAAAAACTGATTTCGCCATGATAAGTTGAGCTCAGGAACATGACATTATCGTCATGTACTGTAGATCGTGACACAAAGCTTTTCTTTTTTTAATACCTCATGATTGTATTTTAATGTGACAGTGCGTTGAAGTACTCGTCTTTCATGATCAACCATTACTGAGCCCCCTAATCTGTAATTGTGTATTATGCATTGCTTATTAAGAGTATTTTAATTTCGTTGTGAAACAGTTGTAGTTTAGTAATATAGTAAGGAAAGTTCTGGTGAAATGTGAGTTGCAAAAGCATTGACTTGTCGATGGGCACATGCAAAAGAGAATGAAAACCCTGTCTTTATATACTGGTGTACAAAATTAAAACAAAATTCCCTATCCCATGTCAAATTCACAATATAATCATACAAGTTGTCAATATATGTCTTCACTATCATGTTTCACATGGAAGATTACTTCCGGTCAGCGTTCAACAATACCAGTGATGTTGGGGCACCTAACAAACCAATTAGTGTTTGCTGGGTAGTCCCACTTTCACAGTCACTTTGTACACATTCACAAACAGTGCAGTATCGAACAGAGAAGATGCCTATCATACATTTTGTGGTGGAGAGCCATAGGAAGAATGGAAGCAGGGCAGTCTTAAATCAGTGTGGCTCAAGAGCTTAATGTGAATTGTTCTGTTGTTTCTGGGATGGGTGGTGACAGTTAATAGAGACAGAAACTGTATCCAAATAGCCAGGCCAGGGTCAGTCACATTTAACATTGGAAAGAGAGGATCTTTATTTGGCTGTAAGAGCACATTGGTAACACTGTAGTACTGTGCAGCAACTTACATCTGACCTTGCAGCATCCACTGAATGAGTTATACCGAGGCAAAAAGTGTACATATGCCTTGAAAAGAGTGGCCTTTATTGATGGAGACCTGAAGTATGTATATTCGTTATGCATCTTCATAGGAAAAAAAAAAAAAAAAAAAAATGTTTATCAACATGCCGCCTGAAGGGCTGAACAGTAGGTCAATGTTATTTTCAGAGATGAGTTCAGATTTGACCTGGAGAGTGAGTTCTGATGTATTCGTGTCTGTAGAGAATGTGGAACATACTTGAAGGACCTAAAAATTGTGGAAATAGTGATATTGTGAAAGATCACTAATGGTGTGGGCAGAGCTTGTTGACCACTCAAACCTCTTCATAAAATTGTATGGGTTAATCAACAATGTTTAACCCCTGTCAGGTATTGTGACAAGATCTTTGACCTCATGTGCAGATGTTGCAAGGTGTTTTAGACCCAGACTTCTTATTGATGGATTATAATGCTCAACCCCGTACAATCCGGATCATTGATGTTTCCTTGTAAATGGAAGATATAGCATTCATTGTGTGGCCTCCTAGCTCTCCTGATTTCAATTCCATTTAACATGACTGCGATGCACTAAGAGATGTGTTGAATAATATCAACATCTACTGACCACTCAATACTGGAGGCAGCTCTGCAGGAAGAATAGCCATTATTGTCTCAATATGAAATTGATGGCATCATCTGCAGTGTTCCCCTGCATTGTTAGGCCTGTATTACTGCCACATACTGTGAATGTAAACACATTTGTCTGAATGTGTGTGCAAATCAGTCAAATTGGAAAAAAATGAAGAGGACATTTAAAGGATTTCTTCCAAAAACTAGCAAGTTTTCATTCTTGTTTGATATGTTCCTCTTGATGACTATACACTTATGCTATTCAGTAAGCTCTCTCATTTAGTCTTAAATTATTTGTATGTATTTTAGTAATCCTTATCATCTCTTTTGATAGTTATACAGTTTCATTCTCCAATAGAAAAACTTACTTTGAGTTGTTTGTTTCTTTGCTCTGAGTAAGTCTAAACTAGGTCTTGTTCCATGAATGTGTGTAGAAACACTATGTAATGTTTTGCCTGATGTATACAAAAGATAAATAAATGCACTTGCTCATTAAGGAAACCCAGTTTTTTAAATGGTCAATTGCAGTGAGTCCAACCACTAGTTTATTTAGTATTCTTATAAGTGTTTCTGCAATTTATAAACTGTCCATTTTTCGTTCAGTCAGTCACAAGAAAAGTATCAATTTATGGATAAGGATCACTTGAAGAGTTGTGAAACTGAAGAGGAAAGATAATATCTTCGATAGATATGACAGTGATTCATTCTAGAACATCCAACATGGTGAAGAAGTAATGAAATAAGGTATCATGGGATTCTATAAGATGATTTATTGATGTGTCGGTGAATATCTGTACAACAGCTTGCAGAAAAAGATGGTGTGTAGGGTTCATATCACCAGCCTTTTAGACCTCAGTACACTGCATATGGCACAGAACCACCTGAGATGACAAAATTGGTTCTAGTATCCTGCTAGCAATTCAGCATATGGACTAGTTGATCAGGGTCTCCAAGGTTCAAAAATTTGCACTTGATAAGAATGCTTTGATAATAGCTCTAGAGGTTTAGATGGCTTTTATCTTAACAAATACTGCAGGCCCTCACAGGTTACTGTACTATGACTAAGGTTTTTGAGGCTCATTTCCCATATTCAAGTCGTGGTAACCTGTGTAATCCTACCCTTGTGAAAGATGATTGATAGTAGTACCCAGAATGAATTTGGGCAGTATGCTTTAGCCATGAGGCCCATGCAGCTACATAAAGTTTGACTATGTAATAAAAACTAGTTGCTTGAGGTTTTCATTTATAGATAAAAACTGCAGGACTTAAGACTCCAAAAGAGGACAGTGAAGATTGAAGCAAAGATAAATAACATTGTATGGAATGTAGTAAGTTAACAGAAGTGTGACATAAGAAGTATATCAATTAGAATTAGAAACAGGTAAAAATTTTAAGGAATACTTCAGTGAATAAACAAAAGAGAGTATTAGTTGTTGATATCTGGGTACAAGGTATTCGAGCTATTTTACGAGATACCATAAGTACAAAGTATATGTCAAAGTACTAGTTTTTGATGCATTTTTCCATCCACTGGGTGCTTGGAAATTATTAATTCCCAACTGGGCACATCTAAACCGTAAGCCCTGGACACACTTCAGGCACCACCATGTGGCGCATCAGGGGAATGTTGGATGTTTTAGGGAGCGAGGGTCTCGGCTTTATTGCCCGGATCACGAGGATGGAAAAATACTCTTGCATGCAACAATGTTAACAATGTTATACTTGAGTACGGTACTGCTGTAAAGGCAAACCACAGTTGTTAAGTTGGTGTTCGCAGGACTTAATAAGCATAATAAAAACAAATTGTAATGTTCACCAATTTCCTGTGATAACAATTTCCAAATTAAAAACAGCCTTTATTGCACTTTATTTATATACTGCAAACTCGTCTCATTATTTTTGGTCATCTTCAGAACAATAGGTCTGTGTCTGCTGATGTGCATAAATCAAACTATGAAGTCAAAATAGTAATGTTCTAAAAGACTGCTTTGTTTATAAATCATTCTAAAGATGCCTCAAAATGGCAAAACACATTAGCAGTAAAGAAATAAAGTACAATAAGACTTCTTTATTAAATAAATGAAGAAAAATGGGTCTTTGTAGGGTTGATCATTAAAAAGAAATTTAATGTTGTTTCATATTTCGTATCCCTGTTGGTCCCTTAAAAGTTCTTTAGGTCCCTTTTTTTTTAACAAGTTGGTCCCTTAAGCCCCTATTTATTTTTAGATTTCTGCTAAAACACTGTGAATATATCATCATTGTGGAATTACACAACACCCTAAATTAAAACATGCCGTGACATTATGGACATTGTGATTCTTGAGTTTCTCCCGGCGTATTTGATAATAAAAATATCCATGGGTGTACTACCGATCTATAGTGTCCAACAGGCACAATATTTTGGTGATCATACATGTCGCCATCATCAGGTGAACTGAGCTCCTGGAAACAAGCCGGCACGGAGATGCGCTCGCTGCGGCAGCTCAAAGGGAACTGGGTTCTAGCCCGGTAGCAGGCGATTTAAATATCCTCGGCCCGCGGAGCGACCCCTCCACTGGTTCCCAAGCTTTGCTAAGATTATAGCCACAGTCACGGTTTATGAGGTCGTCGCTTGTGCAAATTTCAATGGCCCCTCTAACGACGCAGTCCCAGTATATCGACGTCTGTACCAGAATCCTAGTGCGTTCATACTCCATCGCATGATTCTACAACAAACAATGTTCAGCGACCGCCGACTTGCTCGGATACATCAATCGTGTGTGCCTCTGGTGTTCAACACATCGATTCTCAACAGTACGCATCGTCTGTCCAATATATGACTTTCCACACTGACATGGAATCTGGTACACGCCAGCCTTCCTCAAACCGAGATCATCTTTGGCGCTCCCCACCAGTGCACAAATTTTATTCGGCGGACAAAAGACAGTTCCAACCTGGTGTTTCTTCAAAATGCGGGCAACCTTCTCCACGAGTGCGCCAGTGTATGGAATGAACGCAGTGCCTACATCCTCCCTCGTGTTTTCATCTGTTTTACACGTTGTGCTGTAGTGGTTGGGCGGAGAGCCCGCTGAATCTGCCACTCTGAGTACCCATTTTTTCGGAATAGAGTTCTATGGTGTTGCAATTCCTTGGGTAGACTCTCTGCGTTGGAGATAGGGTGCGCCCTATGTACTAGAATTTTAAGTACCCCATTCCTCTGTGAAGGGTGATTACAGCTGGCTGCATGTAAATACAAATCAGTGTGGGTTGTCTTTCGATACACACCATGACTCAGGGTGCCATCAGCTCTTCTCTTGACCAAGATGTCAAGGAACGGCAATTTACCCTCCATTTCAGTCTCCGTATGGTCCATAGAGTCCATAAGGTCTTGGCGGTACCGGACCTTGAGGCAGCAGTTTCTTCGCGACACCCTCCGGTAAATCCGCATCCTTGAGAAGCACCCTCATTTTGTTCTCCACCTTCTTTGTGGGGTTAACGCTGATCTTCCAGTAGGAATCGTCATTTAGCAGGCTCTGCATCTTTTCAGTGTAGTCCTTATGGGAGACAACAACCGTAGCATTGGCTTTGTCAGCCGGTAAGACAACAATTTCAGGGCACTCCCTCAGGTCACGAATGGCCGCCCTCTCTTTACTAGTAATGTTCGACTTCATGGTCTTGGATTTCGTCAATGCACGACAAGTTTCACGGCGTATTTCCTCAGCTGATTCCAGCGGAAGTCGAGCTGCAACCTGTTCAAAAGCACTAATAATTTCTGCGACCAGTGGGAACTTGGGGGTAGGAGACCGCATCATCACTCAACTCCATGCCACTCAGATTGATGACAGTCTTGCACCGAACCTGCAGAGATGGTTTGTTAAGGAGGCGTGAGAACTTAGCTGTTTGACGCACCGTTGCCTTCTTATGGGCGGAATCGGCTGCAACCCAGGTAACACCATCACTCCAATCCCAGGAAGAAGTAGTAAAGTGACTAGCCAGTTGCAAATGCAGTTTGAATAGTTCCTTAGACATCTGAACTCCATACACCCCCAACATCAAATTCACTACGGAGACTGAAATGGAGGGTAAATTGCGAAGAGCTGATGGCACCCTGGGTCATGGTGTGTATCAGAAGACAACCCACACTGATCTGTATTTACATGCAGCCAGCTGTCACCACCCTTCACAGAGGAATGGGGTGCATAAAACTCTAGTATAAGGGCGCGCCCTATCTCCGACGCAGAGTGTCTACCCCAGGAATTGCAACACCATAGAACTCTATTCCGAAAAAATGGGTACTCAGAGTGGCAGATTCAGCGGGCTCTCCGCCCAACCACTACAGCACAACCTGTGAAAACAGATGAAAACATGAGGGAGGATGTAGGCACTGCGTTCATTCCATACACTGGCGCACTCTTGGAGAAGGTTGCCCACATTTTGAAGAAACACCAGGTTGGAACTGTCTTTTGTCTGCCGAATAAAATTCGTGCACTGGTGGGGAGCGCCAAAGATCATCTCGGTTTGAGGAAGGCCGGCATGTACCAGATTCCATGTCAGTGTGGAAAGTCATATATTGGACATACGATGCGTACTGTTGAGGATCAATGCGTTGAACACCAGAGGCACACACGATTGATGTATCCGAGCAAGTCGGCTGTTGCTGAACATTGTTTGTCAGAGAATCATGCGATGGAGTATGAACGCACTAGGATTCTGGTACAGACGTCGATATACTGGGACTGCATCATTGGAGAGGCCATTGAAATTTGCACAAATGAGGACCTCATAAACTGTGACTGTGGCTATAATCTTAGCAAAGCTTGGGAACCAGCGATTGGGTTAATTAAGAGTAAATCTAGCAAACGTAACATAGTGATGACCATGGCGGTCAGAGCCCCCACGTCGACGTCATCTCAGATGCCGTCGCAATCTGTTCCACGGACGGTTCGCTCCGCGGGCCGAGGGTATTTAAATCGCCCGCTACCGGTCTAGAACCCAGTTCCCTTCAAGCCGTCACAGCGTGCGGATCTCCATGCCGGCGCGTTTCCAGGAGCTCAGTCCGTCAGTTCACCTGATGATGGCGACATGTATGATTGCCAAAATATTGTGCCCGTTGGACACTATAGGCCGGCAGTACACCCGTGGATATTTTGATTATTATGGACATATGGACATTGACAAGGCAGAACTAAAACAGTAGTGGGATCACAGGGTATAATAGATGTTGAGCAAAGGACCTGAAGGAACAATGGAGTGATAGAGATAACCTCTACCTTTATTGTTACTTTCAATGCCCCGTCCATTGCCAGAAAATCTTATGGTAGGGTTTTTCCATCTGAGAATAAGGCCTTTTATACCAAACCCTATGAGGTGTTTTACATGCCAGTGTTTTGGTCATGCAACACAGAATTGTGGAGGTCAGCCAACCTGTGGGAAGTGTGGGCAGGCAGCCTACAAGTCTCTGATTGACTTCCATCCCCAGCACTATGTCTAAACTGCTCTGGAAGCCATCCAGTATGGAGTCATAATTGTCCTGTCTTTGTTGAAGAACAAAAAATACAGGATACAAAAGTGCGAAAATGTATTTTGTATGTAGCCGCCAAGAAAGAATATAAAGCGACACAACCTCCTGTGTTTTCGACCTCTTACACCCCATGCCTCCAGTTGATGCCTCAACACAGACCACCCCATTTTCACCAGCAGTACTTGTGCCTGCATCTGTACATGCCAAACTCAGGTTTGTCGAGATATTGCAATACAGGCCGATGCAATTGAAGTGAGAGATGTGATAGCTGTGGCAATCATTGAGAAGACACCCCAAAGGGAAAGTGCCATCACAAAGGCGCGTGCTCCCCAACAGCAGGGTGTTCCCCAAAAGCAGGGGCCTCTCCGAAAGCAGAGTGCTCCCCGAAAGCAGAGTGCTCCACAACCCACCCTTTCTTCATCTTCTTCCAGCAAGAAGAAATCAAAGAAGGCATCTCAACGTTGGGTCAAAAGCCTTCCCCAGGCATCATTGGGTGTTGTTATGGCACCCTTAACCAATGACAAGGATATAATAATGGAGATGGATACCTCATCACTGGAATCAGTCAGCCTGTCTGCCACCACCTACTCAAACAGTGCCTCACCATCGCAGCTCAAAGATAGGGGGAAACTAGAACAGCACCGCTAAAGTGGCTACCATACTCCAATGGAACATGAATGGATTCATGGCTCATTTGGAAGAATTACACCTTCTTATGAAGTAAAGGCCATTCTGTGTCTCCCTTCAAGAGACACATTTCAAACAATGTGAACCACCCCTACAGAAAGGACGACCTGACTGGCGATAGGGCACAAGGCGGTGTAGCAGTGCTGATCAAGGACATATTCCATCCCATGCCTCTGCCCTTAACTACAATGCTACAGGCAGTTGCATTCTGTGTGTTGGTACATACTGACATTACAGTGTGTTCTCTGTATTTACCACCTGGAGAGCCTCTTGATGGTACCCTATTGACACAGCTCGTAGATGACCTCCCTGCCCCTTTCTCCTTTTAGGAGACTTCAATGCACATTATGCATTATGGGGATCTAACACCACTTGCCCCAGGGTTCGAATAGTTGAGCATGTGATACAGTCTACAGAAGTAATTTTACTGGACACAGGTAAAGCCACACACTTCAGCATTGCTACAGTTAAATCTTCTGCCATTGACCTCTCCTTCTGTTCACCAGCTCTTGCAGACATTGCCCAGTGGGATGTTAATGACGACCTTCATGGCAGTGATCACCACCCTGTCTGGCTAAAGTTGCCAAATGGAATGGACCATACCAGGCAGCCACCGAGGTGGCTCATCAAAAAAGCTTACTGGCAGCTTTTTAAACAGTTGGCTGTTTTAGAGCAGCATGAAGGCATTCAGAACTGGGTATATCACATTACAACCGTGATTGACGCTGCCGCTGATGTGTCGATCCCCAAATAGAAGGCCAAATTTAAGAGTTAGTCTGTTCCTTGATGGAACGAGGAGTGTTGCAATTAGAACAACATATTATATTACAATAGCTGAAGTCTGAGTTAACAGTGACTCGGGATACTGCTCCTGGTGTTAACGAAATAATGTACAGCATCCTGCAACAGCTGGAACCATGATTGAAGCAGGTCCTCCTCCCAGTTTTTTTACCAAACCTGGTTGACAGAAGATTTTCACAGCTCGTGGAAAAAGTCTATTTTAATCCCTATTTTAAAACTAGGAAAAAATTGGACCGACGCTGGTAGTTATCATAGCATAAGCCTCACCAGCTGTATAGGAAAGACGTTGGAACGTATGGTTAACCGACGCCTAGTATGGGTCCTGGAAAGCAGGTCCTTATTCAGCCGCTCCCAATGCGGATTCAGAAGGTATCATTCAATACTTGATAACCTGATCTTGCTTGAACAAGAAATTCAACAAGCTTTTCTACATAAGCAACATCTGATTGTTGTGTTCTTTGATCTGGAAAAGGCCTACGATACTACCTGGACGCATAATGTTTTACAGCAGCTCCATGAGTGAGGCTTTCGTGGTTGTCTACCCTCTTTTATACGATCTTTCCTTTCAGACGGGTATTTTAGATACTAGGTTGGGAGTGTCTTGTCTGACCGCTTTAATCAAGAGAATGGTGTCCCCCCAAGGGAGTGTTTAAGTGTGATGGCCTTTGCCATTGCTATCAATAGTATTACGTTCACCATACGAAGTCCAATACAGTGGTCCTTCTTTGTGGACGATTTCTCCATCTTCTGTGCATCCTTCTCTGTAGGAACCGCTGCTTGTCAGTTGCATGTGACAATCAGATGGTTGTAGAAATGGCCAAAGATAACAGGTTTTAAGTTTTCATTGGAGAAGACCATTTGTGTTGATTTTAACCGCTCCCGTTCTCTTTTTAATTTTCCTCTTCTCAAACTGGGGTGCACTGCTCTCACTTTTAAGGACAACGTGATGACTTTTGATGAAAAGCTTACTTGATTGCCACACCTTAAGGACTTAAAATTAAGATGCATCAAGGCTTTAAATCTCCTTAAGTGTGTTAGCCATAGGTCCTAGGGAGCCGACAGGGCACATCTCCTCCAATTTTACAAGTCATTTGTGTGATCCCATCTCGGCTATGGATGCAGGTTTTTGGATCCATAAGGCCTTCTTATCTGAAACTGCTGGACGCAGTTCATCATGGAGGTATCAGGCTGTCAGAGGATGCACAATGCACGAGCCCAGTTGTCAGCCTATGTGCAGAGGCTCTGCTTTCTATTCACTGCCTTCTACTAACTATACGTCAAGCATACCAATCTACATCTGTTCCTAACTCCCTAGCGCCCTTCAGTATTGAACAGCAGCCATTTGAACAGTTGCTCTGTAACCGTCCGCAGGCGAGAAGGCCATTTTAGATCCGCACGAAGGATAGCCTTAATTTGCTACAGGTGCAAGGCATTCAGGTCCAATGCCAGAGGTGGAGTAGGGGACCTCCCTGCCTACTCCAAAGGCCCAGGGTGCTTTTAGATTGAACTCTCTACAGGAAGACTTCTACTTCAGACACCTTTTGCAAAACTAAATTTCTTGAAATTTTAAATCACCATTCTAATTTTATTACCGTATACACAGATGGGGTCCATGCAAGGTGACCATATTGCTTGTTCTATCGTATTCCCCGATATTTTCCTTCGGATAGGGCTTCCAGAACAGTTCACCATTTATTATGCGGAACTGTTTGCTATCCTGAGGGCACTACAACAGATAAGAAAGTATCAAGGTGTGAAGTTCCTGATCTGTTCAGACTCCCACAGCGCCCTCCTTGCTGTCAACCAAATGTATCAAATGAATTGGATTGTGCAGGGCATATAGGACGCTCCCCTTGCACTGCAACAACACCACAAGGAGATCATCTTCTGTTGGGTTCTTGGGCATACAGTGATCCAAGAAAACGAGCTGACAGATGCGGCAGCTAAGGAGGCTTGCTCCCTCCCACCTGCCATCCGCTGTTTTGTCTCAGCGAAAGCTGTCACCTCATTTGTGTCGCAGAAAACCATGTTGGTTTTTTTTAAGGATCAGTTGCTGGATGTGGCGGATAATAAATTCTGTGCCCTAAAATCTTCAGTGCATCCATGGCGTACTTCCTTCCACCCTCAACAAGCTGATGAAGTCGCCCTCACTTGCCTTAGAATCGGACATTGCCCACTGACACATGGTTTTCTTTTACGCCGTAAGGAACCGCCAGTGTGTGACAGATGTAGAATGCAACTGTCAATATGACATATTTTAACAGAATGCCTTTTATATACTTGTATGAGGGCAAATTTCGGTCTCTTGCAGGACCTGAAATCTATTTTAGGTGATGATGAGGCGTCTGTTGATCATGTTTTAAGATTTTGTGTGACGTCTGGACTTCTTCACAAAATTTTAGGTGTGAGATTTTAATGTGTGTCAGAGTGGCTCGGTCACCCTTTATTTTTAATTAGTCACTGGGCAACATACATCTGTCAATATTTTATCCTCAGTTTTAGTCCTTTTATAAGCTGTTTAAGACATCCTTACAACTTACGTGTACTAATTTCAAAAGTACATACAGCATGCAACATCTTGCTTCCAACTGTTTAAGTTTGAGCAGGGGTGCTGATGATCTCAATGTTAAGCACTCTAAAACACTAATAATCATCATCAACCAACTGGGCAGCAAGATGTTGGGCGTTTCCTTTCAAGATAGATCTATTACCACATTTGCTGTGTGGCCTTGCTTGGACCAAATTGTGAGTGAGAACTGATTTTATTTCTTAAAGTGGTGATGACTTCATCGATTTACTCTTCTTAGAAGATGATGTGCAACAGTCAAGTGCTTTTCATTGTCTTCATGTTTCTTCATATTAATACACTATTGGCCATTAAAATTGCTACATCAAGAAGAAATGCAGATGATAAACAGGTATTCGTTGGACAAATATATTATACCAGAACTGACATGTGATTACATTTTCACGCAATTTGGGTGCATAGATCCTGAGAAATCAATACACAGAACAACCACCTTTGGCCAAACTAACAGCCTTGATACGCCTGAGCATTGAGTCGAACAGAACTTGGATGGCTTGTACAGGTACAGGTACCCATGCAGCTTCAACAAGATACCACAGTTCATCAAGAGTAGTGACTGGCGTATTGTGACGAGCCAGTTGCTCGTCCACCATTGACCAGACATTTTCAATTGGTGAGATATCTGGAGAATGTGCTGGCTAGTGCAGCAATCAAACATTTTCTGTGTCCAGAAAGGCCCTACAGGACCTGCAACATGCAGACGTGCATTATCCTGTTGAAATGCGGGGTTTCGCAGGGATCGAGTGAAGCATACAGCCACTTGTCGTAACATCTGAAATGTAACGGCCACTGTTTAAAGTGCCATTGATGCTAACAAGAGGTGACCAAGACATGTAACCAATGGCACCCCATACCATCACGCCGGGTGATACACCAGTATGGCGATGACAAATACATGCTTCCAATGTGCATTCACCATGATGTCGCCAAACATGGATGTGACCATCATGATGCTGTAAACAGAACCTGGATTCATAAAAAAAAAAAAAAAAGAGACTTTTGCAATTCGTGCACCCAGGTCCGTTGTTGCGTACACCATCACAGGCACTCCTGTCTGTGATACAGCATCAAGGGTAACCACAGCCATAGTCCAAGCTGCTGCAAACTTCGTTGAACTGTTCGTACAGATGGTTGTTGTCTTGCAAACGACTCCATCTGTTGACTCAGGGATTGAAATGTGGCTGCACGATCCGTTACAGCCATGCAAATAAGATGCCTGTCATCTTGACTGCTAGTGATCCGAGGACGTTGGGATGCAGCACGGCATTCCGTCTTGCCCTCCTGAACCCACCAATTCCATATTCTGCTAACAGTCATTGGATTGTGACCAACGCGAGCAGCAATGTCGCGATTTGATAAACCGCAATCGCGATAGGTACAATCCGACCTTTTTTCAAAGTCGGAAACGTAATGGTACGCATTTCTCCTCCATACACGAGGCATCAGAATGACGTTTCACCAGGCAACGCCGGTCAACTGCTGTTTGTGTATGAGAAATTGCTTGGAAACTTTCCTCATGTCAGTGAGTTGTAGGTGTTGCCACTGGTGCCAACCTTGTGTAAATGCTCTGAAAAGCAAATCATATGCATATCGCAGCATCTTATTCCTGTTGGTTAAATTTTGCGTCTGTAGCTTGTCATCTTCATGGTGTAGCAATTTTAATGGCCAGGAGTGCATTTAAAGACATTAATGTACATGAGTCCCTATATTAGAGTCAACTTGCTTTAGTATATGCATCTTTTCACCTAGCAAAAAGACTAAGTGTTTTATTTATTATTATTATTATTATTATTATTATTATTAACTTGCCCTGCTCACAAAGAAACGTAACAGCTGTATCTACAACAATGAACTTTGAATAATTTATATAATATATGTTTTGTTTTCAGTATCTCTGGATTGTTTGTGTCAGAGTAGTTTTTAATTTTGTCATTTTTAAAGATTTTATGCACTGAGAAAAATGAATAAAAGTACCTCTTACTGCAGTACTGTATGTCCTACGTCCCTACAAATTGAACTTGCAAAGTAGAAGTCTGCTTTAAAGTTATTGGTGGCTTTATGTTTCTGTAGATCCTATTGATATTTATTGTTTAACCACTGAAACTTGTAATTTCTCATTTTGTGATCCAACTATCCCACTGACTAATTATTGCCAGTTCTCCCTAGTAATAAATCTAGAGATGCAGTGAAATCAAATGTGATGTTGAGAATGCCTACTGCAGCTTCCTGTTTTGCACATGCATGAGTTATCCCTGTTTATTGGGCATTTGCTGATTAACTGCATCTGCTGTCATGCTAGATGAATACTACAGAGTCTTACCATATTGTACATGGCTGACATTTGCATACTCCTTAACTCCGTCACCAAGGGCGATGTAAACCATTCATCTTGTGTGTCATATATAACTCGTTCAGTCATATAAAATGCCGATTGGAAAATACGGATGAAATAAAGTTAGATGTTGAGTAAGAACATAAAATTGAGGCAAACCTTAGCAGGAAGAAGTGTAATATTGGGGGATTTTTAGCACTGATCTTATGGGCTTCTCATAGGGGCTACAAATTTTTGGCTTAAAGACTGGGTTATGCCAAATTGAAGTTCTATTAAAGTACAACAGTGAGATGTATTGAAAAAAGCACCAAATGTAACCAGGTACCTGATTCCCAGTCTGAGATGGGGAGAGTCCTGCACCTGCACATGGTAGCCCTTGCAAAATAATCAAAGTCATGTATGACTTGTTCCTTTGCATGTGCCCCATGTCGATTGTGCAACAAATTGGGAAGAATATGTAAAATTGCAGTATACATAAGTATCCAAGGAGTAGTTAGTTTCCTTTAGATTATTTTTATCAAAATCTACTTGTAAAGTTTAGAATAACATTTTAATAAATAATAAAGATAGATTGCAACTTGCCATAAAAATTATTGTTGTGCTGTAGACAGGTGTGTAAGAAAGACAATGACATACACACAACTTAAACAGCTAGGCACAAAACACACACACACACACACACACACACACACACACACACACACACACACACACACACAAAACCACTGTCTCAAGACAGCAGGTATGTGTGCATGCATTGTTCCTGCGTGTATGTATGTATGCTGTCTTTACCTAATGAATACTGTGGCTGCAAATTTAAATTATGTTAGTGTGATTGTCTTTTCTATATGCCTGTCAGCAAGTCAACAATGGTTTTTATGAGGAGTTGCAATCTACCCTTATTATATTATTGATAACTTTTTCATACTTTAAATCATATGTGCTTATTTAGTATTTCATTTTAGGTTATCACATACTTCTCACATAAACTGAATCAAGTTCAAAAGCATCTCAGTGTGACTGAAGTTCAGGAAACCATTCAACAAGGAGCACTGGAGTGGAATAAAGACAAACTGAGGGTAAGGGATATCTACTGTAATTTTATTATTCTAAGTCTCTTTTTTTTGTCATTTCATTCACCATTTTAATGTAACGTCATATATATTAAATACAATAATATGTGTTATAATAGCAACTATTAAAGATTTGTAGTGTTTGTCTCTGAACACTGTCTTTTCTGTCTTGCAGAAATTCCCTGACCTGAAGTTTAAGTATGTAGAAGAAGATCAACCAGAAGACTTTTTTATTCCTTATGTGTGGTCACTTGTTTGCCACACTTCAGGTCTGCATTGGAATCCTGCCAACAACAAACTTTTTGTTCCAGACATGCTGAATGTACTCACTTAACTAAGTCATTTGGTTCAGGGAATAATTGTGTATAGTTCTCCTTTTTGTGGAGGTTGTACAAATTATTTTTTTGAAAATGTTCACATATCTGTGCAACCCAGGTGTAAATGTGTGCTACCAACTCATTTTTAGCTGGTATGCTTTGTATCATTAGCCTTAAATCAAATTTGTTAATTTCATACTGTTGAAATTATGCACCTATTTATTAAAATATTGATATTATATTTAGCAACTTTTATTTACACCATCCAGTTTTTGGTATGCTTTACTCGGTAACCACATTCTAAATACAAGGTGTAGAAGAAACACAACATTAATATGTGCATCAGGCACACTTGGAAATGAATGTAATGGATCATAACTTTTGGAATTCTAGAAGAGCTTGTTGCATTCACAGTGAAATAAGCTGAAACTGGAATTCTACTGCACTAGTGTAACATGTTATCCACTTTTCATAGCAGCTAATAAAATATCCTCTTCTCTCTCTGCAGTAGATAAAAGATAAGAGCAGTACTGTTTTCATGACTGTGACGGTGGAGGGTCTTCATGCTCTCAGTGAAAGGAAAAGATATACTTTAGTCAGGTATATATCTTTCAGTAGAATGATTTAAAATAAGTATTTTATTAACAGGGCTAAGTTTTTAATAGATATAGAACTGGATCTTTTTATAGCTTCTTAAGTCATCATTCATCTTAGAAATATTTTTAAAAAATGGCAAGTCCAGGTCTTGATCCCTCTACAAACTATCATATGGATGTTCTTGCAGTGCATGGAGGATATTGGATTTCCCCATCCATAGTGCTTAGGTGATATTTCCATCACTATTATGGTCCCAACAACTTGGTGACATGGCATACAGGGAAAGATTCCATATGGACTCTGTGTACCATGTTTCTAGGAAGGGTTATAAACACACTAGGAATATGATCACTGTTCCTTGTGTTGATCTCTCTTTTACTTATTTGGAGGGAGTACTCAATGCAAGCCTAATATGTGATACTAGTACCCATAACATTGCAAAAGTCAAGATGCAATACAGTACACCCAATGGAGATATTTTCCAAGACCATGGGTGCTGTATCAAAGCATGTTGAGATATGTTTGCAGAAAAATGGTGTCCATTTGAAGCATTACAGATGCTTAATTAATGAATTCAATTTCTATCAAAGACATCTCACTTTCAAATTGTGTAATTACTTTTGCTGCATTCTGTGTGTACACATCTAGAGTGCTTTCGTGTTGGAACAGTAATGACCTACTTTCAGAAAATAGTGGTCCTGTTGTGCAAGATTAATTAGTGATATTTAGAACATAAATTACTCTTAGTAATATATAGTTCTTAAATTCTATGTACATATGAATGTTTGGAAGTATTTTGTGACACCAATATTGAAAGCAAATTTTCATTGAATTAGATTGCATTAAGAGAAGATAATACATTAATAACTGATGGGCATAGTGTGATAAATCTATTTAACAAGATATTCATATCTGTTACTGATAGTGTGGTATTGTTTGGGTCAGTAAATAATACCTTTGAATATCTGAAACTAGATCGCACTAATAACTTCAGATAGATGAATATATCACTCACTTCACCACAAGAAATAACTTCCATAATAAAATCTTTAGAAACATAGCATTCTAGTGGTTATGATGAAATATCAACAATGTTAATTAACATGTTTTCTTGTGAGTTTAGGGCAATATTAAGTCTATTATAACTGGAACATTACGTGGTTGGCTGAAATATATGGATATTAAACCTGTATTCAAGAAAGGGGATAAAGAGATGCCATCAAACTACAGACTGATTTCACTTTTGCCAGAATTCTTGACAATTCTAGAAAAGGTAGTATAAGGCAGGATCTCAACTACCTGCTCACACCTAATATATTGTTCAGAACACAGTTTAGATTTCTGAATGTTCCGACCTCAAGAAGGCTATCTACATCTACAGTGAGAATGTACACAATTCATTTGATAATAAATTACAAGCAACAGTTATTTAAAACGTTTATCCATTATGGATGTGGAAGCTGCAAATGTAACTTAAAATAGGCTTCAGAAATTACTGCAGCCAGTTGCCATTTTTTCTTTTCTTGTGCATGTTTGTGTGTGATCTATATGACATTATTTATTGAGCATAACTGGTTTTGAGCTGCCTAGCAGCTCATCATCAGATGGTACATATAAAACAAAGAATAAATGGTGACTGGTTGCAGTAATTTCTGAAGCCTATTCAGCAGGTATTTGAATCACAACATCATTTTAAGTAAATTAGAATTCTGTGGTGTAATAAGCAATTCTGCAAAATGGCTCCAGTCATATCTCACTAACAGGAAACAAAGGATGTCAGTGCAAGTCTATTACATGTGGTTTCCCACAAGGGTCCATCTTACAGCCATTGCTATTTCTTGTGTACATTAATAACCTCTCATCAGTTACACTGCCAGAATTAGATTTCATTTTGTATGCAGATGATAAAAGTATGTTGAGGAGGATAGTTCTAGAAAGGTCTACTAATGATACTTTCATCAACATTAATAACTGGTGTAAAGCCAATTTTGAAGAGACTCACTACATGCAGTTCAGAACAGTTAAGAGGTTTCCATCCAACATATGCATAAATTATTAAGACATGCAGATAGAAGAGGTTGACAGCATTAAATTCCTGGGATTATAACTTGATAATAAATTCAGTTTGGAGGTGCATAGCACAGAACTGCAGAAATGCCTTAACAACTCTATATTTGCAATTTCAGTGTTATCAGATGTGACCTAAAACTTGGAAAAAATCTTGCATACTTTGTTTACTTTCATTCCATAATGTCATATGGTATATTGTTTTAGGGCAACTCTTCAAATCAATCAAACGTTTTCAGAGTCCAAAAGTATTATTTGTTGAGTAAATGCACAGACATCCTGTAGAATCCTCTTCAAAGAACTGGGTATACTAACTACTGCCTCTCAGTGTATTTATTCCTTAATGAAAATTGTTGTAAATAATATATATCTCATTTCATACATACCAAGCAGTGCAGGGCGCCAGGTGAGTCCAGCTTAGTCCAACCATTAGTTCTAGCATGACCATGCACATTTTTCACATGCTTTCATCTAGCTTGGAGAAGTCTCGTAATATTTTCTTGGGTCATTGCCAGGGCAGATAGTAATGAGTTTGCAGTAATCAAGGCTAAGATATCTTGAAATGCCTGGTTGCTTCCTCACTCCATACATAACTGTACCCTCCCGCCTTTAATATTTATTTCACTGTATCGTACATGTAGGTTTGTAGTAGTTAGGATTTTTTTAATTTCCATAACCAGAAATTGAATTTCATCACGTGCAGCTTCATGCTAACAGAGTCAGATGCTGGTAACTGTCGGAATTGGTAATGAATCTTGATTGGTGACCCACGCACGTGCACTCACAATCTTTCTTCCTTTTCTTTGTACAAAACTTGGTTTTCACCTACCCCTCACTCTCACGCTGAGGGGACAGTCTGACCATTCAGAAATTCCACCTCCTTCGTTCGCAAAAACTGAAACAGTGCAACAGGAAGTTCACTCACTAACACTGATGACGTTTGACACATTCAGGAAGATTGACTGGTGACTTAAGGGCCCTACACACGATGCGATTTATTGGACCAATTCGTTGGTCACTCGATAAATTGGGCGGTTTTAGGTGCTACGTTACCAACTTTCCTTGTTGGCCAGTTGGTTGTGCCTGACCACCTGATCTCAGATTCCCCCGCCCCCCCCCTCCCCCCCCCCCCCCCGCCACTTCACCCGACAAATTGTACAGTGTGTATCGCTTCCTGACCAACTTCCATGCCTGAGGTCGTCTGCATAGCGAACACGCAAAAACAAAAACAGTTCGACAAACGGACACCAGAACAAGGTGGCGCTGCGTGCAGTTGTCGGACCGTGTGTAGGCTGCTACCAATTGGTTGGTATGTTGGACATCTTGGTGTTCGTATGATAAATCGGAGCGTGTGTAGGGGCCTTTATTTTCACTTGGTCCTGACTTGTTTTATGACATAAACTGACCGTATGTGGTCAAGAATATGATATACAGGGTGTTACTAAAAGGTACGGCCAAACTTTCAGGAAACATTCTCACACACAAAGAAAGAAAATTGTTATGTGGACATGTGTCCAGAAACGCTTAGTTTCCATGTTAGAGCTCATTTTAGTATTTCTCTTTAAATGTAAATTGAAATAATTCCTGCAGACAATTGTCAAAATACCCAAATGTTTCATTAGTATGTACTAGGGCTGGGCAAATGATACTCACGTTCGAACATGTTCGGGATTTCCCGATACCGCTGAGAACTCGATACAGTATCAAACTGTTCGAACACCGAGATAATAAATGACTGCCGCTGGTTGTCTGCCAACGATACGCGGGAAATTTTTTAGCTAGCGGGCTATCACTTTGCTCATAACTAATTTCATAGGAAGTACAAGTACATGTAAAGTAAAAGAAGCGCAACAGTATGAAAAGCTGTATATTTTGTTTAAAACAGTGCATATGTGATGTGCTTGGTGTCACTGCAAGATATGATCCATTGATAAAATATCTGCTACTAGAACAGAACTACTGCACCTCATTACTGACGACCAGGGCTTTTTTTGTGGGGGTTCACAACCCCTTTAAACATTTGACGACTGTTTATGTAAAAATATTTGTACATTTTCTATCTAGTCCACCAGGTATAACCTCCGACGTCAGAGTTCATTGATTAGCCGGTGTGAACTTCCTATTCGATAGAGGCGGAGAAGTATAAATTGACCTATTGATTAAGTTTCATGTAGTCGACAACTCGATACTAAACAACAGAATCGAAACATTAGACCAAGCTATTGAACTGCCTCTTTGATCAAAGAAATTTTACTCTTCCAGGCAGAAAAAAGTATTTTAGTGCCAAATGTTGGCCACACAGTTTATGTAACGATCGCTGGCTTTTGTCTGATGTTATACCAAGTGCATTTTCATTTTCGCTTGTGTATGACTCTGTGTTATTGCATGAGTCGTATTGAACAAAGGTGTCTTTCATAATTTATTTTGAACTTTTAATGCCATGTGTCACTTAAAAGAGGCCAAGGGAAGATTGTCTTGATAATCTGCACACTTGAAAAACTTTATCAACCGTGAAAACCTATTTTTTGTTCCTCTAAGCATGTGGCAATTTGGGCTACTTTTGTGTGATTACTTTTTAAGAATGAAGAAAATAACGAACTATTTTACATCCGCCCAGGCATCGAAGAAGCTGAAAGTCAATGATTCGAAACCAGACGATGATGGAGAAACATCAGCAGTGTGTAGTGGTTATGCAGACGATTCCAACGAAGAGCCTTCCATTGTGTGTAACACTGTTAATGAAGATATTCCAGAGTTCTGGGATTACACGAAAAAGCTGGAATTTTGCAGTAAGTACGAGTGGTCAGTGGTACAAAATGAAAAACTTGCAAAATTTGTAAAGAAGTTGGCAACTTGGGAACTGAAAGCACATCACGTGGGATGAACATTTCACAGCAGTGGGTTTCAGTTTCAATTTGTGCAGCTGATGGAATCAAAAATAACTCACAGCAAATGCATTCCCTGCGCAAAAATAAATATTTAAGCATACAGAGAGTTCAGCTCATCGGGCTGCAGTGAGAACTCTAAAAACTGTAAAATTGAAAACTTTGGAAACTGCACCAAGGCTTTCGAAAAAGAAAAGGAAATAACGGCCTATGTGTTTCAAACTGCGTATAAAGTGGTTAAGAAAAATCAAGCCTTCCACGATTTTGAAACAGAAATTGATGTGCTGGACTTGAATGGAGTTAATATGGGCCACATTCAACTAATGCTTGCACAAATATTGCTTCTCATATAGCAACAGAAATGATTAACAAGGTAGTAAAAATCATAATACAGGAGAATAATAAAATTGCTTTCGTTGTAGATGAAAGCACCACACTCAGTCAGCTGTCATCATTAATCGTATATCTGAAGACAACGCTTCCAGATAAGGGTCAGCCAGCCAACATTTTTTTGGGGATTATTGAATTGAAAGATGTTACTGCTGATGGAATATTTAGTGCGCTGATGACATATTTAAGAACACTGGAGTTCAGTGATGAGTTCCTTAAACATAACCATGTTGCAATCGCAACTGATGGAGTTGCAGTGATGTTAGGAAAGAAGGGAGTAGTTGCTTTAGTGAAACAACAATTTCCAAGTGTATTTTTCTGGCATTGTGCCAAACATAGACTTGAGCTTTCCATAGTCAATTTTTTTTAGTAAAGATTTCTCCTCACATGTTAACCAGTTCAAATCTTTCATTGATAAACTTTATACTGTTTACCGCCAATCACCAAAAAATGCCACAGAACAGAAAGATAATGCTGAGGAACTCAAAACCGTAGTCTCGAAAATTGGAAGGATTCTGGACACAACATGGGCTGCTTCTAGCCTTAGAGCAGTCTCAGCTGTGTGGAAAATTTTTGAAGTTTTAGTGGCACATTTCAAAACTGCCAAAAACGATGGAAAAAGAGAGAAAACCGAGCAAGCCATGTATGGAGGACTTCGTAGACGCATTACCCAAGTTAACGTTATATTGGACCTGGGTTTGATGTGTGATGCTCTTCAGGAGATGGCAGAACTAAGTGTTGACTTGCAAGCTCGTGACATCACAATTTCTTTGGCCCACAAGAAGATATGCCAGCAAATTAAGGTGTTCTCCAAAAGAAAAACAAAACATGGCACATATTATACTGAAGCCTTGAAGGCAGAAGCACTATTGATGTTTAAAGGCGTGGACCTTGACAGAGGAGCACGAAATAAAGGGAATCCAATTGAGATTGTGAAGTTCTAAGAGTGCCTGGGCAGGCGTATGAAGAACCGCCTTTTAACATCACAGGACACTGAAATCCAAGAATTGGCTTCAGTTTTTGATACTAACACTTGGCCATATAATCCTGATTTGACATATGGAGAAATAGAAATAGGGACTTTATGTAGACGTTTCAAGCTCCACTAAAGACAAATTTTAAGAGGTTTCCACGAATATCTTTCTGAGAAGAAGTGCCCTGTCTCTCTCTTGCCCCTAATTAATACACTGAGCAGCATCCCAATTTCAACAAGTTAATGTGAAAGAGGCTTCTCACAAATGAACTTAATGATGACTCCAACAAGAGCATTGTTGCTCCTAAATACAGTGTCAAATCTTATGTTCATAAAGTCGGTTGGCCCTCCACTAACTATTTTCAGACCCAAGGATTATGTGAATTCGTGGTTCCTGAAAGGAAGACATCAGGCAACTGACACGGACAGCAAGGAGAGGAAGTGTGGAGATGGAAGTGACCAACCCCTTTTACCAATGTGGAATTTACTATAAGCAGGTCATCAGACAGACACACTTCCACACTGCTTGTATTTACGTGATCATGTAATTTTGAAATGTTAAATTATTTTAAATACAAAGTGCACTTAACAATTTAATATTTGGACCACAAATAAATTACTGTGATGCAGCCTTCCATTTAACTCAATTTCAGAACCCTCAATTGCACCCAAATAATTTATCACCTCTGACCATTATGAACCACATACCCTCTAATTACAACCTATTAGTTTAATAAAAATATTGCTACATCTTTCTTTAGTTCCATGGAGAACATAGATAAAAATTGAAACGTCAATCAAAATTTTCGATACTGGCTTATGAGAGATTATTTTTGTTGCTTTAGGAGTTGATACTGCTGTTTTGAATGATTTTTTTGCATTTTGTTATTGTTTTTAGTGGATTTTTCTTTTGATGTGATTTCAATGTCAGTATGACTGATAAACTTAGTTTTTAATTCCAATCACCGAACCATCAAATATCCTCAATTTCAGTATATTTTCCCCTGCCCGAAATGCCCTAATTCCCACAGTCATCCTGTTGGAATGATTTTTCATTGTTTTTGGCTCTTCTTTGTTAATATAATATTGTATTACTCTAGTGTTAATATGATACCATGGTCGTCTTAATGTGTCAACATTAAATAGCAGTGTCCACCATGTTGACGACGGCATGAGTAGGAGATCACATGTGGTATCGGACGCTTCAGTAGTTTCGTGTCTGTTATCTACACTGAGAGACCCCCTTTAAAAAATTTAGAAAAAAAGCACTGCTGATGGCTAACGTTAAGAGAGAAAATTTGAATCTTTCATAAGTAGAAATTACATTTAATGTGATTATAAGAGATAGGTTGCAAATGACCATTCCATTCCCTTTTAATACAGTATAGTAACAGATAAAAATGTTACCACCTTTTAATCGCCTTGAAAACAAGATTAAAAGAGATGAAATAGGGAAAACATTAGAAATTTAATACCCAATAACAGAAATAAGTCATATAAAAATAAACTGTAATTGCAACCTCCGAATAAACGGTGCACGAACTGCTCTGTATTAGGCCAGTCACCAGGTATTTTTAGGTCCAAAAAAATTGCAGGAAGCTGAATTTTTGGTATGTTGTTAGGACATATTAGAGTAGTTTTAAACCAAGTTTGCAGCTTCGGAATCCTTTAGCTTAACTTTTAAAGGCCAAAAAACCTCGAAATTTTCGGCCATTTTTCAGATTTTTGCTTATAACTCGTGAAGCGTGGTTTTTTGACGAAAAGTCACTCACACCTCTATTAATGTAGATAAAGTAATCTAAAATTTAAGCCCAACCGCAGCTCTGTAAATCCAATAGTTCCCGAGATATTGGACTTCAAAAATTGACTTATTTCTCCAAAAAGTTCAAATTTCTGATTTTAGTCATCTTTCGGCTAGAATATTGGTTCTAATGATCATCCCACGGGGTACGTCATACAAAACAAAGTTATAGAGCAGTTATTTAGCTTTAATCTAAGTACAGAACGAGGTCCATAGGCCCAATAGATTTCTAGTTATCGTTAAAAAACGAAAAGTTGGAAAATCGGATTATTCAATAAACTGACCCAGATGAATTGCAACCCTCTTATCCAATATAAGTTAAAGAAGAAGGATGAATTACTCATTAGCGATGATTATTAATTCATTGTATACAAATGGGATTTTTTCAACACTGTTTTCAGCAAATTTTGAACAGAGAAGTTCCTTGAGTCCACTTCCTGCCATTATGGCACCGATGGCCCCCATGAATGACATGAGGTGAAAACCTCCATGCTATGTTGACGAGCTGAGGATGCTAGTGGCTCTCCACAATGTCTCGGGCTTTCAAGTACAGTGGTTGGTCGTAGGTCACAAAACATGTTTCCTGGCCGTAAATGCTTGTTCTATAACTGGCTTCCAAAAGTGATATTAAAACAGTGTCGTAGTCAGTTGGGGGAGCATGGATAAAAGGGAGATATACATCTTTGAACGTTTGTAAGGAAGATCTTCTGTCACTTGGTCCACGAATCCATTCCATACTGGCATGCCTGGCATGTTAGTTGCTTTTCCAAACAACCACAGCAGGTCTAGGGATTTTAGCAAAATGTCTTCAGCGATTTTCACCTCGTTAATTGAAATGGCTGACAAGCCAGATTTCTTTCTAATAGAAGAATGGTTAATGTGTGTGGTAGTGTGTGAACCTGATAGACTCTGCAGAAACACAGCTCAAACATGGTATGTTTTTGTCTGGGTGAACGGATGAGTGAGGGGTCATGATCATTATACCACCCATTTCATGGAACATACTTTCTCCATCAATTGTGTTAACAATTATATCTACATTGTCGAACACAAACTGCATAAAAGCTCCTTTGTCAAATAGTTGGGTCACTTCTCCACGGAGGATAGCGGAACTTTCAAAACGCATAGCCTCTGTATATGTACAAGAAATTCCCATACTGTGATAATGTTCAATAAGGGAAAAAAAATCTCCAATGATGTGATGCCTTGAACCCTACGCACTTCTCAGCCTTTCCCCACGTGAAGACAATGGCTGAGCAGATGAAACATCTCCTCCTCGCTGGACAGTTGCTTTCACATTACTTTTCACAGTGTACCTCTTCCTGCATGCGTCAAGTACGGACAATTCGTTTAAATTGCATAAAACCCTCATGATCCTTTCAAGCCCATGTTTCTGACACACTTTTATCAGCATCTAAATTCCACGCTTTTTCATTGTCACTGTTCCCTCTCCAAGCACTTCCCAACGACCCCGAAACAAACATCCGATGGGGGTAGCTCCAACATATTGTAAAAAAAAAAAAAAAAAGGTACATGAAACACCACCACGATCGATATTTAGACGATTTTTGTTTGAAACGTTCTTCACAGATCCGAATACGGCCGTTTCTAGGGGCAAACTGGGTGTAGTGGAGAAGACCTCGGAGACAAGAAGTTTGGGAGGGAGGACAGAACAACCGTTGGGTCACCACTCGGAGTGAGGGGGGCGGGGGTGCCTTCGCACAACAAAAGGCCTCCCTACGAACAAAAGTCCCAATTCCTAAATGGCTGACAAATACTCACATACGGAGAGGCTTTCGTTGTTTTTACAGCAATATCTACATTCACAAATATATTGCTATGTACACATAAACTACACTTATTTATATACAATGCGTTAATAATCATCGTCAATGAGTAATTCCTCCTTCTTCTTTAACATATATTGGATAAGAGGGTTGCAATTCATCTGGGTCAGTTTATTGAATAATCTGATTTTCCAACTTTTCGTTTTTTAACGATAACTAGAAATCTATTGGGCCTATGGACCTCGTTCTGTACTTAGATTAAAGCTAAATAACTGCTCTATAACTTTGTTTTGTATGATGTTCCCCGTGGGATGATCATTAGAGCCAATATTCTAGCCGAAAGATGACTAAAATCGGAAATTTGAACTTTTTGGAGAAATAAGTCAATTTTTGAAGTCCAATATCTCGGGAACTATTGGACTTACAGAGCTGCGGTTGTGCTTAAATTTTAGATTATTTTATCTACAGTAATAGAGGTGCGAGTGACTTTTCGTCAAAAAACCACCCTTCACGAGTTATAAGCCAAAATCTGAAAAAAGGCCAAAAATGTCGAGGTTTTTTGTCTCTTAAAAGTTAAGCTAAAGGATTTCGAAGCTGCAAACTTGGTTTAATACTACTCTAATATGTCCTAACAACATACCAAAAATTCAGCTTCCTGCAATTTTTTTGGACCTAAGGCCATTTTTTTGTCTACGACGACTGGCCTATATGTAGTATCAGCAGGAGTCGCTAGATTGCAGCACTATAATTTTTAATCGCAATCGCTATCGTTTACTTATAGCCTACATTCGCTACTGTTTTTACTTATGACCTGCACCCTAGATGCTACTATAGTCGGAATTTTATACTTATTAATCCCTATAGTACATTAATGACACCCTATCTTCGTTATAAATTGTTTACTGCACAGCACAGAAAAGAGTTATGAATATCATCGTAAATCGTTGAACTAGTACCTCCTAGCATTGCTAGATAGCGTTATGATCCAAAGTTCGAACATTTCCCGAGATTTCCCGAACCGTGACGTAAATTGTTCGAACAGTTTGAGTCGTGTTCAAACCCAGCTCTACTATGTACTGTATTTCTTTGATTCACCGCCAGTTGGCCCAATTGAAGGAAGGTAATGTTGACTTCAGTGCTTGTGTTGATATGTGACTCATTGCTCTACAGTACTAGCATGAAGCACATCAGTACGTAGCATCAACTGGTTAGTGTTCATCACAAACGTGGTTGTGCAGTCAGTGCAATGTTTACAAATGCAGAGTTGGCAGATGCAACCCCGGTACCAAATGTAGAGACTCTTCGTGCTCGTATTGTGGACGGCTGTGATACAATACGCCATTCTCCAGGGCTGCATCAGTGCATCAGGGATTCCATGCGACGGAGGGTGGATGCATGTATCCTCGCTAACGGAGGACATTTTGAACATTTCCTGTAACAAAGTGTTTGATGTCACGCTGGTTCGTTCTGTTGCTGTGTGTTTCCATTCTGTGATTAATGTGATTTGAAGAGAAGTAATAAAATGAGCTCTAACATGGAAATTAAGCATTTCTGGACATATGTCCACATAACACAGTTTCTTTGTTTGTGTGTGAGGAATGTATCTGAAAAATTTGGCTGTACCTTTTTGTAACACCCTGTATACCAAGAAAAATAACTGAAAGAAAATCACTTCCACTTATGTCTTTACAACTTTACTCAAAACAAACCTACATTTCAAAAATTCATAGCAAAGAATAAAAATTTATTGACAATATATACATGATTTATCTAAATATACAAGAACAAAGTAACAGAATATATTATAGGACATATGATTATCCTAAACTTTGAATAATAAACAAAATAACTCCACACGTGTGTAATAAAAGTAATGAAAAGCAACTAGTAATTATGGTACTCTCTAAAGCAAGGAGAAAGACAAAATATCGCCCCCGGGAGACAATTGTTATAGAAATACTAGTGTATGTTTATTATTTAGTTATGGAGGAAAAGTAATCCCATTAGTGACCATTTGTCAGCTAATGGAATAAATATGTTTTCTTTATTTTTACTGCTTTTTATGTTGATCGCAGACTATGGCCGAAGAACTCATTTATTTATAAAATGAATAGACGGACATGAAATAACACCATGTGCTTTAAATACCTTGAACAGACCAGGACGTAGCCAGAGGTGCTTCGACCCCCACCGCAATTTCATCAAAAAGCCCAGGCCCCAGGGTACCTCTGAAAAAATCTTCAGTATGTCCCTGGGAAATTGGTCTTAAAAAATGAGATAACTTAGCTTTTAGAATGAAAAATATCCAAATGAATATTTGAAGAGCTGGATAAAATCAGTTGACACTTCAACTCACGGACGAACCAGCCTCAGTGACAGCAAATTGTCTGCTGAGGTCCTGGCCAGTGTGTTCATTTTTACCTGCTAGCCATGCCAAGCCTATGAGCCGTGGTCACGTAGTGGTTCGGTGACACCACACAGGCGTGAGCCGCTCGAGAGGCAGGGTGGCCCTCACGCTCCAGTGGCGTGAGCCGTCATGAACGTGTTAATTGCAACAAACCAGAACAACAGTTTGACGGTAGGGAAATTCTGTTCATTAATTCACGTTTATACTCAGAGGAAGTTAAGTTCACTGAACTTTATGCATACTTAAAGCCACAAGCCGTCAATATGGTGTCAAAATTTCTTAAACCAGACAGCATAGAAAAATGCAAGTTAGTTTGTGCATCTTTAATCAACAAGTTCGGTATTATAGCTGGCACGTGTACTCAGGTGCTATTCAAATCACATGAAATTTGTGACATGCTTCTATCTGAAGAGCTTGAGCATGTTCGCTAACACTAGCCTATGCTTATGTACATGTGGGAAACTTGCCTGCCACAGTATATATGTTCTTGAATTTCCATTTCGTAGTCAACAAACGTAGATGATGCAGCCAAGTTGGCTGACGCCATTTATACCGTACACCCCCAGCCGCCGCAGCGTCCGTCCCAGTTGCTCCCCATCCTCTCACTCCTCCATCCCCTCCCACACCCGCTGGCCAGCCTGCACCTGCCTCAGCCCCCATGGCTGCCTCCCTGCCTCCACCCTGTGAGCCCCACGCCACCCTGGAGGAGCAGTGCGTAATGCAGCTGGCCAGGGAGGTGGCGTGCCTCTCGGCCTCCCACCCCGCTGCTCCCCTCCCTCTCCCCTTGACCTTAACCCACCAACTGCTCCCAGGACACTATTTGCTATTATCACAGAATGGTAGGGCGCTCAGATCAGAAATGCTTGCTCTCCAAACTAGTGTGGAAGCCGGCAACAGGTGCTTTTGGCTGCAGTGCTGTTTCACAGTGCCTTTTCAGCTGTGACATTCATCACACCAATTTTTCTCCGTTCTTTGTGGATACTGGCTTTGATCTTTCTATCCTTCCCCGCAAGCTTTTCATGGACCCTGGTCCTGCAGCACCCTTCCATCTTACAGCCATAAACAGCTCATCTATCAACACATACCCCTACAACCTCAACTTTGATCTTGGCCTCGGTCATCATCACACGTGGACATTTATAGTGGCTAATGTTACAGATCCGATTCTTGATGCTGATTTTCTTTCCACTTTTTCATTCATCACAGCCTCTAGGACCCAGTCAGCAATCATTCCGTTTTATGCTCCACCACCTCCATCATCTTTGTGGACGTCAGACAGGTCACTTACACTGGCCATTTCTGTCACCTCCTCTCGAATTTCCCTCTCCTTATTCACAGCCCCTGAGTTTATTCCATGAGACAGTGCACTACATCGCCACCTGCCCTGATCCCCCTGTTTATTGTTGTCCGCTCCCCCATCCCCCATGCCACCCTAGTGCACTGTTGCCCAGGTCAATATCAAGTCATTGATAGTGGCCAGCATTCTCCGCCCTCTACAGTCCACCTTGCACCAAAGAAGAACGGCATGTGGAGGACATGGGGTGATTACAGGGTGCTAAATGCCCGCACTAATCCAAACCATTGTCCCATCTCTCTCCTCCACTTGTACAGCAATGTTCTTCTCCGGCTGTACAATATTTATAAAGCTCGATGGCCCCAAGCCCTTTACAAATGTTCTGGTAGCCTCCCCCCTCCCCCTGTTCCCCCCACCCTCCCCCTTGATGACATTCTGAAGACAGCCATCATCACACCCTTTGGGCTGTTTGAGAGTTGTTTCATGACTTTTGGTTTACAGAATGCCACTCAAATGTGGCACAGGTTTCTGGATATTGTCTTACATGGTGTCCCAAATTGTGTGAGGTATTCACACATGTTGAGAGGGTCAGTGTAATTCTCAGCCTGAACAAGTGCCTTTTTGGTGTGTCTGAGCTAGAGTTTCTGGGACACTGGATGTCAGCAGCAGGTTCTTGTCCCCAATTCCCGACAATGTTCAGGCCGTCCTAAACTACCCACACCTGTCCACCTCCAAGGAGCTTCAGCGTTTCCTGGGGTAAATTTATACAGGTGTTTCGTAATTTTGCTGCTGAAATTCTGGTTCCCCTTATGGCTACATTAAAGGGCATCAAAAGATCTGGTAGAAGGCCAGTTAATTGGATGCGCGAAATGGCTGAAAGCGTTTCCAACGCAAAAGCTGCACTCGCCAATGCAGTGCTGCTGTCTCATCCCGAACATGATGCTCCACTAGCACTGGTAACAGACACCAGACAATTGGCTAAGGGAGGCATTATTACAATAGTACGTCGGCAACGCCCGGCAGCCCCTCACCCTTTTTTTTTTTCTGCAAATGTTAACTGGTCCCTAACGGCAGTGGGCCGCATAAGACTGCAAGCTTTACACAATATTTAGAGCCATGTGTTACTTTTGCCCCTCTGTGGAGTGCTGCACCACTAGTGGATTGCCCAATTTTCCACAGATATACAGCACGTGTCCAGCCTGTATGACAATGTAGCTGATTGTCCCAGTCGGACGTGTCATGTCACCACACCCTTCAATTACGACGTCCTCACTGCTGCACAGTCCTCCGATCCTGTTTTACATGTGCTGTTAGCTGACCCTCAGTCCGTCTGTGCCTTTCCTTGCTCCCGTACCCAGATCCAAGAGTCGCATATGGTGCAACACATACCTAACCCAGCAGCAACACCCACACTTCGTTTGGCCATACCTGCCTCCCGCGTTCCGGCACCCAACTTTTTACTTACTGCAAGGCCTTGCCCACCCCGGCACGTGTTTCAGCCTGCATGGTACAGAGAACATTTTCTGACCAGGCATTGAATTGATTTGATTTGATTTGATTTTTTCAGGGAAGCCAAAACAGTGTTGGTCCAACCCGCCACTGCCCGCACCGAAACTGAGTTTATTGTGCGGTATCGCTCCCTGTATGTTTAGTAAAGCCAACCAATGCCCTTGAACAGTGCAAGGAGTCCCTTTACCAGTTCATTATTAGACACAATTTCTTTGGGTCTGATTGTCCCAAATGTTCTGTGCCTTTTACTCTCCAATGCAATGCATTCAAAGATTAGATGTGATGCAGTTTCATCAACGTCATCACAGATCCTACATTTAGGGTCCTCTTCTGATATTCCCATTGTATGAAGGTGTTTTTTGAAATTCCCATGGCCTGTCAGCAACCCAACCATGAGTCTAATCTCTCTCCTGTTCAGACCCAGGATTGCAGAGCTTCTTTTAAAACATGGCTTTGGCATCATTACCTTGCCATGTTTTTGTTGATGGACTTTGGGCCAATATTCTACGTGCTGTCTTCTGAGGCCGTTACGTAGCTCCAATTTGATCATTGCCTTGATGATTGTCAGGACAGGTTCCGGTCCAATAAATGGAGTCTCTGCCCCCATCCTGGCTAATCTGTCGGTATGTTCGTTGCCACTGATCCCCGAGTGTCCAGGGACCCACAATAGGTTTACTCTATTGCTTTCCCCTAGCTCTACCAGAACCCTGTGACATTCTGCAACAATTTTAGACCTTGTTGCAGGAGCTGCCAGTGATCTCAGGGTTGCCTGGCTGTCTGAATAGATATAGATGCTACAATCTTTGTAGCACCTACTCAAATTCTCCTCCACACACACCCTGATGGCAGTGATTTCCGCCTGGAATACTGAGGCCAGTTTTCCTAGAGAGATGACGCCCTCCAGTCTTGGCTGCACCCCATATACCCCAGCCCCAACACCTTTGTTTGATTTTGACCCGTCAGTGAACCAGACAATATCCCCCGTACGGTGTCGAACTATTTTCTCCCACTGCTCCCTACTTCCAATTGTTATATTGAAAGGCTTGTTGAAGCAGTATGGGGTTATAATATAGTCGGCTGGCATTTCCCCAACCTTTCCTATATTTACCTCACTCACTATTTTAGTGTGTGATTCTGGATATCCCAAAGAGTTCCAGGTTTTGCCAGATTTGAGTCTGTATGCACCAGCCGCTGCCTCCATCTTGACCCAAAGGTGTAATGGGGGCATATCCAGCATCCCAGCAGTTGGTGTGCTGCTAATTCCACCTGTTATGGCAAAGCAGGCTAATCTCTGCACCTTACCAAGCTCCTTAGCAGCAACCTTCTGTTCTACCTTCTTCCACCACACGACCGCCCCAGAGGTGATCCTGGGTCTAATCACTGTGGTGTATATCCAGTGCATACCCTTGGGGCTCAGGCCCCAATTTTTGCCACAAGCTCTCCTGGTACTCACAAGAGTACCTTTTGCCTTGGAGCAAATATTCCTGATGTGAGGGGTCCACGTCAGTTTTTCATCTAGGGTAACCCCTAGATATTTCACTGTCCCCTTCACAGGTAGCGCTTCATTGAAAAGCTTTAGATTCCAACTTGAATGTTGGATATGATTCCTTGTGAATGGTACAACAACAGTCTTTTTAGGACTAACCCCCAGATCCTGTTTTCTGCACCAGTCTTGCACAATGTCCAGTACACCTTGTGCCATATTCTTCACTGTGTCAGCAAATTTGCCAAGTATTACTATGACAAGATCATCTGCATATCCTTGGCAAAAGTACTGCCTAGAGTTTAATTCTCCAATGAGATCATTCACCACTAGATTCCACAATAAAGGGGAAAGAACTCCTCCTTGCGGGAAACCCCTAGTGGTGTTGATTACCATTTTTTCATCCATCATGGTAGCCTCTACCTTTCTTCCACTGAGCATGGCCCTAGTCCACCTACATATAGTGGTCCCTAGGTCATGCACCTCTGCTGCCCTAACCATGGAATCGAAGGTCGTATTGCTAAAAGCCCCCTCAATGTCCAGGATGATACAGAGGGCTATTTCCTGAAAGTGTAGTGCTTTCTCCACCTTCCCAACGAGTTGGTGGAGAGCTGTCTCACATGATTTACCTGGCTGATATGCATGTTGGTTTGAATGAAGAGGAGCCCTACTTAACCTCCTTTCTCCAACATGCACATTAACCAGCTTTTCCAATGTCTTAAGAATGGAGGAGGACAGGCTGATTGGTCTCATATCCTTGGCCTTGGTATGATCAATTCTCCCTGGCTTTGGAATGAAGACAACCTTCACTGCCCTCCAGGCATTGGGAATGATTCCTGCTGCTAGGCTAACCCTGAATAACCTGCATAGGAATCTAATAAGATTTTCTCCCGCTTGTTGCAGGAGAGCTGGAAAGATTCCATCGGGGCCAGGTGACTTGAACGGTTGAAATGTTCCCACCGCCCATTGGACCTTACTGAAATCGACACACTCCTTGGCCAAATCCCAGTCCTCTTTGCGAATACCTGAGAACCGTTGTCTCTCAGGAATCGCATTCTGGTCTGAGTTATCCCCCAGAGTATATTGAGGAAAGTGAGTCTTGAGGAGCAGTTCCAGCGTTTAATGTGCTGTCTTTGTATACTCCCCATCCTCCTTTCTCAATGTTCCTCCTGGCTTAGTGGGTATCCTAGTGAGGTTTTTATGAATTCTCACTTGAGCAGCCGTGCCCTCCACTTCCTCACAAAATACCTTCCAGGATGCCTCCTTTGCCCGTCTGATGGCAAGGTTGTAATTGACAAGGGCCTCACGATACTTTGCCCATTGTCCTTTGCGCCTCGCAAGGTTAAACAGTCTTCGTACCTGTTTCCTTTGCATTTCCAGGTTATTATTCCACCAAGGCACACTCCTATTTGTGCACTTCTTGGTGATTGAGCAGTTGTCCTGGTATGAGGTCACTATAGCGGAGGTTATGGCCTCTGCTACTCCCTCAAACTCTGCTGGATTCCTTATCGAAGTTTTAATTTCCGATAGGCTGAAGTCAAAGTCTCTCCTATATGTCTCCCAGTCCGTTTTCCTGGGATTGCTATAGGCCATGGTCTGTCTGGTTCCCATTTCAACCTTGAATTTAACATACATGTGATCTGATGAGGATGGCTCCAGGACCACATGCCACTGTTTGACGTAACTTCCCATCATCATGGAACAAAAAGTTATGTCAATCACTTCTTCCCTTCTACTATTCCTGAATGTAGGTTCATCACCCCTATTCAGGATCTCCAAGTTGTTAGATAGGAGAAATACAAGAAGGTGCTCACCTCTACTGTTGGTGTCCTTGCTGCCCCACGATAGATTGTGGGCATTGGCGTCACATCCCACCAACAGTTCGTCACCTTGCCGATGGCAGGTTTCCGTCAGTCTCCTCACTTCCAAAGAAGGAGGAGACCTGTCTTCGTAAGGAAGGTATGCTGAGGCCAAAACAATTTCCCTCGTGATACCTTCCTCACATTGCTGCATCCTGATGGTCACCAGGTCCCTGGAACAAAAATCCATCATTGGTATGAAAGGTATTCCATTTCTAACATAAATGCATGTTCTGGAGTTTTTTAGATTTCTAGCATAAATCAGTTTACCTCCAGTACCACCGAGGCCCGATACACCCCCTTTGTGTAAATAGGGTTCTTGTATCAGGGCCACGTCCACCTCCTGTCTCCCCAGGTGACAGCTCAGGGCAGCAGTGACCCCTTTACTGTGCTGCAGGTTTATCTGCAGCACTTCCAGTCCCCATCTTGCTGCCATTATTGCCTTTAAGGTCTTTGATTACCCTGACGGCGACCTGCGAGAATCCTAAAAACAGTTTCAGGCCTTGCTCTTGCATTGCCTTCAGGGACTTCTCTCCGATCTCCACCACCAGGGTTCATCCTTCCGGAACGACCTTTTGGTTAATTGCCTTCCAATCCTCTGTCGAGACTTTTGAGTTCTGAACCCTTATTTTCTCGAACAGAGTCTTTGGAGGGACATCCTAAAGGATCTGTGGTACCCATATTGATACCTTTGCGGTCTTCAGGAGTTCGGTTGCTGTCTTGACCAGCAGCTTCGCATCCTCCCACTCGGATATCATGGGCACCTTGTCCTTAAGCCATACTGCTGAGTGGCCCCCCTCGCAGACAAAAATGAGGGCACTGCGATCTGGATAGACCCTCCTGAATTTGCGTCCTGGACCAGCGTCCCCCCCAATCTCTTCAAAGAGGGCCATCTGCACAAGCTGCTCCTGCTGCGAGGTGATGCTCACCAGTGGGTATCCTTCTTGGACAACCGCCATTCTAAAGACCGAGACTGCAGTACTATAGGTCTGTTTCCCTATTTCCTGCCTCAGCCTTTTAGGATCACGCTTGTCCAGAGAGGAGGGAGTCTTAGATTCCTCCCTAACCCTCTTGACACCAGTCTTTGACGTTGAGGGGGTCTGTGTATCCCCTTCAACCTGAGGCAGTTTCTTTTTGGGGGTCTTGGGCTCAAGCCCTTTTGATTCCCTCCACTTATGTTTAGGAAGCCATTCTTTTCCTTCCTTTTGCTTCTGTTCCTTGAGAAGTTTCCTCCTCTGTGCCCCAGACAAGGCCTTAATCCTAATCTGGTCCAACTTCTCTGTTAAGGTTCCCACTTCTTACTCAGGTCTAGACCCTGATTCAGAAGTAGGAGTGCACTCCATCGGTCCTGATCCCGATGTCTGAGTATCTGAGGTCTCAGATTGCCCCTCAGATTCTTTTAAAATACTTTCTTTCTCTGTGTTCATCTTAGTCCCACGAGATTTGGGGATTTATATGGTCCACACCACGATAACCCCGCGTGGTGCAACGCTACTTACTCAGGGAGGTCACCCGGTATCCCTGAGGCTCCGTTCGAGACACATCCACCCATGTGCCACGCACCCCTCGGCACGGATCGCATCACACCTTGGGTTGGGAAAGGACTGGGAGAGGATAAGGAAGACGGGACGTTGTGGGACACACTTTGTCAGATCCATCAGCTGAGGCCTTTCCGGCAGTAGGTTCTCTACCTTTGGTATAGCCCTCTGCTTCATCAAGGTGGTGTCCCCTGGAGAGGTGACCAGGCATACAACGAGATTGTTCACTGTGGGCTCGTACCTGCATGAACTGTCAGTGCACCAAGGTCAGCAAACAAGTTCACACATCAATTGTCCCAAACTGTTATTCTCACATTCATATTGATAACATCAGCCTGTTACCGTCCTCAAACAGCATGGTGTATTTATTAACCATGATCGATTGGCTTACACTGTGCAGAACGGAGGCCGTTCCTCCTACCGAGATTTCAGCAGAGACGGTCTCTTGTGCTTTTGTAAGTATATGGACTGCATTGGACAGCAATTCTTCGCCTTCTCCACCACTGCTGTCGTCAAATACACTCGTCCTGGATGCGCTGACCACACCCACGAGCTGTGACACGCTGCCTGTTGTGTTGCCTCAGGTCTCATGGCCCACTTCACAGCCGACAGCGCAAGACCACGTTCCGCAGCAGATATACACCACACAGTATGGCTGCCGTGTTTATCCATGGTTCTGCCTGGATATTGACAGCAACGGCCATAATCACAGCTGTACAGTGTGTGTGCAGCGACTTGTCTCAGCTTCTGTCTGGTGCGCCCCACCCTCTGCCGAGACTAGCCGAGGAAACGTCATGCGGGGTGACAGCTGCACACACTGGCCCGTGCTCAGAGTCTGCCCTCAAGCATGCTGTCATAGCCATGAGCTCTTTGTGTGTGATCCTGTGAGATTGTGTTCACAGCATTTGACGTTCACACGCAGTCCTGCTGCCCGCAATGACTCAGCCTAGCTGACCGACGCCAACACTCAACTTAAGTCTGCCACCAGCGTCACTTCTCGGTGCCAGTGAAAGTGTGTGGTGGCCACCACTCTGTGCTGCAGCTGTTTTTTGTGTAACATATTTTTATTTCCACTGTGACACTCACTATAGTGAAAGTGATCTAAAGATGCCCATCAAAGTGATTATGATGATGTATTCACTGAATATTCTGTTACTTCTAAGTTTGCCAAATATTTTGCATGTCTTGCCCTTTACAAAATGCAAATGCTTCACTGGAAGACATTTGGCATCCCAGCTCCCCTTCCAAACTCCTCCGCCGATAGTGCAAGGGGAACTGTGGTGGGAAAAGTAACTCTGCCCATTCCTACACCAGTCATTCCCAAGCAGTGCAGGGCAGCAGGTGAGTCCAGCTTAGTGCAACCAATAGTTCTAGTGTGACCATGTGCATTTTTCAGACACTTTCATGTAGCTTGGGGATTTCACATAATATTTTCATGAGTCATTGTCAGAGTGGACAGTAATGAGTTTGCAGTAATCAAGACTAAGGTATCTCTTCCCCACTCTGTACATAACTGTACCTTCCCACCTTTAATATTTCTATCAACAAATTGTACATGTATGTTTGTAGTATTTATTTTCTTTTGAATTAATTGTTTAAACTTAATAAGTAATTCAGATAATTATTGCAACCAGAAATTCCCATAAACAGAAATTTCGTGGTCACTAATATTAGTATTCATGAACTTTCTTATTTCATATTGTAATTTCGTCATGTGCTGCTTTCGTGCTAACATAGACAGGTGCTGGTGACAGGGTTGGTAATGAATCAAGATTGCTATTTCAGCTTACAAAATATATTTATTGTGCTTTATTTATCTTAATTGTTGTGTACATCCCTTCTTTTAATGTGTTTAAATTAATTACCCTTCCATATATAGCCTACTCTTGTTCCATTTTACGTCCATACCCAATTATTTATTAAACAGACATCTCCCTACTTCTTGATTGTTGCAATCATCCAACAAACATTGTTACATTGTTTACAAATTTTTAAGATAATTTGGACTACAATTCCAGTAACATTTTCCATTAACACTAGTTTATAGCAACATTTTTGGTTATCTTTAATGCACCGCTTGTGAAGCTTAATGTGACGTTAACGATCTCTTATATGCCGCTAGTAATCTTTTATCTGCAGCCTATGACTCCTTTTCAGCCCTGGGTGATCTTATGGATGTGATCCACCCCATTTTTCACTTGCACCCAGAAAGTTAATTAAAATTTTCGTCAAAATTGGTCAAAATTTCTTTAAAAAATTAAAAAAAAATTTTTTTGTTCATATTTACATCTGATTTAACCTCTATATCACCATGTATCCCAGCCCTATACCACAGTTTCTGCAAACATGCATTCACCATAGCCAAACTGCAATCCCACATTCTTTTCCTCCAGTCCTGTTTGACATTCGGAACAATCCCAAAGGACTCATTTTAAAAGTTCTCATTTCTGGTTGTAATCCTTCTCCCCATCAGCCCCTCTTTGAATTCCAAATCCGCCAATCTTAGCTCTCACCCACATTGTCCTTGAACCGTATGTTATTTCTTGTGAACACCACTCCCAACAGCTCCTCTCTCTCCCTTCAAAATAATTCTCCTATCAGCACCTGACTCAAACAACACACTCAGAACTATCATACAACAAGCCAACTGTAAACTCAAACTGCATGCCACACAGCACCTAAGAAAACTATCCACTCTACTGGTCCATCATCTCAGAAGTGGTGTGCTTCCCATCATCCACAACCACTGTCAACAACTGCCTCTCCTAAGCAACAAACAGAGCCTGGCTTTTCTACTGAATCTTCCAATCTCCGCACATTTCTAACCCAGAACCTATCACAACCATCGCGACATGCAAACACCACTTAACACCAACTCCAATTCAGTCCTTAACTTTTCATCCAAATCCCTCTCCATGCCAGAGAGATCTGTCCTGTCCAAAGGCTTAACATTCAGTCCCATGCCTAAATTCAACCATACTGCCCTGGTCAAGGATCTTCTCTCATTCACCTGTATTCTCTACTGGAAATACCACTTCACCGCCCAGCCACAAACCCCAGGCAACAGAGCCACTGTTGAACCTTGCCTTGAACAGTTCCAGCCACCCTTGCAAAGGAATCATCCTGCTCTTCCCCAAAACCATCTCTTTCAGGCATTCCAGGAATTCATCACATCCAGCATTGCCTCCCATCCTTCCTGAACAACATATCAACAACTCCCAACATCAGACCAGCTGAATCCCGTGCCATTCCGAGAGCGGAAAGCAGACCACTCCATTGTCCTTTTCCCAGTGGACAAGGGCTCCATAACTGTGGTACATGATCGAGGGGAGTATGTGGCAGAGGGACTGCATCAATTCTTGGACACCTCTACTTACAGATTAGATTTAGATTATTTATTTGTTCCGTAGATCCAAATTGAGGGGATCCTCGTGGATGTGGAACATGTCAAGAAACAAAATTTACAAGTTGAATAACAAATAATACTAATAATATAAATACATACACTTATAATATAAATACAGATACATAATTTTTTAAGGTTTTTTTTTTTTTTTTTTTTTTTTGTGAAAATATAATAATACGAATATAGTATGAGTGCATGCATCATTTGGTACAATTTAGAAATTCACTAATTCACTAATGGAGTAGAAGGAGTTGGCCACTAGAAAGTCTTTTAGGTTCCTCTTAAACTGATCTTTATTTGTAGCTAAATTTTTTATACTTGATGGTAAATTATTGAAAATGTGTGTTCCTGAGTAGTGGACCCCTTTTTGAACTAAAGTAAGTGCTTTTAAATCCTTGTGTAGATCATTTTTATTTCTAGTATTGTATGTATGAACTGAGCTGTTTGTTGGGAAAAGGGATATATTATTTATGACAAATTTCATTAAGGAATAAATATACTGAGAGGCAGTAGTTAATATACCCAGTTCTTTGAAGAGGCTTCTACAAGACGTCCGTGAATTTACTCCACTGTTCTTCGTGACCCTATTCCTTCAGTCCAAGCTGAAGTACAGAAAATTCTAAAAACCCTTGGTCCCTCACAAGGTCTCACTACTGTGTCCATAAAACTTGTCTCTCCACCTGAACCATGCACACTGCCCTTCTACCTACTCCCTAAAATCCATAAAGAGAACTGTCCTGGCTGTCCCATTGTAGCATGCTTCAATGCCCCGACAGAATGTACCTTGGCTCTGGTAGACCAGCACCTCTAACTTATAACCTGCAGGCTACATCAAAGACATGAACCACATTCTGGAAAACCTCAAATCCATCCCTATGGCCCTCCCACCGGAAAACTTCCTTGTCACTATACATGCCACATCCCTCTCACCCATGGCCTATCAGCCCTAGACCACTGCCTTTCCCAATGTCCCTCCAAAAGCCTCTCAAAAGCTTCATTCCTTGTCACAGTTGCTAATTTTATCCTCACCCACATTTACTTCACTCTTGAGGGCCAGACCTACAAACAAATCAGGGGGACAGCTATGGGAACCAGGATGGCCCCTATCTATGCCAACCTCTTCATGGGTTGCATGGAAGAGGCTTTCCTTGGGACGCAGCACTTGCACTCCCTGCCTTGGTACAGATTCATAGCTAACATCTTTGTGGTCTGTACTCATGGTGAAGAAACCCTTCTGAACTTTGATCAAAACCTTAACTCTTTCTGTAACCTAAAATTCACCTGGTCCTTCTCTAGAACTCAAGCCACTTCCTTGATGTTGACCTTCACCTTGCTGAGTCCCACATCCACAACTCAGTCCATATTAAACCCACAAACAAACAGTACCTCCAATTTGATAGATGCCTGTCTTACATATCAAACAATCCTTTCCCTACAGCCTAGGCAACCATAGGAAATGTATCTATTCCAGTGATGGATCCCTCACCACGTACAACAACCACCTGTCCTATACTTTCCTCTCCCACAACTATTCTGCAGACCTTATCCACAATCAGATCTCCTGAGCAGTACATTCCTCCCCTTTCAGCAACAACGTTCGTAACCCCAAACCACCCAGAAGCATCCCCTTAGTAATCCAGTACCATCCTGGTCTGGAATGCCTCAACAAATTGCTTTCTTAAGTCGTGCCCTGAAATGAGATCAGTGTTCAAAAGTATCCTTCCCACACCACCCAGATTAGCCTTCCGCCATCCTCCTAACCCCTGTAACATCCTCGTCAGACCTTACATCATCACAAAACCCCCCTCCCTATATAATGGTTCCTACCCAAATAACCTATCCTGCTGCAAAACCTGCACCATGCATCCTCCCACAACCACATATTCCAGCCCGGCTGCAGGAAAAACATACCGCATTCAAGGCAGGGCAACATGTGAAACAACACAAATAATCTACCAACTGGCATATGTTCACTTTGCAGCCTTTCATGTTGGTATGACCACCAACAAATTGGTTGGATGCATGAACTGGCACAGACTGACTTCACTTGGATGATACCAAAATCCTGTGGCAGAGTATGCTCTACAACATAGCTCCATGGACCTTAGCATGTGTTACACCACACGTGCCATCTGGTTACTACCACCCAACACCAGTCCTCCTGAGTTACGGAGTTTGGAACTTGCCCTCCAATATATCCTCTCCTCCCGCCATCCTGGTCTACGTTAACCTCTCCCCCCCCCCCCCCCCCTCCATCCTCAACTCATTTATTCACTACTCATTTCTCACCCCCTTCCCTGTCTTCCTCTTGTTGTTTGTTTGTGTTGGCTTCCGGACAAAGGAAAATATTTCTGAAAGCTTGTGTCAATTTTTCTTTTCTGTTTTTGTGTGACTGTCAGCGGTACAGAACTAAGGTCCAATCTCCTCAATACAGATCTATGGAACAAACAGCTAATTTAATCTATCCTGTGTGGTATTTTGCGTTGTTTTTGTTATACTTGTCAATGTAGAGAGTGTTACTTTAAGGGGCAAGGTCGTATACAATCTGCACACTGAGTTAAGTTGTAATCGAGGCACTATACTTTCATTCTAGATCTGCAGTTTTTGTAAATTGTATTATGCTTCCTAAATTGCTTGATGCAGATTACTTTGTAAATGTTGGGTCATATGTTTTATTTAATATCATCTGAACTAGATTTGTAAACTCTAACTTTCCTTATCATTAATGTTCTGTAATTTACATGTGTAACACATATTGCCAACTGAGAACCATCAAACGAGTTGATTTCGGACAATATGGTTTATCTTCTATTTCCCACTGCATAGCAACGAATTAGCACTAATTTCCACCTCCACGCACTGCTTATTTTATACATGAGACGTTCCGTGCAACCACGTTGGGATTGATTTACCAACACAATAATCAGTCAGACAATCTCATTGTTGGAAGTTATCACTGTGTTATGTAGTGGAAACTTTCTGTTGTTGCGACTGGCGGAAAAGTATTGTAGTGTCAGTTGCCAATGAGATTAGTTGGCTGTGAGAGGTTTTGTACCAATTTATCACAAATTTTGTGTAAAGTTTCAAAGTAATGGATGTGGTTTTTTTTTTTCTGAAATGTTGTACTTCGTGGGGTAATTTCAGGCCATGCCAAGAATATATAAAAGTAAGAAAGGTATTCAAGATCAGTGTAATTATGACCCAGAATTTTTTTAAAAAGCAGTTAGAGGTTGTCATTGTGGCAAATTAGAAAAGCCTTTAATAAATAAAATTCCTTATCTCAGTCCTTATTCCTTATTTTAATGATGGACGTCCTTAAAATATGTTAAAAGTAACAAAAATCAAACAGAAAGAAAGTACAATTTTTAAAAAGTCAATTTATGTCCAAAATCACCCCATACACTTTGAAACACTGGACAGAGGTTGAAAATACACACATGTCCGAAATCACCCCAGTCTATGGGGTGATTTTGGACACTTTGTCTCAGGCAAAAGTAGATACACATGGACATTCTTCTCTAAGATATTTGATTGATTATACATATACCTCACCAATTCCATAAAAACAATGAAATCTGACAAAACCTATGAAAGTTATAGTGAAAATAATCTCTAAACTGTCTGAAATCACCCCGTTTGACAGTAGGCTACCTTTGAATAATGAAGGTTATTCTTAATATTAATACATGCTATATTCATAGATAAGCTCGATCTTTTTGCATTAGTACTGTAAAGCTCTTTCCAAAAGGCAAATTTATGCAGAGTGACTTGAAAAAAATTAATATTTTCTTCACAGTATGCACAGAGCAGAAAAGTTGCCTATTTTAATAAGAATATAAATGGCATAAAGAAAATAAAAATCTGTTAGCATCTTCTGATCACACTTCAAGATAATGAAAAAACATGCCAGCTTTGGAATTTTTTAAAGATAGGTTAAACTTTTAAAATAAACAACCTTTAGTTTCTTACGGGTGTTTCAGGGATGAAATAAAATAGATAAATTAAAATGAGGTTAATAATATGATATAGAATAAAACAAAAATTATCAGTATTTCACATTTTTCTCTGTGCAACTCCTCGCTCATTTTGGTAGAAGAAAGGGTCCATACTCACTTGAAATTGACTGATCGTGTTTGAAGTAAATTGTACTGTGGCGTTAATCTTTACACATGCCACATGTCTCCACCTCCAACCCCCTCCCCTAACCGCCAACCCCTACTAATTTCCACCACCTGCTTCACTTTAGACTTTTGCTGATATGATAAACGTGAAAACAATTGGTGCTATGTGTCACATTTGTGCTGCAAATCTATGCCATGCATTGTGAAATATTTTTTGTTGTTCGGCGATAGGTTTTGTTGAATTTGTATTCTAACTACATTCGATAATGATGAACAAATCACAAACTATACTCACCAGAAGTGAAACTGCTGCCTGTAGAAAGAAGTTTTATTGTCCTATATTTGGTGAATCACAAGGTGTCATCAAAAATAAACAGGCAACACATCAATGTGTTCTTAGATGCTGTTCTGAAGAGAGAGAAAAATTGTCACTCGTGGAAAATGAGAAAAGTGTATGTTTAGATAAAGTAGTCTCAACAATAGTGAAACAAATCAAATTCTTTTATGGTGAAGCATCCATTCCTTCTTTGTGTGACTGCTGATTTGAAAAATTATTGGTGTGTATCACAGTTCCTATATTAAGATAAGGAAGTCATATAAATTTGCAACAAAAGTGCATGTTTATAAAATTAGAGACTAGTAATTACCCTCCAGTCACAGATACATATTTCATTTTATAGTTTGCCTTTGATACAAAGCAGTTCTGTTTCTTAGTTAAAAACTTCTCACTATAATGTTTTATAAAAGCCTCATTAGAGACATAACATACATTATGTAGCATATGGTATTGATCAGTCAAACAAGAAAAAATTATCACATCGACATTTTCTATGACCTCAAACTGACCACTGAATACATACAATAAAATAATAATAATAATAATAATAACTGTAGAAGCTAAGGTCGCCACTCTTGCTCAACTGACATATATTTCTTTAATGAAATGAGCAGGGTCTTTAAAGTAAACACCACTTGGAACAAACACTATATTCACTTCAGCATACACTGACATAATGAATGCCTCGTCTCTGCTGCCTGCTTGACACTGTGCCACCAGTAGATGGTGTACGGCTGGTTTGTCAACTGTCATCGACGACTGACCTCCAATTGCCAGGTCGTGAACTATCGCTGCTGGGCCTATGCACATCAACGGCGTGTGATACACGTGCACACGATCCGAATGGCTTGCTAGGCCATGACGGCCCTCCTCCCCTTGGGGCGGGGGGCAGAACCTAGAACAGCAGTGAAGAATTCTGGCTGCTGGGACGGCTCCACCTCTATCCAATTGGCGACATCTCCAACAGTTCACTAGCCAGAACCATCTCATACGGGCGGAACCCCTTTGCGCACCAAGGGGTCCACCCTGGCGACCAGAGCTGTCCATTCCTCAGAGCTGGCCACCGAAGATGCAGCGGGGAAGTGGGCCCCGGCTGTCGACAACTGCGGGACCTACCCTGAATGACTGGCTGACTACTAGTGAATTGAAACTGGGAGAGAACACTCCCCTGACAGCGCTGCAGAAAGAGGAGGAAACACCACAGAAAAGGAGGAAGGTATTGTAGGTGGGGAAGAAGGATGGTGGACTCATAGCTGGTTGTGGTGGCAGATGAGAATACCGGTACCGAACGGACCTCACAGAGAAAATGGCCGCGCCCCCAAATGACCATGGCCGGGGCTCAGCGAGGATGGCGGTCGTAACCTCGAGACCAGACAGCCGACGAACCTTGTGCAAAGCTGGGCAAAGGAATAGGAGGGGACATGGGAGAGCCCGGATGCAAGAGAGACACCAGTGTCCGATGAGGGTGGCCGAGAAGAAGCTCTGTGGAATTCTGTGGACTGACTGGGGTAGACGGATATGACAACAGGAACCAGAGGAGGACTACCACCACTGAAATACGTGGCACGTACTTCCCCATTTGAGCCTTGAAAGTGCATACAAATCTCTCCGCCTCCCGATTGGACTGTGGTTGAAAAGGTGAGCCGAGGACGTGGTGGATTCCATGGTTAGAACAAAAGTCTTGAAAATGTTGTGAAGTAAATTGGGGCCCATTGTCAGTCACCAATGCGGCCAGGAGACCTTCGATTGAAAATATCTTAAACAGTGAGTGTGTAGTAATGTCCACAGATGTGGAGGCCACGCGAACCACGAATGGGAAGTTAGAGTATGAGTCAAGGGCCACAAGCATATAGGTGTCCAAGAAGGGCGTCGCAAAATCAACATGGAGTCGCTCCCAAGGTGTGGACAGTGTGTACCATCGAGAGAGAGAGAGAGATATATGTGTGTGAGTAGCTGCTTGTTGTCAAACACAAGAGGAGCACCCTGCTATGAGTTGAGCTATGTCTTCATCTATGGCCAGCCAATATACACGCCGACAGGTGAGCATCTTTGTGTGGGAAATGCCGCAGTGGTCCCGATGTAGATGATTTAGAATATGGAGGCGCAACGGCACCAGAATTACCAATTGGTGCGAGCTGTCTACCGTGAATAGAAGTTGAATACTCTTGTAGGTGCTAAGGCAGTGGGAAATTGCAAAATAATTGCGGAGAGGGTTCGATGCCCGACCAGGAAGGTGCATTGACCAGCCCTTATGCACCCGGCTATGGACTATCTGGAGGGCAGGGTCAGCAACCTTACCCTCTGCAATCTGTGAACTAGTGATAGGGAAACCCGTGACTATTTCCACTGCCGACTCATCAACCACGAAACACAAAAGTAATAATACGTCAAAGGCCAGGTTGGGGCCTACTGGGATGCAAGATAGGGCGTTGGTATTGGCATGATGAGTCGTTGCATAGTACTATCTTATAATTAAAACGGGATAGGTACAAGGCCCAGCATTGGAGATGATGGGCCTCCTTGTTTGGAATAGCTGCTAACTTGTGGAACAATGAAACTAGTGGGTGGTGGTCTATGTACAGGGTGAATGTGGACACACAGAGATAATCATAAAATTTTTTGAGAGCAAAAATGATGGCTAGGGTCTCCTTGTCCACCAAGAAATATCAGCACTTCACATCTCTAAGTGTTTTAGATGCAAACATCAATGGGCATTCTGACCAGTCCCCCACACCTTGCTGGGAGGTGTCCATCGTCACCACTGGTGGGACCCCTGTGGTGTATGCCACAAGGCATAAAGCCGCAAGGAGGGCCGCTTTAAGTGCTCAAAAAGCTTGTTCATAATCCAGAGACCAGCAGAAAATGACGCCCTTATGCAGCAATTGGTGCAGCGGGTGTGCTATTGTGGCCGCCTGTGGGAGGAAGCGGTGGTAATAGGCGACCTTACCAAGGAGCACCTGAAGTTCTTGAATGAAGGGAGGACAGGGAAGGTGTACCACTGCTTGGTCACGGGGCACACCCACAAGCAGGAGACCTCATAGCCTAAGTACTTGATAGGCAGTTGGGAGAAAAATGATCTGTGGAAATTACAGCGGCGGCCAGCTGGATCCAAGACGGAAAACAAGGAGCGGATGTTGGCGATATGGCCTGCAGCTGTGAACCTCGTCACCACAATATCATTCATGTAGTTCACACAACAGGGGGCATTGGCCACCCCAAATGGCAACCATTGATAGTGGAACAGGCCGAAAGGTGTAGAAATTACCAGCGCCTTCTTGGATTCATATACTTCTCCTCCAGATCTGTTTTCCAAAAAATACTGCGCGCACCCCCCCCCCCCCTCATCCCAACAACCATTCTAACAATTCTGCCAGGCAAGGCATCGGGAAAGAGTCAATGATGGAGTGGGAATTCCCACTTTTCTTAAAGTCACCACATAAATGCAGGGTCCCTGAGGTCTCACGTATGACAACTATATGTGAGGCCCACTTGCTTGCTGAGACAGGAAGCAAAATACCCTAAGCCATCATGTGCTTTTAAAAGCACCCCGGAGGGCGATCAGAAGTGGCCGAGCCCAACAAAAGCTATAAGTTTAAGTGTAATGGAGGCCTGAAAATTCTTAGCACAGCCATGACCCAGCGCAAATGAAGATGTGAATTGTGTTCGTCCCTGAGAGAGACTCTCATACAGAATTTGATCGAAAAACCAAGCAGACAACTTCAGTAATAGTAAAGCCAAAGACATGGAATGCATGGAAGCCAAAGATATTCATAGCTACCACACTGTTAACAACCACAAATGGCAACACGCGGCTAACATTCTAATTGTGATACATAGCCTTGGCTACAAATTTCCCCAAGAGTAGAAAGGGGTGGTCACTGTAGCCAACCAATGGGGTGAATCGCCGAAATTGCGAGAGTATGAGGTCTTGTTGAGGCCCTGAGCGGAGGGGGCAACACAGTCTGACAATGTGTCCGAATTTACCACAGTGATTACATGTGGCATTTCTGTACGTGCACAATTACTGCGAATGGGCCACCCCACATGAAAGACAAGAAATCGGCTCACTCTCTGAAGTGGGTGACGCACGTTGTTGTTGCCCCTGCCTGTATGACACAGGAGGGCGCCTAGGTGCTAGAAGGGAAGGTGGGGGGGGGGGGGGGGGTGTTGCGACTCAGCTACAGGCACCGCAGAAACGGGCACCACTGATACCCTAACTGAATCATCAACAGAGGATACACCTCCCCCCCCCCCCCCCCCACCAATGCGGAAAGTTGACTCCTCACTGCCTCAGAAACTTCGAATGCACACACGATATGCAAAACCTGCACTAAAAAGTGGTTTTCAGACTGAAGAACCTGCTTGCAAATGTCCAGGTCAGAATCAAAACATCGCAGCCCATAGAATTAGCATACAAATCTCCATGCGGCTCAGACGAGCCAGCCCCTGCCTTTCCGTGGCCCAAGCCCGGTACGAATGGCCTGGCTGGCTACGCAAACAGCGTGCCACCAGCAGATGGCGCGCTGCTGGTTCTTCAGCTGTCAGTGACGACCGTGACCTGTGGCCAGACCTCGAACTATCGGGGCTGGGCCAGTGCACTTCGGTGACCTGTGATAAGGGCAAACGCGATCCGAATGGCTTGATAGGCCATGACAGTCTTAAACCCTAATTTTCCTTTCTACAACTGACACACAATATTTTGTAAGTAGGCTATAAAACCCTACCACCCAAACCACCTCAATAATACATTTATTTTACATTTATCCTAAACATTAGTAATGTTATGTTTCCTTTTTATATGTTTAACTCTTATTGCACATCATATGTATGGACAGTCTTATTTATCCAGTAGAAAAAGTTGCATAGGAACAATCAAATGTGGCATGCTATACAGTTTCTGGTTATTTTGCTCCTAATACAGATTTAGCTATATGTCCTACTGACACATTAAAAGCACCTTAAATCTCTGTAAAGTTTGCTGATGACAAGATGTAAATTAACAAAGGACCTAAAGCAAACTTATCGATTACTGCCAAGACAAATACATAACCTTTTTCTAGTTGTTTCATGGTCTCAAACTTAACTCTTAAACTTATAGAAAGCTGCTGTTTGAAACTAGAAAAATAACAACTGTTTCAAATGGAAAAAATGTATAACAGAACAGCTCCTCCACAAGTTGTCTTTAAAAGTCAGTGTCTGCCTAGCCTATGTTGTCATAACATTGTGCAGAATTCAAAGTGATTACATCTGCTCTCGCATATTGTCACTAGCTGTAGTGGAGTCCCATTAATGCTGATGTTCGATGGTCTATCATACATAAATTGTAGTGGTAAAAACTTAAGATCATCTTTGAGCAGAATTAAACACCTCCAGAACATTAAAAAGGCCGCACCCAGGTGGCAACCGCTGCTCATCACTCTGCAGCATCAGCTCATGTCATCAGACTATAAGACTAGACCACAGCTCAACTTCTCACACTTGTTGCAGTTGGCTCACCTGCGTGTTATTACGCCACGTCTCTGACTCTGATTTCAATTGACATCATAACACCACCACGTCTGCAGCTGTAAGCATTGTGTTGGGGGATTTAAATGTCAGCATAGTCTAGTACTTCATTGTTCACCATGGCAAGGCCACGTACACCTTCTTACATGTGCTAGCCATTGCTTCTAGTCTCTACTAGTCTATGAGTCACAACTAGGACACTGCAGAGCTACAAACATGGGACCTCTGCCGGTCTGTCCGCCAGGGAAGCCAACTCCGCACACACCTCCCATCACTGGTCTATGGCCCCGGTCCAAACAACTGCAACCTTGTGCCGCAGTGACACACTGATGACGTCCTGTGGCTGGTCATTGGGCCTGCTGCCCTCTCGCCTCAGCCAGGCACACAGGCCATTGCCTCTTGACATCACAGAGGCAACATACTGGGAACCACTTACTCTGGATTCTACCACCAAACTAGCATGTGCTGGAGCATCACAACCTTCTATTGTGGTGATGCATCAATGACGACTTCCGAGCCAGATTTGGGGGCGGGCGGGAGGGCGGGCGGGCGGGCGGGCGGGCGGGCGGGCGGGCGGGCGGGCGGGCGGGCGGGCGGGCAGGCAGGCGGGCAGGCGGGCAGGCAGGCGGGCAGCAGTACTTGACAGGGGCAGTTTAAAATCCCAATTGTAATGCTTACAGCTGCAGAAGTGGTATTGTCTTGGAGTCAATTGAAACCATCTGGAATGAGGCTAATGTCGAAGTCAGCCAGCTGGGGCAATTGCGTAATGTCAGGGTGTGGCCTTATGTCCTAGTCTGTCAACACAAGCTTATGAAGCAGTTCAGTGGCTAGAGATTGCTGTCTAGCTTTGACCTCATTATTGTTCTGGGTCATCAACTTATGCTTGAAGGTGGTGATAAATATTGACAATTATATAATTATTGATTACAAAAGGTCATCGTAGTAGTCATAACAGTTTGTATTGCTCCTGACAGTTGCAGTGGAAGAAGTTTACTCTATTTCTGGGATCTGAAGTACCAAGAAGGCTGAGAATATTTTATTCAAGTGTGTTATATCAGGATATTTCTCCACATTGCTGATTTCTATTTAGAAGTATTGCATGTGGCATATCTCAACTGTTGAAAGTGTGCATGAAATACTCACAGCTGTAGTATGATTAAACACCACATATAACCTGCTAGAATAAATCCCATTGTACAGAAGACTAAATAAATTGTAAATAGTTGAAAATTGGATGTGAGGTATGAACTGGATCTTATAGGTAGCAGTTTGTCGCTGCCATCCCTTTTTATCTGCAGCTATCACATTTTAATTTGGAATTGGTAAATTGTGGCCACAGCAGCCCAACAAAGAACTAGTACTAGCATTAAAAACAAATACATGTATTTTGACAGACTAAATATTACCTATTAAGGCACTACACAGCATTGTTGGCATGATAGATAATAATCATGCCAAACAAATCATTTCAGGCTTTAATAAAACCTCTTTAATTATGCTCCTAGACCACACACAGTATCTATTGAGAATATCATCATTGGAATGAAACACAAGATCTCAAGTTAGGTAATACTCACCAAAAGTCTGAGTTTTGAAACAGCCAAGTCTCCCAAGTGAAAGTTCAATGGACAACCCCTCCCCACCCCCCTTACACACACACACACACACACACACACACACACACACACACACACCACCACCACCACCACCACCACAAGTGAGAGAGGGTGAGTCAGTAAACTGCAGGGAGATGAAGATCTAATTTTACTGCAAGTTAAAAAGGGTAATGCCATTAATTGCATTTACTGTCAAGAAGTTCACCAAAGTGGTAAACCTGATGGTAGATATTGCATTCAGAACAAAACTTTAGGTTGTAATTCAGTTTGATGGTACCAACAAAGCTACTGTGTTTTAAATTTAACATTTAAAAAATCATTCACACTGGAGGACCATACAAACATGCTACCATTTTATCATTGCACTAACCCTCCAAATGAAAGACATAGTAATAGGCATCCTGGGTGTAGAGAAGCAGCTGAGACAACTGAAAATGTGTAAGTCGCCAGGTCTGGATGAAATCGCTATTCAGTTTACAAGATATACTCAGTGGTAATGGGTGGTTGACTGTGTGTTCAAAGGGTTGAAATGCGTATTTTTTATTTGTACCATGCCATGTCGAATGTGTCGTGGCCTAGCCAGCCATTTGGAGCGCGAGTACCCGTATCACGTGTCGTTGACATGCACCGACCCAGCTGCAATAGTTCCCAGCCTGACCATGGGAGGTTACAGCTGTCAGTGACAGCTGACAAACCTGCCGTGAGCCATCTGCTGGTGACACGCTGTCAAATGATCGGCAGAGATGAAGCATACATTCTGTCAGTGTACACTGAGGTGAATAAAGTGTTTGTTGCAAGCGGTGTTTACTTTAGTGGTGATGAGGTTATTGGTCGTGTGGTCTTCCTGCCGGAGCCATGGCAGAGTGACTTAGTGCTTTGCTGTCAAATCTTCAGTCATTGCCAGAAGTTTTGGCTCAACAGAATTCCTCCCTCATGGCGTCTATTGACACCTTGACCAGGGATGTGTCAAAAGTTGGGTTTCTGTCTTCTGTATCTGTGTCTTTGTTTCTGCCCTTTGAAGAAATTGCCGAGGATTGGTCTGACTACAAGCAGCCCTTCTGACACAACTTCATTGCTTTCCAAGTATGTGATGATGGTAAACGAAATGCTTATTTCCTTTCGTGGCTTTCGCTTCATCTTTTTAGTTTGTTGGGTGATTTGGCACTGCTTCAGTCACAGGCGTCTCTTTCTTTTCAGATATCTGTTCCTTCTTTGCGGCCTATTTTTGCCGCCTCTGTCACTTGGTGTCGGCTTTCGTTTCCTTCTACCATTTGCCTAAACAGCCAGGCCAGCCGTACCATGTACAGAATGGCAGGGGATGGACCGTCATTGACAGTTTTGGTATGAGCCGCATGGAGATTCGATGGCGGACTCTATGGTCCGCAATGTTTTGATCTGTTTTGCTCCCGACCTGAATGTTCACAAGCAGGCTCTTCAATCATACAACCCCTCTTTAGTGGATGTTTCTGAGGCAGTGGGGAGTCGGCTTTCCGCTTTGGGGGTGTATCCTCTGTTGACAATTTGGCTGAGGATCCACAGCAGCTGGCTGCAGTGGTTGAGCGGTCTGTGGCATTTCAGGCACGGCCGCTGTGGTCGGGAGTTCAATTCCCCCCTAGGGCATGGATATTTGTGCTGTCTTTAGTATAAGCTAGTTAATAAGTAGTTTGTAAGTTTAGGGACTGATGACCCCGTAGTTAAGTTCCATAAGCTCTACAAACATTTGAACATTTAATCCACAGCGCCTGTTTCTGTAGTCCCTGTAGTTGAGCCCCCCCCCCCCCCCCCCGCTCTCCTCCCCTTCCAGCATGTCAGTGCCCACCGGTGCCTTAAAGGCGAAGGCAACGACAGTGCGCGTCCCCCACTTCAGATGGAGAGCCAAGAAATGTCTTTCATGCGGGTCCATTCTCGGAAATCGTGAAATTTGGACACATCGTCATACTGTGGGGCTCCTCTGCTCGGGGCCGCAATAACACCACACACCCTACCAGTTTCGGCTATTTTCCCATGGATATTAATTAGGTCGTTCCCGTAGGTCTACAGATGCCAAAATTGTTTATTGACCTCTGCATTCTGTGGAAAACTGTCAAACTTAAAGTGGACACAGACACAACCACCTCACTTCTAAGCTCGGCTACTCATTGTGCATTAGGCTCCCCCTCGTTAGGACCACCGCCGTGCACGTTGGTCATCTACAGCGGTCACCCCATTTGACTCTTGGGGGTCATTTGTAGATGAGGCCACGTATCAGAATGTTACCCGCACGGTGCCATTTGTGGTCATGACTTTGGTTGTACTATTACTGATTCTGTCTGCTTAGTTTTAGATCAAATTCTTTACGAGAGTCTCTTAGCTATGCGCTGAATTCACGTCTTTGTTTATGCCGGGTCGCGGGTGTGCTAAGAATTTTGAGGCCCCCATTACAGTTAAACCTACAGCTCGCCACGTCTTTTGTTGGCCTCAGATCCTCCAGTTCGCCCTCCGTGGTGCCGTTAAAATCGAATTAGCCAATGAGTGAGCCTCACCTATAGGTGTCATATGCGAGCCCTCGAGGACCCTGCTCTTATGTAGTGACTTTAAAAAAACTGTGAATTCCCTCTTCGCCTCGCCTGGCGGAATTGATTGACAGGTTGTCAGGGAGCCAGTATTTTTCGAAAATAGATCTGGCAGAGCCATATCTGTGGTTGCCTTTAGACAACAAATCCAAGCAGGCGCTGGTAATTTCTACACCTTTCGGCCTGTTCCAATATAAATGGTTGCCATTTGGGGTGGCCAATGGCAGCACAATCTTTCAGAATTTTTTGGAGTAGTTGCTAGTGCCGGTACCATGTTGCGTGAATTACATGGATGATATTGTGGTGACGGAGTTCACAGCTACAGCCCATATCGCCAACCTCTGCTCTTTGTTTTCCATCTTGGAGGCGCTGGCCTCCACTGTAATTTCTACAAATCATCTTTCTTCCCACTGTCTATCGGGTACTTAGGCTATGAGGTCTTCTGGTTGGGGGTGTGCACCGTGACCAAGCAATGGTGAACCTTCCCCGTCCTTCCTTCTTCAAGAACATCAGGTGTTCCTTGGTAAGGTCGCCTATTATCACCATTTCCTCCCGCAGGCGGCCACAGTAGCACACCCTCTGCACCAATTGCTGCATAAGGGCGTCCCTTTCTGCTGGTATCTGTCTTGTGAGCAAGCTTTTCGAGCACTTAAAGCGGCCCTCCTTGTGGCTCCATGCTTTGTGGCATACACCGCAGGGGTCCCATTAGTGATGGCGGCGCATGCCTCCCAGCATGGTGCGGGGCTGGTGCTAGCACGCTGGTTCCCAGGTGGCTCAGAACGCACATTGGTGTTTGCATCTAAAACACTTACAGACGTGCAGTGTGGATATTCCCAGGTGGACAAGGAGGCCCTAGCCATCGTTTTTGCTCTCAAATTTTTTTTTATCTCTATGGGTCCAAGTTCATCCTATTCACAGACCATCGCCCGCCGATGTCATTGTTCCACCTTTTGGCGACTCTTCTGGACAAAGCAGCCCATCGTCTCCAACACTGAGCCTTGTTCCTATCCCCTTTTGATTATACAGTACCGGTCAATGACTCATCACGCCAACGCCCTATCTTGCCTCCCAGTAGGCTCCAACCTGGCCATTGACGCAGAACTACTTTTGTGTTTTGTGGTTGATGAGTCGGCAGCAGAAATAATCGCGGGTTTCCCTATCACTAGTTCATGGCCCCTCAGGTGCTCAGCATTAATTTGCTGAGTACGGGCTTGGTGAACCCGGGCTCCTGAGCCGTGGGCTGTGTCGCGCCAACAGTCCACTATACCGTAAGCTCTGTGCATGCTTCAATGACTATCGTTTGGCACAATGGTGGACTGTTGTACTTTTCAGAGCCCAGGGATCTTGGCTTAATCGCCCAGGGCGCGAGGACAGTACAAGCATCTATAAAAAAAAAAACTCAGTCTCAAGGTGTGCTACGTGCCGAGGAGATGCATAACTGTTGAGGTTGAGCAGTCACTAGCGAGCAACCTCTGAGGAACCTGCCACACCTCAGTTGTATAAGGCTTACCCAGACAAGCGGAGCTCTGCCTGCACATGGAATTTTAGATCCCTAGCTGCTCGTGGGACCACCATGAAGCGATCACGAAATGTTGCCGGACATACAACCGGTGTGTCTAAGCATGGTAGAAGTGAATTCAATGCTGCACAATATGACCCCCCAATCGTTCCCTTCCCTAGCTACCCCATGGGAGGAACGATGGGCGAAAGACAGGGTTGAGCCATACTCCCCTAAATTTCTTGTCTGTGCCAGAACTGATGGGGAAACATTCAGCAATACTAAACCACTCTTCTTCGTGGATAACTTAGAAGACAAGTATGGCGAAGTCCTAGGAATGTCTAAGATGAGAAGCGATGCAGTCCTCATAGAAACAGCATCCCCAGCACAGTCATGGGCACTACTGGCCTGTGAAAAGCTGGGAGATGTTCCTGTGACTATCAACCCTCACAAGAGTCTCAATATGGTTCAGGGGATAATTTACCATCGAGATCTCCTGCTGCAGTCGGACGACGAATTACGCGCCAACCCTGAACGTCCATTTCGTCAGGCGCGTCTGTAGGGGGCCTAAGGACGACAAGGTAGCCACTGGTGCCTTCATCCTAGCCTTTGAGGGCGATTCTTTGCCTGAAAAGGTCAAGGCTATGATATACCGGTGTGATATAAAGCCTTATATTCCTCCTCCGAGCCGCGGTGAAGTAGCCGAGCAGTCTAAAGCGTCTCGCTGCGGAGCGCGCGGTTGCTCGCCGTGGAGGTTCGACTCCTCCCTGGGGCATTGGTGTGTGTGTTTGTTCTTAGGTTAGTTTACCTAGGTTTAAGTAGTTTGTAAGCTACGGACTGATGACCATGCAGTTTGGTCCGATAGATTTACAGACATTTTTAAAGACATCATTTGCGACTTACCCATGTTTGTGCCAACTTCTCTGGGCCCTCAGGGCCGTAAAACTGCATCAGCCCCCTCGATGGTTGGGGGCTTTCCACCATGTGCTTCCCCCAATACACCTCCTGGGGGAGCACATCCCCCCACACCGTCAGGGACAATGGTCCCCACCACTCAGCCGGAGAAGCAACAACTTCCTCCAGCTCCTCTCGCTCGGAAGGGGACCCTTGGGATGCTCCCTTCCGAGGCCTCTCAGAGTACCACGGAGGGTCCCAGCCCATGGCTTTCGGACTCGCACACCGTTGGTCAAAGGGCTCCGCACTCTACGTCGGGCTCTGACACTGTCTCTGAGAAGCCCTCTCAGTCCTTAAAACTGAAAGGGCAGCGAGAGGAAAAGAAGAAGAAGCCAAAGAAATAGGAATTTTCTGTGGCTCTAAAGCCACACCTTCTCACATTTTCTGCTTCTGACGATGAGTTGGCGATCCTTGCACTCCCAAGGATATTGCCCTCCTGGACTCTCCAGAACCAATGGTTCTGGATCCAATAGGTACACATTCGACAGCAGCAGGTAGTGACTCTATGGACTAATATTCCTTATCCTATCATGGCCTGTCCAGTCAGCAATAACCAAATTCTCCAGTGGAATTTTGGCGGTTTTTTCTCCCATTTAGCACAGTTACGGCAGCGTCTCAACACTTCACCTGCACTGTACTTTGCCCTGCAGGAAACCTGGTCTCCCCCGACGTGATGCCCTGCCTTATGATGCTATCGGAGATATTACTGGAATTGCACAGTTTATGGCAGGGTTTCAGGTGGAGTCTGTACTTTTGTCCTTTCGTCTGTCTACAGTGAATCTATTGCCCTCCAAACGCATTTAGAAGCTGTGGCAGTCAGGGTGAAGACTACAATCGACCTCACCATTTGCAGAGTGTACCTGCCCCAGACAACGTAGTACCCCAACATGTCTTGGTAGCACTGATTTCTCAGCTCCCCTCACCTTTCTTACTTTTGGGTGATTTTAACGCCCACAACCCCCTGTGGGGGGGTACTATGATTACTGGCCGTGGCAGAGATGTTGAGAGTTTATCATCTCAGCTCAACCTCTGCATTTTAAATACTGGTGTTGCCACACACTTCAGTGTGGCTCACGGCACGTTCTCTGCTATTGATCTGTCGGTATGTAGTCCTGGCCTTTTACCGTCTGTCCACTGGAGTGTGCATGATGACTTGTGTGGAAGTGACAATTTCCCAATATTCCTTTCACTATCACGGCCTCAGTGCCCTGGACGTTTTCCCAGATAGGCCTTTAATAAGGCTGATTGGAACGAGTTTACTACAGCTGCAAAGATTGGCCCTCCAATGGATGCCACCATAGATGAGGTGACTGAAATTCTCACCGCAGCCATTATTTCTGCGGCTGAACGTACGATCCCTAAATCTGAGGTTATTAGGGATAACAGGCGTGCACTCTAGCGCCATAAGAGTCACCCATCCTTGGAGAACCTCATTGCGTTCAAGCGGCTCCGTGCATCAGCACGTCTTTTAATTAGGCCTCATATGCAGGCAGTGACGGCGATTGGACATTAGAAGTGGGGGGGGGGGGGGCGGCAAAATAAAATCTAAAACTAAAATGGCATTGTAAGAAATTGTTTCATGTTATAGTTTCATTTTTGCACCTATAGGCCTATAATACCGAATGCGAGGAAAAACAAAAGACAATATACAATTGTAATTGCCATAAGTTGTTTAATTAAGTTGTCAAACAAAGGAACATTAGTTTAATTATAAACAATAATGACAGACAATAGCGTAATTTAACATGAAACGTCTTGTCAAAGCATAATTGCTTTAAAACAAAAGTTATGTGCCTTGGTTTCCGCCTGGCATAAATTTCTACACATTCTTCTAATTTGATGTTTTTAGTCGCATTTTTTTCAATGGCTAGTATAGTTAAATGTGTTAATCGTTCTTGAAGTATAGAATTCCTCAAGTAGTTTTTGACATTGAAAGATCGTTCTGCCGTTGCAGTGGACACCGGGATAATCAAAAACAGTTGCAGTAGCTTGAAAAAATTACGGAAACATACTGGTTGTGAACATTTTCAGACTTAAATTGTGAAACCAAATTTGGCACAAGATGGCGATCTATTTGGTCTGAATCATGCTTCTTTCTTGAAAGTACATCGATTTCTGAGAATAAATTATCATTTTCCAAACCAAATGCGGAACTCACAGCAAAACATGCTTCTTTGATACGGTCGTTACAAATTGAGTTGTTCTACATCGAAGCCGTCAGCAGTAGTTCCATGTTGCAGAGTAGAGCCAGCTGTTTTTTTCCAAATCGTGACCTAATGTTCTCACTAAGTGTATCTGACAGAGGGTAGTAAATGTTTTTAAAAAGTAGGCTTCAAGTGAATCATATTCAGGATTAACATCTCCTCCTCCTATTTTTTGTGAGTTTTCTTTTGCGTTGAACTGTTTGCCCCCCCCCCCCCCCCCCCCAAAGCCATGTCTTTCACAAAAATCAATTGCTTCAGTAAAAAACTTTTGGAACTCTTCTTCATTTCTCAAACAATTTATGAACATAACTACGCTGTCAGCCAGTTGGACTACTTCATGGATGGATACATCATGATTCTGTATGTACATCTACATCTACATAGATACTCTGCAAATCACATTTAAGTGACTGGCAGAGGGTTCATTAACCACTTTCATAACTTTTGTCTACCGTTCCATTCTCTAATAGCGCGCGGGAAGAAAGAACACCTAAATCGTTCCGTTTTCGATCTGATTTCTCGTATTTTATTGGGATGGTCATGTCTCCCTAAGTAGGTGGGTGCTAGTAAAATATTTTCACATTCATAAGTAAAAGTCGGTGATTGAAACTTCGCAAACAGATCATGCCGCAATGAATAACGTCTTTCTTTTAATGATTTCCACCCCAATTCGTGCAACAATTCCGTGACGCTTTCTCCCCCGTAACGTGATAAAACAAAACGAGCTGCCCTTCTCTGAACCTTCTCAATATCTTCCGTCAGTCCCACCTGGTGAGGGTCCCACAAGAGGCAACAGTACTCCAGGAGAGGACGCACAAGTGTGATGTAGGCAGTCTCTTTGGTGGAGCTGGTGCATCTTTGAAAGAATGTTAGTTTTTTCAAAACAGTACTTCATAGTATTTAATTTATTATTATTATTGAGATTGTCCTCATTACAGAGGTTTACCTCCAACATACTAATACGCCCAGAAATGAATACACATAGTACGTAAGGTTTTACACTAATTATTCACTATATTTCTCCACGTGTGTCTATCTTGTGTGTCCTCTTCTTCTGCGCCCAGTCTATTCATTGAGAGCTGTACATTTTTGATCCAGGTGGTCACCGGTCGTCCTCTTCTTCTTCTCCCCACAGGTTGCCACTCCAGTACCATCTTCGGTATTCTGCTGTCCTCCATTCTTCTTACATGCCCGTACCACCGTAATTTCTTCCTGTCCATCACCTCATCTATTCTTTCTATTATTCCCATCCTCTTTATTATTTCGGTGTTTCTTCTTTTTTCTTTCCTGGAAATTCTGGCCGATCTTCTCCAGAAATCCATCTCTACGTCTTGTAGTTTCTTACTGTGCTTCTGGTTTATGGTCCAGGTTTCTGCTCCGTACAGAACTGCACTCTCAAATATAGATTTATATATGATTTTTTTTGTTCTGTTCATCACGTTTCTGCTCCATAGGACTGAGTTGAGCATTCCAATTACCTTTCTTCCACTGCTAATTCTTTTATTAATCTCTGAGTCGGATTTTCCCTCAGTTTCTAAAATGGACCCCAAATAACAGAAAGTGTTAACTTTTTTTTATTTTCTTTCCCTCTATGCGTAGTTCATGTGGATCATTCGTCAAGTATTCTGTTTTTTGATAATTAATCTTCAGACCCCAATTTTTGTATGCTATTGCTAGTTGATTACACATGTAGTTTGCATCTTCCCCGTCTTGTGCTATGACGACTTGATCGTCAGCAAATAATAAATGATGTAGATAAACTCCATCTCTGATTTCTAGTCCCATACTATTACATTTTTGTGACCACTTTCTCAGACAAATATCTATATAGATTTTGAATAATGTTGGTGACATGGGACAGCCTTGCAACAGACCTTTGCTTGTTCTAAATTTCTGTGAAAGTGTATTACCAATTTTCACTTGGCAAATATTATCTTTATACATCTGTTCTATTATTTTAATTAAAGAAGTATTTATGTTTGCCATATGTAGTGCTCTCCAGAGTAGTTTCCTTGGAACAGTATCATACGCTTTTTCTAGATCTATAAAAATAAGTCCAACATTTTTCGATTTTTCTCTATGTTTCCCCAAAATCTGTCGTAATGTGAAAATATGGTCTATACATGATCTACCAGCTGTGAAACCGCATTGTTCTTGTTGGGTTCTAAAATTTTTTTCCAGTTTATTTTTAATTATTTTCCCAAAAATCCTCATTAGTGTGTTTGTAACACAAATTCCTCGATAGTTCGAGCAAATTTTGCGATCCCCTTTCTTAAATATGGTACTAATATAACCCAGTTTCATCTCCTTAGGTACAGAATCTCCATGTATCATTTTATTGAATAACTGCAAAATCAGTTTTACAATTTTGTCACCACCGTACTTCAGAAACTCCATATTGATATTCCCTGGTCCAGGTGATTTACCATTCTTCCCTGTCCTTAATACCTGAAATTAGGATCTCATCATCATGATGTTCATTTTCTTCCACTGTTCCTTCCTCTAGATATTCGTCTCTGTCCTCATTCAATAATTTTTTGAAATATTCCTCCCACTCCTTTTGTGTTACCAGTTGAAGATTGGATTTGCCTTTTGTATCTTGTCGAAGCGCTTTTAATACTGACCATGCTTCTTTCGCTCTCCCAAAACCCAGTTTACTATTAACGTTGGCACATGTTCTTTCCCATGCTTCATTCTTTGCTAACCTTATTTTCTTTTCCACTTCATTCTTTTTTTCCTTGTATTTAGATCTTGTTCCTTCAGATTTATCATTCAACCACTGAACGAATGCATTTCGTTTTTCTTTAACTGATGTTTCTATTTCCTCTGACCACCACTCTGCTGCACGTTTGGGGTTGTTTTCTTTTATGCCCAGCACCTCTGATGCTACGTTTTTCACTTTAGTTTTTATGTATTCGTATATTTCTTCTGTGCTTCCTTCAAATGACTCATCTAGTGTCCTTTCCATCCTGGCCTTAAAGAATGTTCTTATACTTTCGTCTTGTAGGCTGTCAATATTAAAATGTACATTTTGAACTTTCTCACTACAGTTCATTTTATTTATGTTACTTGTGTCGTTCGTTGCATTCTTCCATGGCCAGAAAGATTTCATTTTTACTAGATAATGGTCTGATCCACATTGGGCTCCTCTATAAGATCTGACATCTGCTGCCTTGAAACTACTTGTTTGTCCAATGATAATATAATCTATTATAGAACGAAGTTCCTTAGTGTTCTGTTGCCAAGTATATTTATGAATGTCCTTGTGCTTGAAAAATGTGTTGGTAATTTTTAGATCAAATTGTGCACAAATATCAATCAGTCGTACTCCATTATCATTATATTCTGCCTCCCCATGTTTTCCTACTATTTTACACGACACTCTAATTCCTACTCTTCCGTTCATGTCTCCCATGATAATCAGTTCTTTTCTCCTTGGGATTTTTCAATAGTCTCTCTGAGGGTGTCCCAGAATGCATCTTTCTCCTTATCTTTTGTATCGTTCGTGGGTGCATAACTCCAATAATCACAACTTCCCTGGCAAATAATGTCATTTCAACAGTAATAATACGTTCATTGATAAATGTCCAATTTGTGATTCTTTTTTTCCATTTTTTCTGTATCATAATGGAGACTCCTGCTTTGGCTCTTACAGCTTTCGATACACCACTCCAGATATGTACATAATTGTCAAGTTCTTCTTCTCCTTTGCCTTTCCTCTTTGTTTCAGAAAGTACAACAACATCGATGTTGAACATGTCAAGTTCTGCAGGTAGTAAATCTATTTTAGTGGAAATACCTTGCACATTCCAGCATCCAAACATCATTTTCCGTTTTTCATCGCCAGTTCGTCGTCCACAGTTCCAATTTTTCCGAGGCATATTATTAGGTTTTTTAGCATTTTATATTTTTATGTGAGTGAGGAGCTGGCCCACTGCACAACCCCCAACCTGGAGGACCAGGTAATTTGTATTCAAGGTTTTCTTCCTTTAGCCTTTGATAAGCCAATATCATACTACAAGGCAGCAGTTGCTGGTTTTGGTCCACCCCGGGTATTTTATTTCCCCGGTACCCACCATATCTGGTGAGCATTCCCCTATCCGCCACCTGGGGAGGTGCCCGATGGAAGACCAAATAATACAAAAATAAACTTAAACTTGGTAATACATGTGATCAATCCGTGAGCATCTTTACCAGTTTTGGAGTCAGTAGCTTCAATATTTTCCAGAGTGTGCAGTAGGCCTACGTCTGTTAAGTGTTATTGAACTGCTCGCAAGCTTTCATATCTGCTACTAAATCTTGTGTCACTTAGTGCTTTCAAGGACAAATCCTTATTTATTCCTTCTTTGACTGCACATGCTGCACTTTTTACTATGGCAAATACTGCATGTCTTTTAGGCGAAGCCTCAATAAAACAGTATAGTTGTTGGTCTGAGCTAAGAACGTTGCGAACAGTAGGAATGTTTTTAGATGCATCGGCAAGTGCAAGATTTAGAGAATGAATATAGCAATGAACAAACATAACATATGGGTTTTGTTCTTTCATCCTCACAGCGACGCCCTTGTAGGAACCACTTATGTTTCCCCACTGAGCAATTAAATTTTTAAGGTCAATGCCAAGTTCACCGAAAATTGAAACAAGCATCTTGTATAACATTTCATTGTCAGTCAAATCAGTTTTGTAAAAACCAAGAAAGCTTTCTTTGATTTCGAGCTTTTCTGTTACACATCTTATAACAAGAGTCAATTGTTCTTGATGCGACACATCTGGAGTTTCATCAACAATCACGGAGAATTGTTTCGATTTTTTAGCATCATCAAATATGTACTGCCTGGCCAAATTTGCCATGATTTCAATCATTTCATTTTGAACATCTTGATGAACATAATTAAAAACTTATCTCTCTCTAAAAATTTTTGTTTTAATAAAGAGTTTTCTGTTGATCTGAGCTTCAATAATTACCCCTGTTATCAGAGTCCTCATTTTCTCTATGACCCCGAAGTGCTATTCCCTGCTTGGCCATGAAAAGTAGGGACTGGAATAAAATCTTCAGATAATCACGATTTTTTAACTTCTTCTTGATGATGTGTTGATATTTTGCTTACCACACTTTCTTTACTTTTAAAATCTTCCTGCCAACGTTGAAGAGTACTGAGGTGAGAAGAAGTTTTTTTTAGTGCTCTTTAAAGAGTTGGACTGCTTTTTTCCAGTTTTTGAACTTATTAGATATGAATGTTTCATCATAACAACCTGTGGAACCGAACAAACGACATGGGAAGCAAAAAGCTTTATCAGCAGCAACACTGTATTCTAACCAATTGTAATTTGTGTACCACATACTTCTAAACTTTCTACCCTTCGTTTCTGGTCACTTATCAGTAATATTTCTTACAGTCATTTTACTTTTAATAATTCTATGTCAGTTAATTTTATTAAATTATACCAGAAAGATACATTCTGTGAAAAAAAAGAGTTGGTCAAAATTTGCCGCCCTCTAAATTCTGCCGCCCGGGGCAACTGCCCCCTTTCCCCCCTCTAGATCCGGCCCTGGCTGGTGTAGCCGAAACTGACACTTCTGCCAAGTCACTATCTGGATCCGGAGTAACAGCAACATTTAGGGCTGTGTGGGACTGTAATCCTTCTTGGGATTTCTGCCTTTTGCTGAAGAAATCGAATAACTTTTCCTGAAGAATGCTTCATTGTTAATTGAAAGACACAAAAGTGCGTACACAAACACAACTGCATTCGATTTGACCAGAACTACGACAAACACAGAGGACAACCTTTGTGCTGGAACAGTACTATCCGCAAACTGTAACCTGGCTTGTGGGCTACCTATCGGAAACTCTCGGCAGCAGTTGGTAGATTTTGTGGCGTAGCGAGTTGCATATGTTTGTTACCAACTGTGCAGCGTAGACTGCATTTGTCGTTTACTTTGTTGCTTAGCCGTGCTGTTGCTGTCAGTGTTTAGTTGCTGCGTTTACAAGAAAAGGAAGCTTGATCCTGTAGAGGTTGTTGTTGTGGTCTTCAGTCCGAAGACTGGTTTGATGCAGCTCTCTATGCTTCTCTATCCTGTGCAAGCCTTTTCATTTCAGAATAACTACTGCAACCTACGTGCTTTTGGACCTGCTTACTGTACTGATCGCATGGTCTCCCTCTTACAGTTTTAACCCCCACACTTCCTTTCAGTGGTAAATTGGTGATACCTTGATGCCTCAGAATGTGTCCTATCAATTGCTCCCTCCTTTTAGTCAAGTTATGCCACAATGTTCTTTTATCCCCAATTCTATTCAGAAACTCTTATCTAAATTTTAGCATTCTTCTGTAACACCACATTTCAAAAGCTTCTATTCGGTTCTTGTCTTCACTATTTATTGTCCACGTTTCGCTTCCATACAAGGCTACACTCCAGACAAATACATTCAAAAAAGATTTTCTAACACTTAATCTATATTTGATGTGAACAAATTTCTCTTCTTCAGAAATGCACTTCTTTCCATTCCGTGTCTACATTTCTATCCTCCCTGTTTCGGCCGTCGTACCTGTAGAGGTATAGCTCATTAATGTTGTCATTAATGCACCGCACAGAAAATCCACTCGGCGTATGCCTTTTTTTTAGCGGGATAGTTCCAACTCTGGAATCATTTGACGACGATGAGGTAGTGGAATTTCAGGTAAGGGTTATGCAAATTGTTTCTGAAATTAAGAAATTTAAAATGTCATGGGATAAAATTAATACTGCCGCTCACCCTAGTACAGCACGTGCATATGCGTCATGTTTAACCCTTTATCACTAACAAGCACTTAACAAATGCAAAAGAAAAAAAATCTTTCATCCGTTACCGACACAAAGCATTACGAACAAGCAGTGAAGCAATTTTCAGGAAAATGTTCCAGATCCTCCACGCCATCACAAATGTCTGAAAATTCATGTATTGGGTCGTTCGACTTTTAACCTATGTTTTACTTTTTTTGATATGATTTGAAAAATGTACATTCTTTAGAATAACAAATCTTTTTAAAAATTTTAACTATTGGTTTTTCCACTCATCGGACTGTAATTGCTAACATCTGTATAGGCTGGAAACATTCCTAGAAGGATGTATTGCTGTGCTGAATGTAACTCTTCATTCGTGCACGTAGTCATCAACAGTCCATAAACTCATCAGAAAATAATTAAAAACTTATCTCCCCTTAATTCCTCAAAAAGGACAGAGAATGCGTCCACTTCGTCTATTCTCGTATTGAGTGGATGAACCCAATGCAACCTCCTTCTTCTCTTTAAACGTCTGTACAAGACAACCCACGCTAATAACTGATCGTGCTCCATTTGCAGTCTGGGAAGGCAACTGCAGATGGAAGGCTGTCACGACACGGCACGGCATGCCGTGTAGCTGTTGGGTGGCTGTGAAGAGGCATGGATCTCGTGTCGGCCCGGCAAGAATGATGGCTTGTCGGCTGCCGGGTTGATGTGTAGTAAGCCGACCATCCGCTTACCAGAAGCCAAGTTACAGTTTGCGTATAGTACTGGCGCGCAGAGAGATATTTACGACGAGGCAGTGCACATTTCACTGGGTTTGGCTACGATCAACTGTCATCAGATGTCGTGTGCGAAGATGGAGCCTCCTTCTCTACTACAATGTAGCGCCGAGCATGTGTACCACCATAATTCCCACTTATAGCTATGTTACAATTGTGCAAATCAGTTTTAAAAGTATGCAAGTGTTACTACGCTAAAAAAGTGAATAATTTAATCATATTTTTCCCAGAAAGTGGGGGGGGGGGGCAACTGCCCCCCCCTGGCCCCCCCTAATCGCCACCACTGTATGCAGGAGTGTTGGGAACAGTATCCCCCTCTCTCTATTCTGACGACTTCTGCATCTCTTTTAGGCCTTCCAGCACCCAAGTTGCTGAACGTAGGTTACAGGGAGCCATTTAGAAGGCGCAGTCCTGGGCTCTAGCCCATGGCTTCCAGTTCTCTCCGTTCTTATTCATGTTCAATCACATCTGGAACGATGGTGTCTTCTAGTCACAGTGGCGAGAAAGTATCATCGTGCCAGTGCTTAAGACAGGTAAAAACCCATGCGATTTGGACAGCTATCGACCCATCAGCCTCACAAACGTTCTTTGCAAACTGCTGGAACGTATGGTGAGCCGGCGGCTGCGCTGGGTACTAGAGTCTAGAGGCCTGCTGGCTCCATGCCAGGGCGGTTTCCGTCGAGGTCGCTCCACTACAGATAACCTCGTTTACTTGGAGTCCTGTATTCGTAAAGCCTTTGCTCAACGTCAACATCTTGTTGCGGTGTTTTTTGATTTGAGAAAGGCATACGATACAACATCGAGACGTCACATCCTTCAGACATTACATGAATGGGGTCTTCGAGGCCAGCTCCCTATTTTTATCCAAAACTTTTTAGCTGTCCATATGTTTCGTGTCCAAGTTGGTGCTTCTTGTATGCAGGAAAATAGGGTTCCTCATGGCTCTGTTTTGAGTGTCCCCTTATTTTTAGTGGCCATTAACGGCTTAGCGACACCAGTTGGGTCGTCAGTATCCCCCTCTCTCAATTCTGACGACTTCTGCATCTCTTTTAGGCCTTCCAGCACCCAAGTTGCTGAACATAGGTTACAGGGAGCCATTCGGAAGGCGCAGTCCTGGCCTCTAGCCCATGGCTTCCAGTTCTCTCCTGTGAAGACCAGTGTTATGCACTCCTGTCGGCGTTGGACGGTTCATCCACAGCCTGAACTTTATCTCAACAACCACTATTAGAGGTTGTAGACACTGACTGGTTTTTAGGGCTCGCCTTTGACTCTCGGCTCATGTGGCTCCCCCACATTCGTTAGCTGAAACAAAAGTGCTGGCGCCAACTGAATGTTCTCCGCCATCTGGGCCATACGACCTGGGGTGCTGATCGGTCCACACTGTTGCGGATATACCAAGCTCTGGTGCAGTCCCGTCTCGACTTTGGCTGCCTTGCCTATGGCTCCGCATCCCCCTCGGCATTGCACTTGCTGGACCCCATTCACCACTGTGGGGTTCACATCGCGACAGGTGGCTTCTGCACCAGTCCCTGAACAGTTTACTTGTAGAGGCAGGGGTCCCACCTCTGCAGATCCGCCGCCAGCAACTGCTCACGGCATATGCTGCTCATGTCCATAGCTCGCCAGGCCATCTGAACGAACGTTTGCTTTTCTCTCACATGATCGTCCGTTCTCAACAACAGCGACCCCGTTCTGGTCACACGATCGCCTTCTGTGTCCAGTCCCTTATGTTGGAACTAGAGTCTTTCCCTGTCCCATCTCCATATTGGGCCCGTTCGCATACACCCCCATGGTGTGTACTGAGGCCATACTCTAGGCTGGACTTGGCCGATAGACCCAAAGACTCAGTTCCTCCAGAGGCACTGCGCAGTCAGTTCTTTGCTGTTCTTGCAGAGTACACCGGATACAACATAGTCTATACAGACGGATGGTTGGTTCATGGTTGTGTTGGCTTTGCCTATGTCCATGGCGATCACACCTAGCAGCGGTCTCTGCCAGATGGCTGCAGTGTTTACACTGCAGAGCTGGTGGCCTTTCTCCGTTCTCTTGAGCATATGTGTTCCTGCTCAGGTGGGTCTTTTCTTCTCTGCAGTGACTCCCTGAGCAGTCTTCGCGCTCTGGATCAATGTTACTCGCGTTCTTCTTTGGTGTAGGCTAACCATGAGACACTTTTTGCTCTCGATCAGTCAGGACATTCTGTGGTCTTCATTTGGTCTCCTGGTCACATCAGCATCCCAAACAACAAACGAGCTGATAAGCTCGCCAAACAGGCTGTCCATGCGTCTGTATTAGAGACAGGCCCCCCGGCTTCTGATTTCCAGTCTGTGTTGCGCCACAGAGTACGTGAGCTTTGGGCCGCTGAGTGGCGTAGCCTGAGCCATCCCAACAAACTGAGGGCAATAAAGGAGACTACTGCTGTGTGGCACTCCTCCATTCGGGCCTCTCGCCGGGACTCGGTAGTTCTGTGCCAGCTCCGCATTGGCCACACTTGGCTGACCCATGGCCATCTCCTCGACGGTGAGGACCCGCCGCGTTGTCGTTGTGGCTCTTCCTTGATGGTGGCCCACATTTTGATGGACTGCCGTCTTTTAGCCGCCCTGCGGCGGGGTTTTAATTTTCCTGCAATTTTATCTGAAGTTTTACGGAATGATGCCATAACGGCTGACTCTGTTTTAGGCTTTATTCACGACAATGGTTTTTACAACTCTATATGAAGCTTTGCTTCAGCCCATTGTATTCGTTTCTCTTGTCAGTATGTCCTCCGCTTGAAGGTTTCCTTGTGTTGCCCCATGGCTGACCCTTCCTATTTTAATTTCATGGTCGGTCAACCACGAACTTCGGCTTTGTCGTTCCATTTCCACACTTGTTTGGTGTTTCCATCTGATTGCCTCCTTTCGTGTTGTCTCTTTCCATGTTGTCTCTTGTCGAATTTGTTGATATTTTATTGATTGAGTGGGGTTTTCCTCTCGTTGCAGTTTTAACTCTGTGCGACTTTTTCAGTATTTCCACACTTAGTATCTTGCCCTTTGATGGAATGGGGGACTGATGACCTTCGCAGTTTTGTCCCCCTAAAACACCAAACCAACCAACCAACCAACCAACCAACTAGTTCATGGATCGCAGATTGTGTCCTCCTGGTCGTTCTTAGCCGAGTGTAGCAGTGCTGGTCGGAGCGTCTTTCAGGTCTGGCATCGAACTCTCTCTGCAATTATTTTGCAACCCGCCATCACCATAGCAACTTTGAGCGTAGTCTACTTCTACTCATGGAAGATGTATCCCAATGAATGGTAGTTCCAGCATCATTGTGCTGCCGAATTCGAGATCTTCTTCATCAGGATCACTGGGGCATTTCCCACACAAAAATGCTCGCCTGTTGGTATGTGTATTGGCCAGGCATAGACAGCTCTGTCCTCAGCTGTGGAGCGACTCCATGTCAATTTTGCGAGGCCCTTCTTGGACAGCTATTTGCTTGTGCTGCTAGACGCATACTCATACTTCCCATTCGTATTTCGCCTGGCCTCCATGTCTGCGGACGTTACTGCGCACTAACTGTTGAAGATATTTTCTATCGAAGGTCTCCTGGCCGTTTTGGTGACCAACAGTGGGCCCCAATTTTATTCGCAACATTTTCGAGACTTTTGTTCTAACCGTGGAATCCTCCACGTCCTCGGCTCACCTTTTCAACCACAGTCCAATGGGGAGGCGGAGAGATTTGTATGCACTTTCAAGGCTCAAATGGGGAAGTACGTGCTACGTCTTTCAGTGGTGGTTGCCTTCCTTTGGTTCCTGAAGTCAAGAACAGGATGAACAGCCAGTCTAAAATAGGTTAGGAAAAAAGTTCAAAAAATTTATTTCAAAACTTCGCCTAAGTTTTACGAGTGTTCTTCCACCGCGACATACGCCTTGACAATGTGACCAAGGCTGTCTACCTTGCAGGACAGAGCCGGCCAGAACTAGTATTGAATGCTGATTCTAAAATCACGCCACCCTTTTGGCGTCCATGCTGAAACTACTGACGTTTCCATGCTACTGTGGAACCAATAGCAGACACCCACGTTTGATCACGTGTGCTATTGCTGCAGGACGCAGAGGTGCGAGAATCAGTTCCTTTGCTCTCTTCAGTTTGAGTTCTCGTACAGAACAGACGCCCCCGAGAGGTCCAACGTCTGTGCGGGGCGAACGGCCGCATGCCGTCCGCTCCCGCCTAGCGGATGTTCGGCATCAGCCACCAACTGTGTGAACCGTAACCATTACCGTAGCCTTCACCTTTTCCGTTTTTTAATCTGTTTAGACTGGCATTCATTCATTACATCCGTACCCAGGGCGAGTCCCGATATGTATCCCGTATTTCAGAATATACCAAATATTAGCTGAATTCTATCTTTTATTTTCTGTTCAGCCACACTTTCCTAGGGCGCCCACAAGCCTTCACCGCTACGCCTTCCATCCTGACAATGCTTCCAACCCATTTTATTTATGCAGCACTGGGATGGGTTGTATAATTTTCCTGTCATCCGTGGGATAAAGATCAAGTGCTGTACAGTCATAACCATCCACCCTGGTCAGTCTGCAGAGTTCCACAGAGCTTCTTCATTGCCACCCTCATCGGACGCTGTTCTCCCTCTTGCATCCAGATTCTTCTACACCCCCTCCTGTTCCTTCATCCCATTTTGCACAAGGTTTGGCTGTCTGGGCTCAAGGTTATGGCCGCCACACCTGCTGGGTCCCGGGCATGGTCGTTTGGGGGCCCAGCCATCATCTCTGTGAGGTCCATTCAGACACTGGTATCTTCACCCGCCACCAGCTACAGGTCTGCCATCCTTTGCCTAGAAACCCTTCCCCCTTTTCTGTGGCATTTCCTCCTCTTTCTGCGACGGTTTTGAGGAAGGGTTTTCTCCCAGTTTTAGTCTCGCAGTCGTCAGCCAGTCGGTGGGGGAGGCCCCGCAGTTGGCGTCGGCTGGGGCTCACTGCCACGACACTGCCCCCGCAACCACCTCCAAGGAGTGGACAGTTCCGGTCGCCAGTGGTGCAGCGACCTTACTGCCTGCCGACATGGGCCTGGAGTTTCCAATGGAGGTGCCCCTGGAGAAGGGGATGGAGGATCGACCACCATCGCCAGTGCTGGGAGCGGCAGATCGTTGCTTGCGGGGGTGGACCCCTCGCTGTGAAAAGGGGTTCCACCCGTATGACGTGGTTCCGATTACGTACAATAAGGTGAATAAAGTGTTTTCAAAGTGGTGTTTACTGCAGAATGAATGCTATTTTCTTTGAATTTTGGTAAGCATGAGAGATTTGTCATGCAATTTAACAAAGCTAACTAGTTATCGTTAAAACCATAGAGTTGATTTTAAAACGCAACAATATGTCTACTGTTGCAGAATTTAGCCCTGTTTATGGTCCTTTACTGATGGCTTTGTAAAACGAAAGTTATCTGAAGAAAATAGACTGTTTAATGATTCATGGACAGATTTATACTTTTTAATATTAATTATAGTGGAAACCACTATGCTTAATATGCCAGAAAACTCTTGCTGTTCAGAAGGAACATATCATCAATACATTAAACATAAGAAACATGTAGTACACTCTAGAAATATAAATACAAAGAAATAAATTTTCTTCAGCCCCTGGTGGGATTTGAACTAGGGACCGTAAGCGCCACGATCTGTGATACTAACCACTACTCCATGCGTGCTGTCGAAAGACTCGTGGCATTGCTCCCCTTCCTGAAAGAACAGCGACCTGCTGTTAGGTTCCCTTTGTAACCAGATGCGGTGTCCTGGATCTTGTCATGGGTCCTATGAATGGCAGTTCCAGAGTATCCTTCCCTTGTGCTTGCACGCCTAGCTTGCAATGACGATGACCGGCACCAGACCCTCCTGTCGTGGCTTCATCATTATCCTAATGATCTTCAGAGTCCTTGAACAAGATTCTGTTTCTTTCTATTTGTTCTCTGGGATCATTGTAAGACTTCATACGGAGGATGTGCGTGCACTATGTCTCTTCGCTTTTGTCATTTTGAGGACGGCTCATAATCCCTGACTTCATATGTGACATCTGACAAGCGGCATATAACACGATACGGACCAAAGTATCGCTTAAGTAACTTTTCCAATAGCCCAACTTTCTGTACAGGGGTAAAAATCCATACCATATCTCCTGGGCCGTACCCAACAGTCAGTGCTTGTCGTTACAATGCTGGTGGTCCTTCTCCTGGGTGTCCAGTGTCCATATGCGAGCCAGCTGTCCTGCTTCTTCGACCCTCGTGATGAGCTATTTCACATAGTCATCCTGAGTATCAATTAGTTGGAATGGAAACAGCATATCCATTGTAGTCTCAGCCTCATGACCATGGAGCAGGAAATATGGTGTGAAGGTTGTAGTGCACTGCCTTGCTGTATTATAAGCAAATGTCATGACTAACAGTATTGTATCCCAATCCTTCTGCTCAACATCGACATACATTGACAGCATATCTGCTGACGTCTTGTTAAAATGTTCTGTAAGGCAGGTGGTTTGAGTATGGTAGGCAGTTGTTATTCTGTGGATAATGTCGCAACGTGATACTAGTTTTGACAATGAATACTTTCCCTCAATCAGATAACATCACACGTGGTGCACCATGATTCAAAATAATGTCTTCTACTAGAAATTTTGCAACCTGTGGGACTTCTGCAGTCAGCACCGTATTCGTGACATTGTAGTGGGTGAGGTACTCAGTGCAGACTATTATCCATTGGTTACCAGCTGTCGACTTCAGCAACCTACCTAAAAGGTCGATTCCAATATGGAGGGAGCTGCTGCAGGTGGAATTGGTACCAGATGAGCTGGATGTAATTGTGGCACATGCTTTTGTCACTGGAACTCATTACAGTGACTCACATAGTGCTTGACATATCGGTAGAGACCTTGCCAGTAATACCCGCGTCTGATTCCCAGATGACTGGATATTGGAGAATTGTGGAAATACCTGAGAATAGCTGGCCGTAGATGAGCTGGAACAACCAGTAGCCATTTGGGGCCCAGTGGATCATAGTTGCTCTTATACAATGTCCCATTTATAAGTTGAAAGTCTCCTTTGGATGGTTCTCCTTTCTCCAAGGCCTCTATGGTTTGTAATAATGCTGGATCTTCCCTCTGTTCATCTGTAACATCACCTAACTCAATGAGGGCTGAAATTTCGTCCCTGCTGTTGTGTTTGGCTAATGGAGTCCTCAAAAGGCAGTCGGCATCCTTGTGTTAGCATGGGTTTTTGAATACCACTATGAGATTGTTCTTTTGTAGTCTTAGTGCCCATCTTGCTATTCGACCTGATGGATTGTTCAAATTGGTCAGCCAACATAAAGAATGGTGGTTTGTTATGGTAGTGAATGATTTACCGAATAGATATGGCCGGAACTTGCTGATAGCCCAGATAACGGCAAGACACTCCTTCTCGGTTGTAGAGTAGTTCATCTCAGACTTTGAGAGAAGTCCTGATGCATAAGCTATCACCTTCTCAGCACCTTTCTCAATTTGTACAAGCACTGCACCAATTCCATAACCACTGGTGTCTGTGTGAAGTTCAGTTTCCATGTTCTCATCGTACAAAGCTAGAACTGGTGCAGAAATTAGAGCCTCTTTAAGTTCCCGGAAAGTTCGTTCATTCATCTCATCCCAGTAAATCTTGGCATGTCCCTGCAGAACTTCTTGCAATGGATGTGCTTTGTTACAAAAACCTTCTACAAATCGACGATCGTATGAGCACAGCCCGAGGGAACTTCTCACATCACGGATGTGCTGAGGAGTTGGAAATGTTGTGACTGCCTTTACTTTATCTGCATCAGGATGCACACTACCTCCATTCACTAGGTGCCCCAGGTTTTGTATTTCTTTGGCAATGAAGAGGCACTTCTTTGAGTTGAGTCCTGGTGTCTGAACACATTTCAACACAGTTGACAGGCGGCTTAGATGTTTTTCAAATGTCCTTGAGAAAACAACAATGTCATCTAGATAACAGAGACATGTTGACCATTTAAGATTTCACAGAAAGTTGTCCATCATGAGTTCGAATGTGGCTGGGAGATTACACAGTCCAAACGCCATGACCTTGAATTCATAGAGGTCATCAGGTGTAATAAAAACAGTCTTCTCCCTGTCAGCTTCATCAACCTCGATTTGCCAGTAATCTGTGTGCATGTCCATGCTTCAGAAGTATGTAGCTCCTTTCAAACTGTCTAAGGAGTCATCAATATGCAGCAATGGGTAGACATCTTTCTTTGTGATTTTTTTTCCAGCTACAATAGTCGACACAGAAACGCCGCGTACCATCCTTCTTCTTCATGAGGACCACCAGAGATGACCAGGGTCTCTCTTAATGTTGGATAATATCATTGTGCAACATCTTCTCCACTTCTCAAATTATCCGTCTTTCAGCTGGCAACAGTCTGTACAAACGCTGGCTAATTGGTGGATGATCCCCAGTATTGGTACGGTGTTTTATCGTGGGCTGTTTCATCTGGCTCTTCTCCTGCCTGGTCTGGAATATACCTGAAAATTGGTATAGTATGCTTAACACCTGCTGACGTTGTTCTTGCATCAGACTGGGCTCTATATACAAACCCATAGTAGTTTTTTCTAGTGCGTTTCCACTGTAACAGCAGAGCATGAGACTTGGTTGATGACATTGAGCTCACCATCCTGGACTTGTTCGTCTGTACCAATACACATTCCTTTAGGAATAAGTTGTGGTTGCTCTTGAAAATTAGTGATCCAAAGGTATCCTCGACCACCTGTAATGCTTATGATAGCCACTGGTATGTAGATTTCCTTTGTTATACTGATTAGCTTTTTGCGATTGACAAGCACTTCACTATTCAACTGGTCATCTCGGCTACTGACGGTAACTCTTCTCATCATTAGCAGCAGGATCTCAACGTTCTTGACAGCAAACTACCTCCCAGGGAAGTCCATGTTACCTGTACTCGTTGGAACGGCTTTCTCAATTTTTAGCTCTGATCTTCCACAGTCAATCACCATCTGGACTGCCTGAAAGAAGTCCCATCTGAGGATGACGTTATGGATAAACTGTGTTACTCATCTGCTTTCCCTACAGTATCATACGACATGTTTGGGTAGGCCACAGTGAAACCACAATGGTGTGTTGTCTTCTGTCCTCCTGCAAGGCTTCACAGTTGCTGGAGGATTTGGTTGTGGTCGCGTCAGTAAGTTCCTAAGCTGCCGTTTGGCGACTGTGGCGTCAGTCATAGTAGGGGGGGAGGGGGGTATTCTTCACGTCAGATGCGACTGGTGGGGCTGACAGGTGCTAATATTTCAAATACCTCCTTCTCAGCAGCATTGGCTCCCTCATGACATACAGGATTGACATCCATGGCCATAATCTGGTGCTCGCTTGGTTCAACAGTCCCTGCTGCCATAAACTGTTTAATTCTTCTCTCTCAATTTGTTGTATGAGAGCAGAAATGGCCATTTGGGAGTCTGTCATATTTCTTTGGTCCAACCCTCCTCTGCTGCATCTCTTCAATTTTCTTTCACCATTGGATAAATTCTTGCGTCGTTGAAACGTCTTTTAACAGAAGAGCTTGATACAAGTCCTCCACAATGCCCTTCATCAGGTGTGAAACCTTATCAACCTCTGTCGTACCCGGGTTAACTACATGACATAGGGCTAAAACTCTGTGTATACACGACTGTGTTGGCTCACCATGTCACTGGGCCCTGTTCTTCACTTGTTCTTCTGATAAACGGACTTTCCACTGGTGGTCTCCAAATATCTTCTTAAGTTCTGTCTGGAATTTTTCCCAGCTATCGAGCTTGTCCTTGTTATTTTCAAACCACTGCTGGGTCGGCTCCTCCAGGTAGAAATATACATTTGCCAAGCACATAATGTGAACCCACCTATTATATTTGGCAACTCGGTTGAATCCTTTCAGCCATTTATTTGGGTCCTGTCCAGTGTCTCCCAAGAACACCGATGGGTTTCTGATGTGCAGCTGGCTTACTGCTGTTTTAGCATCCATGGTTCTTTTGATGACACGGACCTTCGGACAGAGGTAGTCAGTATACCCTTTGTATTCTGGTTCTTGTCCATGTAAGCGATGGCTCTTAGCTGCCTAATTGGAGCCACGATGATGCAGATGTATTACAGAATACCCGGTGCCTCCACTAGAAAGTGTCACATTGAAAACTGCAGGTGGTCCGGAATTTGAAGTCTGGTTAGTAATAGGGCACAACACTACACTTAGAACATGTTTATTGTGAAACAAGTATCAGTACAGATTGACTCCTGCTTAGATTGCTCCACTATTTTTACATAGAAAGAATTTTCTGGTACTTACAAGTACATCAAACATAAGAAACATGTAGAACATTCTAGAAATAGTAAATACAAAGAAATAAATTTTCTTCAGCCCCTGGCGAGATTTAAACTAGTGACCGCAAGCACAGCGATCTGCAATTCAAACCACTAGACCACATGTGCTGTCGGAAGACTCGCAACATTATTCAGCATGAATATGACTTTGCAAGTCTTGTGGGGAGTGGTGGGAATGTATCTTTGAAAATGTGACAAAATTTTTGGGTGCATGTTTTGGCACCTTAAAACTTTAGAAATTAAGCACTGGATATAGAGACCAAATGTGGATAATTGCAGACCATCTTTAATCCACTTTGGCACTTACTGGCTCTTGCCTTCTGAAAGGTTGTCGACTGCTGCTCTATGGTGTTGGCTCCTTACTTGGTTTTCATTTATTATGAATCTTTGATCCAGGGCAATGCCCCAAATGACTGGGAAGAAAAAAGCATAAGCGACTCTCATTTATTACAAAGGTGAAACCCCTATAATTGCTGACTAATATCATTAACATCACTGGAGAATTCTTGAACATATTTTCAGTTTGAATATAATATATATCCTTGAGGCAGAAAAGCTTATATCCTTTCATGAGCACGACTTTAGGAAGCATTGCTTATATGAAATCAAGCTTGCCCTTTTCTCACATGACATCTTACAAGCCATGGATGAACGGCAACAGGCAGACTGTATATGTCTTGATTTCTGAAAGGCGTTTGACACGGTGTCGCACTGGAGACAGATAATGAAGGTATGAGTATATGGAATAGGTTTGCAGTTGTTTGTGGCTGGAAGACTTTCTAATTAATAGAATCCAGTACATTATCCTCAATGGCAAATGTTCACCTGAGTCAAGAGTATTGTCAGGCGTGCCCCAGGGAAGTGAGTGAGTACCATTATTATTTTCTATCTAAGTAAATAATCTGATGAACAGAATAAGTAGCAATATGTAGCTGTTTGCAGATGATGCTGTGGTGTACAGGAAGGTGTCAGCATTGAATGACTGTAGTAGGATGTATGATGACTTGGACCAAATTTCTGGGTTCTGGACATACTGAAATGGTTACTTCATGCAGTTGTCTTGAAGAAGCACCTTCAATATACTTCACAGAAAACAGCGAGTGTGTTTTGAGCATGTTTCATAGTTAAAATGAGGAAGAATAGTTGCCTATAGGGATTGAAGATTATTCTTCAGAGAAATTGGTTGTTTTGTCAGACATAACATATCATATGTGATGCTAGTCTGTAATCACTGGATACCTGAGGAAACGTCGAATTGTCAGGACCAATTACAGCCACTACAAGTGATGGCAGGCACATAATGTAATAGCAATGATGGATCATGCTACCACATAACAAACCATATCACCGAAAGGAACATTGTTTTTACCGATGAACACTGATTCTGTCTCCACCACCACGATGGTTGGACTAGGGTTGGAGACAGTGTGGTGAGACATTATCCAACTGTTTAGATTAGATTAAATGTACTTTTTGTTCCAAGTAGATCCGAATTCAGGGAATCCTCTTGGATGTAGAACATTTCAGAACAAAATACACAATATATACTTACTAAAAGAGAGCATATGTGTTAATGTACCTTCCACAGACCCCAAATGTAATTGCCCTTGTGGATGTGGAATTGGTCAGGTAAAACAATTATCTTAAAAATATTTACATTTTAAAGGACATAATAACTAATTACTACTTACTAATTTACTAGGTGCATATTAAAATTCTTAGCAATTACTTTATCTTTTTTTTTATGGATCACCATACTGGTCCTGCAGCCAGTGTTGTGGTTTTGGCTCATATTTGATTCCATTCCCGCACTTTCATAGTACACATTGCCGGTACACTAACTGAACATTGTTACCTCTCTGAAGTGTTGGTACGTTCAGAGTGTACTGATTGCCCCTTTGGAACTGAGTAATGTGCTACTACACATGGCATGCAATGATCAACATTTCTTCATAACCCAAAGGATTGTATTGCTACCTTGGCCTCCCTGTTCTCCTGACATCTCGACTATCAAAAATTTCTTCCTCATGGTTGTGGAATGATTAGCCCAGTATACAGCACCCACTGCTACAGCAGATAAACTTTGGGCATATTGGGAGCATCATGGACTGCTGTATCCCAAAAACACATCCAGAGTCTCATTGATTCAATTCTGAGGGCTGTAGCAGTAGTAACAACCAGCAATGGTGGTACCACTCAACACTGGTTTCATTGACTTCCTGTTTTCACATGGGTATTTATTCTCAATCATGTCCCTTCAGGGGGCTCCACATTCAGTTTCTGGATATGAGCTTGGTGAACCCGGGGACCCTGAGCTGGGGACTGGTAAGCGTCACCAGTCCTCTGACACCATAACCTCTTGGCAAGATGAAAAATTCCTAGCAGGAAAAATATATATAAAAAATAGATGTAGATGTACATAAATAACACACACACACACACACACACACACACACACACACACACACACACACACACACAAAAGCCAGCTTTTGCTACCTTGTTGCTTCTTCAGGCAGAGTAGGGAAGGAGAGACATATGCATATGTCTGCCTTTGTGTGTGTGCGCTTGTATATGTGTTTCAGTGTGTGTTTACCTATCCTTTTTTCCCCAAAGGTAAGTCTTTCCTCTCCCGGGATTGGAATGACTCCTCACCCTCTCCTTTAAACCCAAATCCCTTCCTTTCCCACTCCTTCCCTACTCTGCCTGAAGAAGAAACAAGGTTGCGAAAGCTTGCTTGTGTGTGTGTGTGTGTGTGTGTGTGTGTGTGTGTGTGTGTGTGTGTTTTGCCTTATTTATGTTTGCTGTCACCTACCTGTGCTCCTTCATCTGGTAAGTAAACTACCACTAGGCAACCTGTGGGGATACTGCCGACCCTCAGTTGTATCAGGCTTGCCTAGGCATGCGGGGTTCTGTCTAGGTGGATATTTAGTTCCCTAGCTGCTCGTGGGACCAAGATGGATCCTTTGAGTAATTTTAAACCTCCTAGTGGAAAGGTGTATCACTGGGCTGTACCAATACCCAATCAAAAAAGACGTCTAGGGTATCCAGTCCTCTGGATGCAGGAGCTCAAAAAAATTCATCTATAGTAACAGAACACAGACTGCTAGCTAGAATGTGTTTCTCATCATCAAATGGAAAGATGGTACATTTGATAAAGTTTCTTTATTTTACATCAACAAGTCATTAGAGGAAATTGTGGGTAACTTCAGATCTGTGAAACGGTTGCACAATGGTACCCTGTTGGTAGAAACCCAACTTCCCAACAGGTGGCAAATCTTCATAATGCAAAGTATCTTGGAGAATACTCAATTGAAACAGAGCTACGCAGTACCCAGAATTACAATAAGGGTGTAGTTTTCTATCAGGATTTGATGATATACCAATAGAAGAATTAAAATCCAAGTGGGCAGCAGAAGATATCACTGAAGTGCAGAATATTATGAAAAGGGTGGATGGAGCACTTGTAAAATCGGATTCCTTCATCCTAACTTTTAATAGTCAAAGGCTTTCTGAACTTTAAGGTTCGTCCCTATGTCCCTAATCTCATGCGCTGTTTCAAGTGGCAGCACTTTGCTACACCACCTTGGGTTGCAAGGGTGAAGCTACTTGTGGCAACAGGTAATGGTGGCAAAGCTGCACATGAAGTTGACTGCAAAATGTGTGAATTGTGGTGAGGACTACTCTGTGTGAAGTAGGGATTGCAGTGAGTATCACACAGAAAAAAAAGATACAGGAGATAAAGACAATCAGGTGCATCTCGTATGCTGAGGCTAAGAAGACTTTCAAGGCCATAAAGCCCCCTGCATTTATTACTACTTTTACCACCATTCTGCAACAGGCAGTTTCAAAGACCGATGCCGCCACACAAATGGAGGTTGTCATTATTGAAATTAATACCTGCACATGCCAGTGCACCTGCCAGGCATCAGTAGCTTTAGACTCTGTAGTCCCCCCCGACAACATCAAAGCTATAGTTACCACATTTGCTGAGCCTCTGGTCACTACCACTGAAGAGCCTGCCCTTCCACCCAGTACAACTCTTGTCACATCTCCAGTAGCCACTACAAATGCATCCAAACCCAAAAAATCCATAGCTAAATCCTCATCCCAGGTGAAACATGAAACATTGCAGTCAGAACCAGTTACAATTACTATCAGTGATGCTCCAGCTGAATCTGCCTTAGAGCCCATGGAGCTTGATGTCAGTCTGGGGCAACCATCTCACCCCAAGATTGACACCACACTGGGACAAACATCTCGTCGCAAGGTTGACCCTCCACCCATTATGGGCTCCAAGTCCCGTCACAAAGAGAGAGTGAAGGTTAAACCAACTTGATCAATGGCTCCTATATTGCAATGGAACTCGCAGGGATTTAGGACACATGTGGAGGAACTACATTTATTATCTCAAGGACAACCTCTGTATATCTGTCTGCAGGAGACAAATTTCAAGACCTCTTATACCCTGAGATATGTGAGTACATTCTCCACAGAAAGGACGACGTTATTGTAGAGAGAGCTAGAGAGGAAGTGGCTGTATTCATCAACACAGCCTATCACTCTGAACCCATCTCTCTCAACACTAACCTACAGGCAGTTGCAGTGTCTGTTCATGTGCACCACCAACTGACTATATGCTCCCTGCTACCACATGACGCGCTCAATGAAGAAGCTCTGGAAGATCTTCTTACAAACTCCCCCCCCCCCCAAATCAATCCTCTGTGGTGATTTTAATGCACATAATGTGCTTTGGGGCTCCATCATCATTACCTGCCCCAGGGGTCAAGCAGTTGAGAGGTTTCTCTTGTCTTCAAATGCCAATTTCCTAAATACAGGTCAGAGATCAAACTTTTGCACTGCAACAGAGTCATTTTCTGCCATTGATCTGTTGCTTTGTTCTCCAGCCCTTACCTACTCTATTCAATGGGAAGTGGATGATGTCTGCATGGTTGTGATCACTTCCCCATCTGGATTCACTTTTCAGAGAGAGTAGCACCCAAAAGACAGTCGCCTCGATGGGTTCTTAGCAGGGCGGCCTGGACACTTTATGGCCAACTTGCTGAATTTGAGCCCCATGACAGCATCCAGGAATGGGTGGATAATATTACCGCTAAGATCCATTATGCTGCCACTGTATCCATTCCGTGGTCATTAGGGCAACCAAAACGGCATCCAGTACTTTGGTGGAATGATGAATGCCATTCTGCCATTAGTATCAGATATGCGGCTCTGCTTCTGTTCAAGTGTAGACTGACAGCAGAAAACCTCGCAAACTTTCATGTGGCAAGAGCCAAGTATCGTTGGATTATTCGAGAGAGCAAAAAGAGGTCGTGGCAACAGTTCCTAAATTCCATTAACCATTCGACTAAGAGTTTCATTGTATGGGAGGCCATTAGGAGGATATCAGGGAGAGGAACCAGGTGTCCAGTAGCTGCTGTGATGGGTAATGGTAGTCTCCAGACAAACACACGAGACATTGCCCAGACCATGGTGGTCTATTTTGCTACAGTAACTGCCACTGCCAATTACAATTCATCTTTCCAGCACCATCGGGTGGCTGCTGAGAGGGGAGTTTTGGATCTCCAGTTCAGCAGTGATGAACAGTATAATTGCCCCTTTTCCTTGTGGGAGCTGGATTCTGCATTGTCTGTGGCCTGTGACACATCCCCAGGTAATGATGGTATCCACTACAGCATGTTACAACACCTCGCAAGTCAGAACAAGTAAATCCTTGTCAACCTTTTTAATTTCACTGGGGCGTTAGGCTGGTTCCCTAACTCATGGAGGGAGGCCATTTTAATTCCTCTTTTAAAACCCAGCAAAGACTGCACAAGCCCAAGTAGTTATTGTAGTGTTGCTCTCACTAGATGTGTGGGAAAGACGTTAGAGTGGCTGATTAACTGCCCCATGTCTGGATGCTGCAATCCAGGCAGCTTCTCAGCTGCTTTCAGTGTGGGTTCAGGAGATATTGCTCCACCTTTGATAACCTGGACTTCCTGGAGGCAGCTATACAACAAGTTTTCCTATGCTGGCAACACTTTTCGGGTATATTTTTTTATCTTGAGAAGGCCTATGATACTAACTGGTGGTATCTTATGCTCAGGCAGCTCCACAAATGTGGTTTTTGTGGTTGTCATACACATTTTATTCAGTCCTTTCTTTTCCTACTTTATTTTAGATGTTGGGTAAGTGACACCGTCTCTGATCGATTTGAGCAGGAGAATGGAGTCCCTTAGGGTAGTGTTTTAAGTGTGACAGTATTACTTCTGTCATTAAAATTCCTGTCCAGTGTTCTTTATTTGTGGATGACTTCTCTGTCTTTTGCTCTTCATCCAATCTAGCAACAACTACATGTCAGTTGCAGTTAACTATTCGGCATTTGGATGAATGGGCAGGGATGACTGGTTTTCAGTTTTCAACCAAGAAGTCTGTATGTGTTCCTTTTAACTGTTCATATAATGTTTTTGACCTACCTGAACTGCAGATGAAGGGCTCTGTTCTGATTTTTAAAGACATGGTGAGGTTTTTGCGTCTCACATTTGATGCTAAACTCATATGGTTGCCAAACCTTAAGGACTGGAAGACATGGTACCTAAAAGCACTGGCAATTTTAAAATGTCTTAGCCACACTTCTTGGGGAGCAGACAGAACCGTTTTGCTCCAGTTTTACATAGCCTTCATGTGATCTCATCTCAATCATGAGTGCACAGTCAGCACGCCCATCTTTTAAAGATGTTGGATGCGGTACACCACACGGGGATTTGGCTGGCCACTGGGGCATTTAGGATTAGTCCCATAGCAAGTACTTGTGCTGAGGCTGCGGAGCCGCCACTACAAATTAGGCGATGGCTACTCATGGCAAGACAAGCATATAAAACACTGTCCACACCTTTTACACCGGCAAAGCTCACTGTTGCTCAGACTCCAATGGACAGGCTGTTTCATACTCATCAAAGAGTGACAAGACCATACGTGATTTACACAAAGGATTTCCTTTTAGAAAAGGGAGTGGATGTTTTTAATGTTTTACATAGAGGTTGGGGCAGAATTATTTTAGACCTGATGAGTTTTAGGAAGGAACAGACTTTGGATTTTACTTATCAGTCATTGTTTTTAACCGATTTAGATAGGCATCACAATTTCACAGTTCTCTACACTGAGGATTTGAGCGTGGTGACTCAGTCAGATGTTCCATTGTGTTCCCTGACTGTGTTCCTTCACTGTCGCAGGAAGGAGGTGTCTTTTTGCTGGGTGCCAGGACACGTGGGCATTCAGGTTAATGAAGATGCTGATCAGGCTGCCAAAGAGGCTTACAGTGCCCCTGATGTTAGACAGTGCCCTATTTCCTTGCAGGATATCACTTCCCTGTTGTGGCTTCAGTGCCTGCTGTTGTGGGAGGAGGACTGGCTCTCAGTGAATCATAATAAGCTGTTTTTCCTGAAGCCCACTGTTTGTCCATGGCATTCCTTGTACCAACCTCTTAGGTGGGTTGAAGTCGCCATTACATGCCCCCACATTGGGCACTGTCCACTTACTCACGATTTCCTACTCCGACGAGAGGAGCACCTGATCTGTGATGCCTGTGGTGTGCAGCTTACTGTCCACCACATTTTAATTGAGTGTGATTTATATCATGCATAGAGGGCTGTGGCGAATCTTGGTGCAGATTTGCCCTCTACTTTAGGTAATGATGTGAGTGTGAGTAAAGTCCTCAAATTTTGTGATTTGTCTCAACTCTGGCCTAAGCTTTTAGGCTGGAGGTTTTAATATGTTGCAGAGTGGTTGGCTCACCCTTTTTTATTGCTGTGGTCAGCCAGCCATGGTCCTCCACTTAGTTGTTTTAACTCTTTCTCCAAGTTTTCCAATGGGGTATTCTTCTCATCCTCATTTCTAACATTCACCTTTTGTATTTCACTTCAGCTGCACATGTTACTTGCTGGATTGCTCTCCTTTATTTTGTTATCAGTTTCTTTATTGTTCAAAGTCCTTGCTTCTTACCTTCTTAAATCTGTTCGGGAGCTTAAGAACTAGATGTCAAGCACCCCAAATCCCAACTATCCTATCCTATCTCAATCATGTGATTTTTGTGCTTGTTATTTCCCAAATAAATTTGCCTGTGATATCTCTGGATGGCCTACAGATTACTTTGGTAAGAAAATGTGTGTATTTTTTTAATGGAATGATTATACAGGCTCAGTAAAATGTGGAACAAGTGGTAGCCTTTGTTCATTGCAAATATACTGGGAAAATGCAATGAGTCTGGAAAAGAGATCACTTACAAAATACTTGAATAACTCATTTTTAATGCTGTTCAAGTATGTGGAATCAATACAACATAGTACAATTGTGAATGTTAAATGTATACTTAGAAGGGCACCATGAGTAGTCAGGTTTGTTTGACTTTTAGTAGTCGTGGAAATACTGAAAAACCTTTTCTGCCAGGTGCTTGAAGATGGACATCAATTATCTCGCAAAAACCTATTTACAATGTTTCAAGCAACAGTGTTAAAGCTTATAAGAATATTTGAAAATCACTTGTATACAGCTACCATAAAACCCCGAAGACAAGTTAGAATAATTAGTGTGCTCCAAGGCATTTAAGCCATAAAAAGCGATGGGAATAAACAGAAGTGTGGCAAAATAAGAAGTAAACTCTGCCAGGTTTGTCACATTGGTGTGCATACTATGGATATAATTGTAGATGTAAAATTTAGCTTTGAAAAACTTAAATCTCATTCAAATTTTTCAGTTCTAATGGAAGCCTGTTAAGAATTAAACTTAAAGAAATTTTAGGAATAACATCATATGACATCTTAAGATACTGTTCCATTTTTTTTCTTATGAAGGAACTTAAGGTTACATGACATTAATTCTACAGTTTAGAGAAGCTGTGTGACAAAATGAACAAAAAATATTTTGGTTAAAAGGAAAAAAAATTATAGCTGTTCACTCAGCAAATGTGGACATTACTTTGAATTGATCGTTATTATAAAGCACAGTTTACATATTGGAGCTTATGTTCAGGTATGGCAGAGCTAGAATTGAGAGTGTTTTGAATAGTATGTAATGGGCATTGCTCTCTGGAGAAGTATATGCCAAGTAAATGGATTAAGGATGTTAAACATCCATTATGGGTTAAAACACAATTCAGAAGATCCTGTAATCTCTATTCAAACATGAATGGAGAAATGTGAAAAGGTAAACATTAGAAGAAATTCATTTGTCATTAAAAAGATCAGTGCATGAACCATAAAGCTTCCAGCATCATATATTATTAAAACATCTTACTTACCAAGAATCCTAGAAAATTCTGTTCCTTCAAATAATTACTTAATGGCTTTTATCAAGTTGCTCAACAACTAGTATGGTTTGGCAATAGAAGACAGCAAAAGGAAAGCTGAAGTTGCTAATTTCATGGTCAATAAAATTATTCTGAGTGTTGGGCTGCATTGTCAGTATATCAATATCTACCGACTATTAAGCATGATACTCAGAAGAAGGTCACTTGCATCAGTGGCTCTAACGTCCATCACCTCTTTTCGGAATGACTCAAACTGAGCCCTAATATATTCCTGAATCACGGAAATGTTTATTAGTTCTCAGTCTATAACGAAATCATTCCACTGTAGGTGAAGTTGAACTTATCTTATATGCTGGCTGAAGTCCATTGCGTTGTGAGTTGTCTTCGGCATTCACTAAAGAAATTGATTTTACAGGATCTTTTTGTAAAGTAAAAGCATCTTAGTTGATATGGAAACGATTTTATTTCCACTTAAACATTGCACAATCAAGAAATGCAGCAGCAAGCCAACACAGCTGCTTACAGGTTTCTGGCCACTCGGATACTCTATAGCAGACTAAACAAACAATGGTTTCTCTCAAACATCTTTCTGCTTAACTGCATAATAAGATTGATGACAAAGTTTTGTAATTCACAATTAAACAGTATTCTTTTACATTAAATATTCCAAAATACAGAAATTAAAACATTACATTTAAGCTTTGACTATTTATGTCAATGTATGTACTTGTTTCATGATATTTGTAGTTAAATGTAGTACACAAATTTAACGTCATCCTTTTGACTAGTGTTTACAGTCGTCAAATTATTTACATTATATGTGTTTTCGAAATGCACACATACTTGTTTTGCCAATAGTGTGTAGGCGTACTATTATTATGACATGGTATTTTAATGTGTTTCGGTTTGCGGTCAAATTATTTATTAATACGGATTTGTATATGGTTGTCATAGTTTTGTTAATTTCGAAGATAGTTTCTTAGTACCAAACGGATTATTAATTTTAGTGCATGAAAAATTATCACTATTTAATTTAGGATCTAGTGATACATAAAACATGGTCTGCCCTAATTTATTTAAACAAAAGGTATATATGAAATCATGTTGTGCAATAGTTTATAACATGTAGCATTATTGTTTTCATACAAATTAGTATCTATATAGGTTCAGCAATTTCCGAAACTAAGTGTAATGCATTTTTAGTGTTTGCAGCTATTATTTACGAAAGTATTAAAAACTGAAAATTACGTAAAAGGTTAGCCAAAGTTATATTTAAATCAATGTACTATTTCTTAAAAGCATTTTACTAATAGTGTAAATAGAATTTCAATCAGAAGGCGAAGATGTAAATATCACATGTCCGGTAATGAAGTTTTACTTTAGGTGTCAGCTATTTCGTGTTTCAATGTTGGCAACTGATTTTTAGGAGTTTGCAACATAGCAGAAACGTTACATGGCCCAAAGTTGATGTATAATATATTGATAATGTGATCCATCACCCAGAATAATTTTATTGACAGTGACAACAACCACAAAGACTTCATTTACATTGTAAATTTCATATTTAAACATTCATTCACACAAGAGGGTCATAAAGCCATTCTATTATTTTATTTTTGTATTAAGGACATGAAGGCATTACTGGTGTTAAAAAGCAATCGAAAGAACTGGGAAAAGGAAAAAGTATAATCCAAAGGTCTGGTTGAGATCCCAATTCAGTTTTATAAAAGTATTTTCAGGTTCACTCTCTGCTTAGCTTGCCTTTACCATGAATCTCTTGCCAAGCAAACAGTCTCAATTCACTGGAAAAAGTGCAGTTGATCATGTATATAAGAAAGATAAAAGAATAGATCAGCAAAATTACAAACCAATATCCTAACTGTATGCAGAATTCTTGAGTATTTTCTAAGTTGAAATATAATAAAGTTCCTAGAGAGACAAACCTTTTGTTCACGATACAATTTAGACTTGTAAAGTACTAGCTGAAAACCCGGCATTGCCCAGGTATTTATTTATTTATTTATTCTTGCCTTGAGTTAGTACTTCTCCTATCCCTTCTCTCTCTGTCCAGCTCCTTTTTTCTTAATACATGTTATATTTATTGGAGAATATATAAGAAATAAGGCTGTCATGCATAATGTACAAAATTATAAGTGCAATATCCAATTGAAGAAAGATAGTAATCAAAATACAAGTGACATATAAAATTTGTATGATCTCATATTTACTGAGTTATATGCTGAACAATTGTATAATTTTCAGGTATATATTTATTTATATAAGTGCTGTATGTTTGTAAAATGTATTTCAAATACAATTAGTAGTAAAGAAGTTATAGATTAAAACTTGGTGCATAATGGGATGGTTTTCCATGAACATTACTGTTTACGTGCTCATATCTCATGAACTATGTGTCATACTGTGGTAAAATTTCTAAGTTACATTCAGCTATATGTGTGTAAAATGTCTGTAAGATTTCCTGTGGCTACAATTTGTAGCGTAGAAATTATAAATTGTAACGTCATACCGAATGCCGTAGTTTTAACCTATGAACAGCAGAAAAGTAGTAAATGAGAAACTTTTTTCTTCTGATCATTTCACTGTGGTTGTCAGTGAGAAAAAAATATAATAAAGGTTTGAAAATATCTTTAAAGTTTGTTGCAAGTTGCTAAGTACTTTCATTCTCATACAGTTTATGAATAAATTCTTGCCTCATTATGTGGCAGTTTTTTCCACTCCTATTGTTTATAACATCATATCTCCTGAAACATGTGTCTTATGTGATTCTTAACCCTACAGCAACTGTTATCTTACGGTGAGGAATATGTGTATCAAATTTGGTTGAAATCGAACCAGTGGTTTAGGAGGAAATGTTCAACATTGTCGTGTAATGTAGCAGTTTTTCTCACATCTTATTGTTTATAATGTCATATCTTGTGAACTATGTGTTGTACGTGATTCTTACACTTACGCCAACTGTCCTCATGGATTGAAGTGTGTGTGTGCAAAATTTCATAAATATTGGAACGAAACTGTAGAGATGTAAACACAAACAAACACACAGAAACTGCAATTTATATATAAAGATCATTTGTGCAAAACTTTATGTGGCATTTTCTCACACAGTAACTTAAAAATCATAGATGAAATGCTTTTCTCTTCAGATCCACCAGTGTAATATACATCAGACAATGACATTATATTACAATTTTTGCCAAACCAGATGATTATTATAAAAATACCCTTTATTTACAATAGTCCGTTTTGCCATTTATATACATTTTCAAGTAGTTGTTAAAATTCATGCTAATCAAGATCTCACCAAAAATGTTTTCTCTCGTACTTGAAAATGGCCAAAAATACTGAAAATAGGCTGTTGTAAATAAAGAATGTTTATCTTAGGTGGTCACTTAGGTACAATTTATAATAATAATGTCTTTGTCAGAATCCAGTGTGTTGTGGATGAAATGTTGCACAGAGACAAAGATATGACGTTTATTACATATGAATATGATGAGTCATTAGCTATGAAGCTTGTTCTATTCATACATATGTATATACAGATAAAGAGAGAATAAACTAAATCAACAACAATAACTAAAATTTTTAGTAAAAATAACGACTCATATTCAGTAAAGTAACAGGAATTGCTCTGTATATTATCAGTTAATATATATATATATATATATATATATATATATATATATATATATATATAACCACTTAACTGATAATATACAGAGCAATTCCTGTTACTTTACTGAATATGAGTCGTTATTTTTACTAAAAATTTTATTTATTGTTGTTGATTTAGTTTATTCTCTCTTTATCTGTATATACATATGTATGAATAGAACAAGCTTCATAGCTAATGACTCATCATATTCATATGTAATAAACGTCATATCTTTGTCTCTGTGCAACATTTCATCCACAACACACTGGATTCTGACAAAGACATTATTATTATAAATTGTACCTAAGTGACCACCTAAGATAAACATTCTTTATTTACAACAGCCTATTTTCAGTATTTTTGGCCATTTTCAAGTACGAGAGAAAACATTTTTGGTGAGATCTTGATTAGCATGAATTTTAACAACTACTTGAAAATGTATATAAATGGCAAAACGGACTATTGTAAATAAAGGGTATTTTTATAATAATCATCTGGTTTGGCAAAAATTGTAATATAATGTCATTGTCTGATGTATATTACACTGGTGGATCTGAAGAGAAAAGCATTTCATCTATGATTTTTAAGTTACTGTGTGAGAAAATGCCACATAAAGTTTTGCACAAATGATCTTTATATATATATATATAAAATGAGTCGTTATTTTTACTAAAAATTTTAGTTATTGTTGTTGATTTAGTTTATTCTGTCTTTATCTGTATATACATATGTATGAATAGAACAAATCATGTCGAAAGTGACGGGGAAAAAAAATACAAAAATATAATTAAGCTGTTCTCCACTAGTGTACAATATATATATATATATATATATATATATATATATATATATATATATATATATATATATATATATATATATATTGTACACTAGTGGAGAACAGCTTATGACACAGATGCTCTGATCAGCAGGTTCTGCGCCTGCAGTTGCAGGGGTCAGCGACACTTGTCAGGTGCCAAGCACAAATTGACTTGGGCCAGGGAATTCGGAATGTGCACGGTAGTGAAAATGTGGTGTGCGTAACACAAATGTATGGCAGGGGCCATTGGCCTCCCGCAGTCCTAAGGAAGGTGCGGCAATATATATATATATATATATATATATATATATATATATATATATATATATTGCCGCACCTTCCTTAGGACTGCGGGAGGCCAATGGCCCCTGCCATACATTTGTGTTACGCACACCACATTTTCACTACCGTGCACATTCCGAATTCCCTGGCCCAAGTCAATTTGTGCTTGGCACCTGACAAGTGTCGCTGACCCCTGCAACTGCAGGCGCAGAACCTGCTGATCAGAGCATCTGTGTCAAAGTCCTTACCAAGGATTGCAACCAATCGCAGCATGAAACTTACAATTATGTAGGTTCAGCACTGGCTAGCTGCGAGATTGTTACAGACGGTAAAGCTCTCTGTGCGACTGTGCGACTGACTCCCAGCTCTGCAGCCCCCAGGGCTCGTTCTCCTACTAGCACCATCATAATGATTACCTCTGTTGTACCACTGGTGGCTCTCCTTAGGCCATAATCTCAGAAATTGTTTCCCCTTTTCTGAAATATAATCATTTTGTTACACGACAACACTCATGTCAGAGTATGATTTGCTGGTCCTGTCAAACCCCGTCTGGAAAACGCCCACAGTCTTTTCCTGTTTGCACCATACCAGCACATTTTACTTTAAATAAAATATTTAATAATGAATTATTGGGATTAAGAGAAAAGGGACAATCATTAGATATGACAAGTAAATCTGGTTCATTCCCTAATAAATGTATATGTTTATGAGAAATGTATTCAGAGCAGTGTCATAACTCCATATAACAAACAAAAAGTGAAAATAAAATTAATTCATTTGGATACAATAACTCCAATGACAGTATTAGTATTAATTTTTTTATTATGACACAAAATTTCATCTCTACAGATATGGAGGAATTTTAAACACATTTGCTCATTTTCTCTCCATCAGACATCATACATACATGAACACATGAACAGACAATGTAAATGACCTGAAACTATGATGCAATAAAAATATAATATTTAAAGAACTCTAATTTTATTAATTACACTTACAAGTAGATTCAAATCTGATCAATCTTCATTGCATTATGTGACTCCCACATTTATGTTTTGCATAAAACATATGGGGGTAAAAGATACACCTAGAACATAATTTTTTTTGATAACAGTTAAAATGAAAGACTTTAATAAAAAGGTAAACCATTGCCCAGTGTGGCATGAAACAGAAGTTATTTCTAGCAACAAAATATTTCCACAAGACCAAATATCAGTGTTTATATTTTGTGAACCAGAAATAAATTTCTTTCTTTATCCCCAAGCACCCTTAAGCCCTGTTATCCACTCCAAGTAGAAAGTAATGTTTTCTTTACCCCCATAATCGTTAACCCCAGGAATCCACTCCAGACAGCAACAATAACCTCCACCATAAATAAGAAAGAGCGATTTTTTTTTTACAAAAAAATTGGCAGCCAGTAAAAAAAAGAATATACATATGTTTTCAGTACCATTAATAAAAGTATAGATAGGATATGTTTGTACCCAAAGATATATTTAAATGAAGGAGTCACAAAAATGTTTCCCATAATTTCAAGTAATTAATTGTTCTGCAAATTACAAATAATGATATTATTTTTCATTATAAACATTATCATTAGCATATGAATAGATGGATAAGTTAGAAGCCAGTATATGCAAATTTTCTTCGTTGTTTGTTGCTGTTGTTGTCAGTCTTTTTTCACATTCCATTAAAATTATCATGAAACAAAACATATCTGTAAGTTATGCCAAATAATAAGAATTGTGTGATGTAAGGAACTATACTCAAACAGCAGTTATTCACGTCACAGAATGAAAAATCAATGTCTCTTATCAGTTTATCCGGCCTTTGTGTGTTACAAATGTTTTGTGTTCAAATGATGGTAAACTTTTGTCAAGCATCACATCACGCTCCTTATTAAGGCGACGAACTCGGTGACACAGCAGGACAACACTTAAACTCAGCAGGCCCAGGAACATGCAGCCAACTCCTGTAATGTTAAATTTTGACATAATTTATTACTCAGTCAATTAATTGAACTTAAAAAGTAGAAAAATGCAAGAATCCTATAATTATGACTCCTATAATTATGGAAGAAAGGTAGAAATGTAAAAAACTCTGTATAGTAATTACACAATGTGCTTTATAGGTATCTTCTTCTTGAATTTGTGATATTTTGCAGTAAGAAATAGGACCACTGTTTATTCTTCCATGGTGTAGGTCAGTACCAAGTAACAGTCTTTTGCTTAAAATAAGAAATGGGAAGCTATGGAAAGATACAGTGGTGTTTTTACTAATCTAATTATGAGAGAGAAATAATGAAATACTACCAGCATAGGAAAAGATACTGGTCAAAATAAGGAATGACACTAAAAATAATGGAACAATAAATAACCTCTGTCCAATAAAAGCAAAATGAAGTAAGTAATTGGGGAAGGGCAGGCCATGGAGGGCCAAATAGCGCGCAAGCCAGCTTGGTGGTTCACGGGCAGGCCAAATGTCTCTGCTTTGTCTGGCACTTCTTGGAAGTACTCGCTACAGCACAATATTTCATGCTGCATTGTGATACACCGTAAGCTCTGTGCATGCTTCAACGACCATCGTTCGCTGCGATGGTGGAACATTGTACGTTTCAGAGCCTGGGGATCTCGGCTTAATCACCCGGGTCACGAGTATAGTGCAAACCTCGTGCTACGTGCTGAGGAGATGCATGGCTGTTGAGGTTGAACAGTCGTTAGCGAGCAACGTCTGAGGAACCTGCTGCACCTCAGTTGTATAAGGCTTACCCAGGCAGCCGGGGCTCTGCCTGGGTGGACGTATAGTTCCCTAGCTGCTCGTGGGATGAGATTGAAATGAGCCAATAATAGTGTTACCGGGTGCGAAACCGGCATCTCTAAGCGTGGCAAGACAGAATTTAGTGTGACAACATATGATCCCAACACATTTCCTTCCCTTTGCACCCAATGGGAGGAACATAGGGGCCTTAACAGATCAGAACCATACTCACCACAGTTTGTTGTGTGTATATGCTGTGATGCCACAGCTACCTTCATCTTCTGCTTCAGAAGATGAGGTCGAGATCATTGCATCCCCCAAGGATCTCACCATAACAGGATTGCCAGAGCCCATGCTCCTTGATCCTGCAGATTCTGAGGAGAAGGCAGCAGGTGCCTCTCTGGGATAAGCTGCTTATACCTCACATTATGGCCACTGGGCTCATTGCGAAAGAAATCCTGCTGTGGAATTGCAGTGGTTTTTTCCACCATCTGGCTGAGCTGCAGCAGTTACTGTGCCATCTCCCAGTGTTCTGTATAGCCCTACAGGAAACTTGGTTTCCTGTTGGGAAGACCTCTGCCCTTCGAGGCTCTAGGGGCTATTTTAAAAATCGTTCTGCGTATGACAGAGTTTCTGGTGGAGTTTGCATTTATGTCCTAGCCTCTGTCCCAAGTGCTGCCATGCCTCTTCATACAACTCTAGAGGCAGTTGCTGTTAGGCTCCAGGCATTGCAAGATTTTACTGTATGTTCTTTATACCTTCCACCAGATGATGATGTGTCTTCTGTAGACCTCGCTGTGTTGGTCACCCAACTTTCCCCAGTCTTCCTTCGTTTGGGGGATTTCAATGCCCACCACACTTTGTGGGGTGGCACACAGACCTCGGCGGGTAGAGATGTTGAGACTCTACTGACGCAGCAGAACATATGCCTCCTCAACACCGGTGCTGCTACACATTTTATTGTAGTGCATGGCACGTATTCCGCCATTGACTTGTTTGTCTGCAGCCCAGGCCTTCTTTCACATCTCACCTGGAGGATCCACGACAACCTGTGTGGCAGCGACCATTTTCCTATCTTCCTATTGCTCCCACAATAATGCCTGCTGACCATCTGCCTCGTTGGTCCCTCCATGGGGCTGACTGGCCAGCTTATTCTTCAGCTGCTGTGATTTCCTCTGCCCTTTCAGCTGCTGTTGATGCCGCTGTTCAGCAGGTTACAGAGGCCATCATTTCTGCAGCCGATAAACTGTTCCCACCACACTTGGCTCACTCCATCGTAAGTCGGTGCCATGGTGGACACCGGAGATCGCTGAAGCCATCCAGAAATGTCAGCGAGCACCACCGACGCCACCCTTCTGTGGAACATCTTGAAGCGTCTCCAGTGACTAATCCAACAAAGCAAGAGGGACTACTGGGAAAAATATGTTGCCTCCATTGGTTCCCATGCTTCTCCTTCATGGGTGTGGACGTAAGTTCAATGCCTCTTCGGGTACCGCTCACCGGTGGGAATCCCATGCCACAGCATTTAGGGTACAATCTGTACTGACCCTGTCACCTTAGCTGAGCACATGGCAGACCATTATGCCCACTGTTCAGCAACTGCTGCTTATTGTGCTGATTTCTGTGCCCTTAAAGAACGAATAGAGTGCCACCAAATATCTTTCCGAATGCGACGCCAGGAAATGTACAATATCCTTTTTACTAAGTGGGAGTTCAAAAGTGCCCTTGCTGCTTGCCCTGACACGTCTCCTGGACCCAACCGCATTCACAGTCAGTTCCACCAACACCTATCAGCAGACTCAAAGCACAAGCTTCTCGCCCTGCACAATTGTCTCTGGGTTGAGGGTGCTTTCACATCTCAATGGCAGGATAGCTTCATCATCCCGGTGATAAAGCCTGGGGTGGATCCACAGGTGGCTGATAGTTACCGACCAATCAGTCTCATCAATGTTCCTTGCAAGCTCCTCAAACGCATCATGAGTTGGAGGCTTATGTGGATCCTCGAGGACCGGGGACTCTTGGCCCCACAACAAGGTGGGTCCCATCATGGCCACTCTGCTATTGACAATCTCGTGTCGCTGGAGTTGGCCATCTGTACGGCGTTTACTCACTGCGAACATCTGATTGCTGTCGTCTTTGACCTGCGGTAGGCGTATGACACTACCTGGCAACATCATATACTGTCTATGCTGTATGATTGGGGTTTACGGGTCCACTTCCTGTATTCATACAGAACTTCCTCGCACTCTGTTCTTTTTGTGTTCGAGTTGGTACTTGTCTCAGCTCACCTCATTATCACAGAAACCGGTGTCCCTCAGGGTTCCGTTCTTAGTGTCCCTCTATTTTTAGTCACCATTAATGGTCTTACAGCGGCTGTGGAGTCATCCTTGTATGCCAAGGACTTCTGCATGTATTTTAGTTCCACCAGCATCAGAGTTGTTGAACAGCAGTTGAAGATAGCTATTTGAAAGGCGCAGTATTGGGCGTTTGCTCACGGTTTCCAGTTTTCTGCCTCAAAAACCTGAGTAATGCATTTCTGTCAATGTCATGCGGTACACCCGGGACCCAGACTTTATTTAGGTGATGACCTGCTGCATGTCAAAGAGACGCACCAATTTTTAGGAATGTTGTTTGATGACCGTCTTACTTGGGTGCCGCATCTCCGACAGCTCAAACAAAAGTGCTGGCGGCACCTCAACATCCTGCGTTGTCTGAGACACACCGTTTGGGGAGCTGCATGCCCAATGCTCCTGCAGCTCTATCAGGCCCTCATTCGGTCATGCCTCAATGCATAGTTTATGCATAGTTTGTGATTTGGCCACACCTTCAGCACTGCAGGCATTGGACCCAATTTTACATTGTGGTATCTGTTTGGCAACAGGGGCTTTTTGCACGAGCCCTGTGACAAGCCTTCTTGTCAAAGCTGAGGTCCTTCCCCTGTGGTTCTGCCGGCAACACCTGCTGGCATCATATGTTGCCCATGTTCAGGCCTCGCCACATGACCTGAAGCGCCAGCTCCTTTTTCCAGACGCTGCACTCCCTGTCCCTCCACAACAGCCCAGGTCAGATTACTCGACTGCAGTCCGTGTTCGTTCCCTTCTCTTGTCCGTCGAATTCTGTCCACTCTCTGCCACTTTCTCCTATTCCTATCAAACCCCTCCTTGGTCCAATTCCCATTTGCAGCTTTGTCTGGATCTATCCCATGCTTCAAAGGACTCCGTCTCACCAACACAACTCTGTCGCCAGTTCCTGCAACTCCTTGATTCATTCCGTGGTGCTGAAGTCATTTACACTGATGGTTCCCTGCCAGATGGTCGTGCTGGGTTTGCGTATCTTCATGATGGCCACATGGAACTGCATCCTTTGCCATGTGAGAGTACTGTCTTCACCGCAGAGCTGTTCACCATTATAAGGGCTCTGGAACACCTCAAAACCTGGCCCAGGGGTCGTTTGTCATCTGTAGTGACTCCCTGAGTGGCTTGCAGGCAGTCGACCAGTGTTTCTCTTGCCACCCATTAGTGTGGTTGATCCAGGACACTGTTTACTCTCTCAGCAGATCTGGTCATTCTGTGGCATTTGTGTGGACCCTGGGCCACATCGACATACCGGGGAATTAAAATGTCGATTGGTTGGCCAAGCAGGCCACTACAGCACCACCTCTGGAGATAGGTGTCAAGGAATCAGACCTCAAGTTGGCTTTGCGCCAGAAGGTACACAAGCTTTGGAGCACTGAATGGGCTACCACGGGTGTGCAGAATAAGCTTCGTGTGGTCAAGCCATCCACGGCACTGTGGAAGTCTTCACTGCGGTCCATACATTGTGAATCAGTTGTCCTCTGCCACCTCCACATAGGGCATACATGGCTAACCCACTGCTATCTCCTTCGCCGTGAGGCCCCACCGGTGTGTGTCTGTGTGTGTGTGTGTGTGTGTGTGTGTGGAGCAGCACTGACATTAGTCCATCTACTGATGGACTGTCCAGTTTTAGCCAACTTGCAGCAATCTTTTAATATCCCATACATGCTACCCTTAGTTTTAGGCGATGATGCCTCCATGGATAACACAGTTTTAAGTTTTATTTGCACTGTTGGTTTTTACAATTTCATTTAGTGGTGGATGCTATAGCATGATATCTCAAGTCCCCACATATCCAGTTCTTTAAAAGACTTTTTAAGACTCTTTTATCAAATGCCTAGGAGTTTTTAGTGTGTGCAGCATAGCTGGCTCATTCTGTATTTTCTTTGTGATCAGCCAGCCATGGTTTTCTGTTTTCAAGTTTTTCAACTTATCTCCTGACTTGGTTTTTTACCTATGTGTCTTTCTTTTGTGTTGTGAGCGACCTGTTAATTGTCACTTTGTCCTTTTTGTGAGTCTCCATTCACGCAGCCTGTGTTTAGAATTTGACAGTGAGCTCTTATCTAGGAACAGGGGACTGATGACCTAGATGTTTAGTCCCGTCAAAACAACAACAACAATGTAGTCATGACACTGTCAGTAGAGAAGTGCTAGGTAACTCCGCGCGTGCACCACAATAACTCAGTTAAAATGTTAGAATTTTACATGGAACAACATGGCTTGCACAATATTACTAGTGTAATGCAGTTGCAAAACAAACACTAATTTTATTTATTATTTATTTTTTATTTATTTATTTATTTTTTACAAGCAGCCAATAGTGGTATTATACTCTTATGATCTATAGTTTGTTTTGAGAATTTCCTAACATGGCATAATATGAAACAAAGTCGTATGTAACAAGGTAGTCTTGTGTTGTGTGTGTAACAGTTCTGCCATCGAAGCAGTGACTCTGCAACTTATTCCTCCAAAATTCTCTACTCAGACAGCACAGTGGCATGGTGGGACAAGTGTGCCATTAAGAGAGAAAGAGTTGGCCAGTGGGCAAATTTTGTGGCTGCCCCTGAATTTGGAGGGAATAAGTAATTTAATAAAGTAAAAACAATGAGTATCTTTGGGTAAAAAGTAGATGCCGTGATACTCAATAATTTACATTGGACATTAATGACTGCTACAGAAATATACAGGGTGGTGATTATTATACATTAAAGCAGCTTTTTCAGAATGCTGGATAAAAAGAAGCACCACTCATAATGACATCAAATTTGAATGGAATATAATCAAAAGAGGAGGAAATGTTATAACAAGAAATAAATACCAAAAATTTTATCACTGAATGGTGCTATAAGTGGCAAGGTAAAGCAGTCAACAATCCGAAGATTGGTTTGAACACCACAGTACTTTACTAGGCATGGTCCTGTTTGGAGGTGGTATGCCGTTGCCTTCCTCCGACCTTCAAACTGACTTACCCAGCCAGTTATAGGGGGACCTACAGTTTAATGTGGGTTCCGAACAACGGTGCCACTCGGTATTTTTCACATGAGCAATACTGCCAGAAGTGAAAGCAGTGGAAAGTGACAGATAAAAATCCTAGGTCCTGGCGGGGATCGAACCCGCGACCTTTGGATTTGTAGTCTGGCACTTTACCACTGTGCAACCGAGGCACAGACTATAAGTGGCAAGTTATGTAAAATAAAATATGTAAGTTACTCCAGCTGTTCCTAAAAAATTTTAGCATTAAATGGTGCTGTAAGTGGCAAAGTATGTAAAATAAAAGATGTAGGTTACTCCAGCTGTTCCTCAGTTTGTGTCTGAGATGCTTGGCATGACTCTCTCATTGAAGGATCATGTATGCTGGCAATGCTCTAAACAAGACCGTTGCGCCAGTAGCTCTGTAGAAGTTCCAGACACTTTGGAGTATGAAGAACAGTGTTAGTTTATGGTCTACCAAGGGTTTGGAAGGTCTGATTAAAAATGAAATACTTCTGAAGGTGGCTTGCAGAGTACAGATGTAGATATAGATACAGAATGTGTCAGCATTGCAAATAAATTTTGAATATTTTCAGTTTCAAACTTTCCATCAGACATATTGGTCTATTATCTTATGGCTACTTCATTTGCAACTGCAAAACTAGAGATTTAGAGAAGTGTAATAAAATTAGGCCATTGTAATACAAGGAAAGTCTGTGTTATTTATGTATAATTGTGATACAGAACCTATCTCACCATACTTCTAATCAGCACAGTTGGTAGAAGATAGAATGAGATGTAATCTGGATTTGAATCCCAGTCTGGCACAAATTTTCATATGCCACAAATTTGATAGAACATCTACACCTCATACAGTGAAGTTGTAAAAAAATTTGCTATTGTGAATAAATTTCAGTGAGATTACACCAATCACTGTAGATCATCGTCATATATGAATACTGAAAATATTCAGTTTATTGTAACTTTTTTTTCCAATTATCATGTAGTAGATGCTTGCTGGGGTGAACTGATAGTTGCTATGGGCTGCAGGTTGGACACCCCTGATGTAATTAATATATTCTGAATGTGATCCCTGAGTCACTCTAATTTGTTGAGGAACATGCTATTTCTCAGTTTCAACTTGTGGCAGGAAACAGTGGACAGCAGATTGAACATGTCTTGCACCAGTTCACCGTTAAAATCCAAGTTCATTGTTGCCTTTTGTACCATTTTCAGCCTCAGGACAGTCGAAACCAATTTTTTCAATCTGATGTGATACAACCTTGCTTTGTGATTGGGTTTGCCTAACTGACAGTGCCTCAACTATTGAATGTCAAACATGGGTTTTCATGTACATTGCATAGTATGGTTTGTTTAATGTGTAATTCAAACCATAGTTGTTGTAATTAATATAGAAAATGTAATTACAGTAGTTCTTTTTTTCTTCCATAACATTTCTTCTTTGATAATATTCTGTCCAAATTTGACATTCTGAACAGTGGTTCTCTCTATACATCTCTTTTGTCACATTTTGAAACTAGAACTTCAATTATAATCCCCCTGTACTTGCAATCTCTGAAAGTCATGGAAAATCAAGGGTGAATACGGGTTCTGTGTGTGTGTGTGTGTGTGTGTGTTTAGCTATTCTGCAAGTTTCATACTCACCCAACAATGTTGTAAAGGCTCCTGTCCTCAGACAAACTTTATTTTGGTCAGATACAGTCCCTTGAATTCAAAAAATAGATTATTAGTCATTAGTTTTAATAATTATTCAAGGAAAATCTATATTAAATTATCTGCAAGAAAATTGATTAAAATAATAGAGAATTATGCATATTCTTGTAAGAATTAATTATTTGAGTACGTGAAATAATACAGCATGTAAATTACATCCAAATCATCAGCAGCATAAAGTTGCTGTTGTGAATAGTTCTGTTACTACACTGCACAGAAAAATTATAGGAAAACTTTTTTGAAACACTATAAATGTTTCTCATTGTGATGCTCAAATTTGAAACTTGGTTTAAAGGCACCTAAAAGCTTCCTCTGTAATTGTGAAAAAGCGTAGCAGCTTGCAATGTTGCCCTTTGGCTTGGCAATGCTTCAAATAGGAAGGTGTTGTCACGTGTGTGTGTGGGGAGGGGGGGGGGGGGTAAGAGCTCACAATTTTGTGCGACGTTTAAGGTGGGTTGATATTGTCACACTCTAACTAAATTTCACCACAATTCTTCACACACCACCATGAATCTGTCACAAATCTCCTCTTACATACATTTCACCCATTTATTTGACGTCCACAGGGGAGACCAGAACCATGATGCCTAGCATTGGATTCACACAGGTTATTACAGGTGGTGGAGGAAGGAATTTCACAAACACTGCTGCTTAGGATCTACATGAATAGGCCCTGAGGGTGACATAAAGGGCATCAGTGTAATCATCCTTACCATTGGGGCATTGATTCACACACTTTTCACAGCAGAAAATTAATGTCCAAAGTGGGAAGTGCAGCAAGACGATTATCTTGTGGGAATGCAACCCCACGGATGGGAATGCAACCACATAGAACATGATCTATCCTCTTGGAAGTGTAGTACAAGCTTAATTTTTGGTGTGATATACATTTTGGAACCACTAGAGACTATAAAAATTATTCGACAAAATTTGAACGTAATCCTAAGTAGCAAAGGGTATAAGCTTTTCCAGCCATCATGTCTTCTCCTCTCCTGTCTCACTCCCTCTTGTGGTGTGATAATGGGGAGCTGCAACATTGGCACATTCGTGTACAGAATGGCTAACAGTTCCTCAACACCCCTCACATTCAGCAACATCTTCAGTGATATCTGTGGGCCTTGATAAACACTTTGAACTCAGTGTTTTTGACAACCATTCAGCTGACAAGGGAAACTCCCCGCTGCAGATTTAGTGGTAGTCTGGCACATTGGAGAGCCCATCAAAATCCAATCACAGATCAAGCACAAAAAGAGGAAGAAAATGTGTGGCACTATGAGAAAAGAAGCAAACTATAAATAGTGAACACCCCAAATAGAACATATAAAACGAGAGGAAACCACAGACAGAGATAGAGCACCATGATCCTATGCTTATGATGGGGAATTGAAAAACTGAAAGTCCCTGCTTGAAACCTTCCCCCAGCAAAAAATTTTAATTTTTTTTTTTCTTTTTCACAAAATTATGAACTGTCCATCCATACATTGACATGTGTGTTCTCTGTAAACAGTTTTTATCTTTGTTGTGCTGTAATGCCCACACCACAATTCCATTTGACTAGCAGCTGAAAGGAAGTGGCTATTGAATGGGAACCAGAAACAAATATTTTTGCAAGATTCCATGATTTTGCAAAGCTGCACAGATACACAGAGCAGTATTGTTTACATCATCATATGTCTATTATCAAAGTCCAGGCTCTAACACTTCATCAACTTTACTCTCCAAAATTCCAGGATGTGTTCAGATTTTCTTGGACATATGCAGGATTTGACAATCTATATGTGGAAACTTCAAAAACATTAAAAACACATGTTTTGACTGAGCACAGGGAGAACTGTGTGACTGTGAAACTGTTGTGTTTATTTGTTGCAGCTTATATGACAAATATTTATGCTTTGACCAATTTTTTGCAACTGATTACATTCACATCCATACAAAACCTTAAATCAAGCAAGGAATCATCTCTTAACTCATTCACCAGGTGTACAAGTTAGGTGGATCAACGAGAGATTCCTGTCATATGACCCAAATACCACCAGTGTCATGTATAATACACGAGAGGTGTTTTCCTGTGGAGGAATTGGTTGACTTGTCACCTAGCAATCAAACATTTGCAGTTCCCATTCCAGAGCCACTTCCTTTCAGCTGCTAATTGAATAGTATTGCAGTGTAGACATTACAATCCAATACAGACACAAAACTGGTAACAGCAGGCAGATGTGTCAATGAATGGACGGCAGTTCAAAATTTTGTGAAAAAGAAAAAATTAACTTTTTTGTGGTGGGGAGGGTTTGAACAAGATACTTTCAGATTCACAGTTTACCAACATCACCACAGGACCACAATTCTCTCACTTTAGGTGTTTCTCTTCTCTTTTTATATGTTCTACTTGGGGTATTCACTGTTTTTATTTTGATTATTTTTTCATAATTGCACATACTTTCTCCCTGTTTTGATGCTTGATCTGTGATCAGTTTTGATGGGCTATCCAATGTGCCATACTACCTTTAAATCTGACACTACTTGAATTCACTTGCCTACTAGTAGCTGCTATTCAGTTGAATAGTTGTCAAAATTGTGGAGTGAAAAGTGCTCAACAAAGGTGAGTGGCTAGCACAAAGGGTGTTACCAAATAAGAATACCTTACAGGGACCATTTTCCATTTTATTAATTCATGTGTTAATCTTGTAACCTCTTGTGATCACACTACATGAATGCACAAAACAAGAGAGCTGAAAAACCATAGAACCATTTACTACTTAGGATCACATTTATTTTGGTTGAATCATTTTGAACAGTCTTTTGTGTTTCCACTCTGTTTACCAGAGCAAAAATTACAGTTGTAATGTGGAGTCGTGCAGTACTGACTCCACCAATGGTGTGGTCATCCACAAATATTTGCAGGGTAATACAACTGTGCTGCTGCCAATATGCATTTTCTTGACAACATCTATAAAATCCCTTTTGTCCAAAAAATGGTTTTATAGGCAAGTTGGTTACAACTCGAGAATAATGATGGGGATCAGCTAGTTTAAAGTCAGTGTAACATATGGTTACGACCTGAATGAAATTAAGCACCTGATGATGCAAATTTAATTTGCGAAACCAGTTGTGAGTTCTTAGTAATGAATTTTTAACAGTTGCAGTGATGTGTTGTCAAGAAAATGAATCAATTCAACTGCAGTTGTCCGATGAATAAAGTATTCTGTTCAATATGCATTTTGTTTCCTGGCCAAGCCGTTGGTTGCCAGCACAGCAGTGCCCTCTGCAAAAGCATAAAATTTGTGAACTACACAGCTCCTCAGTTAGTCTGTGTACAGAAATTGAGTGAGCCTCAGTTTGTGTTGGCAGATAACAGTGGAATTATAGCTGCAGAATTACTTCAATTACTAGCAGTACACTTTGGCTGATATTACACCTGTCTCAGACGTGTATGGAACATTTGCATATGCTTATGTGGCCTACTGTGTATCTGGGACTCAGAACTTCAATAAAAATTGAGTATTTCAGATTGTTATTTCTCGTATGTTGTGTGCCTAATTGCTCTTTTCTGTTCAAATTCCTCCTTTGCCTCAATACCTACTCCTGATTACACCAATGGGTCAGTTCGTATTCATTGGGGCTGCATCAGAGAACTGCTGAATTGAACAGAAGGCATCAGCAGTGTTGATTGTTGACAAGAATGTTGTCGTATTGCACTTTGCATTGTAGCTCTCAGTTTTGAGTGTAAAATGTATAAGAATCAACATCCCAAGAGAAGGGGTGGTTACAATGACACACTTTATGCCACCCCCCCCCCCCCCCCTGTGGACTTTTCATGTCAATTTTGAGCAGTAGTGTGTCTGAATTGTTTACCTGAGTCACCCACCAAATAAATAAATAAAAAGAGAAAAATGAAAAAAAAAACAACGAAAAAACAGTTCTGATTTCAGTACTGGATGTTGGGGTTCTGACTTCCATCACAAAGGTTCATGTGAAGGAGTGAAATGTGGGTAAGAAGGGGTGTGATGACCTTCCTATCCTGTGACACATCAGCAGTGGGAATGGGTAGAATTTAGGTCACATTTGGTGATAATATGCCATCATCAACACCCCTGAAACCCCACATAAAATTCTGAGCTTTGCCCCCCCCCCCCTCCCCCACTTTCTTCTCTCTCTCTCCTTTTTTTTTTTTCATTAAGTATCGGCACCTCGCTGTTTATGTGCTGCTTAGTTCTTGGATGATGTTGCCGGGAATCCTGCTTTAGTAGCATTACAGAAGGAGGTTGTAGGCACCTTTGATTCAAACTTCTATTTCATAATGGGAGAAAAGTGTGGGGCAGTGACCCTTTAATTTCGTTCCACATTATGTATTAAAACTGTAAAGTGTATGGAATGATGGTATTTCATGAGACACACTTACCATTTGATGGGCTGTTTTCACTGATTTCATCATCCTGCAGTACCCGAAGTGACTGGAAGAGGTTGATGTTCTCTGACTGCGCAGCAGGATTTTCAGTTACAGCACGTTTACTGACTGACTTTGTATTTCTCCAGTGGCAGGGTTGACTCTGTAAAGACACCATCCAAGTATTAGAATAATTCTGATAATGTACTCTTATGAGAAAAACAAAGCTCAATATAATAACAACAATTTAAGTGAAATATAGCTAGACAATTAGTTACCTACAACATAAGATTTTGAGTGCTTAAAGATGTATGACAATGGAAATGTAGGTAACTTCCTTCTGTGAAAATTTAAATGCTTTTCAGATGATAAATGTACAAAAATATTATATAATCACTCTTGCACAGCTAAATTTCATTTTGCCTGATATTCCCCCCACCCTCAGATACATTCATGCTCACAGGTGCAGTTCCAGAAGTAGGTGCAGTTCCAGCAGTGTTGGCATCACAAAACCTTCCTAAGAACTGTTTACTAATTTATTCAGTTTATTAACATTTTAGTCAACTTATGAGAATTATGATAGACAAAATCTAAGAACCTTGATAATCACAAGGAATTCCACTTTTAACTTCTTGCCTCTGTATATGGGCTTGTGGCCTGAATGGCTGCAGAAAAAATTACAACTAGCTAAAGGCACTCATACCCAAGTGGACTGTACCTGCTGCCAATTGTGTTTCTGAGCCCATAGAAGTTGGATAAGGCTACAAAAACAGTCACACTATTACTTAGAAATTTACATGTCAGAGGTTCTGAGCTGGTGTAAGACATTGTTTGTATGTTATTATATGATGCCACAACCCACCTAATGTGTATACAGTATTCTACACTGTTATTAGACTTGAAACTTTGAGTCTTACTTATGAAAAATTCGTGTTAAATCTTTATTATTTGATATGTTTTTTAAGCTGACTCCTATTATACTTAACAATATTAAGTAATATGCTGTTTAGATATTTTTTCATAATTATATTTTACCTTTCTGATCTTATTATAAGAAAATGGATTTGTAACTGTAAGAAACTGCCTATGTATGTTTATATATAGAAGGTTGTTGCCATATTGTTACATTTGTCAGATCCGAAGTATATGTCATCCTATATCATATGCCACCATTGAGTTAGAGTGACACCTCACAAAGTCACATCATGTGTAAATCTACATTTCACAGCCATAAATGTTTTAATAAAAATAATTTTAATTTATTCCTCACCCCCACCCACTTCTTCTCCTCCAACTGAAATATATAGAAGTAAATGAAATTTATTTCCCTTATTACTGCATAAAATTAAATGTCAACACACTTAAGTATAATAAATGATGATCTCATCTTCCAACAACAATGTAAACAATGTACATTTGTGGCACATTACTCAGTCACTTATTACAAGTCAAGGGGTGAACATGAGAGCCTAATATGCAGCAACTAAATTTTAATGACTTTATGCACTGTTCGCGTGCAGTCTTCTTTAGTCATGTATTTTACAATGATCTATTGCTTTTGTACCTGTTGTAGCAGTTCCTGTAAAAATATGTTATTCTTTTTAAGGAAATATTGCACTTTTCTGTCATTGGTGATTTTGTATTCTTTTCAGAGGTTGACCACAAATGTACATCCTTTGAAAAAAATGTTTTGTAGACTGAAGATGATGACTTGCTCTTTGAAATTGGTAATCAGCAAATAAAGAACTTCTAAATAAATTGCAATATAGGCTGTCACTTCCTTTTGGGAGTTTTTTATCATATTTTGAAAATCACCCTGAATTACATACAAATTATGACCACATAAAAGCTAAACCATGGATCAGCATATGCATCCCTGTTCTATGCCCACAGGCTCCACTGCAAAGGCATCTTTAAAGTGTATCCAATATGGTAGAATGCCCTCAATGCAGGCTGATTGGTGTGTTGTTTGTGGTGGAAGTTCAATGTGGAGGCTGAATGTCTGGACTCATCCATTCACTCTGTGAGTGAAGAGGTCACCACTCCTTCAGCAGGGTTGAAGAAGGTACATAGCAGAGGAGTTGCTAGTTATTGGGCAAATGTGAGGTGCATTATGGAATGCCTAATGGAAGCAGCAATCAAGCATGGAAAGTATTCCACTGTACACACAATATGTCTGCCAGAGGTCTCATTCAAGATGTGGAGGATGCTTTGCTGACACTATTGAGCATATGGGATACTGTGGTGTACCATTTAAGCATCATGTTGCCACCAGTGACACCTGTGGCAGTCCTTAGTTCATAGAGGCAGCTAGTGGAATTGGTGAAGACTGCTGTGTCTTCAGTGCAGGCAGAGTTTACAATCTGCAGCATTATTCCCGGAGTTCATTGGAGCCCTTTAGTTTGAAGCTGAGTAGAAAGTCTCAACCAGAGGCTTCATCAGCTTTGTGACAGTCTTGCCTGCAAATTTCTTGACATGCATTATCAGGTGGAGAATTCTAGGACTGTCCTTGGTAGGACAAGGGTGCACTAAAAAGTGAAAGCAGCTTCTTAGGTAGCAGAGTACTTGTGAAGTGCTCATTGATTTATTTTAGGCTCAGTGGTACAGATCAAAAGAGGTTCAAAGGTGTCAGAATGTATTAATGTCAAATAAGGGTTGAGACAAGGTTGCAGTATTTTATACATATTACTCAACTTATACACAGAAATGGCTCTCCAAAATTGAAAGAACAACTGCATAGGAATGGGAATTATTATCAATGATATACAGATGTTTCCATTAAGTTTTGCTGATGATCAAGTCACTATGGCACAAGATAATTATGATCTTGAATTTATATGATTGTTATGTAAGGAATATGACAGATGGGGACTATAGATGCATCTAACAAAATTGGAATATCTAGTAGTGAATAGTGAGGCTGAATTTGAAGTACACATTAATGACAAAACTTTACAAAAAAAAAAAAAAAAAAAAAAAATAATAATAATAATAATAATATATTGGTGTCACACAAGTATAATACAGAATACAACAAAGCAGAGGTATTAAGGCGTATGAATTTTTGCAGAACAGCAACATTTCTAACAGCAAATAAGAAAAGATTGGGTTGGAAAATGGTTGAATCATTGTTGTGCTATGGATCAGAACGATGGATCTTAAATGCTGATCTCAAAAGATGACTAATAGCTATCAAGAACAAATAATAATAATAAATAAAATGGTTTTTGAAAAGTGTATTGAGCAGGTAAATTGACAGCTCAAATGCAATGAAAATATTTTAGACCTTTAGTTACAAAAAGGCCTGACCTTGTCCATGGTGTCGGTATAGAGACAGGGGTTAGTGGTCATGATGTAGTGGTAGCACCAATTTTTGCTTATGCTTATAAATCAAATAAGAGACATTTGAAAATATTTTTGGTAGAAAGAACAGACACACCGTTGTTACCACCCCCACTTAGAAAATGAATGGACATCATTTAGTTCTAGAACAATGGATGTAAAGGAATAATGGATAAAGTTTAAGTACACTGTAAACAGCACTCTGACAAACTAAGTGCAAATTAACATACAGCACAGTTTTATAAAAAAGAAAAAAAATGCTGAGGAAACACAGTCAGTTCCATTTTTGGTTCAACAAAGAATGAGTAAATGAAGACAGGCAAATTTAATAGAGATCTGTGCATTATTTGGAAAATTAATGCTAAAAAATAAATATTTGTAACTGAAAACCTCTAACTCTTTGTCAAACTCCAGCAATTCCCTCTGTCTTTGTGAATCCTCAAGTACTTAAAGATTTAAAACTTCTGTATTCATTAAATTTAATTCCTCATCATGCAATCATTAAATTAAATATGTGGTACAGAAAATATCACATATGTTATTTAGCCTGCATGCTTTCTTTGTCTGAAAAATTTTAAGGGACATTGGTTTATCATTTTTAGTGAACAGTAGTTTCCTGTGTAGTCTTATAAAGAGATATTTACATATGTTGTGTTAAGAATTAAAATATCACACCTAATATAAATGGGAAATATTAAAAATAATTAATATTATTTCAAAGTGAGATATTGAACTTGAAAACAAACTAAATTTGGGTTGACTCACATAAGTCTATCCTAAGTTATTTTTGTATATAATTACAGGTATAAATAGTTATGTTGTTATCAGATGATCTAATATTATATTCAATTAATTTCAAAATTCTTTAGACATTCTGTCACAATAAATTTTATACAATAATTTTAGTAGGCTCAACATACTTACTGGACAACGGCCATGGCACATTCTCACATCACACTCAATGTACAGGGCTGGTGATCCAGTGAAACGAAAAGTTTTCATATAAGCAAAAACTTGTGTTTCAAACACTCCAGTTTCACTCCATGCTCCTCTAAATCTGCTGATAAGTTTTTCATCAACAGGACACCTATAATAATAATAATAATAAAAATTACACTAAGAAACTTTTTATGTATTTTAAATTTTTAATACTACAGAAATGGAGAACTTAATGACTTAGGTATTACTTTATGACTACAACATGCTGTAGCTTTTTATTTTTAAATCCTGTAACTTGGATCACCCTTAACACATTGACTGCCACGATGACGTCAGAGGCATGCCAGAGCCACCTGCTATGGCCACCGGAGGCCACATGGCAGCCAACATGTTAAACATGTAGCTCTGCTGCTGTGTGTTCTTACATAGTGCTGCCATTAATGATGAAGCTACAAGTATGTGCCTTACATTTGAGCTGGTAACAAAGCTGTTTTATTTCCAGGTGAAAAACATGATTTCTTGAAAAACCTTTTTCCACCACCAATAACTCTGGCGAGCTAGTTGACTGAATGTAAGTTAATATAAATAATTTATTTATGGAGCCCACTCTGTATAAGGGGTAAAATTTTACAAAAATGTTTTTCAGCCATTGGAAAACACAAGAAGGTTATTTCAATAGATTATAGAGGTCACTTTGTGACAGCTCACATACCTACTAATTTCAACCACAGAAAAGAAGTTTCAAGAATAAAACAAATTTATTATTTATCATATAACATACATACTGTATATCTTTTGAGGTACAAGATCAACTAGTTATAAGTATACAGATATTATTACACTAATACATGTAAATATTTTAGCACAGCTCTCCAACAAACAGCTGAAGAAAAATATCCATCTGTTATATACTTTATTACACCTCTCATCACTATCATGAAATCTTTGAAAGGACCAGTGTAGGCATGTGCGGCACATGTTGATACTGCGCAAGTAACTATCATCCTATACGTGAGTCACAAGTTGGTGGTGATGATTTTTCCCCTCTTGCAGGGACTGTGGTGTATATGGATGTGGTTCAAAGTAGTACAGACTACTCAAGGTTGGTGAAATCCAGTATCCAGTGGGCGTCTCTTGGATGGTTTGCAGTAGAACTACTGTGAATTTTGGAAAGTAGGAGGCAAGGTACTGGCAGAAGTAAAGTTGTGAGTACAGACTAAAGTGTGTTGGGATAGCTCAGATGGTAAAGTATTTGCCTGCAAAACACAAAGGTCCCAGGTTCAAATCCAAATTCCAGCATACAATTTTAATCTGCCAAAAATGTTGAAATCTCAAAACGTTGGTAAACAATGTGACAAATGTTTCTGTGTGTATTGCTAAAACTCAGAACATTGAGCAGATGTGCATAAAGAACTGTGTGCCATAATGTAGAAAGCAGTCTTGTGAACTAATTTTGAACAGGATTTCTGAAGACTGTCTTGAGAGACAGGGAGTAGTGATCATGATGTTGTTATAGTAATGATAATAACTACAGTTAATAAGTCAGTTGAGAAGGCTAGGAGAGAGTTTTTACAAGAAAGATCTGATAAGCAGTTATTCCCATCCCACTTAAATAATGAATGGGCAATAATAAGCTTACAACCAATCAGTTTCAGATACCTTGGAAATTCTTGACCTAGGTTTCTACACTCCTAAGGGTGTCTTTATCGAAAGGAAAATATAAAGCTCTGATTACATGTACTGTACTGTATAACACCTATTAGTGTCTAAGCCTAGGTCAATAGTTTCAAAAGTACCTGTAACTGATTGGCTGCAAACCTATTATTGTGATAATTCATACAGTTGCTGACAACAGCCATGTTCAAGATTTTATAGTAAATGGGCATAGTTACACCGAAGAACCGAAGAAACTGGTACCCCTGCCTCATATTGTGTAGAGCCCTCGCAAGCATGCAGAAGTGAAGCAACATGATGTGGCATGGATTTGAGTAACATATGAAGGGAACTGACACCACACATCCTGTAGGGCTGTTGATAAATCTTCTGAACAGCACATTGTGAGGCATACCAGATATGGTCAATAATGTTCATGTCTGGGAAGCTTGGTGGCCAGGAGAGGTGTTTAAACTTAGTAGAGTGTTCCTGGAGCTACTCTGTAGCAGTCATAGATGTTGGGGTATTCCACTGTCCTGCTGGAATTTCCCACGTCCATTGGAATGTACAATGGACCTGAATAGAGCAGGTGATCAGCCATGATGGGTATGTACATATCACCTGTCAGAGTCATCTCTAGATGTAGACACCACACCATTACAGATTCTCCACCAGCTTGACCAGTTATCTACTGGCATGCAGGGTCCATGGATTCATGGGATTGTCTCCATACCCATACATGTCCATCTGCTTGATATAATTGGAAATGAGACTCATAAGACCAGGCAACATGTTTACAGTAATCAACCGTTCAATGTTGGTGTTGACAGGTCCAGGCAAGGCATGAAGCTTTGTGTTATGCACTCAGCAAGGATACACGAGTAGGCTTTAGGCTCCAAAAGCCCATATCGATGATGTTTCATTGAATGGTTCACATGCTGACACTTATTGATAGCCCAGCATTGAAATCCACTGTAATTTTCGAAAGGGTTGCACTTCTGTCAATTATCAATAGTCTCTTTCTTGCAGGATCTATTCTGGCTATGGTGTAAGAGATTCCTGATATTCATGGTGCACTCGTGAAATGGTCATATGGGAAGATCCCCACCTCCTTGCTACCTCGGAGATGCTGTGTCCCACTCTCAAGTGCCAACTATGACACTATGTTCAAACTCACTTAAATCATGATAACCTGCCATTGTAACAGCAGTAACTGATCCCAAATCCTGCATCAGACACCTGTTGTTCTATATAGGCACTGCTACTCGCAGTGCCATTCTCTGAGTGTTTACATATCTCTGTGTTTGTATGTGCATGCTTATACCAGTTTCTTTGGTTCTTCAGTGTAATTCCAGTGTGATGCATACAAAGAAATTATGTAAACATTTAAACAGTTTATAAATCTTGTCCTGGAAGAATAGGTATAGAGTAAGTGGATTAAGTACTGAAAACATCTACTTTGGTTTATGAGGAAACAAAGACTGTTACAGTCCCAGTTAAAAAAAAAAAAAAAAAAAAAAAAAAAAGAATGATCAAATGAAGACAGGCAAAGTTAGTATAGATTTTTTTTCCTTTTTCGAAAGAGATGGTTACATCTGGAGTGGTGCCATGCCTGGAAGGTATTGTCAAAGGATAAATCGCACTGCATCATCTTCAGTAATGAGTCCCAGTTCTCCATAACCTCCAATGACCATTGTATTCAGATTTAGCAGCTTCAGTGCCAGAGGGAACATCCTACCACTATTGTGGAGAGACACAGAGGTGTAACTCCTGGCATCATAGTGTGGGGAGCCAAAGCATACACATTCATGTCACATCTAGTTGTTCTTCACCAGACATTGACAGCACAGTGACACATCACATACATTCTGTGTCTGCACGTCCTATCTGTGATGGCACAGCACCCTGGGAATGCATGCCCATGGATGGCACATGTGTCTATGGACTGTCTGTAGCATGTTAAGGTCCTCCCATAGCTCGCAAGACTCCGGACTTTTCCATAATTGAGAACATATGTGGTGACTTTGGAAGGGGCGCCCATCCCAGTACCAACCTGCAGGATCTGGAGGGACAGCTGTAGGTGTAGGAAGTACGCAGCAGACCTCAGCTTTTGGTAAGCCGAAATCTGTAGCGAGGTCTCTTAGGAAGAAGAAGGTTCTGCTGCTAGGTAGTTCTCATGGCAGAGGTGTTGGCCAACAGTTGCAGGAAGTACTTGGGAGTGAGTACCAGGTCACCAGCATAGTGAAGCCTAGTGCAGGGTTAGATCAGGTCACTTGTAACATAGGGGACTTATGTAGGAATTTTTCAAAAGAGGATCAGGTAGTTATAGTGGGTGGGGCCGGGAACAGTCTTGATAGGGACGGGGAATATGATATAGGTGGTGATCTGGAAAGGATAGCAACTGAAACTGGTGGCACGAATGTGCATTTCGTGCAGCTGTTCCAGCGTCATGATAGGCCTTGTCTTAATACGGCTGTCAGCCGTCTTAACATGGGGCTTGAGAAGGCGCTGATGACGGAGGGCATGGATCACATTGCAGTGGTGCCAGTTGAAACTATCCAAAGGTCGGATTTTACTAGGCACGGTCTGCACCTCAATAGGTATGGGAAGGGGAGGTTGGCAAAGCTCATAGGTGACAGTGTAGTAGGGGGTGGGGGTTTCACTCATGGAAAAATTCCTGTAGTAGTTGGTGTTAGGGCTGCACCTTTTTTAGACTGAAGACAGCTGATAGATATTCCTGCTTAAAGGAAGTCCCTCTAAGAAATGAACCACCTTTGACAAAGTCTAAGAATATAAGTAATAAGGGAATTACTGTTTTTCATCAAAATATACAGGGTATCAGAGATAAAGTTAATGAAATGCTTATTGATACTGATTCTGACATTATTGGAATTTCAGAGCACTTTTTAAGTGGTGTGACAATTAAGAGACTTCCTTTGCCAGGATACAGGTTAGCTGCCTTCTACTCTAGGAGTTCTTTGCAGTGTGGGGGAGTGGCCATGTATGTAAAAACGATTTTTCATCGGAGTCAATCGATTTTTCTAAATACTGCACAGAACAGATATTTGAATGTTGTGCAGGAGTTGTTAATGTTAATGGAACTAAACTAGTAATAGTTGTTATTTATAGATCCCCTGACTCAGATTTTAAAATGTTTCTGCCCAAGCTGGAATTGGTTCTGGGTTCACTGTATAGGAAGTATAAAAATTTAATTGTGTGTGGAGATTTCAACATTAATTGTGTAGGTGATAGCTCAAGGAAAAGTCAGCTGTTAGATCTATTTAATTCCTATAACATGATGCAAACAGTATTTTTTCCAACGAGAGTGCAAGGAAATAGCAGTTCTACCATTGACAATATTTTTGTTCATTCTTCATTATTAGAGGGGCACTCTGTCAGCAGAATAGTAAATGGCCTATCAGACCACGATGCCCAACTTTTAATTCTAAAAAGTATTTGTTCTCAAACAAATGTTAAACATAAATATCAACTACTCAGAAAAGTTAATCCAGTTGCAATTGAGACCTTTTTAAGCCTAATTAAGGAACAAGAATGGCAGGATGTTTATAGTGCTGATAATGCAGATGATAAATATAATGCTTTTCTGAACACATTTATTATGCTGTTTGAAAGTTGCTTTCCGCTAGAACGCTCAAAACAGGGTACTTTCAGTAACAGACAGCCAGGGTGGATGACAAAGGGGATAAGAGTATCATGTAGAACTAAGCGGGAGTTGTATCAAAATGTTAGAAGCAGTCAGAATGAAGATGCAGTAGCTCATTACAAACAGTACTGTAAGGTTCTGAAAAATGTCATTAAGAATGCAAAAAGTATGTGGTACGCAAAAAGAATAGCAAACTCTCGGGATAAAATTAAAACTATCTGGTCAGTCGTGAAGGAAGTGTCTGGTCAGGAGCAGCAGGTAGAAGATATAACGTCAATGCGTAGTAGGAATGTTTCTGTTACTGACAAGTTAGATATATGTGCAATATTCAATAATCACTTTGTGAATATAGTAGAGGAATTAAACAAAACTCTAGTTTCTACAGGTAATCATATAACGTTTTTAGAAAATGCGTTTCCGAGGCTGTTGCCTGAAATGATCCTTCATGATACTTCCATAGGTGAGATTGAGTCAATAATTAAATCACTAAAGACTAAGGACTCTTGTGGTTATGATGGGGTATCTAGCAGAATTCTAAAGTACTGTTCTCCATATGTTAGCCCAGTACTAAGCCATATTTGTAATTTTTCCTTTCAGAATGGTCAGTTTCCTAACAGATTAAAGCACTCAGTAGTGAAACCGCTTTATAAAAAAGGAGAAAGGGATAATGTAGACAACTATAGACCTATTTCTATGCCATCGGTTTTTTCCAAAGTTATTGAAAAGGCTGTATATTCAAGATTAATTGATCATTTCAGTTCACATAATTTCCTGTCAAACGTACAGTTTGGTTTTAGAAGTGGTTTAACGACCGAAAACGCTATATTTTCGTTTCTCTGTGAGGCACTTGATGGGTTAAATAAGAGGCTACGGACATTAGGCGTCTTCTTTGATTTAACAAAAGCGTTTGATTGTGTTGATCACAAAATATTGTTGCAGAAGTTGGAACATTATGGAATACGGGGAGTAGCCCACAACTGGTTCACCTCTTACTTTAATAATAGACAACAGAAGGTAATTCTCCGCAATGTAGAAAATGGTTATGACGTGCAATCCCAATGGGGCACAATTAAGTATGGGGTGCCCCAGGGGTCTGTTTTGGGACCATTGCTGTTTCTTATTTATATAAATGATATGCCTTCGAGTATAACAGGTGATTGTAAAATATTTTTGTTTGCTGATGATACCAGCTTGGTAGTGAAGGATGTTGCTCGTAATATTGACACAGTATCAAATAATGCAGTTCAAGAGATAAGTTCATGGCTAATAGAAAACAAGTTGCTGTTAAATCACAGTAAAACTCAGTTTTTACAATTTTTAACACATAATTTGACGAAATCTGACATTATGATTACACATAATGGGCATGTGATAAGTGAGACTGAACAGTTCAAATTTCTAGGTGTTCATATAGACAGTAAGCTGTCATGGAAAGCCCATGTTCAGGATCTTGTTCCAAAACTAAATTCTGCTATATTTACCATTAGAACAATATCTGAGATAAGTGATTTTTCAACACGAAAAGTAGTCTATTTCGCTTACTTTCACTCACTTATGACGTACGGCATTGTTTTTTGGGGTAACTCACCTGATGCAAAAAGGATATTTCTGGCTCAAAAACGGGCGGTTCGAGCAATATCTGGTGTAAGTTCGCGAACGTCATGTCGACCTCTTTTCAGTAGTCTGGGAATTTTGACTCTGGCGTCACAATACGTTTTTTCTTTAATGTCGTTTGTTGTTAATAATATCAGCTTATTCCCACGAGTTAGTAGCTTTCACTCGGTGAATACTAGACAGATGTCTAATCTACATTTGCACCACACCACCTTAACACTTGTGCAGAAAGGGGTGCAGTATTCTGCGGCATCCATTTTCAATAAGCTGCCATAAGAACTTAAGAATCTTAGCACTAATCCACATGCTTTCAAATCTAAATTGAAGAGTTACCTCGTGGCTCACTCCTTTTATTCTGTCGAGGAACTCCTAGAAAAGTTAAACAATTAAGCTAATTTATTTTTTCTTTATTGATTCTTTTCACTTTGTCTTAAGATTGTCGTGTGCAAAGGGCTATTTAAAATTTTTCTATTACCATTATTGTGTAACAATTAATGTATTGACTTGTTCCATGACCATGGAGTCTTACTCCTGAAGTGGGTCCTATGGAACAGAAAAAACAAATAAATAAATAAATAAATAAATAAACAACTGTCTGTGGACAAATGGCCAAACTTTCCTCATGGGGGGGGGGGGGAATTCCAATGCTGTTTGAGAGCATTAAGACCTGCAAAATAGCATTTATTGTAGCCAAAGAAAGTGTGACACCCTACTGACCTGACTCCAACATTCCACCTGTAACTACCAACATTTTTGTCTCTTTCATCCCACATCGTAATCAGTTCAATAAAGTCACAAGGGCTTTTATCACTGCAAACCACTCCTACTCGGTCAGGTAATGTAATAAATTCCCACGAGACAGAAAAGCTTCTGTTCAAGCATCAGCATGGTTTTACAAAGCATCAGTAATGGGAAATTCAGTTTTCCTGCAAATTTTTGATGCAGGGCAATAGGCAGACTCTGTATTCTTAGATTTCCAAAAAACATTTGAGATGGTGCCCTGAAACAAACTCATAACAAAGGTAAAACAATATGGAACAAGTTCCCAGATAAGTGAGTGGCTTGAAGACTTTTAAGTAATAGAAAACAAGTACATGTTCTCAATAATGAGTGTTAATTAGGGACAAGTGTACTGTCAAGAGTGTTCCAAAGATCTGTGATAGGACCACTATTATTAACTATCTACATAAATGAGAATGAGTAGCAATCTTTGCTGATGATGCCATGCCGTATGGGAATGTTTAAGCTCTGAATCATTGTAGAAGGTTGACTCAGACAAAATTTCTAGATTGTGTGATGAATAGCAACTTGTTGCAGATGCAAAAACTTGTAAATTAATGTAGGTAAAAAGGAAAAATGCACCTATAATGTTTGAATACAGCATTAGTAGTATGCTGCTTGAAATAGTGACAGAAAAATGTATATAGGTCTAATGGTGCAAAGCAATATGAAATGGAATGTGCACATGTGAATAGTTGTTGGGATGGCAGATTGTCAACTATTGTGTATTGAAAGAAGTTTGGCAATATGTGGTTCATCTGAAAAGGAAATTATGTTTAGAACACCAGTGTAAGCTAGTGCTGAGTACTGATTGAATATTTGGGATGCCCACCAGGTCAGATTAGAGAGAGGCATAGAGCAATTCCCTGTCTTAGATATCATGTCACAGTGTTGTCTGGAAAAGGAGAGGGGTAACTTAGTGTAATCAATATTCCATATTTTGAATATCTCATTGCACTTAAAACCTTTATTGTCATCAATATTAAGACATGCTCTGATTAGATTAGATTAATAGTTGTTCCATCGAACATGATTACATGACTTCGTAATGCTGTGTAATGTGTTGGTTTAGTAAAAGATAACATTACATGACATATATTTTTTTAATTTATTTATTTGTAAAATTAATAATTTCCAAGTAAAAATTCATCTGCTGAGTAGAAGGAGTTGTCATTCAGAAATTCTTTTAATTTTTTTCTAACACTGGTGGGTTATTTGTCAGACACTTGATGTAAGTGACCAAATACTTTTATGGTAGCATGATTCACCCCTTCTGTGCCAAAGTTAAATTTAACCTTGAATAGTGTAGACCATCCTTTCTCCTAGTGTTGTAGTTAAACACACTGCTACTGCTTTTGAATTGGGTTGGGTTATTAATAATAAATTTCATAAGTGAATATATATGTATTTTGTGAAGCTACTGAGAAGATCTCTAGATCCTTAAGTAAGTGTCTGCAGGATGATCTTGGGTGGGCTCCAGAAATGATTCTAATTACAAACTTTTTTGCAATTAATACTTTTTTGCTCAGTGATGAATTACTCCAAAACATTATGCCATATGAAAGCAGTGAATAAAAATAGGCATAGTAAACTAATTTACTGTCACAAAATTTGCAATAACACTAATAGCATAAGTTGTTGAACTCAAACATTCAGTAGATCCTCTATGTGTTGCTTCCAATTCAATTTCTCATCAATGTGCACACATAAAATCTTTGAATAATCTACTGGTACCTGATCTACAGACTTCTGTTCACTTAGTACATTTATTAGTGGTGTCATGTCATTTACCATATGGAATTGTATATACTGATTTTTATCAAAATTTAATAAGAGTCCATTTGCAGAGAACCACTTAATAATTTTCTGAAATATGTTATTTACAATTTCATCAGTTAATTCTCGTTTCTCATGTGCAATTACTATACTTTCATCATCAGCAAAAAGAGCTAGCTTTTCATCATAGAGAATATAGAATGTCAAATCATTAATATACATCAAAAACAGCAAAGTTGACATTGGATGTATTTCATTTTTTATGTAATGGTTTTAACAATAGCATATTTTAGTCTACCTGGGAAAATACTCTGCTTCAGAGAGCAGAGAGTGAAGGACTTTCTGCTAGGCATTAATAAAAAGATGGGGCTAGAGGGTGGGGGATCTTGCAAGGGTCATAAGTCTCTATCAAAAGCAAAACCACTTATGTATACAAATTGCTATCATTATATTAAAACATATTATGTATTTTACTTTTATTGCATTTAAAATCTTAATATCTGTGGCCTGTTAAATGTGAGTGTTACATTAAGTTATAGTTGGGGGTTGGAGGAGGTGGAGCCACATTAGCAGACAGTGATCCCCCAGCCCACAAATAGACCCTGTACCCAAGCATGCCTCTTATGAAGTTCCCTATAAATGTTACCACTCCAAAAGAAAAGAAGGGCTGGTTTAAGGCCCAAGTGACACAAACCATTGCTTGTGATACAGAATATATAATAATTAGTAGTGACTGCTTGAGGTACTAAGAAGGGTGCTATGGGCACTGAAGTGCAACATTTGTATCACAATTAGGAGCAAAAAGAGATGTGGGCGATAGCAGGAGCAGTTTTTTAGCCACTTGTGCATGAAAAATGTCCTTGAACCAGCTGTAGCAGTAGTACATGTTTTGTGTGTTAATGCACCCAAACTTCTGTAAGAGTGCTTCATTACTGAAAAACACCACATTGGCAAAACAATTGTGTTCAACAAGTTAATGCATCACAGTCAACTTTTATGGATAGAAATGGAAGTCAGCACAAAGAATTCACCTCACAAAATGATCATAAAGGTGGAAAACAACTAAACTGTTGCTTTCCAAGTGCCAAGGAGATAACAGCAGGTTGTGTGCAGACTCCTTATACTACTTAGAAACTCCTTAGTTGTCAAAATATTTCCAAGGAGTGCTTGGAGTGCCTTATAGAAACAAAATACTTTCTATAAATTCAATATATTATAGTCATACAAAACTACACAGCTTAAAACATAAGTATTGTCTTTATGGAAAATTTTTTACAACATATCTTGATCACAAAACAAATGCAAATCCTCATGTCATTCAGGCCAAGCAGAGTTGTGAATGGCTCAGATAACCCTCCCAACACAAATGTGAATGCACTGATTTTAGATAGCTGGTCACCTAGTGGCAGAATGTTATGATTTTAGCAGTGTGTTCCACTACTGTGGATTCGCACATGTGCAGTAGATTAAATGCCTATGTGTGTAACACAGGATTTCAAGCAGGCTTTCTGCTTGTTATTGTTTTGAACTGTGGTCTGTAGGTAAAATACACATTAAATCTTGAAGACTCTTTTGCCTATTATGTTAGTAATTGCGCACACAATCCAGTGAGTAATGTTTTAGAAAGATATTCACAAAAATTCTTTTTTGTATTGCAGTTGATATGGGTTGAAAACTTCTTGGATTTTTCTTGCCAACTTTGTATGCACCCTGGATAACATAAATCACTCTCTTGCTGCTTCAGTGTTTTACAATGAATTCGCAGGCTGTGGTAACTTCTTCATTACTCATTAACAGTTACCCTGACAGTGCATAGCCATGATACAATTCATTGTTGACGAGGAACATGAATTCCGGCAGGAATCCAGTAGTGTGCATAAAATGCATGTTGTGTGACAACTGGCCAACTTTAGAAAAATAGGTCTCTACAACAAACATGAATTATTCCCTCAGGTAATTATCACTGCTGAGATGGTAAACAATCTCTCTTATCAACTACTTCTAATGAATGAAGTATGGAAGTTTCACTTTGCATCCTGGAACTTTCAACAGTCTGTAGACGTTATGTCCTCATAGACCTATAACTTTCCAAAACCTTATTGCATATCTACATGATGTTAATTCCATAAAAATGCTTTCCTTTTTTCCAGTCTATTATTCTGAGTCCCACTGTAAAATGATGCATTAAGAGGAAAGAATTATATTACACAGTTGATATGGGATTCATTAGATACTCCATAAGTTTCTGGAGCCTTCTCTCTATGAATAATGCTCTCTGTATTTATTATTTTATTTTTGTTAATGTGTCATTAGTGGCATTTTATATTTTAACAAAAGTATATTAAGACATGGGTGACTTTTAGAATTTTGGAACAGAAATGGCAATGAACTTAGAAAAACATTATTGATCTCATGTGATTAATGTAATGTAGGCCTATCTATTTTCTTTCAAATTGTTAAGATAAAACTTTCAATAGTAAAGAAGAATTATAAAAATAAAATCTTAATTTTAACACTTTACATAACACGTAGAAGTAACTACTTCATATGAGTAATGATGTACACTGCAACATGTGTTACAGTAATTATTTGCAAAGAATGTCTGCAACATGAGTAAACTACATCACAAAGAAATGAATGATCATCATCCATTGTATGAGGGTCATCCACAAAGTAAGTTTCGTATCTATTTCTATCTGTGGCAGTGCTAGATCACAGTTCTGAGCATGCGCAACAGTTACTCTGTCTCAAGGAGAAGATATGTACGCCATTTTCAGATTGCTGCTGCCAATGTGTGCTTTGTAGTGCTTCTTTATAATGTTAGCCATAATTGAAAATGCCACTGTGTGTGAAATCAGATCTGTGATTCATTTTTTAAATGCAAAGAAAGTTAAACCAAAGGAAATACATTGGCAAATCTGTGAGGTTTACGGACAAAATGCTATGAGATTCAATGGTTATAAGATGAGTCAGACTGTTCGATGAAGAACATGATCAAGTGCACAATGAAGAATGAAGTGGAGGTCCATCTGTGGTTACTGATTAACTGGTTCACACAATTGAAGAGAAGATTAAGCACAATCGTAAGTTTACACTTAGTGCCCTTTCTATGGAAGTTCTGCAAATCTCACAATCACTAATTCGTGAAATTGTTACTAAAAAATTGAAATTTCGAAAACTTTGCTCACAGTGGGTGCCCAAAATTCTTACTGAACCACACAAAAAATAACGGATGGACAGTGCACTTCAGTTTTCGACACACTACAATGAAGAATGTGATGGATTTCTTTCTCAGATAGTCATGGGGGATGAAACTTGGGTATTGTATGACACCCCTGAAAAGGACAATCAATGGGATGGAGGCACACTTCATACCCAACGAAGGTTAAGCCTAAGCAAATCTTGACATCTCATGTGCACCATTTTTGGGGACAGTTGTTTTAACCATTATAATGTCCGATCTCACATGGCAAATGTGACCAAACAACTCTTATGGGAATTTCACTGGGATCATACTCCATACAGCCTGGACCTTGCTCCTAGAGACTTTCATCTCTTTGTACACCTAAAATCTGTCCTTGGTGCTCAACACTTCAACGATGATGAGGAGCTGAAAGAACGTGTTACAACATGGTTGAATACACAGGTGGCAACCTTCTACGAAGAAGGCATACAAAAACTTGTGCCCCGCTATGACAAGTGCTTACAAAATTTCAGAAGCTATGTAGATAAGTAGTTTAACAGTTGTACACTTTTGTACAATAAATATTTTTTCTGTATCTGTACATGTTTGTTTTATATAACCAAATGGAACTTACTTTGTGGACATACCTTGTATATAATTGTACATATATTAAGTGATTCATTTGTATCAAATTTAAGCAAATTTCTTTGAAAGCAATATTAACTTACCCATACTGATCAATTAGTTGTATCCGTTTGTTTCCTCCATTATGTGCAAAACAGTCATTTACAACAATGTCAAAGCCATCTGGGAACAAAAATATTACCTATGTTACATAAGTGTAACAAGTATGCCTCAAAGCAAACACACAATTTTCAGGAAAAAAACAAAGAAACAAAAAACAAACAGAATGCCTTGAAAGACTAGAGATATGAAGTTCATATTCACAGGACATGACCATTAGTATGTTCTGAAGAAATGATAAGCATTTCAGTCACGTCAGTTCAGCATGTGTCCTGTTGCCTAGTTGGAATAGACTCTGTCTTTGTCCCTGGTAACTTGTTCCACACTTGTGGCATTGACACATATAAGGTGTGAATAGTGTCCCATGCTATAGTTAGAAGTCTGCACAGTTGTAGATACATACAGTAAAATCGTGAGCTGTGCAGATATCATGGTTTATCTGCAGATAGTGAGCAAGGCTTTCATGTCAGCTGTTAATCATAACAGATCATATTCAGTCAGTTTTTGTCAAACTCGCAAATTTATTGTAAAGGTTGGAGAAAATGATTTACCATATCATACAGGTAATATGCTTTTAGCCTTTGGAGCTTAGTAGAGGAGTCACTGTGTTCTTTAGTTCAAAAGATTGGATATGCCTGCCTTAAATGATTGCCAATCACAAATGCATAGCCAGGATTACCAAATGTACACTTTTGTTAAGTGTTGATTTGGTTTTTGTTTAGTAATATTTGTCAATTTGCACACAGTATTTTGATACCTTCTTGCAGTTGTAGTTACTTGAATGTTTAAAAAATTACAATTACTACTATGGTTCATCTATGTTACTTAGGGATTAATCAAGTTTTCATGACACTTTAATTGTTTGTTACATGCGTAATGGTGCAAGCAACTTAATTTTATTTGTGGGCCGTGGAGAGATGCACAGAACAGATTTAACACAGTCTTGCTCCATGCTGGCAGATTAGGTTTGGTGATTTTATACTGTATACATGGTATGGAAGTAACAAATTCTGGTGAGAGTACATCATATAAATGTTTATAATCAGATATGGTGTACAATGGAAGTAACATATTTAATTACCTACACAATGTTAGATGTTTTGCTGACAATTACCAATTAGAAGAAACTAGCAGTTACAACACTTGACATGATAAGCTTTGCTTTGAGTCATTTAACCTCTTATGCTTTAATATGGGGAAAATAAAGTGTGTCTCTTGCAAAACTCCGAATGAACCATTTCATTCTTTGAGTATAAACACAGTGCTGCGAAAACAGAATCTATCCTAGGCCATTCAGTTTTAACCATCAAAAAAATCAGGAAGATTCCAATATTAAACTGCATATTAAAATGCAGAATAAACATGTAGGTAGTATTCATTGCAAGTCATTAAATGAAAACTTTTAGTAGCACAATTTCCTTAGTACATACACATGAAGTTAGTTTTGAGGAAGATAGACTTCACTACTGATGAAGAGCTAGTCTATTTATAGCTGTAAAAAACTGCCATTATTTCAGTTTACTCATTTGTGAATCTTGTATGACTTATCAAGACTTCAGGTAACTACAAAGTTACTAGTGATATTCTCAGCTGAATATTCAACATGTTTTTAAACCTACATTACTCATATTCTTTAAGAAAATATAAGAGTAGTTTGAAAAGTTCTCAGAATCACTATAAAAAGGCAACCCATTGCAACGAGTTGCTCATATTATATCCATTGGACTGTTATCTCTAAACACATGCCATGCCAGTGCTCTTGGAAGAAGAGCTGTGGCATTGACATGGCTCAGTTGCTCCTGCATAGTGATTTGTGAAGATGGAAAAAATAGGGATTCAAGCAGTGATTAAGTTCTTCATAAAGAAAGGTATGAAAGTATGGGGATCTCTGGTCGTGGTAGAACACAGTGAGACACCGTTTAGAGAACACTGATTTATTGTATGGTGGAACACAATGAGACACCATTTAGGGAACACTGATTTATTGTATGTTATCTGCAGTACTTACAGTATCCAACTGGCCACATCCACCCGGTTCGCCAAAGATCAAAGAGTATCGCAAAGATATAGCATGCATTCAACCTGGTGATCGATTGATCCACCACACAGCCCCTGCCCCCCTTCCCGTATGAAGCACATTTAACACACAACAATTAAAAAAAGGGGGGGAGTGTGAGGCACTGTTAGTTCATTTCATCAACCACAGTCACAGGTATCTCCTCTGTGTCTGTCAGTCCTTGGTGGGCACTGCAGCGTCACAACGCTCTCATGGGCCAGCAGATGGTGAACTTGTTGAGTGCGGCAGGGCGGTGGAGCTGGCGACCGTACGGGGGAGGGGGAGGGGCAGAGGGCACAGCACAAGGAAAATGGAGTAGCACGATGCCTGATGGTAAAATGAACACTCGCACCAACCTAACTGGAGTGTCACACGGCAGCTTGAAGCTGCTAATCACTATCTGAGTAGCCGGAGAGCCGTCACACGTTTTCACCCATAGGACAAAGATGGTACGGTTCCCAATCACCACCAAAATGTTTGTAATATCATTGGGACTAATTTGTGCTGAAACTTCGACCCAACGGACATTAGAGTCTGGTTAGGTTGATCTGGTGCCTCGAACCTGTTACAAGGTGTAGGTGAGGGGGGTGATGGATCACTAACAATGCTTGGTCTACTATTACTGTGTAGGTTGCGGGAGTGTGGAGTGTGAGCGTCTGTCAGTCCTTGGTGGGCACTGCAGCGTCACAACGCTCTCATGGGCCAGCAGATGGTGAACTTGTTGAGTGCGGCAGGGCGGTGGAGCTGGCGACCGTACGGGGGAGGGGGAGGGGCAGAGGGCACAGCACAAGGAAAATGGAGTAGCACGATGCCTGATGATAAAATGAACACTCGCACCAACCTAACTGGAGTGTCACACGGCAGCTTGAAGCTGCTAATCACTATCTGAGTAGCCGGAGAGCCGTCACACGTTTTCACCCATAGGACAAAGATGGTACGGTTCCCAATCACCACCAAAATGTTTGTAATATCATTGGGACTAATTTGTGCTGAAACTTCGACCCAACGGACATTACAGTCTGGTTAGGTTGATCTGGTGCCTCGAACCTGTTACAAGGTGTAGGTGAGGGGGGTGATGGATCACTAACAATGCTTGGTCTACTATTACTGTGTAGGTTGCGGGAGTGTGGAGTGTGAGCGTTGAAAGGAGCCGGTCCACTCAAGTTGTGAGAGTCGTGAGTGCAAGGTGAGTTTGGGAGGGAGCTTGGAAAGGCAGAGAGTGGCGAGCTGCAGCTCTGTGATGTCTGGGACAAGAAATGGAGGAAAAGCAAGCCCGAAGGCAGGCCTGAAGGTGGGGGGCTCGAACCACTGTGCAGTGCAGTTGCCGTGGGCGTGTTGTCTGAATATGAAGCGAAGTCTGAAGCTTGCTTGATGTGAGTCGGCTTAAGGTGGTGGAGGGACACAGCGACAGGGGCGTGTTTGACGAGTATGTCAAAAGTTTGTGTTCCTCTGCGGACTACTTCATATGGGCCAGTATAAGGTTGCTGAAGGGGAGGCTTTACTGTGTCATCCCTGAGGAAAATGTCTGCAATCGGACTGGACCCAAGGCACATAAGTATAGGGAACGGTGTGGCTAGCAGGGGGTGGCAACTGTAACTTGCTGCAGTGGCTCCTGATCTGGTCCACTAAGGTCGGAAGGTGCGCTATGGGTGCTAGTGGGGAGGGGCAACCAGTTCACTGGGCAGAACGGGCTGCTGTCTGTAAACAAATTCTGCCATGTATCCCTTTAAATCCTATTTGTACACTGATCACAACCCCGATAGGACTAGCTGAAGTGCCTCAGTCCCCAGAGGGAGGTCTTGGCGAAGATCTTCAGCGTATGGTGCCACCGGTATACCAACCCATTGCTTTGTGGATTGTTGGCAGTGGTGTGTATTTTCTTAATGCCGCAAAGATTACAAGTTCGGAGAAGAGGGCTGACTCAAATTGCCTACTCTGATCTGTCGTAAGGATGGCCAGACAACCGAAGCGAGTAACTTAAGTGTCAAGGAATTGTCGAGCAACTGTTTCTGCCATAATGTTTGTGTTTGGCACTGCTTCAACCCACCTCAATGCTCTGTCTATCATTGATAGTATGTATTTGTAACCTTCTGAGGGGGCGAGGGGGCCAACAATGTTGATGTGGACATGTGTGAGGTGCCCAGCAGGGACAGAACAGGATCCCAGCAGGAAGAGAGGGGCGGGGGGGGGGGGGCAGGGGCTGCGCTGATTGACATTGGAGGCATGTGCAGGCCCAAGCCTGACAATCACGGCGCATGTCTTTCCATACAAATCTTTCAGTTATGAGGCGTGTGGATGCTTCAACACCCGGGTGAGCCAGTTCATGAAATTTGTTGAATACGTCCGTCAAAGTGGAGTAGGGATGAACAGGCGAAGGAAACCCGTATATTTGTCACACCACACTTCGCTCTTTGCTACTGGGAAAACAGTCCGGACCAGTTGTAGGGACAAATAGTGACCATAAATCAAGTTCATGGTGTCAGTGTCAGCTGACTGGAGTTCTGCGAGGTTAGAAAGGTCTAACAGGGTCGCCCCGCCTACCCATGATAAAAAATCTGCCACTACGTTATCAGCACCCTTAATGTATTATACGTCATTTGTGAATTAGCTAATATAGTCCAGGTGTCTGAAGCAGTGTGGCGGGGGGTCGGCAAGTGGGCTCTGAATGGCAGCTACCAAAGGCTTATGATCTGCCAAGATATGGAATTTCCTTCCCTCAACTTCGACGCTGAAATATTTGATGGCTTCGTTCATTGCCAGGAGTTCTCTGTCAAAGGCCGAATACTTTTTCTGGGTGTAGTTAAGCTTTTTTGAGAAGAAACATAGAGGGGATGTCCTATCACCTACAGTCTGGCTCAGTACAGGACCTACAGCAGTGTCACTGGCATCCGTAGTAATAAACAACTCTGCCACGGCGGCGTGGCCAAGCACATTGAGGTGCTATGCTGTGATACACGAGGCCATTCCCTGTCAAGCATTCAAATCCCCTCTCGGACATGGATGTTCGTGCTGTCTTTAGTATAAGCCAGTTCATAAGTAGTTTGTAAGTTTAGGGACTGATGACCCCGCATTTAAGTCCCATAAGCTTTTCAAACATTTGAACAACTCTGTGTTGGAGTCAGGATGAGCAAGAGTTACAGCTTTAGTGAATAGTTTTTTGAGTTTATCAAACACTGTCTGCATGGGTTCAGTCCATGGGTCAGAGAGCATGCCTGTCATATTTGGGCCGGCAAGGGCATCAGTAAGTGGTGCTTGTACCCTAACAGCAGCTGGCAGGTGATTGTGATAGTAATTAATACAGCAGTTCCTAAAAACCTACACAGCTCTTTGAATGTTTCCAGACGAGGCATATCTAAGACTGGTTTTACTTTATCTTCAAGTGGAGAAATACCATTCTCAGAAATAATAAATCCCAGGAAAGTCACTGACGGCTGGTAGAGTTGCAATTTCTTCAAGTTTAGCTCATTGCCCGCAGTGGCTAACGTGTCAGTAACAGTCTGAACATGCTGTTTATTCTTCTCAACAGAGGTGCTGAAAATAATAATGTCATCTGAGTAAATGAAACAATACTTCAAGTGGAAAAGCACCTTGTTAATAAAACATTGCCAGGTTTCATGGCACTTCGCAGGCCGAATGGCATGAATTTGAATTGAAATAGCCCGAATGGGGTCATAATGGCTGCTTTCTCAACATCTTCTGGGCCAACAGAATTTGATTATATGCACATTTACAGTCAACAACTGAGAAAACATTGCAACCTGTGAGAGAGTATGTGAAGTCATCAATGTTTGGTATCCATTATTGGTTCATTATGGTACAGTTATTCAGCCTCATGTAGTCACCACACATCTGTAATGTGCCATCGCTTTTGGTTGTGAAATGTATCGGCGTCAACCAGCACCTGGAAGAAGGCTCAACAATACCTTGTTTCAAAAGTTTGTCGAGCTGCTACTTTGCAATTTTCATATTCTCTGGTGTTAACCTACACAGTTTGCAAGCAATTGGAGGTCCGTTGATTAGCCTAGTTTACAGACTGTGCCATTGGCTACCATAGAAATGGAGCAGCGTGGATGAGAAAAGTTTGTAGTGTTTATGTCAAGTGGTGCATAGGTTGATGGAAGTTGTGGTGCTGTCATTGAGTTTGTACAGGTCTGCCAACTGGACGAATCCCTAACTGATGTGGTTGGGGGATTTGGTTTGCACAGTGGTATACTGTGAATTAGGCAGTGTGGTTACTGTTCATGCCACGGCCGCCGGTGCCAGCACTGAATGCAACAATTGAGCATAGGGACGCGACTGTGGTGCTGCAACCACATGGGCAACAGCTGAACTACTACAGAGAGTTTCTGAGTGTTTACAAATGTCAGAGATGGGGGAGTGGTGGAAATGTTTACCCTCACTGTTTTCCTTGCAAGTGAGCATGAAATCACTGTTTATGCACTCACTAACCTGTACTGTGCAATCCGTATACCTCTACAGGGGTACAAACCTTGTTTATGGTAGACTCGAACTCAGAAACAAGGAGGTCATTGTGTTGGTGGGGGTCTTGCTGTAGCTTGACATTGTTTTTGTGCTTGTAGAGCCACTTGTCCATAAAGTCTTTAGTTTCTTTAGTGACTGAAACACATTCTTGGGCCACTCAAACAGTTTGAGAGTTGGTGGTTAAAAGTTCACTTGACTGGGCATGTGGAAAACATCTGACATCTGTTGGAAGGGTAATGAAAAACAGTGTCTGACACCAAATTGGGCCAAAGTTTATGGTGACATAAGAAGTCAATGCCTAAGATAGGTTCATCTGCACTAGTGACAAGAAAAGTCCACTCCAACTTGCAATCCGGTGTGATTGTAATGGTATATTTTTCTGAGCCGGTACACTCTAGCCTTGTAGTGATGACAGAGCGGAGACCTGTGCAATGTTGTTGAAAGTTTTTGTAGCCATAGACTGGGGTAGTAAGGACACATTGGCACCTGTGTCGACTAAGAAACATTTACCTGAAGCTAAATCTGTAATGTACACTCTGCCGGGCGATGAATGTTTGTCGACTACAGAATGAAGCAGTAAATTTTGATGTGTAGAGTCTTTGCAGGCTGGTGCACCTCTGCCTACCTGCAAGTGGAGTTTTTGAAACAGCAAGGCGGTCTGCAATTCCTGGCTACATTTCTGAAGCAGGTATGGAAGAAACAGAAAGGTTGGTGCAGTGGTTGTTCTTGCTGGTACTGAGGCAGCGTCTTTGCCCAATGAGTCTTATGGAGGAATGGGCAGAGCCCATGGCATTGCGGAGGTAGGCTGTATGGACAGCTGGCATTGTGTGTAGGTGGGGGCATTGCGATCGGTATGGTCGTTGCAAGCGCGACCACGGCTGATGTTGACTGTGCATGGCATGCTGAGTGACAGTTGTTGTTTCATATGCTGTTGAACCAGCAACGTGATGTGTACACTGTCAACACTCTTGATTTGCTGGCTGGCAGAATGCATGGCTGAGTGTACAGAAACAATAAATCCCTGTAAATCATCTGTACCTCAGGTGAAACTTGTACGCCCATATGAAAAGTAAGGCATCGTCTGACATGAGTTCCTCGCTGATGAGAAGGCGTAGCTTCCTCCATAGTTGGGACGGGGTATGGTTGCCCAACTGTTCCTCGTATAGGATGTGATTGATCTATTCCTCAAGTGTGCGGGACACTTGTTCTAGAATTATTCATTTGGTCACCTCATAAATGTTGTTGGCCGGAGGATGGCGAATCAGATCGCAGATCAAGTCAGCGTTCGCATGGAGGTGTGTGATCAGACACAAGTACACAAGTAGTGAGTGGATTCATTCAGGGAGTAGTGGTCAAATATTGCCTCCGCCAGGGAAAACCACATCTCCGGTGACTCGAAGGAGAATGGCAGAAGTTGTGGTAGACGTCCTGGTGGTTGTGGCACAGACAAAATGGGCAGGTGGCTCATTGCATATCCAAACTGCTGTGTGTTCTGAATGGCACAGAAGTCCGAAACGGCAGTTACACCAGTGTGTCTCCACTAGTGACAAGAAAAGTCCACTCCAACTTGCAATCCGGACTTTTGAGCGGACGATACAGGACGCAGTTGTGGATAGGCCGCGTGTGTGGGCAGGAACGGCTGCATCCAACCCAGCGCAGTCGACACGGCATGTGCAGTTGAACAAGGCTAAGCAAGTGTAGGCCAGTTCACATCTACAGTTTTGCATGGGCCCTGGCCCAGACTGGGGCCAGGAAGAAAGTCATCTTCCATCAAGACAAAGCATGCCCGCCATGAATTGTTGCCACACCCACCTTATTCACTTGATATGGCTCCAACAGACTTCCATCTCTTCCCAAAACTGAAAATTTCTCTTGGTGGATGAAGAGTCACTTCAAACAAAGAACTGATAGCCAGAGTGGACAACTATTTTGAATGTCTAGAGGAATCTCATTTTTGAGATGGGATCAAGGCACTGGAACATTGCTGAGCCAAGTGCATTAATCTACAAGGAGACTGCATTGAAAAATAAAAAAGTTTCAGTGATGTGAGTTTATTTTTTTCTATTCTGTTCTGAGATTTTTTCAAACCAGCCTCATACTTTACAAAGTGTGATATGATACTGTGCTAAAAGTTTTTGAAATTATGTGTATAAAATTTTATTTTTATTCATCTGACTACAGAATTTCAGTCATGAAGCATAATTCCATTGTTTTTAAAAGTGTGTTTTGTCCCCTTTTTTCCCCTATTAATATTTCATAAATGTCCAGTTTTCCAAATATGTCTTCTCCCTGACCAAGTGCGCCCACCACATGGTCTCCAAGCCATTACAGTGTGTGTTCTGGAGTGCCAATACTTTTCTGTTTGGAATGGCTTGTTTCAGAGTAAGTGACAAACAGTTCCCATGATTTAAGAAATCGAAATTAGTTTAGTTGTCACAGAATTGATACCCTGACAAAAATTATGTCATTAAATACCCTGGTTTTAAGTACTACAGTCTATTACTATTACTCATTCAAAACTTTAATATCTGTGAATGCAGAGAAGGTAATTGCAGACGTGGATAAGATTGCATAGTGGAAGTTGTGGATAAGGTGCTTGTGGATGTGGATAACACTTTTCGTATCAACAAAGACCTCTAGCAATAGCCATCCATGCTGCATTCACTTAGTTCCAAAGTTCATCTGTGGTGAGGTTGGTATTGGGTCTCAGAGCTGCACCCATTGTTTCACCATATCACACACATTTTCAATTGGCAACAAGTCTGGTGACTTGGTAGGCCACAGCAGAAGGCTGACATTCTGTGACACCAAGAGGGCACGTGGTCTGCTGAAACGTGTTTGTGCAACTTCTTGTTGAAAAATACCAGCTGGGGAATTGTGCAGAAAGGGTATGGCAACACTTTGCAGAATGTCATTAATGTAAACTGGTATCATTGCCCTGGAAATGCATAAACTGTAATTAGTGTTAGTACACAATAGCACACCACACCAGTAGACCTTGAGTTGTCACTGTACATCTTGTTCAAATGCAGTAACTGTGATGCTGCTCCCCATGTTTGTGTCAAGCCAAAATGCGGCAATCATTTTCAAATTAACAGAACCTGGATTCATCCAAAATCACTATTTGATGCCATTCCATCCTCAGTGACATACTTTCATGCGTAATTGCCATTTAGCATATTTCTGGGCATAAGTAAAAGGTAGTTGGAGAAGTAAACAGCTTGCATATAAACAGTACCATAAAATGGAAAGAGACACGATGGAAATCCCAGTTTTCATTGCAGATTGTGATTTTGCTGCAAAACTACAAGAGTTTTGTCAGAAGCATTTATTTTGTTTTGCCTCATTTGGTGTAGTAATCAGAGGAATCAAAACAGGTAAACAATTGTAATTTGCAGTGTGCTACTCAATTACCCCATCTCCATGTTGTGAGGGTAAGATGCATTAGTATTTCATAACTTCAAACTGGAAACCCCATTCATAATGTTGTATTCCTCTGACAAGGAAATAGTCAGACTTGCCATGCCGAAACATGTATTGATTTTTTTAGCACCATTAGTTAACATTGGAGGAAGTTTGTATGCAGAATGTTAGCTGCTGACATGATCTGGAAGTCACCTAAAAATATCACGAAAACGGCTATTTTTCCTGCTTGGCGCTTGCGGTGATGGCTGGCCGCCCCTGGGAATGGTGAGTCGCGAACTGTTGTTATGGTGAGCGTTGTGTGCATGGTCAGGAGGTGTGGCCATCTTATCACGGCGTTCACTAAAGAGGAATATTGTTGCACAGTTTTGGTGGAAAGGGGAAACGAATATTCATTTCTGTGGCATGCATTTCCTTTTCATTTCTGGTATGTATTTCGAAACATACCATCCTGAAACTGGTTAGAGATGTGAACGATATTCTGTACATCTACATCTGTACTCCACAAGCCACTTTACGGTGAACATTCAATCTCCCCTCACAGGTGATGGCAAATCCTATAAATGTTTTCTGCTTGCCATGGAAATATACCACAGACGCCAAATGAAGCAATCAACAGAAAACATGCGTGAAGACAATGTGATGTGCAACATGGTAGTTAAACTTCTAGACGAGCATGTAAATAGCACAGCTATTACATGCTAGAAACGACTGAAACACTCGATATTACAGACTGTGAATCTACACACAGCGAAGAAACGGAAGAAAGTTGCACACATGAAGACTCTTCAAGTGATAGTGCCACATACCCTCATCAATTATCTCTGAAAGCAACACCAGCAACTACAATTACATTATCAGACAAAGAAAAAGCGGTGAAGTATTGGTTGAACGTAAGTGGTTAGAAACGCCTATGTGTCAGTACTGTTCAAAATAGGTATCATTTTGTCCAGTCTGAATGTGAATTGTATAGATGGAAAAGGAAGTCGCTGGACGATGTAAGAGTTGACTGGAAATTGCAATGAAGATAAATGCATGACTTTTTGAGCAATTTACCGATGCCAGACAACAGTCATTGAGTGTCAGCGACACAACTTTGCGTGATTGGGCATTAGAGATTGCCAACGGGATAGGCACTAAAGAATTTACAGCTTCTCAAAGTTGGATTAGTCGCTTCAAAAGATCACATAAAATTGTGGCATGAAAAATAACAAAATTTGCATCAAGAAACAAATCAGAAAATGAATTGACTCAAATGGAAATGATAGAAGCTTTTCTTATGACTGCAAAAAATAAGATTACCAGTTTTAGTGAAACTTACATTTACAATGCAGATCAGTCAGGTTTTGAAAAAGAAATGCATGCAAAAAGAACACTGTCATTCAAAGGCGAAAAACATATTGAGGCACATGCGCAGTCCACAACTGCACTCACCCATTCATACACTATAATGCCTATAATTATTCTGGATGGTTCATTGCTGCCTAAACTATATGTGTGTCTTCAAGAACCAACTGGATGTTTTTGCCCACTTGTCAAACAATGTTCTACGCAGACAATCTTGTGGTAGACGCATCAAAGTCTGGAAAAATGGGAAATGATAACGTTACACTTTTCATGCATCATGCTTTTCTTCCGTTCTGCGGAAACAAATCCCTTCTCTTTTTAGATTCGTGGTTAGGTCATAAAAGTTCTGATTCATTAAAAGCTGTATTTCAAGCTCACCGTGACAAAGTAGAGATACTTCAAATTCCACCCGGCACACCGAACGTAATTCAACCGTTAGACAGAATTTTTCCACTATGGAAGTCATTTTAAGAAAACTAACAGAGAAAATTATTGTGTTCAAATCACTGCAGTTTCCTGTCTATCACCATGACAATATTCTCAAGTTGCAATCAATCATACATTATCAGTTTTCATCCCCGCGGTTTCAAAATGTGATTAAATATGCGTGGCACACCTCGAAATATACTGATATTAGGCCTGATTCCTTTCTAACACTGGCCGAGTTTTGTCTATGGATGTCTAACAATGAGTCTGATTCTCAGGGCTGTCATATGTCGTCTTTGCTTGTATGTTCTTGGTGCACAAAAAACCTATGCTTTGAATATTGTATCAATATTTCGCATTTTTGTGGTAATTACAAGAAATAAAAGTTTGACATGTTTTAAACCGCATATGTATTTGTGTCTATTTCATATCTATTTGGAAAGAATGTTGTAGATAAAATATCAGCTACATTTGTCAATTAATTTATTATTATTGTATTTATTAATTATCATACAATCACTTTCACTGGGCGAATCAGCTCTCTCACTGCTGTGGCAGGAGAGCAGCGCGTAGCTAACAGGTTTCATCATGACAAGTCTGACCATTCCCTTGTGAGATATCAGAAAGGGGACTACTTGACACACCACTGTGGCCATGTAGTGAACTATGACTTATCACAACATGTGGTACACTGCGACTGGAGGTCACATATCATTCATATGTAAGAAAGAAAGCACCTCTAAACATTGCAAGACTTGCACAGTGTTTATTGCCTGCTCATCTACCCATCATTTGTAAAACAAAGATGCAAGTTGTTGATAAATGTTGCAACCACAGAAGAAGAAAATTAAATGATTCTGATTTATAGTAAAAGTAGGAGAAATATTGAGGCTGCTGCTACCTTATATGTCAAGTGTTTTTCAGAGAATGCTCATTCGTGATAATTCTTTTAAATGTTGTGAAAACCTTTGTCTGATGACAGCATATAGATCACCAAAAGTAAATTAAGAAAATGTTACAGGAAAAGCTAATGAAACATTTTTTCCCTGTGTACAGTCACTTGAATAACACATAACTACATGTTTTGAAGTTAATAGTACTAGATTTGAATATGTACTCTAATTAGAAAAGTAGAGGAGTGTTTGTCTTGAGCCATGGCTACAATGGCACGTCAAATAGTCCCCAGTTTGATATGTTGGGGGAATACAATGTTATGAATGGAGTTTCTAATTAGAAATTATAAAATACTGACCTGTGCTATAATCACATTATGGAGGTGGAGTCCACATGCCATTAGATGTTCAAAGGACAATTAGTAGCAGTGTTGTACATTTCGATTCCTCCAATTACAGTGCAAATGTGGTGAAATGAACCTAATGCTTCAAACAAAATGTCTCTATAATACAAAATGGAGGTGCACATTGACTATTTCAAAGTTATGCCCCCACCACCCATACATGCGGTGATGTGGGAGTTCAAGTATGATATCACTGAATATTTCTGTCGAGAGACAAATTTGAATTATAACTTTTTTTTCTTATCTGATGTACAGGTTTTGAGATAGTTCAGTGCCTTCAGTTAAATGAACAACCTGTACATTTTATTTTCAAGGGGAATGTGGATGTATGTGTACCCCTAAAACATCTGAATACTCTTTAAGAAAAATATATTGTTACATTTCTATCTGGTTTGACAAATATAACTTCTATCTTGAAAGTTTACACATGACCTAGCATCAATGCACTGTTTGCAACAACTGGAGAAGATTTCGAGTAACATGCTCACTGACTTTTGCCTGATGTAATATTGGTGCCTTTAGTAGCATAGAGCCATATCCATGGAGCTTTTTTTAAATTTTATTTTTAGTAGCTCTCAATGCAACATGTATTCCTATTTTAAATATTGAAATAGCTTAACAGCTGAAGTTCTGAATGAATGTATTGTACTTAAGAGCTGAATCACACCTCCTCCTTAATTTTCTTGAGTGTGTTATATGTTGTATGGCTTGCATTGAAAAATGTTGTGTCTTTCATGATTAGATAATACATTTCTGAACAATGTGTGTAGCTTTAAAGAAGGCAAAGAAAGTACTAGTCTGTGTTGGTAATCTAAATGTCTCTGACCACAAATAAATTGATAGTACATACTCAAGAAATCATGAAAAAAGGAATTCTTATAAGTTTGTAAGATAGTGTCTGTTGGTGATTTATGTTGTTATGGTCGTTATGGAAGATATTCCCAAAAGGTGGGATTTGGAGAAGATACTGGAATTTGTAGATAATAATAAAATTACAGAAAGTTTGGCTGAATAATGTAAAGAAGGTGAGGACTTGGAAACTGGTAGCACATCATGAGGGATGTACATTTAACAGCAGTAGGCCTCTGTTTATATTTGTGTAATAATTGAATATTATAAGAGCATGAAGTTTTGTCAATTTTGGTTCAGTGTACTACTGAAATCTGCTTAAGACAAATTAATACATGTATATAAATTTCACAGTGAGCTTTTGCATGAGACTGAACAAACAATATTTTAAATAAATACACTTAACAATTATACAGGTGGAAAATACAAAGTATTCTGAATACAAGTAAACAAAAAAATAAATATCTTTTTAATGGAGTTTATTTAAGCAAGATCTTGTAATTATTCAATAACTTTTATCAAAACACAGTGTACTTTGGTTTAGCAATCAGAAGATTTTGATGACAGTTTTTGATAATCATAAGATGTCCTTGCAAGCTGCTAGTGTTTCACTGCATTTATAAATTATATTACATCACTGATGGCTTCTGGTGTGTGCATTCTGCATTATTGGTGACATTAGTTCAGAGAAGCTCATCAATAGGAACTCATCTGCAGACAGCAACCAGGTGGACCACTGCCAACAAATTTCCAACAAAGTTGCTAAAGTTTAATTAATTCTAAACGTTTCACATATACTTACCATACTTAGTCCGCATGTAGATAATGAGAGTAAGAGGGTCACCAACTCTAACAGGGCCAGACACACGGTTACCAGTAGTGCCATAGCCATAGCGTATTTCCATGTAACATTCTGGTGGTGACAATGTGAACACTACAGGATTTCCTGTTGCAACCCTATAATATACATACAATTCAATGAGTTTTAAACATTGAAAATGCCAATTATGTTTTATTTTCAGTGTTAATGACAATAAATATACATTTAATCAGTAGTTAATGTTTAATAAGAAAATATTTGATATAGGCACATGATTAAAATGTATATTCTCAGATATGTGTTTAGTCTTGCATACATTACATATTATGATACTATCACTTGCAAAATATTTCTTTGCCATTCTGTTTGTCAAGAGCTATATTGTGTGTATGTGTTTTTTATTTCAAATTCTTCATTTAGCATGTTTGAAAGAGCAAACAAGAATAGGTCAGTATTGGTTTAAGTGTTTTCTAATAAATTATCTGAAAGCCACTGTTAGATAGGTTAAAGTATCAGACTAGCAATAATTAACCTATAGGAAAAGTATAATCTGTGCCTAACTAAACTGTTTCCCTTGTAAGAAAACACTGAGCTGCACACATGATAGATTTTTGTGTGTAAGTTAGCATGTATGTTTGTATGAACATTCCATGTTTACTACAAAATGTGGATGCCGCACACTTTTTGGCCAGAAGAAACTGTCACTTCAAACTGTTTCTATATTACTGTTCCTCACATTCTCCATGTATTTCTACAGACCATATGTCACATTGTAAGAGTATAGTCCTTGTAATTCTGCTGTCAGATATAATAACTGAAATTATGTGAAAAAATAATAGCTCTGCTATTGGCTAAACTAAATTCTCCAGTCAAAACTGGACAAACTGCGTCACTGTTACAAGGTTAACTTTATACAAACATACAAGACAAAAATAAAATTCCATAGATATCGAATGATGCACAATGACATATAAAAGGCACTTTTCAGCAAGTAAATGTTCACCTGATTTATTCAGTGGTGCATTGTTGAGGCAGTCTAGTTTGTTGTTTCACTGTTAAAGAATTCTCACACACTGTATACTGGTTTTTGGCATACCATAGATATGTCTTCTTAGCTGCCATTTCTCTCTTTGTTATTTTCTTTATTTTTTATGAGAGTCCTCTTTATAACATGAGAATTTTTAAGATACCTTCTCACCCAATATTTGTTTGCAGATAACATGGGTTACTGACAATTACTTTGACAATGTACCACCAACATGGTAATTTCAAGGTGTTCTCAGGCCTCTCCTTCTGCAGTACTTCTTCAGTATTTTTATTGTTGCAAAATGACATTGTTGCAAAATGACATTTATTTAGCCAAAACTATAGCATTTATCTCTTCTACAAATTCCACTCTTCTCCAAATTCCACTCTAAAAATTGTCCTGAATGTGTAACTCGACTTTGTTGTAAACATTTAATCCCAAACCACTAGAGTCAAAATAATGTACACTAAGACATATAAGAAACAAACATTCAAAAACTGATATTTAGTATTTACTGATATAAATAATTTACAACTTATAACAACAATGTTAGAACATTGTAAATGTTCAACTTAATGGCCACTAGTCTCAATAATTGCTGTCCCACCAATGCACTGAACACAAAATTCTTCACAGTATGCATTTCATGAGCACATTTTATTGATGCTTGTTTGCTTATTGATGAATCTTATCCCTCATAATCCAAAACAATTCCCACACACATTATGCTGTGTACATTTATTCCTTGACATCTCTGGACATTACACACAACAATTCTACATAATATTATTTTCACATTTCATATATTTCTTGTAATGAGTAACTTTCCATTCTAGACAGCCAGTCTTCTATTGTAAACAGTGATATATTTAACTGAGGACACATTATAGATGATTTATTGTTGTTATTAAGGTAACATAGAAGTCATGACTGTATCAGACACTTTTTTTTCTCCTTATCTCAGTAGCCTCTGCCACTTGTATAATTTGGCCCTGCAGGTTTTTAAAAAGACTGTGCAGCTCTTTCATAAACATTAGCATGAAAACAGTTTTCACCTTCCTATTTCTTTTTGTCAATATAACATCCAACATTATGAATGCAAAGAACAATGACTGTAGAAAAGCTGCAGTAACAGGAAATTCTATATGTTTAAAATTTGATATGATGAAATTAACAAAACACAGGAAAAAGCTTTTAATTTCAACTTACCTGTTTTGACAAAATATGAATAAGTAAATTTTAAGTAAGTAGAAGTTTATACAAAATATTTGTACTTACTCAACATCAAGAAAAGGGAATGTTACAGTTTTCCAGAAGTCATAGCCATATTCGCAAGTAACTTTGAAATGCTCGTCCCATTCCTCTTCAATAAGAGGATTGTACTGCACAGTTACAGTATTCCACATGAAATTTTTCTGTGGATAAGTTTGAAATTAACACATTATATCAATGCTCACTCATAAATAATTTTGTAATGAATATCACAGAATAAAAATGTTAGAGTATATTGCCTCACCTTTACAGATGATTTGCAAATTTTAACAAGGAATGTTACCATAGTTCAAAAAGAAACTGAAATTCTTAAAAAGTTGCAGAAAAAGTAGGACTTCAATATTGTGGTCAGATTAAAAAAAGAGACTTCATTCTGAAAGGATGAAACAAATTTGGGGACAAAGGAAGGCCAACCATCAAAACCCACACTGATTGACTGTAACTTTTGTGGTCCTACTGGGCCCATACATGGATAATAATAAAAATGTTATTTTGTAAATAATTTATTTGACAGTTTTCAGAAGACATATGGTGGGATGAATGGTAAAAAGGTATATGTATCATTCCACAAGCAGTTTACAAGGAATTATTTCATCCTTTCAATTTCATTTTCTGTATAGGAGTAGTTACTGGTATTGAATATTATAGTCATTGTGCATTATTATACAGTATGTGCTTTAGATTAACTAAAATGTTTTCTGAAAAACTATGTAACAACTATTATCATTTTAAGAAAAAAGATAAAGGCAATCATGGAAGAAATAATTTTGTAGGATATAAAATTAATAAAATAAAATAACGTATTATAAGATCAAATAACTGTTAATAGTAGTCACAATGAAGTTAGCATGCAGACTATTTGGAAGGAAGGAAGACCAGGGTTTAATGCCCAGTCACTAGTCCAGTCATTAAAGGCAGAGCTCACAATTGGATTGTTAGAGTAAGGATGGGGAAGATAAGCAGCCATGTCCTTTCAAAGGAACCATCCAGGCATTGCCTGGAGTGATATAGATGAAACACAGGAAACTAAATCTGGATGGCCAGAGGTGAATTAGAACAACACCAAGGAAAGAGAAGGCCACTGTGCACTTGTGTTATGTCAAGCAAAGCAGGTTGCAATCATGTAGCTAAGTGGCTGGCTGCTAGGGCTTCATATGCCGTGCTCCAGTGGCCAGCCAGTCAGCTACGTGATTGCGACCTGCTTCACGTGACATGACACGAGTGAGCCGTGGCCTTCTCTTTTCATGGTGATGCTTAGAACCACCATCCTCCTGAATGTGAGTCCACTGGGCTACCTCTGCATCACCTTGATTGGTGACTATGGGGAAATGTAGTTTCTTATGTCTACTGACATTGTCATATATTATATACCTCTTGATATCTATTGTATGGAAAACACGTGCGCGCGCGCGCGCACACACACACACACACACACACACACACACAGAGAGAGAGAGAGAGAGAGAGAGAGAGAGAGAGAGAGAGAGAGAGTGGATATTTATCCTATTCAACAGAATGAGAACTCTTTAATTTCCACTTATCTGTATACAGGAAAAAAATTCTCTAAAGAAACCCTGCCTTTATTTCAATAATGAGATCTTTGTGCCATACTTTTGTTCATTACAGTTTTCCTGCAATGTCTCACCACATCACTAATTTGCAATTTCAGCTGTGTGACGTAACAATGGAGGACTGTTTGAGGACAATATGTTGTTGCATCATAATGCCTAAGCAGAGATTTAGCTTACATGTATGATATGTGGAAGTAGAATAGATCATTTCTCTTTTGACAGACCATGACATTGCAACTAGAAGAAATTATTCTTGGCATATGTTCTGTACCTACCGCAAAATCTCTTAATTGAATTAAGAACAATGTCTTTATTTTGCTGCAGCCAACTGTCTGAGACAATAATGAGTTCTGCAAGTATACCATTTCTTGTGTCATTACTTTGGCAAAAAGAAACTGTTTTTAAAAGTTCCAGCCATAATACTGTAGAAGACAAAATATTAATTTATTTTTATGGAGACATTTCCTTTGTATGAGACCTGCTCTGTGTAAAAATGCCTTAAGGAAACTTAATTACGGTTTGAGATGGGCTAATTTATTTCATGTTGTCTATGGAATGATGTCATAAATCATGTATAAATTTCAGTCTTTGTTAATAATAATAATCTTTATTTGTTTATAATAACTTCACCATCTTATACATTGTCATTTTTGTACAAATTGTACACATTGTGATATGTATCAAAATGTACATAAAGTTGTACATTCTACACTCTTTTTTACTGTGAAATGAGATTTCCAGAGTAAAAATATAAATGCACATGTGCCTTATCAAACTGTGGTTAAATATTTCATAGAAATGGCCTCACTTTTCATTAATATCATCTGATTTATATACCTTATGCCAGTCTATCTAACATACTCCTTAAGTTTATTATGATACATTTTTCTTTTGTTTGTCACTATGTAGAACTATATTTTGTTCTGTATTAATTTCTATTGATAGAGGTATGTGGTCTGATAGATAGGTTTCAATAGTTTTTACTACTGTACCTTCCGAACTGAAATGAATAGCAAGTTGTTGTCCCAAATAATATTAATACATGAAGGTCATCCATTCTTTTAGAATGTAAAATTTTATAGTTAATTATTAAAATCAGATGTCTAAATATAATGCTAAATAAAGTAAGACTAACTTAACAGGACAGAAAAGTGAAACACACTTACTGTAGGTATTTTTCGACTTTCTTCGTGATGTGAATTCTTTCCAAGGGTACCACATCGGTTAAGCTGAATGTAAAATTCATAATAATCTCTGCCTGTGCCATTTATGTAAACACAATCACGGTCATCTGCATAGCCTGGCAACAGAATCAAATAAATTGATTTCAATGAATTAATGTAGTGAGTACTAATTATTACTTTAAGCCTATTAAGTTAGTGTGGTTTACATTTTTCAGTTTGGACAAATAATTATAAGTACATTATACCGTGTTCACACACCAATGAAAATTCTTTCACTGAGCTATGAATGGGACATTCTCAAACACTCAGTAGGTAGAATAACTTATTACATAAACACTAACTTCCAGACACTATGATGACTATAGCTAATTTTCTAAATATCAGTCAGAATAATGCCCACATACTACCAGATTGTTAGACTGCTTAATGATCAATATGGATACTGCTCTTCTTTCATGAAGAAAAATAAAATAAAATGACAAACACTGGCTTTGATTCTGTTTCACCCTAAACAAGTAACATCCAAACATCACTCAAAGGTTTGTTAGTGTGCTGTAATGTTTTCTGATGGAAAAAATAATAAGGACTCTGAACCAACTCACATTAAACAAAACCAAAACTAAATAAACCTCCAGTTTAAAGTTCCATGAATCACAAAGTTAAATAGCATCCCTGTATTAAATTGTAAAACTACGTATGGCTTATGAGATATGAAGTAAGGTAATAAAGGTTTTTATGCTCTATTTTAGTGAGTATAAAGTTAGTTATGTATCACAATTTTTCAAATAGGTCTTCACCAAGAGAGTCTTAAAAGTTTATGGACCTACATGGGAGACAGGAAGTAAATTAAATTAACAACTGAAGGCCATTCATGTGGCATTGCATATTTTATAGATAATGTAGGATGTAGTAATTGTTTATTACAGTTATCATGAATTACAAGGGTGACTAAAATATAAGCCAGAATTCCTGTTTTATGCAGTTTTTTGTAAGTGAAAAGTGGCATGATCTTCATTCATCATTGCTTTTATTTCCAGTGGTTGTTCTCAAGAGCTAGAACTTTGCCATTCCATTTCTTTTGTCAGAATCCCAATATCAAAGCGCAACACATTATATTCAAGTTTATCACAACAAAGTGGGTAAAAGCATCCAAAATTTTGAATAGGCTTGTAACACAGGTCAGCAGTTATACCCTGAGAAAGACTCAGGTACAACACCCCGAGAAAGACTCAAGCACATGAATGGTATATACAATAAACAGTTTTTGTGAGGATGAGAAACACTTAATAATGCAGTTCACAACAGCTCACGAGGACCTGCATGGCTCAAGAAAATATTCACATTGTTGGCCAGATTATTGAAGACAATCACTAAATAATGTTTGTTGAAATTGCAACTGAGGGTGGAGTAAGCTACAGAAGGGGTCAGGTAATGATTACTGACAAACTTGGATTTTGGAAAGTGTCTGCAAGGTGGGTTTCTTGTCTTACCACTGAAGAGAAAAAAATTAATGGTCACAAGGTGTGCAAATGGCTACTGACATGCTACAGTACTACTTCTTGGCAGTGGTTGACCCACACATAGCTGCCCAAATTCAACAACAAAATCAGGAATTCTTCTGGACCATATCCTAGCTACAATTTGGACTTATTTATCGTGCACTTCACAGTTTAACCAGTCATCTGTGTTTGTGACCGGAACTCTTCTCATTCTCAACAGTGGGACCATCACATTGTCAATGGCAAATAACTTCCCAGAAAATTCTGTATTATGTGTACCCATTGGAACGACTTCCTCCATTTTCAGCTCAGATCTTCCACATTCAATGATAGCTTTGGATGCCTGAAGAAAGTCCCACTCGAGGATGACATTATGACTACATTCTGTTAAAACAACAAATTCAAATGGCTGGGTCCTGTCGTTGATGGTTATTCTTGCGACACAAGTTCCTGCTGGCTGGACATACTTCCCATTTGCGACCTTCAGCACAGTTGATCCCATATCACAAAATATTGTCTTCTTTAGTGTGCAGTAGTAATTATCCGACAATGCAGACAAAGAAGCTCCTGAATCAACCAGTGCCTGGACAGGTTGGCCGTAGATTATGATGATGATGAGATTTCCCAACATCTTAGGGACTTCGTCCATGGTGGATTTTCATCTGCAGCGGCCTCACCTCTGTAGATGGTCACCTCGCTTAGCTCTCCTGGTCTCGGTCGCTAGGGGAGCAGCTGGTACCTCTGTACAGCAACGGTGAATGGCAGCAGCATGTCGCGGAGCGACGTCATCCAGGGTACGGTGATGGGCTGCACTCATCAGCAGGTGACTACCTGGGATAGAACTGCTCTGATGGCTGACGTCTTGTGGCAAAATAATTGTTGAATACTCACCTTCTCTCTCTCTGCAGTAGTGTACGACATGTCCAGGGCACCCACATTGGAAACACACTGGTGTGTTGTCTTCTGTCCTCCAGATGTCTATTCTTCTGCGGGGCGTCAGTTGCCGGGGGAGATGGTTGTGGCCGCTTTGGCTGGTTCCTACGCTGTTTGGTGGCTGTAGCGCAAGTCATTGTAGAGTGAGGCCATTCTTCATGCTGGCTGCGACTGGTGGTGCGGACAGGTGGTAATGTCTGAAATACCTCTTCCTCAGTGGCGTCGGCTTCCTCATGATTTACAGGGCTTACATTCATGGCCATAATCTGATGCTCGCTTGGTCCAACAGTCCCAGCTGCCATAAACTGTTGTAATTCTTCTCTCACAATTTGTCATATGAGAGAAGCAAAGTCATGCTGGTCTTTCACATCGGCCATATGGACTACATTGGGGGCTCTGTCATGCTTCTTTCATCCAATTCTCTTCTGTTGCATCTCTTCAATCCACTGGCACCACTTGATGAACTCTTCCACTGTAGAGAAGTCTTTTATAAGAAGAGGTTGTTGTATGATCCCACCTGTTATACTTGGTGACTCAGTCGAACCCTTTTAGCCGTTTGTTGGGATTCTGTCCAGCATCACCAGAGAACACCAACGGGTGTCTGACCTGCAGCTGGCTTACCGCTGGTGTCGTCTCCATGGGTCTTCTGATGATATGGACTTTCAGAAGGATGTACTCAGTATATCCCTTGTATTCCGGTTCTAGTCCGTGTAAGCGACAGCTTTTACGTTGCCTAATTGGAGCCATGGTGATGCAGCTGTTGCACAGGATACCTGGCACCTCCACCAAACAATATCACATTGAAATGGAAGCAGGCTTGACTTCAAAGGCAGGGTTGTCAACTGAACACAGCACTTATACTGAAAGCAGGTTTATTGCGAACTCGGGCAGAGTGCTCTGCTATTTATGCACAGGCAGAATGTACCAAAAATTAGAAAAATAGTTAACATAAGAAACATGTAGAAATTACAAGTGAACATAAGAAACATGTGGAACATTCTGGAAATTATAAATACAAAGAAATAAATTTTTGCTGGTGGACGGGATTGGACCAGCGACCTTCAGCAGCGCAATCGGTGACGCTATCCATTGCGACATGCGGCAGTCAGATAACTTGGGGTCTTGTGGCAATATTACTTACTGTGAGTCTGATTTTGACCTTTGCGTTTGGAGTCTGAAAAACTGGCCTGTGTCAAATATGGATTTATTTATGTCTGTTGCCCTGCTTTCTCATGTGTTAAAATCTGTATCATACCATTTTCCATTATAAATATACCACTACATATCTTTTACATGTGCACTTGAACAAGGTCATTTCAGGTGATGACACCACCAATGCTGACACTGCTGTTGCACACTGGACTCGCATTCGGAAGGACGGTAGTTCAAATCCACCTCTGGCCATCCTGATTTAGGTTTTCCGCGATTTCCCTAAATTACTCCAGGCAAATGCCGGGATGGCTCCTTTCAAAAGGACATGGCTGATTTCCTTCCACATCCTTACCCAAAACTCCAAGCGTTAGCTCCGTCTCTAATGACCAAGCTGTCGATGGGGTGTTAAACCCTAAGCTTCCTTCCTTCCTACTGCTGTTGCATCACTGTCCAGTGAGCAGCATTGTACAATTTCCCATGTTGCCATCTGAATTCCATCTTTCTGCCCCAAGTGTCCAGCCCTCTAATTTGCATTTATTGAGATCAGCCTTCCGCTCTGTATCAGTGAATTAATGTTGAAGCAGACAAAGTACAAGTACGTTGCCAGTCAGCGTGACTGGCACTGTGCCGCGGAGATCACCAACACCATTGCTGCACCACCACCCACTGAGCCATACCAGCACTTCAAGAGATAGCTCATACACTATCTCTCTATGTCACCAGCTGAATCTGCCACAGCTCCTGCATGACTTCTACAGCACAAGCAACCAGCATCGCTCCAAATGAGCTGCTCCATATTCTTTAGCTGAACCAGCTGCCCAGCCTCACATATGACATCCTCACACCTCATTAGACACTTACATTGCACCAACTGTCAGCACTCACTGAAATGATAGTTGAAGCATTCATTTCTGTCCCATGTTCTAGCCTAGCTCATATTTCCATTACAAGTATCATCTCTGACACGATGACTACACTGCCAGTCACCACAGTGCACTGCAATGCTCAGCACCCACCATGGAAAGCCTGATGCCATTATGTGTAATACATTGTGGGTTTGTAAGACAAGTTATTCTTAGTTATTAATGAATTTTGCCATTATTAGTGCTGTCATAATATCAGAAAAAGGGCTTTGAGTAAATAAGAAAACTGCTTCATAAATTTATATAGTAGCTGTTTATCAATTACTTCTATATAGGTCTACACCTTTCCAAGATTTCTCAATACACTAGACTCTAATCATTCATAATTGAAGAGCGTGAGTGATACAAAACTCACCAGAAGAGTAAAGAAGTCCATGGAATGATCCATTGAAACCAATTCGAATTTTCATGTATTCGTCTTGGCACTCTGCTTCAATATCTGCAAATTAAATATTAGTTTTAACAGAATGTACATGTACTTTATAAGCATTAATCAGAAATCTGTCACAAAGGATTATACCATAATCCACCTGTAATATATGTTCACAATGTTAGCAAATTTTATCTGACATCAGTAACAGACCAAGATACTAACTGATCACATGAAGTAAATAAACTTATGGTAGAAATTTCTGTTTGAAAATATTATTATTATACATGAGACTAAAGAGATCACTCTCTTGGGACATTCAGGAATGGTCACATGGTCTAAGGTGACATGCCACAGATGGTGCAGCCACTCTCATTGAGGTTCGAGTCCTCCCTCAGATATGTGTGTGTGTGTGTGTGTGTGTGTGTGTGTGTGTGTGTGTGTGTGTCTGTGTTGGCCTTGGGATAAGTTAGTTCAAGTAGTTTGTAAGTCTAGGGACTTATAACCACTGATGTTTGGTCCCATAGCTTTACAAACATGTTTTGGACTCCTGGGCTGTGGTGTTTTCCTCACAAGTATCAGCACCTTGCTATTTCAAACATTGCCGAACCTGAGAGTAACATCACAGGGCACTATGCTTTTCAGTATATATACTGATGACCTTGACACTTTGGCTCTAAGGTTTACAAGCATTAGATTTTTTTTAAAATTACTCGCCGAAAAGTAGAAGTGCTGAGTAATCGAGAGGACCAGAGGACCACACAGAAGTCTGACTTGCTATCTTTCAGAAAAATCCTTTTGTGAGTTAAAGTAAGGAAACACACACACACACACACACACACACACACACACACACACACACACAATCGGCCATGCCCTTTCAAAGGTACCATCCCGGCATTTGCCTGGAGTGGTTTCGGAAAATCATGGGAAACCTAAAATTGGATGACTGAAGTTGAACTTGAAAAACTGTCATTCACTGTATGTGTCAGAATATGTAAATGCACACGACCTAGTGAAATTGGTATAAACACTCTGGGTACATGGCTTTTTCTCATTTCACATCTGAAACGTTTGCCATGACTGCCTCAGTGCAGGATCCCACTCTGTTTGTAAAGCTGTTTTCCATGAATGATGACTGTGCACAAGTCGCTCTGCAAAACTTCCGAACACTGAAGTGTTTCAAAAAAGACTTTGGTCTGATGACTGCTGTGTGTCTGGAGAAAATGATTCTGAAATTCGAAAAGACAGGTTCCTTTGGTATTCAACCTGGTAGACAGAGGAAATGAATTGATTTGACATCAGTGGAAGAAGTAGCCACAGAAATGCAGGAGTAGTTGAGTGGTGGTGTGCAAATATGTGGTTCATGGAGAATTGCCCACACATTGGACAAACCTGTGAGCCAAAGGTGTAAAATCCTATGAAACAGCCTTCTTTGATATACATTCAAAACTACCCATGTCCCCGAGTTGCTTCCTTTTGACCTGCCAGCAAGAGAGACTTTTGATTTAGAATTTCTTGCTTGCATGGAAAGGGATGATGAATGGCCGTGGAAGATTTTATGGACAGACGAAGCCCACTTCCATCTGACAGGATTTGTTGAAGATGAGCAACAGAAAATCTACACACAAATCAACCAGTACCACTTCATCCTGAAAAGGTCACTATGTGGTGTGGGTCTACATCATAATTTATCATAGGGCCATATTTTTTTCAAAGAGACAGGTGTTTCTGTACCATCGCTGGTAAGTGTTATGAGTGTCTTTTGCATAACCATGCCATTCCTGTCTCCAACAGCGTTGATGTATGGAGGGAATCACTTTTATGCAAGATGGCACACCTCCACACCTTGCAAATCCAGTTAAGTAGCTAATGAAATTCAGCTTTGAAAATGCTAGGATTATCAGTCTGCATTTGCCTACAGTCTGGCCATCCTGAACACTTCATTTTAATCCCTGTGACTTCTAGCTATGGGGTTATCTGAAAGATGTGACGTTCAGTGCAAACTTAGCTGCATTGAAGGCACACAGTGAGCAACACATTCTGAATATGACCCTGTAAACACTTCAGTTAGTTGTGGAACATGCTGTTTCTCAATTTCAACTTGTTGCAGAAAATGGTGGACAGCATATTTTGCACAAGTCACACAAAAATTTAAAATCCAATTAGATTTTGATTTATGCTTTCTATGCAATTTTTGGCCTTAGGTCAATAAAAAAAAAACTGGTGTGATTGATGATTTTTATGTGGTTTTCAGCCTCAGCACATTTAAAAACCAATTTTTCCTACCACATGCACACTGAGTAGTATAATTCGAACTTGTACTTCGTATGTGGTGACCGCGTTGTCGAGACAAGATACTGCACTAAGTTATGAGGGTGGTTTTATAAGTCTGGTAAATTTGTATGAAAGAGTGGGAAATTTTCGTAACCTCCACTGTGACAGACTATTTTGCAGAGTTTGACAATGCCTACTGTGCCGATGGATTGAAAGCTTTGAAAACTCGTTGGACCAAGCGTATAGCCTTGCAAGGAGACTATGTCGAAAAATAAAGTGAGTTTTCGCATTTAAAACAATTTTCATTCTATTTTTACCAGACTTATCAAACCACCCTCGTAGAAGGGCCATAAACGTACAGCCTCTGACAATAAAGTTCGGTGAATAGTCCTGTAACATTAATGTAAACGAACTATGAACTTTGCCTGATATTTCCACGTTTATTTCAACAGTTCCAAACGGCAGCTGTTATTAGTTGATTGTTGGCTACCAGCTGAAGTGGCATTTGCATAGTTAGTTCCTTAGGACGGAGAAAAACGAAGTACATGCGGTCAATGAACATTTTCCTTTGAAGGGTTGGACAGCACAGATCAAATCCGAATTGGATGCAGTCCATATGAATTCTGCACCAATATTGAAGACAATGGTCGGTGAGTTTAAACGTGGTCGGAGAAGCACGAAAGATGGAGCACGCCCCGGTTGGCCTGTTGAAGTCACCACACAGGAAAACAATCGATAAGGCGCATGGTGTGGTAATGGAAGATCGAAGATCAAAAGTTCGCGAGATAACTAACATTGTAGGCATCTCAAGTGAACGAGTGCATTACATCCTGCATGAAAAACTGGCCACGAAGAAGCTCTGTGGGCCATGGGTGCCGCACCTGCTCACTTTGGACCAAAAACGGAAACGAAAGAACATTTCTGTTCAGAATTTCACACTGTTCGGACGCAATCTACACAACTTTTTACGCAGATTCATAACTGTGGCTGAAACTTTACATTTTCCGCGCGAGATTGTTCTACATTCAATATGTGATGTGGGATGTGCGAAATTTAGTATTGTTATGAAAATCTTCTCTTGTGCATTACTGTTCCAAGCTTTGGTGAAGTTTTCATCCTGATATTTGCCTTACGCCTGGACAATAAAAAAAGTAAAAAATTTTAAGTTGTGATTAAAAGAAAAGGCACGAAACGATACTGTGGCTATAACAGAAGTATTTACTCAAAGTAATCACCAGCGGCCTGAGCACAACTGCTATCGCACTCTTTAACGAGCTGAAGGATACCCTGTTCCGAGAAGTTACAAAGTAGGTACACATTTATATACAAGAGTTTGGATTACTACTTTTACATTGGTTTTGTAATGATCAATAGACAGGAGATATCATATAAATAAATAGGGCAATAAAACCAATCCATCAAAATGTACCAATACAGAAAAAAACCAGAGTACAGGAAAACATATGATATACAGAGAGATATTTACTTGTTTTATGACTACCTGTTACAACTGTTACAGAGAAAAATCAAAAATTAATACTTATTACTAATGCTATTAATATAGGGAACTAAATGATTAATTTGATACATCAGGAAATGCCAAAGTTTACAATATTATTTGTTTTTGACTGAATTCAAAGAATTCCTCGATTGAATAAAAAGGATGATCGACCAGCCACTCATACAGTTTTGGCTTGATCTTTTCAATAGGGCAATCTAATTTACAAAAACAAAATTTGTTGAAACATTTGGAACCTATTATGTCGTAACTTTTTAAAGACTTAGTTAATCGTTGAAAAGGTACGTCAATATGTTTTCTGTTTCTTGTATTGTACGAATGTATATTTTCTTTTAATTGCTGATTTGGTAAATTGTTCATGGTATGCAGAACCACAGTGTATATATAGAGATTAACAACAGTCATAACTTTAAGTTTCACAAACAATGGCTTACAGTTATCTAGTCTACCTGAGTCAGTCCTCAACTGTGTTATTCAGTTCGTCATCCGAGATTAAGCGCTTTCACTTGAGTTTTTTTTTAATTTATTTATTTTGCTGACTAAACAGATGGAAGTCACAAGGTGACATGTCCGGGCTGTACGGTGGATGCTCAAGCTGCTGCTACTTCGTGTGAGCCCGGCGACGTGTAGACGCGCGTTATCAAGGAGCAGAATGACTCCCTCAGTGAGCAGCCCAGTCCGTTTGCTCTTGATAGACTTGACTAGGCTACCAAGTGTGTCACAGTGCACGTTACTGTTTTCCGTCCTCCAGAAATTCGATGACAATCGGACCTCCGACGTCGAAAAATACGGTTAGCACCACCTTCCTGCTGAGGGCACAGCCGTGAATTTTTAGGGGGAGATGACGACGCATACTTTGTTTCCACTAGATGTCGCGAATTTTAACCTTTTCATTTGAACGCCCCTCGTACTTTGTACTTTTCTCAGAAAAGATTCTGGTTCTATTTTCGTACTTGTTGTTCAGGTTTTGTCAAAGATGTTCCGCCGCGGTGGATTGGCCATGCGTACTGGGGCGCCGTGCTGCGGTGCGAGCGGCCGCCCGCCGTCGGGGATTCGAGTCCCCCTGGGGCATGGGTGTTTGTGTTGTCCTTAGGTTAGTTTACCTTAGTTTAAGTAGTTTGTAAGCTACGGACTAATAACCCAGCAGTTAAGTCCGATAGATTTACAAACATTTGATCAAATGTTTGTAGATCTATCGGACCAAACTGCGTGGTCATCAGTCCGTAGCTTACAAACTACTTAAACCTAGGTAAACTAACCTACGGACAAACACACACACCCATGCCCCAGGGAGGACTCGAACCTCCACGGCGAGCAACCGTGCGTTCCGCAGCGAGACGCTTTAGACCGCTCAGCTACTCCACCGCGGCACAAACATTTGATTGAAAGATGTTCGTGTGTATATAGTGAATATGTCAACGACTTTCATTTCACCAAGAAATATATTTTTACAGCTAGAGCTATGAAGTCTCGCCGTATAGCTATTTGAATAAATATAAGTTGAATGTTTATAATTCTTTTAGGATGGGACATTTCGTTTTAGTGTGTTGTAATTTTTAGGTAACAGCAGCTTCAACCACTTCTCCAATTAGTGGTACAGTATTCCGTGGTATCTGAAGATGTATGCAGGCGATAGCGGCAGATCTTTCGCAATGATATAGTGAGACAAACCACAAACGATCGTTGTATTTGATAACAAGGCGAGCAAAAGTGGTGTTGGTGCTAACAACGCTCCTTGGCCCTTGGGCTTTTCCCACGAAAGCACGAGATTAGTGCTTTTATTACATTATATTCAGTCCTTTTTTTATTCTTTTCGCTTATGTTCAGGGAAAGAAGGGATAAAACAGAACACCTTGAAAGACTATAATAGGGAGGCATTTCAGACACCGATTTGAGCGTGTGTCCTGTTGCCCTGACAACTTGTTCCGTGTGTGATGGCATCAACGCATCTTGGGATGGTTCCAAGACAAGCAAAAAGTATTGTTTATCATGTGGAATTTACTACAATATCTGAGATTTAGTATCAGGTTGTGTTGACTGTCATGGAACTGGGTACAATTTTTATTTCTTCAGTGTCGTCCCACTATTTTTTCAAGTAGGGCAACAAGCCGCCTGTAGCGGTCTGCTGAGTAGTTTGGCTGCCGTTGAATAAGTGGATTCTTCGATTGTCGGGTCCTTTCGTAGGGTCGTCATGCTGCAACAATTTCCCGGATGGATAAGTGACAGCCTCCCATGCCAACTATGCGCCCTCTTTAAAACTCACTCGTTTGACGGTACGGATGGCGCACACGTCTGCGAGGCATTCTGCACGTCTACTCAAGTCACACTCACCCATTATCGTTTATAGTGACAACAAGAGCCGCAGGCACGTTTTAGCAATACATAATGCTGTGCCGCGATGTCGATGTTGACCATGAGCGTGCGGACCGACGTGGGTCAAATACTAATCGTTTCTGCAGAAATGTTTGTAAATCCATAGGACTTAACTACTGCGGTTATCAGTCCCTAGGTTTACAAACTACTTAAACTAACCTAAGGACAACACACACACACACACACACACACACACACACACACACATACATACACACACACGCATACACACACGAACCTCCGACGGGGAGAAGCGCGCGCTCCGCAGCAAGGCGCCTTAGAACGCTCGGCCATTGCACTGCGGCGTTTCTGCAGAAATACTGATGTACATGTCCTATCCATATGAACTACCTTTCTCTAGCCTTTCAAGGTGTTCTGTATTTTTTTCTTGTTTTCTTCTGAACATGAGTGGTTTTATCTCGCCAATCTGTGTTTTCCAGATCACGTTCTATTCGTCGATATTTTGTCGTCCTGGGTGGAAGACAGTAAATCTTTAGGCCGCAGAGTAACAACAAGAAGTACCCTGACACTGTCACTTCTATTGAGATATGCAGTAACGCCACTGATTAATGACGGGTTGCCGCGCGGACTCCGCGCGCGCGCGCGTGTGTGTGTGTGTGTGTGTGTGTGTGTGTGCGTGCGTGCGTATTGTCCTTAGTGTAAGTTAGTTTAAGTAGTTTTTAAGTATAGTGATTAATGACCAATGACGATGATATGGTGCAATAGGTTTACAAACATTTCATTTCAATGACGGGTTCTGAAACGCAGAAGCGTTAGAGAAGAAATTGGAGTGGTCTTTGCGATTAATTTTAATTTCGTCTTTGAATTAGTGAAGTCTGTTGTTTATAACAGCCTCATACTGCAGGGTATTCTTATCACAAGAAACAAAGATGTTTGCTGTAACTAGAGGGACTAGTCACCGACTTTCTGAGTTCATCGTGGGGATACAAACTTCTTTGCACTAAGTTCGCGCATTTCCTAAGAGTATGGAAATAGGCCTATGACAGCTGCCGGCACAGGTGAGCTATTTGTACAGAACATAGGTTAATGTGAAATATTTGTAAAGTTATGGAACCAAACTGCATCGCTCTCTAGAGTTACAAACTACTTAAAGTAAGTACACACACACACACACACATGCCCCAGGGAGGACTCGAACTTCCAACGGAAAGCAGACGTGCACTTCACAGCAAGGCGCGTTAGAGCGTACGGCACTCCCACGCGGTAGAACAGAGGTTTTAGTGGAGAAAAGAGAGTACCACTTGGCTAATGAAGGTCTGAAGTTGGTTCTTTAATCAGATGAGGGTGATGTCGTAAGGGGTTTGTGTATATCTTCTAAATTGATGTTCTTTGCATTGAAGTCGTCCATGGTAATGCAACGTCCTGTGTAGATCATTAGAATGGGGTCTTCTGGTGGAACAGAGATGACACTGAAAAAACTATGGCTGTGGATCAAAAGTCAAATGCGCATTCTGCCAGCAAAGTGTAGGGTCCACGTTTCCCACATATTCTGTAACGGAATGAAAAGAAATTTCAGTATGGTATTTTTAATAACATGACACAACATTCGTTGTGGCAATGTTTCCATCTGAGCCTAGCTCAACCTATAGTGATCTAAACTGTAGGCTGATTCTCTTCGTTCTCATTGCTTCTCTTCATCACATTTCACTTTTAGTTTACATGCTTGCTCAAAATACACTGAAGGAATAATTTTGCCTTGAATAAGTTTAAAATAAATTTACAAACCATACATAATCGCCAATGAAGGTTTAGACAGATTTGTCGCGCGAAAATGGACGCGCGAACTAAGGCGTCAAGTCCGTTTCGCGCGGCCGGCATTGTGTGTGTGTGTGTGTGTGTGTGTTGTCCTTAGCGTAAGTTAATTTACGTAGTTCGTAACTCTAGGGGCCGATGACCTTAGTAGTTTGGTTCCTTAGGTTTCTAAACATTTGAATATTTTTTAATTAAACAAATTCGTTCAACAACACGTAACTAAGATGCTGTGTTGAGTAGAGTCATGTATCTCTAATAAGATGCCAAATGTTAAGTAAAGATCCCATAATCGGTAGGTAAATTCATGTCGTGAAACTGAAGCTCTTACTTCAACAGATATGTCTTTTTCAGTTAGGTCAAAATGGTGAGCACATATGGAATTAGAACAATAATGCTTTAAAATTTATTAAATGCATTAAGAAAAATGAAACGGATTCTCTATCCCTAAATAATTTCAAATCACGGCTCTTCCTCCATTGTATTTACATCAATGCGTATGCTTTCTGAAATCGCAAGGGAATTTTATAACCAAATTCATAGTTATGGAACTGATGATCGGAACGAGTTCTATAAAGAAATACATAGAAACATTGTATATTAGTAAATGCGATCTATCAAACAGTATAATTCAATTTGTAGCCTGAAAAACTTTTTAAAAAAATAAGAATTATCAATTGTGAAAAAATTTAAAAGCCAACATCAAATTGTTTCTGTGGAGTCGAGCATGTTCCTTATTCATTCTGACATATCCCTGTCATTTTATTATACAGTGTTTTTAATGTGTCTTTTATACAGGATGTGAATGGTGTAAACCGGCCGCAGTGGCCGAGCGGTCTGCGGCATGCGTCACGGTCTGCACGGCCGGTACGGTCGAGGGTTCGAATCCCCCCCTCGGGCATGGATGTTTGTGCCGTCTATAGTATAAGCTAGTTCATAAGTAGTTTGTAAGTTTAGGGACTGATGACCCCACAGTTAAGTCCCATAAGCTATACAAACATTTAAACTTTTTTTTAATGGTGCATGTTGCAAAAAATCTTGTTAGTAGAACACAAATAACTGATTTAATATATGTGGTAACATATTTGGCCATTTATTATAGTAATCCCGGAAAAAGGTCATCTCAGGATAATGTTTTTGGAAAAGTAGATACTGGGCAGTGCATCGTGTTATTTACTGATGCGCCTATTGCTGTGTACCCGAGTCGAAAACACATGGGAAAATATGCCCAGCATTTTGGGTCATTGTAACACGACAATCGACGACAGTCGTCCAGTTACCTGCGCAGCGTTATTGCAGTTCTGTTAAACGTTAGGATAATTCACTATTTACGTTGCTCTGGTAATTGACAGCCCCATAGATGTAGGTAATACACAAGTAAGGTCATGTCCTCTATGCTGACAATGTTAACAGAAATACGTCTACTATCAATTCTACAAATACATTATTTTATGAATCCAAAAGTAAACAACATGATACAACAATATTTCATTAGGCTTTTTTTGGTAAGCACATCAAGATGTAACGTCTGTATAATTTGGCGGTTTATACTGTTTACACGCTGTATATACACTGCTCAAAACAATTAGGGGATCAGATGAGATATCATACACAATATACATAAAAACTAAACTACGATCCACACAGACCTCGAAGGTGCAACGGGTACCGACCTACCGCCGTGTCATCCTCCGCCCGAAGGCGTCGCCTGATGCGGTATGGAGGGGGCGTGGTCAGCGCCCCGCACTCCCGGCCGTTATGCCAGTCTTCGTGACCGGAGCCGCTGCTTCTCAATCGAGTAGCTCCTCAACTGGCCTCACAAGGGCTGAGTGCACCCTGCTTGCCGAAAGCGCTCGACAAATCTGGACAGTTTCCCACTGAAGTACTAGCCAAACCCCCACTGAAGTACTAGCCAAAGCCGACAGTGCTTAATTTCGGTGATCTAACGGGAACCGGTGTATTCACTGCGGCACGGCTGTTGGCACAATATACCGAGTGATCAAAAAGTCAGTATAAATTTGAAAACTTAATAAATCACGGAATAATGTAGATAGAGAGGTAAAAATTGTCACACATGCTTGGAATGACATGGGGCTTTATTAGAATAAAAAAAAAATATAAAAAAAAATGACGGAGTAAAAACATTAATGACAGTCGCAGCAGATGACAAGCTCTCACTACTAAAATCCTTCTAAGTCATAGGTTTTACCCTCGATTAATCTAGTGTTGAATTTTTCGGTAACAGTGTATGCACCGGTGCTGTAATACATTTGTTTAAACAAGACTGGCATTCAGGGGAATCTTCCGATCGGAACTGATAGTGCCTCACCATAACTCCGGACATGCTTTACAGTGCTGTTCACAACATTATTCCTCGACTGCAGCTATTGTTGAGGAATGATGGTGAACATATTGAGCATTTCCTGTAAAGAACTTCATCTTTGCTTTGTCTTAATTTGTTATGCTAATTATTGCTTTTCTGGTCAGATGAAGCGCCATCTGTCGGACATTTTTGAACTTTTTTTCCTAATAAAACCCCATGTCATTCGAAGCATGTGTGTCAATTTTTACTTCTCTATCTACATCATTCCGTGATTTATTAAGTTTTCAAATTTATACTGACTTTTTAATCACTCGGTACATATGGTATCGTATTTTATTAAGACATTTGTTACAGTTGTAATTTGTGTGCGGCACAATACGGTATTTTGCTGTCTCAAATCGTTACTTGAGGTTTACATGGCGTTTACTTAGATCGAGGCACCATGGAGCTACCATAATAGCGAAGAAGTCATTCTCGTTGCCCACTAATATGGTGTGTGATCGCCTCGGATGCCAGTACAGTTGCACATCTGCGTGCCATGGACAGTATGAGGTTATCAATCAGCTCTTGAGGGATATTTGGCCATTCTTCCATGAGTGCAATATCCAGCTCTGCAACCATTGTGGCAGGTGCTGGTCTGGTTGTAATGCGTCTGTCAAGTGCATCCCAGACATGCTCAATCGGGTTTAAGTCCGGTGAACATGCTGGCTACTCCATTCGTTCAAATCCCTCAGCTTCAAGCATGTTGTCCACCAGTCCAGCTCTGTGGGAACGAGCGTTATCGTCCGCCAAGAGGAACCCATATCCTATGGCACCAGCGTAGAACCCAACAAGAGGCCGAAGGATCTCGTCTCTATACTTCTGAGCCGTCAAAGCGCCATTCTGAACGACATAGAGGTCTGTACATCCACTGATACTGACTCCTGCCGCCGGCCGCGGTGGCCGAGGGGACTGAGGCGCTCCAGTCACGGTCTGCACGGCCACTACGATCGGGGGTTCGAATTCCCCCCTCGGGCATGGATATTTGTGCCGTCCTTAGTATTAGCTAGGTTGTAAGTTCAGGGACTGATGACCCCGTAGTTAAGTCCCATAGACTTTACAAACATTTGAATTTGACTCCTGCCCACACCATCCGTCCACCAGTATGTGAACAGAACCCAGAGCAATTCGCTCCTACTCCAATCCTAATGTTCCTCCTCCCAGTTTCTGCTGTCTAAACGGTAACGTGGTTTCAATGGGACACACACCATAGGCCTCCGTGCATAGAAGCCACATTCCCGAAGGCGATTTCGGACTGCTTGTGTTGATATTGCGTGCCCTTTGCTGCCTGGAGCGTGCGTTGCAGCTGAGTCGCATTCAACCCCCTGTCTCGACGGGCTATTAACCAAAGATAACGGTCATCTCTTGCTGATGTTACCCGAGGACGACCTTATCCTTGCCGTCTTTTAACCGTTCCTGTTGTCTGAAATCGCGTCAAGGTTCTGAAAATTGCATTTGGGGACATTCCAATAGCTGCAGCCACCTCCCTCTGTGTCTGTCTCGCTTCCAACCTTCCTATGGCTCTCCATGCCATAGCTTCGGTAGGCTGCATTGTTGTTGCTTTGCACTAACTGTTCACTAAAATATTTGAACCCAACTGTTTGTGTACTTCTTTTGATAGAGTAAATACAAGTTAACATCAACCCACTCTGCAGCAACTTTCTGTCATTACCACTATCTCGGTAGTCGTAATGTTGTTTCCGATGCGTTGGACCGACTGAAAGACGTCGAACTATTTTAGTTCATTCTGCCGATGGCAGAACCTAGATATCTCAACCGTTCCTCTAATTGTTTTGACCAGTGTAGAATGTTTATGCTGCTGTATTTATTGTGTCAGTGTTATAATGTCGGAATGTATACTACTCTGGTGGAGACTTATTAGCAGAGTCAAAATAGCTGAAACTGTCAGAGCCAAATGATGTCCGTGAGGTACGGTGCGTGTTTGTATTAATACTCATATTTTTCAGAGCTGCACTCTCGAATGTTTTCTCTCCCTCCTGCCACTGGCATGATAATCTTAATTAAGCTGAATTGAATATATTCGTCTTGATTTTATTAGGTAGAGCTTTTATTATTTGCGCCATCTTTCACCGAGAAATGTCTACGTATGAATAAAATGTTCAAATGTTGGATCAAACTGCTATGCTCATCAGTCTCTTTACTTACAGACTACTTAAAGTAACTTACACAAAGGACAACACACACACGCATGTCCGAGGGACAAGTCGAATCTCCCAGTCAGCAGCATGACGCCTTAGACCACGCGGCCTATCCGTGCTGCTGCGTCTGAATTGCTGTGTGTTTTTAGAGCAAACTGTAAGGCTTCCTCTATATTTACATGAAGCCCGACACAGGCATTCCTTTGGGCTAGCGGAGAAATCAGGTTAGAAGGCATTGGGCGCGTCACAGCGATGCACTGTTGCGGTCGGACACAGACTTGAACTCGCGTTGAGAACAAGCCAAACTCACAAAACGTATTAGACAACCAAATTCACACTTCTACAAAAAACGCTACTTAAGTTTTTTGTGATTTCAAATTTCAACTCAGTCAAGACTGTCGTCTATTCCTCCCTAACTGTATGTCTTTCATCTCTGTAAAAATAATCCAAAGGTCATTCACCAGGCCGTCCCACTACGATGCCAATCACTGATGTCCAGAAACGACGCGTAAAATTAGTCTGCATAAACTCTTCAACGTAATATATAAGGCCCATTGAAATATAGATAGCCGCGGTGAAGTAGCCGAGCGGTCTAAAGCGTCTCGCTGCGGTGCGCGCGGTTGCTCGCCGTGGAGGTTCGAGTCCTCCCTCGGGCATGGGTGTGTGTGTGTGTTTGTCCGTAGGTTAGTTTACCTAGGTTTAAGTAGTTTGTAAGCTACGGACTGATGACCACGCAGTTTGGTCCGATAGATTTACAAACATTTGAACATTTTGAAATACAGATATTTTTAATGTGCACTGATGAGTTGAAAATATGCATAAAACACTTCCACATCTTTTTCCTAAATATCTTCAAGTTTAGAGTCCCAACAGGATCAATTTCTGTATCCATCAGAAAAACCTGTGAGCTGACGCACTTCACATTCGCTTCTGCCCTAATACTGCGTAGCATAGCGCACGATGAAGTGCATGGGTATCCGTAGAAAATTTTTCACTGTGAGTTAGATTACAAACTCGCCAGTTTCGATGTAATTACTGCAGTTAGTCTACCAACATGTTATACCCTCAGAATTAAATTTGATATAAAGTACACCTGAAACTGCCTGGTAGATTAAAACTGGGACTTTTGCCTTTCACGGGCAAGGCTCAACCGACTCAGTTATACTGGCATGCACGTCTTGTCCTCACAGCTTCAGATCCGCCAATACTTCGCCTCCTAAGGCCCCAGGTTCGAATCCCGGTCCGGCACACAGTTTCAATCTGCCAGGAAGTTTCATATCAGGGCACACTCCGCTGCAGAGTGAAACTATCATTCTGCAAGACGTACACAAAATTTAACTCCCAAAAGATTACTTGACATTCTTAGTGTACGAGTGCATTACTTTGGTATCTAAATGATAAGCACATTTCAGTAGCATATGCAAAGTAATCTTTTTGATATTGATGCGGATAAGGATGACACTATTTTTTAACCCAACAATCTGAAATTACATTATCATACGATTAAATGCAGGGCATTCAACGAGTTATGAAATACAGAAAGAAAACATTCACAAAAATAAACTGTTCACACTATCATATTATAGGGTGACAATTATTGAGCTACGGGTGAAAAAAAAAGTTAATTAGTTACAAACTACGGCTTGCACACCCTTTATTAAACATGAAAACGTCCCTACAGGTATTCGGATTCACGTAATGACATGTTCCATATGTCTGCCTTCCGTGGAGCAAGCGAATAGCGAAATTCTGCATGAAATGTCAGAACATCTATGCTGACGATAACCTTCTGAATGGCTGTTTTCAGCTGAGCAATGGTTCTGGGATTATTGCTGTACATTTTGTCTTTAATACAGCCCCACAAAAAGGGGTCGCTTGTTTCCAGATCCAAGAATATGGCTGCCAATGGAAGTCCATGCCAGTGGCCCCTGGGTACCCCACAACCAGAACGCTGTCCCCAAACTGCTCCTCCAGCACATCAAACACTCTCCTCCTTCGATGGGGTCGACATTCGTCTTGCGTGAACCACGTCTTGCCGCAATCAGGTTCACTTTGGTTAACGGGGTGAAATCATCGTCCAACACCGTGCCATCAAGAAATATCGCTCGGATTGTCCCGTGACCGGACACTGCATCCCACACGGTCGCCCGTTGAGGAAGAAGAGACTTCCCGATGGCGAAATGCGGATTCCCCGTCCCACAAATGCGCCAATTTTGCTTACTGGCGAAACCGCGGTGGAGTAGCCGAGCGGTCTAAAGCGTCTCGCTGCGGAGCGCGCGGTTGCTCGCCGTGGAGGTTCGAGTCCTCCCTGGGGCATGGGTGTGTGTGTGTGTGTGTGTGTGTGTGTGTGTGTGTGTGTGTGTGTGTCCTTAGGTTAGCTTACCTAGGTTTAAGTAGTTTGTAAGCTACGGACTGATGACCACGCAGTTTGGTCCGATAGAATTACAAACATTTGAACATTTTTCAAAGTGGGCTTCGGCCGCGGTGACCGAGGGGACTGAGGCGCTCCAGTCACGGTCTGCACGGCCACTACTGTCGGGGGTTCGAATCCCCCCTCGGACATGGATATTTGTGCCGTCCTTAGTGTTAAGTAGTTTATAAGTAGTTTGTAAGTTTAGGGACTGATGACCCCGTAGTTAAGTCCCATAAGCTACACAAACATTTGAACATTTGAAAGTGGGCTTCGTAGCCAAACCAAAGCATATTCGTATGCGCATACGCATACTATTATTTCCCACCATGGTCCGCTACCACTCGAGCAGTTTGAACGTCCTAACGCAAACCGTTCAGACGATTTTATATCGTACTAGCTAAAAACCCGGCGGTACCCGGGTATTTATTTATTTATTGTCTTGAGTTAGTAATTCTCCTATCCCTTCTCTCTGTCCAAATTTTTTTAAATACATTTTATATTTATCGGATAATATATAAGAAACTAGCTGAAAACCCGGCATTGCCCGGATATTTATTTATTTATTCCTACCATTTGTTAGGTATACATTCATTTGTATAAGGGCTATATGTCTGTACAATCTCTTTGGAATACAGTTAGTAGTAAATGAGTAATAGATTAAAGCTTGGTGCGTAATGGGGCGGTGTTCAATGAACGTTACTGTTTATGTGCTCATATCTCATGTTCAAAAATGTTCAAATGTTTGTATAGCTTATGGGACTTAACTACGGGGTCATCAGTCCATAAACTTACAAACTACTTATAAACTACCTTATACTAAAGACGGCACAAATATCCATGCCCGAGGGGGGATTCGAACCCCCGACCGTAGTGGCCGTGCAGACCGTGACTGGAGCGCCTCAGTCCCCTCGGCCACCGCGGCCGGCCGTATCTCATGAACTACGTGTTGTACTGTGATACAATTTAGAAGCTACTTTCAGCTACATATGTGCATACTGTCTGTAAAATTTCCTGTCCCTACAATTTGTAGTGTTCAAATTATAAATTGTAACGTCATACCGAGAGCCGTAGTTTTACTCCATAAACAGAGGAAAAGTAGTAAGCGAGAAACTTTTTTCCTTTCATCATTTTACTATGGTTGTCAGCGAGAAAAAGTTTAATAAATGGTTAAAATTATGTTTGAAGTTTGTTGCAAGTCGCTAAGTACTGTCATTCTCATACAGTGTATTTCGAAAGTCTCGCCGCATTATATGGCATTTTTTGAGATTTCTATTGGCTATGACGTAATATCTTTTGAACCATGTGCCGTACGTTATTCTTAGCCATGCAGCAATTGTTACCTAACGGTAAGGAATGTGTGTACCAAATTTGGTTGAAATCGGTCCTATGGTTTAGGAGAAAATGAGCAGCATTGTCACAAAATGCAGCAGTTTCTCGCGCATCTCATTGTTTTTGACGTCATATCTCGTGAACTATATATGGTATGATGTGATTCTTACACTTACGGCGACCGTCCTCATGGATTGAAGCTTACGCGTACAAAATTTCATACAGATTGGAACAAAACTGAAGATTTGTATGCAACACGTACAAATATACGGACACACTGCTTTATTTATTAGACAACGCTGTCTTGCATAATGCACAAAATTTTAAGTGCAGTATCAAAACAAAGAATGATAGCAATCAAGATATAAATGGCATATAAAATTCGTACGATCTCATATTTATTGAGTTATACGTTGTAAAATTGAATAATTTTTCAGGTATATACTTGTATAAGTGCTGTATGTCTGTAAAATCTGTTGCGAATATAATTAGTAGTAAAGAAGTAATAGATTAAAACTTGATGCGTGATAGGGCGGTTATCTATGAACATTACTAGTTATGTGATCATATCTCATGAACTACGTGACGTACTGTCATACAATTTCGAAGGTACATTCAGCTATATATGTGTACTGTCTGTAAAATTTCCTGCGGCTACAATTTGTATTGTAGAAATTAAGAATTTTAACGTCATACCGAATACCGTAGTTTTAGTCCATGAACAGCAGAAAACTAGTAATCGAGAAAATTTTTTCCTTTCGTAATTTTGGTATGGTTGTCAGCGAGGAAAAGTTCAATAAAGGTTTGAAATTGTTTTTAAAGCTGGTTGCAAGTCGCTAAGTACTGTTATTCTCATGTAATGTGTGAATAAAGTCTCGTGGCATTATGTGTCAGTTTCTTGCAACTATATACTTTACAAGGTCATGCCTGATGCGACAATTTTACGGCATCTACAGCGAAACTGTTATGAGCGGTAGACTTCTTTTCGTATCATCATTTTGTGTGGGTGTGTGTGTGTGTGTGGGGGGGGGGGGGGTTGCCGGCTGCGGTGGCCGAGGAGACTAAGGCGCTCCAGTCACGGTCTGCACGGCCACTACGGTCGGGGGTTCGAATCCCCCCTCGGGCATGGATATTTGCGCCGTCCTAGTTCATAAGTAGTTTGTAAGTTTAGGGACTGATGACCCCGTAGTTAAGTCCCATAGACTTTACGAACATTTGAACTTTTTTTTTTGGGGGGGGGGGGGGTCAATCTCGGTATTCTCACGAGGTAGCCTCTCATTATTTATGAGGTCATACCTCCTGAGCTATCTGTCGTGCTCTTTTGTTTTTGGGCCAGGAACCTTCGTGGGCGTACGGTGAACAGTTATATATATATATATATATATATATGAGTGTTTGTCTGTATGTCCTCTATGTGTTCGTAAATCATTCATTAGATTGCAATGAAACTTTGGTGAACTGTTCACCGTATATATATGTCAATAATTGTCAGCCTTTATATTGAAATTATCAACTAAAAATTAAGTTACGATTAAAACTGAGAATGATCTTGCCGCGGTGGAGTAGCCGAGCGGTCTAAAGCGTCTAGCTGCGGAGCGCGCGGTTGCTCGCCGTGGAGGTTCGAGTCCTCCCTGGGGCATAAGTGTGTGTGTTTGTCCTTAGGTTAGTTTACCTAGGTTTCAGTAGTTTGTAAGCTACGGACTGATGACGACGCAGTTTGGTCCGATAGATCTACAAACATTTGAACATTTGAATTTGAGAATGATCTTGCTGGATATAAACAAATTTGATACATTAACACCTACCCCAAAGGGTAAGCAGGGAATAATTTTTAACCCTTCCATTCCCACATTATGAATTCAGGTTTGCAAAATTTAAAATTCAGTGTTTTCTGCATTAATGCAGTGCACTAAACATCAAAATATGTGTTTTAAAATATTTGTTCGAACTATTGCATTTTATGTCATGCATTTTATGCACCACACAGACGTTTGTATCAAGGTATTTTATTAGTTGGGACGTTATTTTGTTGATAGTTAACACTATCAGATCAATAATGCTAGCCATAATCTTCGCGATAGCACCAAAGACAAGACAATTCACTGCTGAAATAAAATAACGTGAGCCACATTCACGCTCACATACAGACGGCAACGTAACACAACCTCCAAGACGGATAGTTTAATGCCTCAGAAGCGGCTATACGCCGTACAAAGCGGAAAAATGTCGTACTACAAGCATGCAGTTCGTCAACAACAATGAGACTTTAAGGACTGATACACCTAGGATTTTTATCTGTCACTTTCCACTTCTTTCAGCTGTGGCAGTGTTGTTGATGTGAAAAATACCGCCGCGGCGGATTAGCCGCGCGTACTGGAGCGCCGTGTTACGGTGCGTGCGGCTGTCCGCCGTCGGGGGTTCGAATCCCCCCTCGGGCATGGATGTTTGTGTCGTATTTAGTATAAGGTAGTTAATACTTAGTTTGTAAGTTTAGGGACTGATGACCCCGCAGTTGAGTCCTTTAAGCTTTACAAAAATTTGAACATTGAAAAATACTGAGTAGCACCGTGGTTCGGAACCCACGTTAAATTGTAGGCTGGCTGGGTAAGCCAGTTTGAAAGTCGGAGGATGACAACGGCATACCACCTCCAAACAGGACCATGCCAAGTAAAGCACTGTGATGTTCAAACCAATCTTCGGATTGTTGACTGCTTTACCTTGTTGTTGTTGTTGGTTTTTTTTTTTTTTTTTTCCTTACACAAAATACGGTATAAATCAGCTTTTAATACTTTTTTTCTGGGTGTGGTCAAGGGCCAATGTATGACTATTTCCCAAAACCATCGTCATACCGGTCAATAGGATCATCTTTCAGCAGCCTCGTAATGTACCAACGCACTTCTCATCTCTACCGTTTGTCACAATATTGTGGTGTATGCCAAACTGGATGCAGAGCTCCCAGCTTTGTGGCTGCAAATAGCGCTACGTTGCACTCTTAGAAATCGAGAAGTTTCCAATCCTTGAGGTCACATTAACCGCTCCCCTCTTGCGTATAGACACACAGGGCCGGATTTAGGGGAGGGACATGGGAGATACAGCCATGGGGCGTCTCCTCTACGAGAGGGGCATCCGCCATCCACATAGTAATTTTCGAACGATAATTTATAGCATTTTATTTAAAATATCCTAGTTCGTTTGACCCTCTACACTGCATTAATACCATGAATTCTTGATTGATTATTATCTTCGTATTCTTTTCTTTTGCCCTTGTTCCGCATACGCAGAATCTGCGTTGTTCATCCGGGAGTGGCCGCGTGGCCTAAGGCATCATCCTACGGACTGTGTGTGTGTGTGTGTGTGTGTGTGTGTGTGTGTGTTGTCCTTAGTGTAAGTTAGTTTGTAACTCTAGAGACGATGACCACAGCAGTTTGGTCCAATTGGTCTACAAACATTTGAAAATATGAATTCGGATTTGGAGCGGTTAATTTTAGGAGTGGCCAGATGCCTTTTCTCACTGGACAACCGTCGGTTGAAACATATACATTAAAATGAAGACGAGGCAGTGAGAATAAAAGAATATAAACATCGACTTAACTACGGGACCGATTAAAAGTGTCAGAGATAACATCTTACACAATATAAATTTGGTGCAACTGTTTTTGTCACATGGTATAAAGTTTCATCATACAATGTGGTATTGCATGAACAAATGTTACATTACAAAACCACAGTGTTCGATGAAATTTTATACCTTGTGACAAAAGAGTAACAACTGTTTATACAATATCACATTGTATGATGAAAATTTATACCTTGTTACAAAAAGTGCATCAATTTGATCTTGGGTAAGATGTTATCTCTAACTTTTGTAATCGATCTATTCTCACTGCCTCCTCTTAATTTTAATATACAAGTTTCAGCTGACGTTCGTTTTACATAAAGAACGGTAACGACCTTTTAATCAATGGAAAATTGTATGGAGACCGTTTGAAACAACATTATAATTATGTGTTTAGATGTTATGCCATTTTATTGGCATGTACGAGGTCTGTACTAAAAATTCCGGAACGTTGTCCACAAAAGTGTCTACGCTTAAATTTAAGTGATTGTGCGTGGTCTCTTTGGGAACAACCTCCTCCACAATTACTACACCGCTCCCAACGCTCTTTATATGCGGTTGGCAAAGAACGACTTTTGCTCCCCAATACTTTTGGTTGTCTTATTCCACTATCTGTTTTATCGGTTGTAAGAACAATGGACGAGTTTGTCCCTAAAGGAGAGCTCCTTTAACATTTATGAATTTATTTTAGGTTGTTTTTAATTCATTTGACTGCTCGCCAGTGCGAGCACACTGGGTGCGATTGGCCCAGGTGGGATTTTTTTATTTTATATTTATTTTGCTTTAATTTTTTAAGGCTGTCCTTATTCCTTTGGGTGGTCAACTTTTGTACGAATCATGCATGGGTTTGAGACTCTCTTTTAACGAACCTTTGGTACTTTTCATCCCTTGGTTGTCCTACCAATGCCAGAGGCTATTTTCTTTTACGTGCCGAGAAGACTGTCTTTTGTTTGGCCGTAGCTGTCGGTCTCCATTGCAAACAAATAAAAAGCGCGGTGCAGTCTGAAGCGAGGTATAAGATGGGCCAAAATATCGGAACAATAAAGTGAAAAAGAAAGTGAGTGGTTCGGGCGCATAATTCTTGCTATGCGGGACTGCGTACGCACTGTCCCGGTCATTAATTTATTTCTAAACACACCATTCAATGAGCGCTAGCAATCGGAAGATGGCCATTACTCAATAAGCTACAACTAGACAGGCGTAAAACGTCTAGCTTTACATCAAGCGCCTACACCACCTAGCGTCGAACCCAGAGGCACCCAGCACGCGGTCAGCTCCATAACGGCCTCGGAATTAAAAAAAAAAAACGCTTCCACTTCCAGAAGCAGCCTCGGTACTCCTCTTGCTGGATCACACGAAGTGCCGTCCGAGAATTTTCTTATATCTCGTCATTCACCAAAGAAGACTAAACCAATATTCCAGATTTCGAATTGCGAACAGAGGCCAAAATGAATGACGTAGAAGTACACATAATCTGAGTAGTGAAGCAACTGAAATCACTTAACAAGAACAAGTCTTCTGGACCGGACAGTGTACCCATTAGATTTCTATTTGATTATGCTGATGCGATAGCTCCCTACTTAACAGCAATATACAACCGCTCTCTCAGCGAAGGATCTGTACCAAAAGACTAGAAAGTTGCACTGGTCACACCAATATTCAAGAAAGATAATAGGAATAACCCACTAAACTACAGGCCTATTTCATTGACGTCAATTTGCAGCAGGGTTTTGGAATATATCCTGTATTCAATTGTTATGAATTATCTCGAACAGAATGATCTATTTAAAACGTTAAAATGTTTGTAAAGCTTATGGGACTCAACTGCGGGGTCATCAGTCCCCAAAACTTACAAACTACTTATGAACTAACTTATACTAAAGACAGCACAAACATCCATGCCCGAGGAGAGGATTCGAACCACCGTCGGGGAACGGCCTCGAGCATCGGAACATAACGCCTCAATGCGCTCGGCCGCTCCGCCGCGGCAATGATCTATTGACCCAAGGTCAAGACGGATTTAGAAAATATCGTTCATGTGAGACACATGAACCACAGACATTGCCGAGGTGGGGTGGCTTGCGTGCCTCAACGATGCAGATAGCCGTTATTCAGACAGTTAAGAGAGAGGAAAACTTAATTGTGATGGGAGACTGGAATTCGGTAGTAGGAAAAGGAAGAGAATGAAAAATAGTAGGTGAATATGGACTGGGCAGAAGGAATGAAAGAGGAAGTCGCCTGGTAGAATGTTGCACGGAACATAATTTAATCATAACAAACACGTGGTTTAAGAATCACCAAAGAAGGTTGTATACTTGGAAGAGACCAGGAGACACCGGAAGGTATCAGATAGATTTTATAATGGTAAAACATAGATCCAGGAACCAGGTTATAAACTGCAAGACATACCCAGGGGCAGATATAGACTCTGACCATAACTTGTTAGTGATGAACTGTAGGCTGAAACTGAAAAAACTGCAGAAAGGTAGGAAAATAAGGAGATGGGACTTAGATAAATTGAAGGAAAGTGAAGTTCTGGAGAATTTCAGAGGGAGATTTAGGCAACAATTGATAGAAACAGGGGGAAATAAAACAGTAGAAGAGGAATGGGTAGCATTGAGAGACGAAATAGTGAAGGCAGCAGAGGACAAAATAGGTAGGAAGGCAAGACCAACAAAAAATCCTTGGATATCACAGGAAATACTAAATTTAATACATGAAAGGAGAAAATATAAAAATGCAGTAAATGAAACAGGCAAAATGGAGTACAGACGACTAAAAAATGCGATTGACAGGAAGTGCAAAATGGCTAAGCAGGAGTGGCTAGAAGCCAAATGCAAATCCATAGAAGAATGTATAAGAAGGGAAAAAGTAGATACCACCTACAGGAAAATAAAGGAGACGTTTGGGGACAGGAAGGGCAGCTCTACGAATATCAAGAACTCTGATGGGAAACCAGTTCTCAGCAAAGAAGGGAAAGCTGAAAGGTGGAAAGAGTACATAGAGCAGCTCTACAAAGGAAATGAACTTAGAGACGATGTTGTAGGAAGGGAAGAGGAAGTAGATAAAGATGAAATAGGATATACTATACTGAGAGATGAATTTGACAGAGCCTTGAAAGACCTAGGTCGGAACAAGGCCCCAGAAGTAGATGACATACCCGCAGAGCTATTAAAGTCTCTGGAAAAGCCAGCCATGACAAGACTATTTGAACTGGTGTGTAGGATGTATGAGACAGGCGAAATACCCTCAGACTTTAAGAAAAATGTAATAATCCCCATTCCAAAGAAATCAGGCGCAGACAGGTGTGAAAATTACAGAACCATCAGTTTGATAAGTCATGGTTGCAAAATTTTAACACGAATTATCTACAGGAGAATGGAAAAGCTGGTAGAAGCTCACCTCGGGGAAGATCAGTTTGGATTCAGGAGGAACGTAGGAACCCGGGAGGCAATACTCACTTTACGTCTTATCTTATAAGATAGATTAAGGAAAGGCAAACCTACATTTTTAGCTTTTGTAGATTTGGAGAAAGCTTTTGACAATGTTGACTGGAATACACTCTTTCAAATTCTGAAGTCAGCAGGGGTAAAATATAGGGAAAGGAGAGTTATTTGTAAGTTTAGGGACTAATGACCCCGTAGTTAAGTCCCATAAGATTTACAAACATTTGAACATTTTTGAGAGTTATTTACAACTTGTACAAAAGCCAGACCGCAGTTATAAGACTCGAAGGGCATGAAAGGGAAGCATTAGTTGGAAAGGGAGTAAGACAGGGTTGTAGCCTTTCTCCGATGTTATTCAATTTGTACATCGAGCAAGCGGTGAAGGAATGCAAGGAAAAATTTGGAATAGGGATTAAAGTTCAGGGGGAAGAAATAAAAACATTGCGTTTTGCTGATGACATTGTAATTCTGTCAGAGACAGCAAAGGACCTGGAAGAGCAGTTGAATGGAATGGACAGTGTGTTGAAGAGAGCGTATAAAATGAACATTAACAAGAGCAAAACAAAAATAAAGGAATGCGGTCTTAGAAAGTCAGGCGATGCTGAAGGAATTAGATTAGGTAACGAAACAATGAAGGTGGTAGATGAGTTTTGTTACTTGGGTAGTAAAATAACATGCGATGGTCGTAGTACAGAGGATACAAAATGCAGAATGGCAATGGGAAGAAAAGCATTTTTGAAAAAGAGAAATTTGCTAACATCGAATATTAATTTAAGTGTAAGGAAGTCTTTTCTGAAGGCATTTGTGTGGAGTGTTGCCTTGTATGGGAGTGAAACATGGACGATAAGCAGTGCGGACAGGAAGAGAATAGAGGCTTTTGAAATGTGGTGCTACAGAAGAATGCTGAAGATTAGGTGGGTAGATCGCATAACTAATGAAGAGGTACTGAACAGAATTGGTGAGAAAAGGAATTTTTGGCATACCCTGACTAAAAGAAGGGATCGCTTGGTAGGACACATTCTTAGACATCGGGGAATCGTAAATTTAGCATTGGAGGGAAGTGTGTGGGGTAAAAATCGCAGAGGGAGACCAAGATACGCGTATAGTAAGCAGATTCAAATAGATGTGGGTTGCCGTTCTTATGAGGAGATGAAAAGGCTTGCTCAGGATAGAGTAGGGTGGAGATCTGCATCAAACCAGTCTCCGGACTGAAGACCATAACAACAGTGAGACACAACTAGCTCTTTACTCACACGAAGTGATGAGTGCTATCAACAAGGGATCTCAAATTGATTCCGTATTTCTAGATTTCCAGAAGGCTTTTGACACCGTACCTCACAAACGGCTTTTAATCAAACTGTATGGTTATGGAATATCGCCCCA